>CM019070.1:144834117-146332208 GCA_009667805.1 Leptobrachium leishanense | reverse complement strand
AAGAGCCTAAAAGCAATTCAAACAGTCGCAGGGGAGGCTTCAATGTATCTTCTCCTGCCGCTACTTTAACATCCCTACTGGGATCTCTGAAAGCTGTCAATGCAACAATGTCAATGATAAGCCAGGATACTTTGTGAATGCCCCCATAAAGGTAATAATAATATGTATTTATAAAGCGCCAGCATATTTCGCAGCGCTGTACAATAGGGGAGTGCATACCTGAGACATACAACACATAAGGAACAGATGGCCCTGCCCTTAGGATAATTGTCCTACTGATACAGCACTTTACACAAGTGCTCAGCCAGACATCCCATGAGCTTACAATCTAAAGGACAGGGGTAAGTGAAACAGAAGGGAAGCTTGGGAGCTTGGAGCTGGTGGCCAGAGAGAAAAGAGCAAGCCACAGATTGATTAGAATAAAGTGGCTACAGGTGGAGGGGAATGAATAAGTTTGGGCCTAGGACTGGGTGGATGGGCGGGTGGCACTGCAGAATGCAAGAGTCTGGAGTGGTGGTGCCTCTGTGTTGTGAGCTTGGGAGTCCTCAAGGGTGCAGAGTCTGGAGTGCTGGCATTCGATTGGAGATTTATTTCTGGTTTTATTGATATAATTGAACATTTGTTACTGTTTTGTTACAATTAAGATCAACTCTAAAAACGTTGCATTATCCATCATAAATTATAAAGATAAAAGGTGGCATTGCCGAGAGTCCTGAAGTACCGCCCCCCCCCCCCAACAGGTTCTCATTCAGTTGCCCTCTGAGGCTGGGGTCAGACGAACGCAGTGCGAACGCGCATGCAGCCACACTTTATCACAGCCGTAGTAGCAACAAATGACGGCCAATGATGGGCAATGTACGACCGCACAAAAGTGCGGCCGCGCAACGCAAGCGGCACACAAACACATTTTTTTCGAGAACGTCATACCGCTAGTACTGACGTACAGAGTGCGCTGCGTCCGCTAGCGGCGTGTGTGTGAGATTAGGAGACGTCAGACGCTGCACACATCCGGCCAACATAACGCAAAAAGGGTTTTATTGATGATCCGTACAAAATCATGGACGCAAATGCGCATCGTATGACCGCTATCACGTATTCGTGAAAAAATACGTCCATTCGTTCGAACGCACTTTTTCACGGACAATGCGAAAAATGTGTTGTCTGACCCTAGCCTTAAACATTACCTGCACAATACACAGTATAGGAGCAGATGACACACGCCACTTTCCAGACCACCTAATCCATAGACATTGAATGCCACACATTCAGTGCCAGGCAGGGGGCGCTCCCTACGCAGCAGTTTGCTCACAGACAAGCAGTGGCGCACGTTTGATAACAAAGGGGCACTCACTATGCGGCGGAGTCGTTGAGCTGGTACTCCCTGGAACGATTGAAGCAGGCCTGCACCCCCTGGTCTGCCCACAGCCGGCGGATCACGCCAGCCAAGTCGTCTGGTAGCACTCCCTGTTCCTCTGCAGTGCAGGACAAGGCGAACAGCTGCCTGGCGTCATCCTGCGGGGGTAAAACAGGGAAAGGAGGAGGATGCACGGGGTCAGTGACTGGATCTATGGAGGAGACCGGGCAGAAGAGACGGATGACAAGGACATGGTTTGAGAAGATGAGACCGTGATGGAACTTGCTGGGACGAACACGTGGTTAGGAGTACAGAGTTTTTGGAAATGAGGGTTTGCGACACCACACCACCCCCCCCATCATCCGCTGCTGAGTTCCCCCCGGATATCCCAGCAGTTACACCAATCTGACGCCACATGGCAGCTCTGGATAGGGCAGAGGGGAGCGGGGGGGTACAGGCAAGGCTGAATGGGAATTAACTTTGTATGAAAAAAAACAAAAGCAAAAGCAGCATTTTCCCAATTTCCACGCATTATTTCTTATTTAAAGCGGGTTATTCGAGTTGCCTCCCGACCTAAACACACTTTATTGACTAGCTACGTCACTGAGTCGCATAGTCGCGCGCAGCAGAATCAGGAGTCCTCACCGAGTCGCATAGACGCGCGCAGCAGAAATCAGGAGTCCGCAAAGCGACTTAGCTGGTAAGTAAAGTTTAGCTCAAGAGAGAAAACCAGGAACTCTGAAATAGGAATAACTGGATGGAGGCAGGAAATAAAGGACAGGTAGAAACGAGGAAAATGCTGGTTTTAACGGGAGGAAATGATTTAGGGAAAGATAAATAGACTATCTCTTTAAGAGAACATAAAAACAACAGCAGCGCTGCTGGATCCAGTTCAAATATTTGCAAGAATTAACGATGTTAAAGACCGCTAGCGTCAGGGGCGATCAGAGGAGGAGACGCGCCCCACAGGGAACGGTCTAACGAGGTCCCAGACTACCAGGATCTCTCTACAAATTAGATTACCCGTTCCCCTGAGAGCCGCGTTCCACCTGCTAATTATCCCGATGATATGCAAACCACTCACCGTGAGGTTTTGCTTATGACAGCTTGCCGGCACGGTGGGGAGGGAGCGGAAGGTGTGGGGGTGCCGTCGCATCCTGTGCTGGCAACGTGTGTGTGCAAGCGAGAGGCACGCACCGCCACAGCGGCAGATACAGAAACCTGAGGTGTGATGGGAGAGAGAGAGGCCGGATAACAAGGCCATGGCTCGGGAGTTCGGCCGGCAGATCAGCCAAGGTTTCCTGGATATTTATCATTTCATGGAGTGGGTGAGCAAAGGGAAGATGCTGCCCTGCAGTGTGTATAATTCATATGCTGTAGGAGGGAAATCTGCTCTAACCAGGGCAGGCCAACTGGGATTGCACCTTGAAATCTTACCTGCAGCATATGGCTTCTACATGCTGCCGGGTGGCATTTTTCATGCACTGCCCATCACCATGAATTATATGTGTGCAGGGGAAAATGGCCGATCTGGCAACCCTCCTCTGTAGCCTTCTAAGCCACTACAGCATGCCAGTAGTCTTGTTTAATGGAGCGGTGTGTGTATGATGGGGTATAAACCCCTGCCCTCTCCACCCAATCACTTACCGCTCGGGCAGTTTCTCCAAAATCTATCTTGAGGTTTCCCATGGCTTTGATGATGGCCATGATGGACTGAATGGTGTTGCTGTATACCACGGCGCGGTATTGCCGGCACTCCTCCTCTGAGTAGCCATCTTCATGGATAATCCTGATGGAGACAGGGAGAGACTGTCACGTTATAGGAGCAGACACACATTCACAGGGCCTGCAGGCTACCTGGCACATCTCTGCCAGACGGGCATCAGCGCAAAACAAGATGCAGCTCACTTCACATTAACGCAGCTTTGACACGCACTCATCCTGCCCGCCTACAGGGCACCGCCAGCCGTGTAATAACATTGGCAGAGCAATCCGAGGTGCAATCAGAGCTGACAATGTGTCGTGAGATCATAAGCGGCAGCCTATAGGAGACGAGCAATGGCAGCGCCCATCAGTGAGCATGACATGTGTGATGAAGGCTGGGGTCAGAGGAGCGCGGATTGCGCACAGTAACAGATGCACTTTGTATCAGTTTTGACTGATAAAAAAACAGGGCTGCATGCAGGGGTTTCTCTACGTCCGTGTAGCCCTTTCACATTGATGCCATTTTGGCGTCCATTGCAACATGCGTTGTCTGTGCGTGAAAAAGTGTGCACGTACTTTGTATGTGATCTCTGACTAAAAAATAGATTTGGTTACAACTCATTATCACACACTGCATAATCTGCACAGTAACAGTGTATCCCAGAATGACAGGTCCTACAGGTACCGCCTTTGTTTACCCACAATATACAAGATATAAATATAAAAAATATGTAAAGTTTTATAAAATGCATAAATATTCATATGTTACTTACTTCATTTGTTTGACGATCGTGCTCTTCCCGGACTCGCCCGCACCTGATATTAAAACAGAGCGCAGTTAATAAATCAGCCCCTTCAGGCGCTGCTCCTGCACTTCATGTCTGCCGTTATCGTATAAATATTTAGAATATATATGAGGAATAGGGTCTAGTGCAATAAAAAGGTTGATTTAACCCCTTCAGGACCAGGATGGCCTGTGCAGACAGGTGTCTAGAGGGGGGGGGGTGTAAACATCTCAGTTTTGGAAAGACAAGGGGGGGGGGGGAGAGAACAGACGGGACGACCGGACAGGAGGAGAGCACGTTTATCCAATCGCTGTAGATACACACACAATCATTAAAAGATGGGATGTCATCAGATTCTGGGTGGGTAGTAATTCACTGCCCCCTCCCCCCTAGAATCGATTAAGCAGATCGATAATCAAAAAATAAGAAATTAAACACGAACCTGCGAATACCATGGACAGCAATATACACGTATCAAGGGGGACATTGTAAAACTGACTACGAACATTGGCACCCCAGGTATTTCTGAACTACATGTCCCATGATGCTCAGTCAACCTGAAGTGTGACTAAGCATCATGGGACACGTAGTTCAGAAACATCTGGTGTGCTTATATTCCCCATCACTAGGGTAGGTGTGTGATGGGGGGGTGCTGCGGCCTGTATCTCTGCAATTACTCATGGGAAGGGCAGGCAATGACAGGGTTAAAACCCTGTAAAAGTGCTCGGGGGGGGGGTTTGCGTCGGCGCTGTAAGAATTGGAGGAGGGAAGCCAAGTGAAATTAAATCAAAGCGCCCAGAGAGTGATGTGATCAGGCGGGCAGAGCAAAGGTCTCATGATTATCTCATGGGGGGGGGGGTTAAATCAAAACCAGCTGACTGAATTAAAAAACACAAATAACTCAAAAAAATCCAAATCTAAGCAGAGCTTTAATCCAAAAGGCCTGTTGTGGGAGGAATACCATTGCTCTAGACTGCAAGCTCTTGGGTCTGGGTCTCTTATTTCTGCCCCTGCACTCTGTCCACCTCATTTTAAGCCGCGTTATGATAGGAACGGGATTGCCTTTTGTGGTAGAGTGCGTTGGGGCGCAGGGCGTTGGGGCGCAGTGCGACGCATGCATTGATCCTGTACGTCCATTCTATTGTTAATACAGTGAAATCCTTTTGATTAATCCCGGTTCCAGGGAGCGTGGGAATGGACAGAGATACAGCGCCCGCCACTGTCCCCTTCCTTTACAAACACTGCACCCCATTATTCCTGGGCAGCCGGTCACACCGCGCGCACAGGGACAGCTGCGCCGCCGGCAGCACAATAAACACTCTGTCCGCGCCAATTGCTTGCACAAACACCGGCCCCGGGGCCAGCTGAAAACGCCAAATAAATTGATACTCAGCCGTAAATTAAAAGCAAACCTGATGAATTTATATAACGCACTGACCCGCCGTGACGGCCGATACACACCTAGACGCCACCGACATCTAAACCCAACGACTGCTGGGCAGCAACACTAAACAGAGTGACCAGAGAACCACAACGTGACAAAAACAGTCACCGATTGCAGGTTTTTACTCCGACTGCATCTCCCATGATGCTCAGTGCTGCCGCATGACTGCTTCATGAGAAAAGCAGTCAAAGCCATCTGGAAGGCCGACCGCGTCACCATCATTTGCCTTGCTGGGGGGGGGGGCTGCCACACCTTGTGTGTGTGTGTTTCTGGGTGCATTATCCTGCCTTTAAGGTTGATGAAGGATGCAAGAAAAGTGCTGCCCTGCAGTGTGAAGAGTTTGTATGGGGACTAGATGTTCCACCTGCCTTATATGAATTTTATAGACACAAAATGCACCAATATACAGGAGAGATGATATTAACACACCAGTGCTCTGAACCTATTCATTCAGGATCTGTATAACCACACACCATCAATAAAACGCGTACATCTTTATACTCAGATACTGAATCAACGTTTGGACAGTGACTATTTTGCCACACTGACATCTCCACAGCACAGATGTATGTACCCCCTGCACCATAAATACACAGACAGGTGATTATAGGCTTGTTCGCCCTCCCAGATTAACCCTTTATCCAGTAGACTTATCACAGTGATACCCTAAGGAGACTCTTTTGGAGCGCCAGATAAGCCGAGCGCCAGCGAGGCGCTCCAACCAGGCTTCACCCTCTACCTCCCAGGTCGTTTTAACCCAGAATATGCCAAGGAGGCTTGTGTCTTAACCTCTGCAGGTAAAAATATTACCACTCCATGTCGCACAGAAGTGCACAGCAGAATGAGAAGTGTGTGCAGGACTGAGACAGTAACGCATGCGTTTCGGTCACGATGGAGACGAATCTTAAAGAGGAATAAAATTACAACGGTAGCAAATAAACACTGAATGAAAAATGAGGAAAATGCAGGTCTTTGCGTAAGAAACAGTTTATAAGGAAAGAAAAACCCGCCAGAAAGTCCCACACGGTGCGGCCAACAGGAACTATATAATCCCAATCATTAAACACACACACCAAGATATCCTACAGGAAAGCACATACAGAGGCCTTTATCCGTCTGAGCCGTATCTGCACGAGATCTAGAAGGGTCTGCAAAACCGTAAAGATACGATTATGCAGCTCGGCCCCTTAAAAATGTGAAGTTTGGGTGAGAATACAGAGATTGGGGCAGGGAAAAATATATTTTTATAGTCACATAGAAAGGAGGCTATGCGGGCCCATACGGAGCGTACGTTGCTTCACTTTGTATTTAATATACACAAATGCAAAAATAAAACAAAGTGTTACCAGAAAAACCTGTATTCTAAAAAGAAAACATGGCGGCTCTGTCACGGGTCCACCGGTTATTTATCCCCCCCCCCTCCCCATGCCAAGAGTAAATGAATGGAAATTTCCTGCCCTGGAAATGACAGCAAAAAAAATACTGGTGCAAAATAAATCAATGCTGGACGTTTTCTCTCGCAGGTTTTACACACGGCAGGGGAGCATATAGTAACAGAAGCACCACAAAACACCAGGCTCGTATAGAGGCTCCTACCAGAGCCCGAAGTATCAGGGAACAAACTGTTTTGGATTAAAATAAATTTTAAAAGTCACGGAACTGACGGGGCGCGCAGCCCTTACATTTTTACCCAAAGTTGTATTTGTTTTGAAAGCATAAAAAAAAAAATTTGCCACCGCCCCCACCCCCTGGTTTATCTTTTAGGCTTTTAACTTTAATATAGGTTTGCGAGGCCTGTTACAAGGCATTAGCACTGCTGTTGTTTCGCAAGACAGAGCTACATGGTGACGTTTGGAGAGCCAAGTGTGGAAGAGTTAAAAGACATTTGAATCTTCCTGTAAAAAGGCATTTTGTCCAAAAAAAAAAAAAAAAAAAAGGAGGGCAGCATGAAAGCAGATCCGGCAACGCAAATCTAAAAGGTTCCATACGGTAAACCCAAGATCATAATTAAATATCAAAGGGAGAACCAACCCTCCTTTCACATCAACAAGATGGATCCATCACCACCACCCGCATCAACAAGATGGATCACCTCCACCAACATCTGCATCAACAAGATGGATCCATCACCTCCACCCAACATCGGCATCAACAAGATGGATCCATCACCACCACCCAATGTCCGCATCAACAAGATGGATCTATCACCACCACCCCCATCAACAAGGCTGCTCCATCGCCACTATCCAGCATACCCTTCAGTTCTACACTACCCAACATCCAGTTTACCATCACGATGGCTCCATCACCACTACCCAACATCCCCATTAACATGCCTCAAAATCGCTACTACCCAACATCCCCATTAAGGACTCCATCACCACTACCCAACATCATTATTAATCTCAAGATGGCTCGATCTGCACTACTCAAACCAAATTAGTCAAGACTACTCCATAACAGCCACTCAAAATCCTCATTACCACCAAAATGGCTCCATTTGGTCTCCATATAATTACTAGATGGTTCCGCCTGCACTAGTCAACAACTCAACTACCGTCAAAATTGCCAGTCACGGTTACAATAAACCTCAAAGACAAGGGGGTAGATTTCAAGTCCATTGCAAATGTAACCAAAGTTATGGTGAACTTACCAAAACTAATTAAGTTTACAGCGTTATGAAGCCCCTAATTTTTAACATGTACCATCTATTTTTTAAATGAATGAACAATGACATTGTGGCCTCTGGTTAGAACGTAACTGAGGTCCACCGAAGGAGTCTGAGGGATCACCACATTCAACTTCAGAAGTGACAAGAGCCAGGAGTCCAAAAATCACTCAAGAGCATTATACAACATTGAGGCAAATGGAGAGTATAGGGGGCGATTTCCCCTCCCCCATAAAGATAGACCATGAGTGGTTCAAGAGAACCAAAAGGCCCCAAGTCTACCCAGATTGGGTAGGATACCATTGGTGATCAGCTCGCACCAGGAGCAGCGCGGACACGAGTACATTTCGTTTTCATAGTTTCTGCATCTTCCTGTGTTACACAAGTTGCTCAAAATTTTCAAAAGAAATAAAAATATACATTATGCAGCCGGCGATGAGAGATCAGGGAAACCAAGACCTGAGGTATGATCTCATCCAAACCGCTGAGTCTTCAGCTTCCAAAAAGCTCTAACGTCACACTAACTCAGAGACCAGATTTGGTTTTTTTTTCATTGCAAGTGAAAAGAGGAACTAAAAGAGCAGATCCGACGCTACGCCGGACCCAGCGGAGGAGGAGACAAAAAGCAGGAAAGGCAAGAACGAGCAGATAATCACAAATAACGCCAGAGATTTTACCTTTAGGAATAAAAAGCTAAAATTTCAGCAAATGCAGAAAAAAAACAAAAAAACAAACATCAATACACACAGATTTCCAACATACATTCTGCAACGTCTTCTGGAGGGTTAAAAGGCAGAGAATAAAAACACCAGGGCAGGAAGTGAAGGTCCTTCCTGCGCCCCACCTCGCCATGTACAGCCTGTATCGGAGCGAGCGCTGCGCAGCGGCTGCATCACTAGGTTCCTGCGATTCATGCAAACTGACCCCTAGAACAATGGAAAAAGTCAGGATCTGGAACTGAAAACAATGTTAGCGGCAGGGCATGGACTCTACACTCAGAAAACCCCGTGAAAGGCACAAGGTGGCCCAGGAATTCGATGGACCTTGAAAAACAACAGATCCCACCTCATACAATGCTGGTCAAGCTCCAGCAAACAAACCACCCTCAACCTCCAATCAACGGAGGACACCCAGATACTTTCATCATGGAACCAACGTCTCTAAACTCTCCATGACCACCCAAATATCCCTATTTTTAGGGGCTCCTCCATACATTCAGGCTGTGTGGGTGTCTAGGGGCTCCTCCATATATTCAGGGTGTGCGGGTGTCTTTTTAGGGGCTCCTCCATATATTCAGGGTGTCTTTAGGGGCTCCTCCATATATTCAGGGTGTGCGGGTGTCTTTTAGGGGTTCCTCCATATATTCAGGGTGTGTGAGTGTCTTTTTAATGTCTCCTCCATATATTCAGGGTGTGTGGATGTGTTTTTAGGGGCTCCTCCATATATTCAGGGTGCGGGTGTCTTTAGGAGCTCCTCCATAGATTTTGGATATGCTGGTGTCTCTAGAGCAGTGGTTCCCAAACCTGTCCTCAGGTCCCCCTAACCGGCCAGGTTTTAAGGATCGCTTTAGGAAAACGCAGACTGACTCCTGCAATCACCGAGCAGCAAATCATATCACCTGTGCTGTGCTTAAGAAATCTTGCAAACCTGTCTTGTCAGCGGGTCCTGAGGACAGGTTTGGGAGACGCTGCTCTAGGGGAACCTCCATATAGTCGAGGGTGTTTTTAGGAACTCCTCCATATATTTGAGGTGTGGCAGTCTTTTTACAGGCTTTTCCATAGGTTGGGGGGGGGGGGCTTTAGGAGCTCCTCTGTATATTTGTGCAGCTCTGTTATACACCCGCACAACCCAATAATAAAATTCCCAGCAATGAGTCTAAACTATAATGTTAGAAATCACATACTGTAAATAAGACGCTTTGCTTTCGTTCTAAATGATGGCTTAATTTACCGACGTCACGACCCATCAGGGCCATTAATGTCGCCTAAAAAGCCTGAGCATAGCCTCATCTCTGGGTCCACCTCCTAGGTCTTTCACAAAAACTGAAGAGGGCCCTCTCTGGCAGCCTGTGTTCTTGGGACGGATGATAGTGACTAACAGTCTGTATACGTCTTCTAACTACTATATACAGCAATAGAAACGGAAGGGAAATAAAAGCTGTAACGGCCAGATGTGATCGATTACCCTCCAGAAACCTCGAATTGAAACGGTTGGTATTGCATGTTTGCAAACACCAGGATTTATTCTAGGTATCCAAACTGACGTAAACCTTCAGGAACGTTGATCACTGACGGGTGAGGCTCCTGGTTACAATGTAACGGCCGGCAACTTTACTAAATAATATTCGAGGCCTGGATTTATGGGTGCGTTTCAACACGCTGATAGACACAAAGTATCCAATGCTGGAAGACACAGACTGGGAAGGGTCCATCAATATAAATATATACATCAAGTCAGATGGGGAGTCTAAGCATGGGGGGGCAGCCTGTATATACACACAGGATCCAATGGGGACACTCTCTTTCCTGGAATACACTAATATTTTACTGTAAACTGACAGATCTGGCTAAAATGTTTATGTAAAGTCCACGTTGGGTTTCTGCGGCAATCTTTAAGGGGAGTAAAACTCTTTAGATTCCAGTTGCCCAATTTTTACAAATCCTGACCAATTATTACTTTGTAAACCTTAAAAATTAAGGAAAAAGTAGGACAAACGCACCTTGAAAAGCTACAGAACCACTTAAAAGGGATAGGCTTTCTTTTTTTGCGCTTTAATAATTGGGTAGATCCCACAGACAGCCTATGTTCAGTGATTTTATTCGCTGCGTGCTGCTGCTGCTCCTCTTCAGCTCAGGGGCTCCTGGACCTGGACGTCCCTGAAGCTTTTCTGTGCAATTTGTGCCACTATACAACTTGTTTAGTGTAGGATCCACAAATTGCGCAGCGCTACGGGAGTCACACAAGTTCGTAGCGCCTGCGCTGAGCGATGGATCAGAGCCGTACGCGCATGCACAGATCCATCGCTGCCTGAGAACGCGGGCTACAGTGATTGGTCTCACAAGGTGACATCGGCCGCTCTGCGTGTGACATCACTGGTGGGGTGGGGAGACACGACTCCTCCACTTCACCCAGAGCTGGGGGGGGGGCTGGGCACTCCACACATCCTGACCATTTTGAAAAGTTAAAGGATGAGAGGAGTTCATTTAATGAAAACCATTCCTATTGATCGGCTTCTTCCCGACTCCAACAATCCCAGGAGCTTATTTCTGGATGATGGGAACGGATCTCAGGTGGAACAGTAACCCCTGTACCAGGGGTCACAAACTCTGGACCCCACCCAGATCTTGATCGCTTACAATTCCCAGGATCCTTTGAATGTGACAGATAGCCAGAGAATCATGGGAGGTGTAGCTCAGAAATATCTGGGGGCAACAAGGCTTGATAGCATAAAATGGTTAGACAAAGAAAAATTATATATATATATATCCCTCCGTTCTATTTCTATTATTAAGTGGACAGTATTACAAATATAAAGAAACTCTAATGCGGGGGGGGGGGGAGCAGCAGGTAGCTGCCGGACAGCAGAAACTTGCCTTTGGCTCCTCAATGTTTGGTAAATGCTGCCTGGCTGCAAGAAAACACAGACCTGGCTCTCCTATATTTGATGACGTTTGACTTTTTGTAGCTATGGGGGTTATTCGGTAAGTGCCAGTGTTGCAAACCGACAATTCAAAGTAATCCAAGAAGAGGCAGGAGAAGCTTCACAGTGAAGCTTCTGCTGCATTTGGGATTTTACCTTTTTGTAACACCAGTGTTTACTGAATAACCCCCCCCCCAATTTAAATTAAGGCCAATTATAAAAAGGAACACGTCACAATAAAACCATAAAAAAACTATTTACTGAGTCTGCAGCAATAAAAAAAAAAAAGTCTTATTTCTACAACAACCTGTTAAAGTTTAACTAAAGAGCCCGTTGCAGCGGTTACATCTTTACGGCTTGCGTTGCTACATACGCGCACGACTCTCCCTCTCGTTTTGTATAAAAATAAAAAAACATTAAGTCACCACCAAGCTGTCACAGCGGCAAATTAAAAGCATTAGAAGCGACTTCCTGACAGCCACGCCGCGTGCAGCTCCCCTCGTGCGGATAAACCGTTGCTGCGCACATGGCGACATCGGGATTACCCACTTGTGAATCAGCAGACATAGAAGCAGACCTGTTTATGCGCAGCTCGGTCATACATCTTCTTAACGCATACACATATTTCAGCTTGGGGGCTTGAATGGGGCCAATCCAGGTTTGTTCCCATTGCACAGATTACAAAGTTTAAAAGCTTTTGTAACGGGTACGTTTTTCTCACCGTTTGCTGGCAGAGCAATTTGGGCGAGAGCTATGGAAGGGTAGACATGTAAGCGAATGAGGACTACAGTGACCGTAATCCCCTTTATTGTATCGTACACAGGGCTGCAGTTCGATTTCAGGGGTTTCAGAAGCCTAGGCCTACTGAGTGGGTAAGCATCAAGGTTGCTGACCCCTGACCTATGCCATTTTTTGGGCTCAGCCCTCTGGCCCATTTCGGTGTTTTCCAAGCCCTGGTTATTCAGGATTCGACAGGTGTGCAAATGGCAGCTTTTGGGTTACTTTATTCAATAAACACCCAATATCTAGAGGCACCTCAGCAATGGCGGCGTTCACCATGCCCTGTGGTCACCAGTTTCGCAACAACTGAAATTTGGCAATTCTGAGAGTGGAAGTTCAACCACCAGCAGGTGAGGTTTCATCGACCAGCGCTGAACAATACCGGCATTATTACGTAAAAAGTGAATTGTGGCAATTCTCGCTTTATCGTGGTTTTACCGGTGTTTGAAACACCAGCAGGTATACCACTGTGACTTTAAGGCAACGATCATCATAGACCTCCCACACAAACCGGTGACAGCAGCGGTAAAAGTGCTGGAAACAGTGAAAGTTATGCTGCGTCCATAGGGCAGCAAATATGGAGGAAACAAGGACGGAATCCTCAGTGATGCAGACAGAGCGCTACGCACACCAAGAACCGTGAGAATCAAGGCAAACTCCCTTGCCAATTCACCAAAAGGTGATTTCACTCCAATCTATTAGCCAAAGTTTAACCAGCGGTGTTTCAGTGAATATAAAGTGTTCGTGTATAGTTCGTGTTAGTAAATAACCCTCCAAGGGTCCACAGCAAACCGGCTGCTTGTAACGGAGTCTCATTTCCACAAGTTGTTCCATCACCACACGTTCCCAAAGGAAAAGGACTCGCTGACGATATTCTGAGCGGAAACATCTCCGGAAGACACGCTTTTTTACCAAGGAAAATGTAAGGTCTCTCTTAAACTTAAGTTACAAGGCTATAATCCACTTTCTCCCCAAGTTTGGAAATGATCAAAGTGCCGTCTTGCTCTATTATTTTAACGCTAGTTTTAAGAAACCCAGGCTGGTAAAAGAAGCATTTCAGCAATTTTGTAAAAAGAAAAAAAAAAAAAAAGGTTTTATTTCCTGCCTAAGAGTATGTGTCACAAAAATAAGACGGATATACACCATAACTCATCTAAAATGGGTTCTAAAATATATGTTAAATTTCAACGCCTGTTCAAAGATTTAAAGTGAATCATGTGGTTGGAAACATGATGTATCTGCGAGACAAGTTGACTTAATAGCAGGTACCCCATAAGGCTACTTTGGGGTCAAGGCCACGTTTTGTTTCGTGGACATTGGAAGCAGCTATAGAATTGAGAAGGTTTGCTTTTCTTTCATTACCGCCAGGCATTTTTGTACCCGGTTGGAGAAGCTGCTGAAGACAAAGCCTAACAGGTTCATGAGTTGATGGGGAGGTCACTTTAAACGTCTCCCTGAAGTTACCAGCGCCTTAAGGCAGGGCTTGACAAATCCCAGGCGCCAGGTCGCCATGGTGACTAGAAATGGTGTCCTTGTGCCTGGGCTTTTGTCAGCCCAGTCACTGTTGGCACGGGTGTGAGAAAGCTTTACTGCAGTTCTGTGCAGCGTCTGCCCAGCAGCTCTGGGGGGCTCCACCTCATGCTGTCGCCGATTGCCAGGGGGCCAGCTTCCCACACTGCTCCTCCCCCCAGGCATCACAGACATGAATGCTCAGCACAGCACATGTTGCTCTGATGTGTGTCTTTACAGATGTGCAGGTTTAGACACAGTTACGCCTCTCCGCTTTTGCCCAATAACCTTTTTAGGATTAAGAACTTCGTACATTTCAAACTATAATAGCCGCGACAGGCAGAGACTGGAGACCATCGCTCACTCAGCATAAAAAATAAATGGCTCCTAACTTTTTTATCTGGCTCCTAGATTCAAAGCAAATTTATCAAGCCCAAAGCTTCAGGTGGAGACCAGCTACGTCTTCCTAAAACTACGCAGGACCTTCTCATGCTAACATTTTGCGTGGAATTACCGCAACAAGGTAACGTTCAGATAATTTACTGACACTGACAGTTGAGGTCTCCACATTGTCTCCGTTCCTTTTGGGAAGTACAATGTTTTTTTCCCCTCTTCAATTTCCCTGATGCAAAAAGGGAAGCAAATACAAAACGTGTCCAACTAGAAATCGGTAACAGTCCTGTAAACAGACGGGAAGCCATTTATTCAGCAAGTGATGGCACCGCGAGGTCTGTCACAATGCCCGGTCTGAAATCGAGCACGTATGCATGTCAGGCGCACAGGTTATCAATCCCGTTCACCAAAACAAACTTTACGCAGCCAGTTACATTGCCATGCCAACAAAACTCATAATAAACCCCCGGCAAATTATCTAACCAGAGGTTACCGTTCCATAACGCAGAGCTCGATCACGCAATGATAAACACACCCTGTCTCCCTCATTACTAATACTTTTTTGGGTTTTAGAGCTTTAAACATTTTAATGCTTTTCCACTGCTAATAAAATAATCAGGGAAGAAAGCACCAACGCATGGTCAGCGGAAAGGCAGGCCAGGTCTGACAGGTGCATCACCACTTCATAAACCCACACCACACATTGTACAAATACATAAAAAGTAACTAATGTGTGAGTCTTTTTGCTGTGGAGCTCTGATACACACTCCCCGCCTCTTGCGGTGTAGCTCCGTGATACAGTAACGTGCGGTGTGTATTAGTGTGAGTTTTATTGCTGTGGAGCTCTGATACTCATACATACAGTAATGTGTGGTATCAGAGCTCCACAGCAATAAAACTCACAGTAATGTGCGGTGTGTATTAGCATATCACGGAGCTACACATTAAACTTACTTGTACACACTTGATTACTATAAGTTTTATTGTTGTGCAGCTCTGCGATACGCTCCTACACACCGCCCATTACTGTGGAGCTGTGATACGGCTAATACACAACGCCCATTACAGAGTTTTATTGCTGTAGAGCTCTAATACAGTAAAGTATGGTAAGTGAATCAGAGCTCCACCGCAATAAAACTCACAGTAATGTGCAGTGTGTACGAGTGTGAGTTTTATTGTTGTGGAGCGCTGTGATATACTTACACAACACCACTCCAGTAGTACAAAAGACAACATGATTGTACAGCAGACAGCAGAGCTTTTGTTTAAGTAAAAAATACCGCTTTTAGCCTTGGGTGTGTAGCACAATAGAGAAAGAGGATGTGAACGGAGGCCGCTTCCTAACCACGTATTAAAGATCTGATCAAGCTGGAGATGAGTACGCAGGCAGGCAGGGAGGGTGGACAAAGATCCCAGCGATAGTATTAACACAATGTTTAGACAAAGAAAATTAAGCAGAATGCCGAACTGAAAAATTAGATCACATCATTCAAGCAAGAAAAAACAAAACCACTATGTGGTGTGTCTTATTCACCGCACATCACTTCTCTGGGTAGGTTTTCAGCTTATTTTGCAGAACTTTCTGACAATGCAATAAGCATTGTCGAACACACAAAGTTGTTTTACAACAATAATGCATGTGGGTTGAGGCCAAACTGATTATATATGCAGGCGTGTGAGTGTGTGTTTACATACATAAATACAAATACACCTGTGCTCAACTCTGAATCAATACAAAGCATCCCCTACGTTGCTGTGGAACGCAGACACTGCCTGCTCTTACTTGCACGGAGGTGGAGAAGAATTCAACTGGCAGACGCTTATCGATGTCTGTGTACACTATGAATTGTGTGTTCGGTTATGTATGGAAATATGTACAAGTGATTGGCCTGTTGAGGGTGTTTGCGTGTGTATACTTTGTCAGTGCGTTGCCATGAGGGGGATGTGTGAAGCTTGCGATTATACCTGAACCCAAACTCCATGGAAAACTGTCAGATTTTGCCTTGTCCGAATTATTCAGTGTATATGTCACCAATGTTGGTCGACCTTATCCAGCATAATGAAGCTCTCCACTTTATAATCCCCGGTGTTACAAACAACGGCAAACCAAACTGAGCCAAAAGGTTACTCATTGCCTGGAAGGATAACGGTGTTGCAGATGTTTGCTGTAATGTCCCGTGCCGATGTTAGGTTTTTCTTCTCCGGACAAAAGTCACTGGTTGGGCAAAGTTGATTCTTATCAATGTTTGCAACGACGGCGAGTATCGGTTACCAAATAACCCCAATAGTCTTCCCATAGTTTGTAAAAGCCAGAGAACTATCGATGACTGGGTTGCGCAGTCGGGCAGACCACACAGCAGCTCTCCAAGGAGTACACCGGCTTGACGGAGCTTGGGCTGATGGATGCGCTTTAATGTTACTGGAGGAAGGAAACACATTGCTATATCAAAGAGCTGACGCAGGGCATGGCGGCCGTATCGGCTATTGATGGATCCAGAGAGATTGATTGACTGGATCAAAGTGTCCGGAGAGACTCATTCAGTGGCTCAACAGGTTGGATGCATTAGGGCCCAGCAGGCTGAGAGTATTGAGTACATTTCAACACACGGAGGATACATCGGTCAATTTCAAAATAAAATCTACAACTAGGACTACTCTCCGGCCCATACCCAGTGTCTGTAGAGTACGGCCGCTCACCACAAATTCTCTTCCACCAGAAAGAGCCCCAAATTTACATAAATTATGTCCCACGTCATTTAAAGTGCTGTAATAAGAGTCAAGTCACTTTAGGTTCATATAAAGAGAGATAAACTGAGCTCGCTCATTACCCACCACCACCAGCACTGAGCAGGTGTTTGTGTGTGAACAGAAGGACTACGGAAGCACCGATTGCAAAGTATGTACCCGATTTGGGGCACTATTCCCTCTCCAATGCTAAAATGTGGAGACTAGTGGAGTAAACCTGCTCCTGTAGGGTTCCCCGTAGCATCCCCCATTTAACATGAGATTCCAGGGCAGGCGCTAAGTCAGCACCTTGTCCTGGAAGGAAGCGCTACCCGCGGGGATACTCTGGGTAGCGTTTCCACATCACCTTGAGTATCACCTCCTGGAGTTCATAGGACTCCATGGAGGGTTGCACTGCAGGGCCGCGAGATCACACAGCAGAGCGAGACTGGGGATCATTTGTCCCCAGTCTCACTCTGCTCATGGCCAGGAGAAGCAGATCGGGCCACCGTTCTCACCACGGGATGAGAGGGGAGTATCTGATTAAGGGGGGGGGTTAGGGGGTGCTAAAGGATTCTACAAAAGCGCAGTTAGCATCAGCTTTTAGCAGTTGCTAAAATAGTTTAGTGCATCGGTGTGGCAATTCGTGCTAGGACTTACTTATCCTAACGCTAATTACTGTTTGCGCATACTATACTTAACATGGTGAGCGCCGAGTACAGTAAGCTTGCGCACACTAGCACAATCGCCAACGAGCTAATGGATTATACCTGGGGTTTAGCGTTCGGGATGTAATCTGGGTGTCACGCGTTCAAGTCACTTATCCTGGCGTTAACGCTTACTCACTCGAATGCTACAGTTAGGCAATAGAGCCCTTGGACTCCCAAAATCTATACCATTGTGTTTGGTGAGGTACGACACAACAGGTGCTTGGACCTTCCCTGGATCTATAGTCAAGTCTACCAGGCGCAAGGGCAGCCTGTTCCACCGTTGTCCTACCATGCAGAGGTATAGCTAGCAAAAATTACAAGTACCGATTGGCCACCAATGTCCGTATTTAGCCTTAATTTAAACCAAAAACAAACAACGGATTTAGGAAGCCTAGGCTTAATAGAGCTCACTTTAATTGGCAGAAATTTGCTTGACTCCGTCACGTTCTTCATTCTGTCCCAGGTTGTATAACCCTATATATGCCAGATGCTCATGATACATTAAACCACCCAGATCTCCTGCTCCTCAGCCTCTGGGCTTCATCCCTCTCCCCGCCCATCGCCGTAGACGTAAGCTGTGGAGGCTTTCATCGAATCTCTGTTTCCTGCTGTAAAACTCATAAAAAGGGAAGTGAGCTCTGGTGCAGGAAGGGAAGCGCCCGCAGACTCGCTGCCACCTCGGCAAACCCCCATCCACAACCTCCTAAACCAGATTGGTTTCTACGGACAGGAAGGCGGCGATGGAGGGGGGCAGTGGGGAGGCCAGATGAGAGTGCCGATACCCAGAGAACAAGTCACACGCACCACCTCCCATCCACCCCATCTGTCAGCAATGCAGCCCAGATTGAGCAAAGCCTGTCCCCAACCGCAGGGTGACACGGTGACAGACCAAAAGGGACCAACAAAGGCCCAAAGAATCTGTCCTATCAGATGACCTAGAAACCTGGCGCTTCAGAACTGAACCGCGCTGGGTGACGCCAGATACATCAACCATGTGCCTTTGTAACCAACGATGAACAGAAACTTCAAAGAATTGGTCAAATGGAAACACCGAAGCTTAAACAGGTCATGGTCATAGTAGACAGGAATTTGTGCCATGAAAGTAAAACCACCTCTAAAGCCTGTAAAAACGAACTGTCATACGTTGCACAACACAGAAAAAAAAAAAACAATGAAACGAGAAAACGATGCTCCACTTTATCTACAGCATGCCGAGATAACGATAATACATGTGAACACCGATACCACCACCACGTACACCAGGGGTGCTCAACCGTGACTCTCCAGATGTCTTTGAACTACATCTCCCTTGACTTTCAACTACACATTATGTCGACATAGCCTTATGGGAAATGTAGTTCCAAAAGATCTGGGGGGCAAAGGATAAGCTCACCTGACATACGCTGCATCTACTGGATCCACCGTGAGGTTGAAGATGCTCATGAACTACAACCAGGAATGACTGACATTATGGGTATTGTAGGCCAACAGTTACGATATCAGGATATTACAGAGCTCGAGGTACTGTATGTTCCCAGAAACCAAGCCCATGAAAACCCTAAACCAGGGATTTTAACCAATTTTGGGGGTCAACCCAAGCAGAGTGTTCTATACAGAATAGTGCAGGGTAATCCAAAACATTTGGGGCCAGAGGTAAAGTTCTAGGAGTCTGTCTCCAATGGATCGGTCAGGCCTGCATGATTATGCAAGTCCTTTGGTGGAAGGGGTACATGGCAGGAATGCAAATCTCTGCGCCGCCCCCCCCAAAAAAAAAAAAAACAAAAAAAAAAAACACCGGAGATCCGAAGGGAAGACACCCACACCATGCGAAGCCGCGTACGAAGCAGCATAGGAGCCTGGCAGAAACATGACGCCAAGGGACAGAGTAATTACAGCCGACCATAAATACAGGGCAGCCGTTGAGAAATAAAAAGGGAGGACACGGGGCATTTAACCCATCGTACCCAAGCGGATCTGGAACTTTTGAGTGTATGTATAAACTGAACTCTAATGGTACATTTCAGTTAAAAGGTCCCTGACCGCAAAAATGTGACTTCCTCTTTGGGAGTACTTTTTAGTGATAGCTGCACTGCTTAAGAGAGCAGTATTAACCCTTGACATACCAGTCTCACACATGCCATATGACAACGCATCAGGTTTCACTTGTTCCCGCAGATTAACAGTTAAGAACCAGGTTCTGTCAGCGAGACCATTACGTCACAAGAGGCCTCACACCAACATTCAGCAGCCAAATCGCTCAGGGCCTCCTCAGGGTTACAGGGAACTGCTGGCGAGAGTACCTAGGGGCATCAACGGCGTCACAGGGTCCATCAACGCCAAATTCAGAGGATGGCAGATGCTGGTCTGGAACATTTAGCAATTTTGTTTAATGCTCATGGCAGATAGGGGGGGGGGGAATTTTCCTTGTTTCCATCCATTATTTCTCTTAGCCATTTATTCTGCAGGCATCTCCCTCGACAGAAATGCACACGGTGCCCACTACTTTGTATGAACAACATTTCAGCCACTGGTATCACCTTCGAGTTTCAAAAAGACCCCGAAGGGAGGTTATTCAATATCCACCGAAGCTGTCGGTTGCGACGGTGATCCCGAGAGAGAAATCCAAACAGCTGTAGGAGAGGATTTCTTGATAAAGACCAGTCATGGCCAAAACGTTTCCACAATGTTTGTCCAATAAAGCTGCACTTCTACCACGGCTTGAGGGCCTGGATTCCCTTTGACACAAATCAGTAGAGGAATCGGCCGACCAGGACTTGCATGGCGCACACTCATGGGAGCTGGAAAATTTTACAGAATTTGCGAGTGGGTCCAGAGTGCTTTTCCTCCTCGTCTCTCGGGAATCGCCAAAGTTCATCATGGTTGCAACACCGATAACCTATGCCGATTAGGAATATCCCCCATGGAGAGGCCGAATCAGTCAGTTTTTGCTAGTCTTACCTGGAGGTGTGCCGGATCTTTTTTACTATGATTGGTATAATTGGGCCTGGTGGGGCCTTTTTGGATCTGGTAACATGGAAGGCAGTAGGGGGTCCTCTTTTTTGCTATAAAATGAGAGTCGGTGTGAGATGTCAAAAGGTTTGCCCCTGGTTGCCCGAAAGGTTTAAATTTACAGCTAAAATGTCAGTTTGGAGCCACAACATTACGCCTCTAAAAAGCGGCCAGGGAACATTAGCCTGAGGGGGGAACGTGCTGGCTCAGCTTGAGCATAAACAATAATAGGAAACGGGTTATTGAGCGTATACGATCAAACCTTCGATCAACGGGCTTTAAAAAATGCTGATAAGGGCTCGAGGAGTGCTCCACCATACCTCAGGGATTCACACAGTGTTGTCAAATACACAAGCCAAGCACATATTTTTTTTTTTGGAGCCAGGAAAACCATCAAAAGCTTTGTGCAAAATAGACCAGAAGTTAGTGTCGAGGGGTCTGTTTTTAAAGCCCCGCAATAGCCTTTGCTGCCGCTGCTTTGAATCAATGTTGATCCTTGTGTTGAGGCTTTACATATTTATGTCAAACACGCAAGTCACCTACATACTTTTAGGAGCCAGGAAAAAATTCCTACATGACTTTTCACAAAACAGACCACGAGTAGAACTCTAGGAGCCAGCAGATACCCCAGGTTACGCTCTGGATATTGTACTTGTGCATCCTTCTGACATGTTCAAAGTATGACAAAAGCCATCCCGTGGACTCCTAGGAGTTCGCTCTATCGTTTATAACTCATACCAGGCAGGAGACTGAAGGGGATATTCACTAAGCACCGTCGCTGCATTGAACGATCAGCAGCTTAATTTCAGCAAGTACAGTGAATTGACTCGGGAACTGTCACTGTAATACACTTTTTTTCACTGTAGTTTCTGGCGAAGATGTCTATGGTGGCAACGTTCACAAAACCTTCTGCTGGTGATGAATTCTGCTTTTCTGGGCAGCTGAAGTTCACCGTAGATGCAGCATCAGCGTTCATATAACATTTTTATTGAAAGCAGAACAAAGTGAGCGCCCCATAACCCGTCCCACGGAATTGCACAGGAAAATATCTACAGCTCCGTACGTACCGGATACTAACTATAGGTTCCAGCACAGTGTGTACCGGATACTAACTATAGGTTCCAGCTCCGTACGTACCGGATACTAACTATAGGTTCCAGCACAGTGTGTACCGGATACTAACTATAGGTTCCAGCTCCGTACATACCGGATACTAACTATAGGTTCCAGCTCCGTACATACCGGATACTAACTATAGGTTCCAGCTCCGTACATACCGGATACTAACTATAGGTTCCAGCACAGCATGTACCGGATACTAACTATAGGTTCCAGCACAGCATGTACCGGATACTAACTATAGGTTCCAGCACAGCATGTACCGGATACTAACTATAGGTTCCAGCACAGCATGTACCGGATACTAACTATAGGTTCCAGCTCCGTACATACCGGATACTAACTATAGGTTCCAGCACAGCATGTACCGGATACTAACTATAGGTTCCAGCTCCGTACATACCGGATACTAACTATAGGTTCCAGCACAGTGTGTACCGGATACTAACTATAGGTTCCAGCTCCGTACATACCGGATACTAACTATAGGTTCCAGCACCGTACATACCGGATACTAACTATAGGTTCCAGCACAGCATGTACCGGATACTAACTATAGGTTCCAGCACAGCATGTACCGGATACTAACTATAGGTTCCAGCACAGCATGTACCGGATACTAACTATAGGTTCCAGCTCCGTACATACCGGATACTAACTATAGGTTCCAGCACAGCATGTACCGGATACTAACTATAGGTTCCAGCTCCGTACATACCGGATACTAACTATAGGTTCCAGCACAGCGTGTACCGGATACTAACTATAGGTTCCAGCACAGCATGTACCGGATACTAACTATAGGTTCCAGCACAGCATGTACCGGATACTAACTATAGGTTCCAGCACAGCATGTACCGGATACTAACTATAGGTTCCAGCACAGCATGTACCGGATACTAACTATGGGTTCCAGCACAGTATCTTGTATAATCTATAAATTACTTATAGAAATAACCTGACACTTTGGTTTACAGGAGTTGAGTTTGTTGCTTGGTGGCTGTACCGGCATTAAACCGGCAGGGCCACAGTTACAGAGGCGTCTCACTGTGCAGGTACCAAACATTTCCAGCACGAATTGAAGAAACCTAGATATGAGCGCGGCATCCTCTCTTCGGTAGATACATGTAACCACTTCCTTCATTGTATCGCCCACCTGTCACATTCTCAAATTAATGCAATTTTACCATCGACTCCTTTAGGTCTGAGTTATACATGAGACGTCTAACTGGCTCTGAATGTTGACACGGCTTTACGAAGCCATTCCCTTGACCGGGATCTCGACCCACCACCTGGATCGATATTTAGGATGCACGGTATTGCACAATGTGAAAATTAGTAAAAATTTTATCCGTGACCATTCGTGGAATAACCCCCTCCCTGGAAATTTCCTTCAAAAAGGTGGATTGGGAAAACGTGAGATCTCAGAACAAAAACGCAAGATCATATTCACCTAGGAACGTTTACACGTACAATGATGATTATTGTAAGCCACTCGTATAGGTTATCCAAGATTTCTAGTTAAAGGAACACGTGGATTCACAGATCTGCTATAGTACGATACTACACCATGGCGCACATCACCCCCATTCACTCACTCCTCCTGCTGCTTTTCTCTCAGTCACCCACTCATCTTGTGTTCCTCAAATCCCCCTACGTGACATCACAATCCTCAGCCCACCCGCACGTGTGACACCACCAGCCTAGCGTAGAAAGGCCTGTGGTTACCATCCTGGCCGCCCCTCTTTTGTCCTCAGGTTCACCCCCTGTGCAGTCAACGAGTCTCACATTTTGTATGCGAGAGCAGACCCATTTCTTTTTTAATGCAAAGCGAGACGTCAACGGATAAGACGTATTAATGGACGACGATTAGTAACAATGTATGGATTCTGTGCCACCAGAGCACCTTGAGCTATTATATGCCCAGTATTCTAATGACAATGAACGATGCTCCATCCTCAAGGAGCCAAGAGTGCGTAGATATTATTCCATCACCAATAGTGATCAGAAGAGGACGCACAAATTATTCCATAAGCAATGGCGGCCAGAGAGCACAGAGGACGCAAATTATTCCATAAGCAATGGCGGCCAGAGAGCACAGAGGACGCACAAATTATCCCATAAGCAATGGCGGCCAGAGAGCACAGAGGACGCACAAATTATTGCATTGTCGTAGAAATGCAATGGTGGCCTAGGAACACATAGGTACAATGGACTCACATCTTGCAAAGTCGGAGTGTTAGCTCTTTGAAATAAGTACTGTGCACCAAACTAACATCCACATAAGCCCGAGACCTTTGGCTTGGAAACCTAGATTTAACTTTGCCCAAAGAGCAGTCGACCGCTTGTGATAAGTGGGAAGAAGACCGGTACAAACAATGCATCTGTGTGAACGGGAGGTGTGTGCAGTGACTGAACGTTTGGTGCATGCATTTAATCAGAGGGGGGAATACATGGCAAAACCACAGAGCAGCCGGCCATATGCGATGGTTGTGTCAAAGACTGACTACCCCCTCGTCTCGCCTTGGTGAAAAGGCGGCTGGTGCTGCGAGTGAACGTGCAAAGCATTCGGTTATGCGGTACTGCTGGCATTGTCACTGCCTGCGCCGCGTATGAATACATGCGATCGGGGGGGGGGTCAGTTTGGGCCTCAGTTTATGAAGACAGAATGAGAGCGCCACAGTGCACGTCTGCCGAGCTTATCCCAGTATAATCACAGCTCCTGCTGACCCATTACACAAACTGGGAGCCTCTTGGCCAACGGGGTATTGAAAAAGTCATGTACGCCAGGACCCCCCCCCCCCGCCCAACATTGTATTCATAGGCCATCCCTAAATTATTCTGACAAGCAACCATCGAATTATATTCCGAGGGCCTCCCAAATAGACTTCTCATGCCTACGGAGTGTTTTATGGACGCTCCCCTCCCCATTCACCGCAGTAAAAGCAGCATTTAGTAACATGTTGGGGGCTCAGAGAATAGATATCTGGTGCACGTTGAGTCCCGTTTCATTAACGTCTCACGCCCAATGACTTAAAAAAAAAAAAAAAAGACTGGCCCATACAGAAATTAAACATCAACTTTCATGTGAATCCTCAAAAAAATAATAATAAAAACATACGGGACTGGGTTAAGCTCAAAACGCAAAGCCCTAACAATGAGATGAAGGGCCGCCGAGGAAGCGGGATGGGTCACATAAAAACAAAGTTGGCGTAGCCCGCCCCCCCCCCCACACACACCCAATCACTGCTTAATACCACTTCAAGGGGCACCAAAAGGAAAAACAAAGAACGTCGCCGAGCATCCATTAACATGGCACAAAGGGATCGAGCACGAGGCGATGGAGGACGCTACGTCATCGTGTTGGGAGGGACAATATGAAATAGTATTAATCTGCTAGGGGAGATCTCTTTGGATATTTAGTATTCAAAAATGTTCTTACTGCAGGATTATGTATCAAAGCAACCACAATCCCTCGGCTGCCGAGCACAGGACCGCTTGTGCCATGCCTGGACTTTAGCCCCAGAGCAACCAGCACATGGTTACCAAGTGCGATGCAGAGAGCGGCAGAGCCTGCTTCTTAGAGAGCAGTAAACACTACGCTCCGGCCGTTGCGTTGCCATGAGACTGCTAGAGACGACACAGTATACAGATACACCACCCGTAACAATCATTGTAAATCAACACACTCTCAAACAGATTTAAGTCAGGATTCATGTAAAACCCTAAAACATTATGGGTTGATGCAGTGTGATATCCGTCCACGGGGTGGGGGGGGGGGCAGTGTGATGTCCGTCCTTGGGGGGGGCAGTGTGATTAAAGATCAGTAATGTCCGAATTCGGAGCTGCAGGGCTTTATTATTATGAAAACCCATATAACAATGAAGAAAAATACAGTCGGGAAAGGTACAGATCAAGTGAGCCAATAAGCCCACGTGTGCCACGCAAGGACTATGCGGGACCAAGTGTGCGGACAGCCTCATTGGGCGAACAAAAGGGCCGTCTTTAAGTCCGTTTATATTTCGATTTTGGGCCTCTTCTCAGTCTTGCACCCTTTCCCATCAGCAGGACACCATCCCCACTCTATCCAGCACCACAAGTGTTAAGCGTAGCAAACGTCCAGCTAAACACTGGACGACTGAAGTGGCAAATGACCAAACACGAGATCTCACCCCGGGGCGGCATTCGTTCCAGTTCTGGAAATTAAAATTAAGCACTAAATAAAGCTGTGAATATACTGGTGGTTACGTGTAATGGGCATTTCTGGGGCAAAGATCTGAAAGGGAAACTGGTACCATGGCATCTGGTGAACACACTGACCCAAAACTGCCCTTTACACACCACTCCCAAAATAAATAAAAATGCACACACACGCACGTAGACATCTGGCACCATTATAAATATAGATTTGCACATGGTGCTGTATTTAGAGGAGTTCATGGGCAAAGTGCTGTCAGTTACCAACAGTGACAAAAACACACTTGTGTAACCACGTATACACAAACATTACATCACTGTACAAGGGAAAGGAAAAATTAAGAATTAATAAATCTGAAGGGGAGACAGGAGAAGCTCTGTCACCATATACCAGCCTCCCTGGAGTGCAAGGGGTTACACACGCCAGCCTACATAACCATGGACTCATCATTGGATACTTAAGTTTTTGAATGGTTAAACAGACCCCCCTTTCCTTACACTTATGTCCACAGGGAGGAGGGGGAAAGGGATGACCAGGCAGCGTGGGAAGAAAGGGAGAATTAAAATAGCAACAGGCGCGCGTAGCGGTGGGATTTGGGAAGGATCCCGCTGGATACAAAAGGATGGCGAACTCAGAAATGGCCCCCTCCCATCGCATGGAAATCCAGATCTAAAGGGTCCAGACCAGCTCAGTATGAAGCTGTCAAACATTGTAACGGCCTAACAATACAATGTGTGATCAGTAAGGTGCACAAATACCAGCTAGGAGACCAATGCCACCCACTTCGAGCCAGCCTGGCCTGATCCTGGGTCCTCAGAGACCGAACTAGGATTCATGGTAAATGCAGTAAGAAACACTGAGGGATCAAGGTCAGCAAGACCTCCAAACAACCCCAGCTATTATTGCAAGGACTAAAAAGGGACACTGCGGATCTCTCTGCATGCGAACAGGGCAATAACGATAACAAACATATCAAATCTAACGGTATTTACACAGCTTCTCGCACCAATCTCTGCCTGGACAGGAAGCAGCAGACCCCCGGCAGCAGGGAAAGTCCCGTAAAGTCCTGTCCAGGAAAGGGCTATGGCAGAGACCGCTAGACATGATGACACAGTTACAAGTAAAGCGCCAACAAGTTCTGCAACGCTGCATAATGGGCCGGACATAAATATACATACAAGTTAGACACACAGAACAGTAGGAGAGCAGCGTTTTGGAGCTACACCTCCCATGATGCTCTGCAAAACTTCAGAATGACTGAAAATCATGGGCCACGCGGTTCTGAAACCCCTGCAGTGTCCAGGTCTGCCATCACTGGATTATGGGATCTGTAGCGCAGGATCCATTCTTCAGAAAACATGGACATAGCTAGAGGCCGGGCTGACCACAGCCTGCCATCAGCTCCATTCACCAGTTATGGATGCGCCCTTGGCTCCAGGGAACAATGAAGTTGTGGGTTTGCCATGAGGGCACCCTGGTGTGCAGATTGACCATTTGCTTCCTCCTCACAAGAGCTGGTCAGCAGCAGGGGGGGGGGGGCAGGTAAAAGTATAGGGGGGGGCACTGAAATATGAAGTAGAAAGACGCTGAAGGGCTTGAATTAGGCGACGAAGGCTATTGTAGCTTCTAACCTCTTATTCATTGAACAAGATGGCATGACGTAAAAAGGAAGCTCTATAGAAAACTCAAAACAGGATGTGTTTGAAAGGTCACACAGGGCACCGATCCCCATTGTGCACGGTGTGATAGCCCAGTCAGTTAATACACTGCCTGCCCAACCTGTGCAAACATTGGGTCAATAGAAGCAACGTTCCATAAATAATACCACACTTGGCTTTTTCAGGATTTCCCATTCCACGTAAACTTTATGTCAAAAATCACCTGAACAAAACATCCTACAAGTGGCAGCTGGGTAACAAAAGGTTAAAGTATATAAAAAATAAAAGCCAACAACAGAAAATCACAAGAAACGGTCATAGGACAAGGCCAATCTGGAGAAAAGGGAACATCCCCGGAAGTGAATGTGATACTACGTAACAAAGTCCCTCCCTGTTTCCTGCACAGGGGAATGCTGGGAGCAGCTTGGCAAATGGAACATTCCAATTGGTAGAGGACACCATGCACCGTCCGCGAGGGTTTGAATAGGTTTATTTCCACAACAATGAGCTAAAAAGCATCAAAACAATGATCCTGCAAACCGTGCTTAAGGAGAGATCAGGAACTGGCCAGAAATCACTGTAAAATGAAGTTTTAAAAAGTCTGCTTTCAGCATGGCTCGGACGCTTTGAATGTGCAAAGAACGTCCATCATTATATGATCGCACTCTACTTCCCTATAGTGAATTCAGGGTATAAGACATTTACACATTCCAGCAAATTCAGAGAACGGCTTTACAGAGCTTATGTGCTACATTCCCCATATACAGCAAGGAACTCTGGGTAGGGAGAATAATCCCAAAACAGCTGTCCAGGAATGGGTGTGACTCGTTGCACAACCTGAACTTTGCTATAAAGCCATCTAGTATGGCATGGCACTGGCAAGGAGGGTTGTGTGTTAAAACGAACCTAGGGTGCAAAGAAAGGGGAAAATTGCAGACTTCATCTACAGTTAATCTGTAGGTGTTTTTTTTATATCTTGCATTTTATTACTTTGTATTTCTGTAACAACTAACATTTTAATGTTCTTGAACCCAGGACGTAGTTTAAAACGAGAGAAATCTCAATGTATCCTTCCTGGTAAAATCCTTTATAAATAAATGTCCTAACCACAACACCCCAGCAATCTTAAGTGTATTGTAGTTGTTCTACAGTTAGGGAACTAACGTTCGACTGTGCACCACGGGAGCCGCCATCTTTAAATCCTCACTGGCCGGCAGAAACTTCACGTACCTGACCGTAGACCCTGGGAATATCGTCAGGATTTTATGAACATGCACTTGCACCATTGCCTGCAGGGTCTACAGTTGCATAAGCGTGCTTCTGACCAAAAAGGACTTTAAAGATGGCGGCCCCTCCTACAACGCCAGTGAAGCCTAGAGAAGGGCTGGAATGAACTAGGATATACCGGTATGTCTGCTTTGCACAATTCATACATTTATATTTGTCACACAGGTCTGATACAATCCGTTAGATCTTAATCTGCATTCAGGGGGTCCGCCTGACTAATGTGACACTCTGCACATTGCAGAGGCATGGTGTCAGCGGTCAGGAGTCGATACATGCTCTGATTACGTCATTGTTGCAAATTTTAGAGACATTTTTTGACAAATTTTAGTTCAAGATCCATCAGTCAGACAATTTGTCCCACCAAGCTTCTTTTTCCCAGAATAGCTTTCTTTCAAACCAAAAGCTGCAATTTTAATCTAATTTCTGCACACTGCCGGCTTCGAATATAAACCACAATGCTTCTGGAGATCGAAGGGTCTTACATTTTATAAAAGTGGAATTAATCCCACTCTGGCAGATATTCAGTCGTTCTCCCCCCCCCCCCGCCAGGCTTCTCGCGGTGGCAGCAGGAGCTGAGCCCTGTTTACACAGAGTCTGCGTCGCAGCGCAGGATACGGCGAGGTCTGGCGGCCGGCGAAGAGGCGTATAAACAGGAGTCAATTATAATGTAAATATTATACTCAGATGGGGCCACACAATACGCAGAAACAGGAAGCCCCATTCACAGACCTATCAACGACAAAACTGACGGCAGGTCACCCTAACCTCATTAACCCCTCCCGCATTTGGACCCGGCTTCATGTTCTATATTTTCACACTGCCTGGCAGAGGGGGGGGGGAGAAATGCAGTTTTATTAAAAATTGTGTGTATATACACAATAAAAACGAGCCTTTATACTGAGAATTTTAGTCTAAATTTTGAATATAGACTGCATAAGCTTTCCCACATACAGAAAAATATAAATTTGCTTTCCTCTTAAGAACCGCTTGATGCGTTTGCAGGAACCTTGTCACAAGGATGTCGGGTAAAGGGCGTTTCACAATATGCATTGAGGTTTCCTGCTCGTTACTGTGTACTTAGTAAAATTTACTTTTTGGCTACTAAGACACATTATTACTGTGCGAGGAAGGAGCATCAAACTGGCAGCACCAGTATTGTTCCAACCACTGCACATGGCCAGAAGATGGATCCTGGCATTTTAGGAATGGTGCTAGAGATGGGGCCAGAGACCAGGCTATTACCAGGCCTTTTAGGTGACACCACAACCTAGCGGGGCCAATCAATAAAAATGTAATTTAGAACAAGAACAAAAGTATCTTATTAAAGTGAGCGATTTCTAACATTTATTGTAGTTTACGACCTCATTGCCAAGAGCTTTAATGCTGTGCAGCTCTGTCATACACCCGCACACCCGAAATGTGAAGGAGCCCCCAAGAAGACACCCACACACCCTAAATATATGAAAGAGCCCCTAAAAAGACACCCGCGCCCCCTGAATATATGGAGGAGCCCCTAAAAAGACACCCGCACCCCCTGAATATATGGAGGAGCCCCTAAAAAGACACCACACACCCTGAATATATGGAGGAACCCCTAAAAAGACACCACACACCCTGAATATATGGAGGAACCCCTAAAAAGACACCACACACCCTGAATATATGGAGGAACCTCTAAAAAGACACCACACACCCTGAATATATGGAGGAGCCCCTAAAAAGACACCCGTACACCCTGAATATATGTAGGAGCCCCTAAAAAGACACCCGCACACCCTGAATATATGGAGGAACCCCTAAAAAGACACCCACACACCCTGAATATATGAAGGAGCCCCTAAAAAAGACACCCACACACCCCGAATATATGGAGGAGCCCCTAAAGACACCCGCACATCCTGAACATATGGAGGAGCCCCTAAAAAGACACCCGCACACCCTGAATATATGGAGGAACCCCTAAAAAGACACCCACACACCCTGAATATATGAAGGAGCCCCTAAAAAAGACACCCACACACCCCGAATATATGGAGGAGCCCCTAAAGACACCCGCACATCCTGAACATATGGAGGAGCCCCTAAAAAGACACCCACACACCCTGAATATATGGAGGAACCCCTAAAAAGATACCCACACACCCTGAATATATGGAGGAACCCTTAAAAAGAAGATACCCTAAGTCCCCCAAATAAGGAAGGAGCAAATAAAGAGCGAGGCACTAGTATAGTGAAGTAGGAAAACGGTTCTGGGCCTAAAATAGAGACAAACCTGTTAGATTTGGAAGGAACCAATGATTAAGTCCGAAAATACAGTAAAACAAAAAGGACTCTGCACTTGTTAAATACCGCTCACAAAAAAAAAAAAAAAAAAGGGAGTAAGACCGTTATTGCTTACTGACAGCCCTGCAACCCCGGGGGGGGGGGTGTCAAGGAACCAGCAGGAACGACTTCTACCTTAAGAGCAGCAGTAGGCACTGGGGGATACGGTGGATGTACAGTTCCACCTGCAACTAGAGCACCACCAAATGTTGTTAAAATACAATTCCCAGAAGTCTCTCAATCCAATACGTGATCAATCGAACAAGGAAATTGTAGCTCAGCAACATCTTGGGGCTGGTCGGTGTTTGACATCCCTGATATAGTACTACCTGCTGCATGACACCCCCTGTAAGAAACACAGGGGGGGGGGTGAAGTCCTTCCTAGAACTCCTCCAGCTGGACACTGGAGGAAAGGAGAGGCTGGTACCCTGCGAGCAGCGCAGATGTTGCCTTAAAGTATACGCCAGCGACTTCCTGCGTCGTCTCTATGAGCTCAGACGTTGGGAGCAGATCATGGAGGAGGGGAATCTGAGGGATCTGGCAAGAGGAAGTGATGGGGGCAGCGGCTGTCAGTATACGTCTCACAGAGGATACTCATCAGCCACGGATTTCGACATAAAAGCAACATTACATGTAGACAGTTACACCAGAGCTACTGTTTATCAACCACAATATGCCAAACACAAAGACAAATGGAGTTTCTCAGAACATTGACAACTAGGAACAGGCTAACACATACTTTGTCCTGTAGACCCAGCAATAACCCCAACACATCCTGATACTTTCTGACACCACTACTGTGTCCTGCAAACCAATATAACCAAGATATCCTGCTACACACCACTACTGTCCTGTAAACCCAGCAATGATCTTTAGCAGCCCTGCTACATTATAGCACCACTACTGTCCTCTGAACCCAGCAGTAACACAAATATACCCTGTTAGGGATTTGTTCAGCAAACCCAGGACTTGACGAATCCAGGGGCCGGGTAGCCATGGGCACCTCGATTTCTGGAAAACCTGCACTTAAGCACAAGCTCCTAAGTTGGATATGAATTTGTCAGGCCTGGGGTTTGATCAAGTTTCTCAGTCCAGAAAAACTAACTTTAGCACACAGTGCCCAGTAAAGCCGGCATTGCCCTCCCTAACCTTACCAGAATCAATGCACAGCGAGGTCAAACACTGAAATAATTCAGATCATATGAGAATTGGGTCAATGCACAGTTACGGCCAGTAAACCCAGCAATGGCCTGGCACCGGCCAGTAGGCCCGGCAACGGTCCATAATCCTGGCAACAGCAACCACCCAACATACAGCACTGTACAGTAAATCCAATTCCTCTCCAATGTACAGTGCCATGTATTAAAGCAGAGGTCAATTCTACAGTGCTGTACAGAAAATCCAATAACCAGTGTACAGCACTGTGCAGTAAACCTGGCAACCGTCCAATGTACAGCACTGTGCAGTAAACTTGGCAACCATCCAATGTACAGCACTGTGCAGTAAACCTGGCAACCATCCAATGTACAGCACTGTGCAGTAAACCTGGCAACCATCCAATGTACAGCACTGTGCAGTAAACCTGGCAACCATCCAATGTACAGCACTGTGCAGTAAACCTGGCAACCATCCAATGTACAGCACTGTGCAGTAAACCTGGCAACCATCCAATGTACAGCACTGTGCAGTAAACCTGGCAACCATCCAATGTACAGCACTGTGCAGTAAACCTGGCAACCATCCAATGTACAGCACTGTGCAGTAAACCTGGCAACCATCCAATGTACAGCACTGTGCAGTAAACCTGGCAACCATCCAATGTACAGCACTGTGCAGTAAACCTGGCAACCATCCAATGTACAGCACTGTGCAGTAAACCTGGCAACCATCCAATGTACAGCACTGTGCAGTAAACCTGGCAACCGTCTAATGTACAGCACTATACAGTAAACAGCCTCCAATATACGTGCTGGGCAATAAACCCAGCAACTCAAATTTATAGTGCTGTACGGTAATCTCAGGTGCCACATTATACACAGTGCTGTACAGTAAGCATTGCAGTGGTGCATACCATTCTAACAATTCAGAAACTAGAATTTGAAGAAGGCACCTCCAAAATTAATAAATTGTAATGAGATCTGAACGTTTCTGGCCAGAGAAATCTAAATCGATGGAACGATTCATATTGATCCGTCTCATCTAGGTTCTCTGGCCTTTTCACCCCTTGGCCTCCTGCTGCCAGCATGACAGGGGTTACACCAACCACTAAACACACAGGTAAACATTAACCCCTTCACCATCAAAAACTTATTACTGACATTGTAACGTTTACGTGAAACAGTTACAAAGTAAGTTTGCAGATTTTTTTTCGTGTCTTAATTTATACTCTACGGAAATATCGCTGGGATGAAAAGGTTCTAAACTCTAGATGGCGTCCCTTATCTGGCACAATGTCACACGGGGTCTGCATTACCAGCATACAGGCAATAAATGTGCTGCAGGCAGATAATAAAATGGTGAGATCTCCTGCTTATGGGGATTTGTAGTGATCTGTGTATGGCAATTACAGCAACACCTTGTATGTGCCTCATAATGCCTGTGTATGGCAATTACAGCAACACCTTGTATCTGTATGTGCTGCATAATGCCTGTGTGTGGCAATTACAGCAACACCTTGTATCTGTATGTGCTGCATAATGCCTGTGTATGGCAATTACAGCAACACCTTGTATCTGTATGTGCCTCATAATGCCTGTGTATGGCAATTACAGCAACACCTTGTATCTGTATGTGCTGCATAATACCTGTGTGTGGCAATTACAGCAACACCTTGTATCTGTATGTGCTGCATAATGCCTGTGTATGGCAATTACAGCAACACCTTGTATCTGTATGTGCTGCATAATGCCTGTGTGTGGCAATTACAGCAACACCTTGTATCTGTATGTGCTGCATAATGCCTGTGTGTGGCAATTACAGCAACACCTTGTATCTGTATGTGCCTCATAATGCCTGTGTGTGGCAATTACAGCAACACCTTGTATCTGTATGTGCTGCATAATGCCTGTGTGTGGCAATTACAGCAACACCTTGTATCTGTATGTGCTGCATAATGCCTGTGTGTGGCAATTACAGCAACACCTTGTATCTGTATGTGCCTCATAATGCCTGTGTATGGCAATTATAGCAACACCTTGTATCTGTAGGTGCTGCATAATGCCTGTGTATGGCAATTACAGCAACACCTTGTATCTGTATGTGCTGCATAATGCCTGTGTGTGGCAATTACAGCAACACCTTGTATCTGTATGTGCCTCATAATGCCTGTGTGTGGCAATTACAGCAACACCTTGTATCTGTATGTGCTGCATAATGCCTGTGTATGGCAATTATAGAAACACCTTGTATCTGTGTGTGCTGCATAATGCCTGTGTATGGCAATTACAGCAACACCTTGTATCTGTATGTGCTGCATAATGCCTGTGTGTGGCAATTACAGCAACACCTTGTATCTGTACTGTACAGGGATTTACACTCATAACCCCCTGAATCTTAACCCTATACAGCAGCGACTGACCCCACAGCTCTCCTGTATTCTGCCAAATCCCTGGCTGTCGGAATGACGCAGTAAAGTTTGTTCAACTTCTTTTCTGTGAAGAGATTGGGCTGCTCCTTTTAGCATTACATATTGAAGGGAGGGAGATCAGATTTCTAAACATTTAACCTCAATCCTGCTTTTATCGAGAGCAAGTAGGGTCATGGGAAAATTCTCTTTATGATGTTCTTTATGCTTTGTAAAAACGTACCTACTGGTCTTTGGTAGTGTATGGGTTAAAGGGTGGCTGTGCTCTTAAACACCTATACGAGGATTTAGATCTGGATCGAGGGTCTCAAAAGCCATCCCCATAGAGGTTTATTGCCTACAATTCCCAGAATTCTTTGATTGCTATAAATGGCCAGACAATCATGGTAGCTGTAGTTCAGAAACATCTGGGGGTGCAGAGTTTGCGATCGCTGGTCAAGGGCCCCTCGGCACCCTGTATTCCCCATTAAGGAAAGTAATATATGACGGGGTGGCCTATTTCCATGGCTCTTGGCAGTTTTCGGTTTGCCCCGGCGTGGCATGAGCGCGGCTGTTCTAAATACGGCTTTTGGGCTTTAAAACATATAATTATTGTCTATGGAAATAAAACGCAAGTCGTTTGCGCTGCTGATAGGAGGAACCGAAAATGAGAAGGAATCGTGACCTAAAAGAAAAAACACAGCTACTCTATATAGTGAAGCATATCTGCACATGCCTGTAGAATCCATACTGGCATCGTGACAGGAAGAAAAAAAAAACAATATAGGTACATTGCAGCGCCCGGCGCCCATACAAAGGCCACATGTAGGAAGAGAGAAAACCTCATGCATGGCACGGATAACCTCCATGTTAATACATTATGTGACACAGTACAGAGGGGCAGCAGAGCATAATAGAGAGTATGGTGGAGTGTCGTGTGTACTATCTGAATTAGAGGCGCAGCGCACCGTATAAACCGGGGGAAAATCACACACTCTGGCCTCACCCCCCCCCCCCAGATGTTTCTGAACTCCCTCGATTCTCTGACCTGTTCCACTCCGAGACTTTTCAGGGAGTTGTGGGTTAGAGTTTGACATCCCTGAAGAGTTTCTATAGGGACGAGCACTGCAGAGACTATACTGTATAGACAGGCCGTGTATATATATATATATATATCTGAGGCTACAGACACTATACAGGGGGGGGGGTATAGACAATATACAAGGGTATACATCCTGGGAGGGGAGGGGGGGGGCACAGAGACACTCCGGGAGGGGGGGGCACAGAGACACTCCGGGAGGGGGGGGGCACAGAGACACTCCGGGGGGGGCACAGAGACACTCCGGAGAGGGGGGGGCACAGAGACACTCCGGGAGGGGGGGGCACAGAGACACTCCGGGAGGGGGGGGGCACAGAGACACTCCGGAGGGGGGGGGCACAGAGACACTCCGGGAGAGGGGGGGCACAGAGACACTCCGGGAGGGGGGGGGCACAGAGACACTCCGGGAGGGGGGGGACACAGAGACACTCCGGGAGGGGGGGGGCACAGAGACACTCCGGGAGGGGGGGGCACAGAGACACTCCGGGAGGGGGGGGCACAGAGACACTCCGGGAGGGGGGGGCACAGAGACACTCCGGGAGGGGGGGCACAGAGACACCCCGGGGGGGGCACAGAGACACCCGGGGGGGGGGGGCACAGAGACACCCCGGGAGGGGGGGGCACAGAGACACCCCGGGAGGGGGGGGGCACAGAGACACCCCGGGGCTGGGGGGCACAGAGACACTCCGGGGCTGGGGGGCACAGAGACACTCCGGGGCTGGGGGGCACAGAGACACTCCGGGGCTGGGGGGCACAGAGACACTCCGGGGCTGGGGGCACAGAGACACTCCGGGGCTGGGGGCACAGAGACACTCCGGGGCTGGGGGCACAGAGACACTCCGGGGCGGGGGCACAGAGACACTCCGGGGCTGGGGGGCACAGAGACACTCCGGGGCTGGGGGCACAGAGACACTCCGGGCTGGGGGGCACAGAGACACTCCGGGGCTGGGGGCACAGAGACACTCCGGGGCTGGGGGGCACAGAGACACTCCGGGGCGGGGGCACAGAGACACTCCGGGGCTGGGGGCACAGAGACACTCGGGGCTGGGGGGCACAGAGACACTCCGGGGCTGGGGGGCACAGAGACACTCCGGGGCTGGGGGGCACAGAGACACTCCGGGGCTGGGGGCACAGAGACACTCCGGGGCTGGGGGGCACAGAGACACTCCGGGGCTGGGGGCACAGAGACACTCCGGGGCTGGGGGGCACAGAGACACTCCGGGGCTGGGGGGCACAGAGACACTCGGGGCTGGGGGGCACAGAGACACTCCGGGCTGGGGGGCACAGAGAGACACTCCGGGGCGGGGGGCACAGAGACACTCCGGGGCTGGGGGGCACAGAGACACTCCGGGCTGGGGGGCACAGAGACACTCCGGGGCTGGGGGGCACAGAGACACTCCGGGCTGGGGGGCACAGAGACACTCCGGGGCTGGGGGGCACAGAGACACTCCGGGGCTGGGGGGCACAGAGACACTCCGGGGCTGGGGGGCACAGAGACACTCCGGGGCTGGGGGGCACAGAGACACTCCGGGGCTGGGGGGCACAGAGACACTCCGGGGCTGGGGGGCACAGAGACACTCCGGGGCTGGGGGGCACAGAGACACTCCGGGGCTGGGGGGCACAGAGACACTCCGGGGCTGGGGGGCACAGAGACACTCCGGGGCTGGGGGGCACAGAGACACTCCGGGGCTGGGGGCACAGAGACACTCCGGGGCTGGGGGGCACAGAGACACTCCGGGGCTGGGGGGCACAGAGACACTCCGGGGCTGGGGGGCACAGAGACACTCCGGGGCTGGGGGGCACAGAGACACTCCGGGGCTGGGGGGCACAGAGACACTCCGGGGCTGGGGGCACAGAGACACCGGGGCTGGGGGCACAGAGACACTCCGGGGCTGGGGGGCACAGAGACACTCCGGGGCTGGGGGGCACAGAGACACTCCGGGGCTGGGGGCACAGAGACACTCCGGGGCTGGGGGCACAGAGACACTCCGGGGCTGGGGGGCACAGAGACACTCCGGGGCTGGGGGGCACAGAGACACTCCGGGGCTGGGGGGCACAGAGACACTCCGGGGCTGGGGGGCACAGAGACACTCCGGGGCTGGGGGGCACAGAGACACTCCGGGGCTGGGGGGCACAGAGACACTCCGGGGCTGGGGGCACAGAGACACTCGGGGCTGGGGGGCACAGAGACACTCCGGGGCTGGGGGGCACAGAGACACTCCGGGGCTGGGGGGCACAGAGACACTCCGGGGCTGGGGGGCACAGAGACACTCCGGGGCTGGGGGGCACAGAGACACTCCGGGGCTGGGGGGCACAGAGACACTCCGGGGCTGGGGGGCACAGAGACACTCCGGGGCTGGGGGGCACAGAGACACTCCGGGGCTGGGGGCACAGAGACACTCCGGGGCTGGGGGCACAGAGACACTCCGGGGCTGGGGGCACAGAGACACTCCGGGGCTGGGGGGCACAGAGACACTCCGGGGCTGGGGGGCACAGAGACACTCCGGGGCTGGGGGGCACAGAGACACTCCGGGGCTGGGGGGCACAGAGACACTCCGGGGCTGGGGGGCACAGAGACACTCCGGGGCTGGGGGGCACAGAGACACTCCGGGGCTGGGGGGCACAGAGACACTCCGGGGCTGGGGGCACAGAGACACTCCGGGGCTGGGGGCACAGAGACACTCCGGGGCTGGGGGGCACAGAGACACTCCGGGGCTGGGGGGCACAGAGACACTCCGGGGCTGGGGGCACAGAGACACTCCGGGGCTGGGGGGCACAGAGACACTCCGGGGCTGGGGGGCACAGAGACACTCTGGGGCTGGGGGGCACAGAGACACTCCGGGAGGGGGGGCACAGAGACACTCCGGGAGGGGGGGCACAGAGACACTCCGGGAGGGGGGGCACAGAGACACTCCGGGAGGGGGGGCACAGAGACACTCTGGGAGGGGGGGCTGGGGGGCACAGAGACACTCTGGGAGGGGGGGCTGGGGGGCACAGAGACACTCTGGGAGGGGGGGCTGGGGGGCACAGAGACACTCTGGGAGGGGGGACTGGGGGGGGCACAGAGACACTCCGGGAGGGGGGGCTGGGGGGCACAGAGACACTCAGGGAGGGGGGGCTGGGGGGCACAGAGACACTCAGGGGGGGGGCTGGGGGGCACAGAGACACTCCGGGAGGGGGGGCTGGGGGGCACAGAGACACTCCGGGAGGGGGGGCTGGGGGCACAGAGACACTCCGGGAGGGGGGGCTGGGGGCACAGAGACACTCCGGGAGGGGGGGCTGGGGGCACAGAGACACTCTGGGAGGGGGGGCTGGGGGGCACAGAGACACTCCGGGAGGGGGGGCTGGGGGGCACAGAGACACTCTGGGGAGGGGGCTGGGGGCACAGAGACACTCTGAGGGGGGGGGGGGAGTTACCGAGCAGGAGCAGCTTCACCTCCCGGGCCGCCTTCTCTCCATCCTCCCTCAGGTTTTTGTCGATGTTTTTTGACCTCTCGGCCGCCGCCTTGTCCTCGGCGCTCGCCGTGCAGCCCATGGCAGCGATATGTCGCGATACCGCGAAGTGAGCCGATAGTGACCGAGAGCCTCGGGCCCCGCCGCGATTCCCGGGCACCTCCACCACAGCGGCGATATGTCACGACACGCGGGACGCCCGGCGATACCGCGCAGAGCACCAAGACCCGGGGCTCCACAGGGCGGGGCCGCTGATATCGCGTGCTGCGCCCGTCACACACAGAGAGGCTCCCCGCCGCGCGCAGCTCCGACACCCCGAACCAGCAGACACAGCACAGCGACGCCCTGTGAGGCGCAGAGAGCCCCGAGCCCGCCCACAGGCCCGGCACCGCCCCCAGCCCCTCCCACTGACAGCGCGAGGAAACAACCAGGCGCGTGCAGGCAATGGGCGGGAAACATCGACTGGCTGACTGACACCCCCCTCACCCAATGACACCCCCTCACACACTGACACCCCCCTCACCCAATGACACCCCCTCACACACTGACACCCCCCTCACCCAATGACACCCCCTCACACACTGACACCCCCTCACCCAATGACACCCCCTCATTCACTGACTGACACCCCTCACCCAATGACACCCCCCTCACCCAATGAAACCCCCTCATCCACTGACTGACACCCCCTTACCCAATGACACCCCCTCACACACTGACACCCCCTCACACACTGACACCCCCTCACACACTGACACCCCCTCACCCAATGACACCCCCTCACACACTGACACCCCCTCACCCAATGACACCCCCCTCACACACTGACACCCCCCTCACCCACTGATACCCCCTCACCCAGCGATGACACCCCCTCACCCAATGACACCCCCTCACCCAATGACACCCCCTCACACACTGACTGACACCCCCTTACCCAATGACACCCCCCACACACTGACACCCCCCTCACACACTGACACCCCCTCACCCAATGACACCCCCTCACACACTGACTGACACCCCCTTACCCAATGACACCCCCTCACACACTGACACCCCCTCACCCAATGACACCCCCTCACACACTGACACCCCCCTCACCCAATGACACCCCCTCACACACTGACACCCCCTCACACACTGACACCCTCACACACACTGACACCCCCCTCACACACTGACACCCCCTCACCCACTGATACCCCCTCACCCAGCGATGACACCCCCTCACCCACTGACTGACACCCCCCTCACCCAATGACACCCTCTCACCCACTGATACCCCCTCACCCAGCAATGACACCCCCTCACCCAATGACACCCCCTCACACACTGACACCCCCTCACCCAATGACACCCCCTCACACACTGACTGACACCCCCTCACCCAATGACACCCCCTCACACACTGACACCCCCTTACCCAATGACACCCCCTCACACACTGACACCCCCTCACCCAATGACACCCCCTCACCCACTGACTGACACCCCCCTCACACACTGACACCCCCTCACCCAATGACACCCCTCACACACTGACACCCCCTCACCCACTGACTGACACCCCCCTCACCCAATGACACCCCCTCACACACTGACACCCCCTCACCCAATGACACCCCCTCATCCACTGACTGACACCCCCTCACCCAATGACACCCCTCACACACTGACACTCCCCTCACCCAATGACACCCCCTCATCCACTGACTGACACCCCCCTCAACCACCGACTGACACCCCTCACCCAGCGACTGACACCCCCTCACACACTGACACCCCCTCACCCAATGACACCCCTCACCCACTGACTGACACCCCCCTCACCCAATGACACCCCTCACCCACTGACACCCCCCTCAACCACTGATACCCCCTCACCCAGCGACTGACACCCCCTCACCCAATGACATCCCCTCACCCACTGATACCCACTGACTGACACCCCCCTCACCCAATGACACCCCCTCACCCACTGACTGACACCCCCCTCAACCACCGACTGACACCCCTCACCCAGCGACTGACACCCCCTCACCCACTGACACCCCTCACCCACTGACTGACACCTCCCTCACCCAGCGACTGACACCCCCCTCACCACTGACACCCCCTCACCCAGCAACTGACACCCCCTCACCCACTAACACCCCCTCACCCACTGACTGACACCCCCTCACCCACTGACTGACACCCCCTCACCCATTGACACCCCCTCACCCACTGACACCCCCCACACCCACTGACTGACACCCCCAATCCCCTCACACAGTGACTGACATCCCCCTCCTCACTGACACTAACCCCCAGCCTCAAACAGATACTCACTGATTGACACCCCCATCACAGACACTCAACCTCTGACAGACACTCATGGACTGACAGATCCTCACCCCCAGACAGTCACTCACTAACATTAGTGTGACTGACACTCACACCCTGACAGACACTCAGCCCATGACAGCAACAGCAGTGATGATGTTTTGGCTGTCTAGCAGCCTTTGTCATGTCTTACTTGACAAAGGCTGCTAGACAGCCAAAACGTTGTCACCGGTGTTGCTGTGAATCTCCGATAAAAGACATGTTTTGGATTGGAGTGCCTGGTCTCTAGATGTATTTTTCGCTATTCATCCCTTGGTGGACACTTATCTCTAGAAACACTCACTCTGAGGAAGGTACACACTGCAAGTGGGGGGGGATATCTGTCCTGAGAAAGAGAAACACCCTAAGGAAAGTGAACACTGAGAGACACCCAAACATCAGGAAAATCCCACCCAAGGAATGGTAAATACTAACCCTGAGGAATAGAAGCAATCATGCTGAACTAAGGAAGAACTCACCCCATGAAATGGAATCACCCTGATAAATGAAAACACCCAGGCAAAGGGAAACACCCCAAGAAAAGGAAACACTCGCTCTTAGAAAAGGAAGCACTCAAACTAAGAAAAGGAAACATTCTCCCAGAAAAAGGAAGCTCTCATCCTAAGAAAAGGAAGCACTCATCCTGAGAAAAGAAGCACTCATCCTGAGAAATGGAAGCATTCACCCTGAAAAAAGGAAGCACTCATCCTAAGAAAAGGAAGCACTTATTGAGAAAAGGAAGCACCCTGAGAAAAGGAAGCATTCATCCTGAAAAAGGAAACACTCATCCTAAGAAAAGGTAGCATTCTGAGAAAAGGAAGCACTCATCCTTTGAAAGGAAGCTGTAATCCTGAGAAAAGGAAGCACACGCTCTGAGAAATTAAAGCTTTCACCCTGAGAAATGAAACACTCACCACTAGAAAAAGAAGCATTCATCCTGAAAAAAGGAAGCGCTCATCCTACGAAAAGGAAGCTGTCATCCTGAGAAAAGGAGACACTCACCATGAGAAAAGGAAGCACTCTCTCTAAGAAAAGGAAGCACTCTCCCTGAGAAAGGGAAGCTCTCACTCTGAGAAAAGGAAGCTCTCACCCTGAAAAAAGGAAGTACTCACCCTGAGAAAAGGAAGCAATCTCCCTGAGTAAAGGAAGCTCTCACCCTGAAAAAAGGAAGTACTCACCCTGAGAAAAGGAAGCACTCGCTCTGAGAAATGGAAGCTTTCAACCTGAGAAAAGAAGCACCCACCACTAGAAAAGGAAGCATTCACCATGAGAAACAATCAGGGCCAGATTTATAAGTAGGCAGACTAGGCATGTGCCTATAGGCACCTGCCACAAGGGGACGCCTTGCTCTGTTTCATCTACAACCTAAACAGCGACACTGCAGTGTGGAGAAATAGAAGGGCATTGGAACCCTGCATCTCTGCTTTTACACCACACACGGTCAAGTGAGTGAGGTGTCATTGGAAAGGTCAGAGTCTGGCCCTTCCAACAATACCAAATATGACCGACCATGTAATGTTTAAAAATAAATACATAGTTTACTTTTTTCTCTGTTCTAAGGCAGAGCCATTATGTGCTTATACTTATAAAGCAAACAATGCCACTGCACTAACTCAACTACGACAAGAGATTTTGCCCCTTCTTTTGATTCGAACGCAGAGAAACTGTTTTTCAGCTTTTTTAAATGGTTTTTTTTGTTTGCCCAAAAACAAAAAGGTAAAAAGTTATTTTGGCACTTTTTTGGAGGGGGGGGGGGTGCTCCACATTTGTGTGCCTACAGGCTACTGAGATGTAAATTTTGCCCTGGAAACACTCATTCTAAGAAAAGGAAGCTCTCACTCTGAGAAAGGGAATCACTCATTCTGAGAAATGAAAACACCCAGGGAAGAAGTAACACCCCGAGTATAGGAAATACTTGCTCTGAGAAAAGGAAGCACTCACCCTTAGAAAGGAAGCACTCACCCTAAGACAAGGAAGCTCTCAACCTGAGAAAAGGAAACTTTCGCCCTGAGAAAAGGAAGCTCTCAACCTGAGAAAAAGGAAGCTTTCGCCCTGAGAAAAGGGAGCTCTCGCCCAGAGAAAAGGAAGCTCTCGCCCTGAGAAGAGGAAGCTCTCGCCCTGAGAAGAGGAAGCTCTCACCCTGAGAAACGGAAACACCCTTAGAAAGGAAGCTCTAACCCTGAGAAAAGGAAGCTCTCACCCTGAGAAAAGGAAGCTCTCACCCTGAGAAAAGGAAGTTCTCACCCTGAGAAAAGGAAGCTCTCGCCCTGAGAAAAGGAAGCTCTCACCCTGAGAAAAGGAAGCTCTAACCCTGAGAAAAGGAAGCTCTCACCCTGAGAAAAGGAAGCTCTCACCCTGAGAAAAGGAAGCTCTCACCCTGAGAAAAGGAAGCTCTAACCCTGAGAAAAGGAAGCTCTCACCCTGAGAAAAGGAAGTTCTCACCCTGAGAAAAGGAAGCTTTCACCCTGAGAATGAGAAGCACTCTAGAGAAAAAGAGACATTTACCCAAAGAATAGGAAGTACTCACCAGGAGAGCAGGAAATACCTAGAGGGAAGGAAACACTCAACCAGGTAAAGAGAAACACTCGCCCACAGGATGGGAAACATTCACAATGGGATTGGGAAACACTCATCCTGAGAAAGGTAAAGAAGTTACAGTTACAATTATTTATAAAGCACCAACAAGTTCTGTAGCGCTGAAGCACTTCTAGTAAAAATTAGGCTGGGGTCAGACGAGCGCAGTGTTAACGTCCGTGTTGCCGCACTTTAGTACGTCCGTGATAGCAGATAATTATGACCAATGAAGGCCCGCACACGAAGTACGTCCGCACGGAAGTGCGGACGCACTACGGACACGGCAAACGGACGCAGGTTAGCAAGAACGTCGAACTGTTAGGACGGACGTGAGGAGTGCGCAACATCCGCATAGCTTTGTGTGTGAGTGATGGAACGTGGTCAGACGGACTGCATTTATACGTCCAGCATTTTTGACGGACAAAATGTTTTTTATTTATTTTCCCTCCTACATCCGTCAAAAATAACGTCAGTCACAAAAACGGACTGTGTGGCCACTACTGCGTCTTCCGTCAAAAAGTGCGTCCGTACTGCACAGGCGCACAGTCCGTAGAAAACGCACTCGTCTGACCCTAGCCTTACGCAGAGAAGAGACCCTCAACCGAGGATTTGCAAACTTTTAGCCAGAATTGCCTTTGTTTGTTTTTATTTATTTGCAAAGTATTTTAGCAGGAAGGATACATTGAGATTTCTCTCGTTTTCGAGTGTGTCCTGGGTTCAAGAACATTGACATTTTTACAGTCGTTACAGAAATACAAAGTTTCTTTTTTTATTGTAGCTGACATAGCAGAGCTTCGTCCGCTCCGTGTCTGCACATGGCGCTTTCGTAATGGCTCCTGGCGATTCTTCAGATATTTGGCACAGGTACCAGCGTGCGTGCCACATTTTTTATATACCCGGTCACATGAAGCTACATGTGGCCGACAGCCTGATCCTGCGAGAGTGCTTGTTCTTAATTCACCTATACTTACTGGTTGTTTGTTAGCGGAGTCCTTCTGACGACCTTGCTCGCTTTTATCATTGATAATTGGGAAATGGTTTACGCACGGCACACCTGCTCCAGTATATATACTCGTGTGTATTAGCTGTCATATATTTCCTCTTTTTTATTTGGAGGCGTTTTCATGAAAAGTGGGATCTTGCTGGTCAGGGGTCAATTTTATGTCATGAATTATGTCGGCTTTGGGTGATTACAAGACACCCGAGGAACAAGCAGGTAGGCCATAGGGATGTGCATTTCGGGTTTCGGAATTTTCACGAAATTTCCCGATTCGTGTTTTCGGATGCGGCCGAATTTCCGAAAATTTTTAGATCCGAAAATGGCAGATCCGAAAAGTTTTCCGAGCCGAAACTAAATATTTTCGGAATTTTCGAATGGACTTGAAATGTGTCAAATCGAAATTTATTACTTTGAAACGAGGAGAACAGACATTCCGAAAAAACCAAAATTTCCGAAATTACGAAAAGTCGATACAAAAAAACGAGCAAAGTGACACGAAAATACGAAAAATGGTCGATATTCCGAAAACATGTACAATTCCGAAAAACGAAAATTTCCGAAATCACGAAAAGTCGATACAAAAAACAAGCCAAGTGACACGAAAATACGAAAAATGGTCGATATTCGGAAAAAAAAATGTACATGAAAAACGAGTCGAGCCGAACCGAATCGAAACAGAAATCGGTCGAAACGAGCCGAATCGAAAAGTTTAAAAATCCGAAAAATCGAACCGAATCGACCCGAAAAAAAATCGGTGCACAAGCCTAGTAGGCCATGACATGAATCATATAGCGTTTTCAGTAGTGCTAAACATTAGATGGAACCTTTTAAAAGGAAGCCCTTTTTCATGAGACCCCCTAATCTTTCACTTCGTCCCTCCACCCCTGCGAGCAGGATACATTCATTTTGTTGCAGCTCCCTTATTGTCTGAGCTACTATCATAGCACCATATGGTGCATCGCTGCCAAGCTCGTCCTCTGTGACACAACGACCATACACAGGGCTGAGAAAAGCCGTTACTGGACCATTTATAGAAAAATGACCTTAGCACATCCAAAGGAAAATAAGTAAATTATGAGTTGTTTTTTCCTACCTAGTAACCCAACAGAAACTCACCCAAACAAACACATATGCAAAGTCCTGTGCTCCTGGAGCTACGCGTTCTCAGGTGTCTGTAGATAAACATCCAGATGCAAAGCGGCATTAACGCCTGTATTCAAATCCATTTATTGATACGCATTTTCCATCTTCATGCCAAACCCACGGGCCATTTAGGTAGATTAGCTATGTCTGGTAAACACGTGAGGCCCTTTTCCAGGTGAGACGTTCATACTGATGAGTGAGATTTTAAGTATAGTAAAGGCCCCACTCGTTAATCTTAACGGCTCCCCTGACGTTCCAGCCGAGCCGCAAATCCCTGTTACGGTTGCTCTAAGCGTTTTTGCTCTTCCTGTAGTTTATTATTTTGTATGGCAACTCGTGGCAGTGTGGAGGCAGCCAGAGAATAATGAGCGGCAGTTGCTCCTTCGTCGCATTTGTAGACGGTAAAAAAAAAGAACATTACCTTCTACGAGAATCTAGGCCCCTATTCCGACATTGACATGAACAGGAGCCTACTGAAGGGAAGTAGCGCCTGTTTTTGTCAAAGAATGATGGACATGGAAAATAAATTGTTCTCCGGTGTCCTTCAGTTGATCCTATGAGGTCATGTACACCACATTATTGCATGGCTGTCCATGGGGTCCTATGCATTCCAAGCGGGGATACTAGTGGTGGCACGTGGTGCTGCTGGCATTCATTAGCAGCTCCCTTACATCACGAGCAGAGACACTAACATAGAAGCGCGCTTTTAACAGAGTCTGTAAGACAGAGCCGCTGATGCTTAACAGCTCGCACTGATTTTGGCCCTGTGGCTCCCAATTACTGGCTGGATCACTATAGGTGCCTCGCTGTTTTGGTGGCTTTTCAGTCTGGAGTATGCCCCCCCACTGCCCAGATGCCCAGGGTCTCCCCATACACAGTTCACACATAAACCCCATCACCAGGTGTGCTTAGAGGGGGCATCAACTCCACCGCTCGTTTGAAGATCAATGAAAGCCATTGGTATTTTGAGTCTTGGTTTCACAATGGGAGATAGATAGCTCAGGCTCCCACTTACCATGAACAGTTGGGCAGATTTTATGTGTGATCCAGGAGTAGATACTCCTACCGTAGATACTCGAGTATAGCACGACCCGAATATAACGCGATGGAAAGAGATTTATTATGGAAATGAGAGAATACTCAAGACTCAAATATAACGCGAGGAGCAAAATTTTAATGTAAACAATTAAGATCCTTCCAGGTTCTCTTAACACAGTCAGGCTCCCCTCAGGCCAGGGTGCTCTGCTCTAGAATGATTGCAGTTGTTACTAAGTATGAAGCCGCCGGCAACCCGTCTACTTTACTAGTGATTAGATGGCTGGCGGAGGAGAACGAGGCGAATGATTGGCTTAAAGCGAGCATGCCCTCTGGCCGTGATGGATCGCACCTCTCTTGAACCCGGGAGTTCCTGAAGTGTTTGCAAGCATCAGGGAGCCCGCATTCACTTCAGCGAGACTACCATAACTACCAGGAGACTTGAGATCCAGACTCAGAGCAAGGCAAGTTTTTTTTTACATGCGAATATAACACGACCCCTCCAATTTTAAGGTAAATTTTTGTCACCAAAAGCTAGCGGTATACTCGAGTATCTACAGTAATTTCCTGGATCTGATGTACAGGTTTCCGGTTTGAATGTCATATACCGTATTTTTCCGTGTATAAGACAACACCTACACTCAGAACAGGCCCACATCTGGTAACAGTTACTCTCGTGTATAAGACGACCTCCAATTTTCGGCTTAACAATTTTAGACAAAAGTACAGTCTTATACTTGGAAAAATACTGTATATCCACCCGATATTTGGTTTCCTGTGTATATACTTTGAGTGAGTTGAGGAGAAGGTGGTCAGCGGTGTATCCGCAATCATCAAATATGTATCGGTGGTTTTCACAACAGTCCCTTATATTTGTATATTCAGTTTATATGTCCACGGTATAGATTTCCTATTTAATACAGTTTCTTTGAGAGTCAAGGTGTGACCCGTCGATGGGTAAGCCGCAGAGTTTCTTTAAGCTGTTGTCTGTTATAAGAGTGGTAGGGCTCTATCACGTCTTTCAAGCTAACACTAGCATTAGCGCTAGCTTAAAGGAGGTCATAGCACTGCGCCCACATCGACTTCGAATCACTAATGGGTTAAAAAACCTGTTAGCGCTCGTTAATTTGCGATTCGTAGCGCGAGTTTACTGTACTTTACAGATTAACTAGCATTTGGATCACTTGGTTTTAACGCTAGTTACTAAGAGCTGGCAATGACGAAAAAGTTACCCCCAGCTCAGAGGTGCAAGTAATGAATTGCGCTTCTGCAGAATCCGTTACCTACAGCTCAACACCCCCCCCCCAAAAAATTCACATACTCACCTCTCATCCCGCGGCGAGAACGGCGGCCTGATCTGCTTCTTCTGGCCGCCGGGAGCAGAGGGAGACTGGGGGAAGAAAGTCCCCTGTATCCCTCCACGTTCACTCTGCCGACCAGCAGGATCTTGCGAGAGGCGAGAGCCCGATGGTCATGTGACCGGCAACACGATCCTCCATGGAGTCCTATGGATGCTGGGGACGGCGCTGTAGCGTTGCCCCCAGCATCTGTGAACTTAGCGATCGCTATGGGGCAGGCTTCCGGACTTGGCGCCTGCCCCGCGATCTGCTGGGGAAACCAGGACGCAAAGGGGAAATTAGCGAACGCTAACGTTACCTCTTAGTGTCCCAGTTTTAGCTCAGGGCAAACAGTGACAAACCTCAACGTTTCAAAAAAGAAAAAAAACAGAAGCAGGGGAAGCTTCTCAGCAAGGTTTCTTCTGCCATTGTTTGGATGTTCTTTTTGTTACATGCCGGCACTTGTCTCCATTGCAGTAACAGTGAATTTTGCAACTTCAGCAAATACAATCATTTGCTGAATTACCCCCTTGACGAACTGATTGACATATCACGGCTTATGTGAGATATTTATATGGATTTGTTTAGGGCTGAAACAACTAATCGATGATTAAATTAGTTGTCAACTATTCCCATTATCGATTAATCCTCCCTGCCACACCTGCTTTGGTCGAGAACTGCCATTCCCTCCGTTTGGTCAGGTCCCTTTCCCCAAACTCCCACACTCAGATCCGGTCTTTTGTCCATACCCACTCACACTCAGGTCAAGTCACTCCCTTCCACCTCCAGTCCCTCCTCCCACTCAGTTTGGTCACAAAGTTATTTAAAAAAGGGACACTCTACGCACCCTGATCACTTTAGTTTATTAAACTCAATTTCATGCTTACATCATCATCTATGACCAAGTGGTTGTAGCCGCGTTCATTTGAGAAAGCAAACATGGGCTTAAGCGGCGCATGCAGCATCAACCCATCCCTCTGACCAAGCACTCGCAGCATCAACCCATCCCTCTGACCAAGCCCTCGCATCAACCCATCCCTATGACCAAGCACTCGCAGCATCAACCCATCCCTCTGACCAAGCGCTCGCAGCATCAACCCATCCCTCTGACCAAGTGCTCGCAGCATCAACCCATCCCTCTGACCAAGCACTCGCAGCATCAACACATCTCTGACCAAGCTCTCGCAGCATCAACCCATCCCTTGACCAAGCACTCGCAGCATCAACCATCCCTCTGACCAAGTGCTCGCAGCATCAACCATCCCTCTGACCAAGCACTCGCAGCATCAACCCATCCCTCTGACCAAGCTCTCGCAGCATCAACACATCCCTCTGACCAAGCACTCGCAGCATCAACCCATCCCTCTGACCAAGCACTCGCAGCATCAACCCATCCCTCTGCCAACGCGCTCGCAGCATCAACCCATCCCTCTGACCAAGCACTCGCAGCATCACCCATCCTCTGACCAAGTGCTCGCAGCATCAACCCATCCTCTGACCAAGCACTCGCAGCATCAACCCATCCCTCTGACCAGCTCTCGCAGCATCAAACATCCCTCTGACCAAGCACTCGCAGCATCAACCCATCCCTCTGACCAAGCGCTCGCAGCATCAACCCATCCCTCTGACCAAGCACTCACAGCATCAACCCATCCCTCTGACCAAGCGCTCGCAGCATCAACCCATCCCTCTGACCAAGCGCTCGCAGCATCAACACATCCCTCTGACCAAGCACTCGCATACCTTGTGTGAAAAGTACGCAATATATGCAATTTGCGTATGTACGTATGAAACTTACGTACACTACGCAAATTGCTTAATTAATAAAACAATTTTTTTTCTATTTTTTTTTATCCGATGAATCAATTAATCTAAATAATAAATCGACCAACTAATCGATTATGAGAATAATTGTTAGTTGCAGCCCTAGATTTGTTATATAGACATCTATTAACCTTTTTGCAGAAAAATAGAGAGTTTAGGCCGAGGGCACACGAGACGTTTGATTTAATTTACAGTACGTGCGTTAAAGAAAACGCTAACGCACCGGAGTCCACTCGACGCCCGCCTGCCCCCCACCTCAGTGCTGCAAAGCGCGATCGCGCAGCCCCGTCGACACGCATCCTAGCGCATCATCACCTAATATGCACGTAGACGGGGCTGAGCGTTCCTCCTGCGCTCAAGTGCGCATGCGCGCTGCATTTGACGCCCTACGTCGCGTCAATCCTAGCACAACAGCCTTTGTGTTCTCAAGACGGACGTCTTCAGCGCGTGTTATGCGTAGCGCGCGGCAATGCGTGTGGTCTTCGCGTTATGCGTAATTATATGCTGCGACGCGCGTTAGTGCGCACTAAAATACATCTCGTGTGCACCCGGCCTTAATGAATCTTTTTTGTTTTACAGCAAAAATATATGTCTTTTTTGTCGTGAAGTGATCTCAATCTTCTTGCCATTTACTCCTCAGTAATGAACACAAAACAAAATCTCCCTCCCTGCGGTTATGAACCAGGATGATAGGATGGAGAACGCAGGTGAGTCTGCAGTATGCTGCTGATTTGGATCACGTGCTCATAGGCAGAAAATTAATGAATACTTTCATTTGCGAAAGTTCCTGTATTTTTCCAGACTAGATTTATTTTTGTTGAACACAACGGTGTTATTCCCTAAACGGAAGATTTGTACACTTGTAAATTCCTTAAATGGAGATTTAGAGATCTTGAGAGAGGGATTTGCGCATTTTATGCTAAAATAGTTGAATTTGAAAGCATATACAACTCAGGCATTCCTTCAGCTCTGCTATTCTGGCCATCCAAAGCCATCACCCTTTCCAGCACCTGTATTTTCAGTCTGCAGTCTCACCCTCCCACCCAGTCCCAGGCCTAAACCTAGAGCTCTCCCTTCCAGCTGCTTCCACTTTTCTTTCTTAATAGCCTTTTCTTGCCCAAGCTTCCACTCTTTCCCCATGCAATCCCTGCTATATTCTTTTCTGGCCACCAGCTTCACACTCCCCCTGCTGCCTCTTGTTTCACATATCTCTGTCCCTTAGATCGTAAGCTTACGGGATGTCTGGCTCAGCACACGTATAAAGCGCTGTATTAGCAGGAATATTATCCTGCGGGCAGGGCCGTCTGTTCCTTATGTATCATTATTTTTTGTGTCTCACATCTGTGCTGTCCCATTGTAAAGCGCTGCGGAATCTGTTGGTGCTATGTAAGTGACTAACTGTAAAATGTGCAGTTTCTTGGCGAGTCTCCACCAATTTGTGAATAAAGCCATGGTGGGTGATATGTGAGTCAAACCGATCCACAACACACATGACTTACTTTCAACATACAGAAAATAATTTCCTCCGTAGCTCACGGAATCTCCATCCAAACAATGGGCTGACGTCTCTTCCTAGTACTATCTCTATGGAAACTGCTTCCACAAACCTCGCGAATTCTACACAAATAACAGATTAATAACATACCATTAATTTCCTCTATGGAGCAGCTCTTCATATCAGCCTACACAGGGGCCCTGTGTAATCGCTTCCATTATGCTTGAGCGGCTGCTTCGACTATATTCTGCTGCTCCGTAAATGCAAAACGAAGCAAAATCGTTTCTTCACATCCCAAATACCAACGCAAGGAGAAATAACGGGGTTTTTCGTTATAACACACATGCGCTTTACTAAACAGCTATGTCCTTGTGTTTTTCAGGTGAACAAAATCAAAGCTAAAAACATAGCAGTGCACAGCGAAATCAGGCGTGTCAAGAACGTAGCTGGTGAGTGAAGCACGTACTTTTTGGCCAAGATCGAGACGTCCACGTCTTGTAAATTGGTGATAATTCTGCAACGGTATGGAGTAAATAATGGATGTATGTTAGGAAAATGCTTGTTTTATCTCAATGCATTGATTTATGGAGAGTTTGAAAACCACTAGCAGGTCCCGCCATGTTTTTGGTTAGATGAACCTTCATGAACAGAGGTCTTCACCAGTTCATTTTTCAAATTTCGAGACTGATTGCCTGGAATCCACCTTCTGTCTTCCTCTTGGAGTATCTTTGTGGCCCCATAGACATGTCCTCATCTTGTAGTGTTGTTCCACATCTCCTAGTGTTCCCACAGGGAACAGGTTCAGAAAAGCCGCTCACTGTTTTATCTAGATCAGTGGTTCCCATACTTGGTCCTCAAGTACCTCCAAACAGGCCAGGTTTGCCAGATATCTGAAGCACAGCATAGCTGATATTTGTTGCCCAGAAATTGCAGAATTCAGTCTGTATTTCCCAAGGTAATCCTTAAAATCTGGCTTGTTAGGGGTCCCCGAAGACCAGGGTTGGAACCAATGATCTAGAACAGGGCTGTACAATTCCCAGAATTCCTTCAATGCAATAGATGACCAGGGAATCATGGATTTATTTGTCAGAAACAACTGGGGGCCGGAGTTTGAGAGCACTGATCTAGAATAATGGGATAAAAGTTAACTTTGTCCATCATGCCATTAAGTCAACTGTGTCATAACCAGGACGGTCGTGCTCTGTGGACCATGTCATTTTTAACCCAGAGCCACCTACACAGATTTACAAGAAACAATCGTCAAATGCGTGTTTAGGAAACATCTTTATTTTTATTTCCAGACTTTCAAACGAGATTGTTAAGAAGTCAGGAAGTTCCTGTTGAGCATTGAAGAAACAATGCTGCGGCAAGGCTTGTCTGAGCAAACCAGATCTTATTTTCTGTGTGATCTCTTCGTTATTCGAGAAACTCTGGCAAAGTGTCATGGCGACGCAGGGTAAGCCTCTCGCCGTTCCAACCTTAACCTAGATGAATTTTTATCTGTGTTTTCCGAACGTTTAGGCCAAAATTACAGTCTTCTTCTGGTAAAAGATATCATAATCAGAAAACCGCACAGATAACGCGGAAAAAAAACCAACGACAAGGGTTAGACTCAGGAAGCCCAACAGGAACTCAACTCGAACGAGTTGCCGTACAAAGGAACAAAGGTGCAAGCAAAGAATAGTGGTATAATGGGCTCCGGGGGAAGATTAGACAAATCATAAAAGCCCCTCAAATAAGACTGGAACTGAACAGAAGACACATACGGGGCTCAGTAGGTCAGGGCTGTCAAACTCCGGCCCCCCAGAACCCCATGATTTCTCGGCCACCTATTGCATGGATGGAATTCTGGGAATTGTAGTCATCAAGATCTGGGGGGGCCGTGACTTTGACAGCCCTGATGTGGGACTAGGCTGTGTCCAATTTACTGATTAGTGAGATACATGCGATTAACTAACATCGCAGCCAGAGATTAAACACGCAGGCACTTTGCGGTGACTAAGAATGGTAAGCAAGTAACAGCCAGGCCATCAACTGTAGTCCACAATGTTCTGCTGGTTTCCTTTGGATGGATCCTCTCCACTATGTCAAAACAGAGTATTCTGACCCTTCCCTTCTCCAACCTTCCATCACCCGGTAAGGGGGGCAGGTAATACTTACCAGGGGGCTAGGGGTATTAACCCAAAGGGTGTTTGTGCTTCTCTATGTGAATCTGTCAGCGTCCATGTGTATCTGTCAAAGTGTGGATGTTAATATTTTATGTGAATGTCACTGTCGGCATGAACAGTATTGTTTTTGTGTGATTGTCAGTGTCTGCATGAACATTTGTGTTTAGGTGATTGTCCGTGTCTGTGCGAATTTGAGTGTCTAAAAGAGGGGCTTCACATCTGAGCTTCTAAGGCAGTGTTTCCCAAACCTGTCCTCGGGACCCTCAGCCAGGCCAGATTTAGCAGATCACCTTGGGGAAATGGAGAATGAATCCTGCAATCTCTGAGCAGCAAATCATATCACCTGTGCTGTGCTTCACATATCCTGCACACCTGGCGTGTCAGCGGGTCCTGAGGACAGGTTTGGGAAACACTGTTCTAAAGCCTAGAGCCACAACCCGGCGCTTGGTTCTGGACATGATCGATTTGCTTGCGCGTTTGGCAGAATGCGGCGTATAGAGGATGCAATGTCTTCAAAGAAAGAGACGTGCAAAATGAGGAACCGCTCTGCCGGCCGTCGTAAATTCAATGAAGACAAATACGAAGTTATGCAACTGGGAGAAAAAAATAAACCTACATCCGTAGTGAATAGGGGAAATTGTAAAACGAGAAGGACTCGGAGAAAGTTGTGGGCGACAGATAAAGCGGCGTTGTGCAGTGGTAGGGAGAGTCTGTAACTTGGGACGGAGAGGTGTTGTCCTGGATGGAAAGCTCATTGCTCTATGTGCCTTGTAGATGAATGGCCGGTCTCCACCAAGAATATATTTTGATTCATCCATTCTATTTAACATTTGCAACATGATGGGAGGGGGCTGCATCGGCACGAGCACTATGTTATTGACATTGATTGCATGTCTGCTGATGTTCATGCATCTGCTTTAGGTGCCGCCGGTGACAGGCTGTCCTGAAGATCAGCCAAAAAGAGGAAGAATAAGATCTCTTGAGGGAATAACCATATACTGTATATCGCTAAGTGGTGATTGGTGTAGAATTGCAAGGCAAATGCTGAGTTTCTGCAATAATACAGTTGTGTTCAAATTTATTCAACCCCCAGTGAAATTGAGTGTTTTGGCCAGTTTGACATTGATTTTGATCATTCAGTCATCTTGCTTACAATTAAATCAAAGAGGCACGTGTAGGTCAGACAAATATAACATAACATTTATAATGAAATAACCACAAATGTCTTTTCTGTGCTCACATCATTATCAGTTTTATTCAACCCCCAAGTGACATTCAATCTTAGTACTTAGTACAACATCCTTTTACAGTTATAACAGCTTTTAAACGTGAAGCATAGCTTGACAAGTGTCTTGCAGCGATCTACGGGTATCTTCACCCATTCGTCATGGGCAAAAGCCTCCAGTTCAGTCACATTCTTAGGCTTGCGCACTGCAACTGCTTTCTTTAAGTCCCACCAGAGGTTCTCAATCGGATTTAAGTCAGGTGACTGCGATGGCCACTCCAAAATGTTCCAGCCTTTAATCTGCAACCATGCTCTAGTGGACTTGGAGGTATGCTTGGGATCATTGTCCTGCTGAAAGGTCCAACGTCTCCCAAGCCTCAGGTTTGTGACGGACTGCATCACATTGTCATCCAATATCTCCTGGTACTGAAGAGAATTCATGGTACCTTGCACACGCTGAAGCTTCCCTGTACCTGCAGAAGCAAAACAGCCCCAAAGCATGATTGACCCCCCGCCATGCTTCACAGTAGGCAAGGTGTTCTTTTCTTCATAGGCCTTGTTCTTCCTCCTCCAAACATAGCATTGATCCATGGGCCCAAACAGTTCTAATTTTGTTTCATCAGTCCACAGAACACTATCCCAAAACTTCTGTGGTTTGTCCACATGACTTTTGGCATACTGCAGTCGACTCTTCTTATTCTTTGGAGACAACAAGGGGGTGCGCCTGGGAGTTCTGGCATGGAGGCCTTCATTACACAGTGTGCGCCGTATTGTCTGAGCTGAAACTTCAGTACCCACATCTGACAAATCTTTTCTCAGTTCCTCAGCAGTCACACGGGGACTTTTCTCCACCATATGCTTCAGGTAGCGCACAGCAGTCGAAGTCAGCATCTTCTTTCTGCCACGACCAGGTAGCGTTTCAACAGTGCCCTTTGCCTTGAATTTGCGAATGATGCTTCCTATGGTCTCTCTTGGTATGTTTAACATCTTTGCAATCTTCTTATAGCCATTGCCCTTCCTGTGAAGAGTAATCACCTCTTCTCTTGTCTTCCTGGACCATTCTCTTGACTTCACCATGTTTGTAACCACACCAGTAAATGTCTAGAAGGAGCTGAGTATCACAGTCATTTTAAAGCTGCCTAATTGGTGCTTATTATGCTTTATTGCTGCTCCGTGACATCCACAGGTGTTTTCAATACCTGATTGAAAACACTTGAATGAACCTCTGTTCTTCAGAGTGGTAGTCTTTAAGGGGTTGAATAATTGTGTCAATGAAGAATTCACAAAAGAAACATTTACTACTGTATTACAAAACCAATTGATGTCATTTTAGTTGCATACGGTTCTTTAAAAAGTCCTTGTAGGATTTCATTCTGAATACAATTACAAATGTACACTAAATTCCCTAAAACCCTTTACAGCATTGGGGGTTGAATAATTTTGAACACAACTGTAGTTGAGCTGAGTGAATACTGGAGTAAGAACGCCAATCCACCCATGTCCCACATAGTATTCGTTTATTAGAAAACACTATTTTGGCGATAAGCTCCAGGATCACCATCAGGGGTGACAGTCCTTGACATGTTCATGGGCCCAGTGGCTCCAAGGGGCCTGGAGACTCCCACTGCAGGATCAAGCCCCTATGTAAGTTTTTGCGACTGTATCAGCCTTAGATGTATCACGCTGAGCATGTGCCTCAGTTAACAGGTCTTTAAGCCGGAATCAGAAGATTCCCAGTCGTTGCCAGTGGAATTGCTGCTTTGAGTGTCACTTCCTATGGGGCGACAGAGGCTCCCAGGGAAAGAGACCAGGCTGAGCATTTCTGTTTCAGAGCTGTGGGAGAGATGAGGACAATCACGGATGAATGGGTGGGGAGAATGGGCTGTCTCCTAGGGACAGATCTGACCACTGGGCAAGTGAGGGACATGGAGACCCCTGTTTTGGGACCTAGGTATGCATGTGGACCTCTTTATTTGTGCTTGGGAGCACATTCTATGGGTGTGCAGGGCAAAATGTTCAGAGGCTGGACAGTTGTGGGGGCGGTTGGTGAGATGTTCTTGGGGGACCGTGCTTCAGCCGCAAGATTTCTGGTGGCATCCCTGATGAGTTCGATAGTAATTCACTGATCACTTGTTGCTTTCTGAATAAATTAAAAAAATTAGAACTATTGTTGCACGGGGGGGGGGGCGTAGCGACACAACACAATACGCCGGATACAGTAACATGTGGTTTGTAACGTCTTGCTTCGTGCAAGGAGTGTATTTTCTGTGTGTTTTTTCATAATTTACTTCAATAGAGCAATTACGTGCTCGGCTTTGATTTATTTCGATGATGAAAGGACAAATAAAGGAAATCAGACGTCATGTTTATTGTTGTTCATGCACTGTTCATTTTTACAATGTCTTGTTGGTTTTCTTTCACTTGCTCGGATACAGCTGGTTAGTTGGTGCCTCATTGCCGTAAACACTTCTCCGGGTCTGACCTACAGAGGGCACAGAGATTTGGGCAGTGCCTTTCCTCAGGGTAAAGGGGACATACGGTTGCGTGGTCAGGGTTAGTACGAGGTATGTTACAGCTACTATTTGATTTATTACGCAGCACTGATGTTTCCTGCTCCACGTTACAATGTAAAATGAGGAAGTATAGCAGAATAAATAAGATCCCCCTCAGCGATCTCTCATGTTAAAGGGCCCTGAGCACAGGAGCTTGCAATCCAGATACTGGATGACCTGTCTATAGAGATCTCAGCGGTTCCACGCACTGCAACAGATACCACAACCTTCACTATGACCTTCATTGTATATAACAATATACTCCTACAAAAAGCCTTCACTAAAGCAGAGCTAGATGTGCTCTGGGAGGAAAAGATGCAATCATGAAGCATTTTTAGAAAGCCGGATGCCTGTGCTTTTATTTTAATCGAAATTCCAGCTTTGCCATTGCTGTCCATGTACCCCTGAGAGCACCAGGGCAATGGATGGAGCATTTTATCACCCACCGTCTTTCATAACACTTTTTGCCATTTAGTTTATATACACAGTATAGAACTTGCTCTTGTGCCTGGTGACGGCTGATATGCTCAGCTATGTGTTACGCATCTTGGCTGCTCCGTGTGAAAGTGCATATCTCGGCATGGATATGTTTATAAAGATTATCCTTCCAAGGTCAATTAAAATACTAACATTAAAGGGCCAGAACCACCTTAAAATGCAATATCCTTATTGTGTTTATTTGATGTTGCTGATATCTTGCAAGTGCTTTGTTTTTCTCTTGTATGTTTACTCAAGAAAACATTTTCCTCTATATGTGTCACTGGGTGCATCCCTTGTGTGATATTTTCCTCTATATGTGTCACTGGGTGCATCCCTTGTGTGATATTTTCCTCTATATGTGTCACTGGGTGCATCCATTGTGTGATATTTCCCTCTATATGTGTCACTGGGTGCATCCATTGAGTGATATTTTCCTCTATATGTGTCACTGGGCACATCCATTGTGTGATATTTCCCTCTATATGTGTCACTGGGTGCATCCATTGAGTGATATTTTCCTCTATGTGTCACTGGGTGCATCCACTGTGTGATGTTTTCCTCTATATGTGTCACTGGGTGCAACCATTGTGTGATATTTTCCTCTATATGTGTCACTGGGTGCATCCATTGTGTGATATTTTCCTCTATATGTGTCACTGGGTGCATCCATTGTGTGATATTTCCCTCTATATGTGTCACTGGGTGCATCCATTGAGTGATATTTTCCTCTATATGTGTCACTGGGCACATCCATTGTGTGATATTTCCCTCTATATGTGTCACTGGGTGCATCCATTGAGTGATATTTTCCTCTATGTGTCACTGGGTGCATCCATTGTGTGATATTTCCCTCTATATGTTTTCACTGGGTGCATCCATTGAGTGATATTTTCCTCTATATGTGTCACTGGGCACATCCATTGTGTGATATTTCCCTCTATATGTGTCACTGGGTGCATCCATTGAGTGATATTTTCCTCTATGTGTCACTGGGTGCATCCATTGTGTGATATTTCCCTCTATATGTGTCACTGGGTGCATCCATTGAGTGATATTTTCCTCTATATGTGTCACTGGGCACATCCATTGTGTGATATTTCCCTCTATATGTGTCACTGGGTGCATCCACTGTGTGATGTTTTCCTCTATATGTGTCACTGGGTGCAACCATTGTGTGATATTTTCCTCTATATGTGTCACTGGGTGCATCCATTGTGTGATATTTTCCTCTATATGTGTCACTGGGTGCATCCACTGTGTGATGTTTTCCTCTATATGTGTCACTGGGTGCAACCATTGTGTGATATTTTCCTCTATATGTGTCACTGGCGCATCCATTGTGTGATATTTTCCTCTATATGTGTCACTGGGTGCATCCATTGTGTGATATTTTCCTCTATATGTGTCACTGGGCGCATCCATTGTGTGATATTTTCCTCTATATGTCACTGGGCGCATCCATTGTGTGATATGTTCCTCTATATGTGTCACTGGGTGCATCCATTGTGTGATATTTTCCTCTATATGTGTCACTGGGTGCATCCATTGTGTGATATTTTCATCTGTATGTGTCACTGGGTGCATCCATTGTGTGATATTTCCCTCTATATGTGTCACTGGGTGCATCCATTGAGTGATATTTTCCTCTATGTGTCACTGGGTGCATCCACTGTGTGATGTTTTCCTCTATATGTGTCACTGGGTGCAACCATTGTGTGATATTTTCCTCTATATGTGTCACTGGGTGCATCCATTGTGTGATATTTTCCTCTATATGTGTCACTGGGTGCATCCACTGTGTGATGTTTTCCTCTATATGTGTCACTGGGTGCAACCATTGTGTGATATTTCCCTCTATATGTGTCACTGGGCGCATCCATTGTGTGATATTTTCCTCTATATGTGTCACTGGGTGCATCCATTGTGTGATATTTCCCTCTATATGTGTCACTGGGTGCATCCATTGAGTGATATTTTCCTCTATATGTGTCACTGGGCACATCCATTGTGTGATATTTCCCTCTATATGTGTCACTGGGTGCATCCATTGAGTGATATTTTCCTCTATGTGTCACTGGGTGCATCCATTGTGTGATATTTCCCTCTATATGTGTCACTGGGTGCATCCATTGAGTGATATTTTCCTCTATATGTGTCACTGGGCACATCCATTGTGTGATATTTCCCTCTATATGTGTCACTGGGTGCATCCATTGAGTGATATTTTCCTCTATGTGTCACTGGGTGCATCCACTGTGTGATGTTTTCCTCTATATGTGTCACTGGGTGAATCCATTGTGGGATATTTTCCTCTATATGTGTCACTGGGTGCATCCATTATGTGATATTTTCCTCTATATGTGTCACTGGTGCATCCACTGTGTGATGTTTTCCTCTATATGTGTCACTGGGTGCAACCATTGTGTGATATTTTCCTCTATATGTGTCACTGGGCGCATCCATTGTGTGATATTTTCCTCTATATGTGTCACTGGGTGCATCCATTGTGTGATATTTTCCTCTATATGTGTCACTGGGCGCATCCATTGTGTGATATTTTCCTCTATATGTGTCACTGGGCGCATCCATTGTGTGATATGTTCCTCTATATGTGTCACTGGGTGCATCCATTGTGTGATATTTTCCTCTATATGTGTCACTGGGTGCATCCATTGTGTGATATTTTCATCTGTATGTGTCACTGGGTGCATCCATTGTGTGATATTTCCCTCTATATGTGTCACTGGGTGCATCTATTGTATGATATTTCCCTCTATATGTGTCGCTGGGTGCATCCATTGTGTGATATTTTCCTCTATATGTGTCACTGGGTGCATCCATTGTGTGATATTTTCGTCTGTATGTGTCACTGGGTGCATCCATTGTGTGATATTTCCCTCTATATGTGTCACTGGGTGCATCTATTGTATGATATTTCCCTCTATATGTGTCACTGGGTGCATCCATTGTGTGATATTTTCCTATATGTGTCACTGGGTGAATCCATTGTGGGATATTTTCCTCTATATGTGTCACTGGGTGCATCCATTGTGTGATATTTCCCTCTATATGTGTCACTGGGCGCATCCATTGTGTGATATTTTCCTCTATATGTGTCACTGGGCGCATCCATTGTGTGATATTTCCCTCTATATGTGTCACTGGGCGCATCCATTGTGTGATATTTTCCTCTATATGTGTCACTGGGTGCATCCAATGTGTGATATTTTGTGTTGTATCTTTCCATCACTTGCTCCTCACTGTGTGGCTTTGGTCATAGAATGGAGCGAATGGGTCGGCTTGTACTCTTTTTGTTGCATAAGCTCACACAAATCTGATATGTCAATTAGATTTTGACATTATATTTGTGGTGGATTGTACCCTTTAATCACATACTTCTGGGCCTTCACCACATACAGTAAAATCCTGACAAAGTCGATGAGCTAAACAATATCTATAAGTGAAATACACTCATTCAATGCACATTACTGTAAGGTTTTATTTCTGTGGAGCTCTGTGATACACTCATACACACCGCACATTATTGTGAGTTTTATTTCTGTGGAGCTCTGTGATACACTCATACACACCGCACATTATTGTGAGTTTTATTTCTGTGGAGCTCTGTGATACACTCATACACACCGCACATTATTGTGAGTTTTATTTCTGTGGAGCTCTGTGATACACTCATACACACCGCACATTATTGTGAGTTTTATTTCTGTGGAGCTCTGTGATACACTCATACACACCGCACATTATTGTGAGTTTTATTTCTGTGGAGCTCTGTGATACACTCATACACACCGCACATTATTGTGAGTTTTATTTCTGTGGAGCTCTGTGATACACTCATACACACCGCACATTATTGTGAGTTTTATTGCTGTGGAGCTCTGTGATACACTCATTCACACTTCAACTGCACATTGCTGTGAGAATTATAAAAAGTTCTCAGAAAACATGTAAAAAAGATAATTTGCTTTTGATGGAAATGACATTTTTATTGATGTAGTTTATAAGTCATGACATCATCTGAAAAGCTTGTGAATAGCCATGTCTCTGGCCCCGCCTCCATTACCGTTTCCTATAAAACGTGTGTCTCTCTCTGGCCCTTTGTATTGTTGTCGGGTGGTGATCACACTCACACAGCAAGCTGCCTGAAAGGTCTTCGTCCTATGTCTGTGTAAACAGAAATAAAACAAAAGACAATGCTCAGGCGTTTGCAGTGAGTGGATCGCACCGGTACCACCTTGATAAAGACCAGGGAAAGGTCAAGGTGTGGCGGTGAACACTGACTTACATTGTGATGGCGAGAGCACAAGTATGTTTACAGCCACATAAAAACCAAGAACAAACATACAGAAAGATGCATAATGGATGTAAAAGTGCTTTACATGGCCTTGTAATGGCATTCCTCTATGCCGGAACACGAGGAGTTAATGCCACTGTATTACCACAGCTGAAAAAAAGTGCAAATATAGAAAAGGAATCAAAAAGTAAGACCACATGAGCCGCAACCTCCTGAATTATAGACTCTATCAGGTAGATAGTGACTGGTTGTATGCCATGCAGGTGCTGGTCTAATGCTGTGGGCCAGGCCGGGATGCGGGGGGGGGGGGGTCTAATACCTGGGGCAATAAGAGAAAAGGAAAAGTCAAAACTGTGACAGATAGAGAAACTACTGTATATATGTATTTATTAGTTTAGGTGCCTCAACCGATGCAAAATGTACATCAAAAGAGTCGAGAAAGAATTAAAACCCATAAAGCTGACAGGTTTAGTAATTCTACAGTTCAGAGTTTAATTTTGTGTCCGTATCGCAGCTTGTGTCTTAGCGTAGAGATTGGTTCCTAAAAGAAGGGATCAGTAGGACAAGGCTCCTTGGGTGTGTAGCTGGTGTGTGTATCCTGTGTATCACGACTTCCTTTTGTGATTCCCATCGTGTGCCAAGTGCGGCTCATAATGAAGATATTGTGTTTGTTATTGGAAAATTGTCAAAGCGTCACAGGGGACAGTAATAACTAGAAAACGCAGTTAAACAACAACAGAAGCTTCTGCGATTTCTTCCAGATAAGCCATATACAAAACTGTAAGCAATGGCTGATACATAATAAACTATAAGCACGAAGGAACATCCATAAAACTATATGCACTAAGGAACATCCATAAAACTATATGCAATAAAGAATATACATAATACTATATACACTAAAGATCATACATAATACTATATACAAAAAAGAACATACATAATACTATATACAATAAAGAACATACATAATACTATATACACTAAAGATCATACATAATACTATATACAATAAAGAACATACATAATACTATATACACTAAAGAACATACATAATACTATATACAATAAAGAACATACATAATACTATATACACTAAAGAACATACATAATACTATATACAAAAAAGAACATACATAATACTATATACAATAAAGAACATACATAATACTATATACACTAAAGATCATACATAATACTATATACAAAAAAGAACATACATAATACTATATACAATAAAGAACATACATAATACTATATACACTAAAGAACATACATTAATCTGTATACAATAAAGGACATACATAATACTATATACACAGTAAAGAACATACATAAATATATATATACAAAAAAGAACATACATAAGACTATATACAATAAAGAATATACATATAAATCTATACACAGTAAAGAACATACATATAAATCTATACAGGCTAAATAACATACATAATACTATATACAAAAAAGAACACACACAAATCTATACACAGTAAAGAACATACATATAAATCTATACAGACTAAAGAACATACATAATACTATATACACTAAAGAACATACATAAATCTATACACAGTAAAGAACATACATAAATATATATACAAAAAAGAACATACATAAATCTATATACATTAAAGAACATATATAATACTTTATACAAAAAACATGCATATAAATCTATACAGACTAAAGAACATACATAATACTATATACAAAAAAGAACATACATAAATCTATACACAGTAAAGAACATACATATAAATCTATACAGACTAAATAACATATATAATACTATATACACTAAAGAACATACATAATACTATATACAAAAAAGAACATACATATAAATCTATACAGATTAATTAACATACGTAATACTATATACACATTTAAGAACATACATAATACTATATACAAAAAAGAACACACACAAATCTATACACAGTAAAGAACATACATAATACTATATACAAAAAAGAACATACATAAATCTATATACGCTAAAGAACATACATAATACTATAAACAATAAAGAAAATACATATAAATCTATACGTAGTAAAGAACATACATAATACTATATACAAAAAAGAACATACATAATACTATATACAGAACATACATAAATCTATAAACCGTAAAGAACATACATAAATCTATATACAAAAAAGAACATATATAATACTATAAACAATAAAGAATATACATATAAATCTATACGTAGTAAAGAACATACATAATACTATATACAAAATATACATAAAACTATATACAATAAAGAATATACAGGGCGTCCATAAAGTCTCTTTACAATTTCAACAATTTATTCCAAAGGCAAATGAAAAGATAAGTGAAAATTATTACAAAATGAGACGTATATATATTTAATTTTTTTGCCTCATTTAATACATCTCTATATGGGCACCATTAGTTGCACGAAGCACATCAAGACGGTGCTGGATTTCTTGCCATGTTGGCTGTAGCTTCCCCTCATTAATGGTGACAATGGTATCGGTCATCCTCTGCTTTAGATGAATGTGTGGGATCATGTGCAATCGAATCATTGGTCCGTTTTTCTTCAGCGAGACATTAATTACTGCAAATGTTTACCTTGACCTTTTGACTAAATACGCGGCACCACAACTACATGACCTTCAAGCAGCCATCATTTTCCAGCAAGATGCTGCACCACCACATTGGGGACTGCGTGTTGGTGGCTTCCTACATGAAACATTTCCAGAGCGGTGGATTGGAAGGGGAGACCCAATTCCTTGATCACCTCGTTCAGATATCACTCCCCTCCACTTCTTTCTATGGGGTTATGTTAAAGATACGGTGTATGGAACAAAGGTACAAAGGGACGTCACTAATCTAAAGCAGAGGATCACTGACGCCATTTCCACCACTGATGAGGGGAAGCTACATCGTCATAGGATTACAAAGACCTAATGCTAAATAAATCCCGCTGTGGTTACTCAAACATCACCCACAGCTAGGAGCTGGTGCTAAGTGATACGGCTTCTGCGGAATCAGTCAGCAACAGCTGTAAGACCCCCCAAAAATCACATACTCACCTCATCAAGCAGCGAAAACAGTAGCTCGATCCGTCTCTTCTGGCCGCCGGTAGCAGAGTGAGACTGGGGGAAAAAAGTTCCCAGTCTCCCTCCTCAAATCACTCCACCTCTTACGAGAGGGAAGATCCTGCAGGTCGTGTGACCAGCAGTGGAAACCTCAATGGAGCCCTATGGACTCCATGTAGAGGATGCTCGGGACAGCGCTTAGCGCTGCCTCGAGCATCCTGAGGCTTAGCGCCGCGTTACCGTGCTGAAAAAAAGCAACAAAATTACATACTCACCTTTCATCTCGCGGAGAGAACGGCAGCTCGATCCGCTTCTTCTGGCCGCCGGGAGCAGAGTGAGACTGGGGGAATTTAGTCCCCAGCAGGATGCGAGATCCTGCAGGTGATGTGACCGACAGGCGAAGCCTCAATGGAGTCCTATGGACTCCATGGAGGGGATGGTCGCAGCGGCGCTCAGCGCTGCCTCGCGTATCCTGAGGCTTAGCGCTGCATGACGTGGCAGGCTGCTGAATTAGCTCCTGCACTTTAATATGGAGCTAGAACGGGGACGCAATGGAGAAACCTGCAGGCGCACATTATCCTCCTTAGTGTCCCCGTTTTAGCGGCTGTAATGTAATACCGCCCATCATCCGATGTACAATGATAAAGCTGAACATGCAATCATTTATATTAACCAGCGGCATACACGGTAAGCTACATAACAAAACTCAGTAAACAATGTATACGGGAAGACATGAAATTAGTGACACATAGAGCAAGATATATACTGAATAATCGACAGAAAGAATAAAATATGATTTATTAAACATGAGGTACATAGAATAAGTTATTCATAAAAAGAAACTATTTTATACATATTAATACACAATGTATAATGAGATATTTATATAGGAAATAAGCTGTATGGTGAATAAACCACGCGCTGGATCAGGATTGGTCACACAGTGTTTGGGTTGCTTTGCAGAGTTCCTGCAATCTCAGTATTAGGACAGAGCTCTGCTGCCCCCATGTGTTAGAGTGTTATAATGACAGGGTGGATGACATTCCCCTGGGGGAGACTCCTGGCTGCTGTTACTTCTCTCATTAAGAACAATTCTAGTGGCTGTTAATGAGGGATAATTATAATTGCTCTCTAGAGGGAACACAAACACAGATTATCTCAGCAAATTAAGTTGATCCAGCATAGGTTTCTTCAGAGTTTAGTGATGAAGTCATCGTGGTCCGTCAACTCTTCGGTTCCAGCCAAGTCATGGACTTTTATGTACTTTGCGCTTCAAGCTGCGCAAAACCAGTACAAGTTTTTTTCAGGACTGACAATAAAGGAGAATGTCTTGCTTTATTGCATCCTGAGTGTCTTGCTGTCTCGCGTCTTCAATCCATGGCCGCCTGCTTTTTGGGAACCCAGCTGCCCAATATCTTCTCTGGCATCTCTCTAATTCGCAGTGGGCTCTATTTGAAGCGAGGGGTTAATCATAACAGCCCCACTCGTAAATATAACGGCTGCTCCAGCCGAGTGGCAAACTTCACTTGTGGCTCGGCTGTTGCACATGGTTACTGTATATGCCCCAGCATGTGCCGCGTGGTGCTGCAGCCATGGGAGCTGAATCACCGAGCAGCAGGACCTGTCCAGATGTCCAGAGCGTCGGGGGAAATAAAGGGGTTATTCAATAAGCGACGAACTTGCCACCGAATTGCAACGAATGGTGAATTTCACCGTACGGAGCAATTTTGTAGCAGTTTGTCTATTCAGGGAGCCGTCAGTTCGCCAATTACAGGCAAATTCACAACGAATTACGGTGCAGTTCGCCGCAATTCTGTGATTTTTGGCGGCAGTGAAATTGTCCCATAGAAAAGTAATGGTTAATCTATTCAGAGAATAATGCTGAACTGCACGAATTGTCAGTGTAATGCCTTGACTTTTGGTGGTTCAGTTCGACAGGTTTAAACAGGAGAATCTCATAGGATTCAATGTAAAACAATAGCGTTTTTATGTATTTTTATTCAACCGTTTATTCTTTTCATTTTCGGCAAACCGTCTTTTTTTTTTTATCTGTTTTTTGTAACATTTTGTTGTATTTCTTGGGTGAAATTTTTGATTCCCAATTTTTTTTTTAAAGTTGGTTATTTTTATCCTGTAAAGGACCGTATAATTATTTTTTATAGGTCCTTTTTCATTATTTAGACGCATTTTCATGCATTTTTAAACACCTTGTAGAAGAATAGCAGAGTTCCATTTTTTCCCCTGCAGTTTGGCCGCGTTCGGCGGTCAGTAAGGTGCTCTTCGGTGGCGTTCTGCGGTCTGTTTGGCGGCGTCGGCAAACTGGAAATATATTATCAGGGTAATTCAAAGAGTTCCGAATGGCTGCCGAAAGTGAACCGAACGCTGAAAATCAGCATTCGGTTACCTTTCTTGAACATTCGGCTATCCAGAGAGCAGGCAATTCGCCAAATCCTGGCGAATTGCCTGCACATACAGTGCCTGTTCGGTGCCTGTTCGAGGGCAGTGAAATCCCCATAGAGAAGCAATGCTTCATCTATTCAGAGAACACAAACCAGCAGTGAAAGGTTCCCCTAATGCCCTGCCATTCGGTGGTTTAATTCGGCAGATTTATTCAGGAGAATCCCATAGGCTTCAATGTTAAAAACATTCCCGTTTTAATTCAATATCTAATAAACCGTTGATTATAATATTCTGCAGTAAAGAGTCTCTTTATTTATAGATTTTTTAGGATATTTTAAGCATTTTTCGGGATTTTTCTTTAAAAAAATAATTCCGATTTTTTTTAAAAAAACAAAATTTTAAGTTTACTTATTTTTTCTGTAACAGCCCTTTTTATTATCATTCATTGGATCATATGTAAATTTCAGACATTTTTGTTCAGTAGTTTCTTTGCAAACAGCGTTTCACTTTTCAAACATTCAAGCAAACAGTTTTTTTAATTTATTCACTGCATTCGTCTGCAGTGTCGGCTTTTTCCGGCGGCTGCGCTGCGTGTGATCGGCTCCTGCTTGGGTTTTTCCGGCGTTTTCGGCGTGTTATTCCAGATGTTTTTTGCGGGTTTCGGTGTGCATTCGCCGGGTTTTGCGGTTAGTTTTCGGCGGGTTTGCGGCGGCTTTTCCCTGCAATTCGGGGACCCTGTGTTGCTTGCTGAATACACCGCAGGGTCACCGAAATGGGATCGGCAAAACAAACCGAATTGAAGAGAACGAAAAGTCACCGAACGTTCTGTGACTTTTCGATTCTCTTTGAATTACCCTGTATATTACTTTTTTACATTGAAAGCTATGGGATTTGCTTGTATAAGTTGATATGAGCCTCATGGGAGAAGTGGTTCCAAAACATCTGGAGGGCCACGGTTGTTGACCCTGGTTTAGAGAGTGGAAAAATTAATTCGGTTGAAAACTGCTTTTGGAAAATTCTATTTTTGGCTTTACGGTTCAGAATACCAACAATGCAGAGAAAAATGCAACAAAGACACATCGTGCGTCTTGTGAATAACAGTAACATTTATAGCCAAAAGAACAAAATAAATGATAAACAAACTCAATATGAAAGTCACCTCTAACTGGTCACAGCAGGTTTTTATAATACCTGCACTGAACAAGCAGGGACCGCCTCTACCGATCTATATAAAATAAAATCTAATAGTTCTACTCTCCAAAATACGTGAAAAGTGAACAACATTAAACAATAAATGATTAAATATTTAAAAATCCATGGTTTTTAGTGTATTTATAGAGCACAACAGAGTATTAAAATATAATATAAAATATACCATTTGGACTTGCGTAGTATTTAACATTGTGTTGTTGTTGTTTTTATTTACAGTTTGTTTTGATGCTGATGTACAGAATATTGCATGTGTGACCCTAGATAACTACGGTATGTTATCTGCAAAAAATACAGTTACTGAGCAGCAGATGGAGCCATATACCATGGGTCGCATACAGGAGGTCACACTCCAAAGGCAGAATAAAGATTTATGTGAGTATATGTATATATAGACACACGCACAGCTATTACCACAATAGCATGTTAACAATGCTGTGAATGAGCCCCTTCTTTTAGGGATGCTGGAAATTGTTGAAGACCGAAATCATTTGTGTTGTGAGAGAAAGTCTGGTGCATGGCCGTTGGAAGGACGCCGTATGACTACTAGTCATCCGTGTCCTTCAAAATGCAGTAAGAGGAAGTGTTGAATCTCACCTTCTGCCTGTCATGTTCACATGTCATGGTCTACTGGTGCAATGGTGGAGATTTTTCATACGGGTCTCTCTTGCCAGAGATCCACGTGGGGTAAAGTACAATCGTAATATACTTCATTGGTGTTTAAGATGAATGAAAGACAGAATTAATGTGAGTGTTCGTCTAGGACTCACATAACGGGTTTGCCATAATGTTGGTGGGTTAGTTTACACCTTAACTGGTTCCATGCCTATTGCTATTGTAGAAAAAGTAGTATTGTAACATTTATGTGAAATATGGAATAAATAGATAACAATTAAAGGTAAAGTAAAAACAGTTATTTTGCAGAGAGATTTTTAATCCTTCTTTTGGTTTATCCTTTACAGAAATACTGCTGGGATGAAAGGTTCTAAGCTCTAGATGGCATTCCTTATCTGGCACAGTCTCACACGGGGTCTGCATTATCAGTATACAGGCAGAAATGGCATTTGTGTCAGTAAATGTGCTGCAGATAATAAAATGGTGAGATCTCCTGCTTACACGGGGTCTGCATTATCAGCATACTGGCAGATGCGGTAAATGTGCTGCAGACAGATAATAAATTGGTGAGATCTCCTGCTTATGGGGATTTGTAGTGATCAGAATGAGATTATTAGCAATGCAATATTTGCTTGTGCTGCGTAATGCCTGTGTATGACAATTACAGCAACACCTTGTATCTGTACGTGCTGCATAATGCCTGTGTCTGGCAATTACAGCAACACCTTGTATCTGTATGTGCCGCATAATGCCTGTGTATGGCAATTACAGCAACACCTTGTATCTGTATGTGCTGCATAATGCCTGTGTATGGTAATTACAGCAACACCTTGTATCTGTATGTGCTGCATAATGCCTGTGTATGACAATTACAGCAACACCTTGTATCTGTACGTGCTGCATAATGCCTATGTATGGCAATTACAGCAACACCTTGTATCTGTATGTGCTGCATAATGCCTGTGTATGGCAATTACAGCAACACCTTGTATCTGTATGTGCTGCATAATGCCTGTGTATGGCAATTACAGCAACACCTTGTATCTGTACGTGCTGCAGAATGCCTATGTATGGCAATTACAGCAACACCTTGTATCTGTACGTGCTGCATAATGCCTGTGTATGACAATTACAGCAATGACTTGTATCTGTATGTGCCGCATAATGCCTGTGTATGACAATTACAGCAACGCCTTGTATCTGTATGTGCTGCATAATGCCTGTGTATGGCAATTACAGCAACACCTTGTATCTGTATGTGCCGCATAATGCCTGTGTATGGCAATTACAGCAACACCTTGTATCTGTATGTGCCGCATAATGCCTGTGTATGGCAATTACAGCATCACCTTGTATCTGTATGTGCTGCATAATGCCTGTGTATGGCAATTACAGCAACACCTTGTATCTGTATGTGCTGCATAATGCCTGTGTGTGGCAATTACAGCAACACCTTGTATCTGTATGTGCTGCATAATGCCTGTGTGTGGCAATTACAGCAACACCTTGTATCTGTACTGTACAGGGATTTACACTCATTATAACCCCCTGAATCTTATCCCTGTACAGCAGCGACTGACCCCCACAGCTCTCCCTGTATTCTGACAAATCCCTGGCTGCTGGAATGACGCAGTAACGTTTGAATGTTTCATCACAGTGAGGGAGGAGACTGCGTCGTCCAACTTGTTTGCAGTCATAGAAGGTGAGAGGTGTAATTTCTAAATAGGAATTTTGGTTCTCCACAGTGAGAACCTCAATACTGCTTCATAAGGTTGTGTGAGGGGGGTTTCATGGGCTAAATTTAGATTTTGAATGATATTCAATGCAAAACACATGTATACACATTTTTGGTAGTGATGGCTTTATTGGCTGTTACATAATGACGATTAACCCCTGTGTTAATTATTACACATTGGAATGTGAATCGGAGCGTGCTTTTTGATCTATTTTATCCATTTATCGAGATCTACATATCCTGCAGGCACAGACTTTCCGTTGGTTTCTTTTCCATTTAATAATGATACTCGCTTGCACTTACACTAATATATTACACAAAACCCCAAAATCTGAAACTAACCCACCCCTAAATCCATCTCCCTACCCCCATCTCTTCCCCTCTCTCAATACCTCCTTATCTTCTAAAACAAAAATTACCGCCTTCGCCTAAATCCCCTGTTCCAAAATTTGCCCTAAAACCAAGGTTTGGTTAATCGCCAATCCCTTTTTAATCTATGTATAAACTATATTTGGACTTTGCAAAGGGCTGTCAGTTCACCAAATACAGGCGTATTGATAAATAGAGAATTTCGCTGTCAACAAGTCACCAGGGCAATCTCTTCAATGCTACAGAATTAATCAGATGTTTCCCAGTGTCAGGAACCGTGCCGGCTCCGAACCAGCTGCATGAAAAGTGCTAGCACTATGGACAGCACTAACTACCACACTTCTACCTGTGTCTATAAAGGACCCCTGTGCACCTCGCCTCAGTATTGAGTCATTCCCAACCTGCTCAGTGATATCCCTGTTTGTTCCCGATTCATTGTGTACCAGACCCTCTGCTTTGCCCACTGACCACCGATTACCTGTCTTCTGCCAGCCTCTGACCTCCGATCACCCATTGACCACTCTGATTACTTCTTTGTACTGCGCCTCTGGAATCACCCTGTATCTGCTTACACCAAGGTGTGTTTCCCTGCATACTGGGCTCAGACCCCCCTGAACTTTGGGTCCCACCATCGCCCACCCGCCTTCCCGTTTCTCCCACGGGCAACTTTGTGTTACATGTTCAAGGGTAGGTTCCCCAAAAAAATTAGTTTACCTTTGCACCAGACGGGACAATTAAGAATATATAGTGTATCATCAAGCACGGAGTAAGGATTTTCACCACAGGCCACTAAGCCCTTGATCTAAAAGTAAATTTAAATACCGGCTGGATAGAGTAGAGGTAACCCAGGTTGGAATCCCGGCCAGAGTACCTCTCCAGTAAGTGTCCTTGGGCAAGACCCCCAACGGTACAGACTCGCTACCACACCGTATCGGCTGTGGAGTCCAGTGGTCACGTCTCTATCCTTCGACCGTGGAGAAGCAAGTCAAAATCCCATTCAGCAAAAACCCTCCAATGCAACTGTGGAGGAGTCTCGACTTTACGAGAAGCGGGTTCATCCTAACCACCAGGTCACTGCTCTACAATCATAGAAAGACGACTCGATCCCACTCAGAAGACGACACTAGCGAGTGTCCTTGGGCAAAACACCTAACGATATGGATGCGCCTACCTCACAAAATACTTGTACATCTCAGAGTGTAAATTACGTTGTGTAACCGAAGCTCCCTCTTCCTTTGTGCCCTCACCCTCCTTGCCCACACTTTACATGGCCTCTGTGCCTGTTGGATAGGTTTGGATGCTGGCCTCCTGCCAAGAGATCGTGGACCCAGTTGGCAAAGCCAATTCTCAAGGACAACGGGCATAAGGGTCACCTAACGTTTAAGGAGTTAGAAATACATTTATCTTGAAACTGCATTTTAGGAGTTAGTGCGTGTTAGAGATACAATGTTACAATGTGGATTGTAGAGGTAGTATTCTGTGTGTTTTTTAGTTTAATCTGATGCTCTGTGTTTGTTAATCCCATCTATTGTGTAACTAATTAGGTTTCAGTGTCATGTTACCTCTTTCTCTTGTCCATAAAACTGCTCTTATTTTCATGCATTCATTTTCCCTGCACTATGCGGTGTGTCTGATGTTTTGGGGAGAGATACATATGAATCTATTGCACTCCCTCAAGTTCTGGCTGAGGGTTGTGAGAAGAGAAGCTGCAGCGGATCAGTTTGGCTGAAGAGAAGGGACAGACGCTGTAGCAGTTTTGGGTCTGGTCCACAAGCTGGAGACCATTACACCCCAGTTGCTGTTAGGCCGTGTCATCCATGTGTGGTATTCCAGTGTATCAACCCCTTCTACACGGATCATGTAAAGCGCTGCGGAATATGTGGCGCTATATAAATAAAGAATAGAAAAGTATGAAATCTACAAGGAAACGTGAAATGAATATTTTCTTTTAAAAGCCCAGGCAACACCTGGTACTGAAGCTTGTCACTTACAAAGAGTCATCAATACACAATAACAGGTATAAATTAAATGAGAACCTAACTAATTTGGTCATGTGATATTTTCAGCTAGCAACCTACACCACTCTAGAACTTCACCTACCAGACTCCCTTCCATCTTCTACTCACCTTATCATCAATTCCCTGCCTGTCTTCTGTTTTTTGTTTTTTCCCCCTTCCTCTTCTCCCCTCCGTTTTCTAGAAATGTTTTCCCCTCTCTTGCTGCTTCTTTCTTCTACCACCCTTCTCTCTAAATATTCCCTCCCTCCCTCCCTCCCTCCCTATACACCCTACAAATTACACCAAGCAGAAAAAGAAACCCAAATACACCATAGCTGATAAATTAAAAGAGCTGAGTAGGCTGATGTCAGGATCGGGTAACCCCGCTTGCAGACTGTAAGCCAACAGGCCCAGACCAACCGGTCCTTAGTAATGGCCGGGTTATGGTCAGTAATACTGAGAATGATGAACACAAAGAAAGTGGCGGAGTGCAAAGTAAAACAACCTGCAGACTAAAGTAACCCACAATGCTCTAGCTAGCCGGTCCTTAATAATGGCCGGGTTAAGCAGAGCAAACCAACAAAAACACACATAGGTAGGGGTTAAGGAAATAGAGGTCCGTTTATACTATGCCAGAAATCAGGGCGCCAGAAAACAGGGAAGTCGAGACAAGCCGGGATCGTATTAACCAGGAAATCAGTTAGAATAGGAATAAAGAAATAACAACAAGGCACTAGGCGTAACTGGAACCACGCTAGGGCAACTTGCTAAGAGAAAGGAAGCCCTTTAAATGGAGCCACAGCACTTCCTATTGGTGCTCAGAGGAGACGCCCTGCTCTGCTATAGGATCGCTGGTCATGTGCTGCGATTGGTTGTCCTTCCTGCATGCTGCGTCTGATTCGCGGACAGCACCATTCTCTGTCGTGTAGTACACAGTACCCTGGAATAAGGCTTTCTGGATATCAGCTGCTGTGACGGGCGCAACGCTTCCCTGGACATGGGCCGAAGGCGCAACGCTTCCCTGGACATGGGCCGAAGGCGCAACGCTTCCCTGGACATGGGCCGAAGGCGCAACGCTTCCCTGGACATGGGCCGAAGGCGCAACGCTTCCCTGGACATGGGCCGAAGGCGCAACGCTTCCCTGGACATGGGCCGAAGGCGCAACGCTTCCCTGGACATGGGCCGAAGGCGCAACGCTTCCCTGGACATGGGCCGAAGGCGCAACGCTTCCCTGGACATGGGCCGAAGGCGCAACGCTTCCCTGGACATGGGCCGAAGGCGCAACGCTTCCTGGACATGGGCCGAAGGCGCAACGCTTCCCTGGACATGGGCCGAAGGCGCAACCCTTCCCTGGACATGGGCCGAAGGCGCAACGCTTCCCTGGACATGGGCCGAAGGCGCAACACTTCCCTGGACATGGGCCGAAGGCGCAACACTTCCCTGGACATGGGCCGAAGGCGCAACACTTCCCTGGACATGGGCCGAAGGCGCAACACTTCCCTGGACATGGGCCGAAGGCGCAACACTTCCCTGGACATGGGCCGAAGGCGCAACACTTCCCTGGACATGGGCCGAAGGCGCAACACTTCCCTGGACATGGGCTGAAGGCGCAATATTTCCCTGAACATGGGTCGAAGGTGCAACACTTCCCTGGACATGGGCCGCTGTGACAGCTGAGTGCTGGTGTAGAGTGTTAAAATGCAGCCCTCCCATCCCCACACGCAGTTTTAAGCCTCTCCAATCACAATTCTCCAAAAAGAAAACGGTGTCCAAATTCCTATTTATTCTGCTGCGTGCCCTGGCAAATTATGTCGAATCCAACCCTGGTCCAACAGATGACGCCACGTTTAGTCTCCCCGCTAAAAAAAGGCCTCTTCTTTGTGCACTGTAACATCCACAGCATACTCCCTAAACTGGACGAGCTTAAAGCTTGGTGCCTCCATTACAAACCTAAAGTCATTGTGCTGACAGAATCATGGCTAACCCTTAAAGTCCCAGACTCTGCCATATCAAAATAAGGGTATTCATGTTATAGAAAGGACAGAGCAAAGAGGGGAGGAGGAATTGTTATTTATGTTGACGAGTCCACAAAGTTCACCCCTCTGCAAAACTCTAGCACCCCAACAACTTTTGATTTCCCCCCTGGTATTCTTGACATCCCTATCAGTAAACCAATTATTGTTGCTGGATTCTATCGCCCACCGAGCTCCCCAGTGCACTCCCTTTCTGACATAACCCAAATCCTAAGTAATTTGGTAGCTCAAAACCAAAAAAGTGAACTGCTGGTCCTCGGCGATTTTAATGTTGATTGCTCCCAGTTTAAGTTGGATTGCTCCCAGTTAACACAATTAATCTCCTCCCCCACTCGAATTAATATTAAAAGCCGTAACCATACTTTGCTAGACTGAATTCTCTCCTCATATCCTGATAGAATACAGGAGGCAGGCGTTCTCGCTAATAGTGTCAGTGATCACTGTCTAGTGTACTGTGTGCACAAAATAAAGGCCACAAAATCTCCCCCAAAAAGGTAATAATCACCAGGTCCTTCAAGAAATTTAATCTTGAATCCTTCCTAAATGATCTCAAATGGCTCACGTGGTACAGGCTAAACCTAATCTCAGACCTGGACTGTGCAATTGAATACTTTCAGTCAGAGCTCCTGCAAGTCTGGAATGCCCATGCCCCGCTGCGTAAAGTGCGAGTCAAAGGGGCACATCTCCCCTGGGTTACAGCTGACCTCACACACATGTACCAGCTTAGAGATTCACTCGTCAAATTTCAAGAGTACTGGATCCATGAACGATCACTGAATACCGAAAATGGCGGAATGCATGCACAAAGCAAACAAAAATGGCCAAAGCCCAATACTTCAATGAAAATCTAAACAATAACCTATCAAACCAGAGAAATTTTTGGAAAATCATAAATAACATACAATCGCCCCCTGTCCACTCCCAACCAGCTACTGTCAAAGTAAACAACCAAACCCTGCAACACCCCCTAGATGTAGCAAATGCCTTTAATAACTATTTGGTTGGATGCGCCAACACCCTGATTGCTAAGCTAGCAACTGAAACACATTCAGAAAGGCAGCACACAAGTCAGATCCTTCCAACTGTGCAAAAACCCTGTATCAAAGGGAAATTCAGTTTTAGACCGGTGCCTGTCAGTGCCATTACTGAACTTCTCTGTAACCAAAAAATTAAACACCAGTCAGGACCTGACCAAATCCCAGCAACGCTGCTGAAAATCAGTGCGCCGGCAATTGCAAAACCTGTCACAACCCTAATCAATGAATCACTGGCGACTGGATATATACCCAAACTCTGGAAGACTGCGAGAGTGGTACCTATCCATAAAAGTGGAGACAATACTTTGGTATCCAACTACCGTCCAATATCATTGCTTCCTGTAATTTAAAAAAATTGGGAAAAATGTGTTTACACGCAATTACTATAAGTATTGGAACTATTTAACCCCAGATCAATCCGGCTTCCGTCCAAATCATTCAAACACAACTGCCCTTTTAAAAAAAGTTTCAAATGATATCCAGGCTGGTATGGAACAAGGAAACCTAACTGGAGCCATCTTCCTTGATTTTGCCAAGGCCTTTGACACAGTAGACCATGGCATCTTACTACAAAAATGTAAAAACTCTGGTATTGGTGATAGCACGCTAACCTGGTTTCAATCATATGTGTCTGATCGGTCGCAATATGTATCCATTTCTGACAGCACTTCCCACCCAGTCACTTGCGGTGTACCCCAAGGCTCGATACTCGGCCCCCTGCTATTCACAATATTCATAAATGATCTACCCAATGTCTGCAAAGCCTCAACTGTACACATGTACGCAGACGACACTGTAATCTATACCAGCAAACCAGATCTCCCGCAGCTGGAGGCCGTGCTGCAAGAACAATTCACAGGGGTAGAAAAGTGGATCAAACACAACAAACTTTTTCTAAATACTGACAAAACTGTTACAATGCTTTTGGGAACAAAACCTAAACTACACAAATTGCAAACACCCCATCTATGTGTCAGGACAAAATCAAATGGCCCGCTGACCACAGTCACTTCTCTCACATATCTAGGTATGTGGTTGGACCCAAATCTATCCTTTGGCCCCCACATTGAAAAACTCTCATCTAAACTTTACCCCAAACTAGGTGCCCTGTACAGAAACAAATCCTGCCTGAGCCCCGCGGTAAGAAAGCAGATTGTACAGCAAATGCTTATGCCGGCTATTGAATACGGAGATGTAGTGTATGCAGCCGCCCCGCAAACACACCTTCAGAAACTTACTACATTGTATAACTCCTTCTGCCGCTTTGCATTACAATGTAAGTACATAACCCACCATTGTGACATGTTAAAAGAGCTAAACTGGCCGTCGCTGGAATCTAGACCAACCTGGTGTTTAAGAGCTTTTCTGGGAAGCTACCACCCTACCTGAATAGGCTGCTTTCCTCATCCTATAACCTCCGATCCAGGACCTGCACCTTACTTGCAATACCACAATACAAAAAGAAAGTGGCTCGATCCTCATTTTCCTACAGAGCACCACAAATATGGAATAACCTCCCAGACACATCACATTTTCCCCCCAGTCTAAAGTCCCTTAAGAGCTCCCTACTAACATACCTCAATAAGGAATGCACCTGTAAACATGTAACACAGTGACTATATTTCCTACATATTTATTTTCTGTTAATCTGTATATTTGTGTTTTTTTTATTTTTTTATCTTGCATTGTATTACTTTGTATTTCTGTAACTGTAACACTTCAATGTTCTTGAACCCAGGACATACTTGAAAACGAGAGAAATCTCAATGTATCCTTCCTGGTAAAATCCTTTATAAATAAATAAACAGGGATCGGTAACTAATTTCTAAAAAGTCCTTTGGAGGCTAATTAACCTGCAATGTGCTGAACCTCCCGTCAAGGGGACACAAACACCTGTAAAACAATTGGCCAGGATTTTGTATGTTAGAAATCAATACTGACCCCGTCTCATTCGAACCCATTACTGAAAATGGGCCCCACCAGGCTACGCAAAACAGGCGTCAGTGCTCCGAGAGGAGGTCGTGAAAGACCAATCATTAACTTTCCCTGCACAATAAATAAAAAATTGGGCGAACGAAATTTACTTTGTCAGTGCAATGTTTTTTGTACCTCAGAGAAAAAACACAGTTCTTGGATGGCGCATGTGAGCAAGAGGCCAAATCAAATGTCGAAATGTCCACAGACAAATATCTCCCAAACGTTTCTTTTCCATAATATTTTTTTTCTGGTCATTTTTGGTCTCGGCTGCTCAACAGGTCGCAGTCTCACGATATGACGGTTTGAAATATTGACGTGACCTGTGACGGTGAAATTATAAATGGAGTCCCGTGCACGTTCCCCAAGCCAGGAAGATCCCTGTGTGACCTGTCGGGGATGTTTTAGTTGCACCAAACTTGTTACAATCATTTTCCCCCACTTTTTGACGTATCGTTTAGATCATGAAAGAAAAGCCTGCGCTGGCTTTTAAAAGTCTGTCTTTTGTCTCCTTGGTGTAAAGATGCCAGGTCGGCCATGTTTCCCTGGACACATTCTACCGTTTCATGCAGAGGGGGAGCATGGGAGAAAGTGCTGCCATGCAACATGTATAATTCATATGCTGCAGGAAGGAAATCTATGATTTCTTACCTGCTGCAGCGTAAGGATTATACATGCTGCAGGGTGGCATTTTTCATGCACTGCCCATCAGCATGAATTATAGGGGTCCAGAAAAACATGGCCGACCTGGCAACCCTACTTTGGAGGCTGAGCTGTCAGTGCCCTTCCTAGACATGTGATGAAGAGACCCCCCTAGCTACATCATTATCCCACTCTTTTAATATACATACGGCACAATGATTTAAATCATTCAGGCCTCCAAAGTCCACGAATTTTCAAAATTACCCCGGCACTCAAAGGGTTAAGTGAATGCCACCAAATCCCTCAGACTGAGCCACATCGTCACAATTAAAATTCGGTTTTACAGAAAACGAGCACACTCCGGCTAAAAACATTTTTTCTTTAATTAGAACTTTCAACAATTTCTGTAAATTTTGACATAATCCATTTCCCTTCTCAATTTTTTTTTAAAAAATTCTAAATTTACTCATAATTTAAAAACACATTTATTCTACAAATAAAATCCAAAAAGACGCCTACCCCACCCCCTCTCAGTTTCCATTGAATGAGGTGAGGTGAGGTGGTTATTTGGGGGTTTTTTTCCTCTCACATTCTAATCTTTCATTATTACGAAGTTAAAAAAAAAAAAAAATAGTAAAAACAGTATCACATAAAAACATAAATTAGGGATTAAAACGTTCTTAAAAATGACAAGGACGGCAACAAACTCCCAGGCCTAGGGATACAAAACGGCAGAGGAAAGAGGAAGATAAAATTAACCAGGGGATGGTGACAGCTGTGCTCCAACCCATCACTTAAACCTTCACCTACCTGAGTACGAACTACACGGGGTTCTACCCTTCTGTTTCTCTTGCAACATGTATCTCTGCCTTATTTGGCAAAAGGAAATATGTGCCACCCCTCACCTATTTAATGCATGAGATATATATATATATGCTTTACTAATCAGTATCCTACAATTGAACTTTAAGGGACACATGGGTGGGGGGGGGGGTTAGATGTCGTAAATAGTGAAAGTCACTATTTACGACATCTAACTCCACCCATGTGCCCCTTAAAGTTCAATTCTAGGATACTGATTAGTAAAGCTTCCAGAGCTGAAGAAGAGAGGAACACTCTCGAAAGCTTGTCTTTTAAATGTAACGTTAGTCCAGTAAAAAAAGGTATCACCACCTACTAAATCAGAAGAGAAGGGTGAAGCACAGGCACTGCCTCAAATGACAGGTTTAAACCACTGGAAAGTCATTTAAAAGAAGAAATACTGACGTTTGGAGCCTCCTCCCTCCCAGTGTGTGTTTTGAATATACATATATTTATACGCAAGGAAACAGAGGACTCTTCATGCACCAAAGGTGTCAACAGGCTTCCCGTCGCTGGAATTCTTCCACCGTTTACCTCCCTGCCCCATTGTGCGTCCATAGATGTAACTCTCGAGGGCACGCGAGACGCGGAGAATATTAATCGTGTTCCGTTTGTCCCTGCCGGGTTCCATTGAAGAGGTCCCCGCGTGCGTCATACGCTGTCTCAGTGATTCAGGGAAAAGAGGAATGAGGGGATTAAAATAAAAAAAGGACAAAAGCCTCCCCTAGGAGACCGTCACCAATCCTAGATGTGACTTGATTTAATATTCGCCGGGCTTTTTGTTCTGCATGAAACACCAGCCAGTGGGCTTTTAACCCCTGGCTTCCCGATCGCTGAGCGCGATTCCTCTTTTCTCAAGATCCATGTGCTAGATTTCTTAAAGAAAAATAGGAAGTATGTTTTGCTCTGGCCATCTCGAATATGACCCCCCACTTTCCCATTTACTCCTGCCTGAATGTGACATTTCTTTCCCCCGCTGCTCCCTTCCCACTGCTTTATTTCACAATGGTCTTTCATTTAAACCCCCCCCCTACTGAGAAATCACCCCATATCCCATAGTAGGAGTTTCACAGCGTTAACTGATTTGTCGTCGCTCCCCCCCCCCTCTTCTATTTTTTTTTATACTGAAAACTTGACGGCTAAAACATAACGTAATGGCGAAACTCTGGTGACCGTCCCCAGATTAAATACTGGCTCACGCAGGATGTCACACCCCTTTCTGACCGGTGTTGCCATTTTGTTACTTACGAAAGTGCTAAACCAACATACTGTACAGCGACTCCGACCCTTCCCCATCCCGCACACCAACGTCGAGGTGTCCTTAGTCAGGAGAGACAAGCATCGCCCTTTTATCCCGCATCCGGCTTGCAGATGTCAAGACAGAAAAATTCAAAATACTAAAAACTCAACTCCTGTGAAACACGGCGGGTTGGGGGCTGCCACCTTCGGAGTGTGCCCCGACCCACCGCGGAGCGGAACGCGTTGATAGGACTCCTGCCTCTCCTTTTAGTGGCTGGACAGGCTTGGGCTTCCCTTGGTTTTGCCACCACAGTAATATGTTCGGGAAGACAAGGGAGAACGCACCTCATAATCACGTCCTAAAATATTAAACCTCTACTAGAGGAACAACAGGAACCTTGAAAATGAAAAAAAAAAAAGATAAAAATCAAAAATAACAACTTCTCACATCTCGATTGAGACGTGTAAGCAGCAAAGTCAGGTTACAGTGTGAGGTCCTGGTGAGGTTCAAGGCTGGAGGAATCGTTGGTGGTGGCAGAGGTGGCCCAAGTGGACTAGTGACTCCCAACAGCTTTAGCAGTTCCGCTTGTCCAGTCGATGATGATGAAGCTCAGGCTCATGATCATGAAGAGGATTCCCAAGACCGCAAAACACATGGCCTGAAAACGTGAAGAAAACGAGGGTTTACCCCAGGATGGGAGGCAGAGCATCACGTGGAGAATATAAAGCATTTATCCATTAATCATTAGAAAGTAGCAACTTTGTAGGACAAAGTTTGAGCCGTTGTGGAATTCCAGAGGCAGAAATACTCAAATGCAACCAAAATTTGCAAATGTCCACCATGTCACAGACTAACCCAAGAAAAATACACTTCTTACAAAGGGGGAGAGACTGTAGAACAATAAAAATAATGGGGGAATGACCATACAATGAAGACCAAGGTCAGTGCTTGTGGAGAGCATGTAAGAAGGTCTCCCATCATTTGAAAGAGAAATAACCTTATGATGGAGACAGCTGACTACCAGATAAAAGCCAAAATGGGTACCTACCAATATTTTCGGTCTTGATTTCATGGGTTCCCGGTCTTTGGGCACAATCCGGATGTAGAAGATGGCTGGAAATATGAAGATCAGGCAAGGAGCAGATGTGGCGCCTGAAAAGAATAGCAACACAAGGTGTGGGTTAGTAACTGCTGGTTTGAGGTGGTGTCAAAATGAAGACAAGGTAGCACCTTTAGATGAAAGGAGAGGAAATGGTGGGGAAGGCATCAGTAAGGGAGCAGAGCCATCATGAGTCTTGGAGTCTCTACTCAAACACTGCATTAGAGGACACAGACCCCTCACCCCAGATACCTGGGCCCCTTCTCCACCTGCCTTTCTGTAGCCTGAATGTATGCAACTAGCACTGAAGGCCTCCCCTTCACAAGTAATCAGACCCATATTCCCTTTATCCTGTGTCATAAGCCCATGTCTCCATTACACAGCATCCAACTATGATACTTTATACTATGTTTATCCAGTGTTGTTGGCTAATGACCATGGTCATAGACCATTATACAGCATCCAATGGTCATGTACTCGCTACCCAGGGATCTAGAGCCTATGTTCCGCTTAACCAGTGTCTTAGGACAACACCCGTCGCCCAGGTTCCTAGCCCCAAAAGCGACCCGTCGCCCAGGTTCCTAGCCCCAAAAGCGACCCGTCGCCCAGGTTCCTAGCCCCAAAAGCGACCCGTCGCCCAGGTTCCTAGCCCAAAAAGCGACCCGTCGCCCAGGTTCCTAGCCCAAAAAGCGACCCGTCGCCCAGGTTCCTAGCCCAAAAAGCGACCCGTCGCCCAGGTTCCTAGCCCAAAAAGCGACCCGTCGCCCAGGTTCCTAGCCCAAAAAGCGACCCGTCGCCCAGGTTCCTAGCCCAAAAAGCGACCCGTCACCCAGGTTCCTAGCCCAAAAAGCGACCCGTCACCCAGGTTCCTAGCCCAAAAAGCGACCCGTCGCCCAGGTTCCTAGCCCAAAAAGCGACCCGTCGCCCAGGTTCCTAGCCAAAAAGCGACCCGTCGCCCAGGTTCCTAGCCAAAAAGCGACCCGTCGCCCAGGTTCCTAGCCCAAAAAGCGACCCGTCGCCCAGGTTCCTAGCCCAAAAAGCGACCCGTCGCCCAGGTTCCTAGCCCAAAAAGCGACCCGTCGCCCAGGTTCCTAGCCCAAAAAGCGACCCGTCGCCCAGGTTCCTAGCCCAAAACGCGACCCGTCGCCCAGATTCCTAGCCCCAAAAAGCGACCCGTCGCCCAGATTCCTAGCCCAAAAAGCGACCCGTCGCCCAGGTTCCTAGCCCAAAAAGCGACCCGTCGCCCAGGTTCCTAGCCCAAAAAGCGACCCGTCGCCCAGGTTCCTAGCCCCAAAAGCGACCCGTCGCCCAGGTTCATTGCCCAAAAAGCGACCCGTCGCCCAGGTTCCTAGCCCAAAAAGCGACCCGTCGCCCAGGTTCCTAGCCCAAAAAGCGACCCGTCGCCCAGGTTCCTAGCCCAAAAAGCGACCCGTCACCCAGGTTCCTAGCCCAAAAAGCGACCAGTCGCCCAGGTTCCTAGCCCAAAAAGCGACCAGTCGCCCAGGTTCCTAGCCCAAAAAGCGACCCGTCGCCCAGGTTCCTAGCCCAAAAAGCGACCCGTCGCCCAGGTTCCTAGCCCCAAAAGCGACCCGTCGCCCAGGTTCCTAGCCCCAAAAGCGACCCGTCGCCCGGGGTCCTAGCCCCAAAAGCAACCCATCGCCCAGGTTCCTAGCCCCAAGGCGACCCATCCCCCAGGGTCCTAGTCTCCTAAAAAAAAACATCGCCCAGAGTCCTAGGTCCCTATCATCCCATTACCCAGGGTCAAAAGACAAAACCACCCTTTTTCAGTGACATAGGCAAATATACTCATTTTCCAGGCCCTTGACACCCACTGATGAAAAGGGAATTACAACCAAACTGACAAGGGAGAAGACATCAAGCAACAAGACAGATTAAAAGACATAAGACTTGGTATAATCATTGGAAATGAATCTATTCTTACCGATGATCCCAAAGATTCCAAGGATGCTCGGCGCGAAGATAACGAGCAGGTTGATACACGTGAGGAGCACCATTGCGATGATGATGTGTCTGATCCAATTGAACTCTTTATTAGGGAAGAGCATGTGCTGGATGGCGCGTCGCACCTGCATAATAAGAGTAATTAGACCGAAAGCAGGAGTTTCTAATAATGGGAGAGATCAGATAGAGAAGCTGAGAGGAAGAGACGATTTACTCAATGTTTCCACAGAAAGATCAATTTTACTGCTGCAAGGATCATCTCCATAACCAGTTTGTAAAAAGAACTGAAGTCGTAATTGGGGCGAATTAGGTTAAAAGAAGACGTGTGATCAGATTTTTCAGAACTGTTAGTTTTTGGAGGTGACGGATTTGCTGCCAGACACTGATCTTACCGGGAAGAGTACGATGGGCACAGTGAGGGTGACGGCGGTGAGTACGGCCACTCGTACACACAGGATCAGAATATCGAAAGGGTCCACAAAGCTGTACGTGTGCAGGAGCTCCGAGTCCACGCGACCTGCGGAGAGAACAAAAAGGAAAGTGTGTGAGGGACTATTAGGGAAACGTAAAGGAATCTCACACTGCGGAGGAATCGGACGCTGAACCCACGGGAGGTCATAGCTCTCCTAATATCCCCCCCCCCCCCGCTGACTAGCCTAAAACTTACCGTAGAACGTCAGGTACCCGAAGAGAGCGGCCAGGAAATACATGCAGTACATGACACAGATGGAGATGTTGGACACTGTCTGCATTCTCTTCTTGGAGGGGCTGGAGAGGAGAGGGTTAAGCAATGCAGGATTTAAAAATCACAGCCGCTGAATAGCACAATACCCCTGGCAGTGACCAGAACCACAAACCGCATCCAGGCGTTCACTGGGATTACCACACATTAACATGCTGCTACTAAACACAACAGCGCTACCACTTTATAGCATGACCACACACACACTGGCAATGCCACTCTATAGAATAACTGCGTACTGGCACAGCCACTATATGGAATATTTAAAAACACTAGCAATGCTTTTCTCTAGAATAGCTACATGGTGGCACTGTCACTTTATAGCTTGGCCATGCTCTGACACTGCCATTCTTTGGAATGACTGCGTATCGGCACAACCACTCTATACAATATACACACACTGGCCCGCTAGAATATCCACACACACTGGCACATTGCAGAACAACTACACAGTGGCACTGACACTTTATAGAATATCCACACACTCGCATTGGCAACTTTATAAAATATCTGGACACTGGCACTGCCACTCTGCAGAACATCCACACACTGGCACTGCCACTCTGCAGAACATCCACACACTGGCACTGCCACTCTGCAGAACATCCACACACTGGCACTGCCACTCTGCAGAACATCCACACACTGGCACTGCCACTCTGCAGAACATCCACACCCTGGCACTGCCACTCTGCAGAACATCCACATAAGAAGGTGGTAGAGGGTAATCCTACAACAAATTAAAATCACTCAATATTTGAATCAATTCACGCACATCAAAAAACAAGATCGTTATCACCGTTCCATGGATGCCTGGGACCTGGGGTATGATTTCCTCTACAGCCGGTGCACTTCAGGAACAATCAGCCAAGACCAAAGTTTCTCCAGTCGAAGGATTTTATTAATAAAGATAAGACTGCTCACGCTCGACGCGTTTCGTCAAAAGACTTCATCAGGAGCAATATGTGCAGTCATAAAGTGTATACTTTTATTTTTTAACCATGTACCTATGACTGCACATATTGCTCCTGATGAAGTCTTTTGACGAAACGCGTCGAGCGTGAGCAGTCTTATCTTTATTAATAAAATCCTTCGACTGGAGAAACTTTGGTCTTGGCTGATTGTTCCTGAAGTGCACCGGCTGTGGAGGAAATCATACCCCAGGTCCCAGGCATCCATGGAACGGTGATAACGATCTTGTTTTTTGATGTGCGTGAATTGATTCAAATACTAAGTGATTTTAATTCGTTGTAGGATTACCCTCTACCTCCTTCTTATTGTATACTGCTTACGGGTTACCGGGAGCCCGCAGAGGGAAGATCCTATCTTCATTAATAAGTTAAGTGATTCAGTGTGTGTTTTTTTCTTTGCATATCTAGAATATCCACACACTGGCACTGCCACTCTAGAATATCCACACACTGGCACAACGAATGGGTATTTTACTGCGCAGAAACCTGGCATGCTTTGTGCTGCCCTTGGCATTCTTACTTTCTCAGCTCAGTGTAGATGGGAAGGACCTCTGGGTGGCACACGAAGGCAAAAGCCATGATCGGGATTGTATATGCCGTCTACAACGAGAGGGGAAAGGGGATAAGCGTGCAGCAAGACAATGGGAATCTGGAGGATGGGAATGAATGTCTGTCCCTTCTGAGTCTCCGATTTATACCTGAGTGTTGATAGTGAACAACTTTGGAGAACACTGTTCGGCTACGACCTCGACCTCTTCAACGTGACCATTGTGATAGGCAAACCCTGCGCTCACCGCGGCGGTCACGTTCTCCAGCACTGTCTGGTTGACGCTGTCCCATTGCAGGGGGCACGGAATCTGGAACTTCTTGTAAATCACCTGGAACAGAAGCCGGTCAAATGAGCGTGATACATAAGGGTATGGATCCTGATGCACGGATCTCCATTGAACTGACTATCCAAAGGAACCCGTTTATAACAAGGTCCAGTCACAGAACCTCGATCTAGAAGAACCCCTAGGAGGACATTGTGGATGTGGAGGAGATCAGAATGACAGCTGTGGGTAAAAATAAGCATTCTGGCAGAGATTGTTGGCATTCAGGCGCCGATAGAGCAGGGCTGGTGGGCACACTAGATTGTAGAATACAGAGCATTACGGTGGGCACAGATTGTGAGATTGGCACAGGATGCTTTGGAAAAGAGGAAAGGGATGAAGATGTGGAGGCTGTGAGAGGGTGCAACAGAGCAGTTGGCAACTGGTGACTGGCCACCAAGAGACAAAGAGTCAGCAGCACAAAAGACGAGGCAGATGGCGACACTCACCGAGCACAGAAAGAACACCATACAGCTCAGGGAGAATCCACTGGCATATCCCAAGTACCCTGGAGAGAGAGAGGGGAGACACTCTGAGCCTGAAGGGGTGTAAGCGGAGCTTTTTGGGTCCTATAAGCAAATAAATGGGGAACTCACGGCAACTTTGATGGGTCAGATCTACACGCCACACTTTAAGACTGTCTGAGGATGATGTGACATGCAGTTCACATGTGTTGGGTGCCATAGTTATGACATCACTGGTCAACGCGGCGTGTTTATACAGGCAGACCAAGAGTCCAAAAAAACACTCCGAGGGAAAGCACGGGGTTTCATCAGGGGCCACATGTTCATCAGGCGCTTTGGATACAGTGTTACTGAAGGTAACTTCATGGGGACTTTTGCTACGTAGCATAATAAATAAGCACGTTTGGGATGCTCCTGGGGGGCTGTTATGGTGTCCTGACATCAGAAAACATCCACTGTACCCTAAGAACGTAGATTATTGAGCAGGACTCATGGTGGTCAGGGCCGGGTCATTTACATTTCCGTTGGCTGCCATTCACGAGATACAAACCAAAAATGTAGTTAAATTTCATGTCAAGTGATTCTGCGACAGGAAAATCACTTGACACCAGGGTTTGAGAGCCTGAATAAATGCTCGAGACGTGAGAAACCAGTGGTGATGGTATAGCTCATTTTTAAACATCGGCTAGCCACACTTTTACGACTCCTATGCAAAGTATAGAAGCCGATAATATGCAGTAACCTGCCGTCGTGTAGTGATAGCGCCTTGGGGTGCTACGCCAATACTTCACGTCCCTCATTGAACGTCTCTAGCGGTTATACATAGCGGCTGGGTTGGAATAGGGCCCAGGCAGTTTGAGCTCCCCGACGCGGTTCACAGTTTCTCTGTGGCACAAAAAATCTGCAATGCTGCTTTTATATGAATCTACTCATTTTCTATGAATCTGCCGTACAGAGATGCCAGCCCGGGTACCCACGCACACGCCGCGAGGCACTTTGGCGGCCACACTCACCCAGTTGTTTCATCAGTGCCAGGGGCAGGATAATGAGGGCTGAAACCATGATCACCAGATAATTCCCGTCCATGTACCAGTCCCTGGAATGAATTCATGGTCAGCGCGCAGGAAGGAGAAACAGGCGAAGATATGTACACAGACAGCAGAAGAAAAAGCAGGCAGCTATGACTCCGTGCAGCGTGAGACGGGCCGCGGTGGGATGCAACATGCTGCGAGGACACTGGAGGAAATGTGCTACAAAGAATCACAGCAGGGGCATGTAACGACAACACGTCTGTGATGGAAAAGAAACATTGAATCTAGATGCGGAGGTCACACGGACAGGGCAAACCACGGATTGGAGATATTGGGGTTCAGGCTGTGACAGACGTTAAGAGGATTTGTTTTTTGGGGACTGGTATGTCTCATGCCCACTCTCCCCACCCTGATGAGTTCCTGACAGGCTTGCTGTGTTTTTCCACTGCTCCCTCGCCTCACGCCGTGTTATTTTTAGGAGCTGAGAGTTAATACAGAGCTGCATGGCCCAGATATTTCTCAATAAGGAAACACGGGAGGACTGAGGATAAGACACAAGGGAACAGTGGTGTCACCAGCAAGGAACAAGGGTGACAAAATGCCAGGGGAGGCAGGGGAGGGGGTCACGAGGGCAAGAAGAGAAGCGAGATGGGAAATGCGGATGAGGGAAAGAAACGGGAACGAGAGAAGGCGACAGGATTCGGGTAAATAACCGCCATGCTGAATTTTATTTAATTTTTAAAAAAAGAACAAGATTAAGACCTGGGGACCGAGACACAAAACTGGACAAGAAGAAGGATCTGCGTGAACACGGAAAATCGGAGGAGGCAAAGCTGGGGAAAAGCAAGGGATTAGTAGAGTGTAAGCTCTGCGGACCACTGGCTGTGTTATTACAATATATACAAAGATAAAGCGGAATTAATAACATTATCCAAAGGAGAGAGAGAGAGAGGAGGCGAGGACGAGAGTGATGAGAAAATGAGAGGAGTGATGGACAGGAGAGAGAGGAGGTGAGGACGAGAGTGATGAGAAAATGAGAGGAGTGATGGGACAGGAGAGGGAGGAGGCGAGGACGAGAGTGATGAGAAAATGAGAGGAGTGATGGACAGGAGAGAGAGGAGGTGAGGACGAGAGTGATGAGAAAATGAGAGGAGTGATGGGACAGGAGAGGGAGGAGGCGAGGACGAGAGTGATGAGAAAATGAGAGGAGTGATGGGACAGGAGAGGGAGGAGGCGAGGACGAGAGTGATGAGAAAATGAGAGGAGTGATGGGACAGGAGAGGGAGGAGGCGAGGACGAGAGTGATGAGAAAATGAGAGGAGTGATGGGACAGGAGAGGGAGGAGGTGAGGACGAGAGTGATGAGAGAGAGGAGGTGAGGACGAGAGTGATGAGAAAATGAGAGGAGTGATGGGACAGGAGAGGGAGGAGGTGAGGACGAGAGTGATGAGAGAGAGGAGGTGAGGACGAGAGTGATGAGAAAATGAGAGGAGTGATGGACAGGAGAGAGAGGAGGCGAGGACGAGAGTGATGGGACAGGAGAGAGAGGGAAGGGATAAAGTGATGGGGAAAAAAGGAGATGAAGAGAGTGATGAGAAGGAAGTGATGAGACAGGAGAGTGATATAAATTGATGGAGAGGCAATGAAGGGACAGGGGAAAGAGGGAAGGGATGATAGGGTGGGAGAAAGAAAAAAAGGATAAAAAGAATGTAGGCATGATGGAACACGTGAAAGAGACATGGAAGGAATGATAAAGTGATGCGGAGATAAAAAAGGAAGAGTGATGTCAGGAGAGGGGAAAAACTGATGGGAGAAAAAAAAGGAGGGAGAGAAGGAGTGATGGGGACGAGAGTGAGAGCGAATAAATTGACGGGGAGAAAAAAGGAGAGAGTGAGGAAGAGCGTGATGAGAAGGAATGATGGGACATTAGAGATCTATAAATTGACGGGGAGAAAAAAGGAGAGAAAGGTGAAGAGACGGGAAAGAGGCGGGAAAGAGGGGGAAGAGATGATAAAGTGATGAAATGCAAAAAAAGAGACAAGGTGGGAGAAACAGAAAAAAGAATAAGAAAAAGATAGGAGAGAAGTTACATGGAACGTACGAAAAAGTGAGGTGATAAAAACAAAAAGGAGAGAGTGATAAGGAAAAAAGAAGGAGGGATGGGGTCAGGAGAAAGGGAAGGGAAGAGAGCGATTGGGAGAAGAAAGGAAAGAGCGAGAGGCGACGAAAAGACAGGAGAGAAAGGATAAAGTGATTGGGAGAAGAAAAAAAAGAACAGGAGGCAATGAAGAGAGGGAAGGAAGGATAAAGTGGTGAAACACAAAAAAAGCCAGGTAGAAGAAAGAAAAAAAAGAATGAGATGGAGTGATGGGTAGACGTGAATGATGGAAGGGATAATAAAGAGATGGAATGCAAAAGAGAAAAAGATGAGATAAAGAACAAGAGAAGGAGTGACGGGGAAATGTGACAGAGATGGAAGGAGAAGGAGTGACGGGGAAATGTGACAGAGATGGAAGGAGAAGGAGTGATGGGGAAATGTGACGGAAGGAATGATAAAGTGGTGGGAGAAGACGAGAGTGAGAGGCAATGAAGAGAGAAAGGAGAAAGTGCGAGAGCGAGGGGAAAGGCAAAAAAAGGAGGAGAAAAAAAGTGAGGGGAAAGGGAGTTAAAAGATGGGAGAGGAAAAGAAGCTCCCATCATAAATGATAGGAGCGACAAGAAGAAAGGACTGACAGTGAGCGGCAGAAAAGAGGGATTAAAGGAGAAGGTTAGAGAGAGTGGAAGTGGGGAAATACAGGAGAGAGCGTGAAACTTCATCTGAGAACACGTTAAAAGGAAAGGTGGAGAGGACCTGGGATGGTAAGGAGGGAACATAAACTTGGGACAGAGGAGGCTACATTCATAACGAGACCTATGAGGGTGAAGAGCAGAAGGAGATGGAGAGAAGGTTTCAGGTCAGAGACCCGCGTCACTTCTCACAAGGGAGCCTTTCAGTAAAAGGCGTACGTGCTGGGGGCTGTTTGTGTTTGAGGAAGGTGGGGGGGGGGCGACCCGGGACAGGCTGAGCTTATAGGCTTCCAGCTCTCTGCGTTTCTCCATCTTCAATGAGGGTATGGAGCACATCAGCCCCTGGGTCTGCCAATTACAAGTCAGCTAGGCGAGAGGGCAATCAGGCAGGGCCACAAAGTCCCTCTGGCCCGGCAGCTAATTATCCTCAAAGCCAACACTGCACAGCAAGAAGGAGGAGGACAAAGAGCATTAACAGTGTTACAGTGTGCTGGGATACTTGTATCACGTAGAAATGGAAACTCCTTCTGCCCACAAACGGTTTCTCCTGCCTAGAACACCATGAGGGTTTCCAGAAGCTCCAATTCTTGCCGTTTGGATTATGTGAAACGCTGGTGTTTGTCACCGTTGCAGCAACTGCAATTCTTCACCGGTGTTTGCAGCATTAGCAAACACCGGCGCTTTTTGAATAACCCCCTAAGTAGTGTTTTACGCAAAATGTGAATAGGTTGGTAAATTCCAAATTGATGGATTTTGCAAATTGCTCTCCAGCTCACTGTTTAGCAAATAAGCCCCTATTCCAGGGAGCCCAGCTGGGCAGTGGGACGAGAGCTTTTATATTTTTTTATTGCAGTGTCAGGTTATCAGACCAGAAAATAGCAGGGCACGGCTGCAGCGACTCGAGGGGGGACAGATAACGAGAACTTACGAGGTTTTCTCAGAAGTGTTGAGGAAGGTCTGGATCACCAGAGGCAGCTCATACTTCACAATGAACAGGTAGCTGGACATGGCTGGGGAGCAAAGGCAGCGTGTGAAGAGGTTATTCCAAAAATCCCGACAATCTAGCAATGCCTTGGCAATACCTAAAATCCTGATACAATTTGGATTTTTGATCCGAATGCTCAATTCTGAACTAAAATCTGTTCCTAATCCTGCCTCCATGGACTATTTAAGGATTCCTGGCACCAAAAAACAACTTCGGTTTATTAGACTGTGTTCTCTGCGTTCCCTGATTTTAATACTATTTACTTAAATTAGAAAAAAAACACACAAACGATAAAGTGCTTGTGACTCCATACTGAAGCCCTGTCAATCAATGTATAACTCCGCCCTGAAATCAGCCTTTAGAAGCCTTGTCATTAAGGTTTCTAACTCTAGACACTTGTCAATCAATATGCAACTCTGCTCAGATGCCCTGTCAGATTGTAACTCCACCTATGAGCACTGTCAATCACAATATAGCTCCACCCAGAAGCCGTTTTAACCAGCATGTTACTTCACCCAGAGGCCCTGTCAATCATCATCCTTTAGCTCCACCCAGAAGCCCTGATAGTCTTCATATTACTTCCCCCCCAATATCCCGATCAATCACCATATAACGCAATGCAGATGCAATGTCAATCGTCATATCTCGGCCCAGAAGCCCCATCAATAGGCATCTCCGCCCAGAAGCCCTATCCAGCAATAGGCATCTCCGCCCAGAAGCCCCATCCAGCAATAGGCATCTCCGCCCAGAAGCCCTATCCAGCAATAGGCATCTCCGCCCAGAAGCCCCATCCAGCAATAGGCATCTCCGCCCAGAAGCCCCATCCAGCAATAGGCATCTCCGCCCAGAAGCCCCATCCAGCAATAGGCATCTCCGCCCAGAAGCCCCATCCAGCAATAGGCATCTCCGCCCAGAAGCCCTATCCAGCAATAGGCATCTCCGCCCAGAAGCCCTATCCATCAATATGTATCTCCACCAAGAAGCCCTATCCAGCAATAGGCATCTCCGCCCAGAAGCCCTATCCAGCAATAGGCATCTCCGCCCAGAAGCCCTATCCAGCAATAGGCATCTCCGCCCAGAAGCCCTATCCAGCAATATGTATCTCCACCCAGAAGCCCCATCCAGCAATAGGCATCTTCGCCCAGAAGCCCTATCCAGCAATAGGCATCTCCGCCCAGAAGCCCCATCCAGCAATAGGCATCTCCGCCCAGAAGCCCTATCCAGCAATAGGCATCTTCTCCCAGAAGCCCCATCCAGCAATAGGCATCTCCGCCCAGAAGCCCTATCAAGCAATAGGCATCTTCTCCCAGAAGCCCCATCCAGCAATAGGCATCTTCTCCCAGAAGCCCTATCCAGCAATAGGCATCTTCTCCCAGAAGCCCTATCCAGCAATAGGCATCTCCACCCAGAAGCCCTATCCAGCAATAGGCATCTTCTCCCAGAAGCCCCATCCAGCAATAGGCATCTTCTCCCAGAAGCCCTATCCAGCAATAGGCATCTTCTCCCAGAAGCTCTATCCAGCAATAGGCATCTCCACCCAGAAGCCCTATCCAGCAATAGCCATCTTCTCCCAGAAGCCCTATCCAGCAATAGGCATCTTCTCCCAGAAGCCCTATCCAGCAATAGGCATCTTCTCCCAGAAGCCCTATCCAGCAATAGGCATCTTCTCCCAGAAGCCCTATCCAGCAATAGGCATCTCCACCCAGAAGCCCTATCCAGCAATAGGCATCTTCTCCAGAAGCCCTATCCAGCAATAGGCATCTCCGCCAGAAGCCCTATCCAGCAATAGGCATCTTCTCCCAGAAGCCCCATCCAGCAATAGGCATCTTCTCCCAGAAACCCTATCCAGCAATAGGCATCTCCGCCCAGAAGCCCTATCCAGCAATAGGCATCTTCTCCCAGAAGCCCTATCCAGCAATAGGCATCTTCTCCCAGAAACCCTATCCAGCAATAGGCATCTCCGCCCAGAAGCCCTATCCAGCAATAGGCATCTTCTCCCAGAAGCCCTATCCATCAATAGGAAACTCCACCCAGAAGCACCTTATGAGAAATTCATGTTGGACCTGAGGGTCTTTTCGTTGGATCATCATTAAGGGATTTTTACGTCCACGCTTCCATCGTCAAACAATCATAGCACTAAACCCGATAGCAGAATAGTGGTGCAATCAGGACACCAACAACTGAATAGACAGAATCACTGGACAAGAAAAAAAGCTTTACGCCCCAAACCAAACGTGAACCACATTTAAAGCAGCGCCGGTGCCCGTCTCAGTTTCATTGAATTTGCCGCTTGCTTCGCGGTGGGGACGCAGGGGAATTTGCAGACAGTGCAGCAGCTTGCATTCATTTTAGAGATGTGCATTCGTTTCGGAAAAATTCAGAACGAAAAATTTGATAATTTGTATTCAGAAGTACTTCCGAATAACGAATCGAAACGAATTTGAAACAAAACTAAAAACGGTATATAACACAAATTTATTTAGTTTTACACGGTCATCAGAAAAGGAAAAATTGATTAACTGATAAACTATGGAATCTGAAATGATCAAATTGATAAACTATCGATTGATCTTCACTTACAATACAAGTAATCGTCAGCAAAGAACTTTATGAAACAAATTAATTTTGTTTCACTGTTTAATTTGACTCAAATACTAAATCTGTGACACAGCTTAAAATTTAACCCTAGCTTTTCTTTTAAACAGCAAAATTTGATTATCTGGGGTTTTATATAGGGATCCAAAATTCGAATTGGTATCAACTATCGAATTGATATATGAAATACGAAACGAAATTAGTTGCGAAATTCCAAAAACAAAAGGATTTAAAAAACGTAACGAAACCAAATGAAATGAATTTTTCAGCCATGCACATCCCTAATTCATTTACAGCAGTGTGTTAGTACACTCGATCCACTGGGCGCTCATCGCTCCCTCTCACCTCCAATATTCTGCAGGGTTATGGCGATCGCGGCGGCCAGCTTTCCTGGTGTCCCGAAGGCTTTGTAACCCAACTGCTCATAGGCCCTAATCCCTGGAACGACACAGAAAACACAGTGTTACAATCACCATATGGACCCCCTGACACCGCAATAATAAAAAAGGCCATATGAGGCTGTGCCAGAGGTGAGAGCGATGGGGCAGTGAGGAGGGGGGGGCACACTAATTTCTCACTATATAGAGCAGGGGTCACCTGGGCCCTCCAGGGGTTTTAGAACTACATGTCTCATAATGCCAAGCCATTTATAAAGGGGATTCTCGAGATGTGGTTTCAAAACATCTGGAGGGCCAGGGTTGCCGAACACTGATATAAAATCACAGGATGGCTTCCCTGGTGCCAGTAACGTGCAGGAATGCGGCACTGGGGTACCAAGAGGACAGGCGTATGTCATTCTGTCCATTCCCCGTAGACTGCTGCATGGACAGGATGAGATGATGAAGCTCGCTGCCGCCGTCTGTCCCGCAGAAAACGGACGCTGAATAATAAATGGTTTTACTAACCTACTATCCCCGACGACTTCAATAATAAATGGATGGAGTAACTGGATAACAGAGCTACGGCCGTCAGAAGGAACCTGGAGGAACGACACAAGCATCACATGTGGTATCCATGCGACCAAACATCCTGATACCCGGCGTGTAAACGAGGGCTGGGCATCTCGGAGCGCAAGGGTAAAAGGCCAGGGGGGGAGAGATCTGTCATCCTGAAACACAGCACGTGTACCATAAAGGAGGTTTATTTAGTCTGTACGTTATTTTTTTTCCAGGTCTGGAGATACAGTAAGCGCGCGTCGAATAGATTGCATACAGAGACGGCACTTGAGGAAAATAGCCGGAGGTCTATCTGCATGACTGGAGACCACAAAAGGCTGCGCGATTTAAAATATTCAACCATTTCATCCTAAAAATCTCTCATTTCGTCCCCGATCTAGTGAATAAATCCCCAATGATGCTACTGATCTCCTATTGCAATGGACAATTTCTAACATTGCTTTGCAAGTTCTTGACCCTTCGTGTAACGTCCCAACGATGGTGGGAGTGCCATGACCCTGCGTGTAACGTCCCAATGATGGCGGGAGTGCCATGTCCCTACGTGTAACGTCCCAACGATGGTGGGAGTGCCATGACCCTGCGTGTAACGTCCCAACGATGGTGGGAGTGCCATGACCCTGCGGGGTAACGTCCCAATGATGGCGGGAGTACCATGACCCTGCGTGTAACGTCCCAACGATGGTGGGAGTGCCATGACCCTGCGTGTAACGTCCCAATGATGGCGGGAGTACCATGACCCTGCGTGTAACGTCCCAACGATGGTGGGAGTGCCATGTCCCTACGTGTAACGTCCCAACGATGGTGGGAGTGCCATGACCCTGCGTGTAACGTCCCAACGATGGTGGGAGTGCCATGACCCTGCGTGTAACGTCCCAATGATGGCAGGAGTACCATGACCCTGCTTGTAACGTCCCAATGATGGCGGAGTACCATGACCCTGTGTGTAACGTACCAACGATGGTGGGAGTGCCATGACCCTGCGTGTGACATCCCAACGATGGTGGAAGTACCATGACCCTGTGTGTAACGTCCAACAATGGTGGATGTGCCTTGTGTCCTCCTTGTTCTCCGAAACGTGTCCCTAAGCAATGGGAATAGCTGCAGCTGGCTTTATAGGAGGGAGCAGGGGACGGAGAATTATCTGGAGCAGGTGCGACGAGTCACAGACACGAATTTAAAACTAAACCTCTGCTGCTGCTCCAAGCATGTTCTAAGAGGGGGTACTCCAGGCTCCTACATGTCACCCCCGATGAGCACCACCTCCCTGTAATAATAGCCATTTGTTCTGACGGAATGATTTTCAATCATTTTAATTCACCCCCTTTGCACGGTGTGTGTGGTGTGTGGTGTATATGTGTGTATATGTGTGTGTGTGTATGTGTGTGGGGGTTGTACGACTTCTGTTTTAATCGCATTGGTCCCCCTCCAAGAAAACAAAAGCTGGGAGAGCGGCAGATTATCGCACTCAAGGTAAAATCTAATTCCTCCCACCAGGCTAATAAAACACAAACACTGCATAAATTCCACTGACGGGACAATACGGGACGTGAAGCCAGTGAAAAGGAAAGGAATACAATATTACAATAGAAGAGATACTTAATATCCGAACCGCTGAGCAAACACATGTTTTTTGAGGTCAGCAACAATATATAGATTTTATTTAAGTTTATTATGGCAGAGACCACTTGCACATCACAGCAATTCAAAGAACTGCTTCCCAGAGCTCCTGTGCTACATTCCCCATATGCAGCAAGGAATTCTGGGTAAGCCATGCAAATGGCATCTGTCTCGTTGTTTTTACACAGAACTCTTCAATCAATGCCATGTCATAACTAGAAGGCTTGTTTTTTTAGCAGAGATAAGGTTATGCAACTGGTCAAAGCCACTTCTGGACAGCGCTGTTTCGGGCTTTGTTGGACCCTCATCAGCAGGAGCTAGGCATGACCCGTTGCAGAGGATGCTTGGACCCGTAGGATAAATCAGTGCTTATTTGGGTTGTGGTGGTGGGCAAAAAAAAAAAAGAAAAAAAAGATAAAGCGCCTGCACGCAATAATTAATAAAGTTTATTATTGCAGAAGAGATACACACACAACTTATCAGCAAAGTCCCTGCACCCGTCCTGGCTTCTGCTGTGCCACTTACAGGGATTTAGCGGGTGAGTAAAGCGCGTGCGTTTAGGTCAGGAGGGAGACATCCGCGGACTCTTAAATAATGGGTGTAAATTAGGAGAACGCTCCATCCGATATGCTGGGTGGATTTAGGGACAGCAGGTAAATGCAACGCATGGGTACATGGGCTTCAAAGTACCGTGGCATTTTTCGATATGTTCTGTGCATGAAGCGGGACTGAATTGGACGGCTCTTACTGCTGCCTAAGGCTGCGGGTCACACGAGCGTTTTTGAGAGCAGAGGGAACATCCATGAGAGGGGACGTTCCTTCCACCGTAACGCCCGTGCGGCGCAGTTAGTGCGCTCAGCGCTACAAAGCTCGATCCGCCTATGGAACAGGTGCACTGGTTGTAGAGTGAGTCTCGGACTTTTAAAGGGTTTTTAACCCCTTAAAAAGGACCAATGATATAACTGGTACGTCATAAATGCATTGACTTTAAAAGACCCTTGGTCCTTAAGGGGTTAAAGTAGTAACAATCACTAGGGAGCCCCATCCAATCATAGCCCTATATAAACAGATGTCAAACCCTGCCCCCCAGATATTGCTAGGCTACGATTCCCAGCGAATCATGGGAGTTGCAGTTCAGGACCGTCTTAGGGAACAGAGTTTTAAGTCCCTGCTTTAAACCTTGAAGGAAGGAGATATCTCAAACTCCGGCTGCCCTGATGTTTATGCCTACAATTCCCAGAATGCAATAGATGGCCAGATAATCATGGGAGTTGTAGTTGGCGAAACATGAGGGGGCAAAGCTTGAGATTCCTGCTGTAAAGAAAGCGGCATATAAACTATCACTCCCTGTATTATAGAGATCTATAAAGTCTCAGTCATGGGACTACATGCTCTGCCATGCGCCGGGTGTTGCTGCAAGCTCCCCCCCCCACATAGTCCAGTCTGACAGACAGTTACTGTCGAAATCCACTTTCCACCCCCCTGGGTAGGCACGCGGCCCCCGTCTCACTAGGAGAGAGGTCACAGAGTGACTCGTGCGTCCTGCTCGATCTGACCAATTTAAGCCTCTGATAGACATCAAGGAACAGCGTGTACCCAGCGTCTGCGTCCCAGCTCCATGATATGAGCGGTGTTTACACATGTCCCCGAAACACGTACAACGCTTTAAATGGGCCATTAATTGGTCAGGAAGTTAACAAGCGGGCGTGGAGTCATTAACTTATCATGTGCCTATCCCCTACATGAAGGTGGAGGGAGGGGGGGGGTGGAATACAAGACAAGTGTATTTATATACTGTATGTATCTGCCGAAGCGATACATTGTTGCCATATACAGCCACAACGTCCTGGACACCACTTCCTTGTCGATTTAGCTAGTAGACATGTGCAGAGAGGTGCTTCCCAGCAGTGTGTGGATTCATATGTTGCATTAATTATACCGCAGAGAGGCGCTTCCCAGCAGTGTGTGGATTCATATGCTGCATTAATTATACTGCAGAGAGGCGCTTCCCAGCAGTGTGTGGATTCATATGTTGCATTAATTATACCGCAGAGAGGCGCTTCCCAGCAGTGTGTGGATTCATATGCTGCATTAATTATACCGCAGAGAAGCGCTTCCCAGCAGTGTGTGGATTCATATGCTGCATTAATTATACCGCAGAGAGGTGCTTCCCAGCAGTGTGTGGATTTATATGCTGCATTAATTATACTGCAGAGAGGCGCTTCCCAGCAGTGTGAGGATTCATATGCTGCATTAATAATACTGCAGAGAGGAGCTTCCCAGCAGTGTGTGGATTCATATGCTGCATTAATTATACAGCAGAGAGGAGCTTCCCAGCAGTGTGTGGATTCATATGCTGCATTAATTATACAGCAGAGAGGAGCTTCCCAGCAGTGTGTGGATTCATATGCTTCATTAATTATACCGCAGAGAGGCGCTTCCCAGCAGTGTGTGGATTCATATGCTGCATTAATTATACAGCAGAGAGGAGCTTCCCAGCAGTGTGTGGATTCATATGCTGCATTAATTATACAGCAGAGAGGCGCTTCCCAGCAGTGTGTGGATTCATATGCTTCATTAATTATACCGCAGAGAGGCGCTTCCCAGCAGTGTGTGGATTCATATGCTGCATTAATTATACTGCAGAGAGGCGCTTCCCAGCAGTGTGTGGATTCATATGCTGCATTAATTATACCGCAGAGAGGCGCTTCCCAGCAGTGTGTGGATTCATATGCTGCATTAATTATACTGCAGAGAGGTGCTTCCCAGCAGTGTGTGGATTCATATGCTGCATTAATTATACTGCAGAGAGGCGCTTCCCAGCAGTGTGTGGATTCATATGCTGCATTAATTATACAGCAGAGAGGAGCTTCCCAGCAGTGTGTGGATTCATATGCTGCATTAATTATACCGCAGAGAGGCCCAGCAGTGTGTGGATTCATATGCTGCATTAATTATACCGCAGAGAGGCGCTTCCCAGCAGTGTGTGGATTCATATGCTGCATTAATTATACCGCAGAGAGACGCTTCCCAGCAGTGTGTGGATTCATATGCTGCATTAATTATACAGCAGAGAGGAGCTTCCCAGCAGTGTGTGGATTCATATGCTGCATTAATTATACTGCAGAGAGGCGCTTCCCAGCAGTGTGTGGATTCATATGCTGCATTAATTATACAGCAGAGAGGAGCTTCCCAGCAGTGTGTGGATTCATATGCTGCATTAATAATACTGCAGAGAGGCGCTTCCCAGCAGTGTGTGGATTCATATGCTGCATTAATTATACTGCAGAGAGGCGCTTCCCAGCAGTGTGTGGATTCATATGCTGCATTAATTATACTGCAGAGAGGTGCTTCCCAGCAGTGTGTGGATTCATATGCTGCATTAATTATACTGCAGAGAGGTGCTTCCCAGCAGTGTGTGGATTCATATGCTGCATTAATTATACTGCAGAGAGGCACTTCCCAGCAGTGTGTGGTTTCATATGCTGCATTAATTATACCGCAGAGAGGCGCTTCCCAGCAGTGTGTGGATTCATATGCTGCATTAATTATACCGCAGAGAGGTGCTTCCCAGCAGTGTGTGGATTCATATGCTGCATTAATTATACCGCAGAGAGGCGCTTCCCAGCAGTGTGTGGATTCATATGCTGCATTAATTATACTGCAGAGAGGCGCTTCCCAGCAGTGTGTGGATTCATATGCTGCATTAATTATACCGCAGAGAGGCGCTTCCCAGCAGTGTGTGGATTCATATGCTGCATTAATTATACCGCAGAGAGGCGCTTCCCAGCAGTGTGTGGATTCATATGCTGCATTAATTATACTGCAGAGAGGTGCTTCCCAGCAGTGTGTGGATTCATATGCTGCATTAATTATACTGCAGAGAGGCGCTTCCCAGCAGTGTGTGGATTCATATGCTGCATTAATTATACCGCAGAGAGGTGCTTCCCAGCAGTGTGTGGATTCATATGCTGCATTAATTATACCGCAGAGAGGCGCTTCCCAGCAGTGTGTGGATTCATATGCTGCATTAATTATACTGCAGAGAGGCGCTTCCCAGCAGTGTGCGGATTCATATGCTGCATTAATTATACCACAGAGAGGAGCTTCCAGCAGTGTGTGGATTCATATGCTGCATTAATTAAACCGCAGAGAGGCGCTTCCCAGCAGTGTGTGTATTCATAAATATATAAAAAAAAAAAAAAAAAAAAACAGATTTGAGTGTGCATTTGTTTTAAGTTGCTAAATGGGGACAAATCTTTATAAAGTTCCCACACTTTTTTTTTTTGGAACTGACCCCTGCCCAAAACCCTGTGATACTCACAAGAAGAGGAGGACTCCAGTGTTTGCCATGGCGTATGCCAACCCAAGGATGCCGCTGCCCATGATGGCGTTGCTGAGGTTAAACACGGACATGCCAAAGGAGGTTTTGCCTTCAAACTGTAAATAGAATAAGATTTCATGACATGTTCCATTGCAATATGTTGAATTTCTATTTAAACTCTACCCCCGCTTTCTCTCCCTCCCTTAACCGTAAAATTAATTCACTCACGTCTGTGAATCTTGGTCTCTCCTTTATGGTTGAATGGGGCAGGAACTCTTCCAGCTCCTGGTTTTCTGCTCCAGGGAAACTGTTAGAATAATAATAAGGTGACAATCATCAGGACAAAGAGATAGACCAAATAAAAGAGGTAAAAGAAGGTCAGGGTAAAAAAAACATGCGTACTGTAAAACAAGAACAGGGAGGGATGTGTGAGAGTAGGGAGATGCAGTGCAAATGGAACTGCAGGGCACGGGAGTATGGCAGAATTCTGATTTCACATTATACCTCGGTTCCGGAGTCTCGGATATAAAAGACCCTCCTTGTTTTTCGCAGGAGTTCATGTTCACCATCTCTGCCTGAGGAGGAAACGCCATCACGAATTGACTTGACTCCACTTACTGCAAGACACAAGAGCAAGACAGAAAGGAAATCAGATAGTTGTATCTTGCAGAGTAAGATATGAATTCAGAGGATACAACGAAATGTGTGACAACTGCCTTTTACATTACACAGTTTGAGCCACAAGAAGGGACTTGCTGCACGATGCATGTTACAACAGCTAGGCAGGTTATTCGCTGCACAATACAGTCTGTCCGGTGAAACATCTATGCAAGTTACGACAGCTACGCAAGTTACTCACTGCATGATACGACAGCACAGCTATGCAAGTTACTCACCGCATGATACAACAGCTACGCATGTTACTCACTGCATGATAAAACAGCTACGCAAGTTACGACAGCACAGATACGCAAGTCAATGCATTATAAAACAGCTACGCGAGTTACAACAGCTACACATGTTACTCACTGCATGATAAAACCGCTACGCATGTTATTCACTGCAATATAAAACAGCTACGCAAGTTACTCACTGCATTATAAAACAGCTACGCAAGTTACTCACTGCATGATAAAACAGCTACACAAGTTACTCACTGCATGATAAAACAGCTACGCAAGTTACGACAGCTACGCATGTTACTCCCTGCATTATAAAACAGCTTATGCAAGTTACGACAGCTATGCATGTTACTCACTGCATTATAAAACAGCTACGCAAGTTACTCACTGCATGATAAAACAGCTACGCAAGTTACTCACTGCATTATAAAACAGCTACGCAAGTTACAACAGCTACACAAGTTACTCACTGCATGATAAAACAGCTACACAAGTTACTCACTGCATGATAAAACAGCTACGCAAGTTACGACAGCTACGCATGTTACTCCCTGCATTATAAAACAGCTTATGCAAGTTACGACAGCTATGCATGTTACTCACTGCATTATAAAACAGCTACGCAAGTTACTCACTGCATGATAAAACAGCTACGCAAGTTACTCACTGCATTATAAAACAGCTACGCAAGTTACAACAGCTACACAAGTTACTCACTGCATGATAAAACAGCTACACAAGTTACTCACTGCATGATAAAACAGCTACGCAAGTTACGACAGCTACGCATGTTACTCCCTGCATTATAAAACAGCTTATGCAAGTTACGACAGCTATGCATGTTACTCACTGCATTATAAAACAGCTACGCAAGTTACTCACTGCATGATAAAACAGCTACGCAAGTTACAACAGCTACACAAGTTACTCGCTGCATGATAAAACAGCTACGCAAGTTACTCACTGCATGATAAAATAGCTACGCAAGTTACAACAGCTACACAAGTTACTCACTGCATGATAAAACAGCTACACAAGTTACGACAGCTATGCATGTTACTCACTGCATTATAAAACAGCTACACAAGTTACTCACTGCATTATAAAACAGCTACGCAAATTACTCACTGCATGATAAAACAGCTACGCAAGTTACAACAGCTACACAAGTTACTCGCTGCATGATAAAACAGCTACGCAAGTTACTCAATGCATTATAAAACAGCTACGCAAGTTACTCACTGCATTATAAAACAGCTACGCAAGTTACAACAGCTACACAAGTTACTCACTGCATGATAAAACAGCTACGGAAGTTACGACAGCTACGCATGTTACTCACTGCATGATAAAACAGCTATGCAAGTTATGACAGCTACGCATGTTACTCATTGCAGGATAAAACAGCTTACGCAAGTTACGACAGCTACGCAGGTTACTCACTGCATTATAAAACAGCTACGGAAGTTACTCACTGCATTATAAAACAGGTACGGAAGTTACTCACTGCATTATAAAACAGGTACGCAAGTTACTCACTGCATGATAAAACAGCTACGCAAGTTACTCACTGCATTATAAAACAGCTACGCAAGTTACTCACTGCATGATAAAACAGCTACGCAAGTTACTCACTGCATGATAAAACAGCTACGCAAGTTACAACAGCTACACAAGTTTCTCACTGCATTATAAAACAGCTATGCAAGTTACGACAGCTACGCATGTTACTCACTGCATTATAAAACAGCTACGCAAGTTACTCACTGCATTATAAAACAGCTACGTAAGTTACGACAGCTATGCAAGTTACGACAGCGCAAGTTACGACAGCGCAGCTACGCAAGTTACGACAGCGCAGCTACGCAAGTTACGACAGCGCAGCTACGCAAGTTACGACAGCGCAGCTACACAAGTTACGACAGCGCAGCTACACAAGTTACGACAGTGCAGCTACGCAAGTTACGACAGCGCAGCTACGCAAGTTAGTCACTTCACTGCATTATAAAACAGCTATGCATGATACTCACTGCGGGAGACCATGGAAATGTATGTTACAACGAAATGTTATGTTATGTTATGTTATGTTACTGGCTGCATGAGATCCTGGATATTTATGTTATTCACGGAGTCAGAACATTAAAATGTTGCATATTTATTGTATTATACAGTGAGTATGTTACTCACTGCATGAGACCTTGGAAATGTATGTTATTCATTCTACAACAAAGTGTATATTACTCACTGCATGAGACTATAGCTGTGCATCTTACTTACTATATGGAAGGTATATTACTCACTGCATGAGACCACGGAAAGTATATTAACTCAATATGGTAACACAATGGATCATATTCACCGAGAGACCCCGACTTAATCTCTGTTACTCACTGCAAGAGACCAAAAGTTACAGGTGGAAATCCATCCCTAAGATCTGGTTGTAAAGTGAGGGATCAGCCTGTGTGTTAATATAAAGCAGATCAGGTGTGTATCTTTCCAGTCCTATTAATGCGGCTGTATCTGAGTGTGCTCAATATCTAACCTCTCTGCTCCCTGAAAATAAACAGATAAGTTGGACAAACTCAGGGAGGGACATGTACACACACGCCTTTAACCCTTCCATGATCAACGGCACATTCATTGTGGCAACAATCCGCGTGCTGGACGCTGGTCCGGAATGGGTTGGCAGGAGAGGGACGGCCGGTGTGATTCCACCTGTGACTTTCCATTAAACGGCATTTATTTTACCGTAGGGGGTTTATTTACTGAAATCTGCAATGATAGTCAAGGAAATTCATTTTTAGGTCTATTCTGTTATTCTGGGCTAAAAATCTGTAAAAACCTTGTACCTCCTGTACAGAGTGTATGTGTGTGTGTGTAAGGGTAAGTGTGTGGGTGTATTAGGGGGTAGGACCGCAAGACTTTGCCCTCCTGTTGAAAAACAAATTAAATGGGAACACAATATATCCAATTCTGAGCTGATCAACACATTTTATAGATTTCTTCACCCAGGACTATTGAGTCATTTCAACAGCAAACTCAGCAGTCCAGCGTCTCAACGTCACCAGCGCCCCATAAAACATAGCCTACCTGGGCCTGGTTACACAGCTACGGTCAAGGTCCTGGGAAAAGAACTGAATGTAGCCTTTTGTTGTCCTATTGTTACTGGTTACTGCTCTTTATGTTAATGACTTTTCCATTCCTGACACAAAGACGCACCCAGGCTATAGAAACAAATATTGACTGAAAGGTTTTAATGCTACGACAAAAGAGACCGAGAAAGTGAGAGGTAGAAGCAGGAGAGCAAAGGAACATTCCATTATAGAAAGGTAGATAAACGGATTATAAATAGATGGATAGACCAGGACTGTCAAACGCACGGACCCCCCAGATGGTGATGGTCTAAAATTCCCAAAATCCTTTCAGTGTAACATATGGCCATGGAATTATGGGCACTGTAGTTCTGAAACATCGGGGGGGGGGGGGGCTGGAGTTTTGCCAACCCAGAGATACATTGGTAGATCATAGATATATGGATTATAAATAGGTGGATATATACAGACGGATTGATCGTAGATAAATGGGTGGATAGGCAGAGATAGATAAATGGATCATAGATAAATAGGTGGATGTAAAGGGAGATGTAGTGTATGCAGCCGCCCCGCAAACACACCTTCATAAACTTACTACATTGTAGAACTCATTCTGCCGCTTTGTGCTACAATGTAACTACATGACCCACCATTGTGACATGTTAAAAGAGCTAAACTGGCCGTCGCTGGAATCCAGACGCACCCTTCACCTTTCCAGCCTGGCGTTTAAGAGCTTTTCTGGGAAGCTACCACCTTACCTGAATAGGCTGCTTCCCCCAGCAGCTCCCTCATCCTATAACCTCCGATCCAGGACCAGCACCTTACTTACAATACCACAATACAAAAAGACAGTGGCTCGATCCTCATTTTCCTACAGAGCACCACAATTATGGAATAACCTCCCAGACACCATCAAATCTTCCCCCAGTCTTAAGTCCCTTAAGAGATCTCCATTAACATACCTCAATACAGAACACACCTGTAAACATGTAACAGTGACTATATACAGAATGCACCTGTAAACATGTAACACAGTGACTATATACAGAACACACCTGTAAACATGTAACATAGTGACTATATACAGAACACACCTGTAAACATGTAACACAGTGACTATATACAGAATGCACCTGTTAACATGTAACACAGTGACTATATACAGAATGCACCTGTAAACATGTAACACAGTGACTATATACAGAATGCACCTGTAAACATGTAACACAGTGACTATATACAGAATGCACCTGTAAACATGTAACACAGTGACTATATACAGAATGCACCTGTAAACATGTAACACAGTGACTATATACAGAATGCACCTGTAAACATGTAACATAGTGACTATATACAGAATGCACCTGTAAACATGTAACAGTGACTATATTTGCTACATATTTATTTTCTGTGTTAATCTGTATATTTGTGTTTTTAATCTCTTGCATTTTATTACTTTGTGTTTCTGTAACATTTCAATGATCTTGAATCCAGAACAAACTGAAACGAGAGAAATCTCAAGGTATCCTTCCTGGTAAAACACTTTATAAATAAAAAGGCTCAGACAGGTGGATAGAGCATAGATAAATGGATAATAAATATATAGATACAGATAAATGCTAAATAAATGGACAGATAGATCATAGATAAATAGGTGGACATATAGATACACACACACACACCGATTGATAAATATTTGATTAATACGGTGCGTCTGATATTGTGCAATGTAAACGCTTGTGCCTAGTGTCACCAAAACAACATTGTGTCCCTTAAACTTGCACAAACAGAACAAAATGTTTTATTGTGAATGTGCAAAACTACAAAAAAAAAAAAAAAAAATGCCGCAGGAGCTTAAACCCAAGCTCAGGTGTCCTGTCTTTGTTAGGTGTATAGTCTTTATGGTTTTACCGCACGCGTTTATTGTGGTTGTTAACTTCTACATAAAAAAGTATCCGATTGGATTTTAAAAGTTTTGAGCCGCTTCTTCACGGCTGTAACTTGATTTTAGTCGCATCTATAAACCGTGTAGTCACAAGAGGCCTTTTAATACAAGGTCCTTCCAGGAGACAAAAGAAATTGTATGAAATTAACATAGCCTGAAAAAGTCAGAGTTTAATATTGGTGATAAATCCCTTCCATTCTCTGACTGCTCGACAAGAGGGAGAGAGCCCGGGCCAGTGATTGGGAGAGAGCCCGAGCCAGTGATTGGGAGAGAGCCCGAGCCAGTGATTGGGAGAGAGCCCGAGCCAGTGATTGGGAGAGAGCCCGAGCCAGTGATTGGGAGAGAGCCCGAGCCAGTGATTGGGAGAGAGCCCGAGCCAGTGATTGGGAGAGCCCGGGCCAGTGATTGGGAGAGAGCCCGAGCCAGTGATTGGGAGAGAGCCCGGCCCAGTGATTGGGAGAGAGCCCGAGCCAGTGATTGGGAGAGAACCCGGGCCAGTGATTGGAGAGAGCCCGAGCCAGTGATTGGGAGAGAGCCCGAGCCAGTGATTGGGAGAGAGCCCGAGCCAGTGATTGGGAGAGAGCTCGAGCCAGTGATTGGGAGAGAGCTCGAGCCAGTGATTGGAGAGAGCTCGAGCCAGTGATTGGGAGAGAGCCCGAGCCAGTGATTGGGAGAGAGCCCGAGCCAGTGATTGGGAGAGAGCTCGAGCCATTGATTGGGAGAGAGCTCGAGCCATTGATTGGGAGAGAGCTCGAGCCATTGATTGGGAGAGAGCCCCAGCCAGTGATTGGGAGAGAGCCCCAGCCAGTGATTGGGAGAGAGCCCGAGCCAGTGATTGGGAGAGAGCTCGAGCCCGTGATTGGGAGAGAGCCCGGCCGGGCCAGTGATTGGGAGAGAGCCCGAGCCAGTGATTGGGAGAGAACCCGGCCGGGCCAGTGATTGGGAGAGAGCCCGGGCCAGTGATTGGGAGAGAACCCGGCTGGGCCAGTGATTGGGAGAGAGCTCAAGCCAGTGATTGGGAGAGAGCCCGGGCCAGTGATTGGGAGAGAGCCCGGCCAGTGATTGGGAGAGAGCCCGGGCCAGTGATTGGGAGAGAGCCCGGGCCAGTGATTGGGAGAGAGCCCGGGCCAGTGATTGGGAGAGAGCCCGAGCCAGTGATTGGGAGAGAGCCCGAGCCAGTGATTGGGAGAGAGCCCGAGCCAGTGATTGGGAGAGAGCCCGAGCCAGTGATTGGGAGAGAGCCCGAGCCAGTGATTGAGAGAGCCCAAGCCAGTGATTGGGAGAGAGCCCGAGCCAGTGATTGGGAGAGAGCCCGGGCCAGTGATTGGGAGAGAGCCCGAGCCAGTGATTGGGAGAGAGCTCGAGCCAGTGATTGGGAGAGAGCTCGAGCCAGTGATTGGGAGAGAGCCCGGGCCAGTGATTGGGAGAGAGCCCGAGCCAGTGATTGGGAGAGAGCCCGAGCCAGTGATTGGGAGAGAGCCCGAGCCAGTGATTGGGAGAGAGCCCGAGCCAGTGATTGGGAGAGAGCCCGAGCCAGTGATTGGGAGAGAGCTCGAGCCATTGATTGGGAGAGAGCTCGAGCCATTGATTGGGAGAGAGCTCGAGCCATTGATTGGGAGAGAGCTCGAGCCAGTGATTGGGAGAGAGCCCGGGCCAGTGATTGGGAGAGAGCCCGAGCCAGTGATTGGGAGAGAGCCCGAGCCAGTGATTGGGAGAGAGCCCGAGCCAGTGATTGGGAGAGAGCCCGAGCCAGTGATTGGGAGAGAGCCCGAGCCAGTGATTGGGAGAGAGCTCGAGCCATTGATTGGGAGAGAGCTCGAGCCAGTGATTGGAGAGAGCCCCAGCCAGTGATTGGGGAGAGACCCGAGCCAGTGATTGGGAGAGAGCCCGAGCCAGTGATTGGGAGAGAGCCCGAGCCAGTGATTGGGAGAGAGCCCGAGCCAGTGATTGGGAGAGAGCTCGAGCCATTGATTGGGAGAGAGCTCGAGCCAGTGATTGGGAGAGAGCCCCAGCCAGTGATTGGGAGAGAGCTCCAGCCAGTGATTGGGAGAGAGCCCGAGCCAGTGATTGGGAGAGAGCTCCAGCCAGTGATTGGGAGAGAGCTCGAGCCAGTGATTGGGAGAGAGCCCGAGCCAGTGATTGGGAGAGAGCCCAGGCCAGTGATTGGGAGAGAACCCGGCTGGGCCAGTGATTGGGAGAGAGCCCGAGCCAGTGATTGGGAGAGAGCTCAAGCCAGTGATTGGGAGAGAGCCCGGGCCAGTGATTGGGAGAGAGCCCAGGCCAGTGATTGGGAGAGAACCCGGCTGGGCCAGTGATTGGGAGAGAGCTCAAGCCAGTGATTGGGAGAGAGCCCGGGCCAGTGATTGGGAGAGAGCCCGGGCCAGTGATTGGGAGAGAGCCCGGGCCAGTGATTGGGAGAGAGCCCGGGCCAGTGATTGGGAGAGAGCCCGGGCCAGTGATTGGGAGAGAGCCCGGGCCAGTGATTGGGAGAGAGCCCAGGCCAGTGATTGGGAGAGAGCTCGGGCCAGTGATTGGGAGAGAGCCCGGGCCAGTGATTGGGAGAGAGCCCGGGCCAGTGATTGGGAGAGAGCCCGGGCCAGTGATTGGGAGAGAGCAAGCTAGAAAGATCTGGGTCCTTATAATTTCTAGGTTTCATTAGGAGAACAATAGGGCAGAGAAACGGACTAGCGATGAGTTTCTAGGCTACTTGTTGGGATCCGGCTGTCACCATTATGGACCACTTGGCCAAGTAAGACAAATAAGCAGCTTCCAAAGGGCAAAAATAGCTTTCCATCCCATAAGACCATCTCCATAACACCTCACGTATCGGTGGCCTGCTTTGGTCATTTGCCATCCACCCTGACTCAAGACTCTGCCTTTACATTGCTGCGGCACAGGTTAACCTTGGTCTCATCCACACATATAAACACCTTCTAGAATTCTCCGGGTTTGTTTTTCCCAAAATATTTTTGGTTGGTCAAAGAGAAACAGAAAGGAACATAAAAAAACATTCCTCCAAGAATAAATCATGAATGGAGGATCTCTGGCTACCGACCAAATCCAAAAAATCTCAGTGTGAGCCTTATCACAATGTAGCGACTGGACTTGCGTTGAGTGGATGATGTGGACAGTCAAGAACAGTCAACCTTTGGAGATCTACAAACATCTAGGTTTTGTCGGAAGAACAATTCAGGTTTGTCTCATTTGCTACAAAACACTATTCTAGAACTCAAAGGTTTTCCAGATTGTATCATATGGGAGAAGAAGACATCATAAGGTGATCTTCATTAAGTATCGACTGGATTGAGGTTTCATGACACAAGTGGAATTGAAGAACAACATTTCCCTTTTGACAGCCAGAAATACTTCTAGGTTTTATTTGGAAATACAACCAGACTTAGGCCAGGGTCAGACGAGCGTTTTGGAGCTTCCGTGAGGGTGGACGTTCCTTCCACTCCGACACCCCTCTGGCCGCCCTGCTGATTGCAGTTAGGGCACTCAACATTGCAAGGCTCGATCGTCCTATGGAGGATCGTGCTTGGCAGCACCGAATGCACGTCGTAGCACTTCGACGGGGAGACTTTCTGAATGGATGCAGCATGCCTGCTGTAGCGTGCACAGTTTGTCGGCCGGCCCCGTCGAAGCGTCACAACACAGACGGATGCCAGGAGGCATGTCAGTACGGGTGCACAGAGCTGCTCTCCGATGAGTTTGGAGGCCATTAGGTCAGATCTGAGCAGGCTACAGGGGTTATTCACGAACCTCCGAGTTGACCTGAAATCGCGCCGAATGATGAAATTCACCGTTCAGTGCAATTTTGGGTCTATACGCCAAGTACTGTCGAATTGACAGCAGAACATGATGCAATTTGCCGGCCTCAAAATTGCCCCGTAGAAGACGATCGATTAATCTATTCACAGAATGCCGAACTGCACCAAAAATTCCAGCGAGAAATGACTCGATTTTCAGTGTTTCCGTTCGACAGGTTAAAAAAGGCGAATCACATGTTAAAAAGTAATAGTTTATGCTTTTAATTAAGCAAAAAACACACTTTTGTACAACATTTTTTTTTGTGTTGTATCAGACCTTTTCATTATTTGGACACATTTTTACTGATTTACACCATTAGGAGAACAGGAGACTATTTTTTGTGCAGTTCGGTGGAATTCATCGATGCCAATTTTGTGCAGTTCGTCTGTTTTTGCAGACATCCGACAACTGCTTCGGATACACCAATGTTGGGAAAAATACAGTGCCCGTTCGCTAAATAGTTAATTTGCTTTATTTTTGCAAAAGGGAATAGATGAAATGCGGCGAATTGCAGCAGAACACCCAGCTTTGTAAATAGACGGACCCATGGTTTAACATCTCATCTGCTCAAATAAAGTCATCCCACGGCTACCATTAGCCACCACTCCACTAGCCGAGACAAGGGAGTCCGCTTCAATGGAAACCATGTGTCACCGCCATGAAGACTCCCTCCACCAAGTTTCATTTTGGATCCTTCTTTTCACCAGTATTTTTGCGCAGACTTTTTTTGACAGTAACTTCTCAACCTTCACTCTAAAAAACTTTCTCCCCAAACCCACCTGGTTAGGAGGTCCATCTGCGTGTGTTGAACAGGAAGGGGGGAAAAAAAACCACCATAACGGCCACAAAAAAGATTCTTCAAGACATGAAAAGGAAACCTGAGAGCAAATCGGGGGAACAAAGGCTGGAAAGGTGAAGGGTGCGTTTAGACTCCAGCGACGGCCAGTTTAGTTCTTTTAACATGTCACAATGGTGGGTCATGTAGTTACATTGTAGCACAAAGCGGCAGAAGGAATTATACAATGTAGTAAGTTTCTGGAGGTGTGTTTGCGGGGCGGCTGCATACACTACATCTCCGTATTCAATAGCCGGCATAAGCATTTGTTGTACAATCTGCTTTCTTACCGCGGGGCTCAGGCAGGATTTGTTTCTGTACAGGGCACCTAGTTTGGGGTAAAGTTTAGATGAGAGTTTTTCGATGTGGGGGACAAAGGATAGATTAGGGTCCAACCACATACCTAGGTATTCGAGAGAAGTGACTGTGGTCAGCGTGCCATTTGATTTTGTCCTGACACATAGATGGGGAGTTTGCAATTTGTGTAGTTTAGGTTTTGTTCCAAAGAGCATCGTTACAGTTTTGTCATTATTTAGAAAAAGTTTGTTGTGTTTGATCCACTTTTCGAGGAGGGTTACCAGAGATGGAGTCGAAAATGATAGAAAAAAAAAGATAAAAGAAGAAGAGACATAAAACCTTCTATAAAAATATTCTAGGAGACGAGAATATCATGTATGGGTTAATAAGGAGGGAGTTGGATACATGACCAGGAAGGTTTGGTTGGAGATGATAAACAGCCAGAATTGTTGGTGCTACAAAAAAAAAAAAAAAAAAATGTTTGTTGAATTTGTTTCTTTTTAAATGCAAAGACTCGTCGTTATTACATATAGTTACATAGGCTGAAAAAAAGACACGCGTCCATCGGATTCAGCCTTTCACACGTCACCTACTGCTGTTCTGTATTTGTCTTTCCTGTTCCGCAGCGCTCGTCAGTAATGATGTCACAAGCAAAGCAAGAACACGACGTTCGATACAAAAATTGCAAAACCCATGCCCGCACGCCCCCTGACCTCCATGCCCCCTCGCGTCTGATAACGAGGAAAGATTCCGGAAAAAGCAAGCGTCGCCAAGCTCGCCGGTTATGTTTACTCAACATCATCTCACATGACTCGCCGTGTCCCTGTACCTGTCCTGAAACTATGAAGTCCCTGGAGGTGCTGCTAAACAGAACGTTGGAGCACAATCGTGATGAACGGATTTTTTTAATTTCTGGACTCTTCGATCCTTGATGCCCGGCAGCCTCGTGGCTTGCCGAGCGTCAGGGAAACGGTCTGGGGTGCAATGTATATACGGCGGGATTTCTCCAGCTCTAAATGTGAAAAAATGTGCTGTTTCTAGAAAGTTGCCTAAATCTGCTTATACGCCGGCGGGTTTCAAAGGCTTTAAAGAAAAAAATAAATCCATTTGATCTTTTAATTAAACGTGCGGTAATTCTGTCCTGAACACACACGAAGCCCAAATCCAGGGGGATCTACCCTCAGCATGCGGCGTAATCATACGGTTATTACAGGTAGCGCCGCTTTTTGTTCCGGGTATAAAAGTGTCTATTCCAAGAATAATGCGGCTTTTGTTTAATTTACTGGTATATTCTGGGAACCTGCAACTCCTGCCGGACCGACGGCATGATGTGTACCAAGGCGGCTGAAAAGGCAGTCCAGCCCATTGCTCTCGCCCTGCAGCCCAGCCCATCGCTCTTGCCCTGCAGCCCAGCCCAGCGCTCTCGACCCGCAGCCCATCACTCACGCCCTGCAGCCCAGCCCTTCGCTCACGCCCTGCAGCCCAGCCCATCGCTCTCGACCTCCAGCCCATCGCTCTCGACCTCCAGCCCAGCCCATCGCTCTTGACCTCCAGCCCATCGCTCTTGACCTCCAGCCCAGCCCATCGCTCTCGACCTCCAGCCCAGCCCATCGCATCGCTCTCGACCTCCAGCCCAGCCCATCGCATCGTTCTCGACCTCCAGCCCAGCCCATCGCTCTCGACCTCCAGCCCAGCCCATCGCATCGCTCTCGACCTCCAGCCCAGCCCATCGCATCGCTCTCGACCTCCAGCCCAGCCCATCGCATCGCTCTCGACCTCCAGCCCAGCCCATCGCATCGCTCTCGACCTCCAGCCCAGCCCATCGCATCGCTCTCGACCTCCAGCCCAGCCCATCGCATCGCTCTCGACCTCCAGCCCAGCCATCGCATCGCTCTCGACCTCCAGCCCAGCCCATCGCATCGCTCTCGACCTCCAGCCCAGCCCATCGCATCGCTCTCGACCTCCAGCCCAGCCCATCGCATTTGCCCCGTGTGGGGCAAAAGTGGTCTTAAAGAGGACGGAGCAGGTGAGACCGCGCGGCTCACGGACAAAGACAAAGATCAAAAAGGTGTATATCCAATGCAGCCGCCAAACGCACGATTAAGGCTAGGGTCAGACGAACGCATTTTTCACGTGCGTTTAGCCGCACGAAATCACGGCCATGCTAGCAGCAAATGACGTCCAATGCCGGGGAACATACGACGAACGGCCGCACGAAAGTTCGTCCGTGCAACGCAAGTGGCCAACGAACGCATTTTTTCGAGAACGTCAAACCGCTAGTACTGACGTACAGAGTGCGCTGCGGCCGCATAGCGGCGTGTGTGTGTGATTAGGAGATGTCAGACGCTGCTAATGTCCGGCCAACATAACGTCCAGACGCAAAAAGAGTTTTATTGATGATCCGTACAAAATCACGGATGAAAAGGCGCATCGTATGACCGCTATCGCGTATTCCGTGAAAAATACGTCCATTCGTTCGAACGCACTTTTTCACGGACAACGTGAAAAATGCGTTCGTCTGACCCTAGCCTAAAAAGGAGCCGAAAAGCTTTTTGTACAGGTTAATCCAGAAATTTAGGAGCCAGAGGGGAAATTCCTGGGGCCCCACGATCGGACGCCTGGTCCCTGAATCTGTCCAGCCCTAGCACAGATAATAGGATTCATTTGAATGCGTCAACATGATCTGCAGGGATTTTCATTACATATAAAGACAAATCGGGCAATGACAAATAAAGGGAAAAAAGAAACCTGTGCGGAGACTCCTGGACCAAGGAGCTTGCGATCTAGAAAGCGATGAGGATAAGGATCAGAAAAATAAAGTGGTTCATCCATGAGAGCGATAACGTATCGTCGAGTTATAGAAATGTATCCAGTAAATGGGATGTGTGGGTACAGAGGCAGCGGAGGGTCCCCAGGGAAGGCACTGAGCCTAATGACAGCGGACAGTCTGTATACAGTGTATATTCAGGGAGAGGGGGGGGGGACTGGTGCCAGTGACCAGAAGATAAATATAGGCGGGTATTTATAGCTGTACAGTATATGCGTTTGTGTGCACGCTTTGGGATGGATCTGGCTCGCTGTCTCCATCCCAATGACAGACTGTGACCTGATTTAACCCCGCTGTGGCTGTAGGTGGGGAGAGGAATGTGAGCTCTCAATCCTGACCCCATTCTGTATTTATAGGACGAAGACTGCGGAGGGAAGAATGTGAGCCCCAACCCGGCGGTGACGCACTGAAACCAGAGTATACAGTGTAACACACTGCAGCCAGCAACTGTATCATTAGATAGATTATTATTGCAGAAGTCATTTGCACATCCCAGCAATTCAAAGAACGGCTTCACAGAGCTCGTGTGTTACATTCCCCATATGCAGCAAGGAACTCTGGGTAAGACATGCAAATGACGTCTGTAATTTCTCATTTTTTGGCATCCTGGGTCGGTTTTCACACAGAACCCTTCAAGCAATACCATGTCATACTAGATGGCTTGTTTTTTTTTTTTAAGCAGAGATAAATAAATAAATGAATATATATATATATATATATATAACACACACACACACGTAAAAATGTGTGTAAATCATTCAGGGTTATTCAGAGAAAGGTGAAACTCTGGAGAACTTTTGGAGAAGTGAAAATTCTAGGTCAAAATACAAACCAGAAAAAATCTCCCATTTATCTCACTTTCCAAAGCAGCTATTTTGTCCTAGAATTTTCACTTCTCCAAAAGTTCTCCAGAGTTTCACCTTTCTATGAACAACACCGATTATACACAAAGTATTTTAGCAGGAAGGATACATTGAGATTTCTCTCGTTTTCAAGTATGTCCTGGGTTCAAGAGCATTGCATTTCTGTAACAATTCAAAGTGATACAATGCAAGATATTAAAACAACAACAACACATATATATATATATATATATATATATAATGTGTGTGTGTTTATTATTGCAGAAGCCATTTGCACATCACAGCAATTCAATGAATTGCATCCCAGAGCTCCTGTGTCACATTCCCCATATGCAGCAAGGAATTCTGGGTAGGATATGCAAATGACATCTGTCTCACTTTTATGCACCCTGGGTCTGTTATATATATGTTTTACACATGGGGAAATACATGTTGACACACATGTCACTGTGTATATAGATGCTGATCTAAGCACACGCACGCTTGCACACGTGGTTGGAAAATTCCACTGGTAGCAGAATTTGGCAGACCTGTAAAACCTCCTATATATTGAACAATACCGCTGAGTCAGGTGACACCTTCACCAGCAAACCAGCCTGAACAGAACGGGAAGGGGGGGGGGGTCAATGGATTATTATTTCACCAAAGGAAGTTGTGTTTAGGGTTTTGTCCACAAAACACAGGTTTAGGAAGCGGGCAAAAGGGGAGAGGTGTGAGAGGTGCGGGAGGTGAGGTGTGAGAGGTGCGGGAGGTGAGGTGTGAGAGGTGCGGGAGGTGAGGTGTGAGAGGTGCGGGAGGTTAGGTGTGAGAGGTGCGGAGGTGAGGTGTGAGAGGTGCGGGAGGTGAGGTGTGAGAGGTGCGGAGGTGAGGTGTGAGAGGTGCGGGAGGTGAGGTGTGAGAGGTGCGGGAGGGGAGGTGTGAGAGGTGCGGGAGGGGAGGTGTGAGAGGTGCGGGAGCGGAGGTGTGTGAGGTGCGGGAGCGGAGGTGTGAGAGGTGCGGAGCGGAGGTGTGAGAGGTGCGGGAGGGGAGGTGTGAGAGGTGCGGGAGGGGAGGTGCGGGAGGGGAGGTGTGAGAGGGGAGGTGTGAGAGGTGCGGGATGTGAAGTGTGAGAGGTGCGGGAGGTGAGGTGTGTGAGGTGAGGGGGATGAGCCTGGCACAGGCGTTCATTACAGACCGCAGAGGGAGAATCTGGATCAACAGCAGTAGGTGATGTGGGAAAGGCTGAACATATGCCTTTTCTTTCAGCCTATGTAAAATATCGGAAAGACCTAACAATACGTTAAAGTCATTAGAGTCGTACAGATACCACGTGTTGCCTGAGAGACCCCATAAAACCAGCTGTGTGATGGGGGGGCTAGCGGGCAGTTACAAGTATTTATAAAGTGCTAACTAGATCCGTAGCGCTGTACAATGGGTGAGACAGAATAACATAAATATACAAAGAGCCAGAACAGTAAGCGAGAAGACCCTGCTCAAGAGCTTACAATCTAAGAGGAGAGGCGTCACACACTAGGTGAGGGTGAATAGAGTAGAAGAAGTAGCGGGGTGCACGGGGCTGTGTGAGAAGATGGTGCAAGAAATGTACAGTTGGGGATTATGGTATGAGCTGATGGGGAGAGTCTGATGTTGCGGGGGAGGGAGTTCCATAGAAAGGGGGCTGCTCGGGAGAAGTCCCGTAGGCGAGAGATGGGGGTGGGGGGTACGAGGAACTGATACCATCAGATTATTGGCTGAGTGAAGTGGTCGGGACGGGATGTACCTGCCAATAAGGGAGGAGATGTAGGCAGTGGCGCGGTTATGGAGAGCTTTGTACGTGACCAATATAATGATTTGGATTCTAAAAGGAAACAGGAGCCAGTGTAACAATTGACAGAGGGGTGAGGTGTGAGAGGTGAGAGGTGCGGGAGGTGAGGTGTAGGAGTCTGGCACAGGCGGTCATTGCAGACTGCAGAGGGAGAATCGGGGATCTCTTAAGGCCAGAGAGAAGGAGGTTACAGTAGTCAAGACGGGAGATAACTTGGCTGAGCATTTTAGCAGAGTCTTGGTTAAGACAGGGGCAGACTTGTGCAAGGTTTCAGTTTTAGGTGGAAGCAGCAGGCTTTGATTAGTGACTGAATGTGAGGAATGAAAGCGATCGGAGTCGAAGAGGACACCGAGGGAACAAGCCCTAGAGGTAGACGTAATGGTGGCACCATTCACCTGAAGGGAAATGGGCGCAAGTATGATGGTTTAAGAGGGAGGGAAGACGAGAAGTTCTGTTTTAGAGAGGTTGAGCTTTAGGAAGTGGGAAGTATCCAATCGGAGACAGCTGACAAGCCGGCAGTTACACGTTCCAAGACAGGAGGAGAGCGATCACGAGAGGAACGGTAGATTTGTGTTTTGTCAGCAAAGAGATCATATTGGAGTCCATAGGAAGAGATGTGTTATAGATTGAGAAGAGTAGGGGACCCATAACAGAGCCTCGGGCAGCAGCCTTATTGACGGGAAACCATGGAGGGTAAGGGGTTACTTTGTAATCCAGAAATGTAACGAGACTCAGGAATGCTCGGCTTTGGCGATTGGGAGGCCATGGACGACAGCATGAACACATGTCAGTGACAGTAAGGCTGGGGCCACACGAGCGTCTGTTGTAACTTACTATCGCGGACGTATTTGTTGACACCATTGATTTTAAAATTGAAGATAAAAAGACTTGAGAAATCTGGAAGCCGAAGAAGCCGACGCTTTTTGTCGTCTGTTTCCTACACGTGTCTGATGTTAAATGAGCGCTCAGCTTCTGTCCTTTTCTCCCGCCTATAGAAAGCATCATGTTCGTAGCCCGATCGACAGCAACCAAAAACCCACGTCCGCTCACACCTGCGTGAAAAATTGCACGCGTACATAGTGTGTTATTCCCCTAAATGATACATCAAAATTCTATGACAGGTGTTACAATATACGCATTTAATGGACGCACGCAGCCCAAGCCTGAAAGCTTCTGGACCAACGGAAACATTGTGAAAGAATACGGGTATATCACCGACCGTGTCCAAGGCTGGGCTGGAGAAATCGCTAGGAGAATATTTTCCAGTTGGGCAATTTTTGGACAAATTTGTGCAATTCCCGTCTCGTTTCTCAACAATTCCACGTTTAATAAATAACTCGGGACACCGTTTGCAACACGAGGCACCTGATACTGTAGATCAGCCTTGTACGCCGTGGCCAGACCGACATTTCACAGACAAGTCAAGCCTCCTAGAGAAGGAGGCCACCATCGCCGTGGCTCAGTACTGTGTCTGGAGAAGAGGCTGGCACGTCCGATACGTTGTATCAAATTACAGTTATTTATATAGCACCAGCATATTCCGCGGCGATGTACAGCATATACAGAGACAATCCAGGACGGGAAACATTTCTAGTGTATTCTTTACTTTGATTAATCCCAATATAAAACCACATGTGCAGCTCCTATAGTTCGCTCCCTCAGACTGCAGAGGGAGAATCTGGGATCTCTTAAGGCCAGAGAGAAGGGGGTTACACTAGTCAAGGTGGGAGATTATAAGAGCTTGGATGAGCATTTTAGCAGATTCTTGGATAAGAAAGGCACAAAAAGGGGGGGAGCATTAATGTTAGAGGCTCCACCCCTTATCCTCTGAATTCTTTACTCTGTTACTACCGTCCAATCAGATGCTTTGCATAGAGAAACACTGAGGATTCAGTCTCCTTGTTGTCTCAGCGTCTACAGGACAAAAACTGGACGACAGGAATATGGGAAGCTCAGGAGAGAGCACTTCTGGATACTCTTAAATGTAAATGAAAACCAGTGGCCTTGAGACACTACAGTAGGAGTACTAACCCACTGAGCTATCTCGCCGACACAGGTCAATGTTATGGTTTATAATACAGTAACGCGATAAGAAGTAGCAACTTCTCGCCACATTTGTTTCTTATGAAGGTTTTTTTCATAGTGATGGAAAGGTCACATCGTATTCCCAGAGTTCCATAAGTAGACGAGCGTTCGGTACAGTCGGACCCTCAGGTCAGTATTAGGAGCAAGTCTGCACCCCCTCCCTCCATCACCCCCTCCCTCCAGCCCTGACCCTTACTCCGCTCCTTCATCATTTACCGAGTAATACTTCACCATCCTGGAACGATGACCTGTAACTTCTCCAAGACTTTCTGAAAGACGACCAAAGAAAATCTAAATATACCCGTCCTGTCGTAAGAGCACGTCGGACCTGGGAGAGAATCCGACCTCGATGTCCACTGACTCCAGGGCCAGAAAATACATGTCATTTTTTAATTTCACTTATTTTTGTTCGATCTTTACTGATCCCCTGGAAAGTTTGGTTGACGAGAAATGTATCATACTTAAAGAAAGTGAAAAGGAGAATGATTGGAAAGGCAGGTATAAAGGGGTTATTCAGAGAGCACCGAAATGTCACCGACATGTCACAGCGCTCTCTCGTTCCCAGCAAGTCAGGGACTCAAAATTTCCTGACCCTGCGGTTAAAGATCAGAAAAACACGAGTCGGCTCAAGCCTGGAGAGTCAGTATCTGCCGCTACAAAAAAAGAACACGAGTCGGCTCAAGCCTGGAGAGTCAGTATCTGCCGCTACAAAAAAAGAACACGAGTCGGCTCAAGCCTGGAGAGTCAGTATCTGCCGCTACAAAAAAGAACACGAGACGGCTCAAGCCTGGAGAGTCAGTATCTGCCGCTACAAAAAAAAGAACACGAGTCGGCTCAAGCCTGGAGAGTCAGTATCTGCCGCTACAAAAAAAGAACACGAGTCGGCTCAAGCCTGGAGAGTCAGTATCTGCCGCTACAAGGAAAAACACGAGTCGGCTCAAGCCTAGAGAGTCAGTATCTGCCGCTACAAAAAAAAGAACACGAGTCGGCTCAAGCCTAGAGAGTCAGTATCTGCCGCTACAAAAAAAAACACGAGTCGGGTCAAGCCTAGAGAGTCAGTATCTGCCGCTACAAAAAAATACACGAGTCGGCTCAAGCCTGGAGAGTCAGTATCTGCCGCTACAAAAAAAGAACACGAGTCGGGTCAAGCCTGGAGAGTCAGTATCTGCCGCTACAAAAAAAGAACACGAGTCGGCTCAAGCCTGGAGAGTCAGTATCTGCCGCTACAAGGAAAAACACGAGTCGGCTCAAGCCTAGAGAGTCAGTATCTGCCGCTACAAAAAAAAGAACACGAGTCGGCTCAAGCCTAGAGAGTCAGTATCTGCCGCTACAAAAAAAAACACGAGTCGACTCAAGCCTAGAGAGTCAGTATCTGCCGCTACAAAAAAATACACGAGTCGGCTCAAGCCTGGAGAGTCAGTATCTGCCGCTACAAGGAAAAACACGAGTCGGCTCAAGCCTAGAGAGTCAGTATCTGCCGCTACAAAAAAAAGAACACGAGTCGGCTCAAGCCTAGAGAGTCAGAATCTGCCGCTACAAGGAAAAACACGAGTCGGCTCAAGCCTAGAGAGTCAGTATCTGCCGCTACAAAAAAAAGAACACGAGTCGGCTCAAGCCTGGAGAGTCAGTATCTGCCGCTACAGAAGAAAAAAAAAAAAACAAACCACAAATTATATATGCAGTGCCACATGATGGGAGGTGCACGACACGTAGATACACCCAAGAGGATCCAGCCCCAAATAAAATAAAAAAGTCCAACCTGATAATATAATATATGCGTTGAACTAAACCGGAGATTTTTGGCACCTGACAAATGGAAATTTTTAGGATTCAATGTTGAAAACTGGTGAAATTCTCCATCTTGAATTTTAATACAATTTTCAACTTTAGCCTAAAATTTTGCAATCATGTATTTACCTGCCGAAATAAAGTCATAGAAAGTGACTGATAAAACACAACTCGAAAAGGATTTGTACAAAAAGAAAGAAAAAGTTGAAGGTTTTCCCATTAATTCTCGTTATGTCCCTCACTAGAGGTGCCGGATCAGCCAGATCTTCCTGGATAATGTAAACCATCTCAAGCAAAGGGAAAGGAAACTTTCTGCCCTGCAACATGTATCATATATATATTATTCATTTATAAAGCGCCAGCATATTCCACAGTGCGGTACAGTGGGCACAACATAGACAGGGTTACAATACATTGAACAACATTTGATAAACCAGTACAGGAGGAAACAAAGGCCCTATTCCCGTGGGAATTTACAATCTAGAAGGGTTGGGGTGGAAACAAGAGGAGAGGGCTGCGAGAGCGACGACGGGCTGCGAGGTGAGAGAGCGACGACGGGCTGCAAGGTGAGAGAGCGACGACGGGCTGCAAGGTGAGAGAGCGACGACGGGCTGCAAGGTGAGAGAAAGACGACGGGCTGCGAGGTGAGAGAAAGACGACGGGCTGCGAGGTGAGAGAAAGACGACGGGCTGCGAGGTGAGAGAAAGACGACGGGCTGCGAGGTGAGAGAAAGACGACGGGCTGCGAGGTGAGAGAAAGACGACGGGCTGCGAGGTGAGAGAAAGACGACGGGCTGCGAGGTGAGAGAAAGACGACGGGCTGCGAGGTGAGAGAAAGACGACGGGCTGCGAGGTGAGAGAAAGACGACGGGCTGCGAGGTGAGAGAAAGACGACGGGCTGCGAGGTGAGAGAAAGACGACGGGCTGCGAGGTGAGAGAAAGACGACGGGCTGCGAGGTGAGAGAAAGACGACGGGCTGCGAGGTGAGAGAAAGACGACGGGCTGCGAGGTGAGAGAAAGACGACGGGCTGCGAGGTGAGAGAAAGACGACGGGCTGCGAGGTGAGAGAAAGACGACGGGCTGCGAGGTGAGAGAAAGACGACGGGCTGCGAGGTGAGAGAAAGACGACGGGCTGCGAGGTGAGAGAAAGACGACGGGCTGCGAGGTGAGAGAAAGACGACGGGCTGCGAGGTGAGAGAAAGACGACGGGCTGCGAGGTGAGAGAAAGACGACGGGCTGCGAGGTGAGAGAAAGACGACGGGCTGCGAGGTGAGAGAAAGACGACGGGCTGCGAGGTGAGAGAAAGCGACGACGGCTGCGAGGTGAGAGAAAGACGACGGGCTGCGAGGTGAGAGAAAGACGACGGGCTGCGAGGTGAGAGAAAGACGACGGGCTGCGAGGTTGAGAGAGCGACGACGGGCTGCGAGGTGAGAGAAAGACGACGGGCTGCGAGGTGAGAGAGCGACGACGGGCTGCGAGGTGAGAGAGCGCGACGACGGGCTGCGAGGTGAGAGAGCGACGACGGGCTGCGAGGTGAGAGAGAGCGACGACGGGCTGCGAGGTGAGAGAGCGACGACGGGCTGCGAGGTGAGAGAGCGACGACGGGCTGCGAGGTGAGAGAGCGACGACGGGCTGCGAGGTGAGAGAGCGACGACGGGCTGCGAGGTGAGAGAGCGACGACGGGCTGCGAGGTGAGAGAGCGACGACGGGCTGCGAGGTGAGAGAGCGACGACGGGCTGCGAGGTGAGAGAGCGACGACGGGCTGCGAGGTGAGAGAGCGACGACGGGCTGCGAGGTGAGAGAGCGACGACGGGCTGCAAGGTGAGAGAGCGACGACGGCTGCGAGGTGAGAGAGCGACGGGCTGCAAGGTGAGAGAGCGACGGGCTGCGAGGTGAGAGAAGACGACGGGCTGCGAGGTGCGACGACGGGCTGCGAGGTGAGAGAGCGACGACGGGCTGCGAGGTGAGAGAGCGACGACGGGCTGCGAGGGAGAGCGAGACGACGGGCTGCGAGGTGAGAGAGCGACGACGGGCTGCGAGGTGAGAGAGCGACGACGGGCTGCGAGGTGAGAGAGCGACGACGGGCTGCGAGGTGAGAGAGCGACGACGGGCTGCGAGGTGAGAGAGCGACGACGGGCTGCGAGGTGAGAGAGCGACGACGGGCTGCGAGGTGAGAGAGCGACGACGGGCTGCGAGGTGAGAGAGCGACGACGGGCTGCGAGGTGAGAGAGCGACGACGGGCTGCGAGGTGAGAGAGCGACGACGGGCTGCGAGGTGAGAGAGCGACGACGGGCTGCGAGGTGAGAGAGCGACGACGGGCTGCGAGGTGAGAGAGCGACGACGGGCTGCGAGGTGAGAGAGCGACGACGGGCTGCGAGGTGAGAGAGCGACGACGGGCTGCGAGGTGAGAGAGCGACGACGGGCTGCGAGGTGAGAGCGCGACGACGGGCTGCGAGGTGAGAGCGCGACGACGGGCTGCGAGGTGAGAGCGCGACGACGGGCTGCGAGGTGAGAGCGCGACGACGGGCTGCGAGGGAGAGCGAGACGACGGGCTGCGAGGCGAGAGCGCGACGACGGGCTGCGAGGTGAGAGAGCGACGGGCTGCGAGGTGAGAGAGCGACGGGCTGCAAGGATTTCAGAAAATCTGGAATAAAATAGATATCTCGGGGGGGGGGGGGGTCAGTCACCTAATAATGGGATTCCCCGGATTTCTGGTTAAGGACGCCAGATTGGCCATGTTTTCCTTGACACATCGTTTATTCATGCTGAGGGGCAGTGCATTGTTGTGTCCAAGAAACCACAAAAGATCTGGCATCCTTCATGTTCGGCGTCGTGCCACGATTAATTTTTACTGTGCCAGATATGGATTCATGTGAATGTATCTCAAACAACAGCTGCGTCTCCAAGCGTTACACCAAATCCTGCCCAAACTGAAAGAGCCATGGCTCCTCTGACGTGGGCTGAAACAGTAACGTGTGTCCAGGAAAACATGGCCGATCTGGCAACCCTAGCAAAGGGCACCTGTCAATGATCCACAGCGGGCGCTGCCATCTTGGGCACACACTGGCACGGCAATCTGACCTCCAATTAGAGCTTCCGATGTTTACCTGTCAGATGAGACCAGAAGTGCAGGCAGATAATAGACAGGAAATGACAGCGCCCGGCAGGTGAGCGTGACAGGTGCGCCTTAACCCCTGCACCGCCAGCCCTTTGTATACACAAGGTTGGAGAAGCGTGGGAAGTTGCTCATCGTGAATGATTTGGATGGACGGCAAATAAAATTCACATGACAATGACATGACAGGGACGCCAAAATAAACCGGAGAAAGAAGTAAAATCTGACGACACACGTTCCGTGCGATTTCTTGCAAACCAGGGGCAAAACTGCGTTAAAACCATAACCGCGAACAAGCGACGCATCGTATAAAGTTGTCAGGTCGGCCATCTTTTCCTGGACACAATTTTCACGCAGAGGAGCGCAGAGAGAAAAGTGCTGCCCTGAAACTTGTATTATTCATATGCTGCAGGAAGAAAAATCAAGGCAGGTCACCTGGGATTTCTTACCTGCAGGGTATGGATTATACATGCTGCAGGGTGGCATTTTTCATGCACTGCCCATCAGCATGAATAAATTATGTGTGTTCAGGAAACTATGGTCGACCCGGCAGCTCTAGTGTCATAATAATCAATTCACAGAGATGCAGGTTCCCTGGACACATAATTTATTCATGTTGATGGGCAGTGCATGAAAAATGCCACCCTGCAGCATGTATAATCCATACCCTGCAGGTAAGAAACCAAAAAGGAATTCCAGGTGATCTGCCTTGATCTCCTACCTGCATGGTATGAATTACACATATTGCAGGGCAGTACGTTTCTAGGCACTCGCCCTCTGAACGAAATGGTTATATGTGTCCAGGAAATCATGGCCGACCTGGCAACTCTACGCGCAATATAAATGGTGTTTTTTTTTGTTATGGCGCCTGCATTCTTCTTCGGAGTAAAACTTCTCCATATAAAAGCGCCGCGGCCCCCAGTAAACCTTCACCAGGAGGCGCTTACTTTACTGCCGCTGTAAAAGGAAAAAAGTGGATTTCAGCAAATTCCTGCAAACACATAAAAATAAAAACACAGGCGGGTTCATTAGGGTTCTGATGGAAAATTGCCGGTTTCAGTCCGAAGCTCGATTCGGTTGTTCCCCTTAAAAACCAGCAATTTCTTTGGTTACTTTTTTCAGAATTCTGGGTTTAGCGAATCAGCCCCCTCTTACGCGCCAAACGTCGGCACATGATGCGTCCCACGACTGGTTACACATTAATCCCTTTTTACACACACACACAAAACTGGTTCCAGCTACCGTTTCCACTGCTTACAACATAACAAATCCAGATTCTTTGAGCAGATAAAATCTGGTTCACCCATCGAGGCCGCCCGCCCCCCCCCCTCCTCCTCCTCCGCGTTAGTTAATTATTTTTGGAATATATAATATATTTATATATATAAAAAAAAATGTTCGATTAAAGACACTTATCAAAACGCAACTAAACTATGAGTCGACAATAGGGATGTTGAATCGGCAAGTTTACCCTGGATTCATGCATACATGGGCAGTGCATGAAAAATGCCACCCTGCGGCATGTATAATCCATACGGTGCAGGTAAGAAATCCCAAGTGACCTGCCTTGATTTCCTTCCTGCAGCATATGAAGGACTCATGGTGCAGGGCAGCACTTTTCCCTGTACTCCCCTCTACATGAGATAGTAATATACGTCCAGAAAAACCATGGCCGACGTGACAACCCTAGCCCTCCGAATGTGTTGGAACCACGTTTCCCATGATGCTCAGCCAATCTGTTGAGTACCCGAGTATCATGGGGGATGTAGTTTTGAAACATCTGCCTCCTGATCTAACTCGATTTTAGCCCTAGTACATACATACGTTTGCAGGAGTCACTTACACATCCCAGCAATTAAGAGAACGGCTTACATTTCCCATATGCAGCAAGGAACTCTGGGTAAGACATGCAAATTACATTTGCAATTTGTTATTTTTTGCATCCTGGGTCTGTTTTAACACAGAGCCCCCTTACCAGTCAATGCCCCCTATTACATTCCTCGTGCATTTGGTTTTGCGTGCGCAAATGCGCATTTGTGCGAGGGGCAAAACCCTTTGCGCTGAGCATCGTATTACAACGTTCGCGCAAACGATGCGCGTTATCGTTTAACGCGGATGGACTTGCGCGAGTGGGATGAACTGTGCGCGTCCTGTACTTACCATTGTGAGCGCAAATGTGTTCGTGCGCTGGTATGCGGATGGTATTACAAATCGATGCACATCTTTTTAAGAAGGACGTTTGTGCGCATAATTTTAACGTCTTTGAAAAGCTGGTGGTAAGTAACGGCAAATCTGAACGTTCTGGCCGAAACGAAAAACACCGGCACAAAAAAAAAAAAAAAAAAAAAAAAAAATACAGCACAGTATAGTTACACATTCTACACATACCCAAACAAACAAATGGTGAATTCATGCGTTTTCATTTATTGCTGCAGCATGTATACTCAGATTTACTTTGACAGGCGAAAAAACTTAAGTAAGTCAATTAAGGTAAATTGATGCCAATTAAGGTTCTTAATTCTGATTGGCTGAATTTCCGTGAAAAAAAACAGTCCGCGCACTTATTTACGTGCGCTACGTTACTGGGCGCGTATTAGGCTAGGGTCAGACGAACGCATTTTTCGTGTTGTCAGTGAAAAAGTGCGTTCGAACGAATGGACGCATTTTTTCACGGAGTACGCGATAGCGGTCATACGATGCGCCTTTTCGTCCGTGATTTTGTACGGCTCATCAATAAAACACTTTTTTGCGTCTGGACGTTATGTTAGCCGGACATTAGCAGCGTCTGACGTCTCCCAATCACGCACACACCTCTAGCGGACGCAGCGCACTCTGTATGCCCGTACTAGAGGTTTGACGTTCTAGAAAAAATGCGTTCGTTTGCCACTTGCGTTGCGCGGACGACCTTTCGTGCGGCCGTTCTTCGTGTGTTCCCCGGCATTGGACGTCATTTGCTGCTAGCACGGCCGTGATTTCGTGCGACTAAACGCACGTTAAAACTGCTTTCGTCTGACCCTAGCCTAACTCTTCGTTTTTCTCGTCATTTTTCCGAACGTTATTTTTTGACGGATGAGAAAATGCGTTCGGATCGGAAATACCACGTTAATTTTCGCGCGATAACGCTGGACGGATGCGCGCAAAAAACAATCTGCGCTGCGCGAACAAAAAATTGCACGAAGAATGTAATAGGGGCCAATGACTTCTTCTAGCAAAGGTCAGGTATAATGCGACACAATGTATCCTTCCTGGTAGAATACTTTATAAACACGTCTGTTAATACAAGTAGCGGGGCTTGATCTTGCTGCACTTTAATTTCAGATTTCCTGTAAGACACGCTGCTCGGCGACTTATCTGCTCCCGTTGAGTCACGCCGCCCCCCCCCAAGGCGAAGCTCTGGCGAGGCAGCAGCAGCTACGTGCAACTCGCTGTGGGTTTATCATCCGCGGAGTGAATGCAGGCGGGGGGGGGGGGGGTTTGCTGCGACAGAGCGCGTTTTATTCCCTCGCATACTCTCGCTATTCATAGCTGCAGCCAGTCAGCTCTGCAGCGTTAATCACCGGCTCCGGCAATTAACCGGTTATGGGAATATCGTGTTGCACGGAAGCTAAAAGCGACATTCCTTTACCTATTGAACTTTCCCGAAAAAAAAAAATCTACTCATCGCGTTTAAAACCTGCATTTTCTTAATTTCCACCCATTATTTCCTACCTTTACCGAGTCATTCCTGTTTAAAAGGAAAAGTCCGCGGACTTCTCCCTTTAACGTCGTGTTAACTCACTTAAAAAAAAAGGTAAGGAATTAGGAAAACGCAGGTTTTAAAAAACGAAGGAATTGCTGTAAGGGAAGCTCAAAAACAAAAATATCCCAGTTAAATACACACCCCAAGCAGCATAAAACCGCAATCGCCAGGTCGGCCATGTTTTCCCGGACACATTACCATTTCATGCAGAGAGGAGCGCAGGGAAAAAGCGCTGCCCTGCAACATGTACAATTCATACGCTGCAGGAAGGAAATCAAGGCAGGTCACCTGGGATTCCTTTATGATTTCTTACCTGCAGCGTATGGATTATACATGCTGCGGGGTGGCATTTTTCATGCACTGCCCATCAGCACGAATACATTATTGGCTCTATTAACTTCTCGCAAACGTCAGCGCGTGCGCAAAAAATGTGCGTTAACGTCTACCGCGGGTGAACCTGCGCGAACCTAATGTACTGCGCGCGTCCTATACTTAACATTGTGAGCGCAAATGCGTTTGTGCGCTGGTACGCGGATGGTATTACAATCTATACGCAAATTGTAACGGGCAACGTTTGCGCGCATAATTTTAGCATCTTTTAAAAGCTGGTGTTAACAGCAAATCTGAACGTTCTGGCCAAAACCAAATACACCAGCCCGAAAAAAAAATACAGCAAAGCATAGTTACACATTCTACACATACCCAAACAATGAAATGGAGAAGATGTGCGTGTTTTTATTATTGATGCAGCATATATACACAGATTGATTTTGACAGGCGCAAAAACTTAACGTGAGGCAATTGTGGGTCTTAGTTCAGATTGGCTGAATCGCGTGAAAAAAACAGTCCGCACACTGATTTATGCGCCTAGCGTTAGGCTGGGGTCAGACGAACGCAGTGCGAACGCGCGTGCAGCCGCACTTTATCACGGCCGTAGCAGCAGCAAATGATGGCCAATGACAGGCAATGTACGAAAAACTGCCGCACGAAAGTTCGGCCAGGCAACGCAAGCGGCAAACGAACGCATTTTTACGAGAACGTGGAACCGCTAGTACTGACGTACAGAGTGCGCTGCGTCCGCATAGTGGTGTGTGTGCGTGATTAGGAGACGTCAGACGCTGCTAATGTCCGGCCAACATAACGTCCAGACGCAAAAAGAGTTTTATTGATGATCCGATGAAAATGCGCATCGTATGACCGCTATCGCGTATTGCGTGAAAAAAATACGTCCATTCGTTCGAACGCACGTTTTCACGGACGACGCGAAAAATGGGTTTGTCTGACCCTAGCCTTAATGCGAGCGAGTTTTTGCGCGTCTTTTTTTACACGCTTTAATTTTATGAGGGATGAAAAAATGCGCTCGGATTGTAATACCAGCGTTTATTTACGCGCGTTAACGTTTAACGCTGTGCGTGGGGAAATAAAAAAAACGCACGCGCAGCGCTAATAGAGCCCTATATGTGTCCAGGAAAACATGGCCGACCCGGCAGCTCTAGTGCAGGATAGTCAGACAAAAAAAAAAAATCAATCTTTATTTTTTTTTTCCCCAAAATAAGAGGATTTTCTTCATTTTCAGTGTCCACCCCCACGTATGATAAAAAACCTCTAACAAGGGCAGGGGAGCTGCTTTAACCAATGTGTTATAGGACCCACGTTACCCGAGGACAGAAAGTCCAACAACACCGAGGGTCACTGTTTGTAATTATTAAATGGTTCTGTTTTGTGATTGTTAAAAATGATGCTTTTTGTATTTGGTGGCATTTTGGAAAATGGATTAAAAAAAAAAATTAAAAAAAATGTGACATTTCAAAAAATATATATATATATATATATATCTTTATTATTTATAATAAACATATATGACACACACACACACCTCTAAAATGCTGCAGATTAGGTTTTGGACACATGAATTGAAATATTTGCTTCTCGGGGATATCCCCAAATCTGAACACGACATTCATATAATATACACAGCCTGAAGGACATTTTCTGCAAGAATTTTTTTTTTTTATGTTGCTGTCACACAGGTTCAGGGGTGGTATTTTCCACTTTGTGTCAGGACAGCAATTCCGATTTTTGGAATTTCGTATTGAAAATGACCTCAGTTCCCGCGTTATTGTGCGACAGCGACAAAAAGTCTTTTAAAGGGTTAATAAGTAGATTTACGGCATTTTAAAAAGAGTGATCATTCTATAAAAGGTAAAACAGTGTACTCCGTCCAAGACAAAGAATCCTCAAGCTGTGCGCACTGGGGTTATCTGTGTTGTGATAGATCATTAACATCACATATATAGCGCCAACAGTTTCCGCAGCGCTTTACATTAACCAAAAGGAAGAAGACACAAACAAACATAGGATCGAAGCGAGAGGTATAGAGGGCCCGGCTCACAGGAGCTTACAATCTAGAGAGATATATACACACAGCATTATTTCCAGAAGTCACAGAACCAAAACACAATGTTACTTGTTATTAACCCCTTGGGAGAAAAAAGAAACCTAAAGCCCCCTAGGTGCCAAACTCTGGCCCTCCAGATATTTCTGAACTACACTTCCCATGAGTCTCTGGCCATTTATTGGTCTCAATGAATTCTGGAAATTGTAGGCAATAAACACCTGGAGGGGGGGGGGAATTGAGACCCCTAGAATTAACCGCAGTATAGGGTCTTTCTGGTGAAATCTGGCGACAAGAGAAAGAAACGCCACAAAATTACTCTAAAAATAGAATCAATTTGTAAATGTTGCCATTTTTCTTCTTTCAGCAGTTCCAGCACAGGAGTGTAGCGCTGCCAAAGCAGTAGCGCTGCTGAGCACGACGCGTGTGGTGTCGAATGATAGAAAAATCAAACAAACCCAAAAAGTAGAATTTGTAACGCAAGTAGGAAAGCAACAAAATCTCAAAGGCCGCATGCCGCTTTCTGCATGTGAACTCTCCATCCCGCTGTCATCTGCAGCGCTGCATACACGGAGCCCAGATATGTGGCTAGAGGTGCGTGCAATGGCACAAACAAGCACAGAGGCCTTCCTGGGAGAAGCAGAGGGTCACCTCTTGTGATCACCAGCATTGGGGTCTGATTCTATGTGCTATTTGGTGGATTGCGGACTCCGAAGAATACCAGACTCAGGGTTATTCAGAGAGAGGTGAAAAGCAGGAGAATGACTGGAGAATGGAAAATTCTAGGTCAAAATAGCCAAACCAGAAAAATTCTCCCTTTCATCTCACTTTCCAAATCGGCTATTTTGACCTAGAATTTTCCATTCTCCAGTCATTCTCCTGCTTTTCACCTCTCTCTGAATAACCCTGTATGAATGAAGACCTAATGCTCCCATGATCACAGATACGAAATGTATCTGTACAATGACGGACTGGAAGGGGGGCAGGAGGGCAATCATCCAAGGGCAGCGGGTCCCGCTAAATCAGGGATCTCAAACCCTGCCTCTCCAGATGTTTATTGCCTACAATTCCCAGCATTCTTTGAAGGCAACATACAGTTACAAGCCTTTATAAAGCGCCAACAAGTTCTGTTGCGCTGTACAATGGGGGAGAGAACAAATATGCATACACACACACACAGAACATTAGGAGAGGGGACCCTGCTCGAGAGCTTACCTACGGCCAGAGAATCATGGGAGTTGTAGTTCAGGAGCATCCTCTGCGGGGCAGCGTTTGAGATCCCTGCATATAGGGAGGAGAGGCTTCCAGGATCGATATAAAGACTAGCAGGGTTATTTAAAGAGATCCGAATTGTGGCCGAAAGGTAACCGAACAGTGAAAATCAGCGTTTGGTTACCTTTCCTGGCCATTCAGAGAGCAGGCAATTTGCCATATCCTGGCGAATTGCCTGCACATACGGTGCCTGTTCGAGGGCAGTGAAATCCCCCCATAGCTTCGTCTATTCAGAGAACACAAACCAGCAGTGAAAAGTTGCCAAATTGTCCTGCTGTTCAGTATTTTCATTCGGCAGGTTTATTCAGGCGAATCCCATAGGCTTCAATGTTAAAAATATTCCCGTTTTAATTCAATATCTAATAATCCGTTCATTATTATATTCTGCAGTAAAGAGTCTCTTTATTTATAGATTTTTTAGGATCTTTTTGCGAAAAAAAATCAGTTTTTTTTTTAAAAATAGCTTTTTTCTGTAACAGCCCTTTTTATTATCATTCATTGGATTTTATATGGAAATTTCAGACATTTTCGCTCAGTAGTTTCTTTGCAAACAGCGTTTTCACTTTTCAAACATTCAAGTGTACGTTTTTTTTTTATTATTATTTTTTTCACTCCATCTGCGGTGTCTGGTTTTTCCGGCGGCTGCTCTGCGCTGTGATTGGCTCCTGCTCGGGTTTCTCCGACGTGTTCGGCGGGGTTAATCCAGATGTTTTTGCGGGTTTCGGTGTGCGTTCGCTGGGTTTTGCGGTGAGTGTTCGTCGGGTTTGCGGCAGCTTTTTCCTATACTACGACGGCCCTGTGGTGCTTGCTGAATACACCGCAGGGTCGCAGAAATAGGATCGCCGAATCGAAGAGAACGAAAAGTCACCCAACGTGCGGTGACTTTTCGATTCTCTTTGGATAACCCGAATATCAACATCAATTAAATGTTTGCACAATAAAATCATATTAAAAGGATTATGGACATGATTTCTGCTCCTATATTTGCTATAACTTTGTCTCACTACTCATTGGTTATTGTACAGCGCTGCAGAAACTGTTGCGCTATCTATAACAAACAGGACACAATGCTGTTATTGATATATATATATATATATATATATATATAATTTCTCAGACACAGGGAGGGGAGAGTTTCTAAAGAGCAATATCTTTTGTAACCCACTCCAGACCAAAACATGGCAGCCCCCCCCCCCGTGTCTAAGACTGGGATCAGACGTACGCAGCGCGAACGTGCGTTTACCCGCACTTTTTTACAGTCGTGGTAGCAGCAAATGACGTCCAACGCAGGCCCACACACGAAGTACGGTCGCGCGAAAGTTCAGCCGCGCAACGCAAGCGGTAAACGAATGCATTTTTTCGAGAACGTCGAACCGCTAGTACTGACGCACAGAGCGCGCTGCGTCGGCATAGCGGCGTGTTTGCGTGATTAGGAGACGTCAGACGCTGCTCATGTCCGGCCAACATAACGTCCAGAGACCCAAAGTTTCCTGGTTTGGATCCGTAAAAAATCACGGCCATAATTGCGCATCGTATGACCGCTATCGAGTATTCCGTGAAAAAAATGCGTCCAGACGCACTTTGTTTTACGGACGATGCGAAAAATGCGTTCGTCTGACCCTAGCCTAATATAAAAGGGATTAGGAGGCTGCTATAGCAACCTGCAAATGTACTCACAGACCCGCTCGCTCTACTACGGGTTTTACTTTGAAAGTTGCTGTAGTTCAGGTGGGCAAGTAGGGGGGGGCATTGTTGGTCCTTTAGAGGAGAAGGATGTAGAGAGAAAGGATTCCAGAACTACATGTCCCATAATGCTCAGCAAGCATAAAGGATGAGCATCATGGGATATGTAGTTCTGACACCTCAGGGGTGGCATGGTTAGTCATCGCTGCCAGATTCGCCGCCGGCTCCCTAGGTTGGGCTTTAGGCAGATCGTTGGGGCAGAATGTGAGGATTAAGCAGATTCAGGAGATAACGGACGCGCTCACTTAAATATTATGCTATAAATTTAATAAAACGATGATTGTTTTTCCGCCAGACCAGGATCCCGTGCGTATCAAGCCCTGGTATTGCAGAGATATAATATATTGCGAATTCTAGAACGTTCTACACATGTAAAACACGCGGAATCTCTGCTTTTTAATCGGAGCGATTAATCGTTAAGACGCCGGCGGATCCTCTGATCGTATCAGAACATAACGACATTTCTGGGTCTGTCCCGGACGAGGAGATAAATCAGAACAAATAGAAACGCCGATTAAAATGTAAGAATCCGCGCTCGCCGCGTGACCCAATACCCTTACACATGGCAAAGGGACTACGTCAGGGGCATAGAGCCATGCGCTGCGGCACCTGGCGGGCTCTCTGGGGTGGGCGCTTCAAGGACACAGCTTCGGGCAGAACGTGAGGATTAAGCGGATACAAGAGACACAGCAAAACTATTCAAGTTTGAGAGACCCCCAGAGCACAGAGAGGAGGGGGCGCATGGATGGGAGGGAAGGGGCCGCTATATACACGGATGGGAGGGAAGGGGCCGCTATATACACGGATGGGAGGGAAGGGGCCGCTATATACACGGATGGGAGGGAAGGGGCCGCTATATACACGGATGGGAGGGAAGGGGCCGCTATATACACGGATGGGAGGGAAGGGGCCGCTATATACACGGATGGGAGGGAAGGGGCCGCTATATACACGGATGGGAGGGAAGGGGCCGCTATATACACGGATGGGAGGGGAAGGGAAGGGGCCGCTATTACACGGATGGGAGGGAAGGGGCCGCTATATACACGGATGGGAGGGAAGGGGCCGCTATATACACGGATGGGAGGGAAGGGGCCGCTATATACACGGATGGGAGGGAAGGGGCCGCTATATACACGGATGGGAGGGAAGGGGCCGCTATATACACGGATGGGAGGGAAGGGGCCGCTATATACACGGATGGGAGGGAAGGAGCCGCTATATACACGGATGGAGGGAAGGGGCGCTATATACATGGATGGGAGGGAAGGGGCCGCTATATACACGGATGGGAGGGAAGGGGCCGCTATATACATGGATGGGAGGGAAGGGGCCGCTATATACACGGATGGGAGGGAAGGGGCGCTATATACACGGATGGGAGGGAAGGGGCCGCTATATACACGGATGGGAGGGAAGGGGCCGCTATATACATGGATGGGAGGGAAGGGGCCGCTATATACATGGATGGGAGGGAAGGGGCCGCTATATACATGGATGGGAGGGAAGGGGCCGCTATATACATGGATGAGAGGGAAGGGGCCGCTATATACATGGATGGGAGGGAAGGGGCCGCTATATACACGGATGGGAGGGAAGGGGCCGCTATATACACGGATGGGAGGGAAGGGGCCGCTATATACATGGATGGGAGGGAAGGGGCCGCTATATACATGGATGGGAGGGAAGGGGCCGCTATATACATGGATGGGAGGGAAGGAGCCGCTATATACATGGATGGGAGGGAAGGGGCCGCTATATACATGGATGGGAGGGAAGGGGCCGCTATATACATGGATGGGAGGGAAGGAGCCGCTATATACATGGATGGGAGGGAAGGGGCCGCTATATACATGGATGGGAGGGAAGGGGCCGCTATATACATGGATGGGAGGGAAGGGGCCGCTATATACATGGATGGGAGGGAAGGGGCCGCTATATACATGGATGGGAGGGAAGGGGCCGCTATATACATGGATGGGAGAGAGGGGAGACTACTGGATACAATTACAAGTATTTATAAACGCTAACAAGTTCCGTAGCCAGAATAACAAAACATACAAACACGTTAAAACACACAGAAGAAGACGAGGAGATGGAGGGGAGTGACAGAGGTATTTAAATATATGCAGCATGGTGACGCTGGAGGAAGAAGGAAGGCGCTGGAAGCTGCCACATGGAAGCTAGAATTAGTTTGCTGGAGCCATGTGCTCCTCACCCACAGTGTTATTATATGAGACACATCATGAAGACCAGGACTGATATGAAACGGTTACAAGCCTGGGATACTGTATCACCGTCTAAAGTAACAGGTCACTCAGTAAAGGCTGAAGTTTATTCTTCTTGCAACAAAGGTGACTTTCAGCTCTCTGGAGAAGGAAAATGCAACACCGGCAGGAGAAGGAAAATGCAACACCGGCAGGAGAAGGAAAATGCAACACCGGCAGGAGAAGGAAAATGCAACACCGGCAGGAGAAGGAAAATGCAACACCGGCAGGAGAAGGCGCAGCAAACAGCGCTGAACAGCGGTAACGCCGTTATTGTAACAAAATGTTAACCTGCGGCTATTCTTCATTCGGAGTGTTCTGCCGAAGTTTGTAACGCCGGGGAATACACTGCGGAGGATTTTAAAGCATCGATCTCCATTGAGTTCCAATACAAACGACGCTGGAGAACGTCCACTGACAGTACGGTGAAATCTACACTACATTCCTACAGCGAAAACTACGACGAAAAGCACGGAGAGCTGCGACGGCCGCGCATTAACCCGGAGAACTCGCCGCAGCTTCCCGAGATTAAGCCACATAACAAAAGAGCGGCGCTTAGAAAATATACAACCATATCTGCACACAGCCAATGCTCTGCACCCCAAATACTATCAATATAAGACATGTATACACAACAATAAACAGTTACAAGTTCCGTAGCGCTATATAGCGCCGAGCATATAGATCCAGTACTATACACCCAGACCACATGCGTCCAGCCCATACACTGGAGAACAGGTAACTCAGCTCGGAGATTGCATCACCAGCGAGAGGACATGGACATGGTAGGAGCACATGGATCTAGAAGTCAGTAGGTTAGCAGGGACTCACACACACACTGTTTTAGGAGCCTCTCAATTCCTGCAGAGGCTTGCACTCACCGGGAAGTGCAGGAAGTGGGGTTCACACTCACCGGGAAGTGCAGGAAGTGGGGTTCACACTCACCGGGAAGTGCAGGAAGTGGGGTTCACACTCACCGGGAAGTGGGGTTCACACTCACCAGGAAATGCAGGAAGTGGGGTTCACACTCACCGGGAAGTGCAGGAAGTGGGGTTCACACTCACCGGGAAGTGCGGGAAGCGGGGCTCCTATTCTCTCAGGGACTCTCAGCACACTGAGCAATGAGGCTAAGATCTGCTCATAGTCAGTTTCACAGTTTATCCAAGCTCCGCCCCTTTAGAAAGGAGGGGACTCTGTGAAGGGGGATTTAGCTCCAATGAAAGATACTTTGTTACCCAAATCCCCCAAGTGAATCCTACACATGGCTCACACTCACTGAGTATAAGAGCCTCTAAAAACACCCGCACACCCTGAATATGTGGAGGAGCCCCTAAAAAGACACCCACACATCCTGAATATATGGAGGAGACCCTAAAAACACACCCGCACACCCTGAATATATGGAGGAGCCCCGAAAAACACCCGCACACCCTGAATATGTGGAGGAGCCCCTAAAAAGACACCCGCACACCCTGAATATATGGAGAATCCCCTAAAAAGACACCACACACCCTGAATATATGGAGGAGCCCCTAAAAAGACACCCACACACCCTGAATATATGGAGGAGCCCCTAAAAAGACACCCACACACCCTGAATATATGGAGGAGCCCCTAAAAAGACACCCGCACCCTGAATATATGGAGGAGCCCCTAAAAAGACACCCGCACACCCTGAATATATGGAGGAACCCCTAAAAAGACACCCGCACACCCTGAATATATGGAGGAGCCCCTAAAAAGACACCCGCACACCCTGAATATATGGAGGAGCCCCTAAAAATACACCCGCACACTCTGAATATATAGAGGAGCCCCTAAAAAGACACCCGCACACCCTGAATATATGGAGGAGCCCCTAAAAAGACACCCGCACACCCTGAATATATGGAGAAGCCCCTAAAAGAGGGATATTATGAGAGAGAATAGGGACATTTGGCTTTGGGATTAGTATAAAGACTGGTTTTCCTAAAACAGGGCACTTGGGGTGTATGGAAACAAGTTATTGCAGTAATTTGCATGAAACAGAAGATATGACACATTTTAATGAAGAATCCCAGGCATTGTTTTCTATTATTATCTAATGGAGTATATGCTGTGAAAGTGAATAAAACTATAATCTGTCCTCTCTTATCATGGAGTGAGGAGCATTGTTGTAACACAATCACATCAGGCATCAGGGCTGGATTTATATCCACAATCACAGCATTTATTTGTTACATTGTGTCTGTGTTTACCAGGGATTAAAGAGCCTCACTAATAACAATAACAATAAACTTTACACTACCTATAAAAGAGAGTTTGTAAACATTCAATTATAAACACCATCACGTTTATTCACAAAACCAAAAACTGCAAACTGAGCAGGGAATTGCAAAAAATTGGGGGGGGGGGCTTTAAAAATACTGCTCCACTTTTTTGTTTTTGTAATTTTATTTCACTGCCTTTTCCCAGAATGCAGCATTCTCAGGGCTGGATTTACACCTCATTAGCCTGCGATCACAGAAACATGGAGCACCCCCCCCCCCCATACGAAAGAAAATGTAAACAAAATATATATATATAATTAAATAAACATGAAAGTGTATTTTTTTTTTTACAGGTTTTTTATTTTGTAATTTTATAAAGAAAAGGAGGTAAAAAATTTTTAAAAAAATTCTCTACATTTGTTTTCATTTTGCAGAGAATGGTGTCCAACACAGGGGTGGCACCTTGCTCTGTAAAACAAAAAAAAATTATATATATTTATTTATTTTAAATTTTACAGAGCAAGGTTCACCTCTGCGGAAGGTGCCTTTAGGCTAGGGTCAGACGAACGCATTTTTATGTTGTCTGTGAAAAAGTGCGTTCGAACGAATGGACGCATTTTTCACAGAATACGCGATAGCGGTCATACTATGCGCATTTCGTCCGTGATTTTGTACGGATCATCAATAAACTCTTTGTGCATCTGGACGTTATGTTGGCCGGACAATAGCAGCGTCTGACGTCTCCTAATCACGCCACACACGCCTCTAGCGGACGCAGCGCACTCTGTACGTCAGTACTAGTGGTTTCACGTTCTCGAAAAAATGCGTTCATTTTCCACTTGCGTTGCGCAGCCGGACTTTTGTGCGACCGTACTTCGTATATTGGCCGTCATTGCCCGGCATCTGCTGCTAGCACGGCCGTGATTAAGTGCGCCAGAACGCGCGTTCGCACTGCCTCAGTCTGACCCTAGCCTTAGCCACACGCCCGCGTTGCCTAATTGTAAGTCCAGCCCTGAGCATTCCCCGGTCAGTCCTGCACAGTTTCCATTTCATTCAGATTCTTTTCACATTTTTTTTATTTATATATATATATATATTTTTAATATTTTTGAAAACATTACATAAAAAAAAATAGCTGGAAATTCTTTTTAGTTAAATTGGATGTTTTTTTTTGTCGCCGCGTTTATACGTCGACCTAAAATTCTAATTTCTTTCAGAAAAAGTCCAAAAAATATACAGTTTAGCAAACAGTAACGTTGCAATTTAAAGAGGGCGTCTCCAGGAGTTTATTCAGTAACCTGGGAATTTTTGGGGTACAGGATCGGGTTTCCAGGTCGGCCATGTTTTCCTGGATACATATAATTCATTCATGCTGATGGGCAGTGCATGAAAAATGCCACCACGCAGCATGTAAGGAATCCCAATGGAATCCCAGGTGACCTGCCTTGATTTCCTTCCTGCAGCATATGAATTATACATGTTGCAGGGCAGCACTTTTCCCTCTGCTCCACCTCTGCATGAAATAGTAATACAGTATGTGTCCAGTAAAACATGACCAACTTGGCAACCCTGGAACAGGAGCCAAAAAACCCTTTTTCTCTTTCCTTCTTCAATGTTCCTTTCTTCCATCAGTCCGTGGTTTAATAAACGGCCCCATTTGTGTTTAAAAGCATTTTTCTTACTGAATATTTTTGGGAATAGGATCAAAGTATGTCGAGAGGCTAAGGCTGGGGTCAGACGAACGCAGTGCGAACGCGCGTGCAGCCGCACTTTATCACGGCCGTAGTAGCAGCAAATGACGGCCAATATACGAAGTACGACCACACGAAAGTGCGGCCGCGCAACGCAAGCGGCACACAAACGCATTTTTTTAGAGAACTTGATACCGCTAGTACTGACGTACAGAGTGCGCTGCGTCCGCTAGCGGCGTGTGTGTGTGATTAGGAGACGTCAGACGCTGCTAATGTCCGGCCAACATAACGTCCGAATTGATTTGGTTACTCATATTTCTCATTTTATTGAAGATCCGTAAAAAATCACGCCCGAAAATGCGCATCGTGTGAAAATACGTCAATGCGTTCGGACGCACTTTTTAACGGACGATGCGTTTGTTTGACCCTAGCCTTTGAATAATGACCCCTTTTTTTGTACAGATTTCTGTTTTTAAGCCGTTTGTGGGAAACCAGTGAAAGTGTTCAGGTGTGCGTTTGGCGGGATTATTTATTGATAAATTACACATTGCATTTAAAAAAACAATATACTCTGACGTCAATATGTCTTTCTAATTAGTTGGTTAGTGCTTAACCCTTTCGCTGCTGAGCCTTTTCACACCTCTGTGCTGAGCTCATTTTTACCGGTTTCGCTCATCATGTTTTAACGCGATATGAAGTCACATTTTATTATATGACCCAGACATATTATATATCGTTCTTTCCGGGAGACTTGGCAGATTGATAATATATCATTATTATATGTATACGTTATGTCCTGTCTGTATATTATAACATAAAATGCAATAAAATTAGAATTTTCAATAATTTACAACGTGTAAAGTGTTTTTTTTCACATTTTAACATGCGAGCGTTTGCGGTTATATTTTCTATGGGTTACGCTTGTTAAAAAAATTAGAAACGGGGAATTGTTACTTTTTTTGGGCGGAAATTACGTGTTTTTTAGCAAACGCCCCCATAGAAAAAATCGTTAATGCAGCATCATTGTTCACATTATAATTGAAATGGGAACAATATTGCTGCACTAATATAACAAAACAAAAACAAAAAAGTTTTTTTTTTTTTTTTTAATTTTAATTTTTTTTTTTAATTTGATTTTTATTTTTAATTTTTTTTGTTACACTGTACATGGTCAAGTTTGGTATCATTAGAAAGGCCATGCTCTGTCCGTTCCAAACATGATATCAAACATTAACCCCTAGCTGTCACGGATCGGGAGATAGGGGGTTCATTGGGGTCCCGGAAGCTTGTCGGCCAGCTGATGTCAGCCAGCTCTGGGAGGGGACCACGATACGGTACATGTTAGTGCCATATCGCGATCCAGCCCCCTAGGGGTTAAAGACAGCTGCCGCTTGGAAGGGCAGGCTGTGCCCTTCCAAGCGGTGCCTGCCTTTAATTGCTGGCCCACACGGATGGGGAGGGGGAGAGGTCCGAAGGACCTCCCCCCACTCCCCTTCAGGCACCTTCCCTGCAATGGGAGGATGTCAGCCCGCACCGGGGGGGGACGCCACGATCAGCCGAAATCCCGGCCGATCGCCGCTGCAAATGGAGGACGCGCTCAGCGCATCCTCCGCAGCGAAGTGGCCATGCGGCAGGACGCGCTGAGCGCGTCCACCGCATGGAAAGGGTTAAATAGTAATTAATTAACCAGGACATACTTGAAAACGAGAGAAATCTCAACGTCTCCTTCCTGGTAAAATACTTTGCAAATAAATAAATATATTTAATACACTTTAATTATAATATAATAATAATTTAATATTAATTCATTTAATTGGCAATTAATTTAATTTATAAATGATCTGCACCTTGTTTGTTCAGCAATCTGATTGTTTTTCTATAAAAATAACCATAAACTCTCTTCAGGCTTCATGTTGAGCACTTCCTGTTTCCTGCCCAGTGGAATGCTGGGAGCTGCTATGCAAATCCCAGAATCTGATTGGCTGCTGACATCACACGCTGTCCGTAGTCACGTTTTTGTTTTTTAGAAATCAGTAACTGTGTCCAAGGTTCGAGAACTGACCGTCCTTAGTCAAGTTTATTTAAGTGGATACATAGAATAATATTAACAAAGTGTCACCTCTGCGATGCGAGCAGCTGCTCGGGGGCCCCCACTTGTATGATCTGGGGGCCCCACACGGCCGTTACATCCACATTTAAATAAACATAAATAGAGGACGCTCCAGGCGCCTGCTGTAAGAATGTGTGAGAGAGCGTCACGCCGCCGATCAGCCTGAAATTTTTGAGCAATGCCAGATGTATGTTTTTGCTGATCGTGCAAAAATTTTACTCACTGATGCAAAAGTATGTGAACCCTGACCATTTCATCGGCGTGAGCTTGTCGGACCTTCCCGTCCCAAACCATAGGCGTTAATATGGGGTTAATTTCGCCCTTCGGAGATATGAGAGACTCTGTTCTTTTGGGAAGGGTTTCCACCAGATTTTGGGATGTGCAGGTGGGACACTGCGCCTTTTCTGCCAAAAAAGGAATTTATCAGGTCAGACGTAAGGGGAACGAGAAGGTTCAACTCATTATCATCGTTCCGATTCATCCTACAGGTGGGGGTGAAGTCTGGGCTCTGCTTGACCACTTGAGTTCCTCCAGACTCCTCACACCATGTCTTGCAGTGTACAACGCACGGTCATGCAGGACAGGGCCTTCTCCAATCCGCGGCCATAAAGTAGGAACTAAGGTGTCAAGGCCATTCCAGAAAAAACAACTGTAGACTAGACCATTAACCCCACTTTGACTAAAGGTTTCAGGAGACACCATACTTTCCAGTAGGTCGTGTTCACCACGCTCTCCATCAGATGTCAGATAATGAAGCGTGGTTCCTCACAGCACAGAACACGTTCCTGCTGCTCCAGTGTCTGGTGGTGGATGCTTTACAGCTCTCTAGCCAACATCTGGCATCATAGGCATCTCTAAAGGAGGGCCGGGGGGCAATTCCCCCATATAGGTTATTCCTTGACCCCCATGTCCCCCCCACCAGGAATCAGCATCCTGCTTCCCCTACTTGTTCGGACCACTGTATCTCTGTTGCCGTGTCTTATATGTGGTTGCTCTAAGTGTCACTGGAAAGGGCAGAGTCTGTCCTTTCCAATGATACCCAACATGACCTTATTCAGAGTAGAATAAAAATTATATATAATAAAATAATAACGGAACAATTTTTTTTCACAAAGTTGAAATGGTTCAGCAGCGAAAAGGTTAATGGGTAGGCTACATGCTTCACAGTGTATAAATGTCACATTTTCCCTTGATTAATGGCATTTTATGGGTTAATGGGTAGGTTACATGCTTCACAGTGTATACGTTTCACATTTTCCCTTGATTAACCTCCCTGGCAGTCTATTTATTCAGCGAATTCTTTGCTGAAAGCGTTCAGTTTATGGAGGGATTTTTTCCCCCCCTAGCGGTATCCCGAGTGTGGCTCAGGGTTAAATTCCTGTGTTGGAAGCGGTCACCCCGAACAACACTCAGGATGCCGCTGGATACAATACCTCTCCCTGCGCTCCCTCGATGTCCCCAGCTGCCTCCTCCGGCGACCGCGACCTTATTCTTCCTGGTTTCCTCCTCGCAAGAAGGAATCCAGGAAGTAAAACGCTGCGATCGCTGGAGGAGACTGCGGGGATCAGCGAGGGAGCGCACAGAGAGGTGATGAATACAGCGTGTCTCGTGGTTACCACTCTCAGCAGTGAAATTTATCCGCCAGGGAGGTTAAAGGCATTTTATGGGTTAATGGGTAGGCTACCTGCTTCACAGTGTATACATTTCACATTTTCCCATGATTAATGGCACTTTATGGGTTAATGGGTAGGCTACATGCCTCGCAGTGTATACATTTCACATTTTCCCTTGATTAATTGCATTTTATGGGCTAATGGGTAGGCTACATGCATCACAGTGTATACATTTCCCCTTGATTAATGGCATTTTATGGGTTAATGGGTAGGCTACATGCCTCACAGTGTATTTATTTCAAATTTTTCCTTGATTACTTTTAACTTTTACTCTAAACTTTAACGTATACTCTAAAGAGTTGTAGAAGGCCTCACATTTCCTGTCCTGGATTATTTGCGCTAAAATCCCCCCCCAAAGAGTTTGTGTGGTCTCACAGTTAATGCCCTGATTTAACGGTCTCACCCTTACTCTATGTGTTTCAGTATCGGGTGCCCTTTCTCCGATGTGTTATTATAATATGTTTCTTTCTCATTCGTTCTTATTAATTAAATCATTAAAATACATTAGCAGGATATTATATATTCTTTATTTGTTATCATTTTTATTGTATAAATATTTCCATTTCTGTAGACAAAAGGACACCAGAGGATATTTTTCTCACATGTACGGTTATATAGGACGGGCACCTCGGCTGCCGCCCACTAATGGCCTTTGTCTCCTCAGACATGGGTGATATTGATACGTTTGGTGTGACCAGCAACTCCGTCAACAAATTTACATCCAGTAATAGAGCTGCATGGAAAATATGTATTAATTTGACTCGCGTGGCCCAGTGCGCAGTCAGGTGGCTGCCGCGTAGGACAAGGCTCTGCATATCGTTGATCATATTATTTTCTGTTTTGAGCAAGAAAACGGAACTAAAAAATGTTTAGAGACGCTTTCTGATGTCCCCCCGTGACACGGATTAAAGTGCCGACGCCACCTGAATGTAATTTTACATAAGTCACTATAAGCTTGCCCTGCGCGCCGTCCAATAATTAATTCATGGCACGTTTATCACAAATCCCCCCCCCCTCAAGATCTGTCAGGTGTTAAACTGCGGCAGCCGCCATATTGGAACGAAACGACAATATCGATCCTTCTGTGGTATTGACTTATTAAAGAAACAAGGTTGCAGAGAGAGGTGGGACATCAGGAGCCAATCAGATTCTCTGATTTGCAGAGCTGCTCCCGGCATTCCGCTCGGCAGAAAGCAGAAAGCGGCTCTTTAAACTCTTTGGTGATGCTCACATCCGTATTTGTTTTTCTGGGGGAGGGTTATTTTAGATAAAAAAATAATGGCTAAAACATACCGTTATGAAGCCGGTGTAGGATGTTTCTATTATGATTACAGTCCTGCAGATTATCCTCCCCCTCTATTGATGTTGACTTCCTGGACAAGCTGTGATAACAACTGCAGATATCAACATCTTAGGGCAGTTTTCAGAAATGTCCTATCTGAGGCTACTTTGGGCATGCTCAGTCTGCTCCTACAATGGATTTCTAACAGCACCCTTGTTTTGTGTAGGGACAGTTGAGTCTGGTGCTGCAGAAAGAATCAGGCGCTCTGCCTTATCCCTCTGGGCTGTAATCGGGATGCAGTGCTAGGGGCAGATTTACAGTCAAAAACAGAGACCAAAAAGAATCAGATTTACATTATCAGGGGCAGAATTATAGCTAATGTACAGATGGTAGGAAATAATAGACAGCACCTTCCAAGACAGCAGCTCTCCATGTAACAGAAAGAATGAAACTTTAAATCAAAGCAATGCCTTCCTAGAAGTCACAACTCCATGTTTTTGAGGCAGAGAGGTAACAGGGGCAGTTCAAACCCCATGGAGATTGGTAGGAATCAGAAATCCTTGCATGTTTGCAGTGGTATGACAGGTGCACTTGTTACAGGCGTCAGCAACCATGGCCATCCAGATGTTTTATAGCATATAAAGCTATGATCAATGTGGAGGCTAAGTAAAATAAAGGATCCTGGAAGAGTCTGAGACAAAAGCCAGCAAAAATGAGGCCACCCTTTGTGTGCTGGATGAGAGCAAGAGACCTGGCAGAGTTACTGATCATCATGGGTTTTATCATGGGGATTAGATTAGGTGGGATTAGATAACACGTTCAGGTTTAAATCCTTGTATTTTGGTTCATGAAGCACTTGGTATGTATGAAAGCCATTACTGGCAGACTATATGTATCCACACTGTTTAACTCATTGTGTGCTGGCTCATGAAACACTTGCTGTGTGTAACCCCATGTGCTGGATTGCTTGAATCCTGCTGTTTAACTCACTGTGCTCTGGTTCATGAAGCACTTGCTGTGTAACCCATTGTATGCTGGATTACACTATTCACTTAACTCACAGTGTTCTGGTTCATGAAGCACTTGCTGTGTAACCCTGTGTATGCTGGATTTCCTGATTCTTGCTGTTTCACTCACTGTGCTCTGGTTTATGAAGCACTTGCTGTATGAAGCACTTGCTGTTTAACCCATTGTATGGTGGATTACATGATTCACTTAACTCACTGTGCTCTGGTTCATTAAGCACTTGCTGTGTAACCCATTGTATGCTGGATTACATGATTCACTTAACTCACTGTGCTCTGGTTCATTAAGCACTTGCTGTGTAACCCATTGTATGCTGGATTACACGATTCACTTAACTCACTGTACTCTGGTTCGTGAAGCACTTGCTGTGTAACCCGTGTATGCTGGATTACATGATTTGGCTGTTTGACTCACTGCACTCTGGTTTATAAAGCACTTGCTGTGTAACCCCGTGTATGCTGGATTACATGATTCATGCTGTTTGACTCACTGCACTCTGGTTTATGAAGCACTTGCTGTGTAACCCCGTGTTTGCTGGATTACATGATTTGTGCTGTTTGACTCACTGCACTCTGGTTTATAAAGCACTTGCTGTGTAACCCGTGTATGCTGGATTACATGATTCATGCTGTTTGACTCACCGCACTCTGGTTTATGAAGCACTTGCTGTGTAACCCCGTGTACACTGGATTACATGATTCATGCTGTTTGACTTAATGCACTCTGGTTTATGAAACACTTGCTGTTTAACCCATTGTATGCCGGCTGCCAGTTCCCTTTTAATTTATCTAATGTAGAGACACACAGAACATCTCCATCTCCTGCTGCTTCACTCACGATCCCTCATTTGCCGTCTGTCTCCTTCTGGCTGGTCCAGTATTCGTTCCCTGGTTAATCCACCCCTTTTATACTGTATTTGCATTTTGCAACAGGCCTGTGCTAACAGAATGTTCCTGCACAGCGGGGCACGCACAGGCAGATCTTTGGGAATATACCTGCATGGTATCGCTTGTGTCTAAACGTTCCAGGTTTGTGAAACCAAAAGTCTCCTTTTTGTCACCGACAACATGTTTGTACTAGTCATCAAATCTCTTCACGCCTCCTTATAGTCCAGGCCAGGGATCAGCAGCAACCTCGGACCTCCAGATATTTCGAAACTACATCTCCCATGATGCTCAGACATTTAAGTGGTTATTCAAAGAACGCCGAATTGGCCATGGAATTGCACCGAACCGTGAATTTCCCCGTAGGGTTTAATTTCGTGACCATACGGCTATTCAAAAGCTGGCAATTGGCCAAATATTAACGAATTGCCTGTGAAATACGGCAGTGAAATCCCCCATAGAGAAGCAATGGTTAATCTATTCACATTGAACGGCAGAGAAATGTCAGTGAAATGTCCTGATGTTCAGTGGTTTCATTCGTCAGGTTTAATCAGGCGAATCCCATAGGATTCAATGTTAAAAATATTCCACCAGGGATCAAAGAGATCCGAATTGTGGCTCAAAGGTAAACGAACAGTGAAAATCAGCGTTCGGTTACCTTTCCTGGCCATTCGGCTATTCAGAGAGCAGGCAGTTTTCTAATTCCTGGCGAATTGCCTGCACATACGGTGCCTGTTCGGTCCCTGTTCGAGGGCAGTGAAATCCCCATAGAGAAGCAATGCTTCGGCTATTCAGAGAACACAAACCAGCAGTGAAAGGTTCCCCTAATGCCCTGCCATTCGGTGGTTTCATGCGGCTGATTTATTCAGGCGAATCCCATAGGCTTCAATGTTAAAAATATTCCCGTTTTAATTCAATATCTAATAAACCGTTCATTATAATATTCTGCAGTAAAGAGTCTCTTTATTTATAGATTTTTTTTAGGATCTTTTAGGCATTTTTCGGGATTTTCTTGCAAAAATTGTTTTTCTTTTTTTTTAAATCGTTTTTTCTTTTTTCTGTAACAGCCCTTTTTATTATCATTCATTGGATTTTATATGTAAATTTCAGACATTTTTGCTCAGTAGTTTCTTTGCAAACAGCGTTTCACTTTTCAAACATTCAAGTGTACTGTTTTTTTTTTTCTCACTCCATTCGTCTGTGGTGTTGGCTTTTTCCGGCGGCTGCTCTGTGCTGTGATCGGCGGCTACTCGGGTTTCTCCAGCGTGTTCGGCGAGATTAATCCAGATGTTTTTGCGGGTTTCGGTGTGCATTCGCCTGGGTTTTCAGCGGGTTTGCGGCATCTTTTCCCTGCACTGCGACAGCCCTGTGGTGCTTACTGAATACACCGCAGGGTCGCCGAAATGGGATCACCAAATCGCACCGAACTGAAGAGAACGAAAAGTCACCGAACATGCGATGACTTTTCGATTCTCTTTGAATAACCCTGCACGTTTTTAATTTTTAAATATTTTTTCAACTGTTTATACTTTCATTTGCAGCAAAAAGTCTCTTTATTTATATTCCTTTTTGATTTTTTAGGCATTTTTTGTGATTTTTTTTAATAACGATATATAAATATTTATTTATTTTTAAAAACATGGCGTTGTTTTTTTTTTTAATTCTGTAACAGACAGGGATCAAAGTTCCCCACCCTGCAGCGTATTCAGCATTCACTGCAGGGTCCCTGAAATGCAGGGAAAACCCGCCCCAAACCTGCCACAATCCCGCTGAAAAACCACCGAAAACCCACAGGAACCGCTAGAAAAACCACGCTGGAAAAAGCCGACGAGACGACTGTTCACAGCTGTTGACGCTGGATGGGGTGGCGGATACTCCTCCACTTCACTCAGTGATTTCACCAGATTGGGGAGCAGGGAGGGGGAGAAGGGGTGGCACTCTTCACATCCTGACCGCTTTAAATCGATATATGATCAGGATGAGTAGAGCGTCCCTTTAAATGTAGCTATGATCCCATACCTTTTCCAACGTGATGACTATGACGGAATGGAGATGTTGTTCCGCCTGCGGGTGTGCTCTATCTGCGTGACCCCGTCGCTTACCGCTGGCCCGACTACCGAGTGGCGCGCACTCGGCGTCTCGTGCGGCCTGGCGTGACCCCGGGAAGGGGTTAGCGGGCGGTGGAGGGGACCCCTGCCTAGAACCAGCCCGACCACTGAGCCATACGACACTCAGCGTCCCGAGCAGCTGGTTCACTGACCTTGTGGGTGTGGGACGTCTGTGGAGATCGGTTCTGCCGCGGAGGAATATTCGTATCTGATGTGGGAAACGTTTCGGATCTTGCGGGAAACGTTTCGATCGCGGTGCGGGAAAATAGTCGGATCTTCAGCGGATGACTTTTCGGATCGGATCGAGGATGAAGGAATCTTCGGATCCTCCGGGATTGGCGAGGGATTCGGATCTTACCGCAATCCCTCGCAATACCGAAGCGCGGTACACGGCCGCGCCCTTCGGTTCGGATCTCTCGTTCTGGGAACCGAATCACCTTCCGCTGCGCCTCTGCCCTGATCCTCGATGCAGGCACAGAGCGCTCGGTTCGGTTCGGATCTGAACGCCGCACCCTGAGACCACGAGGGATTCTCAGATACGAAAATACGGCGGAGACAAAGACACATCAGTCAAAGCTGGATGCACTGCAAAATCTGCCTTTATTATGCACGGTTCAAGCATTTAACAACTTCACATAAATTAGAATACAATGGGACTCCTTGCCCGCCCTCCCAGGACCCATTGGCCCTTGGCCTTCAGGGAGTCGCCAATTCGGACCGGATGGTTCGAATCGGCCATTTTCCGAAACGAGAATTCTGACTGCGCCACAAGGATCGGAAAATGGCGGCGAGCAAGGCCAACAAAGGGAAAAATACGTTACACAATAAACCAACGGGGAACACTTTATTACACCACACAATAATCACATCTAAATAAAATACTGGAAAAACGGGGTGCGTGCCACCACACCCAAGTGTCCATGTCACCACTGTCACTGCACCGCCCCTGGCTGAGGGTGCTGGGCCATCCCGTGACACTCCTCCCCCTCCCCCAGTTCGACGCACCTGGTCTGACCCCACCGGGTCATACCGGGGAAGTCGGTGCTCCCAGGCCCATAGTCAGTCTGGGGAGGCCGAGTTACCAGGCCTCTCCATTTGGCCTTGCGGCCGTGCCAGCTTGGTCGGGACCCCATGTCCTTAGGGTTTCCCCGGCTAGGCGAGAGGACATACCTCTGGGCCGGCGTGCCTCCTGTGTCCCCTCCAGGGCTACCGCTCACCCGGGGAACCCGGGTGCTAAATGCACACGCCCCGGGTGCCCAGGTCAGCCGTGGAAGAAACCGTGGCTGCGTGGGGCCCCCCCTCCCAAGGGTTGCCGAAATGGGCAGAGGCCAGCGGCGCTCTGCCCCGTTGCCAGCTCTTCCACTGGATGGCCAGGTACGGACACGGCAACCGAAGGAGCAAGTAGGGCCAAACCTGACTGCTCTCCCTGGTAGCCGACAAGGGAGACAAATGGATGCAACCGCAGTTGCACGGGGTCATCCTCACTCTGCCCTCGGGGCAAGTTGGGAGAGACGGGCAGAGGCCAGCGGCGCTCTGCCCTGGTGTCAGCTCTTCCGCTGGGTGGGGATCTCCATGCGGGAGGATGGTTTCTTTCCCCCCAGGCCCATCAGCAGTTGCGCACAACTCAGCCCGGGGGAACCACCTGTCTGCCCCACCTGGCAGACTGTGGGTGGTGGGCAGAGGCCAGCAGCGCTCTGCCCCGTGGCCGGCTCCTCAGCTGGGGAAGGATCTCCTTGCGGGAGGATGGTTACTTCACCCCCCGGGGCAAGCAATGGTTGCGCACAACCCATCCCGGGGGAACCATCCGTCTGCTCCTCCTGGCAGACTTTGAGTAGCGGGCAGAGACCAGCGGCGCTCTGCCCCGTAGCCAGCTCTTCTGCTGGTTGGAGATCTCCTTGGGGAAGGATGGTCACTTCACCCCCCGGGGCAAACAATGGTTGCGCACAACCCATCCCGGGGGAACCATCCGTCTGCTCCTCTTGGCAGACTTTGAGTAGCGGGCAGAGGCCAGCGGCGCTCTGCCCCGTAGCCAGCTCTTCTGCTGGTTGGAGATCTCCTTGGGGGAGGATGGTCACTTCACCCCCCGGGGCAAACAATGGTTGCGCACAACCCATCCCGGGGAGACCATCCGTCTCCTCCCCGCTGGACCCGTGGCCTCGGCCACCCTGTCCTCTTGCGGGGTGAAGGGGGTAACTTCCTCAGTCGAAACCCCCACGGGCACCCATGGGTCCGCCTCGGCCTCCCATAGGTCCCAAACCTGGGGACTGTCGACTTCCTCCGCCGACCCGTCCCACCACGGGGAGCTCAGGCTCGACTGCGGAACGCCGTCCAACAGTCTCCGATAAGCCACCTCGAGCTCCCACTCTCGCTCGGCTAGGGACTCCAGCTCCTCAAACACCGAGTCCCTGCTGTCTGACGGGATCTCCAGTTCCCGTCGCTCCAGGATGTCTTCCATCCGTTCCTCTGTCTCCTCTCCAAACTCGGGGTCGGCGGCCATGCCCTCGTAGAGCAGCCCCGTACCTCCGTAGCGAGGCCCTGCAGTGGAACTGCCTTCACTAGGGCGCACTGTCGGGGAGGCGGTTAGCCACCGGAGCGCGCGGTACTCGGCGTCCAGTGCGATCTCCTGCTGCACCAGACTCCGGAGCTCGTCCTCCCACTCCTCTGGGGCCCGACCTTGCAGGAACGCTGCTCGCACATCGTACTGCACCCGATGGACGACAGCGTCGGAAGGAATGTACACACCATGGCAGTCCCGCTCATGGTCCAGGGCCTCGTACCACAGCTCCTCTGTGGACCTCTGGTCCTGCTCCAGGCCCTCCTGCAGCTCTCTTGCCAACACGACCTTCATGTCGGCGTGGGTGCCAGCGCAGGAGCACCGCTCCTCAGTGGGGAATGTGGCGTCCTCAGCTGCAGCTCCAGGCGAGCTGTGAGTCTCCATCCGAGGGTCGCTGGGATAAGTGACGTCCTCAGTACAGGCTCCAGGCGAGCTGAGAGTCCCGCAAGCGTAGTCACTGGGGGTTGCAGAGTCCCCAGGTGAAGCTCCAGTCGAGCTGTGAGCCTCGACCCAGGGTTCCACGGGGTAGGGTTCGGGGTCCAAATCTTCTGGCTCTGCTCCGCGGAGCTCTGCCACCGCGCAGCTCGTGCTGCCGGTCCTTTTCCTGTTCAACCTCCCGGTAGAACTCCCGGATTACCCGGCATCTGTCCGCCGTCGCTGGGGCATCCCCGAGCAGGGCAATCCGACGCCGCACCTCTCGAAGGCCAGCATCTTCCTCCACCTCCGCGTGGACAGGGCTGGGGACGGGCGTCGTCGCCCCGTCCTGATCCATCCTAGTCAGCTCCTTGATCAGGGTCTTTCTTTTCTTGTTACCCGGCGTTCCTCCCCGGTTCTCCAACATCCCACACAGGGTGTCCCGGTCATAGTGGTGTACACCACCATGGCGTAGGTCTCCTAGGGGCCTGCAGAGAGCGATCCCACCGCTGCCACCAGTATGACGGAATAGAGATGTTGTTCCGCCTGCGGGTGTGCTCTATCTGCGTGACCCCCGTCGCTTACCGCTGGCCCGACTACCGAGTGGCGTGCACTCGGCGTCTCGTGCGACCTGGCGTGACCCCGGGAAGGGGTTAGCGGGCGGTGGAGGGGACCCCTGCCTAGAACCAGCCCGACCACTGAGCCATACGGCACTCAGCGTCCCGAGCAGCTGGTTCACTGACCTTGTGGGTGTGGGACGTCTGTGGAGATCGGTTCTGCCGCGGAGGAATCTTCGTATCTGATGTGGGAAACGTTTCGGATCTTGCGGGAAACGTTTCCGATCGCGGTGCGGGAAAATAGTCGGATCTTCAGCGGATGACTTTTCGGATCGGATCGAGGATGAAGGAATCTTCGGATCCTCCGGGATTGGCGAGGGATTCGGATCTTACCGCAATCCCTCGCAATACCGAAGCGCGGTACACGGCCGCGCCCTTCGGTTCGGATCTCTCGTTCTGGGAACCGAATCACCTTCCGCTGCGCCTCTGCCCTGATCCTCGATGCAGGCACAGAGCGCTCGGTTCGGTTCGGATCTGAACGCCGCACCCTGAGACCACGAGGGATTCTCAGATACGAAAATACGGCGGAGACAAAGACACATCAGTCAAAGCTGGATGCACTGCAAAATCTGCCTTTATTATGCACGGTTCAAGCATTTAACAACTTCACATAAATTAGAATACAATGGGACTCCTTGCCCGCCCTCCCAGGACCCATTGGCCCTTGGCCTTCAGGGAGTCGCCAATTCGGACCGGATGGTCCGAATCGGCCATTTTACGATTCGAACCGGATGGTTCGAATCGGCCATTTTCCGAAACGAGAATTCTGACTGCGCCACAAGGATCGGAAAATGGCGGCGAGCAAGGCAAACAAAGGGAAAATACATTACACAATAAACCAACGGGGACACTTTATTACACCACACAATAATCACATCTAAATAAAATACTGGAAAAACGGGGTGCGTGCCACCACACCCAAGTGTCCATGTCACCACTGTCACTGCACCGCCCCTGGCTGAGGGTGCTGGGCCATCCCGTGACAATGACATCATAGTATTAGCGATGGTCAGGGCCTTTTTTCTTATCGCTGACCAACCCGTGCCTGCGCATTCAGGGCCGGTGCTCTCACTAGGCAAGCTAGGCAACCGCCTAGGGCGCACTGCTGCCTAGGGGCGCAGCCAGGCCCATCCTGGGTTCCATTATTGTACCCCTTCCTCACTGGGCAGCTCATGGAGCCGGCAGTGGTGGCTCGCAAAGCCAACATTGTTTTATCGCGGACCCCCGCTAGCAGCGCAGAAGGTGGGCGTCTTATGGTGACGCGCAGGCACCACCAGATGACATGCGGGCATCACCAGAGGCAGACGAAAGGAAATAGAAAGAAAGAGGCAGAGGAAAGAAAGAAAAAGTCACAGAGGGCAGAGGAAAGAAAGAGGCACAGACCGATCCCGGGCCCGACCAGCGGAAGGGTAAGATGGGCACCGAACGACCGTGTACGACCCCCTTGCACAGTGTGTGTTGCCCCCCTTTCAGTGTGTGCATGTCCCCCGTGCACAGTGTGTAGTCGACGTCGTCCCACGCACACAGTGTATGTGCCCCCCCACATTTCAACAGTTTACACAGGTTTTTTATGGGGGGGGCCCAAGTAGATGGTCTTGCCTAGGGCGCAATATAGTCTAACACCGGCCCTGTGCGCGTTACATCCTCTGCGCATGTTGCAATCCTACCTGTCAGGGCAGTTTGTGACGATAGCGCTGGCTGATGCTTTAGCTGTGTTTGCGCGTGTCCTGGTGTGGGTTTGTGTGAGGTTAAGGCCGTCGCTGACACAATTTGTGTTGAATGGGGTTTGTGCAAACACCTCGTTGTGTGTACAGGAGAGGAGGGGGTGCAGCGGGTGCAGCGGGTGCGCTTCCCGTAGCAATGTGCATGTGACTGTTTCAACTTTATATACGTAAGTGACAATGCCGCAACCTGAGCCGCCGCTGTCACCGCAGACGCTTGACCTCCTTTTTTCTTTGCTTGGGCCGTGCTTGCTCTCGCTTTCTTAGTGACTCGTGCCATCAGGTGCAAAAATAAATGCAGCCATGATACACACCTGTTCACCCCAAAAATAGATAAGAATCCCCCCAGGATTAAAGTAGATACAGAGGGATTTGTGTCCAGATAAAAGGGACCGTCCCTCCTATAAAGGGACCCTTGGGAGGTTTGCAGGATATGTGTCTGTATCAGGAGGTGATGATTACTGGCTGCATGTGTCACCCTGTTGTTCAGGGCTGCCATCAGACGTCTTGGGGCCCCTTACTGGAGCCCCCGTCTCCTCAGTGGCCCATTTCAGTAAATTAATATACAATAAGACATTTTCACCCGCTCCTGCTTATGAAATTTTATAACGAGTGGGTTAAACCCCAAGTGGTCCAACATGGGGATAAAATGTATTTCCTGGTGGTCTGGTGGTGGAGCAATCGATCTGCACCTCAACCAACCTCATACCATATTAATGTGATGAGTCGGTGTGCTCTGACAGCCATCAGATGCCACGGCCCACCGGGAAGTTTCTTGGTCTCCTGGTTGGTTAGCCCTAGGTGGCATAGAGGGGCCCTGTCACCTGTGACACTTACACAAGCAGCCACCGGGTTTTGTACTTGGGCCCCTGGAGACACGGGGCCCATGTACATGTCATTGGCTGTCACCCCCAGATGGCAGCCCTGCTGCCGTATACAAACTATATTGTGAGACCAGAATACTATGTATCTCTGTGTATCGAGATCATGGGGGGGAGAGTCCGATGGAATTGCTGTGCCAGTGTGTCTGCATTAATCCATTTCTGTGAAACCACTTCATTCTCGAAAGCTTCTTATCGCCTTGTAAACCTGGGCTGCCTGTGCCCCTCTAATCCGGGGATTACGGCGCAACGCGGCACCCGTTCGCCACCGGAGCGGGATGCCAGACACACAGGGGCTCCTGGGCGCACGGCTGGCACAATCTGCTCATATAATATAGGAAAAATAAAAGCTATAAAAAGAATGGCAGAGAGTGACAGTGACATCATCATGTGATGTAAAAAATTTACAAGTCCGGGAACCAATGGGTGTGCAGGTCCACAAGACTCGGTCAAGCCAGGTGATGCTTCATTGAACATTTCCTGCAGTTTATGAGTTATTCCTATTTAAAGCTGAGTCTCCCTCCTGACCTGAACTAGCTGAGCTCCTGCACGACTCAAGGTTCTGCAATGCGCTGCTATGCTACCATGCGCTGCTATGCTACCATGCGCTATTATGCTGCCATCGCTGCTATGCTGCCATGCGCTATTATGCTGCCATCGCTGCTATGCTGCCATGCGCTATTATGCTGCCATGCGCTGCTATGCTGCCATGCGCTATTATGCTGCCATCGCTGCTATGCTGCCATGCGCTATTATGCTGCCATGTGCTGCTATGCTGCCATGCGCTATTATGCTGCCATGCGCTATTATGCTGCCATGCGCTATTATGCTGCCATCGCTGCTATGCTGCCATGCGCTATTATGCTGCCATGCGCTGCTATGCTGCCATGCGCTATTATGCTACCAATGCGCTATTATGCTGCCATGCGCTGCTAAGCTGCCATGCGCTGCTATGCTGCCATGCGCTAATATGCTGCCATGTGCTGCTATGCTGACGACCCTTCAAAGATGCGGCTCTAGACTTACTGACGGAGCAGGTGAAAATCAAATATGAGGCGACTCTTGTTACGGTGAAATGCAGAAATTAAACCAATAAATCGACTCAAGACAAGAAGTCACAGCTTCCATTTTCTCTGTGTATCTGTCAATGTGTTTGTGTGTTTTGTCATTGTCTTTGTGTATTTGTCATTGTCACTGTGGCATTTTTGTGCCTGTCAGTGTCTCTGTGTGTTTTGTCAGTGTCTTTGTCCTTGTCTCTGTGTGTAGCTGTGTGACGGGAACCCGCTCCTTCCACCTGTCCTGGCTCTCCAGACACCCCCTTACCAAGATCAGCCCGGCCGCTGGGTTACTCGGAACTCAGTGCCTCGAGCAGCCTGATCTGTAGCTCCAGACCTGCTTGGTCTGATCCTCTGCCTTGGAGCCTCTTTGAATTTCCAGAAGGCCGCTCTGTGCCTTCTGAGGGTGAGAGTGGGTACCCTGAATGAGACACCAGACAAGCTGTATGTTCAAATAGGATTCTGACTTTTATTGAAAAATGTCACTATTTATGCCCAGGTCCAACAGTTATAATTTGCATAAACCAAACGACGAACATTGACCTACTAAAACTCAAATTACATTATGTCAATCAGATATTTACAGTAAACATTCCTTAGCCTTCCTATCACACATCATTTACATAATCTATTGTTCCAATACATCAGATTAAAGTCAAACACTATCCCAGACTCTTGACTGCTCAAACATGCAATCAGATAAAGAGAAAAGTCCTCTTGTGTTATCACACACTACTCAAATCTATTTTACATTCTATACGGAAGAAGCTCTGCACCTTCAAAACACATCTTAGTTCACATACACATAAAGTAATAAAAGTACATTTAAACTAAAACCGAGCAATTTACAATACATTTAAAACCACACAATATAACTGAACATAAAGTCTTTCCCAAAGCAAAGGTCTTTTGGGGTTTTCACCATGGGAAAAAAAGTCTTGGGGTTTGATGCAGGGAGCGCCACATGAGTTCTATGACAAGCTGTTACTCTTTTTCTGTTCTGTCACTGTCTTTATGTCTGTCAACGTTTCTGTCAGTGTCTTTGTCATTGTCTCTGTTGGTGTCTTTGTGTCTGCCAGTGTCTCGCTTTGTTCTGTAATTGGCTTTGTGGCTTTATCAATGTCTCTATGTTTTCTGTCATTGTCTCTGTGTGTCTCTTTCAATATCTTTGTGTCTGTCAATGTTTCTGTGTGCTCTGTCATTGGCTCTGTGTCTCTCACAGTGTCACTGTGTGTTCTATCATTGTCTTTGTGTCTTAGTCAACGTCGCTGTGTGCGTCTGTTAATGTCTTTGTGTGTATCAGTGTCTCTGTGTTCTGTCATTGTCTTGGTGTAGGTTAGTGTCACTGTGTGTTCTCTCATTGACTTTGTGTCTGTCAATGTTTCTGAGTGTTCTGTCATTGTCTTTGTGTCTTTGTCAATGTCTCTGTGTGCCTGTGCCAATGTCTTTGTGTCTCTCTGTGTTCTGTCATTGTCTTTGTGTCTGTGCGTTCTGTCAGTGTCTTTGTGTCTTTCCCATTGTCTCTGTGTGTCTCTGTCGGTGTCTTTGTGCTTTGTCCTATGTTTGTGTCTGTTGATATTTCTTTGTGTTCTGTCAGTGTCATTCTGATTGTAACTGTCTCTGTCAGTGTCTTTGTGTCCCGGTTATGTGCGACGAAGAGTATCGTGAGCAGGAGGTGCTTCATATTGGAATCTGGAAAATGATTCTGCTCTCAGAATCGCGGGGAGAATCTTAACAATACAGTGCGTCAGGATCCAAGATGGCGCACTCCTCACTTGTACTGCTGGTAGTGAAACGATTCGGCGCTTGTAAGGTCCAATGGTGCTTTTTATTTTTCAGAAAGAGCAAAGCAATTAGAGAAAAGCCGTCTCATGACTTTGCAATGAAAGCACCTGGATCTTACGAAGGATCCATTCTCCATCATATCGGATCCTGTCATGTGGGGAAATGATAACCTTTATTATCATAAAGGTCAAAGGACCCAAGGAGGAGATGGTTAATGGACCATTAAGCCGGTGGGTCACTCTCTTGGTTGCTAAGCATATTCTAATCTTAATTTTCTGGCACGTTTTCCACCACATTGAGGGAAAGATCCACATGGACTATTTACCAAAAAAGCATGGCCTAACCACAAGCATCATGTGAAAGCCGCCTGGATCTCAGGCTATCAATGTGTATCTCCAGACTCTCCCAAGTGACTGCCGTGATGCTGGAGATGGAGTTCTCCTGTCTGTGTACTGGCAAGCGAGGAGGAGAGCATCACCACTGCACATGGGCTCCTGACCCGCGGTCACTCTCCCCCTGGATAAAGAAACTTGTTAACTGGTCCAGCTGTATCAACAGCCCGTCCGAAACTCAACAAACCCAACGATGTGAAACAAAAGTGAAAAAAAAAAAACGCAACAGCATAGGAAACATAACCGCGCATTAACTGGACGCAACAGCTGCTGCAGCTCATCTTCAGATAGCAGCGGAACCGCGAACATTGACATGCTAACATTAACGGCTGGCATGGAATAAGGCTAGGGTCAGACTGAGGCAGTGCGAACGCGCGTTCTGGCGCACATAATCACGGCCGCACTAGCAGCAGATGCCGGGCAATGACAGCCAATATACGAAGTACGGTCGCACAAAAGTCCGGCCGCGCAACGCAAGTGGAAAATGAACGCATTTTTTCGAGAACGTTAAACCGCTGGTACTGACGTACAAAGTGCGCTGCGGCCGCATAGCAGCGTGTGTGCGTGATTAGGAGATGTCAGACGCTGCTAGTGTGCGGCCAACATAACGTTCAAACAGCCGGATTTCCCTAGACTTCTTTTCACCCCATCGTCATGAATACGTCCAGAATTGCGCATCGTCTGACCACTTAAGCGTATTCCGTGAAAAAATGCGTGCGCACGCATCGACGTACATTTTGACGGTGGCCGCAGAAAATGCGCTCATCTGTCCCTAGCCAAAGACGTGTCGTTGGCTCTTATACGGAAATGATAAATTAGGGAGACTGGGCAATCCAACCCAGTCTGTGGCTTTGTCTCCGGGTTCAGAAAACCCAGAAACACAATCAGGGTAATTCAAAGAGAATCGAAAAGTCACTGCACGTTCGGTGACTTTTCATTCTCTTCAATTCGGTTCGTTTTGCCGATCCCATTTCGGCGACCCTGCGGTGTATTCAGCAAACAGCACAGGGCCGTCGTAATGCAGGGATAGGCCGCCGCAAACCCGCCGAAAACTAAACGCAAAACCTGGCGAATGCACGCAGAAAACCCGCAAAAACATCTGGATTAACCCGCCGAACACGCCGGAGAAACCCGAGCAGGAGCCAATCACACGCAGCGAAGCCGCCGGAAAAAGCCGACACCGCAGACGAATGGAGGGAATAAATTAGCAAAACAGTTTGCTTGAATGTTTGAAAAGTGAAACACTGTTTGCAAAGAAACTACTGAACAAAAATGTCTGAAATTTACATATAAAATACAATGAATGATAATAAAGAGGCTGTTACAGAAAACATTAAGTAAACGTAAAAAATTCCATAAAAATGCTTAAAATATCCTAAAAAATCTATAAATAAAGAGACTCTTTACTGCAGAATTTTATAATGAACGGTTTATTAGATATTGAATTAAAACGGGAATATTTTTAACATTGAAGCCTATGGGATTCGCCTGAATAAACCTGCCGAATGAAACCACCGAATGGCAGGGCATTAGGGGAACCTTTCGCTGCTGGTTTGTGTTCTCTGAATAGACGAAGCATTGCTTCTCTATGGGGATTTCACTGCCCTCGAACAGGCACCGAACAGGCACTGTATGTTCAGGCAATTCGCCAGGATTTGGCGAATTGCCTGCTCTCTGGATAGCCGAATGGCCAGGAAAGGCAACCGAACGCTGATTTTCACTGTTCGGTTCCCTTTCTCCAGCCATTCGGATCTCTTTGAATAATCCTGAATGTTTCAGTTGTATGAAAGCCTTTGTCAAGTCCACACAGCCGAACATGTGACCGGTCGCCATAATTATCATTTAGGTCTGTTTGCTTGATTTGGCCACTCCGAAGCCTGTGAGCACCTAGTGTGACCCGGGATTATATCTACGAAGTACAACAAGGGGACTACCCTTTCCATTTCCAGGGTCACCACTAGCATTTGAGGGACCCTGGGTGTGAACATTTATTGGGGCCCTTAGACGTGCTTTCAACGCTACACCTCCTTATACGCCACCATTTTTTACAAACACTGACCCCCCCAGATCTTCCTACCTTCCCCCAGATTGACCCCTCTCTGCTCCAGAATAGACACCCCGTGACCCCCCACACCTCCAGATAGTCACACCGTGACCCCTCACACCTCCAGATAGACATCTCGTGACCCCTCTCACCTCCAGATAGACACACCATGACCCCCCACACCTCCAGATAGACACCTCGTGACCCCTCTCACCTCCAGTTAGACATCACATGACCCCTCACACCTCCAGATAGACACCCCGTGACCCCTCTCACCTCCAAATAGACATCACGTGACCCCTCTCACCTCCAAATAGACATCACGTGACCCCTCTCACCTCCAGATAGACATCACGTGACCCCTCTCACCTCCAGATAGACACCTCGTGACCCCTCTCACCTCCAAATAGACATCACGTGACCCCTCTCACCTCCAGATAGACACTTCGTGACCCCTCACACCTCCAGATAGACACCTCGTGACCCCTCACACCTCCAGATAGACACCTCGTGACCCCTCTCACCTCCAGATAGACACCTCGTGACCCCTCTCACCTCCAGATAGACACCTCGTGACCCCTCTCACCTCCAAATAGACATCACGTGACCCCTCTCACCTCCAGATAGACACTTCGTGACCCCTCACACCTCCAGATAGACACCTCGTGACCCCTCACACCTCCAGATAGACACCTCGTGACCCCTCTCACCTCCAGATAGACACCTCGTGACCCCTCTCACCTCCAGATAGACACCTCGTGACCCCTCTCACCTCCAAATAGACATCACGTGACCCCTCTCACCTCCAGATAGACATCACGTGACCCCTCTCACCTCCAGATAGACACTTCGTGACCCCTCACACCTCCAGATAGACACCTCGTGACCCCTCACACCTCCAGATAGACACCTCGTGACCCCTCTCACCTCCAGATAGACATCACGTGACCCCTCTCACCTCCAGATAGACACCTCGTGACCCCTCACACCTCCAGATAGACACCTCGTGACCCCTCTCACCTCCAGATAGACACCTCGTGACCCCTCACACCTCCAAATAGACATCACGTGACCCCTCTCACCTCCAGATAGACATCACGTGACCCCTCTCACCTCCAGATAGACACTTCGTGACCCCTCACACCTCCAGATAGACACCTCGTGACCCCTCTCACCTCCAGATAGACATCACGTGACCCCTCTCACCTCCAGATAGACACTTCGTGACCCCTCTCACCTCCAGATAGACACCTCGTGACCCCTCATACCTCCAGATAGACACCTCGTGACCCCTCTCACCTCCAGATAGATATCACGTGAATCCTCTCACCTCCAGATAGACATCACGTGACCCCTCTCACCTCCAGATAGACACCTCGTGACCCCTCTCACCTCCAGATAGACACCTCGTGACCCCTCTCACCTCCAGATAGACATCACGTGACCCCTCACACCTCCAGATAGACATCACGTGACCCCTCACACCTCCAGTTAGACATCCCCTCTCCTCCAGATAGAGCTGTGGCAGTCGCTGACACTTTTTATCACATGGAGGGTGTCACCAGTGGTGCGGGACCCCCAAAGTGTGGGGCTGGGGGTTTGCACGCACCCTGCTCCCCCCAGCCAAAGTACAGGCCTTTCCATTTCTATAATTGTCGCTGGCTCTTGTCTCTAGCTTTGGATTGACTGCCCAGCCATGGCGTCTCGTTGGGTCAGTGACCAGCTCTCTGGTGGCCCTCTAGTTCTCTTTCTCCTTCTCCTGCTTCTATCCTTGCAGCCCTGCATCACCACAAGCCAAAATGACTACATACTTTAAGGATTGATCTACGTTGCCAGGTCGTTTGGCAAACCCAACCCTCCACCTTGGATAACTGTAGACTAGGACATCAATGTATGATTGATAATATCGCTCTCGTCTCCCGAGGTAGCAGCCACCACCAGCTTCCTCTAACTGGTACCAATTGGTTCCAAAACCTGACACTGGAGCACATCGCCCCATCTCTGACCTTACATCTGAATCTTTAAGTTCTGGGTAGGTATGTTCTGGTCTTCCCAAGCCTCATGGACTTCTCCTGCATTTAGGACAGCTTGTCCTCAGGTTGTCCTCGTGAACCCTTTTGTGCAATTCATTGTCCTTTGCGACACAACTGGTGTTTACAGATGTTGATTTCTTCATTGACCTCTTCCCCCTTGAAGCCTGATCGCGCTCTGATATCCAGCCTCTCTCTCTTGACTTTTTATGTGTCCGTTCAATGAAAGTTCTTGAAGAGCTCCATTAAATTTGTTGACAAAATCTAGAAATCAAGTGTCCTTATCGCCGCGGCGCGGTGAGATCAGCCTCTGCCATTGTTTCTCAAAGGATTATGATAGCAATTTAAAAGATTTACAGGGTTTACTGTTAAAAATTAAGTTAAGCCCTTGGTTTATTCACATCAGGTTACAAAGCAGCTGCAGCTCTGTCCGACAGGTTAGAACCTGGATATAACCCCGTGAGCACATCAAGGGCAGGAGAGGAACATGCCATTAATATTATTATTAGTATTAGATTGTTCTCTGTGTATTATGTGTAACGCAGATATATCAGTGAATCCCAGGCTCTCTGTATTGTGTCCTCTCTGTGTATAATGTGTACTGCAGTCATATCCGTGAATCCCAAGCTCTCTGTATTGTCTCCACTCTGTGTAATGCAGACATATCAGTGAATCGCAGACTCTCTGTATTGTGTCCGCTCTGTGTATTATGTGTAACGCAGTCATATCAGTGAATCCCAGGCTCTCTGTATTGTGTCCTCCCTGTGCATTATGTGTAAAGCAGACATATCCATGAATCCCAGGCTCTCTGTATTGTGTCCTCCCTGTGTATTATGTGTAACGCAGACATATCCGTGAATCCCAGGCTCTCTGTATTGTGTCCTCTCTGTGTATTATGTGTAACGCAGATATATCCGTGAATCCCAGGCTCTCTGTATTGTGTCCTCCCTGTGTATTATGTGTAACGCAGACATATCCGTGAATCCCAGGCTCTCTGTATTGTGTCCTCTCTGTGTATTATGTGTAACGCAGATATATCAGTGAATCCCAGGCTCTCTGTATTGTGTCCTCTCTGTGTATTATGTGTAACGCAGACATATCTGTGAATCCCAGGCTCTCTGTATTGTGTCCTCTCTGTGTATTATGTGTAACGCAGACATATCCGTGAATCCCAGGCTCTCTGTATTGTGTCCTCTCTGTGTATTATGTGTAACGCAGATATATCCGTGAATCCCAGGCTCTCTGTATTGTGTCCTCTCTGTGTATTATGTGTAACGCAGATATATCCGTGAATCCCAGGCTCTCTGTATTGTGTCCTCTCTGTGTATTATGTGTAACGCAGACATATCAGTGAATCCCAGGTTCCCTGTATTGTGTCCTCTCTGTGTATTATGTGTACCGCAGTCATATCCGTGAATCCCAAGCTCTCTGTATTGTGTCCACTCTGTGTAATGCAGACATATCAGTGAATCCCAGGCTCTCTGTATTGTGTCCGCTCTGTGTATTATGTGTAACGCAGTCATATCAGTGAATCCCAGACTCTATGTATTGTGTCCGCAGACAGACATACAGTATGTGTGTGCCAGTGTGTTGGGGATCACAATAATGAGTCAGAGATATAATGCCAGTTTGGGTGCCCTCTCTGTGCCACCCAGGGAAACCAGTCCAGGCTAGAAGCCATGATGCACGCCAGTCTCGTCCCGCACCCTGGGTTATCTGGTTCTCTCTTGCCGGGGAGCTTTATGAGTGTCATTGGGTTTAGGACATTGTGTTACAGTTAAACATTAAAAATTCAGTAAGGAGCACCACGACTCCCATCGATCTGGGGAGACCACGTACTGCTAGAACATCTCTGTCACATGTGCTCAGAATCCCAATGACCTGCATCCGAAAACACATAGAGGCGACACACAAACAAAGCGTGATGAAAAGCGTGTGGACAGGGAGCTTAGAGGACCTCTAATCAGATCGGGGCCTCCTGGCTGGGATGCTCTGCCTTACCCTGAATACTCCAGTTACTCGGACTGTAATCCCCCCCGCCCTATGGTTATCCCCCCTTTTCCCTCTCTATTCTCCCTTTTCCTTGTTACCCCTCCTGAGGTGTAAAGGGCATTTTTTCATCTGAATTCATGGTCACGCTGTTACATTTCTTTATTGTCTCGCACTTCCTTTCGAGTCAGGTTTGTTGCAAATTGTATAACTTTTTACGAAATGAAATAAAATACAGAATATAAAAAATTCTTATCCTTATTGAGGTCCTTTGAATACATCCCACACAATGGAGCAGGAAATGTTTAGACAGGGCTGCAGGAGATCTATTGTGCTGTCTGTGCTACCTGTGATAAAAGATGACAACTGAATGAGATCTAATAGTGGACTTTCAAAGCTGAACGGTACCCCCAGTGAGGTCCTTCGGATACATCCCACACACAATGCAATCCTTATGAGTCGGTTTGCTGGACTTTTAACCCATTCACTCCATTCTTCGGCCAAAGCCAACAAGTGAGGAGGAAGTGGTTGGATAAGTCTGCAGGGGGTGTATTGTGTTCTCCAGGCTAACTGAGATAAGAGCTGGCAGCTGAAAGAGATAAGACAAGGAGCTTAAAATTAGGGATGAGCCAAACACTCCCCAGGTTCGGTTCGAAGCCGAACCCGAACTTTCCAAATGTTCGGATCCGAACCCGAACCAGAACTCGAACTCCATACAAGTCAATGGGGCTGAAAATTTGATTTTTAGAGTGCCCTCCAAGAGGACTATATGCTAGATATTTGCCATAAAAGGTGTATGGGGGTCCGGGTAGTGCCCTGGGGGACAGGAAACAAGGACAAAAAGTTTTAAAAAAAACTTTTTAAAGGGACAGTGAGTTTTCCATGAAATAAGGGTTAAAAATAAAAACCAAAAATTCCTTCAAATATCGTGCCTAGGAGGTCCCCATAACCTGGCCGTGAAGTGGCGGATTTCTAGGATGTATAGAAATATGTAAAAAACAAAAAATGACGTTTCAAATGACGGTAAATGCTTTTCCTTTAATCTATCCATAAACAACTGCCCGGCAGTCTGTATGAAAAGAGGAGACATTTTCGGACACGCAGAAAAAGTTTACTGATTTTTTGGCGGTGAAAAGCAGGAGAATGGAAACTTCTAGACCAAATAGCCGATTTGGAAACTGAGAAAAATGGGAGAATTTTTTTGGTTTGGCTATTTTGACCTAGAATTTTCTCTTCAGTCATTCTCCTGAGTTTCACCTTTCTCTGAATAACCCTGTCAGGGTTATTCAGAGAGCGGTGAAGAGCAGGAGAATGACTGGAGAATGGAAAATTCTAGGTCAAAATAACCAAACCAGAAAAAGTCTCCCATTTAGGTTAGGGTCAGACTAGCGAATTTTTAACATGCGTTTAGGCGCACTTAATCACGGCCGCACTAGCAGCAAATGACGGGCAATGACGGCCAATATACGAAGTACGGTCGCACGAAAGTCTGGCCGCGCAACGCAAGTGGAAAATGAACGCATTTTTTCGAGAACGCAGAACCGCTAGTACGGACGTACAGAGTGCGCTGCGTCCACTAGCGGCGTGTGTGTGTAATTTGGAGACGTCAGACCCTGCTCGTGTCCGGCCAACATAACGTCCAGACACCCAAAGTTTCCTGGTTTGGATCCGTAAAAAATCACGCACAAAAATGCGCATCGTATGACCGTTTTCGCGCATTCCGTGAAAAAATACGGCAATGCGTTCGGGCGCACTTTTTGACGGTTGCTGCGAAATATGCGTTAGTCTGACCCTAGCCTTATCTCACTTTCCAAATCGGCTATTTGGTCCAGATTGTTCTCTTTTCCTGCCATTCTCCTGGTTTTCACCTTTCTCTGAACAACCCTGAGAGAGAGGTGAAAGCCAGGAGAACTGGCAGGAGAAGAGAACTATCTAGACCAAATAGCCAATTTGGAAAGTGAGTTAAATGGGAGAATTTTTCTGGTTTGGCTATTTTGACCTAGAATTTTCACTTCTCCAGTTATTCTCCTGCTTTTCACCGCTCTCTGAATAACCCTGTGAATGTTTAATCCCGAGGTGAAAAATAACATTGCTTAAGGCTGGGGTCAGACGAGCGCAGTTATCATGTCCGTGGCAGCATAGCATTCTGACCAATGGAGCCCCACACACGAAGTACGTCCGCACGGAAGTGAGGACGCATGACGGACGCGGCAAACGGACACAGGTTAGGCAAGAACGTAATACTGCTAGAACGGACGTGCGGAGTGCGTCACGTCTGCAACATCCGTGTAGCTTTGTATGTGAGTGATGAAACGAGGTCAGACAGACGGCATTTATACGTCCAGAATTTTTGACGGACAGAATGTTCTTTCATTGTAATTTATTTTCCCTGCTACATCAGTCAAAAAATACGTCAGTGAAAAAAACGGACTGTGTGGCCACTACCTTGTCGTCAGTCAGTAAGTACGTCCGTACTGCACAGACGCACAGTCCGTACAAAATGCGCTCATCTGACCCTAGCCTTAGATGTTATTTTGAATTTTTTTCAAACACCAGTTAACCACTTGGCTGCTATGGACGCGCTCAGCGCGTCCAGCCAAGTGGTTCTCCTGTGCTATGGACGCGCTGAGCGCGTCCATTCACAGGAGGCAGCAATCCGCCAGATTCCGCCGGATTGCTGCGCCCCCCAGTGCGGGTTGACATCTTGGATGTCAGCCCAGCACTCCGGGACCCCGGCGGAGCAATTAGATGACATCTAATTCAGGCACCCCCCCCCCCCGCATGTGCGGAGGAAGCGCCTGAAAGGGAGGGGGGGAGGTCCTTCGGACCTCTCTCCCTCCCGATCGCCGGGGGCAGAGGGTTAATCCAGGCACCGTTTGGAAGGGCACAGCCTGCCCTTCCAAACGGTGGCTGTGATTAACCCCTGGGGAGCCGGATCACGAATCTGCGCTGAAAACGCCGGATCGTGATCCTCTCCTGGAGCTGGCCGACATCTTGGATGTCGGCCAAGCCTCCAGGAACTCCCCCTGAGGACTGGCCAGTCCTGGAGTTAACCCCTAGCTGCCACCAATGGTGGAGATAGGGGGTTCCAATGAACCCCCTATCTCCCGATCCGTGGCAGCTAGGGGTTAATGTTTGATATTGGTGGATCGGCCAGAGCATGGCCTTTCCAAGGATACCAAACATGAGCATGAAAAATGTTTTAATTTTTTTTTTAAAAAAATTCTACAAAAAAATAAACAAGTTTTTTTTGGTTTTTGTTTTGTTAATGCAGCAATATTGTTCCCATTTCAATTATAATGTGAACAATAAGGCTGGGGTCAGACCAGCGCACTTTTAACGTGCGTTCTGGCGCACATAATTACGGCCGCACTAGCAGCAGATGACGGGCAATGACGGCCAATATACGATGTACGGCCGCACAAAAGTCCGGCCGTGCAACGCAAGTGTAATTTGAATGCATTTTTTTGAGAACGTTGAACCGCTAATAGTACTGACGTACTGAGTGCGCAGCTGCGGCATAGCGGCGTGTTTGCGTGATTAGATGTCAGACGCTGCTAATGTCCAGCCTACATAACGTCCAGACGCAAAAAGAGTTTTATTGACGATCCGTACAAAATCACGCCCGAAAATGCGCGTCGTCTGACCATTTTTGCGCATTCCGTGAAAAAACATGTCAATGCGTTCGGACGCACTTTTTCACGTTCGCGGGGAAAAATGCTTTCGTCTGACCCTAGCCTAATGCTGCACTAACAATTTTTGGATGCGGTGCGTTTGTTAAAAAAAGCGAAATTTTCCCAAAAAAAAAATGTAACGAGACCCCATTTCTAATTTTTTTAACAAGCGCACCCCATACAAAATATAACCGCAAACGATCGCATGTTAAAATGTGAAAAAAAACACTTTACACATAATAAATTATTGAAAATTAAAATTTTATTGCATTTTTGTTATAATATACAGACATGACATAACGTATACATATAATAATGACATATTATGAATCTGCCGAGTCTGCCGGAAAGAACGATATATAATATGTCTGGGTCATATATCAAAATATGGCTACAAAACACGGTTAAACATGATGAGCGAAAGCAGTAAAAATGACCTCAGCACAGAGGTGTGAAAAGCCTCAGCAGCGAAAGGTTAAATGCAGCATATTAGGATGTTTTAGGGAAATTAATTCTCAAATCTCAATCAGAAGCAGACACCACCCCACCCTCAGTATAGTGTACAATGTATCAAATTGATTACCAGACTAAAAACACCTGGTGTTATGCCCGTTTGTGAACAGAGGTCATTTAGAGTTGATAATCTTTCCACGTACACATTAGTTTTTAATTCAATATCTAATAAACCGTTGCTTATAATATTCTGCAGTAAAGAGTCTCTTTATTTCTAGATTTTTTAGTATTTTTTTAAGCATTTTCTATACTTTTTTCAAAATTTCTTTTTTTTTTCGAACTCGAACCGACACACCCAAAAAGTTCGAAATTCGCGAACTTTCGAACTGCCAAAGTTCGGGTCGAACTCCGAACCATCCGAACCCGAACAGCTCATCCCTACTTCAAATACCTCTAATCTAACTCCTGGTGATGTCCTTTGAATACATCACAAAGATGTGAGTCGGTGACTGACCCATTCACTCCATTCTATGACCAAAGCCACACCGTGAGGAGCAAGTGGTGGAAAGATACAAAATATCACACATGCCACGCGCATCCCGGGACATAGCGGGCGCAGTTTGTCCTCCCTACCGTCCCTGTTTTAGCGCGGGGATTGTAATAGCGCCCTTAATTTTTTGGTGTTAGTGGTCCTTTAACGCAGGTGAGGACGCGTCTCAACGTTTCCAGTGAGCGAGGCCCTTATCACGTCGCCCTGTGATACTTTATGACCCGTTTCACTGTCCCTCGCCCCCATCGCCCCATATTTCCTTTGTTCCATGATATAATGGAGTGAATCACGCGTGGTATTTAATAAGCTGTGAACGTGGCCGCGTGTTTGCTCGTTCAGATACACATTCACAGCGATACAAAAGAGATACAGCTCTATAAATACCCGCCGTGTGTTGATATGCATTATCCCACCACTTATCACATGCTGCTAGCAATGTCACCGGGTTAGGAGAGTGTGCCCCCTCCCCGCCGCCGGGCACGGCCTCCCTCACTCCCCTCCATGCCGCTCGCACATTGGCTGCCTGCGTGATGTCCCTGACCTAAGAAAGCCCGTGATGTCACAGCGCAGGAAACAAACATACACACAAACCAGACACAGCGGGGCCCGAGATGTATACATCCACAGGTGCAGGGATCCCATGATCATCGTGAACGGAAAGGAGGCAGAGGCTAACGCCAAAATATACAAAACATCACAGAGTTTCACTTCTTCTATATCGGGCGCTGGGTTTATTTACTGTATTAATTGTTTATTCTCTAAATAGCGACTTGCAGCGAACCCCCCGAGTGACCCTGTGCAGGAGGGACAGTCCTGATCTTTACACCACACGCCTCGTTTCTCTCCTAATCCCTCTATTTTTAGGGGTTCCTCCATATATTCATGGTTTGCGGGTTTCTTTTTAGGGGCTCCTCCATATATTCAGGGTGTGCGGTGTCTTTTTAGGGGTTCCTCCATATATTAGGGTGTGCGGGTGTCTTTTTAGGGGTTCCTCCATATATTCAGGGTGTGTGGGGTGTTTTTAGGGGTTCCTCCATATATTCATGGTTTGCGGGTGTCATTTAGGGGTTCCTCCATATATTCAGGTGTGCGGGTGTCTTTTTAGGGGTTCCTCCATATATTCAGGGTGTGTGGGTGTGTTTTTAGGGGTTCCTCCATATATTCATGGTTTGCGGGTGTCATTTAGGGGCTCCTCCATATATTCAGGGTGTGCGGGTGTCTTTTTAGGGGTTCCTCCATATATTCAGGGTGTGCGGGTGTCTTTTTAGGGGTTCCTCCATATATTCAGGGTGTGTGGGTGTGTTTTTAGGGGTTCCTCCATATATTCATGGTTTGCGGGTGTCATTTAGGGGTTCCTCCATATATTCAGGGTGTGCGGTGTCTTTTTAGGGGCTCCTCCATATATTCAGGGTGTGCGGTGTCTTTTTAGGGGTTCCTCCATATATCAGGGTGTGCGGGTGTCTTTTTAGGGGTTCCTCCATATATTCAGGGTGTGTGGGTGTGTTTTTAGGGGTTCCTCCATATATTCATGGTTTGCGGGTGTCATTTAGGGGTTCCTCCATATATTCAGGGTGTGCGGGTGTCTTTTTAGGGGTTCCTCCATATATTCAGGGTGTGCGGGTGTCTTTTTAGGGGCTCCTCCATATATTCAGGGTGTGCGGGTGTCTTTTTAGGGGCTCCTTCATATATTCAGGGCGTGCGGTGTCTTTTTAGGGGCTCCTCCATATATTCAGGGTGTACGGGTGTCTTTTTAGGGGCTCCTCCATATATTCAGGGTGTGGGTGTCTTTTTAGGAGTTCCTCCATATATTCAGGGTGTGCGGGTGTCTTTTTAGGGGTTCCTCCATATATTCAGGGTGTGCGGTGTGTTTTTAGGGGCTCCTCCATATATTCAGGGCGTGCAGGTGTCTTTTTAGGGGCTCCTCCATATATTCAGGGTGTTCGGGTGTATTTTTAGGGGCTCCTCCATATATTCAGGGTGTGCGGGTGTCTTTTTAGGGGCTCCTCCATATATTCAGGGTGTTCGGGTGTATTTTTAGGGGCTCCTCCATATATTCAGGGTGTGCGGGTGTCTTTTTAGGGGCTCCTCCATATATTCAGGGTGTGTGGGTGTCTTTTTAGGGGCTCCTCCATATATTCAGGGTGTGCGGGTGTATTTTTTGGGGCTCCTCCATATATTCAGGGTGTGCGGTGTGTTTTTAGGGGCTCCTCCATATATTCAGGGCGTGCAGGTGTCTTTTTTAGGGGCTCCTCCATATATTCAGGGTGTTCGGGTGTATTTTTAGGGGCTCCTCCATATATTCAGGGTGTGCAGGTGTCTTTTTAGGGGCTCCTCCAATATTCAGGGTGTTCGGGTGTATTTTTAGGGGCTCCTCTATATATTCAGGGTGTGCGGGTGTCTTTTTAGGGGCTCCTCCATATATTCAGGGTGTGCGGGTGTATTTTTAGGGGCTCCTCCATATATTCAGGGTGTGGGTGTCTTTTTAGGGGCTCCTCCATATATTCAGGGTGTTCGGGTGTATTTTTAGGGGCTCCTCCATATATTCAGGGTGTGCGGGTGTCTTTTTAGGGGCTCCTCCATATATTCAGGGTGTGTGGGTGTCTTTTAGGGGCTCCTCCATATATTCAGGGTGTGCGGGTGTATTTTTAGGGGCTCCTCCATATATTCAGGGCGTGCGGTGCGTTTTTAGGGGCTCCTCCATATATTCAGGGCGTGCGGTGCGTTTTTAGGGGCTCCTCCATATATTCAGGGTGTGCGGGTGTCTTTTTAGGGGTTCCTCCATATATTCAGGGTGTACGGGTGTCTTTTTAGGGGCTCCTCCATATATTCAGGGTGTGCGGGTGTCTTTTAGGGGCTCCTCCATATATTCAGGGTGTGCGGGTGTCTTTTAGGGGCTCCTCCATATATTCAGGTGTGCGGTGTCTTTTAGGGGCTCCTCCATATATTCAGGGTGTACGGGTGTATTTTTAGGGGCTCCTCCATATATTCAGGGTGTGCGGGTGTCTTTTTAGGGGCTCCTCCATATATTCAGGGTGTGTGGGTGTCTTTTTAGGGGCTCCTCCATATATTCAGGGTGTGCGGGTGTCTTTTAGGGGCTCCTCCATATATTCAGGGTGTACGGGTGTATTTTTAGGGGCTCCTCCATATATTCAGGGTGTGCGGGTGTCTTTTTAGGGGCTCCTCCATATATTCAGGGTGTGCGGGTGTCTTTTTAGGGGCTCCTCCATATATTCAGGGTGTGTGGGTGTCTTTTTAGGGGCTCCTCCATATATTCAGGGTGTGCGGGTGTCTTTTTAGGGGCTCCTCCATATATTCAGGGTGTGTGGGTGTATTTTTAGGGGCTCCTCCATATATTCAGGGTGTGGCGGGTGTCTTTTTAGGGGTTCCTATATATATATTCAGGGTGTGCAGGTGTCTTTTTAGGGGCTCCTCCATATATTCAGGGTGTGCGGGTGTCTTTTTAGGGGTTCCTCCATATATTCAGGGTGTGCGGGTGTCTTTTTAGGGGCTCCTCCATATATTCAGGGTGTGCGGGTGTCTTTTTAGGGGCTCCTCCATATATTCAGGGCGTGCGGTGTGTTTTTAGGGTTCCTCCATATATTCAGGGCGTGCGGTGCGTTTTTAGGGGCTCCTCCATATATTCAGGGGTGCGGTGTGTTTTTAGGGTTCCTCCATATATTCAGGGCGTGCGGGTGTCTTTTTAGGGGCTCCTCCATATATTCAGGGTCGTGCGGGTGTCTTTTTAGGGGCTCCTCCATATATTCAGGGTGTGCGGGTGTCTTTTTAGGGGCTCCTCCATATATTCAGGGTGTGCGGGTGTCTTTTTAGGGGCTCCTCCATATATTCAGGGTGTGTGGGTGTCTTTTTAGGGGCTCCTCCATATATTCAGGGTGTGCGGGTGTCTTTTTAGGGGCTCCTCCATATATTCAGAGTGTACGGGTGTATTTTTAGGGGCTCCTCCATATATTCAGGGTGTGGGTGTGTTTTTAGGGGCTCCTCCATATATTCAGGGTGTACGGGTGTATTTTTAGGGGCTCCTCCATATATTCAGGGTGTGTGGGTGTCTTTTTAGGGGCTCCTCCATATATTCAGGGTGTACGGGTGTATTTTTAGGGGCTCCTCCATATATTCAGGGTGTGTGGGTGTCTTTTTAGCGGCTCCTCCATATTTTCAGGGTGTGTGGGTGTCTTTTTAGGGTTCCTCCATATATTCAGGGTGTGGGTGTGTTTTTAGGGTCTGCTCCATATATTCAGGGTGTGCGGGTGTGTTTTTAGGGTTCCTCCATATATTCAGGGTGTGGGTGTGTTTTTAGGGTCTCCTCCATATATTCAGGGTGTGGGTGTCTTTTAGGGGCTCCTCCATATTTTCAGGGTGTGCGGGTGTGTTTTTTAGGTCTCCTCCATATATTCAGGGTGTGGGTGTCTTTTTAGGGGTTCCTCTATATATTCAGGGTTTGCGGGTGTGTTTTTAGGGTCTCCTCCATATTTTCAGGGGTGCAGGTATCTTTTGTAGGGGCTCCTCCATATATTCAGGGTGTGCGGGTGTGTTTTTAGGGGTTCCTCCATATATTCAGGGTGTGCGGGTGTCTTTTTAGGGGCTCCTCCATATATTCAGGGTGTGCGGGTGTCTTTTAGGGGCTCCTCCATATATTCAGGGTGTGCGGTGTCTTTTAGGGGCTCCTCCATATATTCAGGGTGTACGGGTGTATTTTTAGGGGCTCCTCCATATATTCAGGGTGTGCGGGTGTCTTTTTAGGGGCTCCTCCATATATTCAGGGTGTGTGGGTGTCTTTTAGGGGCTCCTCCATATATTCAGGGTGTGCGGGTGTCTTTTAGGGGCTCCTCCATATATTCAGGGTGTACGGGTGTATTTTTAGGGGCTCCTCCATATATTCAGGGTGTGCGGGTGTCTTTTTAGGGGCTCCTCCATATATTCAGGGTGTGCGGGTGTCTTTTTTAGGGGCTCCTCCATATATTCAGGGTGTGTGGGTGTCTTTTTAGGGGCTCCTCCATATATTCAGGGTGTGCGGGTGTCTTTTTAGGGGCTCCTCCATATATTCAGGGTGTGTGGGTGTATTTTTAGGGGCTCCTCCATATATTCAGGGTGTGCGGGTGTCTTTTTAGGGGTTCCTATATATATATTCAGGGTGTGCAGGTGTCTTTTTAGGGGCTCCTCCATATATTCAGGGTGTGCGGGTGTCTTTTTAGGGGTTCCTCCATATATTCAGGGTGTGCGGGTGTCTTTTTAGGGGCTCCTCCATATATTCAGGGTGTGCGGGTGTCTTTTTAGGGGCTCCTCCATATATTCAGGGCGTGCGGTGTGTTTTTAGGGTTCCTCCATATATTCAGGGCGTGCGGTGCGTTTTTAGGGGCTCCTCCATATATTCAGGGCGTGCGGTGTGTTTTTAGGGTTCCTCCATATATTCAGGGCGTGCGGGTGTCTTTTTAGGGGCTCCTCCATATATTCAGGGTGTGCGGGTGTCTTTTTAGGGGCTCCTCCATATATTCAGGGTGTGCGGGTGTCTTTTTAGGGGCTCCTCCATATATTCAGGGTGTGCGGGTGTCTTTTTTAGGGGCTCCTCCATATATTCAGGGTGTGTGGGTGTCTTTTTAGGGGCTCCTCCATATATTCAGGGTGTGCGGGTGTCTTTTTAGGGGCTCCTCCATATATTCAGGAGTGTGCGGGTGTATTTTTAGGGGCTCCTCCATATATTCAGGGTGTGGGTGTGTTTTTAGGGGCTCCTCCATATATTCAGGGTGTACGGGTGTATTTTTAGGGGCTCCTCCATATATTCAGGGTGTGTGGGTGTCTTTTTAGGGGCTCCTCCATATATTCAGGGTGTACGGGTGTATTTTTAGGGGCTCCTCCATATATTCAGGGTGTGTGGGTGTCTTTTTAGCGGCTCCTCCATATATTCAGGGTGTGTGGGTGTCTTTTTAGGGTTCCTCCATATATTCAGGGTGTGGGTGTGTTTTTAGGGTCTGCTCCATATATTCAGGGTGTGCGGGTGTGTTTTTAGGGTTCCTCCATATATTCAGGGTGTGGGTGTGTTTTTAGGGTCTCCTCCATATATTCAGGGTGTGGGTGTCTTTTAGGGGCTCCTCCATATTTTCAGGGTGTGCGGGTGTGTTTTTAGGGTCTCCTCCATATATTCAGGGTGTGGGTGTCTTTTAGGGGTTCCTCTATATATTCAGGGTTTGCGGGTGTGTTTTTAGGGTCTCCTCCATATATTCAGGGTGCAGGTATCTTTTGTAGGGGCTCCTCCATATATTCAGGGTGTGCGGGTGTGTTTTTAGGGGTTCCTCCATATATTCAGGGTGTGCGGGTGTCTTTTAGGGGCTCCTCCATATATTCAGGGTGTGCGGGTGTCTTTTAGGGGCTCCTCCATATATTCAGGGTGTGCGGGTGTGTTTTTAGGGGCTCCTCCATATATTCAGGGTGTGCGGGTGTATTTTTAGGGGCTCCTCCATATATTCAGGGTGTGTGGGTGTCTTTTTAGGGGCTCCTCCATATATTCAGGGCGTGTGGGTGTGTTTTTAGGGGCTCCTCCATATATTCAGGGTGTGTGGGTGTCTTTTTAGGGGCTCCTCAATATATTCAGGGTGTGTGGGTGTGTTTTTAGGGGCTCCTCCATATATTCAGGGTGTGTGGGTGTCTTTTAGGGGTTCCTCCATATATTCAGGGTGTGTGGGTGTGTTTTTAGGGGCTCCTCCATATATTCAGGGTGTGTGGGTGTGTTTTTAGGGGCTCCTCCATATATTCAGGGTGTGCGGGTGTGTTTTTAGGGGCTCCTCCATATATTCAGGGTGTTTGGGTGTCTTTTTAGGGGCTCCTCCATATATTCAGGGTGTGTGGGTGTGTTTTTAGGGGCTCCTCCATGTGTTTGAGGCTTTCTGGATTCTCTGAGCATGCTGGGTAATTCACGAGGTCGCGAATCATTAATCATTCAGTAAAAGAAAATATAAATAGTTTTCACAGTACAAGAATCATTCGGCGCCCTGAGGGGCGACCCGACCACCAGGACAATTCTCCCCCGTAAAGAAGATGAGGGGAAAAAAAACATTCAGGGTTATTCAGAGAGCACCGAAATGTCACTTACATTTTGGTGCTCTCTGATTCGCCGCACTTCAGCAAGTCTGGTTCGCTGACCCTGTGGTGAATTCGGCATTCACCGCAGGGTCCCCGAAGTGCTGTGAATCGGTCGCAGACAGCCTCCACAAACCCGCCGGACAAACGCAGCCGACCCGCAGATAAAAGCCGCCAAGCTGCCGGACGGGTAAACAAAAAAAACAAAACGATTGAAAGTGCCAAATTTTAACGCTGTTTGCAAAAAAAACTACTCAACGAAAATGTCTGGAATTTTCATATAAGATCCTATGAATAATATATAAAAGGTCTGTTACAGAAAAAACGAGAAAATGATATTAAAAAAAACGGGGGGAAAATTTGGTGAAAAAAATTGCGAAAAATGCCTTAAAGATCCAAATAAATCTATAAATAAAGAGACTTTTTGCTGCAGATTAAAATAATAAACGGTTTATTAGATATTGAATAAAAACAGGAATATTTTTATCATTGAAATCTATGGGATTCGCCTGAATAAACCTGTCGAAGGAAAACACTGAACATCAGGGCATTTCACTGACATTTCTCTGCTGTTCGGTGTTTGTGAATAGATTAACCATTGCTTCTCTATGGGGGATTTCACTCCCGCCGAACAGGCACAAAATTTGCCTGCAATTCGCCAAAATTAGGCGAACTGCCTGCTTTCTGAATAGCCGAATGGCCCCCGAAAGTGCACCGTGCAGGGAAGTTTACCGTTCGGTGGAATTTCGGGGACTCTTCTGTTAAATTGGAATAACTCAGTGGCGGCAGGAAATAAATAATGGATAGAGATGAAGAAAATGCTGGTTTTCACACGAGGAATTGATCTGGAGAAAGTGAAGAATCTAGCGGAATGCGCACAAACACATCCCATACGTCCTCACGCATCGTGTAGTGACTGCCCAGCCTTGCACACTAGACACTCATATTCACCCTGCACTCACACTCCCATCACTCAAGGTGTAATTCAATAACAGCCGAACTTGACGCCGAATTGCACCGAACGTGCAATTTTGTGGCAATTTGGCAATTCAAAAAGGTGGCAATTCGCCAAATATTGGCGAATTGCCTGCATGTACGGTGCCTGTTCGGCGGCAGTGAAATCCCCCATAGAGAAGCAATGGTTAATCTATTCACATTGAACAGCAGAGAAATGTCAGTGAAATGCCCTGATTTTCGGTGGTTTCATTCGGCAGGTTTAATCAGGCGAATCCCATAAGCTTCAATGTAAAAATAAAATTCCAGTTTTTACTATTTTTTTATTCAACCGTCTATTCTTCTCATTTTCAGCAAAAAGTATTTTTATTTATTTATTTTTTATAAGAAAAATTAGCCATTATTCTGGATTTTTTAGGCGAAATTTTTGATTCCCATATTTTTAAATGCATTTTTTTTTTGTTCTGTAGCAGACGTTTTTGTCATTATTTTTAGGACCCGTTTTTTTATTATTATGTCCATGCATTTTTATTTATTTACTTTTTTAGCCATTATTCTGGGGTTTTTTAGGGGAAATTTTTGATTCCCATTTTTTTAAACGGCTTTTTTTTATATTTTTGACCTTAATTTTTATTATTTTAAGGACTTTTTTTATTATTTCTATGCATTTTTATTGTTTTAAACACCTTTCAAAAAAATTGCCTATTTTTTTTTTATTTTACCCCCAGTTCGGCGGCATTCAGCAGTTGATCAGCTATATTTCGGCAGTCTGTTCGGTGGAGTTCGGCAAATCGTCAGATTCCTTCCGTGGGTTGATCGGCGGAGTTCGGCGGATCTCTTCGCCACACTTTGAATTTACCGCCGGGTCTGCGAACTGAGCTCGTCGAAGTGCACCAGTTAAATTTCAGTGGTCTCTCATTAACCCCTTCGACCACAATACATTAATGAAACAGAGATAAATGACACCCACCTGCGCGTTATCCCAGGTGACAGGGAGTATAAATGTGACTTTATTAACACTATATGAGCTGTAGATTGCAAGCTCACTGGACACTGTCCCAGCAAAGCTGCGTTACTGCGTATTGTCTACAGTCAGGCTGTCACAGTGACACAGCCCCACAAATCTTGATGCCTGTAATTCTCAGAATTCCGTTCCTAAAATTCAATGGCCCAGGAATCATGGGAGTTGTAGTACAGAAACATGTGCGAGGGCCGAAGTTTGACAGCGCTGGCCTAATGATTGAGACATGGCATGGCGGCCCCGTCGCGGAGTTTGTCTGTTGATCAATGACGATTCTTTATAAAAATCTGCTTATATACTGTTTTTTCCCCCTAAAATGTGACCCTCATTAAAGCCAATGACACGGCAACCAGGACGGCTTTATCTTAGGCGCTTTCTTTCTGAAGGTTGAGACAGACCCGGTGTGAAAGTTATTTTTTAGCCTCGTTCTTCTTCTTCTGTTTTTTTTAATCTTTGCAACCTGCTGTGTATATCATTACATTCGGCAGATCTTAGCTGTCAATCACAGTATTCGCAGCGTCCAATCAGCACGCGGCCAAGTTGTTATACCCGCAAAAACAGTGACAATTTTTCACGTCAGAAGGAAAGTCTCCAGAGATAAAGAAAGATCCCACAAAACCACAAATGACAATTAAAAAAAAATATTTGCATGAGGAATTTTGATAAAGAACGCTGCCGTGCGAAAGCAATGATATCATGGAGCCACTTTAACGCTCTGTGCAGCTCAGCGCACACACTGCATCTTATGCATCTATAAATATGTTTCGGAGCGTGTATTTTCACATGTGAAACGCGTGGACATGCTGCACAATGTGTTGTCCTGTTGTTTGTTGCCATCTAGTGGCCACAGGAAGCAGTGCAACATTGCAGTGTTTACCATATTGAACTTTTAAAGGGACGCTCTGCTCATCCTGCCCAGTTACAGTTACAAGTATTTATAAAGCGCCAACAAGTTCCGTAGCGCTGACCACTTTATAGTTTTAAAGTGGTCAGGATGGGAGGAGTGCCCCCTTCTCCCACTCATCCCCCATCTGGTGAAATTGCAGGGTGAAGTGGAGGAGTTTCCTCTGCTCCACCCAGCGTCACCAGCAGCCAGGACTTTTGAATTTCCCGACTGCCGGTCACCAGATTGGTCACTAGTGATGTCACGCACACAGCGGCCGACGTCACCCTCTGAGACCAATCGCTGCAGCAAGTGTTCCCAGAGAGGCAGCGATGGATCAGATCTGTGCATGCGCGTGCGGCTCCGATCCATCGCTCTGCGCAGGCGCTACGCAACTTGTGTACGTAAAGTGTGCGAGTCCCATAGCGCTGCGCAATTTGTGGTTCTTACGCTTCGCAAGTTGTATAGGAGCACAAATTGCTTAGAAAAAAAAAGGAGCTGCTCGGCGAGGAGGAAAAGGTGAGTAAAATCTCACAATAAACCAACAAAAAAGTTAATAAATAATTGGGCAGAGGCTGTCAGCAGGACCTGCCCAATTATTAATGGGCAAAAAAAAGTGAACTCTATTTTTTATATAGTGTCCCTTTAATTAATACTATTTTTTCACAGTAAATAATATGGCTATACCTGAGATGGGAGTGTGTTCCTTTTACCCCTCTCATTCAATCCATGCAATATCCATATCTTTGGGTAAATCCACACTGGCTTATCTTAACACCTAGAACCTTGCAGGCAATATTTTTTACAGTGTCCAACTTGGCAGCAGTGGAAACATTGTGTAATAATACCTGGGGGGTCAAAGGTAGTCATAGCTGCTCTGATGGAGCCTGAAAGCACTTTCATATATACCTTATTATTTTCAAACCTTTTACTGACTGGGTCTTTTATTCACTTTTTGTCACCCTGATTGTACTTAACAAGGGAAAAAGACAAAAGAATAATGAAAAATGAATGCGGACAATGAGAGAACGAGCATCCTGTGACATCATTCCGCCTAGGTATGGCATTTAATATATACGAGAAGCCAGAATCAGAGCATCTATTGACTATCTGTACAGTAGACATAGGACTGTGGGTGTTTTTGGGCAGTTTTAGGCCATTTTACTTAGAAAAATAATAAAATACATACATACAGGCCAGGTACCCTATGGGATGTGCAAGGAATGTAGCCTCTGTTCACTGATCTCCATTCTTTAAAGCAAATAAATACAAATTTGGGGGTAAATGGTGGATCTAGTAGGGTTCAATAAAGAGCTATTGGAGGGACCCCACTAGTCGGACGTTGAATACAAAGGGTATTTTTGGGACATTTTTAAAGTGCCTTTTGTTTAGTTTAGGGAAATGGAGACCCTGTAGAGAGAAGTGAAATTTTGGGGAGATAGAGGGTTTTAGCGTAAATGCAGACATTGAGGTTTTTACCCCAAAATATAGGGGGAGATAGAGGCGAGTCTCCTTCTGTCCATCTCTGGGATTGCGTGCCGGTCTGTACCTGAGCAGTAGCCAGGGTGTTTAAGGGCCATATCTGGTAGTGTTCTCCTTCCTGTTCATAAACACAGTTACCTTATAAACAGGCAGGCAGCCCCCCCACAGTGATGTGTCCCTTTAACCCCTAATGGCCATGTGCTTCCTTCCATATTAAATCCCCCATGACGTCACGCTCTGACCCTATACTTTACTCCCTGCCTGCTGCAGTGAGTACAGGGGATACAGGGAGAGGTGGGCTTGGTGGGTCACAGCAGTGCGGTGGAAAGTTCAGTCTTCTGGGTTCGAAGGAGACCCCTCATCGAGATGTGCGATTTTTAATGAGGGGCTTGCAGGGTGTCCTGGTGCAATAGTGGGATGAGGGTGAATTCACCGAGGGATGAGGGTAAATTTGCAGAAATCTGTTGGAAGAAAATAAGTTACGATTTGGAATGAAAGTTGAAAATCGACTGTCTGTCTGTCCATGTATCGATCCATTTGTCCTTCTGTTTATCTATGTATTAATTCATCTGTCTGTCTTTGTATCTACAGATCCGTCTGTCTGTGTGTCTGTCTATCTATCTATCCATTGGTGTGTGTACAGATCTGTCTGTGTGTCTGTCTATGTCTGTGTGTCTACATTCCGTCTATCTATTAGTCTGCATGTCTTTACATCGGTCTTTCTGTCGATCCGTCTGTGTGTCTACAAATCTGTCGATGTGTCTGTCTGTCTGAGTGTCTACAGAACCATCTGTCTATCTAAGTATCTGTCTGTGGGTCTATAGATCTGTCTATCTGTATGTCTGTGTGTATACAGATACTTCTGTCTGTCTATCCATCTGTGTGTCTACAGATCCATTTGTCTGTCTGTGTATCTGCAGATACTTCTGTCTGTCGATCCATCTGTGTGTCTACAGATCCATTTGTCTGTCTGTGTATCTGCAGATACTTCTGTCTGTGTCTACAGATCTGTCAGAGGTCGAGATTAGATTACAGTGTAACTATAAAGTAACTCTTTGTTTGATCACACGGCCACTTTCTTTTTATACAATGTAAACGCTAAGAATGTGACGTGACACGTGAATATTCCCAGTGACTGTGTCTAAGTATAGAGGTCTCGATGCACGGTATCATCGCTTGGCGTTCGGTTCACTGTCTCTATGAGATACCCTCTATGTTTTTATGTTTTGGGGAAGGTCCGTACCTCCTTAGAACAGACCGCAGTCTTTCAGGTTTTCCTTGATGATAATGTCTGTGACCGCGTCAAACACAAACTTGACGTTCTCTGTGTCTGTGGCGCAGGTCATGTGGCTGTAGATCTCCTTCACATCTCGTCGCATGTTCAGCTCCAGGAACTGTGTCTTGATGTAATTCCCAGCATCTTCATATGTGTTGGGACCTGCATATCGAATCGAAAGAGATATTAAAGTCATAAAACGCATATTAAGGGAGTGGGCAGCCTTCAGCACATCTTCTGCTCTGGACACGGACATTCACAAAGCTCACTTGGCCTGACTTGCCCGGTAAACCCCCACATGGTTGCTCTAAGGCTAGGGTCAGACGAACGCATTTTTATGTTGTCTGTGAAAAAGTGCGTTCGAACGAATGGACGCATTTTTTCACAGAATACGTGATAGTGGTCATACTATACGCATTTTCGTCCGTGATTTTGTACGGATCATCAATAAAACACTTTTTGTGTCTGGACGTTATGTTGGCCGGACATTAGCAGTGTCTGACGTCTCCTAATCACGCAAACACGCCGCTAGCGGACGCAGCGCACTCTGTAAGTCCGTACCTGCGGTTTCACGTTCTCGAAAAAATGCGTTCATTTTCCACTTGCGTTGCGCAGCCGGACTTTTGTGCGACCGTACTTCGGATATTGGCCGTCATTGCCCGGCATCTGCTGCTAGCACGGCCGTGATTAAGTGCGCTAGAACGCGCGTTCGCACTGCCTCAGTCTGACCCTAGCCTTAGAGTGCTGTAGTTCTTGAAGGTCTACCATGTGGATGCAATGCATCTAATGACATTGACATTCTGGAAAAGCAGCGACAACGCGGCTCATGTGTAATCCTACATGGTATTGGTGATCCATGCCCTATGCACTTTGGTTTTTCATGCATGCCATCCAATGGAGAAGTAATCCAGCGTTTCGTCTTCTCCTCAAAGGTTTCACACACTCATGATCAATACATACAGAGAACTCAATGAATATGAGTAATAAAAGGCATTCGTACTTGGCCCATTGGATTGCCAAATTTTTGCGCCCATTCTACTAACCAATGGTATGAGTGTTGGGAGATGGGGACGTGAGAATTAAATGGCATACTTTTAACCAAGGGCTTGATATAATTTGGCCCGATAGGCAAGATCAGCACCTTTCGGGCCTCATTTTGGCCATTTTTTGGTTTGGGAGACCCAAATTCGGGTGTACTGGCATTTTGATTCTCGATAAAAATATGGGCTCTTGCGGCTATACTTTCTAATGGTGACATTGAATCTTTCGATTTCGGGCTGAAAGTTCCAGCTGGTATTTTTTCAGAAAAATCAACCAATGGGATTGAATCGAACCCCACGTTAGAGGCTAAATTGACCAAATCACCCACGACTCTTGGCTGGACTCACCATCATAGTCTGGGAAGCAGATGCTCAGATGGGCCTTCTTGATCTTCTCTGTGAAGACGTCCTTCTTGTTGAGGAAAAGTACAATGGAGGTGGTAGCGAAGTAACGGTGGTTACAGATGCTGTTGAAGAGATGGAGACTCTCGTGCATGCGGTTCTGCGAGGAAGAGAGATACGCACCTGTTTAGAAACACTTATTCTGTCATGTTCTTCACTGTATGACACCAACATCTTACTCTATCATCTTGGATTGATCTTGGCCAACGTTCCTTTGTCTATTTTCTACTTTGTTGGTCTCTGGTCAGGTTGATGGCTTGGGTTCTCAGTGTATGACTGCTACTACAGTAAAACTAATCATTGCCAGGCCATTGTGCCCATGCCACATCATGCCCAGCAGTAACAAGGCACCAACTTTACTGCTGGGGGCCACACAAGTCAGCAGACGTGGGCACTCAGAAGCATGTAAAGCTCAAATGTTGCGAGAGCATGCAATGTGTGAAAATGAGAGCTAAGCACAACAAAAAACACAATGAGACCATACGCTCGCTCTTCCTAGCCTTAGCTACCAATAAAACAGGTCAGCCACTCGAATGTGAGTGTTTTGGAACAATTCCATCATTTTCACCTCTGTATCCAGTTATATTTTGCGATTTGGACTTGTGTTTGTTTTGTGTGTTTTGTTTGCCTTTGGTTTACTGTCTTTACACATCCCCGCACTCACCACTTCGTCATCCTCCACCAGGACCATGTCGTAGGCGCTCAGTGCCGCAATGAAGATGATGCAGGTCACCCCTTCGAAGCAATGGATCCACTTCTTCCGTTCAGAGCGCTGGCCACCAACATCAAACATTCTGTGATATGGGAGAGGTTTAATACAGTAAGAATAACCAACAGGAGGTTCATTACGAACATCTGACCACCATGATCTCCGGCACAAGGGTCGACTAGTATTGTGTTTGTTTACAGATATGGCCAGACTATAAGACTGAAGAGGACATGGTGAAGCTGGTCAGGGTTTAAAGGATAGGTTTTGGAACAGCCCTCGCTGCTAGAAGTGTCTGGGACAAAATGCTGCTGCCATGGACAGTTTGGGCACTGGGAATGCTTATTGATGGCAAAGTCGTATTCTGCGTAGAAACCTGTATTGCATGTGTGTAAGCAACTAACTGAAAGGCATGGATGGGTTTCTGCAAAGGATAAAAAGTACTGCAGGGCACAACTAGGCCAATGGGTAACATACTGAGGCTTTGTTTAGGTAGAGACCTGCATGGCGCATATCCTGGGCCAACTCTATAGACACCATGGCTTGAGCAAAAAGATACATTGTAGGGAAAGGTTTAGGTAAAGCACAGGACAATGTGCGGCAGATGGTGACATGGCAGGATCGTTTGAGTTAAAGAGCTCCAGAATAGTGTGGGTTTTGGGAAAAGTAGGTTTTTTAGGATAAAACGCTCCATGGCCAGGATTTAATTGAGCAAAGAGAATTATTTAGCCTATAGGTTTCATGTGAACGTCTTGGTAGGACGTGGTTTTAGGAAAAGACTTCATGGCAGGGGCACGGCATTGTTTGGATAAAGAACCCCGTGATACGGAAATTTGAGTAAAGACAAGGCAAGGCAGAGGTTACTTTACAAGAAAAGGGTCGAGATTAGAGACCTCTGATTCACCAGGTCATTGATGGTACCTGAAGTTGAGATCTTTTAAGCCAAAGATTGTCTCAATGATACCAGTGGTCTTCACTCTTGATCTCAGCACATCCTGCTCGGTGGGGACATAGCCAGGGGTTATCAACCTCTCCAGATCATTCAGGTAACTGTGGTTCAAAGAGAAGATAACTACGTCAGACCATCCAGAGGTCCCATGAACACGGAGATACTAATTAATGAGGGGTTTCATATGGATATACAGGTCCAGGATGGTTTGACCAAAGGTGCATTCGTGGACATGGCTGTGCATGTATCGATAGAGATTACGTGTGACCCTTGTTCTGGCTGCGTGGTAAAATAAAGCACAGGCTGCTCTGATACCCTGTAATTTCCACTGTCCATACATTACACCCAACATTTGGGTATTTAATCCCATCATGCAACCACAGTGAGCACCAGGTCCTCCTTAATCAGTGTTGGCCAGATTGCTGCCGTTAAGCCAAAGACTTAAACAGGCTAAACCAGGGACACCATCAGGCTAAACCAGGAGACACAACCCAAAGAGCTTTTCATCATAAAGGCATGTGGTCATTAGAACAGCATGGGATAAGATACTATAATGTGTGATGCAATGTATCGAACATGACATCATTCTCATTGTTCTTCTTTGGAATGGAATGAAGAGCGCGAGTGATGGAATACTCTCTTACTAGCCGGCGGAGTCGTTGAGCTGGTATTCTGATGCCCTGTCGAAGCACGCCTGGATGCCTGTGTCCTTCCACAAGCGCCCAATGATGTCAGACATCTCCTTTGGCATGGCGCCTTCATCAATGGTGTCTGCCAGGTGCAAGAGTTTACGGGAATCATCCTGCAGGAGAGAGAAATGGAGAAGACATTGGGAGACAACAACACAGACTGTTGTTGTTGCACGCTTACCCTGGATCAAATAAACTGGTTTTTGGTTTACGTTTCCCCATTCTAAATGAGACAGGGCTGGGTCAAGTCGAGCAGGAAGACATGGGAACGGCGTTCCTCTGCTATTTTCTAGAGGGAATGGATTTCCTTTTTGTCCCACATACTAAGAAGCTTTAATTTGGTTCCATTCACATCTTTCCATATAAAGTCACGAGAAATATACAATATATATTACAATTATCTTAAAGATTCCCTAAGTCCAGCCTATCTTTATGGTTTAACATTGATATCAGATTTGCATGTTGAGTGGTGGGTTAAGAGCAACATTGCGATGGTTTAATGAGCTGAAGGAATCTTGGAGAGTTTCTGCATTTATTTTTTAGGTCTGGACCCCTGAGAGGCACAAAAAAAACCAATGGGTTTAAGATGAAGTGGGGCCTTCAGGCAGAACCCCAGAGACCTGAGGCCAAACCCAAAGCCACCAAGTGGAAACCAATGGGTTCCCTGACATGGTTAAACAGATTGTCAAAAAATCTAACTAACATAAAAGGGATTATTAGGGCGGAACCAGCACTTCCTTCAACCGTGATCGTCCTCCTGCTGTCCTCCTTACTGCAGTGATAGTGTGTTCCTCAAACAAAGTAAAAAATCATCATGGTGCAGCGGATACACAATTCGCGTAAATAAGATACCGCAAGAGGAATTTCACTCACATTTGTTGGTGTCTCGATCAGACACTAGATATAAATGCAGCCGGTGATATTGAAGGGAACACCGGATCTCCCATATAGCCAGCAAGTTTTTTTCGGCCGTTTCAGACAAACTTCAGGATACAATTAGCCAATTAAAATCTGGTTTATTAAGATAAAAAATAGGCAATACACCCAAACGCATTTTGCAGCGATGCCGCTTTTTCTACTGAGGGAAACAGCTGCTGATTCACAAAAATTTGAACTCATACTCCTACTTTTTTGCATTTTATGCTTTTGTGTCGGTTATATTATATACGTATCATTTCTTATTGTTCACTATTGTTCACTTTGGTTATTGAAACCAACTCTAGGTGGCGCCATTGACACAGTTCCCTTGTGTTCCATAAAATGGATTATATTGAATTATTTTCTCATGTATTGTGAGCACATTCAGGTCAGGACTTGTCCAGGATTCGGGCACAACCACAAATGCGATACAATTTGGTACAAGTCTGCTCACCTGTCAGGCAAGATACAAGTCCACTCACCTGTCAGGCAGGGTACAAGTCCACTCACTTGTTGGGCAGGGTACAAGTCCACTCACTTGTTGGGCAGGGTATAAATCCACTCACTTGTTGGGCAGGGTACAAGTCCACTCACTTGTTGGGCAGGGTACAAGTCCACTCACTTGTTGGGCAGGATACATTCAAGTCCACTCACTTGTTGGGGAGGATACATTCAAGTCCACTCACTTGTTGGGCAGGGTACAAGTCCACTCACTTGTTGGGCAGGATACATTCAAGTCCACTCACTTGTTGGGGAGGATACATTCAAGTCCACTCACTTGTTGGGGAGGGTACAGCAGACTTGTACCCTGCCCGACAAGTGATACAATTTGGTACAAGTCTGCTCACCTGTCAGGCAGGTACAAGTCCACTCACTTGTTGGGCAGGGTACAAGTCCACTCACTTGTTGGGCAGGGTACAAGTCCACTCACTTGTTGGGCAGGGTACAAGTCCACTCACTTGTTGGGCAGGGTACAAGTCCACTCACCTGTCAGGCAGGGTACAAGTCTGCTCACCTATCGGGCAGGGTACAAGTCCACTCACCTGTCGACCAGGGTCTCCATACTGAATGTTCAGAGTGTTCATGGCTCTCACAATGGCGAGCATGGACTGAAGGGTGTTTCCATAAATAATGGAGATAAACTCTAGACATTCTTCCAGGGAATAACCGTCCTGGTGAATAATTCTGAAGGCGAAGAGAAAAAAAAAGAGAATCGACATAAACACGAAGATCAAAGGCTCTGCATAAGGTGAAGATGGAGACAGCCCTGGGTCACCACGGGGATAGATGTGAAGGTGCTGCAAACCTAATCATGATATAGATGATTCATTTGAATTGGGTAATAAACAACGTATCAGTCTGACGTATCAGAGGATAGAGATGGCAGTGCGTGAGTTCTGTTTATAGAGAGACACGAAACAATAGCCGACACGTCACACCAGGAGTTATAAGGAGTGAGATTATTCCGCTTGTTGACATCAGGAACATCTCAACTCAAGAGGGTCTTTGTCAAACCTGTTGGGTTTGACAAAGACCCTCTAAGGTTGAAATATTGCTGATGTCCACATCCAGCGGAATAATCTTTGCCCCTTATAATTCCTGGCGTGATGTGTCGGCTATTGTTTTGTGTATATTGTGGAAACTAGAGGAGCCCTTGGACTGGGGACTCGGGAACCAGAGAGCGCTGTCCCACTATTGCGGCTGCTTATAGAGCGGGCAGTGCAGGAAGCCTGGGTTTATAGAGGACAGAACATAAAGTTTTAGGTATAGAGCGGGCAGTGCAGGAAGTTCGGGTTTATAGAGACAGAACATGAAGTTTAGGTATAGAGAGGGCAGTGCAGGAAGTTCGGGTTTATAGAGGCAGAACATAAAGTTTAGGTATAGAGCAGGCAGTGCAGGAAGTTCGGGTTTATAGAGGCAGAACATAAAGTTTAGGTATAGAGAGGGCAGTGCAGGAAGTTCGGGTTTATAGAGGCAGAACATAAAGTTTAGGTATAGAGAGGGCAGTGCAGGAAGTTCGGGTTTATAGAGGCAGAACATGAAGTTTAGGTATAGAGAGGGCAGTGCAGGAAGCTCGGGTTTATAGAGCAGAACATAAAGTTTAGGTATAGAGAGGGCAGTGCAGGAAGTTCGGGTTTATAGAGGCAGAACATAAAGTTTAGGTATAGAGAGGGCAGTGCAGGAAGTTCGGGTTTATAGAGGCAGAACATAAAGTTTAGGTATAGGGCGGGCAGTGCAGGAAGTTTGGGTTTATAGAGCAGAACATAAAGTTTAGGTATAGAGAGGGCAGTGCAGGAAGTTCGGGTTTATAGAGGCAGAACATGAAGTTTAGGTATAGAGAGGGCAGTGCAGGAAGCTCGGGTTTATAGAGCAGAACATAAAGTTTAGGTATAGAGAGGGCAGTGCAGGAAGTTCGGGTTTATAGAGGCAGAACATAAAGTTTAGGTATAGAGAGGGCAGTGCAGGAAGCTCGGGTTTATAGAGGCAGAACATGAAGTTTAGGTATAGAGAGGGCAGTGCAGGAAGCTCGGGTTTATAGAGGGCAAAACATAAAGTTTAGGTATAGAGAGGGCAGTGCAGGAAGTTCGGGTTTATAGTGGCAGAACATAAAGTTTAGGTATAGAGCGGGCAGTGCAGGAAGCTCGGGTTTATAGAGGGCAGAACATAAAGTTTAGTTATAGAGAGGGCAGCGCAGGAAGTTCGGGTTTATAGAGGCAGAACATAAAGTTTAGGTATAGAGAGGGCAGTGCAGGAAGTTTGGGTTTATAGAGGCAGAACATGAAGTTTAGGTATAGAGCAGGCAGTGCAGGAAGTTCGGGTTTATAGAGGCAGAACATAAAGTTTAGGTATAGAGAGGGCAGTGCAGGAAGTTCGGGTTTATAGAGGCAGAACATGAAGTTTAGGTATAGAGAGGGCAGTGCAGGAAGCTCGGGTTTATAGAGACAGAACATAAAGTTTAGGTATAGAGTGGACAGTGCAGGAAGTTCGGGTTTATAGAGGCAGAACATAAAGTTTAGGTATAGAGAGGGCAGTGCAGGAAGTTCGGGTTTATAGTGGCAGAACATAAAGTTTAGGTATAGAGAGGGCAGTGCAGGAAGCTCGGGTTTATAGAGGGCAGAACATAAAGTTTAGTTATAGAGAGGGCAGCGCAGGAAGTTCGGGTTTATAGAGGCAGAACATAAAGTTTAGGTATAGAGAGGGCAGTGCAGGAAGTTTGGGTTTATAGAGGCAGAACATGAAGTTTAGGTATAGAGCAGGCAGTGCAGGAAGTTCGGGTTTATAGAGGCAGAACATAAAGTTTAGGTATAGAGAGGGCAGTGCAGGAAGTTCGGGTTTATAGAGGCAGAACATGAAGTTTAGGTATAGAGAGGGCAGTGCAGGAAGCTCGGGTTTATAGAGACAGAACATAAAGTTTAGGTATAGAGTGGACAGTGCAGGAAGTTCGGGTTTATAGAGGCAGAACATAAAGTTTAGGTATAGAGAGGGCAGTGCAGGAAGCTCGGGTTTATAGAGGGCAAAACATAAAGTTTAGGTATAGAGAAGGCAGTGCAGGAAGTTCGGGTTTATAGTGGCAGAACATAAAGTTTAGGTATAGAGCAGGCAGTGCAGGAAGCTCGGGTTTATAGAGCAGAACATAAAGTTTAGGTATAGAGAGGCAGTGCAGGAAGTTCGGGTTTATAGAGTCAGAACATAAAGTTTAGGTATAGAGAGGGCAGTGCAGGAAGTTCGGGTTTATAGAGTCAGAACATAAAGTTTAGGTATAGAGAGGGCAGTGCAGGAAGTTCGGGTTTATAGTGGCAGAACATAAAGTTTAGGTATAGAGAGGGCAGTGCAGGAAGTTCGGGTTTATAGTGGCAGAACATAAAGTTTAGGTATAGAGAGGGCAGTGCAGGAAGTTCGGTTTATAGTGGCAGAACATAAAGTTTAGGTATAGAGCAGGCAGTGCAGGAAGCTCGGGTTTATAGAGCAGAACATAAAGTTTAGGTATAGAGAGGGCAGTGCAGGAAGTTCGGGTTTATAGAGTCAGAACATAAAGTTTTAGGTATAGAGAGGGCAGTGCAGGAAGTTCGGGTTTATAGAGTCAGAACATAAAGTTTAGGTATAGAGAGGGCAGTGCAGGAAGTTCGGGTTTATAGTGGCAGAACATAAAGTTTAGGTATAGAGAGGGCAGTGCAGGAAGTTCGGGTTTATAGTGGCAGAACATAAAGTTTAGGTATAGAGAGGGCAGTGCAGGAAGTTCGGGTTTATAGAGGGGAGAACATGAAGTTTAGGTATAGAGCGGGCAGTGCAGGAAGTTCGGGTTTATAGAGGCAGAACGTAAAGTTTAGGTATAGAGCGGGCAGTGCAGGAAGTTCGGGTTTATAGAGGCAGAACATAAAGTTTAGGTATAGAGCGGGCAGTGCAGGAAGCTCGGGTTTATAGAGCAGAACATAAAGTTTAGGTATAGAGCGGGCAGTGCAGGAAGTTCGGGTTTATAGAGCAGAACATAAACAGGGTTATCCAAAGAGATCCGAATTGCTTGAGAAAGGTAACCGAACGCTGAAAATCAGCGTTCGGTTACCTTTCCTGGCCATTCGGCTATCCAGAGAGCAAGCAATTCGCCAAATCCTGGCGAATTGCCTGCACATACGGTGCCTGTTCGGTGCCTGTTCGAGGCAGAGAAATCCCATGAAAAAGCACTGCTTCGGCTATTCAGAGAACACAAACCAGCAGTGAAGGTTCCCCTAATGCCCTGCCATTCGGTGGTTTAATTCGGCAAATTTATTCAGGAGAATCCCATAGGCTTCAATGTTAAAAATATTCCGTTTTAATTCAATATCTAATAAACCGTTCATTATAAAATTCTGCAGCAAAGAGTCTCTTTATTTATAGATTTTTTAGGATACTTTAAGCATTTTTCTTTTTTTTTTTTTTTTTTAAAAGTCCGATTTTTTTTAATTTTTTTCAGTTTACTTATTTTTTTGCAACAGCCCTCTTTATTATCATTCCCTGGACCTCCTGTGAAAATTTCAGACATTTTCGCTCAGTAGTTTCTTTGCAAACAGCGTTTCTTTTTCACAGATTCATACAAATGGTTTTTCTAATTTATTCACTGCCTCCTCTACGTCACAGCTGCTTCGGCTCTGTGTGATTCGGCTCCTGTTCGGCTCATATTCGGCTTTTTCGAAGGTTAATCCAGATGTTTTTGCTTGTTTTCAGCGGCATTCGGTTAGTTTTCGTCAGGTTTGCGGCAGCTTTTCCCTGCAATTCGGGGACCCTGTGGTGTTTGCTGAATACACCGCAGGGTCACCGAAATGGGATCGGCAAAAGGAACCGAATTGAAGAGAACGAAAAGTCACCGAACGTGCGGTGATTTTTCGAATCTCTTTGGATAACCCTGAAAGTTTAGGTATAGAGCGGGCAGTCTCTCTTATAAGGAGAGCAATATAGGACGTGCAGGAAATAAGGCACAGATCTGCTTAATTAATACTCACTTCATCTGTTTCACGATGGTGCTTTTCCCGGACTCACCAGCTCCTGCAGCAGAAAAGCAAGGGATGTTAAGACAGAACAGACTTCATTCATTATAACAGTGTTTCCTGCAGCGCCTGGTCCTCAGATCCCCCTAACAGGCCAGGTTTGCAGGATGTCTGAAGCACAGCACAGGTGTTAGGGCTCAGTCTGTGCTTCACCAAGGTAATTCTTAAAACCTGTCCTGTTAGTGGACCAGAGATGGGAAACACTGCTTTACCACAATCAATACGTGGTGGGATCTGTCCCCCCCCCCCCCCAGTTCCTGCACACATGATTATTGCAATAGCAGTGTGGCTGCACTATGGGTATTATGCAATGTACAGATATTTACTTTACATTCTGGAAGCATTTCGTTTATATAAAAAATTAAATAATTAGGCAAAAAATGTTCACATGGAAAAACCTACAATTTAGATTTCACTTAATGCGGTGCCTATCGGAAGCAGTAAATATGGTGATTCTGTGTTGCTGGAAATATTGTGACGGAAGGAATAGTATGTAATATAATATCTGTGTGCACTAATATATATATATATACTGTATAATAACAGCATTTTCTTGAATTGCATAAAAATGGGAATTATTCGCTGTAATCACGGATTTGTCTCTTTTTTGAAGAAATAATAAGGTTTCACACTGACACATTCGTCTTGTTTTATTTATGTACATTATTTCACGTCTGGCCAGACCCATGAAGACACACTATATTTGTGTATTTTACCATTTTTTTTGCATTGACACCCTTTGCCTTTGTCGAGCAGGGGGTTACACGTCTGACCATCTACCTGGCCAGGCTGTCAGGATTAGGGCAGATTTAATGGGATGAAGCGCAGAGCTGGGATCAGCTGCTCAGTGTTTATCTGCCTTCATTACAACTTTCTTCTTCTATTTGTGTATGTCTGGGTGGCCGTGTGTGTATACGTTACCAAGTCCATCACAAGGACCTGCCTGGGCTGAATTACCCGTTAAATACACCTCGACTTTATCCATTAATCGTATAGGAATACTAACAAGAGACAATGAATCCATGCTGTTACTTTAAAACATGGTGAGAGGGGCAGGAGAAATATTACCCCCCACCCCGCATCTATAGAACTACTACTCCCATGATGCTGTGACTGCTTACACCATAGAAAAGCATTAGTAGCATTTAAGGGACCCTCTAACCTAGGGCTGTCAAACTCCACCCCCCCAGTTGCTCCTAAACTACATCTCCCATGATTCATTGAACAGCTATTACAAAGAATTCTGGGAATTGTAGGTCATCAACCTCTGGTGGGCAAGAGTTCAACAGCCCTTTTGTAGCCCCCATGATCTTATTAATTAACTGAGCATGCTGAGCTAAGTGCCCCCATCTGTCCCTGGCGGCTGTGACAGCCTTTCAAAGTGGTTCCTTGTGCCCTAAAGGCTCTCGCTGGACAGCCTTCTGGGGTTCCTTCAGCCTTCAAGCTGTCAATTAGTTCCCGCTGGACAGCATTCTGGGGTTCCTTCAGCCCTGCAAGCTGTCAATAAGCTCCCGCTGGACAGCCTTCTGGGGTTCCTTGCGCCCTCAAGCTGTCAATTAGCTCTTGCTGGACAGCCTTCTGGGGTTCCTTCAGCCCTGCAAGCTGTCAATACGCTCCCGCTGGACAGCCTTCTGGGGTTCCTTGTGCCCTCAAGCTGTCAATAAGCTCCCGCTGGACAGCCTTCTGGGGTTCCTTGCGCCCTGCAAGCTGTCAATTAGCTCCTGCTGGACAGCCTTCTGGGGTTCCTTGCACCCTCAAGCTGTCAATTAGCTCTTGCTGGACAGCCTTCTGGGGTTCCTTCAGCCCTGCAAGCTGTCAATAAGCTCCCGCTGGACAGCCTTCTGGGGTTCCTTGCGCCCTGCAAGCTGTCAATTAGCTCCTGCTGGACAGCCTTTTGGGGTTCCTTCAGCCCTGCAAGCTGTCAATAAGCTCCTGCTGGACAGCCTTCTGGGGTTCCTTGCGCCCTGCAAGCTGTCAATTAGCTCCTGCTGGACAGCCTTCTGGGGATCCTTCAGCCCTGCAAGCTGTCAATTAGGTCCTGCTGGACAGCCTTCTGGGGTTCCTTCAGCCCTGCAAGCTGTCAATTAGCTCCTGCTGGACTGCCTTCTGGGGTTACTTCAGCCCTTTAAGCTGTCAATTAGCTCCTGCTGGACAGCCTTCTGGGGTTCCTTTGGCCTTGTAAGCTGTCAATTAGCTCTCGCTGGACAGCCTTCTGGGGTTCCTTCAGCCATGCAAGCTGTCAATTAGCATCTGCTGGACAGCCTTCTGGGGTTACTTCAGCCCTGTAAGCTGTCAATAAGCTCCCGCTGGACAGCCTTCTGGGGTTCCTTGCGCCCCGCAAGCTGTCAATTAGCTCTTGCTGGACAGCCTTCTGGGGTTCCTTCAGCCCTGTAAGCTGTCAATTAGCTCCTACTGGACAGCCTTCTGGGGTTCCTTCAGCCCTGTAAGCTGTCAATTAGCTCCTACTGGACAGCCTTCTGGGGTTTCGGACAATTTCTGTTAAAGTAAATATATCTGATCGTCCAATGCCTCCTCTGATTGGCTACAGGAGAGCTAGATACGCCAGCGCTGATTGCCAGCACCGAGGACGTAAAACATACAGTCAGGTCCAGAAATATTGGGACATGGACACAATTCTAACATCTTTTGGCTCTATACACCACCACAATGGAGTTGGAATGAAACAAACACAATGTGCTTTAACTGCAGACTGTTTGGCAAACTCTAATCTGGCCTTCCTGTTTTTGAGGCTCACCAATGGTTTACATCTTGTGGTGAACCCTCTGTATTCACTCTGGTGAAGTCTTCTCTTGATTGTTGACTTTGACACACATACACCTACCTCCTGGAGAGTGTTCTTGATCTGGCCAACTGTTGTGAAGGGTGTTTTCTTCACCAGGGAAAGAATTCTTCGGTCATCCACCACAGTTGTTTTCCGTGGTCTCCCGGGTCTTTAGGTGTTGCTGAGCTCACTGGTGCATTCCTTATTTTTGAGAATGTTCCAAACAGTTGTTTTGGCCACGCCTAATGTTCTTGCTATCTCTCTGATGGGTTTGTTTTGTTTCTTCAGCCTAATGATGGCTTGCTTCACTGATAGTGACAGCTCTTTGGATCTCATCTTGATAGTTGACAGCAACAGATTCCAAATGCAAATAGCACACTTGAAATGAACTCTGGGCCTTTTATCTGCGCATTATAAATGGGGTAATGAGGGAATATCACACTCCTGGCCATGGAACAGCTGAGAAGCCAATTGTCCCATTACGTTTGGTCCTTTAACAAGTGGGAGGCACATCTGCAAACTGCTGTAAGTCCTACACCGTTCACCTGAGTTGGATGTACATACCCTCAAATTAAAGCTGACAGTCTGCAGTTAAAGCACATTGTGTTTGTTTCATTCCAACTCCATTGTGGTGGTGTATAGAGCCAAAGATGTTACAATTGTGTCCATGTCCCAATATTTCTGGACCTGACTGTATGTCTGGAGCAACATATCAATAAAGGAGACACCCCCCACCAAGACAAAAAGCTTTTTTTAGGCAGACAGTTGGTAGATAGGCAGGTGGACAGACAGACATCCAGCAAGCAATGGCGGGCGAAGCACTGACAACACAAGGCACAGGGGTAGCAGACAGGATGAAGGGGGTGCACAGGCTCCAGAGGGACACATTCCACTTTCCAGCCTAAGAAAGGGTTGAGGCGACCAGGCTGTCCAATCCAAATGTGATGATATACAGTATATTGGATGTCTAAAACAGCAGCAGCAGCGGGCAACGTTTCGGCTGCTCTAGCCGGCTCAATTAAGGCTTAATACTGGAAACTCGTCTGGACGGAAAGTTATCTGCCGCTGCTGTAAATATCCAATAAATTGCCGCATTTGGAATGGAGCGCCTGGTCACCTCCACCATTTCTTTTGATGGAAAGAAAGACAGAGGGACAGAATGAATGATAGAAAGATGGATAGACAGACAGACAGTAGATAGCTAGATATTCTGAAAGTCAAACCAACAAACAGACAGAAAGGCAGACATTGGAATGGCTGAAAAATTAACAGTGACAGATAGATGGATAGATACAGGTAGATAGATACAGGTAGATACAGATAGATACAGGTAGATACAGATAGATACAGGTAGATACAGGTAGATACAGAGAGATACAGAGAGATAGATACAGGTAGACAGAGAGATACAGATAGATACAGAGAGATACAGAGAGATAGATACAGGTAGACAGAGAGATACAGATAGATAGATACAGGTAGATACGGATAGATAGATACAGGTAGATACAGATAGATAGATACAGGTAGATACAGAGAGATACAGATAGATAGATACAGATAGATACAGATAGATAGATACAGGTAGATACGGATAGATAGATACAGATAGATACAGATAGATAGATACAGGTAGATACGGATAGATAGATACAGGTAGATACAGATAGATAGATACAGGTAGATACAGAGAGATACAGGTAGATACAGATAGATAGATACAGGTAGATACAGATAGATAGATACAGGTAGATACAGAGAGATACAGGTAGATAGATACAGGTAGATACAGAGAGATACAGATAGATACAGGTAGATCCAGATAGATCCAGATAGATAGATACAGGTAGATACAGAGAGATACAGATAGATAGATAGATAGATACAGATAGATACAGATAGATAGATAGATACAGGTAGATACAGATAGATAGATACAGATAGATAGATAGATAGATAGATAGATAGATAGATAGATACAGGTAGATACAGATAGATAGATACAGGTAAAATGATACATATACAGGACTATTCAGAAAGAGGTGAAAACCTTGAGAATGACTAGAGAAGTGAAAATTCTAGGTCAAAAAGCCAAACCAGTAAAATTCTCCCATTTATCTCACTTTCCAAATCGACTATTTTGACCTAGAATTTCCACTTCTCCAGTCGTTCTCCTGGTTTTCACCTCTCTCTGACTAACCCTGAAAGAGATATATAGGTACAGATAGATACAGTTACAGATAGATATAGATATAGATATAGATACTGATACAGATACAGATAGATAGATACAGATACAGATAGATAGATAGATAGATAGATAGATAGATAGATAGATAGATAGATACAGATATAGATAGATAGATAGAAATAGATAGATACAGATATAGATAGAGAGATAGATACAGATATAGATACAGATACAGATAGATACAGAGAGATACAGAGAGATACAGATAGATAGATACAGACAGATACAGATAGATAGATACAGAGAGATACAGATAGATAGATACAGACAGATACAGATAGATAGATACAGAGAGATACAGATAGATACAGAGAGATACAGAGAGATACAGATAGATACAGAGAGATACAGAGAGATACAGATAGATACAGATAGATACAGAGAGATACAGAGAGATACAGAGAGATACAGACAGATACAGGTAGATAGATACAGACAGATACAGATAGATACAGACAGATACAGATAGATAGATACAGACAGATACAGATAGATACAGAGAGATACAGATAGATAGATAGATAGATAGATACAGATAGATAGATACAGAGAGATACAGATAGATAGATAGATAGATAGATAGAGAGATACAGATAGATACAGAGAGATACAGATAGATAGATACAGACAGATACAGACAGATACAGAGAGATACAGATAGATACAGAGAGATACAGATAGATAGATAGATAGATAGATAGATAGATACAGATAGATAGATACAGAGAGATACAGATAGATAGATAGATAGATAGATAGAGAGATACAGATAGATAGATACAGACAGATACAGACAGATACAGAGAGATACAGATAGATACAGAGAGATACAGATAGATAGATAGATAGATAGATAGATAGATAGATAGATACAGATAGATAGATACAGAGAGATACAGATAGATAGATAGATAGATAGATAGAGAGATACAGATAGATAGATACAGACAGATACAGACAGATACACAGGGTTATCCAAAGAGATTCGAAAAGTCACCGCACGTTCGGTGACTTTTCGTTCTCTTCAATTCGGTTCCTTTTGCCGATTGCATTTCGGTGACCCTGCGGTGTATTCAGCAACAGCACAGGGTCCCGAATTGCAGGGAAAAGCTGCCGAAAACCTGACGAAAACTAACCGAATGCATGCTGAAAACAAGCAAAAACATCTGGATTAACCTTCGAAGAGGAGCCGAACAAGGAGCCGAACAGGAGCCGAACAGGAGCCGAACAGGAGCCGAATCACACAGAGCCGAAGCAGCTGTGACGTAGAGGAGGCAGTGAATAAATTAGAAAAACCATTTGTATGAATCTGGGAAAAAAGAAACGCTGTTTGCAAAGAAACTACTGAGCGAAAATGTCTGAAATTTTCACAGGAGGTCCAGGGAATGATAATAAAGAGGGCTGTTACAAAAAAATAAGTAAACTGAAAAAAAAAAAAAAAAAAATCGGACTTTTATTTTTTTTTTAAAAAATTCAGAAAAATGCTTAAAGTATCCTAAAAAATCTATAAATAAAGAGACTTTTTGCTGCAGAATTTTATAATGAACGGTTTATTAGATATTGAATTAAAACGGGAATATTTTTAACATTGAAGTCTATGGGATTCTCCTGAATTAACTTGCCGAATTAAACCACCGAATGGCAGGACATTAGGGGAACCTTTCACTGCTGGTTTGTGTTCTCTGAATAGCCGAAGCAGTGCTTTTTCATGGGGATTTCACTGCCCTCGAACAGGACCGAACAGGCACCGTATGTGCAGGCAATTCGACAGGATTTGGTGAATTGCCTGCTCTCTGGATAGCCGAATGGCCAGGAAAAGTAACCGAAGGCTGATTTTCAGCGTTCGGTTACCTTTCTCAAGCAATTCGAATCTCTTTGGATAACCCTGACAGAGAGATACAGATAGATACAGAGAGATACAGATAGATAGATACAGACAGATAATAGTTAGTTATAAATATTTAAACATTACATTATAATTCTGTGATTAATATAATTCTATGTCTGTAAAGGAGCTCCGTGTGCAGCATGTTATAGATGTCCTATGGGTACAGACATGTTATAGATGTCCTATGGGCACAGACATGTTATAGATGTCCTATGGGCACAGACATGTTATAGATGTCCTATGGGCACAGACATGGTATAGATGTCCTATGGGCACAGACATGTTATAGATGTCCTATGGGTATAGACATGTTATAGATGTCCTATGGGTACAGACATGTTATAGATGTCCTATGGGTACAGACATGTTATAGATGTCCTATGGGTACAGACATGTTATAGATGTCCTATGGGTACAAACATGTTATAGATGTCCTATGGGTACAGACATGTTATAGATGTCCTATGGGCACAGACATGTTATAGATGTCCTATGGGTATAGACATGTTATAGATGTCCTATGGGCACAGACATGTTATAGATGTCCTATGGGTACAGACATGTTATAGATGTCCTATGGGCACAGACATGTTATAGATGTCCTATGGGCACAGACATGGTATAGATGTCCTATGGGTATAGACATGTTATAGATGTCCTATGGGCACAGACATGTTATAGATGTCCTATGGGTATAGACATGTTATAGATGTCCTATGGGCACAGACATGTTATAGATGTCCTATGGGCACAGACATGTTATAGATGTCCTATGGGTACAGACATGTTATAGATGTCCTATGGGCACAGACATGTTATAGATGTCCTATGGGCACAGACATGTTATAGATGTCCTATGGGTATAGACATGTTATAGATGTCCTATGGGTACAGACATGTTATAGATGTCCTATGGGCACAGACATGTTATAGATGTCCTATGGGTACAGACATGTTATAGATGTCCTATGGGCACAGACATGTTATAGATGTCCTATGGGCACAGACATGTTATAGATGTCCTATGGGCACAGACATGTTATAGATGTCCTATGGGTACAGACATGTTATAGATGTCCTATGGGCACAAACATGTTATAGATGTCCTATGGGCACAGACATGTTATAGATGTCCTATGGGCACAGACATGTTATAGATGTCCTATGAGCACAGACATGGTATAGATGTCCTATGGGTACAGACATGTTATAGATGTCCTATGGGTACAGACATGTTATAGATGTCCTATGGGTACAAACATGTTATAGATGTCCTATGGGCACAGACATGTTATAGATGTCCTATGAGCACAGACATGGTATAGATGTCCTATGGGTACAGACATGTTATAGATGTCCTATGGGTACAGACATGTTATAGATGTCCTATGGGTACAGACATGTTATAGATGTCCTATGAGCACAGACACGGTATAGATGTCCTATGGGTACAGACATGGTATAGATGTCCTATGGGTACAGACATGTTATAGATGTCCTATGGGTACAGACATGTTATAGATGTCCTATGAGCACAGACATGGTATAGATGTCCTATGGGTACAGACATGTTATAGATGTCCTATGGGTACAGACATGTTATAGATGTCCTATGGGTACAGACATGTTATAGATGTCCTATGGGTACAGACATGTTATAGATGTCCTATGAGCACAGACATGGTATAGATGTCCTATGGGTACAGACATGTTATAGATGTCCTATGGGCACAAACATGTTATAGATGTCCTATGGGCACAGACATGTTATAGATGTCCTATGGGCACAGACATGTTATAGATGTCCTATGGGCACAGACATGTTATAGATGTCCTATGAGCACAGACATGGTATAGATGTCCTAGGGTACAGACATGTTATAGATGTCCTATGGGCACAGACATGTTATAGATGTCCTATGGCACAGACATGTTATAGATGTCCTATGAGCACAGACATGGTATAGATGTCCTATGGGTACAAACATGTTATAGATGTCCTATGAGCACAGACATGTTATAGATGTTCCTATGGGTACAGACATGTTATAGATGTCCTATGGGTACAAACATGTTATAGATGTCCTATGGGCACAGACATGTTATAGATGTCCTATGAGCACAGACATGGTATAGATGTCCTATGGGTACAGACATGTTATAGATGTCCTATGAGCACAGACATGTTATAGATGTCCTATGGGTACAGACATGTTATAGATGTCCTATGAGCACAGACATGTTATAGATGTCCTATGGGCACAGAGATGTTATAGATGTCCTATGAGCACAGACATGGTATAGATGTCCTATGAGCACAGACATGTTATAGATGTCCTATGGGTACAGACATGTTATAGATGTCCTATGGGTACAAACATGTTATAGATGTCCTATGGGCACAGACATGTTATAGATGTCCTATGAGCACAGACATGGTATAGATGTCCTATGGGTACAGACATGGTATAGATGTCCTATGGGTACAGACATGTTATAGATGTCCTATGGGCACAGACATGTTATAGATGTCCTATGAGCACAGACATGGTATAGATGTCCTATGGGTACAGACATGTTATAGATGTCCTATGGGTACAGACATGTTATAGATGTCCTATGGGTACAGACATGTTATAGATGTCCTATGAGCACAGACATGGTATAGATGTCCTATGGGTACAGACATGTTATAGATGTCCTATGGGTACAGACATGTTATAGATGTCCTATGGGCACAAACATGTTATAGATGTCCTATGGGCACAGACATGTTATAGATGTCTATGGGCACAGACATGTTATAGATGTCCTATGGGCACAGACATGTTATAGATGTCCTATGAGCACAGACATGGTATAGATGTCCTATGGGTACAGACATGTTATAGATGTCCTATGGGCACAGACATGTTATAGATGTCCTATGGGCACAGACATGTTATAGATGTCCTATGAGCACAGACATGTTATAGATGTCCTATGGGTACAGACATGTTATAGATGTCCTATGGGTACAGACATGTATAGATGTCCTATGGGTACAGACATGTTATAGATGTCCTATGAGCACAGACATGTTATAGATGTCCTATGGGCACAGACATGTTATAGATGTCCTATGAGCACAGACATGGTATAGATGTCCTATGGGTACAGACATGTTATAGATGTCCTATGGGTACAGACATGTTATAGATGTCCTATGGGTACAGACATGTTATAGATGTCCTATGAGCACAGACATGGTATAGATGTCCTATGGGTACAGACATGTTATAGATGTCCTATGGGTACAGACATGTTATAGATGTCCTATGGGCACAAACATGTTATAGATGTCCTATGGGCACAGACATGTTATAGATGTCCTATGGGCACAGACATGTTATAGATGTCCTATGGGCACAGACATGTTATAGATGTCCTATGAGCACAGACATGGTATAGATGTCCTATGGGTACAGACATGTTATAGATGTCCTATGGGCACAGACATGTTATAGATGTCCTATGGGCACAGACATGTTATAGATGTCCTATGAGCACAGACATGTTATAGATGTCCTATGGGTACAGACATGTTATAGATGTCCTATGGGTACAGACATGTTATAGATGTCCTATGGGTACAGACATGTTATAGATGTCCTATGAGCACAGACATGTTATAGATGTCCTATGGGTACAGACATGTTATAGATGTCCTATGGGTACAGACATGTTATAGATGTCCTATGGGTACAGACATGTTATAGATGTCCTATGGGCACAGACATGGTATAGATGTCCTATGGGCACAGACATGTTATAGATGTCCTATGGGTACAGACATGTTATAGATGTCCTATGGGCACAGACATGTTATAGATGTCCTATGGGCACAGACATGGTACGTAATGGTTTAAAGTTCTGGTAGCAACACAACCAAACCTATGACCATCGCACCGTATCAAAGTATCTCCAGGCATCCTGACATGCCACTCACGGTATACCTGTAGCCTTTTTCCAGGTTGCACTTTGCCGTCTTATAAAGGCTACTGGTTTAGCGCATGTGGAATGCCTGGATCCCTTCTCTTCTTCTATCCTCTCCACGTTGACTAATAAATGGCCGGATGTCATCTCACTGGCATGGAAGCACTTGCTCCTGCCTCTCCGTGACTCGCTATACAATGTAACGCCCAGCGCCTATTGGAATGCCGTGGGTGTTAATGTTGCCGTGGCAAGGCTCACCCAGTAGGAGCAGTTTGACAGTCCTGGCGTCTTTCTCGGCATCTTCCTTCAGTTTCTTCTCTAACTCCCGGGAGTGTTTCTCTTCGGCGCTTGCTCCGGCTCCCATCTTCCCGTTTCCCGAAGGGGGGGGAGAGATAACGCTCTTGGACGGTTTCTCCCGACTCGAGAAACGGGGGTTCCCGACCGAAAGGGGGGACGGGGAGCTGCTGTGTGGTTAAAAGCTGTCTGTGTGACCACCACTTGGACTGATGGTGGAATGAGCCCTCTCCCCCCCTGCCCGGCTCCCAAATCCAATCTGTTCTAATTCCGAACTGGATTTTACAGCCCCGGCGGGTCACATGACTGCGTCCAGCCTATGCTGGCCAAGGACAGGTACGGGGGGCAGAGCAGGTGTAAGAGATGCTGAGCTCAGCTGAAGTGGATAACTCGGACAGCTAGGTGTCCTTATCCACACAAGAGGTTTATCTTAAATCTCTATATACGCTGAGTCCAGACAGGACAGATTTACACCCAGCCATCTGTATCTCTATCCCGCAAACCTCCGGCCACACCGGACTCCCTGACCCGGCCCAGGGATGCGGTGCTTACCGGATTACCGGAGAACCGGAAACATAAGACGTCTTTTTGTAAGAGGGCAAGTTAAGTTTAAACATTGAGACACCTGGCGGGTTACATAAACATCGATATAATAAATAAATATTGTTTAGTCGCTGATTAAGGCTAAGGTCAGACGAAAGCAGTTTTAACGTGCGTTTAGCCGCACGAAATCACGGCCGTACTAGCAGCAAATGACGTCCAATGCCGGGGAACATACGACGAACGGCCGCACGAAAGTTCGTCCGCGCAACGCAAGTGGCCAACGAACGCATTTTTTCGAGAACGTCAAACCGCTACTACTGACGTACAGAGTGCGCTGCGGCCGCATAGCGGCGTGTGTGCGTGATTAGGAGACGTCAGACGCTGCTAATGTCCGGCCAACATAACGTCCAGACTCAAAAAGTGTTTTATTGATGATCCGTACAAAATCACGGACGAATAGGCGCATCGTATGACCGCTATCGCGTATTCCGGGGGAAAATACGTACGTTCGTTCGACCGAACTTTTTCACGGACGACGTGAAAAATGCGTTCGTCTGACCCTAGCCTCAGACGTATCCAGAGATACAGTATTAGCATCTGATATGGATTTTTATTAGGGCTAAGGAGATACAACGTTTCATCTCGATACACAAACCTTTATCAAGTAACAAAATAAAATCAGACACTCGGTTATACACAGAAAAAGTGCAAAATGATCACAGACCGTTTAGAAAAGCGATTAAACGCATAAAACGAGAATTGAATAATAAATACACATAAAACAATAATAATGATGCAATAAATGCCAAGAATAAAATATTAAAAGTGACAACAAACACGAACAAACAGTGCAAACGAGTGTTAACAACGACAATATGTGGAAGCATCGTGTAATGTTGACGTAACACCTGCAGACGCCACCAACTCGCAGCTTAACGGGTTATTCAGAGAGCACCGAATTGGCCACAAAATTGCACAGAATGGTGAATTTCCCCGTACGGTGCCTGTTCGGCGTCAGTGAAATCCCCCATAGAGAAGCAACGGTTAATTATTCACAGACATCGAACAGCAAAGAAATGTCAGTGAAATGCCCTGCTGTTCAGTGGTTTCATTCGGCAGGTTTATTCAGGCGAATCCCATAGGCTTCAATGTTAAAAATAATTCCCGTTTTGATTTAATATCTATTAAACCGTTTATTCTTTTCTTTTGCAGCAAAAAGTCTCTTTATTAATTTATTTTTTAGAAATTTTTAGACCTTTTCGGGATTTTTTAAGAGAAATTTTTGATTCTGATTTATTTTAAATTTCTTTTTATTTAATTCTGTAAAAGACCTTTTTATTGTTATTCATAGGACCTTATATATTATTTTCGGGCATTTTCATACATTATTTTTGTTTATAACGCCTTTTAAAAGTTGCAGGGTTTTTCTTGTTTTTTTCCCCTGTTCGGTGGCTGGTTGGCTTTTTTTTGGCGGCATTCGGCAGCTGATCGGAGGCGTTCGGTTCGACGGATCGTCGGCTGCATTCGACAGTTTGCAGCTGCGTTTGGCGGTTTAGCGTATGTGTTTGGCGGTTTATTATATGTGTTTGGCGGTTTATCGTATGTGTTCGGTGGTTTATCGTATGTGTTCGGCGGTTTATCGTATGTGTTCGGCGGTTTATCGTATATGTTTGGCGGTTTATCTATGTGTTTGGCGGTTTATCATATGTGTTTGGCGGTTTATCGTATGTGTCCGGTGGTTTATCGTATGTGTTTGGCGGTTTATCGGATGTGATTGGCGGTTTATCGACAGTGTTCGGCGGTTTATCAGATGCATTCGGCGGTTTACCAGATGTATTCGGTGGTTTATTGGCGGTGTGCGGTGGTTTATTGCATGTGTTGTGTTCGATGGTTTATCGGATGCGTTCGGCGTGCTTGGTGGCAGCATTCGCCGGTTTATCGGGTGTGATTGGCGGTTTATTGACGGTGTTTGGCGGTTTATCAGATGCGTTCGGTGGTTTATCTGATGTATTCGGCTGTTTATCGGGTGCATTCGGCTGTTTATTGGATGCATTCGGCAGTTTATCGGTTGCGTTTGGCGGGCTTATCTACGGCATTCGGCGGATCCATTCGGCGCACTTCAGGGACCCTGCATTGAATGCTATAATTGCGGTGCTCTTCGAGTAACCCTTAGTGAGCAAACCCTTAGATATTTCTATACTTTATCAACACCATTTACAAAATGACAAGGGGGGCAGAATATTGTGTTACAGACCCCCCACCCGTGCAGACATGTGTTAAAGCCACGGAGACTGTTTTTCACCATCTGGATGTTTCCACATCTGTGACACTCGCAGACTACGAGATGAAATTCGGGGATTTATGCTTTAGAGACTGTTTGCGTCTCAGTGATACATGATTTTCACAAAAGTATATATTTTTTTACAATTTGCAGTTAAAACATCTGCGATCCTCCCCGTTACAGAATATTCCAATCTGTGTCAGGAAAGGGAAGTGCCCGGCGCATAGACCCTTTCATTTGCTCTGGTCACAGTGTGGTCTCTCTCTGCTCTGGGCTTTTGTTTTGTTTCTCTGTTCTGTTTTTGTTTTGCTTTTTGATCTAGATTCCAGCATAAGAATAAAACATTAAAACCAGTGACCGGTGGAGCCCATATAAATAGTGAAAAAAACAGATAACGGCTCAAACCTCCTTTACTGTGAACACCAGGTTAGGATTTAAAGGGCCACTACACCCAAAAAAATGCAATGTCCTTATTGTGTGTATTTCATGTTGCTGATATCTTACATGTGTTTTGTTTTTCTCTTGTATGTTTAGTTAAGAAAATATTTTCCTCTATATGTGTCACTGGGTGCATCCATTGTGTGATATTTTCCTCTATATGTGTCACTGGGTGCATCCATTGTGTGATATTTCCCTCTATATGTGTCACTGGGTGCATCCATTGTGTGATATTTTCCTCTATATGTGTCACTGGGCGCATCCATTGTGTGATATTTTCCTCTATATGTGTCACTGAGTGCATCCATTGTGTGATATTTTCCTCTATATGTGTCACTGGGTGCATTCATTGTGTGATATTTTCCTCTATATGTGCCACTGGGCGCATCCATTGTGTGATATTTTCCTCTATATGTGTCACTGGGTGCATCCATTGTGTGATATTTTCCTCTATATGTGTCACTGGGTGCATTCATTGTGTGATATTTTCCTCTATATGTGCCACTGGGCGCATCCATTGTGTGATATTTTCCTCTATATGTGTCACTGGGTGCATCCATTGTGTGATATTTTCCTCTATATGTGTCACTGGGTGCATCCATTGTGTGATATTTTCCTCTATATGTGTCACTGGGTGCATTCATTGTGTGATATTTTCCTCTATATGTGTCACTGGATGCATCCATTGTGTGATATTTTCCTCTATATGTGTCACTGGGTGCATCCATTGTGTGATATTTTCCTCTATATGTGTCACTGAGTGCATCCATTGTGTGATATTTTCCTCTATATGTGTCACTGGGTGCATCCATAGTGTGATATTTTCCTCTATATGTGTCACTGGATGCATCCATTGTGTGATATTTTCCTCTATATGTGTCACTGGGCGCATCCATTGTGTGATATTTTCCTCTATATGTGTCACTGGATGCATCCATTGTGTGATATTTTCCTCTATATGTGTCACTGGGCGCACCCATTGTGTGATATGTTCCTCTATATGTGTCACTGGGCGCATCCATTGTGTGATATTTTCCTCTATATGTGTCACTGGGCGCATCCATTGTGTGATATTTTCCTCTATATGTGTCACTGGGCGCATCCATTGTGTGATATTTTCCTCTATACGTGTCACTGGCGCATCCATTGTGTGATATTTTCCTCTATACGTGTCACTGGGCGCATCCATTGTGTGATATTTTCCTCTATACGTGTCACTGGGCGCATCCATTGTGTGATATTTTCCTCTATACGTGTCACTGGGCGCATCCATTGTGTGATATTTTCCTCTATACGTGTCACTGGCGCATCCATTGTGTGATATTTTCCTATATACGTGTCACTGGGCGCATCCATTGTGTGATATTTTCCTCTATACGTGTCACTGGGCGCATCCATTGTGTGATATTTTCCTCTATACGTGTCACTGGGCGCATCCATTGTGTGATATTTTCCTCTATATGTGTCACTGGGTGCATCCATTGTGTGATATTTTCCTCTATACGTGTCACTGGGTGCATCCATTGTGTGATATTTTCCTCTATATGTGTCACTGGGTGCATCCATTGTGTGATATTTTCCTCTATATGTGTCACTGGGTGCATCCATTGTGTGATATTTTCCTCTATATGTGTCACTGGGTGCATCCATTGTGTGATATTTTCCTCTATATGTATCACTGGGTGCATCCATTGTGTGATATTTTGTGTTGTAAATCCCCCCCCTCACCACAATATCTTTCCATCACTTGCTCCTCACTGTGTGACTTTGGCCAAAGAATGGAGTAAATGGGTCAGAAGTCCAAAAAAACAACTTATTGACCTGCATTGTGTGGGGTGTATGTAAATGACATCACCAGGTTGTGCCATTCCATATTAGAAACTCACTTGACATTAGATGTCATTCAGCTGACGTTTTATCTTAGATAGCCAAGACAGCACAATAGATCCTCTGCAGTCTTGTCTAAACATCCCCTCCTCTACCCCATTGTCTCTTCTCTACTGCTTTATGCTATAAATCGAGACTTGACACAAGATTGTGGTAAATGTTGCATCATGGGAAAAATCCACAAAATGGAAACCGATAAAAACCTAACTTTATTTTTCCTTTTTGTGTATGTATATGTAAAGGAAACAACGTTGCACCAGTATACAAATCGTTACCGGAAAACGATTATTTTTCCTTTTTACATGAAATTTCTTCAAACAAAGAAAACAAAAACAGCAGCATGTGTTTCACAACGTGTGTTATAGGGTGTTTATAATGTGGTTTTGTTTGTAACGGACGAGTAATCTAGTTACAGTTTATGTTCGTGTCACTTTAAGACGCACCGGGGAAAGTTTTATATTGTTATGTTCAGAGATAGGAAACACCAACAGCTGCTGCCCCCAACTCACGGAAATCACATGTTACGGTGGGTGGCCATTCAGCTCGTCCATCGGCACGGAGAGGAGCATACATTCTGTTGGACTCAGGAAGAAAGCTCATAAGGTAAAACATTGATATGGTCATCAGAAAGAAGACAACAAAACCAGAGATCAGAGAGAAAAACCAAGATGTGTGTGATATTCTATCCTCTTTTAACCCATGGGATGCCAGTGGAGGGTGAGGTAACGGTTACACGGTCAGCGTTTTCATCTGTGAATCAGGATGACGTAACCATCGCTTTGATCACTTCCTTGTGCCAGCGTGATGCACCTCTCGTCATAATAAAGCATGCGGGCAGCTCTTGGCATTACCCGTCCGTGCCATGCCTAGCTCTAACACTTTCCGGGCTGGGCTCACTTGCAGAGGCGCTGGCGCTGGAGGCGACGATACGATCACTTTCTATCGCATGATTAATTGCTTCGATTCGATTCGATTCGATTAGAAAGTTAAAAGCAAAGTCCAAGCCGTCCCGCTGCTCAATTCCACAGGGGAAACCGACGAGGAAACCAAAACAACAAAAGAGCATTTCTGCTGGCAGCGCGTACTCTACACCACTATACACTGCGCAGCCTTTATGATACGCACATGATGCCGAGTCCTCCGGAGCGAAACGCGTCGAGCTGCTGTTAGTGCCGTCGGATCTCTTGATATTTTACTTTCTTTGTTTCTGCGGATTTTGTATTTTGAGTTGGGGGGAGGGAGTCTCACTCGCTGGGGAGGGGGTCTCACTCGCTGGGGAGGGGGTCTCACTCGCTGGGGAGGGAGTCTCACTCGCTGGGGAGGGGGTCTCACTCGCTGGGGAGGGGGTCTCACTCGCTGGGGAGGGGGTCTCACTCGCTGGGGAGGGAGTCTCACTCGCTGGGCAGAGGGTCTCTCACTGGGGAGGGGGTCTCACTCGCTGGGGAGGGAGTCTCACTCGCTGGGGAGGGGGTCTCACTCGCTGGGGAGGGGGTCTCACTCGCTGGGGAGGGGGTCTCACTTGCTGGGGAGGGAGTCTCACTCGCTGGGGAGGGGGTCTCACTCGCTGGGGAGGGGGTCTCACTCGCTGGGGAGGGAGTCTCACTCGCTGGGGAGGGGGTCTCACTCGCTGGGGAGGGGGTCTCACTCGCTGGGGAGGGGGTCTCACTCGCTGGGGAGGGGTTTCACTCGCTGGGGAGGGAGTCTCACTCGCTGGGCAGAGGGTCTCTCACTGGGGAGGGGGTCTCACTCGCTGGGGAGGGAGTCTCACTCGCTGGGGAGGGGGTCTCACTCGCTGGGGAGGGAGTCTCACTCGCTGGGGAGGGGGTCTCACTCGCTGGGGAGGGGGTCTCACTCGCTGGGGAGGGGGTCTCACTTGCTGGGGAGGGAGTCTCACTCGCTGGGGAGGGGGTCTCACTCGTGCCGGGACATATTTGAAATACTCAGTGACGTGTGCTGAGGCGTCTCTAATATTCGGCAAAATTGGATTGACTGGGAGAAAGGTGACCGGCCTACCTCTCGCTGTATCATGCAAGACCCCACTCGAGGGCACCCGGCAGCATTCCACATCTACATGCAGGCGCGCACATTCTGCCCTATTCCTCTGCTACATTCAAACTCAGACACACATGAGGTGCCCGCTGCTGCTTCGTCGCTCAGCCCAATAAATTCACACCCACACTTTCATTTATTTCAAATCTCGAATATTTATTGCAAGAACAGCATAACCCCAAGTAAACAATAACAGTGCTGTAACAATTGTATCAATACACACATATCTATAAACATAAACAATATCAATCCTGAACACAATTCTTAACTGTTAAACACAACCCTTTCCCAGCACTGTCTCCAACCCCCGCTGTGACCAGGGCCGGATTAAGATAGGGGCAGATGGAGCAGCAGCTCCAGGCCCATGCCCCAGAATAGGCCCAGAGAAAAAATAACAATGTCTGCATTGATGGACATTTGGACCTCATTATCTCCAACAACATAGCAGCTACAGGGTCATGTCAGGTATAACTGGAAAGGCCAGAGCCTGGCCTTTCCAATGATACCAAACATGACCAGGTTTTATGTAACAATAAAAAAAATCTTTATTTTTTATTTCTAACACAGCAATATTTTTCACTTTTCAATTTTAAAGCGAACAATGATGCTGCACTAACTCACCATCTCAAGTGTGGAGGTGATGGCACGATCCGTTACTACGAATTGTTACACCAAAAACCTAAACCCCCGCACTGCAGCAAAGTGCACTGGGAGGGACTTTGGAACCCTGCGTCACTAATCTTTACACCTCACAAGGTCAAGGGAGGTCAGCGTTTGGCCTTTGTATTATTACCAACAATGGCCATGTAAAATCTAAAAGAAAGGAAAACCAAAAAAACTTTTTTTAATCTACTTATTTTTAGTTCCAAAGCGATGGCGTTGTCCATTTGTCACCTATAAAAATGAGAAATACCACTGCCGTTACTCACCTTCTCATTTCCCACGCTGGGAGCAAAATCAGTGTTTTATACATAGTCATATTATTCATAAAACACCTTCCTCCAAAACACAAGGGAAATATTTCATTTATTTGGTTAAAATTGTATATTTTCTCAGAAAATGCAGTAACAGGATCCCATTTAAATTTTTTTAACAAGAATGCCCTATAGAATATATAACCACAAACGTTTGGATGATAAAATGTGAAAAAATTATTTTACACGCTGTAAATGATTGAAATCTGAATGGAAATTTCCTCACACAGTAACTACCTGGTTACATATACCCCTATCTGCACTATTAAATAACCTAAAATATGCTTTCATTTCACTAAATTCCAAAAAAAGCCACCAAAATCTTCAGCTCCCGCCCCATAGAGATCTTAATGCAGCCCTGGCTGTGAGGAGGGGTAACCCACCACGACAACCCCTACCCAAGTTTCTGACATCACCAAACCGGCTTTAAATGATGGGTAGGTGGGTGGGCTTCTTCTCATATTTCTGCCCCACTAGCTACTGATCCTAGGAGCCCTATGTTTTTCCTTAAGCTAAGCCCCTGCCCCTTCCCTAACCCGGTCCCCTCCCTCCCATTCCCGGGCTAAATCCTTTGTTGGGTTAGCCCCTACTGAGCTGGGCAGCGAGGGTCAACTCACGGGCTCTTCCGCCTTATTTTGCTCCTGGCCTATATTACACGGACTCTGCACAAACTTACCGATAGGACATAACATTAAACCCCTGCCTAACGCCATGTTAGGTCCTCCTCGTGCTGATGCGTGAAGACCTCTGACTGTGGGATCTGGCACCAAGACATAAGCAGCAGATCCTTTAAACTGACTCCTTGCCCCTAATATTTCCCACCCCTTGGCAGGAGCTTTTGTAATCTTGGAAGGTTCTAAATGCTTTGAATAACGTTGCTTTGTGGAGAAGCATCCCTTGATGAGATATCACAGGCCGTTCTTACCCTATTCAAGCGCCAGGCGCCGCCATCGTCCTCCTTCATGGGTGCCACTAGCTGAGGGTCATCTAGTATTAAACATTTAGGCCCCATTACACTCTGCACGCAAATGCGCTCGCGCAACGCAATTTTTTATGCGTACGTAAAAAAAACTTTAGCGCGTGCAAATTAACGCGGTATTACGATCCGAGCGCATTTTTTCAGCCTTCAACTTTTTTCGAGCGCAAATCCGTCGCGCAAAGCCGGCGCAAAGGACCGTTGCGTGCAGGAATCGGTGGGCAGACTGTTTTTTCACGGGATTCAGCCAATCAGAATGAAGAACCACCATTTGCTGGGTTTCGGTTGTTGCGCCTGTCAAAGTCAATCTGCGTATATGTGCTGCAACAAAAAATAAAAAATTAAATTTACTAATTTTATTGTTTGGGTATGTGTAGAATGTGTAACTGTGCTGTGCTGTATTTTTTTTTGTGCAGGTTCATTTCGTTTCGGCCAGAACGTTCAGAATGTAAATTAACACCAGGTTTTCAAAGACGTTACGATACTTCGCGCAAACGTTGTTCGTACGACGTTGCATGAAGATCGTAATACCATCCGCTCGAACGCGTTCGCCCTGACGATGGTAAGTATGGTATGCGCGCACGCACTTGCACTCGCGCTGTGTTCGCGCAGGGACAATCGTGGTAGACGCTAACGCGCATCGTTTGCGCGAACGTCGTAATACGACGTTCCGCGCAAATGGTTTTGTCCTCGAGCAAAAGCGCATTTACGCGCACGCAAATGTGCTGCGCGAGGATTGTAATAGGGGCCTTAGAACGTAAATAGAGTCAAATAAACTTCTCAAAATGTTATGAAACGATCAAAACACAAAGCTAAATGTATTTAATAACAAACCAGCAATCCATGTGCTGCGTCTGTGCATTACTACCTTATTGCTTATACTATATGGATATTATGTTTATATTTATGAACATTTTTATTGCTATAATGTCTCAGTCGGCCGCTTGTCTTTTTCCGTTTGTCAGTGTTCTCGCCGTGGCACGGCAGGAGCTCCGGGGATAATGATAAACACCAGCAGATCGTCATTATCGAGGATACAGATTATTAGAGGATTTTTAGGATTATTTTTTAGGACTCTCCTTTATTTTTAGAATGCACTGTAGTGTTTTGCTCCTGTCGTGTTTGTTTGTTTTTATTGCTTCCTGCTGACTCCTCTCATTTCAGCGTGGCCGTAGAATGATACTTTCTATCTGGAGCTTCGGCCTGCACGATCCGGGACATTTCAGCGATTTATAAACGTATCTTCAGAATTTAAGGAATAAAATGCTTTGTATAAAAGTGGTTTCTAAACACATTTGCTGTAGTATAAAAGGGCCACCAGAAAAAAACTGAAAAATCCTTATTTATTTATTTTATTTATTTATTTATAAAGGATTTTACCAGGAAGGATACATTGAGATTTCTCTCGTTTTCAAGTATGTCCTGGGTTCAAGTACATTGAAGTGTTACATTTACAGAAATACAAAGTAATACAATGTAAGATATTAACAACACAAATATACAGATTAACAGAAAATAAATATGTAGGAAATATAGTCACTAGGTTACATGTTTACAGGTGCATTCTGTATTGAGGTATGTTAATAGGGAAATTTTGAGTGACTTAAGACTGGTGGAAGATTTGATGGTGTCTGGGAGGTTATTCCATAATTGTGGTGCTCTGTAGGAAAATGAGGACCGAGCCACTGTCTTTTTGTAGTGTGGTATTGCAAGTAAGGTGCTGGTCCTGGATCGGAGGTTATAGGATGAGGGAGCTGCTGGGGGAAGCAGTCTATTCAGGTAGGGTGAGATGCTCTTAAACACCAGGCTGGAAAGGTGAAGGGTGCGTCTGGATTCTAGCGATGGGCAGTTTAGCTGTTTTAACATGTCACAATGGTGGGTCATGTAGTTACATTGTAGCGCAAAGCGGCAGAATGAGTTATACAATGTAGTAAGTTTATGAAGGTGTGTTTGCGGGGCGGCTGCATACACTACATCTCCGTAATCAATAGCCGGCATAAGCATTTGCTGTACAATCTGCTTTCTTACCGCGGGGCTCAGGCAGGATTTGTTTCTGTACAGGGCACCTAGTTTGGGGTAAAGTTTAGATGAGAGTTTTTCGATGTGGGGCCAAAGGATAGATTAGGGTCCAACCACATACCTAGATATTTGAGAGAAGTGACTGTGGTCAGCGTGCCATTTGATATTGTCCCAACACATAGATGGGGATTTTGCAATTTATGTAGTTTAGGTTTTGTTCCAAATAGCATCGTTACAGTTTTGTCAGTATTTAAAAAAAGTTTGTTGTTTTTGATCCACTTTTCTACCTCTGTGAATTGTTCTTGCAGCACGGCCTCCAGCTGCGGGAGATCTGGTTTGCTGGTATAGATTACAGTGTCGTCTGCGTACATGTGTACAGTTGAGGCTTTGCAGATGTTGGGCAGATCATTTATGAATATTGTGAATAGCAGGGGGCCGAGTATCGAACCTTGGGGTACACCGCACGTGACTGGGAGGGGGAGGGAGGAGCTGCCAGAAATTGACACATATTGTGATCGGTCGGATACATATGATTGAAACCAGGTTAAAGTGCAATCACCAATGCCAGAGTTTTTAAGTTTTTCTAACAAGATGCCATGGTCTACTGTGTCAAAGGCCTTGGCGAAATCAAGGAAGATGCTCCAGTTAGGTTTCCTTGTTCCATCCCAGCTTGGATATCATTGCAGACTTTTAAAAGGGCGGTTGTGGTTGAGTGATTTGGGCGAAATCCTGATTGATCTGGGGTTAAGTAGTTCCAATATTGATAATAATCACGTAATTGTGTGTAGACACATTTTTCCAAGACTTTTGACATTACAGGGAGCAACAATATCGGACGGTAGTTGGATACCAAAGTATTGTCTCCACTTTTATGGATAGGTACCACTCTTGCAGTCTTATTGTGTTTATGTTGCTGATATCTTACATGTGTTTTTCTCTTGTATGTTTAGTTAAGAAAATATTTTCCTCTATGTGTCACTGGGCGTATCCATTGTGTGATATTTTCCTCTATATGTGTCACTGGGCGCATCCATTGTGTGATATTTTTTCTATATGTGTCACTGGGCGCATCCATTGTGTGATATTTTCCTCTATATGTGTCACTGGGTGCATCCATTGTGTGATATTTCCCTCTATATGTGTCACTGGGTGCATCCATTGTGTGATATTTTCCTCTATATGTGTCACTGGATGCATCCATTGTGTGATATTTCCCTCTATATGTGTCACTGGGTGCATCCATTGTGTGATATTTTCCTCTATACGTGTCACTGGGTGCATCCATTGTGTGATATTTTCCTCTATATGTGTCACTGGGCGTATCCATTGTGTGATATTTTCCTCTATATGTGTCACTGGGCGCATCCATTGTGTGATATTTTTTCTATATGTGTCACTGGGCGCATCCATTGTGTGATATTTTCCTCTATATGTGTCACTGGGTGCATCCATTGTGTGATATTTCCCTCTATATGTGTCACTGGGTGCATCCATTGTGTGATATTTTCCTCTATATGTGTCACTGGATGCATCCATTGTGTGATATTTCCCTCTATATGTGTCACTGGGTGCATCCATTGTGTGATATTTTCCTCTATACGTGTCACTGGATGCATCCATTGTGTGATATTTTCCTCTATACGTGTCACTGGGTGCATCCATTGTGTGATATTTTGTGTTGTAACCTGCCCCTCCCACACAGTATTTTTCCATCACTTGCTCCTCACTTTGTGGCTTTGGCCGTAGAATGGAGTGAATGGGTCAGTCACCGACTCACATCATTATATTGTGTGGGATGTATTCAAAGGACATCACCAGGGGAAGATTAGAAGTCTTTTAAGCTCCCTGTTTTATCTCAATCAGCTGCCAGCTCTTATCTCAGCCTGGAGAACATATAGCACACCCTGCAGACTTATCCAACCACTCCCTTCTCCACCATTAACTGTTAAAAACTGTAGATTAGATAAAGCACAGCAGAGTAAAACTTTTGCACAGATTTACAGCAAATGTTGCATCTTGGGAAAAATCCACAAAATGAAAACAGGAGATAAAAAAATCCCTGACATTATTTTTTCCTTTTTTACGTGCAATTAATTCAAACTGGGGAGCATGGGGAGCGCAAAGTGATAATCAGCGCTGGATTACAAAGTCCTAACGCTGATTAACGTCCAGCTCTGGTTTGCGGAAAGTTAACCAGAGCCAGAACTTGATGTTAACGAATTCCGCTTCTGCAGAATCTGTTAACACCAGCCAAAACAATAAAAAACAGATACTCACCTCCTGTCCCGCGGTGAGGACCGCGGCTCCAACCGCCTCCTCTGTCCGGCAGGAACAGGGAGAGACAAGGGGAAAAAGTCCCCCCAGTCTCTCCCTGCGTATCACTACGCTGACTGGCCGGATCTCGTGAGGCGAGATCCGGCAGGTCATGTGACCGCCGGCATCTGGCTCAATGGAGTCCTATGGACTCCATCGAGTGGATGCTCGCTGCTGCGCATAGCGCTGCCACGAGCATCGCAGGGTCGTAGCGCGCGGTAACAAGCTTTCAAGCGCCTGCATTGTAATTCCACGCTAAAACGGAGGCGATAGGGGGAAAACTGTGGGCGCAGTGTCTTCTCCCTACCGCCCCCGTTTTAGCGTGGAGAATGTAATTTAGCCCTTAGAGAGAGTGTGCATTATTGTGTATATCAGTATGGATGCATCGCTGCAGTGCTCTCGCAGGACACCAGGTGGAGCTGGATCCTAAAGTTTGAAGCCGCAGAGTTTTTCTGAATTGTTTCATTGGAATTAAAGAGCAGAATTTGTGGATGTGTTTTTAGGGGCTCTTCCATATATTCAGGGTGTACGGGTGTCTTTTTAGGGGTTCCTCCATATATTCAGGGTGTGCGGGTGTGTTTTTAGGGGCTCCTCCATATATTCAGGGTGTGCGGGTGTCTTTTTAGGGGCTCCTCCATTTATTCAGGATGTGCGCGGTGTCTTTTTAGGGGCTCCTCCATATATTCAGGGTGTGCGGGTGTGTTTTTAGGGGCTCTTCCATATATTCAGGGTTGGTGTGGTGTCTTTTTAGGGGTTCCTCCATATATTCAGGGTGTGCGGGTGTGTTTTTAGGGGCTCCTCCATATATTCAGGGTGTGCGGGTGTCTTTTTAGGGGCTCCTCCATTTATTCAGGATGTGCGGGTGTCTTTTTAGGGGCTCCTCCATATATTCAGGGTGTGCGGGTGTCTTTTTAGGGGCTCCTCCATATATTCAGGTGTGCGGGTGTCTTTTTAGGGGCTCCTCCATATATTCAGGGTGTGCGGGTGTTTTTAGGGGCTCCTCCATATATTCAGGGTGTGCGGGTGTCTTTTTAGGGCCTCCATATATTCAGGGTGTGCGGGTGTCTTTTTAGGGGCCTCCATATATTCAGGGTGTGTGGGTGTCTTTTTAGGGCCTCCTCCATATATTCAGGGTGTGTGGGTGTCTTTTTAGGGGTTCCTCCATATATTCAGGGTGTGCGGGTGTCTTTTTAAGGGTTCCTCCATATTCAGGGTGTGCGGGTGTCTTTTTAGGGACTCCTCCATATATTCAGGGTGTGAGGGTGTCTTTTTAGGGCCTCCTCCATATATTCAGTGGTTGTGTGGGTGTATTTTTAGGGGCTCCTCCATATATTCAGGGTGTGCGGGTGTCTTTTTAGGGGCTCCTCCATATATTCAGGGTGTGCGGGTGTCTTTTTAGGGGCTCCTCCATATATTCAGGGTGTGCGGGTGTCTTTTTAGGGGCTCCTCCATATATTCAGGATGTGCGGGTGTCTTTTTAGGGGCTCCTCCATATATTCAGGGTGTGCGGGTGTCTTTTTAGGGGCTCCTCCATATATTCAGGGTGTGCGGTGGCTTTTTAGGGACTCCTCCATATATTCAGGGTGTGCGGGTGTCTTTTTAGGGGCTCCTCCATATATTCAGGGTGTGCGGGTGTGTTTTTAGGGGCTCCTCCATATATTCAGGGTGTGCGGGTGTCTTTTAGGGGCTCTTCCATATATTCAGGGTGTGCGGGTGTCTTTTTAGGGGCTCCTCCATATATTCAGGGTGTGTGGGTGTCTTTTTAGGGGCTCCTCCATATATTCAGGGTGTGTGGGTGTCTTTTTAGGGACTCCTCCATATATTCAGGGTGTGCGGGTGTCTTTTTAGGGGTTCCTCCATATATTCAGGGTGTGTGGGTGTCTTTTTAGGGGTTCCTCCATATTTCAGGGTGTGCGGGTGTCTTTTTAGGGGTTCCTCCATATATTCAGGGTGTGTGGGTGTCTTTTTAGGGACTCCTCCATATATTCAGGGTGTGCGGGTGTTTTTAGGGGTTCCTCCATATATTCAGGGTGTGTGTGGGTGTCTTTTTAGGGGTTCCTCCATATATTCAGGGTGTGTGGGTGTCTTTTTAGGGGTTCCTCCATATATTCAGGGTGTGCGGTGTCTTTTTAGGGGTTCTCCATATATTCAGGGTGTGTGCGGTGTCTTTTTAGGGCTCCTCCATATATTCAGGGTGTGCGGGTGTCTTTTTAGGGGTTCCTCCATATATTCAGGGTGTGTGGTGTCTTTTTAGGGGTTCCTCCATATATTCAGGGTGTGCGGGTGTCTTTTTTGGGGTTCCTCCATATATTCAGGGTGTGCGGGTGTCTTTTTAGGGACTCCTCCATATATTCAGGGTGTGAGGGTGTCTTTTTAGGGGCTCCTCCATATATTCAGGGTGTGCGGGTGTCTTTTTAGGGGCTCCTCCATATATTCAGGGTGTGCGGGTGTCTTTTTAGGGGCTCCTCCATATATTCAGGGTGTGTGGGTGTCTTTTTAGGGGCTCCTCCATATATTCAGGGTGTGCGGGTGTCTTTTTAGGATTTCTTCCATATATTCAGGGTGTGCGGTGTCTTGTTGCGGGGTGTTTTTAGGGGCTCTTCCATATATTCAGGGTGTGCGGGTGTGTTTTTAGGGGCTCCTCCATATATTCAGGGTGTGCGGGTGTCTTTTTAGGGGCTCCTCCATATATTCAGGTGTGTGGGGTGTGTTTTTAGGGGCTCCTCCATATATCAGGGTGTGCGGGTGTGTTTTTAGGGCTCCTCCATATATTCAGGGTGTGCGGGTGTCTTTTTAGGGGCTCTTCCATATATTCAGGGTGTTGGGGTGTCTTTTTAGGGGCTTCCCAATATATTCAGAGTGTGTGGGTGTCTTTTTAGGGGTCCTCCATATATTCAGGGTGTGCGGGGGTCTTTTTAGGGGCTCCTCCATATTTCAGGGTGTGCGGGTGTCTTTTTAGGGGCTTCCCAATATATTCTGTGTGGTGTCTTTTTAGGGTCCTCCATATATTCAGGGTGTGCGGGGGTCTTTTTAGGGGCTCCTCCATATATTCAGGGTGTGCGGGTGTTTTTTTTAGGGGTTCCTCCTATATTCAGAGTGTGCGGGTGTCTTTTAGGGGCTCCTCCATATATTCAAGGTGTGCGGGTTTTTTTAGGGGTCCTCCATATATTCAGGGTGTGTGGGTGTCTTTTTAGGGGCTCCTCCATATATTCAGGGTGTGCGAGTGTCTTTTTAGGGGCTCCTCCATATATTCAGGATGGTTTGTTTATTTTTAGATGCTCCTATGTCTACCATCATTTCATCACTTTGCACTATTTAGTAGAAAATGCCCTTGTTGTATACACTAAAGGCTAAATTACAATACTAGCTCTAAAATGCGGGGGCGCTAGTGAGGAAAAACTGTGCCCGCAGTTTTCCCCCTAGCTCGTGTGTTTTAGCGCTAGGTTACAAGGCAGGTGCTAAAAACGCTGCCTGCATTGCTTGGGACGCTAAGCGCAGCCGCACGCATCCTCTCAATGGAGTCAATACATGATCTGCCGGATCTCGTCTTGCATAGTGATACGCAGGGGGAGACTGGGGGGGACTTTTTCCCCCAGTCTTTCCCTGCTCCCGCCGGACTGAGTAGGCGGTTGGAGCCGCGGGACAGGAGGTGAGTATAGGATTCTGGTTTTTGGCTGGTGTTAACAGATTCTGTAGAAGCACTAAATCCTGGCGGGTTACGTAACGCGTTAGCGTTTGGATTGTAATATGCGTAAAATACTTGGGCTAACGTTAATGGTCACGCAGGTGAGCGCCGCTAACGTTAATGGTCACGCAGGTGAGCACCGCTAACGTTAATGGTCACTCAGGTGAGCACCGCTAACGTTAATGGTCACTCAGGTGAGCACCGCTAACGTTAATGGTCACGCAGGTGAGCGCCTCTAACGTTAATGGTCACGCAGGTGAGCGCCTCTAACGTTAATGGTCACACAGGTGAGCACCGCTAACGTTAATGGTCACGCAGGTGAGCGCCTCTAACGTTAATGGTCACGCAGGTGAGCGCCTCTAACGTTAATGGTCACGCAGGTGTGCGCCTCTAACGTTAATGGTCACACAGGTGAGCACCGCTAACGTTAATGTCACGCAGGTGAGCGCCTCTAACGTTAATGGTCACGCAGGTGAGCGCCTCTAACGTTAATGGTCACGCAGGTGAGCGCCTCTAATGTTAATGGTCACGCAGGTGAGCGCCTCTAACGTTAATGGTCACGCAGGTGAGCGCCGCTAACGTTAATGGTCACGCAGGTGAGCGCCGCTAACGTTAATGGTCACGCAGGTGAGCGCCGCTAACGTTAATGGTCACGCAGGTGAGCGCCTCTAACGTTAATGGTCACGCAGGTGAGCGCCGCTAACATTAATGGTCACGCAGTGAGCGCCTCTAACGTTAATGGTCACGCAGGTGTGCACCTCTAACGTTAATGGTCACGCAGGTGAGCGCCGCTAACGTTAATGGTCACGCAGGTGAGCGCCGCTAACGTTAATGGTCACACAGGTGAGCACCGCTAACGTTAATGGTCACACAGGTGAGCGCCGCTAACGTTAATGGTCACACAGGTGAGCGCCGCTAACGTTAATGGTCACGCAGGTGAGCGCCTCTAACGTTAATGGTCACGCAGGTGAGCGCCGCTAACGTTAATGGTCACGCAGGTGAGCACCGCTAACGTTAATGGTCACACAGGTGAGCGCCGCTAACGTTAATGGTCACGCAGGTGAGCGCCGCTAACGTTAATGGTCACGCAGGTGAGCGCCTCTAACGTTAATGGTCACACAGGTGAGCGCCGCTAACGTTAATGGTCACGCAGGTGAGCGCCTCTAACGTTAATGGTCACACAGGTGAGCGCCGCTAACGTTAATGGTCACGCAGGTGTGCGCCTCTAACATTAATGGTCACGCAGGTGAGCGTCTCTAACGTTAATGGTCACGCAGGTGAGCGCCGCTAACGTTAATGGTCACGCAGGTAAGCGCCGCTAACGTTAATGGTCAAGCAGGTGAGCGCCGCTAACGTTAATGGTCACGCAGGTGAGCGTCTCTAACATTAATGGTCACGCAGGTGAGCGTCTCTAACGTTAATGGTCACGCAGGTAAGCGCCGCTAACGTTAATGGTCAAGCAGGTGAGCGCCGCTAACGTTAATGGTCACGCAGGTGAGCGCCTCTAACGTTAATGGTCACACAGGTGAGCGCCGCTAACGTTAATGGTCACACAGGTGAGCGCCGCTAACGTTAATGGTCACACAGGTGAGCGCCTCTAACGTTAATGGTCACACAGGTGAGCGCCGCTAACGTTAATGGTCAAGCAGGTGAGCGCCGCTAATGTTAATGGTCACGCAGGTGAGCGCCGCTAACGTTAATGTCACGCAGGTGAGCACCGCTAACGTTAATGGTCACGCAGGTGAGCGCCGCTAACGTTAATGGTCACACAGGTGAGCGCCGCTAACGTTAATGGTCACGCAGGTGAGCGCCTCTAACGTTAATGGTCACGCAGGTGAGCGCCGCTAACGTTAATGGTCACCCAGGTGAGCGCCGCTAACATTAATGGTCACGCAGGTGAGCGCCTCTAACGTTAATGGTCACGCAGGTGAGCGCCGCTAATGTTAATGGTCACACAGGTGAGCGCCTCTAACGTTAATGGTCACGCAGGTGAGCGCCTCTAACGTTAATGGTCACGCAGGTGAGCGCCGCTAACGTTAATGGTCACGCAGGTGAGCGCCGCTAACGTTAATGGTCACGCAGGTGAGCACCGCTAACGTTAATGGTCACGCAGGTGAGCGCCGCTAACGTTAATGGTCACAAAGGTGAGCGCCGCTAACGTTAATGGTCACGCAGGTGAGCGCCTCTAACGTTAATGGTCACACAGGTGAGCGCCTCTAACGTTAATGGTCACGCAGGTGAGCGCCTCTAACGTTAATGGTCACGCAGGTGAGCACCGCTAATGTTAATGGTCACGCAGGTGAGCGCCTCTAACGTTAATGGTCACACAGGTGAGCGCCGCTAACGTTAATGGTCACGCAGGTGAGCGCCGCTAACGTTAATGGTCACGCAGGTGAGCGCCGCTAACGTTAATGGTCACGCAGGTGAGCGCCTCTAACGTTAATGGTCACGCAGGTGAGCGCCTCTAACGTTAATGGTCACGCAGGTGAGCGCCGCTAACGTTAATGGTCACGCAGGTGAGCGCCTCTAACGTTAATGGTCACACAGGTGAGCGTCTCTAACGTTAATGGTCACGCAGGTGAGCGCCGCTAATGTTAATGGTCACGCAGGTGAGCGCCTCTAACGTTAATGGTCACGCAGGTGAGCGCTCTAACGTTAATGGTCACGCAGGTGAGCGCCGCTAACGTTAATGGTCACGCAGGTGAGCGCCGCTAACGTTAATGGTCACGCAGGTGAGCACCGCTAACGTTAATGGTCACGCAGGTGAGCGCCGCTAACGTTAATGGTCACAAAGGTGAGCGCGCTAACGTTAATGGTCACGCAGGTGAGCGCCTCTAACGTTAATGGTCACACAGGTGAGCGCCTCTAACGTTAATGGTCACGCAGGTGAGCGCCTCTAACGTTAATGGTCACGCAGGTGAGCACCGCTAATGTTAATGGTCACGCAGGTGAGCGCCTCTAACGTTAATGGTCACACAGGTGAGCGCCGCTAACGTTAATGGTCACGCAGGTGAGCGCCGCTAACGTTAATGGTCACGCAGGTGAGCGCCGCTAACGTTAATGGTCACGCAGGTGAGCGCCTCTAACGTTAATGGTCACGCAGGTGAGCGCCGCTAACGTTAATGGTCACGCAGGTGAGCGCCTCTAACGTTAATGGTCACACAGGTGAGCGTCTCTAACGTTAATGGTCACGCAGGTGAGCGCCGCTAACGTTAATGGTCACGCAGGTGAGCGCCTCTAACGTTAATGGTCACGCAGGTGAGCGCCTCTAACGTTAATGGTCACGCAGGTGAGCGCCGCTAACGTTAATGGTCACGCAGGTGAGCGCGCGCTAACGTTAATGGTCACGCAGGTGAGCCCGCTAACGTTAATGGTCACTCAGGTGAGCACCGCTAACGTTAATGGTCACTCAGGTGAGCACCGCTAACGTTAATGGTCACGCAGGTGAGCGCCTCTAACGTTAATGGTCACGCAGGTGAGCGCCTCTAACGTTAATGGTCACACAGGTGAGCACCGCTAACGTTAATGGTCACGCAGGTGAGCGCCTCTAACGTTAATGGTCACGCAGGTGAGCGCCTCTAACGTTAATGGTCACGCAGGTGGCGCCTCTAACGTTAATGGTCACACAGGTGAGCACCGCTAACGTTAATGGTCACGCAGGTGAGCGCCTCTAACGTTAATGGTCACGCAGGTGAGCGCCTCTAACGTTAATGGTCACGCAGGTGAGCGCCTCTAATGTTAATGGTCACGCAGGTGAGCGCCTCTAACGTTAATGGTCACGCAGGTGAGCGCCGCTAACGTTAATGGTCACGCAGGTGAGCGCCGCTAACGTTAATGGTCACGCAGGTGAGCGCCGCTAACGTTAATGGTCACGCAGGTGAGCGCCTCTAACGTTAATGGTCACGCAGGTGAGCGCCGCTAACATTAATGGTCACGCAGGTGAGCGCCTCTAACGTTAATGGTCACGCAGGTGTGCACCTCTAACGTTTATGGTCACGCAGGTGAGCGCCGCTAACGTTAATGGTCACGCAGGTGAGCGCCGCTAACGTTAATGGTCACACAGGTGAGCACCGCTAACGTTAATGGTCACACAGGTGAGCGCCGCTAACGTTAATGGTCACACAGGTGAGCGCCGCTAACGTTAATGGTCACGCAGGTGAGCGCCTCTAACGTTAATGGTCACGCAGGTGAGCGCCGCTAACGTTAATGGTCACGCAGGTGAGCACCGCTAACGTTAATGGTCACACAGGTGAGCGCCGCTAACGTTAATGGTCACGCAGGTGAGCGCCGCTAACGTTAATGGTCACGCAGGTGAGCGCCTCTAACGTTAATGGTCACACAGGTGAGCGCCGCTAACGTTAATGGTCACGCAGGTGAGCGCCTCTAACGTTAATGGTCACACAGGTGAGCGCCGCTAACGTTAATGGTCACGCAGGTGTGCGCCTCTAACATTAATGGTCACGCAGGTGAGCGTCTCTAACGTTAATGGTCACGCAGGTGAGCGCCGCTAACGTTAATGGTCACGCAGGTAAGCGCCGCTAACGTTAATGGTCAAGCAGGTGAGCGCCGCTAACGTTAATGGTCACGCAGGTGAGCGTCTCTAACATTAATGGTCACGCAGGTGAGCGTCTCTAACGTTAATGGTCACGCAGGTAAGCGCCGCTAACGTTAATGGTCAGCAGGTGAGCGCCGCTAACGTTAATGGTCACGCAGGTGAGCGCCTCTAACGTTAATGGTCACACAGGTGAGCGCCGCTAACGTTAATGGTCACACAGGTGAGCGCCGCTAACGTTAATGGTCACACAGGTGAGCGCCTCTAACGTTAATGGTCACACAGGTGAGCGCCGCTAACGTTAATGGTCAAGCAGGTGAGCGCCGCTAATGTTAATGGTCACGCAGGTGAGCGCCGCTAACGTTAATGGTCACGCAGGTGAGCACCGCTAACGTTAATGGTCACGCAGGTGAGCGCCGCTAACGTTAATGGTCACACAGGTGAGCGCCGCTAACGTTAATGGTCACGCAGGTGAGCGCCTCTAACGTTAATGGTCACGCAGGTGAGCGCCGCTAACGTTAATGGTCACCCAGGTGAGCGCCGCTAACATTAATGGTCACGCAGGTGAGCGCCTCTAACGTTAATGGTCACGCAGGTGAGCGCCGCTAATGTTAATGGTCACACAGGTGAGCGCCTCTAACGTTAATGGTCACGCAGGTGAGCGCCTCTAACGTTAATGGTCACGCAGGTGAGCGCCGCTAACGTTAATGGTCACGCAGGTGAGCGCCGCTAACGTTAATGGTCACGCAGGTGAGCACCGCTAACGTTAATGGTCACGCAGGTGAGCGCCGCTAACGTTAATGGTCACAAAGGTGAGCGCCGCTAACGTTAATGGTCACGCAGGTGAGCGCCTCTAACGTTAATGGTCACACAGGTGAGCGCCTCTAACGTTAATGGTCACGCAGGTGAGCGCCTCTAACGTTAATGGTCACGCAGGTGAGCACCGCTAATGTTAATGGTCACGCAGGTGAGCGCCTCTAACGTTAATGGTCACACAGGTGAGCGCCGCTAACGTTAATGGTCACGCAGGTGAGCGCCGCTAACGTTAATGGTCACGCAGGTGAGCGCCGCTAACGTTAATGGTCACGCAGGTGAGCGCCTCTAACGTTAATGGTCACGCAGGTGTGCGCCTCTAACGTTAATGGTCACGCAGGTGAGCGCCGCTAACGTTAATGGTCACGCAGGTGAGCGCCTCTAACGTTAATGGTCACACAGGTGAGCGTCTCTAACGTTAATGGTCACGCAGGTGAGCGCCGCTAATGTTAATGGTCACGCAGGTGAGCGCCTCTAACGTTAATGGTCACGCAGGTGAGCGCCTCTAACGTTAATGGTCACGCAGGTGAGCGCCGCTAACGTTAATGGTCACGCAGGTGAGCGCCGCTAACGTTAATGGTCACGCAGGTGAGCACCGCTAACGTTAATGGTCACGCAGGTGAGCGCCGCTAACGTTAATGGTCACAAAGGTGAGCGCCGCTAACGTTAATGGTCACGCAGGTGAGCGCCTCTAACGTTAATGGTCACGCAGGTGAGCGCCTCTAACGTTAATGGTCACGCAGGTGAGCGCCTCTAACGTTAATGGTCACGCAGGTGAGCACCGCTAATGTTAATGGTCACGCAGGTGAGCGCTCTAACGTTAATGGTCACACAGGTGAGCGCCGCTAACGTTAATGGTCACGCAGGTGAGCGCCGCTAACGTTAATGGTCACGCAGGTGAGCGCCGCTAACGTTAATGGTCACGCAGGTGAGCGCCTCTAACGTTAATGGTCACGCAGGTGAGCGCCGCTAACGTTAATGGTCACGCAGGTGAGCGCCTCTAACGTTAATGGTCACACAGGTGAGCGTCTCTAACGTTAATGGTCACGCAGGTGAGCGCCGCTAACGTTAATGGTCACGCAGGTGAGCGCCTCTAACGTTAATGGTCACGCAGGTGAGCGCCTCTAACGTTAATGGTCACGCAGGTGAGCGCCGCTAACGTTAATGGTCACGCAGGTGAGCGCCGCTAACGTTAATGGTCACGCAGGAGTGAGCCCGCTAACGTTAATGGTCACGCAGGTGAGCGCCGCTAACGTTAATGGTCACAAAGGTGAGCGCCGCTAACGTTAATGGTCACGCAGGTGAGCGCCTCTAACGTTAATGGTCACACAGGTGAGCGCCTCTAACGTTAATGGTCACGCAGGTGAGCGCCTCTAACGTTAATGGTCACGCAGGTGAGCACCGCTAATGTTAATGGTCACGCAGGTGAGCGCCTCTAACGTTAATGGTCACACAGGTGAGCGCCGCTAACGTTAATGGTCACGCAGGTGAGCGCCGCTAACGTTAATGGTCACGCAGGTGAGCGCCGCTAACGTTAATGGTCACGCAGGTGAGCGCCTCTAACGTTAATGGTCACGCAGGTGAGCGCCGCTAACGTTAATGGTCACGCAGGTGAGCGCCTCTAACGTTAATGGTCACACAGGTGAGCGTCTCTAACGTTAATGGTCACGCAGGTGAGCGCCGCTAATGTTAGCACCAAGTAAGTAATTTGGCCCTAAAGGGGTTATTCAGCGAGCATTGAAATGTCCCTGAGATATCGGTGCTCTCTCATCCCTGCACTTTGGGGAATCAAATTCCCTGACCCTGCGGTGAATTCAGCATGCGCAGTGCAGGGAAAATCCACCAACTGCATCGAACGAAAGAAAACCCCGAAAAAAAATCAGATGATCCACTGAACAGAGCGCCGGCCAGCCGCCGGAAAAAGCCGACAAACGGGGTAAAAAAACACGCTATTAAAAAATATATAAAATAAACAAAATCAGACAAAAGATTTTTGCCGAAAAATGCTAGAAAAAAACAAATAAAGAGACTTTTTGCTGCAGATTAAAATAATAAACAGTTTATTAGATATTGAATTAAAACGGGAATATTTTTAACATTGAAACCTATGGGATTCGCCTGAATAAACCTGCCCGAATGAAACCACTGAACATCAGGGCATTTCACTGACATTTCTCTGCTGTTCGGTGTCTGTGAATAGATTAACCATTGCTTCTCCATGGGGGATATCACTGACGCGAACAGGCACTGTACTTGCAGGCAATTCACCAAAATTTGGCGAACTGTCTGCTTTTTGAATGGCCCCGAAATGTCACTGTATGGGGAAATTCTGTTTTTGGTGCAATTTCGGGGCCAGCACGGCTCTCTCTATGACTAGCCCTGTAAGTCAGTGATGACGAGCTTCGGCACACCGTATGTTTCTGAGCTACAAGTCCCGAGAGCTAAGTCAACCTTAAAGCCGTTGGAGCATCATGGGACATGTAGTTCAGAAATTTTGGGCTGGGCACACTGTAATAAGTCACACGTGTTACTCTGTGCAGACATACATTTCTGTTCTCACGGATGGAGAAGCTTTGCTCCCTTTGACAGAATAAAATGATTATGAAATATACAGTATGAGGAATTTTCTCCTCTCCAGGGCTTGTATGTTCCCATATCCAGAGAGCGGCCGTCCCGCCGGACATTCAATAGATTGCAACTCTTTCCAGGGGAGGATCAATCCCTCTGCGCGTCAGGAGGGGCGTACTGTGTGGGATCATAATACTTATTAGTGGTAGATTGAGAGATACAGAGAGATACAGATACAGACAGATACAGATACAGATAGATACAGATAGATACAGATAGATATAGATACAGATAGATACAGACAGATACAGATACAGACAGATACAGATAGATAGAGATAGATACAGACAGATACCGATAGATACATACAGATAGATATAGATAGATATAGATACAGATAGATACAGATAGATATAGATACAGATAGATACAGATACAGACAGATACAGATAGATAGAGATAGATACAGACAGATACAGATACAGATAGATACAGATAGATATAGATACAGATAGATACAGACAGATACAGATACAGACAGATACAGATAGATAGAGATAGATACAGACAGATACCGATAGATACATACAGATAGATACAGATAGATATAGATACAGATAGATACAGATAGATATAGATACAGATAGATTCAGATACAGATAGATACAGATACAGATAGATACAGATACAGATAGATACAGATACAGATACAGATAGATACAGATAGATACAGATAGATACAGATACAGATAGATACAGATACAGATAGATACATACAGATACAGATAGATAGATACAGACAGACAGATACAGACAGATACAGATACCGATAGATACAGACAGATAGATACAGATACAGATAGATATAGATACAGATAGATACAGACAGATACAGATAGATACAGACACAGATAGATACAGATAGATAGATACAGATAGAAACCTAGAAAATTGTCGGCAGATAAGAACCTTTCGGCCCATCTAGTCGCCCAATTACATGGATACTGATAGATACAGATAGATACAGACAGATAGATACAGACAGATAGATACAGACAGATACAGATACAGACAGATACAGATAGATACAGACAGATACAGACAGATAGATACAGACAGATACAGACAGATAGATACAGACAGATACAGACAGATACAGACAGATAGATACAGACAGATACAGATACAGACAGATACAGACAGATAGATACAGACAGATACAGACAGATAGATATAGACAGATACAGATACAGATACAGATAGATAGAAATAGATAAATACAGATAGATAGATACAGACAGATAGATAGATAGATACAGATAGATAGATACAGACAGATGAGATACAGACACAGATAGATAGAGATATATAGATAGAGATAGACAGACAGATAGTTATGATAAATAGATGGACAGACAGATGGATAGACTTATTGATATAGCAATCTGATGATGATATACAGGATATTATGTAGTTGAATCGTCACATGTAGCTTCAATATAGATTCCTAGATGTAACATAGTGTAAATATTATTGCATGCGGTGACACATCACCCTGACTGTGTAACTTGCTTATTAATGCTCAGACGCAGAGACTTGCTGGTTTCTTGGCCAGGACCTCATGGAGGATAAGGGAATCTCTGCATATGAGAACATCTTCTTCAGCATCATAACTAGACCTCATACATTAAACTGTAACTGTAAACGACCTGACACCCAGTTATGTCATGGCTTGGCGTGAAGCAATGAGATATTCCCTTTATGGCGGCCAACATTGCTGTAAGGATTATACACATTGCTGGCGACTGGAGTTTTCCTTCCAGATGTGCGTCGTCCTTCTGTCTACAAATCGACAGAGTCAATGATCAGGCGAGGAATTACCTCCTGAAACTCGCCAGCAGTGACAGAGAGACGCTGTGGATGCGGGTATTTAAGAGCTTGCACTTCCCTTTATAACCAGAGGGGACGCCCTGTCCCTGCACGGAATGACACACTGTGGATGTGGACATTTAAAGGGGCTCAAGCTACTACTTACATAAACTCTAACTAGATTACTGTGCAACACGATAAAACACGCGCTGCTGTTTTCTTTCTCTTTTTTTAAGTAATTGCATGTAAAAAAGAAAACTAAAGTTAGTTTTTTTTATCTCCTGTTTCCATTTTATGGATTTTCCCATGATGCAACATTTACCAAAATCCGTGCAAAAGTTTTACTTTACTGCTGTGCTTCATCTACGCTACAGTAGTTAACAGTTGATGAGGTAAAGGAGGTAATGTTTAGATAAGGCAGAAGGGGTTGTATTGTGTTCTCCAGGCTGCCTAAGATAAGAGCTGGCAGCTGAATGAGATAAAACAGGGATCTTAAAAGTCTTCTAATCTACCTCCTGGTGATGTACTTTGAATACATCCCACACAATACAATGATGTGAGTCGGTGTCTGTCTGACCCATTCACTCCATTCTATGACCAAAGCCACACAGTGAGGAGCAAGTGATGGAAAGATACAAACTATCACACAATGGATGCACCCAGTGACACATAGAGGAAAATATCACACAATGGATGCACCCAGTGACACATATAGAGGAAAATATCACACAATGGATGCGCCCAGTGACCCATATAGAGGAAAATATCACACAATGGATTCACCCAGTGACACATATAGAGGGAAATATCACACAATGGATGCACCCAGTGACACATATAGAGGAATATCACACAATGGATGCATCCAGTGACACATATAGAGGAAAATATCACACAATGGATGCGCCCAGGGACACATATAGAGGAAAATATCACACAATGGATGCGCCCAGTGACACATATAGAGGAAAATATCACACAATGGATGCGCACCCAGTGACACATATAGAGGAAAAATCACACAATGGATGCGCCCAGTGACACATATCGAGGAAAATATCACACAATGAATGCGCCCAGTGACACATATAGAGGAAAAATCACACAATGGATGCGCCCAGTGACACATATAGAGGAAAATATCACACAATGGATGCACCCAGTGACACATATAGAGGAAAATATCACACAGTGGATGCACCCAGTGACACATATAGAGGAAAATATCACACAATGGATGCGCCCAGTGACACATATAGAGGAAAATATCACACAATGGATGCATCCATGGACACATATAGAGGAAAATACACACAATGGATGCGACCAGTGACACATTGGAGGGGAAATATCACACAAGGATGCACCCAGTGATACATATAGAGGAAAATATCACACAATGAATGCGCCCAGTGACACATATAGAGGAAAATATCACACAATGGATGCGCCCAGTACACATATAGAGGAAAAATCACACAATGGATGCACCCAGTGACACATATAGAGGAAAATATCACACAGTGGATGCACCCAGTGACACATATAGAGGAAAATATCACACAATGGATGCGCCCAGTGACACATATAGAGGAAAATATCACACAATGGATGCATCCAGTGACACATATAGAGGAAAATATCACACAATGGATGCGCCCAGTGACACATACAGAGGAAAATATCACACAATGGATGCACCCAGTGACACATATAGAGGAAAATATCACACAATGGATGCGACCAGTGACACATATGGAGGGAAATATCACACAATGGATGCACCCAGTGATACATATAGAGGAAAATATCACACAATGGATGCACCCAGTGATACATTATCACAGTCTCGGTGTGTGGAGAGTGAGGGTATGAGCCCAAGGTGTAATGATATAACATTTGAGCCGTGTGGATGAAGTGTAAAAAGATTTATTGTAAAATATAAGCACAATGGTTAGATATAGTGGATGACAGGACGGGGCAGGAATAGGGCTGGACAAACAATAAACAGAGAACAGAATAGAGACCAAAGGGGTTATTCAAAGAGAGCCGAATTGCACCGAACAGTGAGTTTCCCCGTATGGTGCCATTTCATGGCCATTCGGTTATTCGCAGAGCTGGCAGTCTGATATTGGCGAATTGCTAGTGAAATACAGTGCTGTTCGGCGGCAGTGAATCCCCCATACAGATGCAGTGGTTAATCTATTCACAGACACCGAACAGCAGAGAAATGTCAGTGAAATGCCCTGATGTTCAGTGGTTTCATTCAGTTACAGTTACAAGTTTTTATAAAGCACTAACAGGTTCTGTGGCGCTGTACAGTGAGAGGCAGAACAACAAATATGGGTTTACAGGTTAACCACACAGTAGAGTAGGTGAGAGTAGCAGGCGAATCCCATAGGTTTCAATGTTAAAAATATTCCCGTTTTTATCCAATATCTAATAAACTGTTAATTATTTTAATCTGCAGCAAAAAGTCTCTTTATTGATTTATTTTTTTTGAATTTTTTTAGACATTTTTCGTGGTTTTTCTGTTGACATCTTTGATTCCGGTTCTTTTTTTAATGGCATTTTTTTTATTCTGTAACACACCTCTTCAGTGTTATTCATAGGATCTTATGTATTATTTCCAGGCATTCTCATGCATTTATTTATTTATTTTAACGCCTGCTAAAAGTCGTGGGAGTTTTTTTCTGGGGGGGTTTAACCCCTGTTCAGCAACTGGCCGTCTTTTTCCAGAGGCATTCAGCAGTCTGTTCGGCGATTCGTCAGATGCGTTCAGCGGGTTTTCAGCTGCATTCAGTGGTTTATTGCATCGTTTCGGCTCTTTGAGGAGGTTTTTGAAGATTTTTCGGCAGTTTATCCGATCGATTCAGTGATTTTTCGGCAGTTTATCCGATCGATTCAGTGATTTTTGGCAGTTTATCCGATCGATTCAGTGATTTTTCTGCAGTTTATCCGATCGATTCAGTGATTTTTCGGCAGTTTATCCGATCGATTCAGTGATTTTTCGGCAGTTTATCCGATCGATTCAGTGATTTTTCGGCAGTTTACCGATCGATTCAGTGATTTTTCGGCAGTTTATCCGATCGATTCAGTGATTTTTCGGCAGTTTATCCGATCGATTCAGTGATTTTTCGGCAGTTTATCCGATCGATTCAGTGATTTTTCGGCAGTTTATCCGATCGATTCAGTGATTTTTCGGCAGTTTATCCGATCGATTCAGTGATTTTTCGGCAGTTTATCCGATCGATTCAGTGATTTTTCGGCAGTTTATCCGATCGATTCAGTGATTTTTCGGCAGTTTATCCGATCGATTCAGTGATTTTTCGGCAGTTTATCCGATCGATTCAGTGATTTTTCGGCAGTTTATCCGATCGATTCAGTGATTTTTCGGCAGTTTATCCGATCGATTCAGTGATTTTTGGCAGTTTATCCGATCGATTCAGTGATTTTTCGGCAGTTTATCCGATCGATTCAGTGATTTTTCGGCAGTTTATCCGATCGATTCAGTGATTTTTCGGCAGTTTATCCGATCGATTCAGTGATTTTTGGCAGTTTATCCGATCGATTCAGTGATTTTTCTGCAGTTTATCCGATCGATTCAGTGATTTTTCGGCAGTTTATCCGATCGATTCAGTGATTTTTCGGCAGTTTATCCGATCGATTCAGTGATTTTTCGGCAGTTTACCGATCGATTCAGTGATTTTTCGGCAGTTTATCCGATCGATTCAGTGATTTTTCGGCAGTTTATCCGATCGATTCAGTGATTTTTCGGCAGTTTATCCGATCGATTCAGTGATTTTTCGGCAGTTTATCCGATCGATTCAGTGATTTTTCGGCAGTTTATCCGATCGATTCAGTGATTTTTCGGCAGTTTATCCGATCGATTCAGTGATTTTTGGCAGTTTATCCGATCGATTCAGTGATTTTTCGGCAGTTTATCCGATCGATTCAGTGATTTTTCGGCAGTTTATCCGATCGATTCAGTGATTTTTCGGCAGTTTATCCGATCGATTCAGTGATTTTTGGCAGTTTATCCGATCGATCAGTGATTTTTCTGCAGTTTATCCGATCGATTCAGTGATTTTTCGGCAGTTTATCCGATCGATTCAGTGATTTTTCGGCAGTTTATCCGATCGATTCAGTGATTTTTCGGCAGTTTACCCGATCGATTCAGTGATTTTTCGGCAGTTTATCCGATCGATTCAGTGATTTTTCTGCAGTTTATCCGATCGATTCAGTGATTTTTCGGCAGTTTATCCGATCGATTCAGTGATTTTTCGGCAGTTTATCCGATCGATTCAGTGATTTTTCGGCAGTTTACCCGATCGATTCAGTGATTTTTCGGCAGTTTATCCGATCGATTCAGTGATTTTTCGGCAGTTTATCCGATCGATTCAGTGATTTTTCGGCAGTTTATCCGATCGATTCAGTGATTTTTCGGCAGTTTATCCGATCGATTCAGTGATTTTTCGGCAGTTTATCGATCGATTCAGTGATTTTTGGCAGTTTATCCGATCGATTCAGTGATTTTTCGGCAGTTTATCCGATCGATTCAGTGATTTTTCGGCAGGTTATCCGATCGATTCAGTGATTTTTCGGCAGTTTATCCGATCGATTCAGTGATTTTTCGGCAGTTTATCTGATCGACTTGGTGGTTTTGTGGCAGTTTGAGGATGTGTTCGTCGGTTTATCGGATGTGTTTGGCATGTTGATTTGGCGCACTTCGGGGTCGGCAGATTGAACTCACTGAAGTGCGCCGATCGAGAGATCACCGAATTATCGGTGACATTTTGGTGCTCTCTGAATAACCCCTCAAGGAACAAAACGAGAAAAACAAAGCACATGTAAGGTATCAGCAACATAAATAAACACAACAAGGACATTGCATTTTATGGTGGTGCTGGCCCTTTAACAGCTCGCCTTCCTATAATATAACCAGTAGGGGGCGCAGTGTCCCTGCACTGAATGAGCCGTGCCGGGCAGCATCTCACTGGCTCTGGGTGCTCCCTGCAGGCTGAGATCCCCCTCCAGAAGCTTTGTCTCCAGCACACGCTCTCCAGACGATATTTTATCCTGAACGAGGCACTTTATTATTGGAAGTGTTTTCAGCAGAGTCTATTACAGACACTCAACATGTCACACGTCCTCACTATTTCATCCAATGGTGACTGATTGCTCATACGTTCCATACTTAGTTTCATGTTTATTGCTGTGCAGCATCGCGCTGGGGGCCACGCTGATTTTATGCTTATATTAAGTTTGATATTGTAACACTGAAAAACACACCTACGTACCAACATATACTGTGTGTATATATATATATATCTCTACTATAAAAGAATAAGGGCTGGTGTGTCTGTCGCCAAAAAAACAGTCTGCACATATGCGCGCAACCTGGCTGCGCGCGAATCCAGCCGCAGCACGCGGCGGCTGTGCGTGTGCCGCGACGGTTACTGGATGCGCATGCAGCAGCCGGGTAAAGGCTGCGCTCGCATCCTGTAGAGCCAGATGCGCTCGCAGCAGACGGCTATAGGCTGCGTGCGCATCCAGTAGACCAGAATGCGCGCGCAGCCTATCGCCGTCTGCTGCAAGAGCATCCTGTTCTCCTGGATGCGCGCACGGCCGACAGGTAGGGGCTGCGCGCGCATCCAGTGTCTGAGCTGGGGGTGCTTATTCCCATGTTTGCTGCGGGCACTTATACCCATGTGAGCTGGGGGCACTTATACACATGGGAAATGGGGGCACTTATACCCATGTCAGCTGGGAGCACGTATACCCATCTCAGCTGGGGCCACTTATGCCCATGTGAGCTGGGGGCACTTATACCCATGTCAGCTGGGGCCACTTATGCCCATGTTTGCTGGGGCAGATATACCCATGTGAGCTGGGGGCAAATATACCCATGTGAGCTGGGGGCAAATATACCCATGTGAGCTGGGGGCAAATATACCCATGTCAGCTAGGGCAAATATACCCATGTGGGGGCAATATATGTATCCATTTGAGCTGCTTCACTTAACAATAGACTGCACTCTGGGCAGGCTTTCCACCTAGTATATGATGAGGGCATAATAAGCCTGAAACAGCTGTCCAGGAGTGACTCGTTGCATAACCTGACCTTTGCTAAAAAGTCATCTAGTATGGCACGGCACTGGCAAGGAGGGCTGTGTGTTAAAACAGACCCAGGATGGAAAAAAAGTGGGAAATTGCAGACTTCATTTGCATGTCTTTCCCAGAGTTCCTTGCTGCATATGGGGAATGTCGCACATGAGTTCTGTGAAGCAGTTCTCTGAATTTCTGGAATGTGTAAATGACTTCTGAATAATAAACTTTATTATTTTCTGAGTGGAGGCTTTTAATCTCATTTTCTTGCCCTCCACCACAACTTAAATGAGTATTGATTTGCCCTAGGGTTAAAGCACTAAACTGCAGCTGGTTGTGGCCTTTCTCCTGCTGATGAGGGCATAATAAGCCGGAAACAGCTCTACACAACTAGTCCTGAGTGGCACGGAGGGTCCCTTACATGTGTGGTACTTAGACAAGCTGCACAGGGTTTGGCTTCCTGAAACAACTAGGCCCCTGAGCACATCATGGACTTTCATCCCAATGATGGTGGCCCTGGTCCCAGTCAAGTCCCAGGACATTTAACCCCTTCACTGCCGAGATCGAGATATCTCAGGCTTCAAAAGCACCGTCCGGTGCCCGGATATCGCAATATCTCAATCTGGTGATCTGCAGCCCAAAAGCAGATGAATTTCATTTGCTTTTGGGCTGCAGAAGGTGCCCCCAAAGTTTTAGTCCTGTGCGCATAATGCCCAAAGAGCTACAACTATGTAAAATCGTGTGATTTCCCTTGCGTCGCGCTTTCAGCAGCCGATGCAGAGGAAAAAAAGAAGAAAATAGACCAGCAGCTCAAACTGCTGTGACTCAATTTGGCAGGAGATGGCGCCATCTAGTGGCCAAATAGGTTATTTACCGTAAGAAATCCAATGGGTATAAACTCAAATATTTCTTAATGTATAATTAATTTAAAATGATTTTTCAAAGAACTGCTGGTTTCTCACAATTTGTGTTTTTTTTTTAAATCACTTGGTGGTGAAGGGGTTACTTTATATAAAAGCCATGGAAGCATCGATCGATCAATCAAGACTCCAACCCAGCTTCTTTTTGAGGTGGTTAAAACACGATATGTTTCTAGTTCTTCAACGTGCTGATTCCACTGCAGGACATTGTTTTTTTTAGTCCAGCAGATTGCAATCGGTCAACGTGGACATCACGCTGAAAAATTCCAGCTTCATGGACGCGCAAGCCCGAGAATCTTGACATAAAGGTTTTACGGAATTTGTTTATAAATACTTGTAACTGTAACTTTTCCTCCTGTTAATAGAGAAGAGGAAAGTATAGTTTAGTTTTGATTAAAGGTGCAAAGAAATATTTATATAGAATTTCTTGATTAAACTTTACTTTTTTTTCTCGTTTCTCGATTATTTTTGCTTTGTGCATTTTTTTTCATGTGTAAATATCGTATCAAATAATATATGGTCGGTTGCAAACTGACATTTTTTACTTTCCCCATTTAATTGCAGCAGCTCTTACAGTGCCGCGAAGAAACGCTCGCACGTGTATGTGAGTTCCAGCCCCCCATTAGGGTGACTTGTGATGAGTTTTGGATTCATGTGGTTGTTGTGAACATCTCGATATATCCTTTACTGAATCTCAGCCAATACACACCCAGCCACCCCGCCGGCGTTAATGGCCTCCAGACACCGCGCTTGCAATCCCCTACGCCTTATTCTGCATTCTTATTTATTTGTCGTCATTACTCTGCATTTTATGGCAAGTTTCTTTTAATTAAGACACATTCCAGGGCGCGTTCCACCTACTGTAAATAGTTACTGATACAATCTAACTTTCTGGTTTCTCTTTTCCGACGCGCCATTATTTTTCACGTGGTGAGCCCGGCCGGCCGAGCACCGTGGAGAGGGTTGTGGATTTTATCAAAACCTCCATAAATCTTGCCCGTGAGGCCGTGACTAACCATTAAGATAGGCCCCACCGCCTGGATAAATACATTCCACTTTACAAAACCTGCAAATCGCACACCGCTAATTGCAAAACAAAACATTATTCTCATTATCCACTTTGGAAGATTCATGTTGATGAGGAGGTAATGGGCGAACCTGGCTCGGCTCACTCCGCTCTCGTAATCAGTTCACATGTGCATGCCACATTATTCCCCGCGAACACAAACCATGTCTGGATCGCTTGCTTTCACTAATTGAATGCCCCAAATGCCTAACGAGGCCACACAGGACGCATGGGAATCCAGGTTTGGCGCCACAATGAAGATACACTTTTTATTTATTTATTTGACAGAGGCCCAAACCAGAAATCTAAAAATACTCCTACGAGACGCCCGCCCAAAATACTGCTCAGCCGCCCACCCAAAATACTGCTCAGCCACCCACCCAAAATACTGCTCAGCCGCCCACCCAAAATACTGCTCAGCCGCCCACCCAATATACTGCTCAGCCGCCCAGCCAAAATACTGCTCAGCCGCCCACCCAAAATACTGCACAGCCGCCCACCCAATATACTGCTCACCCGCCCACCCAATATACTGTTCAGCCGCCCACCCAATATACTGCTCAGCCGCCCACCCAAAATACTGCTCAGCCGCCCACCCAATATACTGCTCAGCCGCCCACCCAATATACTGCTCAGCCGCCCAGCCAAAATACTGCTCAGCCGCCCACCCAAAATACTGCACAGCCGCCCACCCAATATACTGCTCAGCCGCCCACCCAAAATACTGTTCAGCCGCCCACCCAATATACTGCTCAGCCGCCCACCCAAAATACTGCTCAGCCGCCCACCCAATATACTGCTCAGCCGCCCAGCCAAAATACTGCTCAGCCGCCCACCCAAAATACTGCTCAGCTGCCCAGCCAAAATACTGCTCAGCTGCCCAGCCAAAATACTGCTCAGCCGCCCACCCAAAATACTGCTCAGCCGCCCACCCAAAATACTGCTCAGTTGCCCAGCCAAAATACTGCTCAGCCGCCCAGCCAAAATACTGCTCAGCCGCCTTCCCAAAATACTGCTCAGCCGCTCAAGCCAAAATACTGCTCAGCCGCCCACCCAAAATACTGCTCAGCCGCCCAGCCAAAATACTGCTCAGCCGCCCACCCAAAATACTGCTCAGCCGCCCAGCCAAAATACTGCTCAGCCGCCCAGCCACATTACTGCTCAGCCGCCTACCCAAAATACTGCTCAGCCGCCCACCCAAAATACTGCTCAGCCGCCCAGACAAAATACGGCTAAGCCGCCCACCCAAAATACTGCTCAGCCGCCCAGCCAAAATACTGCTCAGCCGCCCACCCAATATACTGCTCAGCCGCCCACCCAAAATACTGCTCAGCCGCCCACCCAATATACTGCTCAGCCGCCCACCCAAAATACTGCTCAGCCGCCCACCCAATATACTGCTCAGCCGCCCAGCCAAAATACTGCTCAGCCGCCCAGCCAAAATACTGCTCAGCCGCCCACCCAAAATACTGCTCAGCTGCCCAGCCAAAATACTGCTCAGCTGCCCAGCCAAAATACTGCTCAGCCGCCCACCCAAAATACTGCTCAGCCGCCCACCCAAAATACTGCTCAGTTGCCCACCCAATATACTGCTCAGCCGCCCACCCAATATACTGCTCAGCCGCCCAGCCAAAATACTGCTCAGCCGCCTTCCCAAAATACTGCTCAGCCGCCCACCCAAAATACTGCTCAGCCGCTCAAGCCAAAATACTGCTCAGCCGCCCACCCAAAATACTGCTCAGCCGCCCACCCAAAATACTGCTCAGCTGCCCACCCAAAATACTGCTCAGCTGCCCACCCAAAATACTGCTCAGCCACCCAAGCCAAAATACTGCTCAGCTGTGACGTGTTTTGTACACTTGACCCGTGTACCATCCTGAAAGCGGATGGGAAACCTCATATTGCAACAAAACCTCAAGTAAAACTTTGGAAAGTCATAAATCATGACATACATGGTGGCTCCACCGTCTTGAATCCAAACTCCAACTCTGTGTCTTTTGGTGCTGCTTGAAAAGAGACAATGTTTCCAGTTTTACAACATGCAGACCTCGCAGTAGGAAATATATCTTTAGCGTAGAAGATTGCATTTGGTCAACATGGACATTATACTGATCCTGGAGAGGCTAGAAAATGAACAGATATTGGCGACCAGGTCAAAGAATATTGACTTAATGGCTTCAAGATGTCGCCTGTCCTCTTTACATGGGTAGGAGGAAGGTCTACTTTGAAGAACCTAGCCAAAGAGTGCCTGTGTAAAAAATGTAACGTCTGACCAGAATGTAGGGAGGCCTCAAAACCAATCTCCACGTCTTATGAAGACTGGTTTTCTCATGGTAGTCCGTCAAGCAGGTGTCACAGATGGTGGGTTGTCAAGTATACAATGTGGTAAAGTCAATGATTACACCTCTGAAGAACCTGAAACGTGAGAGGTGGGACTGCTTGGCTGTTACTGATCAGTCCCATTAAGGCTGGGGTCAGACGAGCGTGATTTCTACGGACTGTACGTCCGTGCAGTACGGACATCGTCAGTACGGATGACGCAGTAGTGGTCACACAGTCCGTTTTTTCACTGAAGTTATTTTTTGACGGATGTAGGAGGGAAAAATAAATTACAATGAAAAAACATTCTGTCCGTCAAAAATGCTGGACGTATAAATGCAGTCCGTCTGACCATGCTCCATCACTCACACACAAAGCTATGCAGACGTTGTGGACGTGGCGCACTCCGCACGTCCGTTCTAGCAGTATTACGTTCTTGCCTAACCTGCGTCCGTTTGCCGCGGCCGTTGTGCGTCCGCAGTTCAGTGCGGACGTACTTCATGTGTCAGGCTCCAATGGACTTACTTTCATGCTATCACGGACGTACTTTTAGGCGCAATCACGGACGTGAACACTACGCTCGTCTGACCCCAGCCTAACACGTTATTATTCACCAACAACTTGAGAAGAAGTTCTTGACACCTATTCGATGGGTGGAATTGCTTTGCTACTGGTTGAATAATTGAGACATTCATGAACTGGGAAATTAATTGATGGAAAAGGTTATAAAATAACCAGAAGACAAAAGTGAGGAGGGGAAATAGTCCCACTTCCAATTAGCTTGTAGGGATTTTGACGTCCGGTAGACATTTCTTGCCAGGAAGGAACAAAAATGTCAATGAAAAGGAAAGTCTTGTGAAAAGAAAATGTTTTCCTTCGAGTGTTAAACTTTAACGGTGGAATTAAAGAGTCTTTTCCGAACATAAACTTTATGTTAGACCTGAAACATTTATTCGCGGTGAAGTCCGGCTCCTCGTCCTCCTATAGAATCACGTTAAAGAGTCGACAGGTCGCGCCCGGGGCTTTTAATGGCAAAGCTCCCGCTCCTCTCTAATCCCACCTATGTATAAATATATATCAATAAACAGCATATAGGTGCTATTACTGGAAAGAGCAGGACATGTTACTGCCCCTAGACTAAACCCTTGGCAGTTTCCCTCCTAGGTTTCCTTATTAACGTGCCAGACCGGTGGTAGATTAAGTCTACATGACCAAATACTTGCCACGGGTTGGATCGTTGGATCACAAGGCTTTTTCAGTTTCTCCTATATGTGTGTTACCACCATGTCTTGCTATTTCACCACTGACATGGCTTCACGTCCTCTTCACTCGGGGACCCTACGCCTTTACTAATTGCCACATTGCCGCCATATTGATTTGCTTCCATGGTTTTTCTGTCCTTGTTTTCTCACATGTATAGATGGACATTCGTCACATTTTCACTCGCGACATGCGCCTTCACAAGCTTCCATGGTCCTGGGCTCTCTCTCAGTTAATAAAGACACTGAACACGTTGCTACCCTGAACAGGAATGGTGGGACAAGTGAGTCTTGACCTTGATTGAGGTTGGGCAAGGTGTGGGTGGCTGTAGTGTTGAGCAGAGATTGTGGCTGTAGATTGGTTGAATTGGGTGGCGGTTGGGTTGTGGAGGAAGGTCAACAGTGCCTGGCGAGTTGGGGAGATCTTTTAGTCACTCTATCACACCATATACCAAATCCTGTTATTTTCAACTCAAAAACATTGCCCGTGTCCGCCCCTTTCTGACACAAGATACCACAAAAGTTCTGGTTCATGCTCTTGTCATTTCACGACTTGACTACTGCAACTCGCTCCTTATTGGCCCCAACTCCCGTATCGCCCCTTTGCAATCTGTAATGAATGCAGGGGCCAGGCTTATTTTTCTCACTAAACGCACCTGGCGTACCTCCCCCCTCAGCCGGTCCCTTTATTGGCTTCCTGTACATTTCAGGATACAGTTTAAAATACTGACGCTCACGTTCAAATCACTCATTAACTCAACCCCCCCACATGTCTTCTTTACTCCACAAGCACGTCCCATCTAGACAACTCCGTTCAGCAGGTGATCTCCTCCTGTCATTGGTCTACACACGCACAGCCAACTCTCGCCTCCAAGACTTCTCAAGGGTAGCTCCGGTCCTGTGGAATGACTTGCCTCGCCCTATCAAACTCTCCCCTGACCTTCAGGCCTTCAAGAAATCCCACAAAACCCATCTCTTCAGATTATTGTACCACATCACTGATGCAACTCATCCCTCTGCTCACCTACTCACACTTGATTGAAGCCGCTTGTATGGCCCCACCATTCCCAAACCACTGGCACTAATGATCCTGCTATCTAGTGCAATTCTTCTTGTCTTCCTCAACCCCAATCCCTCTAGACTGTAAGCTCCTATGAGCAGGGCCCTCTACACCTCTTGTTTCCATCATATGTCCCTTTATATGTATCTTGTTCCCTTTGGTTATTGTAAAGTGCTGCAGAAACTGTTGGCACTTTATAAATGATGACAATAATAATAATATACCAAAAACCATTGACTTTCGAAGTTGGCCAGTGTTCTGTTGGCATCGTTGGCCACTGGACAGTTTCCCGGTTTTCCCAATGGTCAGTCGTGGCTTTGTGGGTTCCCATTGACTTATATCAATATTCCCAACCTACCAAACACGTTGTATGGGAATGACTAGTGTTTCACCAGGACTCCACCGCGTGTTGGTCGAAAACGCCACACGTAGCATAGAGGATGGGAAGACCACCTGCGTGGAGTCTTACTAGTCTACCAAGGTTCCCCCAATCTTACGCACTTATTTATCTGTCTGTTGAACCTTTAACCCATACAGAATATAAACTTGATATCCCGATGGGGGCGTCCGACACGGCTCGGCCCCAGGACTCAGGTACAAGCTGGTGCTCAGTTTGCATTTCGCTCGCCGCACTGGTATGGCAAGTCGTAGCCGGGGCAGACTGGCCCCGCGGGGCAATAATGATGCATTACACGACATTTGCAGACGGTTTTTGCCTGTAGTGAATAGCTGAAATGTTTTCCTAGACAGAACTTTCACCGAAACCTAATTTATTATCGCTTTTATTACCACGAAATAACATTTAAATGTGTAAATCAGAAACGCGCAGGTAACTCCGGCTGGAATTAATCGCCGCGCGTTCTACTGGAAGGGGCCAAATAATAAACATATATATATATATACAGTATATAGGCGCACATGTGAATACAATAAGGGCCAGACAGAGAATAAGGGCTATAATCAGCGACGGACCATTTCCTGTGGAAAATACTTAAAACAGCGTAACAGTGCGCGGTGCGAGGCGATAAAAACGTCACATTAAGGCTAGGGTCAGACGAACGCATTTTTCACGTGCGTTTAGCCGCACGAAATCATGGCCGTGCTAGCAGCAAATGACGTCCAATGCCGGGGAACATACGACGAACGGCCGCACGAAAGTTCGTCCGTGCAACGCAAGTGGCCAACGAACGCATTTTTTTCGAGAACGTCAAACCGCTACTACTGACGTACAGAGTGCGCTGCGGCCGCATAGCGGCGTGTTTGCGTTATTGGGAGACGTCAGACGCTGCACACGTCCGGCCAACATAACGTCCAGACGCAAAAAGTGTTTTATTGATGATCCGTACAAAATCACGGACGAAAATGCGCATCGTATGACCGCTATCGCGTATTCCGGGAAAAAATACGTACGTTCGTTCGAACGCACTTTTTGACGGACAACGTGAAAAATGCGTTCGTCTGACCCTAGCCTTAGATGCTTCGTTTGTACGGAGGCCACGAGGGATCATTCCAAATTCCTGCGTCCGACAACCATTTATTTTTAATGAAGTTTATTTGGAAAAACAGACATTCAGCGAAAGAGATTTTACAAAACATAAGTAAAGTAAATAAATAAAAATAAGTTACACAAGAGGACAGAGTGTCCTTTACCTTTATGTCATTGTTTCAACGTGGTCTGGTTGTGAGGAGTGTCCCCCCCCCCGTTCTGGAGAAACCGCTGGGTGAAGCGGAGGTGTTTCCTCCACCCTTCCCAGCGCCACCAGCAGCCGGGATTTTTAATTTCCCGGCTGCTGGTCACTAGTGATGTCACAGACAGAGAGCGGCCGACGTCACCCTCTGAGATCAATCGCTGTAGCGAGCGTTCTCAGAGAGGCAGCGATGGATCAGATCTGTGCATGCGCGCGCGGCTCCGATCCATCGCTCTGCGTAGGCGCTGCGGAACTTGTGTACGGAAGGTTTGCAAGTCCCATAGTGCTGCACAGTTTGCGGTTCGTACGCTACACAAGTTGTATAAGAGCACAAACTGCGCAGAAAAGCTTCAGGGACTTCCAGGTTTGGGAGTCCCTGAGCCGAAGAGGGGGAGCAGCGCGTGACGAGGGGGGGAAAAGGGGCGTAAACTCGCCTGAAATAGAAAATATAGTAAAAAATAATCTGGCAACGCAGCTTAGATCAGGAAGTGGCTGGGCCAATCAGGAGACTCGCAGGTTTATGAGACCTGCGGATACCGATTAAAGTCTGGCAGGTGGTTTATGGGAAATGTGGTTCTGCACGATGCAACTAATTATGGTGTTTTGATGCAGTAAATAAAACTGTAGTAAAAAAAGGACGGACCCTCGAAAAATAAAGTTCTGTTTCCGGTTCGAGGAATATTCTCTTGATATTTTTCTGAAATGTTACTTTTCTCCTCCCCGCGACACACAAAGAGCCACTCATGGAAATGCACTTTATCCGTAGCCCCAAATAGTGCTGGTTGGAGGAGACGCAGGTCTGGTGGGGGGGCCATCTGCAAAGTATTTAATTCTTTCCCGGATTATCTCTTGGCTTTCAGGCTGAACCGTGAAACCACAAAGCATGGCGACAGATGCTCGTTGGCGATGTATGGTGGCCATGAATAAATCAATAAGGATATACGGCCCATGCGAGCCAGTGACCCCGCGCTAATGAATATTTTCCTTCTCCAGGCAAGTGAAGTGGGGTCGGCACATGTGTCTGTCATTACTTGTCTGCACGGGGAAGCCTTGTGCGGGCGTTATATCGTCCTGATTACGGCATTTAGATTATATATATCGTTAGTATGCTTCCACGCATCTGCGCTCCATCACCGCATGTGCCATCGGAAACTTCCACTTTGTGGGGAGACCCTCCAATACCGGGGGCTTTATCGTACCGTGGCCGGATGTTGAGCTCTGCAGGTCTATAGTAGTTGTATACGCTGCGTGCGCGTTGAGCCCTTTGTGTGTATTTCCTATAAATCAAGGTCATTTCCGCGTCTCGTCGGCGCATTTTCTGGGCTCGACAAAACAATTCAAACCTTTTTTTATTGTTTTTATTATTTTTTTACATATAGAATTCCTTGGGGTCAACGTACATATATTTCCGGAGCATTTCGACTCCCGTATTGTGATGTCGGATGTGCAGATATATCGATGACACAGTGGTAGCGCATGTATTTAATGATCAATGTTTATTTCGGACGGGGAGGAACCGTCCAGCAAGACATAAAAAAGGAAATATGAGCGCTCGGAATAAGGAGACGCCTGTCGAGATTTTTGCAACATAGTTGATGCATCCTGTGTGATACATTAAATATTCGCCACGAGCAGAACTGCCGAGTGTGTCAGGGTTTGAAGTTTTCCGCCTGGTCCGCCCTGTGTATCTTGAAAGCAGCTTGGCCGGAGGCATCCAGCATCTCGTTAAATATTTCTGGTATTTAAGCTCACTGTTAATACACGAAAACACGGCGGATCCGACCGCGCCTGCGCCTCTTCACTCTCCGTGCAGGTATAACCAAGCTGATTTTAATCAAGGACGGCGTCAGGATCACAGGAAAAAATAATTATTCCAATGGTTTGAGTGTGAGTCTGTCTTAAGCGCACAATTAACCCAAACAAGTGGTATTGTCTGATAGTTTACATGAGTACACACACACACACACACACACACACACACACACACACTCACACACACTGCCTGGATAAAAATAAAGTCACGCACTGTAACATGTGGTTGTGTCGCTTTTGCTGTGCATTCGCCGCGGCATCGTGTCGATAAGCTCATGCAATGTCACAGCATTTATTTGCGTCCAGAGCGGCATTAATTTGTGGCCAAGATCTTGTATTGATGATGGGAGAGTCGCGGCACTGCGTAAAGTCTTCTCCAGCACATTATCCCAAAGATTAACCTCAATGGGGTTAAGGTCTGGACTGTGCGGTGGCCAATCCATGTGTGAAAATGATGTCTCATGCTCCCTCAACCACTCTTGCACAATTTGAGGCCGATGAATCCTGGCATTGCCATCTTGGAATATGCCCGCTGTGCCATCAGGGGAGAAAAACCCATTGATGGAAAAACCTGCTCATTCAGTATATTCAGGGAGTCACATGACCTCATTTTATGGTGAAACCTATTAATCACTGCAGTAATTACCCAACGGAAGGTGAGCACCTATTGGCTTAGTGTTGTCTTTTGTAAATGTCACTGTGACACATTTCTTCTAGCCAGTTTGGAGATTGTAGCAGTCTCAATGTTGCAGTTCTTGTCACCAACAGATCAAACACATGACTCCTTTCCTGGTGGTCTCTGCATGACAGATTTTAGGTTTTTGCCTGTGTTCATGGGCTATCACACCCAAGCTATAGGGAGCATGATGTGAGAGCTCTGAACAGTGGGAGCCAACCAATGGAGCATGATGTAAGAGCTCTGAGTAATGCGAGCCAACCAAGGGAGCATGATGTGAGAGCTCTGAGCAATGGGAGCCAACCAAAGGAGCACAATGTGAGAGCTCTGAGCAATGGGAGCCAACAAAGGGAGCATGATGTGAGAGCTCTGAGCAGTGGGAGCCAACTAATGGCATGATGTGAGAGCTCTTAGCAGTGGGAGCCAACCAAGGGAGCATAATGTGAGAGCTCTCAGCAATGGGAACCAACCAAGGGAGCATGATGTGAGAGAGCTCTGAGCAGTGGGAGCCAACCAAAGGAGCACAATGTGAGAGCTCTGAGCAATGGGAGCCAACCAAAGGAGCATAATGTGAGAGCTCTGAGCAATGGGAACCAACCAAGGGAGCATGATGTGAGAGAGCTCTGAGCAGTGGGAGCCAACCAAGGGAGCATGATGTGAGAGAGCTCTGAGCAGTGTGAGCCAACCAAGGGAGCATGATGTGAGAGAGCTCTGAGCAGTGGGAGCCAACCAAAGGAGCATAATGTGAGAGCTCTGAGCAATGGGAACCAACCAAGGGAGCATGATGTGAGAGAGCTCTGAGCAGTGGGAGCCAACCAAGGGAGCATGATGTGAGAGAGCTCTGAGCAGTGTGAGCCAACCAAGGGAGCATGATGTGAGAGAGCTCTGAGCAGTGGGAGCCAACCAAGGGAGCATGATGTGAAAGAGCTCTGAGCAGTGGGAGCCAACCAAAGGAGCACAATGTGAGAGCTCTGAGCAATGGGAACCAACCAAGGGAGCATGATGTGAGAGAGCTCTGAGCAGTGGGAGCCAACCAAGGAGCACGATGTGAGAGCTCTGAGCAATGGGAGCCAACCAAGGGAGCAAGATGTGACAGAGCTCTGAGCAGTGGGAGCCAACCAAGGGAGCATGATGTGAGAGCTCTGAGCAGTGGGAGCCAACCAAGGGAGCATAATGTGAGAGCTCTGAGCAATGGGAACCAACCAAGGGAGCATAATGTGAGAGCTCTGAGCAATGGGAACCAACCAAGGGAGCATAATGTGAGAGCTCTGAGCAATGGGAACCAACCAAGGGAGCATGATGTGAGAGCTCTAAACAGTGGGAGCCCCGATCCCCAATAAATCACGCGCAGAGGCGGCTCAATCAGCTTCTGTTTTTAGTAGCACCTTTTTCTTTACAAAAAATAAACATACAAAGCAAAGCGCTGTGCCCCACTTTAAACTATGTTTATTGAAGTTGCTTTTGAGTGTACTACTCGGTAGGTGAAGGGGATGTGGGGCCCCAAGCAACACATGCCTAGAGGTACATGGGATCTTAATTGCAGGGTTAATTAATCACTGTAAGGTTAATGCAGAGAGAGAGGAAGTTCAGTCCTGCATGAGACTTATCCCTGTAATTACAGCATCGCCAGGTCGGATCTCCTCTCCCGAGAAAAATAATGTTTGGATCAGAGTAAATTGCGCCGGTGATCCCTTAAACACGGGACAAACCCCCTAAGCACAGGTAGCAGGAGGATTGCAACCAGATGAAAACAGATAATAAATAAAAAATATTACCATAACATAAGCGCGCTCTGTCCTGCTCCGTATCCTCAGATTGTTATTATGGAGCGTTGCGAAAAGTGTGGGAACTCAGCGAGATTAGCAATGATCATCTCATACTGAACACAAACATTCAAATACAATGTATCTATGATTATACAGCAGAAATATGTAATAAATCCTGTAAATATTGTGACTTATCAGGGAAATATATCATTATACACCTGAATAAAAGCTTTGTAGGGTGCGGGAGCAATGGGAACTCAGTTCCCTCTGTAAAAATAGTGGAGAAGCTGCGTTCCCACGCAGACTATCAGGGTTATTCAAAGAGATTCGAAACGTCACTGAACGTTCGGTGACTTTTCGTTCTCTTCAATTCGGTTCCTTTTGTCGATCCCATTTCGGTGACCCTGCGGTGTATTCAGCAAGCACCAGAGGGTCCCCGAATTGCAGGGAAAGGCTGCCGCAAACCCGCCAAAAACTAACTGCAAAACCCGGCGAATGCACGCCGAAAACCCCCAAAAACATCTGGATTAACCTGCGAAAAACCCGAGCAGGAGCCGATCACACACAGCGAAGCAGCCGAACAGGAGCCGAACAGGCACCGTATGTGCAGGCAATTCGCCAGGATTTGATGAATTGCCTGCTCTCTGGATAGCCGAATGGCCAAGAAAGGCAACCGAACGCTGATTTTCAGCGTTCTGTTACCTTTCTCAAGCAATTCGGATCTCTTTGGATAACCCTGTATCTCTATCTGAAACGCTTGGCCCCAGAAGTTTCCTGGATTTTGGATTTTTGGGCATTTTGGAATATTTGCATATGATAATGAGATGTCTTGGGGACCCGACATTCTTCTAGTTTTCAAGCGCACCTTATACGCGCACATTATATACGGTGTCTGTAATCATTTTGACCCGTCACATGAGGTCAGGGGGCGATTTCACGCTTGTGTCAGCATGAAGACTCTCAAAAGGTTTTTTGGATTTTGGATCATTCCAGATTTGGGAATTTCAGACAGAAAAGAGGCTCAACCTGTAATAATAACCGAATGATGCAAAAAGAAGAAAAAACGAAAACGCACGAAAGAAGAAAATGATGATGTGGAGGAGGCAGGACGAGACCACCTGCAGGAGAAATTCATTAGCCGTCGTTACTGTGGCTTTTTAATGGGATAATGTTTCTTTTGGAATAAATGAGTCATAAATAATGATGATTTTATACATTTATGGGTGTTATACGATCGTGACTCATTGGGTCACCGGTAACATTGCGCCTGCTTTCCGGGTGAATCATTCATGGATTTCTTGATGCCAATGGGACCAGAAAGAACCATTTACTTCCCAAAGTGACCAAACCTGTATATTTAGGCCCCTATTACATTCTTCGCACAGTGTGTTTTTGCGTGCGCAAATGCGCATTTGAGCGAGGGGCAAAACCCTTTGCGCAGAACGTTGTATTACCATGTTCGCGCAAACGATACATGTTATCGATTAACGCGGATGGACCTGCGCGAGTGTGATGAACTGTGCGCGTCCTATACTTAACATTGTGAGCGCAAATGCGTTCGTGCGCTGGTATGCGGATGGTATTTCAATCGATGCGCAACTTTTTTACGAACGACGTTTGCGCACATAATTTTAACGTCTTTGAAAAGCTGGTGGTAACAGCAAATTCGAACGTTCTGGCCGAAACGAAAAAAAAATACAGCACAGTATAGTTACACATTCTACACATACCCAAACAATAAAATGGTGAATTCGTACATATTTTTTTTATTGCTGCAGCATATATACTCAGATTTACTTTGACAGGCGCAAAAACTTAAGTGAGTCAATTATGGTTCTTAATTCTGATTGGCTGAATCCCGCGAAAAAAACAGTCCTCCTACCGATTTACGTGCGCAACGTTACTGCGCGCGTATAACACTTCGTTTTGAGCATCGTTTTTACGAACGTTATTTTTTGATGGATGAGAAGATGCGTTCGGATCGGAATACCACCGTCAATTTTTGCGCGATAACGCTGGACGATGCGCGCAAAAAAAATTTGCACTGCACGAACTCAATTGCGCGAAGAATGTAATAGGGGCCTTATTGTTTTATGTGTATATATGTGTGTGTGTGTGTGTGTGTGTGTGTATACGTGTGTGTGTGTATATACAATGGCAAGAAAAAGTATGTGAACCCTCTGGGATTACGTGGAGTTTTGCATGAATTGGTCATAAAATGTGCTCTGATCTTCATCTAAGTCACAACAATTTGAAAAACACAGTCTGCTTAAAATAATACAACACAAACATTATATGTTTTCATGTTTTTATTGAACATAACATGTAAACATTCACAGTGCAGGGTGGAAAAAGTATGTGAACCTTTGGACTTAATAACTGGTTGACCCTCCTTTGGCAGCAATAACCTCAACCAAACGTTTCCTGTAGTTGCAGATCAGACCTGCACAACGATCTGGAGTAATTTTGGACCACTCCTCTTCACAAAACTGTTTCAGTGTAGCAATATTCTTGGGATGTCTGGTGTGAATCGCTCTCTTAAGGTCATGCCACATCATTTCAATCGGGTTGAGGTCAGGACTCTGACTGGGCCACTCCAGAAGGCGTATTTTGTTTTGTTGAAGCCATTCTTTTGTTGAATTACTTGTATGCTTTGGGTCATTGTCCTGTTGCATCACCCATCCTCTGCGGAGCTTCAGTTGGCGGACAGATGGTCTTACGTTTTCCTGCAAAATGTCTTGATAAACTCTGGAATTCATTTTTCCATCAATGACAACAATCCGTCCAGGCCCTGAGGCAGCAAAGCAGCCCCAAACCATGATGCTCCCTCCTCCATGTTTTACAGTGGGGATGAGGTTTTGATGTTGGTGTGCTGTGCCTTTTTTTCTCCACACATACAGAGTAATTCAAAGAGATTCGAAAAGTCACTGCACGTTCTGTGACTTTTCGTTCTCTTCAATTCGGTTCCTTTTGCCGATTGCATTTCGGTGACCCTGCGGTGTATTCAGCAAACACCACAGGGTCCCCGAATTGCAGGGAAAAGCTGCCGCAAACCCGACGACAACGAACCGCAAAACCCACCGAATGCACGCCGAAAACAAGCAAAAACATCTGGATTAACCTTCGAAAAACCCGAGCAGGAGCCCAACACACGCAGCGAAGCAGCTGAACAGGAGCCGAATCACACAGAGCCGAAGCAGCTGAGACACAGAGGAGGCAGTGAATAAATTAGCAAAACAGTTTGCTTGAATGTTTGAAAATGAAACACTGTTTGCAAAGAAACTACTGAGCGAAAATGTCTGAAATTTACACAGGAGATCCAGGGAATGATAATAAAAAGGGCTGTTACAGAAAAAATAAGTTAACTTAAAAAAAAATCAAAAAAAATCGGACTTTTAAAAAAAACAAACAGAAAAATGCTTAAAATATCCTAAAAAATCTATAAATAAAGAGACTCTTTACTGCAGAATTTTATAATGAACGGTTTATTAGATATTGAATTAAAACGGGAATATTTTTAACATTGAAGCCTATGGGATTCTCCTGAATTAACCTGTCGAATTAAACCACCGAATGGCAGGACATTAGGGGAACCTTTCACTGCTGGTTTGTGTTCTCTGAATAGTCGAAGCAGTGCATTTTCATGGGGATTTCACTGCCCTCGAACAGGCACTGAACAGGCACCGAATGTGCAAGCAATTCGCCAGGATTTGGCGAATTGCCTACTCTCTGGATAGCCGAATGGCCAGGAAAGGCAACCGAACGCTGATTTTCAGCGTTCGGTTACCTTTCTCAAGCAATTCAGATCTCTTTGGATTACCCTGTGTGTGTTGTGTGTTTTTCCAAACAACTCAATTTTGGTTTCATCTGTCCACAGAATATTTTGCCAGTAGTGCTGTGGAACATCCAGGTGCTTTTTTGCAAACTTCAAACATGCTGCGATATTCTTTTTGGACAGCAATGGCGTCCTCCGTGGTGTCCTCCCATGTACTCCATTCTTGTTTAATGTTTTCCTTATTGTAGATGTGTCAACAAAAATGTTAGCATGTGCCAGAGATTTCTGTAAGTCTTTAGCTGACACTCTAGGATTCTTCTTTACCTCATTAATCATTCTGCGCTGTGCTCTTGCAGTCATCTTTACAGGACGACCACGCCTAGGGAGAGTAGCAACAGTGCTGAACTTTCTCCATTTGTAGACAGTCTGTCTTACTGTGGACACATAAACATCAAGGCTTATGGAGATACGTTTGTAACCCTTTCCAGCTTCATGCAAGTCAACAATTCTTGATCGTAGGTATTCTGAGAGCGCTTTTCTGCGAGGCATGGTTCACATCAGGCAGTGCTTCTTGAAACCAGTAAACCCAAAACTGGTGTGTGTTTTTAAAGGGCAGGACAGCTTTCAGCAACACATCCAATAATATCACACTGATTGGACTCAAGGTTGGCTCACTCCTGGCTCCAATTAGCTCTTGGAGAAGTCATTAGGCTAGGGGTTCACATACTTTTTCCACCCTGCACTGTGAATGTTCACATGTTCTGTTCAATAAACACATGAAAACATATAATGTTTGTGTTGTATTATTTTAAGCAGACTGTGTTTTTCAAATTGTTGTGACTTAGATGAAGATCAGAGACATTTTATGACCAATTCATGCAAAACTCTACGTAATCCCAAAGGGTTCACATACTTTTTCTTGCCACTGTATATACACGTGTGTGTGTCTGAATCTTGAAGTACCTGCACTTATTTTCTTAGGCCTTTACCCCTGTGCGAGACAATAAATGATAATTGGGGGGGGGACAGAAATCTTGGTGAGTTCCCACATTTCTTTTTGTAGGGCTTGACCCCTGGGTGTGTGTGAGTGTAGGGATGTATTTGAATGAATGCCGCACGCAAACTGACATTCCTGCATGTTGGGTTCCAGTTTGAGAGTGGCCTAATGCTATCGCCTACTTGCCTGATGGTATATTTGAGCGCCATTATGTGGAGATGTCCATGCTTTCCCGCTTTCCCACTTAAAAATCCTGTGGAACCCTTCCTTTTTTTGCACACGCTTTGCCTCGCCACCTCCATTCCTTCGCTGACTTCACGCGGTGCCTATGATCGCATGTTCGCCCTGTGTCTGAGATCACCATGCCTGGACATTCCACCACGAGGAAAAAAAACGTTTACATTTCGATGTGTTTGTCTGCTGGCCTCCTTCCACGCATTGTCCTGTATTCTCCGCTTTCACTCCCAGCACTCCGCACGCATTATCCGCGCCAAATCCATTCTCTATGCCTCCCGATCCAATGATATAAATCAGAGAGGTGGGTAACCTTCCCACCCCGCCACAGGCTGCTAAACCGACCCTAGGCTTGGTGGTCTGAGATTATCCACAACTACATTTCCCATGGTGCCCAGCAGGCCTCACGTTTGAAACACAGCTCGTTGAACGATCTTGGTGTGCCGAGCTGAGCCTGCACGTCGCCGGGCTTGCCTATCCTGTGCCTGCGCGCTGCGCCGCAGACCGTGTGAGATCTCGAGCGGAAGCGGGACGTGAGAGAGAGTTTTCAGCAGTGAAAGGGAATTTTGAAAATTGGCAACAGTGAGCGAAATGAATGAAGACAGATGACCGAGCGGGGTCGCAGGTCAGATCTCAGATGTATATGCGCCGAACTCTGGGTTTCTGTGTTTGTTTGGCCTAGGACTATATAAATGACTCTCTGTTTACAATTTGCGCTTTTTCCTCTGGTTTGAATCGCTGCGAATTATAAATAAAAAGGGAAATATTTCCTGACCTCCTCATTTCCAACCATCTGTCGCATGGCAGCAGCTGCTTCACCCTATCCTTGCCAGGCTACATCCCTCCTTAACCCATTTCACACTCTCGTGGCAGCGAACCAGCTTTTTCCGACGCATTCTTCACGGATGTCTCACCCTCTGATGGGGCAAACATTCCGAAGGAAACATCGCCAACATTCTAGAACACAAGGGTTTCATCAACGTTGCCGCTGCTGCCGCGCGTTCTGTCCTCATACAGAATGGAATTCGTTAAAAGGTGACACATTGTTACTTATACGTTACTTCCATATCAACGTTTTTTCTCCCCCCCCTTTTTTTTTCCATGACCCCCAACTGTCTTTTGCCGTCATTCCCCGATCCCGCCATGCTGGCATTCCCAGAGATATCGTCTCCGCGATACTGTAACCGGACAGCACTCGGCCCTCTGTAAATACATGACAATATTTTTCTTCCTATAAAACGGGGAATTTATAGATGCTGTAAAATAGGAAACTATGCCAGGAGGGCGGGGGGGGGGGGTGATGGGGAAAGAGAGGATTGGGGGGGTCGGCGTCCGGTAATTCTGGGAAAGAGACAAAGGTTATGATGAAACTCTTATGACTGAACTCGCAAATGCTTAGAAATGACAAAAAAAAACAACAAATAAAAAGAGGATTGAGAAAATCGCGTCCGCTGCGTCATTATTTACACGACGGCTCACGCACACCACTTGGTTTATGTATAACATGAAAGCTGGCGGATTGTATGTTTACACGTCCCGTCCTATGCGGTGCTTTGTTTATTTACCCGTCTCAGACCACCGGAGGGAATTAGAGACGGTGACGATGACTCTGTTGTCACTTATATACGCCGTATACCGCATGATTTATTACGGTAACGTAGCACCAGGATAACTCCCAAACATACATGTGCCTCTCCGCTCCGCGCGTGTGTTATATGACCGGATTTACTAAAAAAATCACCGACCCTCCAAGCGATGTGGCCTGTTTACAGCTGACTTGTTTATACTTGATTGTGTATATGTGTGTATATATATATGTTTACAGCGTGGATTAAATCCACATGTATGCTCTTCATCCGCGATGCATGTTTTGTGTGTTAATGTAAAACAGATGTGAGCCGCCAACGTCAACTCGGGCGTATAAATTATTAAAGAAAACAGTGATTTTTCACGTCATTTCCACCAAAATCAGGATTTTGCTACTTTTCATCTTTCCCTTAATGCATCTGAACCCACTACCCACTACCCACTGCCCACTACCCGTTATCCGTTACCCACTGCCCATTACCACCCGCTACCCATTATTACCCACTACCTGCTACCCACTACCCACTACTGCCCATTATTACCCACTACCATTATCCACTGCCCACTACCCACTACCCGTTACCCACTGCCCATTATTACCCACTACTACCCATTATTACCCACTACCCATGATCCACTGCCCACTATCCACTACCCACTACCCGTTACCCACTGCCCATTATTACCCACTACTACCCATTATTACCCACTACCCATGATCCACTGCCCACTACCCGCTACCCACTACCCGTTACCCACTGCCCGTTACCCGCTACCCTTTACCCACTGCTCGCTACTCACTACCCACTACCCGTTACCCACTATCTGCTACCCACTACCCGCTACCCACTACCCACTACCCATTACCCACTACCCACTACCCGTTATCCACTACCCACTACCCATTACCTACTGCCCACTACCCACTACTCGCTACCCGCTACCCACTATCCGCTACCCACTACCCATTACCTACTGTCCACTACCCGTTATCCACTGCCCACTACCCACTACCCGTTACCCACTGCCCGTTACCCACTACCCATTACCCACTACCCATTACCTACTGCCCACTACCCGTTATCCACTACCCACTGCCCGTTACCCACTACCCGTTACCCACTACCCGCTACCCACTACCCATTACCTACTGCCCACTACCCGTTATCCACTACCCACTGCCCGTTACCCACTACCCGTTACCCACTACCCGCTACCCACTACCCATTACCTACTGCCCACTACCTGTTATCCACTGCCCACTACCCACTACCCGTTACCCACTACCCGTTACCCACTACCCATTACACACCACCCACTACCTACTACCTGATTCCCACTGCCCGCTACCCACTGCCCACTACCCGTTATCCACTGCCCACTACCCATTTTTACCCACTACCCATTATTACCCACTACCCATCACCTACTACCCACTACCCATTATTACCCACTACTTACTACCCATTATTACCCACTACCCATTATTACCCACTACTTACTACCCATTATTACCCACTACCCATTATTACCCACTACCCATTTTTACCCACTACCCATTATTACCCACTTCTCACTACTACCCACGTTGCCTTTTTTAAATTATTTCACGATTTTTTTATGTTCTCTGATTCTTAAAAATGCTCTTTTTTTGGTGTTTTATTTGTGTAGTTGAATCTGTGTCACGTTACAGCTGGAAAAAATAGAATTAGAAATTTATAAGTTTATTTAAACAAATGATGTAATCGCGCGTGTCTGCACTCAAACATGACGTGAAATTAGACAGCATTATTTTCTCTGTCATTTATGATGTTATATATATATATATATATATATATTATATATATATACCAAGGTTCACCAGGAGACCCGTAGCCTGGATAGCTTCTTTTTATTGCTCCGGACTGTTATTGCTGCTGTTATTCTTGTCAGACTGAAACGTCGATTTGTTTAGGCTAGGGTCAGACTGAGGCAGTGCGAACGCGCGTTCTGGCGCACTTAATCACGGCCGCACTAGCAGCAGATGCCGGGCAATGACGGCCAATATACGAAGTACGGTCGCACAAAAGTCCGGCTGCGCAACGCAAGTGGAAAATGAACGCATTTTTTCAAGAACGTTAAACCACTAGTACTGACGTACAGAGTGCGCTGCGTCCGCTAGCGGCGTGTTTGCGTGATTAGGAGATGTCAGACGCTGCTAATGTCCGGCCAACATAACGTCCAGATGCAAGAAGGGTTTTATTGATGATCCGTACAAAATCACGGATGAAACTGCGCATAGTATGACCGCTATTGCGTATTCCGTGAAAAAATACGTCCATTCTTCGAACGCACATTTTCACGGACAACGTGAAAAATGCGTTAGTCTGACCCTAGCCTTAATATGCAATAAATTCGTTAGGTTATTTTCATTGGAAAAAGTCTTGCTTGTGCGCCTGAATACTTTTTGGAGATAGATATTTATATATATATATATATGTTTTTTAATTTTATTAATGAATCAATATTTTTTATTATTACCTTCTCTCATCATATTTGACGTTATACAAGCGACATTATGCACTGATTATTACTGTTTAAAATGCATTTACATAAAATACTTTAAAATCCACTTCCTGTGTAATTTATATATAGATATAATATATACTTTATATGGAAAATATGCATTTTTCAGGTCGTTTTATAAATCCCCAAATTATTTGGCACTAAAATGAAATGTTTTATCCCCTCGCGGCAGGATTGAAATGATAAAACATATATATATATAATTTGTTGCTGATAATAATCGGGCCCGCGCCGGGGTCGCAGAGGTGACTTGGAGGCTACAGGTAAAATCCAGCCCGTGGCTTCCTACGGCATGCCTGGCCTGACCTCCTTACCTTACATATAATTCTCCAGGGCAGATCATTCTTGGCAGGTTTATAAGCCATTAGTGCCTGTGAATTCTCCAGTGGCATTAATCACGGTGACATTGAGTGGCTGACAAACTTAACCCTTTCGGTTGATAATAATAAGCGGCCGGGCCACCCAGCCGGCTGCCGACCTACCTGCGCTAAATCCAGACCCCATTTGATCCTTGACCTTTTTCTAATGAAGATTGCCTAATGTCTGTCTCCCGCGCTCGTTAATTCCCTTAATTAATGGGGCTAAACGGTGGTATTACGGCGCGAGGCTGAAGCCGACGCACGCTGAGTCTTTCATCGATTGCAGCGACACCCCGCCGTATTCATTTTCTTTAAGTAGCTCCTTTTTTAACACCGATACAATATGTTGAATATTAAATGGCCCCCGTTGCGTCAGAACCGGCCTCCGTTGCCAGGAGATTATAGGCCGCAGTTAAAGCCGTCTTGCCCCAGGTGCCATATTGGCGTTTTTCCAATAGACGCCCAATGATATCCGCCCCGCGGTGACCCACGTCTCGGTCAATGCCTGATACTAAATCTGTAAATTAATTCCCAGTCATCGTCCCTCTTCCGACGTCGAGTGGAGACGCGACACGGGACGCGCCGGAGGCCCAGACATGACGTTATATTATGACATCGCTCATGGCGGCCAGAGAATCGCAGACCACTTCCCTTCGCTCTGCCCTCATCCTTCAACTTTACAACATGACCTCTTGCTCCGCGTCCTCCGCCCCCCCAGAAATGTGTGACACCACGGCTGCCATTGCTCAATTTATTGCGCCGCCTCTGCCATTCTCTCCGTATTCGCCGTTTCGTATTTTTGATGTATCGCCGCTCGTTAGTATTTCTCTGTTCTCGGCGCCTCCTTTTATGATGTGGACGACGAACCTCTGCAGTTTATTTAGTTCCTTCTTATAAAGGAGATGCAGGAATTCTCCAGCGTGCGCGGCCGATAGCCATGACTCCCGGCTTCCTGCTCGCCTTGTGTCCCGTGATCGCCAAGACCCGAGCCTTGTTGTGATGTAACTCCGTCAATTAACCGCGGCTGACCTTTGTGTTCATTAAGCCGGAGTTACCTCCCAGGGGGGGGCGTCTGTGAAGAGAAACCATCGTTGCCTCAAGCCTGGATTGTTGTGTGAGAAAAGATGGATTTCAGGTCTGGAAGGAGGAGGTGGGAATAAAAGAATGAAAATATAATAAAAGAAAAAGAAAAAGAAAGAATGAAAATATAATAAAAGAAAAAGAAAAAGAAAAAGAAAGAATGAAAATATAATAAAAGAAAAAGAAAAAGAAAAAGAAAGAATGAAAATATAATAAAAGAAAAAGAAAGAATGACTTCATGTGCAATTTCCGCCACTCTGGCCCATACGGACACTGTTGTTAGAGTGATGATTTGAAGGATTGCGGGAATTTCCTTTGTTTTCATTGGTTACAATGTATCAACAATAAATACAATGGCATTAGGCAGCCTCGGTCACATTGTTACCTGTATGAAGCATATGAAGCCCCTAGCGGTCCAGATCAGGTGTTTTGCAACTATATTCACCCACAATGTCCAATGTCACAATGCCAGGGAATTTGCTGAGCATCATGGGAAATATACAGGGTTATCCAAAGAGATTCGAAAAGTCACCGCACGTTCGGTGACTTTTCGTTCTCTTCAATTCGGTACGTTTTGCCGATCCCATTTCGATCCATTTGCGATCCTGTGGTGTATTCAGCAAACAGCACAGGGTCCCCGAATTGCAGGGAAAGGTCGCCGCAAACCTGACGAAAACTAACCGCAAAACCCGGCGAATGCACGCCGAAAACCCTCAAAAACATCTGGATTAACCTGTTGAAGACGCCGGAAAAACCCGAGCAGGACCCGATCACACGCAGCGAAGCCGCCGGAAAAAGCCGAGAAAAAGCCGACACCGCAGAGGAGGCAGTGAATGAATTAGCAAAACAGTTTGTATGAATCTGTGAAAGTGAAACGCTGTTTGCAAAGAAACTACTGAGCGAAAATGTCTGAAATTTACATATAAAATCCAATGAACGATAATAAAAAGGGCTGTTACAGAAAAAAGAAGTAAACTTAAAAAAAAAAAAACAGAAAAATGCTTAAAGTATCCTAAAAAATCTATAAATAAAGAGACTCTTTACTGCAGAATTTTATAATCAATGGTTTATTAGATATTGAATTAAAACTGGAATATTTTTAACATTGAAGTCTATGGGATTCTCCAGAAAAAACCTGCTGAATTAAACCGCCAAATGGCAGGACATTAGGGGAACCTTTCACTGCTGGTTTGTGTTCTCTGAATAGACGAAGCATTGCTTCTCTATGGGGATTTCACTGCCCTCGAACAGGCACCGAACAGCAGTGGCGTAGCGTGGGGGGGGGCTGGGGGGGCCGTGGCCCCGGCGCAGTTTTGTTAGGGGCGCATTCGCGCCCCTAAAACTGGCCCGGGGGTTGAGGGACCCAGATGCCGGCAGCGCGGGAGCGCCTGCCCGGTCTTGAACAGTCCGTCCTGTGAAGTGGATGCGGCTGTGTGCGTGCGCAGCCGGTCACGTGGTCCGGCTAATCAGGTGGTACTGAGTCTCTGTACCACCTGACTGGCCGGACCGCGTGACGGCTGCGCACGCACACAGCCGCATCCACTTCACAGGACGGACTGTTCAAGACCGGGCAGGCGCTCCCGCGCTGCCCGCATCTGGGTCCCCTCAACCCCCTGCCGGAGCTGGGGCAACAATCCAGGTGAGAGCTGGGGCAAATCCATGACCTGGGGCAAATCCATGTGTGACCTGGGGGCAAATCCATGAGCTGGGGGCAAATCCATGAGCTGGGGCAAATCCATGAGCTGGGGCAAATCCATGAGCTGGGGGGCAAATCCATGTGTGACCTGGGGGCAAATCCATGAGCTGGGGGCAAATCCATGTGTGACCTGGGGCAATCCATGAGCTGGGGGGCAAATCCATGAGCTGGGGGGCAATCCATGAGCTGGGGGCAAATCCATGAGCTGGGGGCAAATCATGCTGGGGGCAAATCCGTGAGCTGGGGGCAAATCCGTGAGCTGGGGGCAAATCCATGAGTGAGCTGGGGCAAATCCATGAGTGAGCTGGGGGCAAATCCATGTGTGAGCTGGGGCAAATCCATGAGTGAGCTGGGGCAAATCCATGAGCTGGGACAAATCCATGAGCTGGGGGCAAATCCATGAGTGAGCTGGGGCAAATCCATGAGTGAGCTGGGGCAAATCCATGAGCTGGGGCAAATCCATGAGCTGGGGGCAAATCCATGAGTGAGCTGGGGCAAATCCATGAGTGAGCTGGGGCAAATCCATGAGTGAGCTGGGGGCAAATCCATGTGTGAGCTGGGGCAAATCCATGAGTGAGCTGGGGCAAATCCATGAGTGAGCTGGGGCAAATCCATGAGTGAGCTGGGGCAAATCCATGAGCTGGGGGCAAATCCATGAGCTGGGGCAAATCCATGAGCTGGGGGCAAATCCATGAGTGAGCTGGGGAAAATCCATGAGTGAGCTGGGGCAAATCCATGAGCTGGGGGCAAATCCATGAGTGAGCTGGGGCAAATCCATGAGCTGGGGGCAAATCCATGAGCTGGGGCAATATCCATGTGAGAGCTGGGGCAATATCGATAACGTGTCCACAGGTTGGGGGGGCGCACAATTCTTGGCTGGCCCCGGGTGCTGACAACCCACGCTACGCCACTGCCGAACAGGCACCGTATGTGCAGGCAATTTGCCAGGATTTGGCGAATTGCCTGCTCTCTGAATAGCTGAATGGCCAAGAAAGCGTGAATTTCAGCGTTCGGTTACATTTCTCAAGCAATTCGGATGTCTTTGGATAACCCTGAATGTTTCACAAATGACCAATAAATCTGATTATTACAAATTATTTTTCCGTGACGAAGGGCTCTATTTATAAGAGGACTGGTAAATGTCAGCCTGGGGGGCAAGTGCAAGCAAACAGCCCTTTTGCAACCGCCGCGAAAAATAAAAAAACATTAAAGCACATCTCACACCTAAACCGTTTCCTGCTTTCCTCATAAAGATATATGTAATGCTGTGAAAAAGAAAACCCTTAAAAAGACATTACCTCTTGTTTCCATTTTGTGGATTTTCCCATGATGCAACATTTACCAAAAGTTTTGCGGCTCTTGTTTATTTAATCTAAAGTATTTAAAAGTTAATGAGGTGGAGGCGGGAATGTTTAGATAAAGCTGCTGTTCTCCAGCCTGAGATAAGAGCTGGCAGCTGAAAGAGATAAAACATGGATCTTCAAAGTCTTCTAATCTACCCCCTGGTGATGTCCTTTGAATACATCCCACACAATACAATGATGTGACCCATTCGCTCCATTCTATGACCTAAGACACAAAGTGAGGAGCAAGTGATGGAAATATACTTTGGGGAAGGGGACAGTTTACAACACCCATTATCACATAATGGGTGCGCCCAGTGACACATATAGAGGAAAATATCACACAATGGATGCGCCCAGTGACACATATAGAGGAAAATATCACACAATGGATGCGCCCAGTGACACATAGAGAGGAAAATATCACACAATGGATGCGCCCAGTGACACATATAGAGGAAAATATCACACAATGGATGCGCCCAGTGACACATATAGAGGAAAATATCACACAATGGATGCGCCCAGTGACACATATAGAGGAAAATATCACACAATGGATGCACCCAGTGACACATATAGAGAAAAATATCACACAATGGATGCGCCCAGTGACACATATAGAGGAAAATATCACACAATGGATGCACCCAGTGACACATATAGAGGAAAATATCACACAATGGATGCACCCAGTGACACATATAGAGGAAAATATCACACAATGGATGCACCTAGTGACACATATAGAGGAAAATATCACACAATGGATGTGCCCAGTGACACATATAGAGGAAAATATCACACAATGGATGCGCCCAGTGACACATATATTATTATTATTTTTATTATTCTTTATTTATAAAGCGCCAGCATATTCCGCAGCGCTGTACAATAAGCACAGTATAGACAGGGTTACAATACATTGAACAACATTTGACAAACAGTACAGGAGGAGATGAGGGCCCTATTCCCGTAGGAACTCACAATCTGGGAGGGTTGGGGTTGGAAACAGGAGGAGAGGACTGTAAGGTGAGAGTGATTGATGGTTGCGTCAGTGAGTTGGGTGGTAGGCTTCCCTAAATAGGAATGTTTTCAGGGAGCGTTTGAAGGAAGAGAAGTTAGGGGAAAGTCTGACAGTACGAGGGAGAGCGTTCCAGAGAGTGGGGGCTGCGCGTGAGAAATCCTGCAGTCTATCATGGGAAGAGGTGATGCGGGGAGAAGCTAGGCGCAGGTCACTGTTTGACCTTAGGGAGCGGGCTGGGGTGTATTTGGTGATTAGTGAGGACAGGTAGTGGGGAGCTGAGTTAGTGAGGGTTTTGTAGGTAAGGATAAGGATTTTGAACTTAATTCTGCAGTGGATGGGGAGCCAGTGAAGGGACTCGCAGAGGGGAGCGGCAGAGACAGAGCGGCGGGTGAGGTGAATTAGCCTGGCGGAGGCGTTCAGGATGGATTGTAGGGGGGAGAGGTGGGACAGAGGGAGGCCAGATAAGAGATTATTGCAATAGTCGAGTCGGGAGATTACCAGGGCGTGTATGAGTTGTTTTGTGGCGACAGCGGTAAGAAATGGCCGAATTCTGGAAATATTACGCAGTTGATATCGGCAGGAGGAGGAAAGAGACTTGATGTGGGGGATGAAGGAAAGAGCAGAGTCAAGTGTAACTCCAAGACAGCGAACTTGGTTTGATGGGGAGATGGTGATACCCTCCACCGTGATCGAGAAGTCAGGAGGTGGGGCGGCATTAGAGGGAGGAATAAGTAGGAGCTCAGTCTTTGACATGTTGATCTTTAGGTGGTGGGAGGCCATCCAGGAGGAGATGCCAGATAAACAGTCACTGACTTTGGAAAGGACAGGGGGAGAGAGATCAGGGGTAGAGAGGTAGATCTGAGTGTCATCAGCGTAGAGGATATAGAGGATATAGAGGAAAATATCACACAATGGATGCGCCCAGTGACACATATAGAGGAAAATATCACACAATGGATGCGCCCAGTGACACATACACTAAACATACAAGAGAAAAACAAACACATGTAAGATATCAGCAACATCAAATAAATACAATAAGGACATTCCATTTTTTGGTGGTACTGGCCCTTTAAGAATATTTATTTGGTAATAATATAATCCCTATAAATCTTCTGATAACTAATGATTAGATTAGCCCCGCGGCTGTCATTTTCCTGTAGTGCTGTGCACATATATAGACAGCTCTGCGCACCTCATATTGTATTTAATTGCGAATGGGGCTATGGACTTGTGGCTCACAGGACCTATATGCTAGTGGTCCAGGGAGTATTTGCCCCCTGCCCCCTGTGCCAGCTCACCCCTGGCCCTACTCCCTGAAGAGCTGCATAGAGCTGCGGACGCTAGATGTGAGAGTTTCCACGTTGAGTGGGATTTTTATATGCCGTATCTTGATCGCAGCATGGAATGTTCTTAAGGGGTTAATAGAAGCACATTTTGGGATTTGCATTACAATCAGCATCAGAAACACCTCTGGTCGCGGAGGATTTTTTTGGGATAACTGTGTGAGGATACAGAAACGTCACAAGAATGGGGACACAGGACAATGGTGAGGACAACACAGGGCTTCCCAACCTCTCCAATAGGTCACGGGAGGAAGAGACGTGTCCGGCGGCTTTCAATGATGAGAGATAAGTGATCTCCAAGGCCTTGGTCCAATGACAGGCCTAGAAAAAGCCGGGCTAAGCAGAGCCGCGACGTGCCACTATGACACTGCAGGAAAAGAATTCTATACAATATCTGAAATACATTGTTTCCAAAAAGCTCAGTTCCTGATGGTGGAAAGGGCTGGTGCCTGCGGCGGAGTCACGGCACGGGGAGAGGCACCGAGCTGCAACATTCATTTCTGTCCATCATCGCGCCTTGTGCCTAGAGGGGAATTCTAAAAATATCAGGTACAAGTCAAACATGTACACACAGCAGGACGGCGCTCTCTGCCCCCTGACCGCTCCACCACTCCAAGATCAACGTGATTATAAAGTACAATGCATCATACAAACGCGAGGAGCGGGGGAGGGGGTGTCATATCTGAGAAAATGCCGAGAGGAACCGGAAACGACCAGCCGGCCTCTGTGTCCGCATCGCTGCTAAAAGACTCATATATCTATTTAATTCAGGGAAAATGAACGAGGAAACAGTAATACAAACAAAAGATATAGGGCCCAATCACCTGTGCGAGCTAAGGCTGGGGTCAGACGAGCGTAGTCTTCACGTCCGTGATGGCACTTAAAAGTATGTCCGTGATAGCAAGAAAGAAAGTCCATTGGAGCCCGACACACGAAGTAGGTCCCACGGACGCAAGGCAGGCAAGAACGTACAACCCCTAGAACGGCCGCACAAAGTGCGCTGCGTCCGCAACGTCTGCATAGCTTTGTGTGTGAGTGATGGAACGTGGTCAGATGGACGGCATTTATACGTCCAGCATTTTTCACGGACAAAATGGTTTTGATTTTTAATTTATTTTCCCTCCTACATCCGTCAAAATATACGTCAGTGAAAAAAAACGGACTGTGTGGCCACTACTGTGTCTTCCGTACTGACGTACATCCGTAGAAATCACGTTCGTCTGACCCTAGCCTAAAACGCCATCACTAAAGAAAAAATGTAAAACTTAGCGCCTGCCGACCTACTAACAGATCACTTTGTCCGCGGGAGTCCGTGTACAAGGTAGTTTAGCGCACGCTAGGGAAACGCTAAGACCCGGGCTGAGACCCAACCAGGCCTTTTGGTACAATTGTTAGGTACTCGCTCCATAAAGAGGTGCCATGAAGTGGCGAGTGAGCTTACGTTGCAATGGCCATTGAAACAAACAAAAACCTCAGTTTTGTTGTACATGGAACACATAGAAACGAGCGCAGATGACACTTTTTTTCCTTGTTATAAATAATACATGTTTCAGGGCAAGACTTATCCATGTGTCCCTTTAAACAAGGTCATAAACGTAATAGCGAACCACCTCCATTCTATGAATAATCCCCAGCATAAAATGTTTAAAATTAGCCAATATAGTAGATTTAGGATACCTTTATAATAGAGCCTACTGCAACAGCAGTGACATTGCTGACCAGATCCATTACTATGGTGTATGGGGTCAAGAGAACACCTGCGCTGCATTCCTTTACATTGCCTGTTATCTTGATGCAAGGATTTGATTGTTGTGTTTTTTTGGAGTTAGCACCAGGATTGAGCAGTAGGTAAACGTCCGTCTAGAAGTCAGCGCAGGCACCAAGTGATCTGTTAGTTACTCTAGCGCTCCCCATGTTAAGTATAGGATGTGGAATGTACAGTAAGCTCGCGCTACGAATCGCAAAATAGCGAGGCACTAATGATTTTTTTCTGTTTCTAGCGGGAGGCAAACGATCTGTTCGTCCGGCGCTAGACTGAATTAACCTGGCGCTAACGCAAAAACCTGCTGATGGTAGGGTTAGCTCACACTGGGTGATAGGGCCCATAGCGTATAATAAGAGCAAAAGATAAATAAACATAAAAAATCTACAAAAAGACATATTATTATGAAGAACAAATGTAACGGCAGGTAAAGACTGCACTATGGCCTCACTGACACCGAATGCCGGGATGGGGATTTATCGTGTCCCGGAAGGCTTTCATAATGCATGTTTGATTCATTGGAACCAGTATTGTCTTCCTCCAGATTTCACTGTTTGCTTTGCCGGTGTCCTGTTACTTTCTTCGCTCCTAGCTTCCTTTATGTTCTTTGTAATCGGATCGCAGTGAAACAAACCGTTATCATGAACGTTCGAGACGCCAAGGATATTTTGTGCGATACGGTAAATAAAGGCGCCCATAAAACGTCCTGATTGATATCAAGTGAGTATCAGACCCGGATCATGATCACATCAGGCTTTATTACATTGTTTATATGTCTACAGTGAAGTCAAAGAGTTAGGTTCAAAATGTCTGTCAACCTCCTTCTACGCAGGGTGTGCGGGTGTGTTTTTAGGGGCTCCTCCATATATTCAGGGTGTGCGGGTGTCTTTTTAGGGGTTCCTCCATATATTCAGGGTGTGCGGGTGTCTTTTTAGGGGCTCCTCCATATATTCAGGGTGTGCGGGTGTCTTTTTAGGGACTCCGCTATATATTTGGGGTGTGCGGGTGTCTTTTTAGGGACTCCGCTATATATTTGGGGTGTGCGGGTGTCTTTTTAGGGACTCCGCTATATATTGGGGTGTGCGGGTGTCTTTTTAGGGACTCCGCTATATATTTGGGGTGTGCGGGTGTCTTTTTAGGGACTCCGCTATATATTGGGGTGTGCGGGTGTCTTTTTAGGGACTCCGCTATATATTTGGGGTGTGCGGGTATATAACAGAGTTGCAGAAATAAAACTCCCAGCAATAATAATCAGTGTCAGAGTTTGCTTGTTGTGAATAAGATGCTTTGATACATTTTGATTTGTGTTACTCATTCTGACTGACCGTGATATCCTCTTATAAGGGTGGTATAAGCCTGGTCTGTGGCTCCGCCTCCAGCGACTTTCTTTGACTTGCAAGGATCGCTCTTTGGCCGTTTGCAATGTCAGAGAGAATGTGTTACATATGATGTAAAAAGCTTTGTTTAAATATCAAATTGATAACATACGTAAAATCATTTAACCCAGGCTTTCTGCTCAAGTTCTATGATTATTGATTGACACTCGCTCACTCACTCACTCGCTCACGCACTCACTCGCTCACTCACTCGCTCACTCACTGACTCGCTCACTCATCGTGTAGACTTGTGGTTGAAGAGAGTCAGGGCTCAGATTGTCAAACTGGACAAAATCAGAGATTATATTATTGCGTTAGAAGAACTTTAGGTCACGCACTGGGTGAAGCAGTCAATGTGATTCCCATTGACTCTTAGGAGAATGACTGGAGGATGGAAAGTTCTAGGTCTAAATAGTCGATTTGGAAAGTGAGAATTTTTCTGGTTTGGCTATTTTGACCTAGAATTTTCCATTCTCCAGTCATTCTCCTGCTTTTCACCACTCTCTGAATAACCCTGTAAATTTCTGATCTCAGACTGACCTGCTCCTCTGCAGCACCTCTTTACCTCCCCATCAAGGAGCCATTCACTCCCACTTGGACACTGGAGCCGTCTGGAGTAACCAGACCAAAGGTTACATACACAAAACACCAGACTTGATGGAATCACGTCCAGGCTCATACCAAAAAAATAATAAAGCTTTAATTTGAACATTCGCAGAAACAAAAAGATTGAAAGCGAGTTCCACGGCGACATTCCGGCTCTGGTGTCAGAAAACCCATGTTTTTTTCGAGCATGAGCTCCCAGTCATGGTCCAGGGGTCCCAGATGCCAAAACTCTGCTGAGTTTAATTCTCTGGTCAGGCCCGAAACCTTACTTTCTACCAGGAGTTTGTTGTGGTGTCACAACATGCGCAGACGTGTGATATCTGGTCGATTTGTGATCGCTTTATTGAAATGTATAAATGCAGTGTGAGGCAGCGCCGGGTCCTGGGCCATGCGGAGCTCAATGCCTCTACAACTGATATCCCTGGACTTTATGCCTGGCCGGATGATGAAGATGGGAATTCATCGTGATCACCATACATCAGTCATCTAAGCATTTGTTCTCTTCCACTATTGATCTCTTTTGATCCAATGACAAGTCCACATAACAAATTCAAAGCATGGCGACACCATAGAGCGTGGTGACTTCAAACCATCAAGAACAAACCTCAAGAGCAGACCCATCACCCCATAACTCAAGTCACCCATCGACCTGTACCTACCCATCACCCCATTCATACCTGTACTCCCCCATCACCCTGTACCTACCCATCAACCCATACCTGTACTCACCCATCACCCCATAACTGAAGTCACCCATCAACCTGTACCTACCCATCACCCCATCCATACCTGTACTCCCCCATCACCCTGTACCTACCCATCACCCCATACCTGTACTCCCCATCACCCCATACCTGTACAGTGTACTCCCCATCACCCTGTACCGACCCATCACCCATACCTGTAGTCCCCCATCACCCTGTACCTACCCATCAACCCATACCTGTACTCCCCATCACCCTGTACCTACCCATCAACCCATACCTGTACTCCCCATCACCCCATACATGTACTCCCCCATCACCCTGTACCTACCCATCACCCCATACCTGTACTCACCCATCAACCCATACCTGTACTCCCCATCACCCCATACATGTACTCCCCATCACCCTGTACCTACCCATCACCCCATACCTGTACAGTGTACTCACCCATCACCCTGTACCTACCCATCACCCATACCTGTACTCCCCCATCACTCTGTACCCACCCATCACCCCATATCTGTACTCACCCATCACCCCATAACTGAAGTCACCCATCAACCTGTACCTACCCATCACCCCATCCATACTTGTACTCCCTCATCACCCTGTACCTACCCATCAACCCATACCTGTAGAAACATAGAAACATAGAAAAATGTCAGCAGATAAGAACCTTTCGGCCCATCTAGTCGGCCCATCTAGTCTCCCCATCACCCTGTACCTACCCATCAACCCATACCTGTACTCCCCCATTACCCTGTACCTACCCATCAACCCATACCTGTAGAAACATAGAAACATAGAAAAATGTCAGCAGATAAGAACCTTTCGGCCCATCTAGTCGGCCCATCTAGTCTCCCCATCACCCTGTACCTACCCATCAACCCATACCTGTACTCCCCCATTACCCTGTACCTACCCATCAACCCATACCTGTAGAAACATAGAAACATAGAAAAATGTCAGCAGATAAGAACCTTTCGGCCCATCTAGTCTCCCCCATCACCCTGTACCTATCCATCAACCCATACCTGTACTCCCCCATCACCCTGTACCTACCCATCAACCCATACCTGTACTCTCCCATCACCCCTTACCTGTACTCTCCCATCACCCCTTACCTGTACTCTCCCATCATCCCTTACCTGTACAGTGTACTCCCCATCACCCTGTACTGACCCATCACCCCATACCTGTACTCACCCATCACAGACTTTTAAAAAACGACTGGATGACTTCCTGCAGACACAGAATATATATATTTTTTTGAGAAAGGATTTTACCAGGAAGGATACATTGAGATTTCTCTCGTTTTCAGTATGTCCTGGGTGGCGAGTATGTACCATTAGGTGTCTTGCCCAAGGACACTTACTGGAGAGGTGCTCTTGCCAGGATCGAACCCATGTCTCCACAGGCTCTCTCCACGCAGAGCAGTGATGTTACCTCTACTCCACCCAGCCGTTACAATATTAAGGGCTATAATATTTAATATGTGGGTAAAAGACAGCCATTTACGTCACCCTGTCCCAGTTCATACCGGGTGTTTCGAATCTACTCGCAGATTGGAGCTCGAGACACACGGAGGACTCCGGGGATTGGCGTTTGAACTCGTCAATCTTTGCCGTCGTGACAGAACTTTGGGGTCCGTTTCGGATCGACCTCTTTGCGTCGTGCCTGAACAACCTGGTACCCAACTTCTACAGTTGGCGTCCGGATCCAGTGGCGATAGCCACCGATGCATTCCTTCAGGACTGGAGGGGAGATCGTCATTATGCATTTCCTCCGTTTCAGTTGGTGGCTCGGACGTTACGCCAGGTGCGGATGCAGGAGGCGGAGTTGGTTTTAGTGGCCCCATTCTGGCCCAACCAACCATGGTTTCCCCTGTTTCTGGAACTCCTGGTGGATTTCCCGCGGTTATTACTGAGATGTCAGGATCTGCTGTTGGACGGTCAGGGACTTCCTCATCCACTGTTACTACGAGACTCGTGTCGCGTCCTAGTCTCCCTGGTCTCGGGGATCCCGGGACGTTCGGAAGTGTTTTGAGCCGGACTAGGGCCCTCCTACAGGCCGCATGGGCCCCAGGCACACTGTCCTGTTATGACTCCACCTGGGCTCAGTGGTCTGGTTGGTGTATGCCATGGAATCTGGATCCCTTTCAAGCCCCTATTGCCTTCATCTTAAACTTTCTATCGGAATGTTTTGATGACGGAAAGGCTTATCGAACTATTAATGTTTATCGGTCGGCCTTGTCGGTCTATCATGTGGGTTTCCAGGTGATTCCGGTGGGCAAATATCCCTTGGTCTGTCGTTTACTGAGAGGCATTCGGTGTTCAAGACCTCCGCTCCCTCGGTATTCAGAAACTTGGGATGTGGCAATTCTGCTCAATTTCTTGAACGAATGGCCCTCTAATCAACAGTTATCGTTGAGACTTTCGGCTAAACTTTTGGCCCTTCTCTGTCTCATCTCGTGTAAGAGAGTGGGGGATGTCCGGGCATTGGATTTTCAGGTCAGGTCTTTTGACCCGGAAGGGGTCCGGTTTGATGTCTCTCGTCGGACTAAGACGTCTATAAAATCTGTGTTTTATCCGGCGCTTCCTTCTCAACCGACCCCGTGTCCTGTAAACTGTTTACAAGTGTATGAAACACGTACAATGTCGCTGCGATCGGATAATGTGGCACCCCTTTTTTATTTCTTTTCACTCGCCACGGTCGGTTCCACTACTCTGGCGCGTTGGCTTAAATGGCTGTTAGCGCTAGCGGGGGTGGATGTGTCTAGATTTGGGGCTCACTCAGTTCGTAGTGCGACTGCATCTGCCGCGATATCTGCGGGTTGTCGTTTGGAGGATTTACTCAAGTCGGCTGATTGGTCTAGAGAGACCACCTTCCGTACTTTCTATTTTAAGACGATTGTTCATTGGTCGTCCGCTCTTATGGACCAGCTTTGAACTTGCAATAGGAGCCTCTGAGTCCTTGTATTAAAATTATAGAATTTAGCTAAGTTATGAAGATAAGTTAGAATTTTAATAAAGGACTCAGAGGCGAGTATTGCCCACCCTGCCCTCCCAGGGCGGACTTATGGCTTGAGTGCGCTTTCGCGTTGTCAAGCTGGTATCTCACTCTTCCTTTTATTTCAGCTCGGTGAGATGTTGAGATCCATCTGTTGGCAGTTCCTGCTCTTCTGACTTCCGGCTGGATCATATTTCTTCACTTCTTCGCCTGGTTATCGTTGTTAGCAAGAAAAGAGGGAGAAAAGGCAGGAACAGGGATCTACTTATGGACTTTGGACTGACTCACTGGGGAAGGGGGGTTAGACTGGTCCATTGTTAGCAAAGTGTTTCTTTAAGGCTAGGGACAGATGAGCGCATTTTCTGCGGCCACCGTCAAAATGTACGTCGATGCGTGCGCACGCATTTTTTCACGGAATACGCTTAAGTGGTCAGACGATGCGCAATTCTGGACGTATTTCATGACGATGGGGTGAAAAGAAGTCTAGGGAAATCCGGCTGTTTGAACGTTATGTTGGCCGCACACTAGCAGCGTCTGACATCTCCTAATCACGCACACACGCTGCTATGCGGCCGCAGCGCACTCAGTACGTCAGTACCAGCGGTTTAACGTTCTCGAAAAAATGCGTTCATTTTCCACTTGCGTTGCGCGGCCGGACTTTTGTGCGACCGTACTTCGTATATTGGCTGTCATTGCCCGTCATCTGCTGCTAGTGCGGCCGTGATTATGTGCGCCAGAACGCGCGTTCGCACTGCCTCAGTCTGACCCTAGCCTCAATGTCTAATGTTTCTTTTTCGACATTTCTGTTTGCTGCTGTATTAAAAAGCAAGAAAGAGATTGCAATACTCGCCTCTGAGTCCTTTATTAAAATTCTAACTTATCTTCATAACTTAGCTAAATTCTATAATTAATGGCACCCAAACCTCTGGCCCTTTTGGGGATGCTCAGGCTCTGCTGGCTCCGCTGTACATGGATTTACTGCCTCATTTCTCAGCCTTATAAAAACTGCACGAGAATAAAACTGCATCCCTAAATCCAGGATGTTTGTAGCCACCACTATCTCCCGTCACCAGCCTCTTCCCCCAAAGTAACTATATTCTCTTTCAAAAGCCAAGTTTCATACCTAACCTTAATTGGCTTCTTTCCGGAGCTCGCCCAATACAACTGGTAGCCAAATGACCACATGCCATCCATTCATCTGAACCCAAACCGTGTTTCCTCCACAGACACCTCCAGTACACACACACACCTGGATTTATACAACAATAAATCAGACCACAGGCGGAAGCCTAGAAGAAACACCCAAATTCTCCCCACCAATACTTCTTAAATAATGTGTACATTCTTATTCTCTCCCTGCCGGCACACATCCAGTCTATGTCTGCTCAGCCGGGTTTATGGAAGAAGCCCTTTCCTAATGGGATGCTCATCCTGGAATCAGCTTGACGGCATTGATTTGGGGCTTTGCCGTGTGAAGTCCTCCTGACGTTTTCCTCTAGGCCGAAATATTTAAATGAGACAACTCGTGAGTTTTCACAACGACTTAATGCCTGTGATGTAATCAGCCAAATAACCCTGCAATCATTCCGAAACCCTCAGCCAGAATGCTGACCTCACGCCCAGGACTCACACGCCATATCCGTTGACCCCTAAAGTAGCTCAGGAGATCGTCTGATGATTCCAGGATGGCTTTTAAAGTGATCAAGTTTCTCCCGGGGACTGACAAATGAACTTGCAACAACCCTGAGCACAAATTGCAACAAAATAACCCTTGTACGATTGTATTTCAACAACAATACCATATGGTCTAATCATCTAGATATACAGCCCGGGTATCCCTTGTCCGGAATTCAGAAATTTTCCAAATCTCTATGAGCGCCGACAAGACACCAAAAGCAGAATCCCCCCCCCGACATCATATGACGGGGCAAAATAATTCAAATGGTGTTTTAATGCCCTTCACTACCAAGAGATTTTTGCTGAAGAAAATATTATCATAACATTTATTTGAAACATGAGCTGTGACGTTACCAATTAAAAATAGAGTAAAAATAGACGTTTTGCGCAGAAATTGTTATTTTAAAATAGTTAAAAAATTTAAATAATGTTAATTTGCTCATTTTTGTTTGTTTATTCTTTACAGAAATATTGTTGAAATATAAGATTCTGAGCTCTAGGTGGCGTCTTGTATCTTACACATTTCCAAGCAAGGTCTGCATTATTATCATACAGGCAGAAATGGCCTTTGTGTCAGTAAATGTGCTGCAGACAGATAAAAAATGGTGAGATCTCCTGCTTACACGGGGTCTGCATTATCTGCATACAGGCAGATGCAGTAAATGTGCTGCAGACAGATAATGGTGAGATCTCCTGCTTACACGGGGTCTGCATTATCAGCATACAGGCAGATGCAGTAAATGTGCTGCAGACATAATAAAATGGTGAGATCTCCTGCTTATGGGGATTTGTAGTGATCAGAATGAGATTATTAGCAATGCAATATCTGTATGTGCTGCATAATGCCTGTGTGTGGCAATTACAGCAACACCTTGTATCTGTAGGTGCTGCATAATGCCTGTGTGTGGCAATGACAGAAACACCTTGTATCTGTATGTGCTGCATAATGCCTGTGTGTGGCAATTACAGCAACACCTTGTATCTGTATGTGCTGCATAATGCCTGAGTATGGCAATTACAGCAACACCTTGTATCTGTATGTGCTGCATAATGCCTGTGTATGGCAATTACAGCAACACCTTGTATCTGTATGTGCTGCATAATGCCTGTGTATGGCAATTACAGCAACACCTTGTATCTGTACTGTACAGGGATTTACACTCATTATAACCCTTATTATATTATTATTATCTTATCCCTGTACAGCAGCGACTGACCCCACAGCTCTCCCTGTATTCTGCTAAATCCCTGGCTGCTGGAATGGTGCTGTAATCTTTGAACGTTTTGTTACAGTGAGGTTTATGGCTGCTATTTGCAGCTGGTTTTATGTATCTCCAGGGTCGCTGGAGAGCCATAAAACAGGATTTTAAAGGATTTTGCTTTTCAACAGGGGACAAACTAATCCTGCTTTAAAAAAACGTGTGAAAATTGTCATTTGATGTGAGTGCTTTTCAATGCATTACGATGCAAAATAGACAACGCAAAATCGAGATAACTCTATTCTGGGTGTGAAGGGGTTAATACCCTTCAGGTTGACTATAAGGTGTGTATGAAATATAAATAAATGTCCTGTTTAGATTTGGGTTCCCAAGATATTTATTTATTTATAAAGTATTTTACCAGGAAAGATACATTGAGATTTATCTCGTTTTCAAGTATCTCATTGATAAACAAATATTCCAAAATCCCCCAACAAAATCCCAAAACCAAAACATTGGGGTCCCCAGCATTTCAGATAAGGGATACGCAGCCTGTATCTGCAAAAGAGCGTTGGATTTACAAACTGTTTTGATATAGATATTAGTTTGTTGTTTATCGGCGTTTCCAGCATCCTAAAAGAAAAATAAATGTAAAAAAAATAAAAATAAACAAAAATAAAGAGGTGCACGCTCAATGCCACATTAAGCCGTCAGAAAAAAAAAATACATTTACACAGACGAAAAAATAATAAAGACATTGTTTCCGCAGGCTCCTCTCTCATCGCTCAAATAAAGCTTTTTACCAAAAATCAGCATTCTGCACACCAGGGAACACCGAACACGCGGTGAATTATTATCGATGTTATTAATGCATGGTGTAAACGTCTGGCCGTTTGGCAGGGAGCGCGTGTAACACATGGCAGAGGATCACGCCTGACTAACGTCATTAATCAGTCGTGTGTGGCGTGGGTGAGTGTCACAGACCCCCCCCCCCAAGTCATGTCATAGAAAACAGGCCAGTGCCTATTTTATTCTGCTTCATCCACAGGAGAGAATTCACGGCTTAAATGGAGAGAAAATCCTTTACATGTTTATTAACAAATATTTACAAAGAGTGTGACCCCAGCCCCCCTTTATTCGATTTGCGCAAGGGGCGGATCGACGCAAAGCCGCTGCCCATTTAGGCGGCTGAAAAGGAAACAAACCTCTCGCAGACGCCACTGGCTGCGCGTCGGGGCTCGTTCGCTAAACTGGGAATCGTGGAGAGCCGTCAGAGGGATCATAAACCTTGGGATTAAATGAGAAAGAATGGCGGATGGGGAGATATTTTCACAGGTCGGCTGGATTGGCGTCAGACGCGTATTTCCATAGGCGATTCTGCACGATTCCTGGTTTAGAGGATGATCCCCGTTGCAGGTTTTCGGCACATGTTTTGCACTCGTCGCATCCATTAAACTTTGTATCCCGGCAAAACACATTGAGGGTCACATACACAAAACATTCTGTGCGAAAAGTAGCTCAGCCCCAGCTATTAATGTATGTGCTTACGTAGAAAAGGTTTGCCGTGTCGCCGGACTAATGTGCTCTTATCATGTTTTTACCCATTTTATAGTTAGCCAGGTAATTTCTCCTCGGGTGACGTTATTTCACGGTAGATCCCTGCACGCATAATAAGAGATTGCACCGTTATACGCAGACACACGGCACACATCACGCACAGATCTGGTGTTAACGTGATGCAAGAGCACAGGATAATAAACTGGTATTTGGGACATACGGGATTCGCACCTGCTCACACACATAGAAAAAGAGGCAGAATTTGGCATTTTCCTCTATTCTGGCCTCATCCTAGTATAAAGATATGGGGACACACACCTCTCACCTCATCCTAATACATGGGACATAGGGACATGCTCCTCTCACATCCTCCTAATACAGAGAAATATGGACACACAACTCTCACTTCCTCCTAATACAGAGACATACGGACACACAACTCTCACTTTCTCCTAATACAGAGACATACGGACACACAACTCTCACTTCCTCCTAATACAGAGACATACGGACACACAACTCTCACTTCCTCCTAATACAGAGACATACGGACACACAACTCTCACTTCCTCCTAATACAGAGCCATACGGACACACAACTCTCACATCCTCCTAATACAGAGATGTAAGGACACACAACTCTCACTTCCTCCTAATACAGAGACGTTTGGAAACACAACCCTCATTAAATCATACAGGAGGTGTAGGCACACACTCCTCTGACCTTCTCCTAATACAAGGTCATATGGACACACACCTCTCTCCCCCTCCTAATTTAGAGATGTAAGGACACACGCCTTTCACCTCCTAATACAGAGACACAGGGCCACACACCTCTCACCCCCTCCTAATACAGAGACATAGGGACACCATATGCCCCCTTCAGACAGACATGCAGGTATTTTGAGTGTCTGGCCACACATTTGTCTCTCTTCGTTAATGCACAAACATATAACAACTAGTATCAAATAACCTCATATATAAAAAGGAAGACTTGCATCAAAAAAGTTTTTATGTGTTTGTTGTGTTGTGTACTGCGGCCCCTTTCGCCGTCTCCTTCACCCATTCTCCCGGCACCCGCACACCCTGGTGCTGCAGCCTTTGAATGAGCCAGGAGGTCTCGTATACATGTACGAAAACACGTTTTGTTTTTTTTAAATAAAGTGCAAGCGCTCACTCATGCAACACTTACATTTCCAGCACATTTTTACAATTGCAGTCATGTTTAGGTAGGCCACTGAAAATATTATATTTTACATCGACAGTTCCTCTAAAATCAGAAAAAAAACAACAAATAAAAATAAACATGATGGAAGATTTCAAGATGTGGTATTTGTCACCATTTCAAGATGTGGTATTCGTCACCAAAAACAAAACTCTCAGAAATCAAAGCAACCTAGTAGGCTTATATCAGGGTTGGTCAAAAAGTTTGCCCACCCCACCCCCTTCCCCAAATGCTTGAGGTGCTGAGGCTTAGCTACCCATGAAGGTTGTAGTTCTAGACCTCCGAGATCCATGTTTTGGCCACCTCTGGCATCCATTGCAGTCCAGAGTATAACGATCGTTACTTAGTGTCCCTTTCGGTGTTTCGAGCGCGGGGCCCTTAAATCTTATTGACTGGGTCTGAGTTCCATCCACAAAAGTATTTATTAATGACTGTATGTCGGGGTAATGCTCTGCAAAGTGGCAAAGGAGGAACAGTCTGCAGGCCACGTGGCGAAGTGGTCATGGGGCGATGCTCTGCAGAGAGTTTATGGACGTGCAGAAACATCCTGTGCTTCCTGTAGTATTCGGAGGCAGCTAAAGGTGCAACATTTGTCCAGACAGACTCTGGAGAGATTGAAACAGCGTCACAAATGCTTTTTTTAAAGAATCCCTCCAGCAACATAAAAAACAAGAAAAATACAAAAAAAAATACACCCTGAGCTCCAGGACGTTGTAAAGAATGACGAGAGATGACTGTTCCCCATGCTGTGATGTCACGAAATTAAGCAGAATCAGGACAAACTCCCTCTGCTCCAAATGGTACCCCAGACTGTGTTGGGGGGTGTGATTGAGGGGGATTTGCATTCTCCCCAATAAATAAAGTTTGAGAGATCCATAGAAGGTCACAACCACCTTCATTCTCTATATATATTTATATATATATATACTTTTTATATTTATAGTTTTTCTGATTTTTATGTTATAATATAAAAAAAAAAAGTTTGGGTAAAAATAAAATAGGGTCCAGTCTGCAGGAAACACAAAGTTTGGGGGCAAAAGGAGACCAGGAGAGTAAGTCCTAGAGAAGAAAGAGTCCCATCTCATGTCTGCAGCTCCCCAGTGGGCGGGTGATTCCTCCGGTTCCTGGCTCGTTTTTGGTCTTGAAGGTCTTTGGCATCGCTTTGGGCCGAGCCTCCCGGGCGCCAGTATCCCTGGCAGTACTGGTTGATGATACCCATTTCCGGCTGGGACAGGAGCTGGACCAGGTCGTCGTAAGCTCCGGGAGGGCCGGCAGGATTGACTGAGAGGGACACGGGAGCATCGGGGTGTAGAAGGACTGCGGTGACGGCGTCAGAGCTCAGGACGTGTAGCCGCACGCGCATCACGACGTGTTTAAAGTTATTTTCTGTTGCCGTGCAGTGGTACACTCCGGCATCTGCGAGTTGCAGAGAGCGCAGGAGAAGGCCCTGATCCGTTTTCAGGAATCGTCCTTCAGAGCGGAGCTAGAGGAAGACACGAGAGTTAGCAGGAACCACAAGATGCTGCAACGAGCTCTATTGTATTAGGGGGTTTCTTCTGATTATAAAAAAATGGATTGTAACCCACATCATTCAATCTTACACCTCCTCAATGGGGTTTCCTATAAAATACATCCTTTACCTCCTTTTTCCGGTCACTGTTGTCCTTCTGCAGGATCCATTTCACAGAGGCCTGCGGGGAGCGAGGTTGGCATTCCAGGAAAGCAGAGCTGCCTTCCACCCCGTATTGCACTGCATCCACCCCATTTTTACTCCCTGCAATACAACAAAATAAATCAACACACGATTTTCAGGTCAGCTTATGTTTTACCCCAAAACAGAGAGGCGAGGCTGGGGTGTACTGGAATTTGGATACGGAGAGCCACCAGCAGACTGTACAAGGTGTGAATGGCTTCCTGGAGGTGATACAATATTAACCAAATTATGCATTGCGAGCAAACATAGGACGGAAAGACACGACGGGCAAATAATTGTAGCTGTGAAATTAGAATAGTATAACTAGAGCACAGGAGGACATTTCTCGCAGAAACATGAAGCTTATAATATGAAGCACATCCAGGTTTTTGAGGCACTCCTTGTGGTGGCTCCCCAAAACAATCCTGCTTTGAGCAAGATGAAGAATCAAACCTCTTTATACAAACGCTCTTTATTTAATGTGACCACGAGAAGCACCGACCAGGATTTTGCTTGTGTCTTTCGATACTTTTTAGAAGAACAGAAGGTCCCAATTCCCAAATCTTATGACTAAGTAACATTAGTAATTCTATTTATTTTGACTTTTATTTAGCTCTGATGATTTTATGTAACGCTAATAAAACCTGAAATGTTTAGTCTGCTTGCATGGGCCGTCATTTCGTATTGTTTTGATTGTCTACGTGTTCATCTCCTTGAGGTCACCTTCCTTTTCCTGCTCGGATTCAGTGATGCCAACTTCACATGCTCATGTTTTCTTTTTGATTGAATCAAACCTCCTCTTTCCAAATGGTGAAATGGGATAAAATGCTTTAAATAGCATCGTTTAGAATATGGTGAAATGGTTAGGGGTTTCCACTGACACTTACAGGGTTATCCAAAGAGATCCGAATTGCTTGAGAAAGGTAACCGAACGCTGAAAATCAGCGTTCGGTTACCTTTCCTGGCCATTCGGCTATCCAGAGAGCAGGCAATTCGCCAAATCCTGGCGAATTGCCTGCACATACGTGCCTGTTCGGTCCCTGTTCGAGGACAATGAAATCCCCATGAAAAAGCACTGCTTCGACTATTCAGAGAACACAAACCAGCAGTGAAAGGTTCCCCTAATGCCTTGCCATTCGGTGGTTTAATTCGGCAAATTTATTCAGGAGAATCCCATAGACTTCAATGTTAAAAATATTCCCGTTTTAATTCAATATCTAATAAACCATTCATTATAAAATTCTGCAGCAAAAAGTCTCTTTATTTATAGATTTTTTTAGGATACTTTAAGCATTTTTCTTAATTTTCTTTTTTTTTTTAAAAGTCCGATTGTTTTTTTTTTTTAAAGTTTACTTATTTTTTCTGTAACAGCCCTCTTTATTATCAATCCCTGGACCTCCTGTGTAAATTTCAGACATTTTCGCTCAGTAGTTTCTTTGCAAACAGCTTTTCATTTTCACAGATTCATACAAACGGTTTTGCTAATTTATTCACCTCCCTCGTCTGCGTCTCAGCTGCTTCGGCTGTGTGTGATCCGCTCCTGTTCGGCTGCTTCGCTGCGTGTGATCGGCTCCTGCTCGGGTTTTTCGAAGGTTAATCCAGATGTTTTTGCTTGTTTTCGGTGTGCATTCGCCAGGTTTTGCGGTTAGTTTTCGTCAGGTTTGCGGTGACTTTTCCCTGCAAATCGGGGACCCTGTGGTGTTTGCTGAATACACCACAGGGTCACCGAAATGGGATCGGCAAAAGGAACCGAATTGAAGAGAACGAAAAGTCACCGAACGTGCGGTGACTTTTCAAATCTCTTTGAATAACCCTGTTAGTGGACACCATAAGCTACCGGTAGCTGAACATTTATTTGATGAAAAGCTACGCCATTGTATTTTATGTTTACTGATTTCACTATATTTACTGAGATTTATATTTAAATAGAGAATTCTGTAAATATATTTTTGTTTTTAAACACATTGCACACTTTGTAAGCTCTCGAGCAGGGTCCTCTCTCCTACTGTTCTATGTGTTTAACTTGTGTATATATTTGTTATTCTGTCTCTCCCACTGTAAAGCGCTACAGAACTTGTTGGCGCTTCATAAATACCTGTGACTTCCCAAATTCTAAAAAAAAAAACCTCTGTGATCCTTGAAAGTTGGGCAAAAGGTCAAATAACTGTATATGAGACACCAGAAAAGAATGCGTCAAACATTGTAGTATCTATTGTTGATGCTCTATGCCAGGAGTCAGCAGTCTAAGGCAGGCGTTAGACGAAAGCAGTGATCACGTCCGTGTTGCCGCACAGTTGAACGTCCGTCGTAGCATAGAATCATGATCAATAGAGACCCACACACGTAGTACGTGCGCACTGAACTGCGCACGCACAATGAACGTGGCAAACGGACGCAAGTTAGGTAAGAACGTAAAACCGCTACCACGGACGTGCCACTAGCGTTCTGTGTGAGTGATGAGATGTCAGACGCAGTGCATTTGCGACGTCCAGCACCTTGACACACAAAATGGCCTTTCATATCCTTTTCAAATTTTTTTCATTTCTCATATTAATTTTGTTTGCCATAATTCCCTTTTTTTTTTCTACGTCCGTCAAGAAAAACGGATCGTGTGGTGTCTACAGTAACTTCCATCCGTACGTCTGTCCGTTGTGCACGCACGCAGAGTGCGCTCAGACTGCGCTCGTCTGACATTAGCCTTGACCCTTTAGGTGTTTCAAAACTACATTTCACATGAGGCTTTGCCAGCCTAATGAGGAGCTGAGCATCATGGGAGATGCAGGTCCAAAACATCTGGAGGGGTCGAGGTTGCTGACCCCCAGCTCTGCATTGTGTTATAAAAGCAATCTCACCGTTGGAATTGTATCCTCTGCATTGTCTCATGGGGTTTCCGTGCCTCACGTCCTGACGCCGGCTACGTCTGCAACGACCAATAAAGAATAGAGTGTGAGAGAACAAAAGCGGTAAAGTGGCATAAGGCTATTAGGATGTGTCCTTTCCTTCTCAAACATCAACCCTTCCCTTTAGTCCATTCACAGTTCCACCCCATGCTCACCTCTTGGACGAAGCAGAGTACCGGGAGCAGGTTTTCCCGTCCCAGGCACAGTAGGGATCTCTGGCGAGACAGCAGTCAGCACATGCCTCCCCATACACGTCGCATCTATGGAGGGCCAGATGAGTTACGCCGGAGAGGGAGGACACGTAGAGTTGTTGCTGATGGGAAAGAGAAAAGAGAAAAAAGAGGATTATTTAATATTTATTTCCTAAAGCCAAAAACTATTAAATAGTTACTTAAGTGTAGAAAAAGTCTTTAACATGCCTGAAAACAACAACCGACACGTAGACATCTATATGCCAGCAGTGAGAAACTAAGTACTCGTGCATAAAGTAAATTTGGAGCAAGTTTTTAACCACTTTTGTGGGGGATAAAACACAATTCTGCCTATAAGGACACACCTGATAAAATAGGACATGTGATTTTTGTCAGTAAAATGTCCCTTTGTAAAATGTCATTTTTTTAACCAATTTAAATTTTATTGAGCACATATTCAATAGCATATAAGATTGGAAAGATCAGAAAGCTCTTTAATTACAATACAAATAATAATAATAATAAAATGTTTTTTACTGCACGTTTGTCTTCCAGATACTTAGCCTTACATTTTTCTATGTTGATTAATATCTGCCTAAAGGAGCAGATCTTTCAAAATAACTTAGTTGTGATTCACATATATATATATATATATATATATATACACACACACACACTATACTCCTACAACGTTTAAGACTAGTTTATTGCCGGTATGTTTAATCGTCACGCTCCGACATTGCTCCTTTAATGTCAGCATATCGTGAGCTCGGTCTAAACGCTAATGAAAAGGATACATTTGTATTTTTTATTGTAGGTTTTTAAAACGATCTGCGGGACAAGCTTTAGGTGTTGGAACTTGTAGTGAATGTCACCTTTTTGTGATTTTACGCAGCTGAAATTGCTTGTTTTATATTTCTACTTAAATTGGTAGAACGAGCTTAATTGAGGCTGACATATGTTTCTCAAGCGCGTGTAATTAAAGCACGCTGTTATCTTAAGCGAGCAATACACATCGCTTAGAGGGATGCTAAAAGCTAAATATGAAACGCAACGGCATGCTTTGAATATCCTGTATTTCAAGTCGGTGCATGTAAAAGTAATTTCCTTTGCTAAGACGCCCTTGCTAATTTGTAGCTTTAAAAAATGACAGTAAAAGCTGGGTTTACATCCCGGAAGTTATGGCAAATCCCTCAATGAGCTGAACTCTGAGGCTGCCATCCTGCAACATTGTTACAATGAATGGCCAGCTGCTCTGTGAAATGTAACTGCTCAGCTGCCCTTACTGCAAGTCGCACACGCTGCATGAACAATGTTTGGACCACACGTCCATACTATCGATAGAGCCTTATAATGCAATTTTACAGATTTCTCTATTAATGCCATCATCATGGCCTGGAGTTCGATATTCCTGCACTAACCAAAGGATGAATTATGCATTTTCATGCATTTTCGGCCATAATGCTGATTTTCACCAGTGCTTGGTGAACGACCCCTTAATCTTCCAGGTTTTTCAGCTTTGTGGAATCGCCTGACTTGGAAATAAACCCGAGATCACAATGGAACTAGACAGGATATCGGTGCTCGGCAAGAGCGGTGCCTGGAATGCGCTTATTTAGATTTAGTGACACTGATGTGCACAGAAACAGGATAAAAACAACATCAAATCATAAACAACCATTTCCTAACTCTTAATATCTGACTGGGATTTAACCGGGCAGGCACAGGCCGCCATGACGGCTGCATTGACAGACGCTGGCTCGCAACGCTTAGTTATTTTTTTGGGAAAAAAAATTCCACTAAATATCTACAGAAATAATAATCTCAACTCAGAAAAAAGGGAACTGCATCACTCCCAAACACTGTCTGATATTTTTAATTTATTCATTCTGTTAGTAAATATTTAGTAATGAGAGCCTGCTATAGATTAGAAAACAATATGCGTGCACCATACCTGTCTCATCTAATAATATTATACGGCATGCAAGGATTCTGTTATGGCGTATTGTGGCCAAGAGCGCAATACAGTGGGCTAAATCGTACAAAAATATATATATATATATATTTATAATGATGTATGATGTATATCAGGCATGCTTTGCATCGGGTGGAGCCTAATAAAACCAATAAATATCTTAAATTTATTGTGTTTATTCATTTTTTGTTGTTTGTCTTGAGAAAAGTCCTCTGGGACTGAAACGTTGAATATTTCAAATATTAGATTTAAGTAATTTTGTAACAAATCTCTGTGTTGTGGACCTATTTTGGGGCTATATATATTGAATAGAATATATATATTTTTATATAAAATATAATATATTTAATGGTTTTATTAGGCTGTATCCCATGTAAAGCATGCCTGATATTCAGCGTGTATAATATATAAAACATACAGTTGCAAGAAAAAGTATGTGAACCCTTTGGGATTACGTGGAGTTTTGCATGAATTGGTCATAAAATGTGCTCTGATCTTCATCTAAGTCACAACAATTTGAAAAACACAGTCTGCTTAAAATAATACAACACAAACATTTAGGCCCCTACGCAATTTTTTTTGCGCTCGGAAAAAAACGTCATCGCGTGAAAATTAACGCGGCATTCCGATCCGAGCGCATTTTTTCAGCCTTCATGCTTTTTCGTGCACAAATCCGACGTGCAAATTCGTGCGCAAATGAACGTTGCGTGCAGGAATCGGTGGGCAGACTGTTTTTTCACGGGATTCAGCCAATCAGAATTAAGAACCACCATTTTCTAAAGTTAGGTTGTTGCGCCTGCCAAAGTCAATCTGCGTATATGTGCTGTAGCAAAATTTTTTTGACAAATTATTAATTTTTGATGTCTGGGTATGTGTAGAATGTGTAACTGTACTGTGCTGTATTTTTTTTATTGCTGAGTTATTTCGTTTCGGCCACAACTATCATATTTGCAGTTAACACCAAGTTTTCAAAGACGTTACGAAAATTCACGCAAACATCGCTCGTACGACTTCGCGCGAAGATTGTAATACCATCCGCACTAATGCATTTGCGCTCACAATGTTAAGTATAGGATGCGCGCGCGAACTTGCGCTCGCGCTGGGTTCGCGCAGGGTCAATCGTGGTAGACGATTACGCGCATCGTTTGCGCGAACGTCGAAATACGACGTTCTGCGCAAAGGGTTTTGTCCTCGCGCAAATGCGCATTTGCGCACACGCAAATGCGCTGGGCGAAGCGTGTAGCAGGGCCCTATATGTTTTCATGTGTTTATTGAACAGAACATGTAAACATTCACAGTGCAGGGTGGAAAAAGTATGTGAACCTTTGGACTTAATAACTGGTTGACCCTCCTTTGGCAGCAATAACCTCAACCAAACGTTTCCTGTAGTTGCAGATCAGACCTGCACAACGATCTGGAGTAATTTTGGACCACTCCTCTTCACAAAACTGTTTCAGTGTAGCAATATTCTTGGGATGTCTGGTGTGAATCGCTCTCTTAAGGTCATGCCACAGCATTTCAATCGGGTTGAGGTCAGGACTCTGACTGGGCCACTCCAGAAGGTGTATTTTGTTTTGTTGAAGCCATTCTTTTGTTCAATTACTTGTATGCTTTGGGTCATTGTCCTGTTGCATCACCCATCCTCTGCTGAGCTTCAGTTGGCCGACAGATGGTCTTACGTTTTCCTGCAAAATGTCTTGATAAACTCTGGAATTCATTTTTCCATCAATGACAACAATCCGTCCAGGCCCTGTGGCAGCAAAGCAGCCCCAAACCATGATGCTCCCTCCTCCATGTTTTACAGTGGGGATGAGTTTTTTTTTTTTTAATTCAAATCTTTTATTTGGATAAAGCATCAGCAACAAGACAGCTAGTATATAAACATTCGGCAGAAGTACATCAGGGGAGAATCAATAAACATCCCCGAATAGGGAGGTCTCATCTAAATAGAAATCAAAAATTATCGCGTCATCAAGAAACATTGCATCATCAAAGCAAGAAAATATAGGTCTACCTCAAAGTAGTACATCTGATAACAGAAAAACAATAAACCGTGGGAAAGGGGAGGTGGACTACACCGACCACCCACCAACTACACCGACCACCCACCAGCAATGGCGTGAGGGGGGAAAGAAAAAGAAACGGGGGGGGGGGGGGGAAATAAATTTAAAAAAAAAAAAAAATGTATTAGTAGGGTGGGGGAGAGGGGCAAAGGGACGGCAAAGGCCGAAACCGTGACTTTCCCGGCTCACTCCCGGAGGAGGCCGTGGAAGGATATTGTCACAAGGCCCAGGGGCCCGAGGGCCAAGTATGGCAACCAGAGCCATGGTAGGTGCCATAGTGGCACACCTCGGGGAAACCTGAAAAATGCCAAAAGAAAAAAAAGGGTGGGGGAAGGGGAGGAAGGGTACACCATCACTGGTGGGGTAGTGTCGGTAAAGAATCAAAAGTCTCACATGTCATCGGTATCGGGGTGGTGGGGGTCTCCGCCTAATTCACAGGGAAGAGGTGCAAGGGAGACATAGCAGGATAGGGGGGGGGCAGGGAAAAGGCAGCAATAAGGGGGGCAGCAGTGTGGACTAAAGTGGTTGAGCAAATCCCCATCGGCAGAAAATTGAATATCTACAGTGGGGGGGGGGAATGCTCAAAAGACAAAGGGGTGTCCGCAGGGGGGGTGTAAGTCTCAGAGGTAAGACATCGGGGTTCAGATGGGGGGGGGGAATAAGCAGCACCAGGCACGCTCACTTGCCGAGCCCGGAGAACGAAGAGCTCCGAGAGCATGCTAAAATGGATAGGGGGCTCAGCCGGCATCTAAAAATATGGAGATGGGCAGAGTCATCCGAGCAGCCAACTTGGGGAGGCTCAGCAGGGGACCTGCTCCATCCTCATGGCAGGTTGTCACAGCAGGGGAAGGCTCCTCTTCGCGTAGTATGGCAGACAGCATCATCTCAGGGGCCAAGGAAGGACGCAAGACCACCACTGCAGACCAGTGTGGGCAGGTGAGGACCGCCGCAGTCCCGCCGTCCAGCGACTCAGCCAACGGATCTCCCACTTCAGGCAAGAACTTTGGGTGCACCAGGACATCACCCGCCAGCATCTGAGATCCCCGCAGCACCACGGTCACCGCTCCCAGGGTTCCATTCTCCATCCTCTTCTGCAGCGGAGTGACTAGCCGGCATGGGCAGAGGCAGCACAGCCCCAGCCACACCATCATACCGGCCCACTGCATCAACCGGAGCCTCCGCCGCCTGGCACACCCGCTCCTCTTCAGCCTGGTCTGTCGGGACCCGTACCTTCGCCACTACACATCCCATTTCAGCAGCCACTCCTCGCACAGCTCGAAACTCCGCCGTCCAGAGCGCACGGAACTCCTCCATCAGGTGCCTGACGTCACCCCTCGTGAGTGGGCCAGAATCATCCTGTCGCTTTCCGCCTTCAAAAGACGCTCCGATGTCCCACCGGCAGGGGCCCTCCGCCGAGCAGGATTCACCGCCGCCTCTTCTCACTGTCATACCACTCCACAAAGCAGGTAAGAGTCAGAGCACGCAGGGGAAACGTCTGCAACCTCCGAGCAGCCTCCAAAGATGGCCGCCGCCAGCTAGGCCGCGGGAACCAGCACAGTGTCCAAGCACCACCGTGAGCGGCAGCAGACAGACGCCGCGTGCAGCTAATACCTCCTCAGCACAGCAGGAACTCAAATTGTCAGGGCAGCATTCAGTTTGGACGGTGGGACACGCAAAACAACATAGAAAAGTCCAGGTCATCAGGGAGCTCTGCAAGAACTTGTCCACACTCGTCGACAGTCAGCTCCGCCCCCCGGGGGATGAGGTTTTGATGTTGGTGTGCTGTGCCTTTTTTTCTCCACACTAAGGGCTAGGGATGCACCGATACCACTTTTTTAAGACCGAGTACGAGTACCGATACTTTTTAAAAGTACTCACCGATACCGAGTACCGATACTTTTATTTAATGTCATGTGACGCTTTCCAATAGGAACAGACCTCATAAAAATTTATATGAGATTGACCGCAGCTCACATGGATTTGCCCCCAGCTCACATGGATTTGCCCCCAGCTCACATGGATTTGCCCCAACTCTGATGGATATGTCCCCCAGGTCTCATGGATTGTCCCCCAGCTCACATGGATTTGCCCCAACTCTGATGGATATGTCCCCCAGGTCTCATGCATTTGCCCCCAGGTCTCATGCATTTGCCCCCAGGTCTCATGCATTGGCCCCAGGTCTCATGCATTGGCCCCCAGGTCTCATGCATTGGCCCCAGGTCTCATGGATTGGCCCCAGGTCTCATGGATTTGCCCCCAGGTCTCATGTTATTGGCCCCAGGTCTCATGTTATTGGCCCCCAGGTCTCATGTTATTGGCCCCCAGGTCTCATGTTATTGGCCCCAGGTCTCATGGATTGGCCCCAGGTCTCATGTTATTGGCCCCCAGGTCTCATGTTATTGGCCCCCAGGTCTCATGGATTGGCCCCAGGTCTCATGGATTTACCCCCAGCTCGAACGCTGGCCGCGTGCATGTAAAGCACGCGGCCAGCGTTCCCCTCCGGCGCGCCAAATACTCACCCTTCCTGAAGTTCGGTCGCTGGGCAGTGATGCGGTCACGTGGCCGCCGGGCGCATCTGTGACGCTGCCTCCAGCCGAGAGGCAGCGTCACAGATGCGTCGGCGGCCACGTGACCGCATCACTGCCCAGCGACCGGAACTTCAGGAAGGGTGAGTATTTGGCGCGCCGGAGGGGAACGCTGGCCGCGTGCTTTACATGCACGCGGCCAGCTTCCCCAGCCCCGCGGATACCGGCAAGCCGGCCAGCGCCGGCTTCCGGTATCGGCGGGATGTATCGGGCCGTTTGCACGAGTAACAAGTACTCGTGCAAACGGCAATATCGGCCCCGATACCGATACTAGTATCGGTATCGGTGCATCTCTACTAAGGGCCCTACTACACGCTTTGCGCAGCACATTTGCGTGTGCGCAAATGCACATTTGCACGAGGACAAAACCATTTGCGCAGAACGTCGTATTTCAACGTTCGCGCAAACGATGCGCGTAATTCGTCTACCGTGATTGACCCTGCGCGAACCCAAGTTCCTGCGCGCATCCTATACTTAAGATTGTGAGCGCAAATGCGTTAGTGCGGATGGTATTACAAACTTCACGCAAAGTCGTACGAACGACGTTTGCGCGAATTTTCGTAACGTCTTTGAAAACTTGGTGTTAACTGCAAATATGATAGATGTGGCCGAAACGAAATAACTCAGCAATAAAAAAAAAAAACCAGCACAGTACAGTTACACATTCTACACATACCCAGACATCAAAAATTAATAATTTGTAAATTTTTTTTGCTGCAGCACATATACGCAGATTGACTTTGACAGGTGCAACAACCTAACTTTAGAAAATGGTGGTTCTTAATTCCCGTGTTTTTTCACGGGATTCAGCCAGTCTGCCCACCGATTCCTGCACGCAACGTTCATTTGCACACGAATTTGCGCACGAAAAAACATGAAGGCTGAAAAAATGTGCTCGGATCAGAATGCCACGTTAATTTTCGCGCTATAACGGTTTTTGCGTGCGCAAAAAAAATGCGCTGCGCGAGCTCATTTGCACAAAGCTTGTAATAGGGGCCATAGTGTTGTGTGTTTTTTCAAACAACTCAATTTTGGTTTCAACTGTCCACAGAATATTTTGCCAGTAGTGCTGTGGAACATCCAGGTGCTCTTTTGCAAACTTCAAATGTGCTGCAATATTCTTTTTGGACAGCAATGGCGTCCTCCGTGGTGTCCTCCCATGTACTCCATTCTTGTTTAATGTTTTCCTTATTGTAGATGTGTCAACAAAAATGTTAGCATGTGCCAGAGATTTCTGTAAGTCTTTAGCTGACACTCTAGGATTCTTCTTTACCTCATTAAGCATTCTGCGCTGTGCTCTTGCAGTCATCTTTACAGGACGACCACGCCTAGGGAGAGTAGCAACAGTGCTGAACTTTCTCCATTTGTAGACAGTCTGTCTTACTGTGGACACATAAACATCAAGGCTTTTGGAGATACTTTTGTAAACCTTTCCAGCTTCGTGCAAGTCAACAATTCTTGATCGTAGGTCTTCTGAGAGCTCTTTTCTGCGAGGCATGGTTCACATCAGGCAGTGCTTCTTGAAACCAGTAAACCCAAAACTGGTGTGTGTTTTTAAAGGGCAGGACAGCTTTCAGCAACGCATCCAATAATATCACACTGATTGGACTCAAGGTTGGCTCACTCCTGGCTCCAATTAGCTCTTGGAGAAGTCATTAGGCTAGGGGTTCACATACTTTTTCCACCCTGCACTGTGAATGTTTACATGTTATGTTCAATAAACACATGAAAACATATAATCTTTGTGTTGTATTATTTTAAGCAGACTGTGTTTTTCAAATTGTTGTGACTTAGATGAAGATCAGAGCACATTTTATGACCAATTCATGCAAAACTCCACGTAATCCCAAAGGGCTCACATACTTTTTCTTGCAACTGTATATAAAATGTAAAAAAATATAAAATCCTTAAAAAATATATACAGTATATATTTTTTTTGAGAAAGTATGTTACCAGGAAGGATACATTGAGATTTGTCTCTTTTTCAAGTATGTCCTGGGTGGGGAGTATGTACCGTTAGAAGGACACTAAAATATATATTTTACATACACTATATATCAGGCATGCTTCGTGTGGGGTTCAGCCCCATAGAAAATAATTTGATATTTACATATTTTTATATTTATTATACACTGTATATCAGACATGCTAGGTGTGGGATCCAGCCTATCGATATATAAAAGGTATATATTTAATGGTTTTATTAGGCTGTACCCAACCATTGCATACCTGATATACAGCGTATATAATACAAATATATAAATAGATATATGCTGGTTCTTAGGCTTGCTTTGCATGGGGTGAAGCTTAATAAAACCATTCAATATATATATTTTTATGCATATAATATTTGTTATATATCAGGCTTGCTTTGCATGGGGTGCAGCTTAATAAAAGCATTATATATATATATATATTATATAAGGTGTATATCAGGCATACTTTGCATGGGGTGAAGATTAATAAAAGCATTCAATACTGTATATCTATTTTTATGCATATATTATATAAGGTATATATCAGGCATGCTTTGCATGGGATACAGTCTAATAAAACCATACAAAATATATATTTTTATGTATCTATTATATAAGGTATATATCAGGCTTACTTTGCATGGGATATAGTCTAATAAAACCATTGAATTACTATATTTAATTTTATTCCAGCTGGTCAGGTTATGGTTCGGCCTGGATAATCTGTTATTGTAGCTGACAAGTGATGAAGAAGGACACTCCGTAACATCAAAAACCGTAGGTAACGTAATACCTAACATGACAGGTAAAATTAATTCACTTCAAAGCAGTAAAACACGCCAGGTATTCTTTTCTGGGGGATCAATGCGGAGGTAAGAATCTGCTAATCTGAGCTCAAATCGCAGGGTGGTGTAGGATTTGGATAGAGATTGCTTTGTTTTTGTAAGGGTTTCCCCTTTGAAGCCGAGCTCTGCTAGCGATGGGGATCTCTTTTTACAGAGAAGGGAGACATACACCCAAGCGGGCGACTCCTAGAAAACACAGGGTGTACGTGACTGGCGGGAAATGTAGGGTTTGTTTAACCTCTAAGGAGCAACAGGAGTGTCAGGATGGTCACAATAAACAGGCATTACACTAATCTGCTCCTGGAGGATTGAAGACCTTGTCAACCTCTAGATAAGGGGGTCAGCAACATGGCCCTCCAGATGTTTTCAAACTACATCTCCCATGAGTCTCTCCCAACCTGATGAGTGTCTCAGCAACATAGGAAGTGAAGCTCCAAAACAACTGGAGGGCCAAGGATGCGGACCCCTGCTCTAGATTGTAAGATTGTATCATTTATCTCTCTGACTGTATATCTATCCGTCATCTATCTATCTCTGTATGTATGTACCTATCTGACTGTATTTCTATCTATTATCTATGTATATGACTGTATTTCTATCAATCATCTGACTGTATCGCTCGAATTATACATCTGACTCTATTTCTATCATCTATGTATGTATGTAACTGACTGTATTTCTATCTATCAATCATCTGTTTGTATATATATATATCTCTATCCATTTATCTGTATCTACCTATCATTGATTTGTTTATCTATAAATCTATCATAATATATATCTGTCTACATATCTAGCTGTATCCAGGGCCGGATTAAGATCTTTATGGGCGTGGAGCTGAAGATTTTGGTGGCACTATTGTTTGGAATTGTGTGAAATTAAAACATATTTTATATAACGGAGCAGATACATACAGTATATACAGGTGGGCAGATAGTATATATAAACGGGCTGATATAAGGCTGTGTAGATATATAGATGGACAGATACAAGGCCGCGTAGATATATAGGTGGGCAGATATACAGCCGTGAAGATATATAGGTGGGCAGATATACAGCCGTGAAGATATATAGGTGGGCAGATACACAGCCGTGTAGATATATAGGTAATCAGATATATGACTGTAGATATAGGGACGTGTAGATATATAGGTTGTCAGAAATACGACCATGTAGATAAATAGAAGGTCAGATATACGGCTGTTTAGATATAGGTATAATATATATATATATATATATATATATATATATATAACAGAGACCATTGCCATCTGCTGGGCAGCCACTCTGAGCTCAAGCTCACATCTGTCGTCTGCTGGAGGCACAGAGAGTGACTTACAGAGGGAGAAAGCAACACATTACCATGGTTTTGGGTGTCATTTGCAAAATTCTTGATTGCAATTAATTAACAATACATCTCCCATGTTTAGTTGGCTTCGAGACTTGCACATCTCCACCACAAAATTATATTTAACAGTCAGTTCACAACATTTTATATTTATTGATCTTTCATCTATAGAAATTATGCCAGGAGAAATACAGTATTATGGGTGTAAAGTGAGAATTACTGTATAGAAAATAAATCATGGAGGATCAGGAATATTTAATTTAAATGGCAAAGATAGATTAACGGACATTGAGGATGGGGAGAGTTAACACTGGTCTGGAAATAAAGCTCCACATGCCATCTCAGGGAAACAGAAGGCAAAGAATCTAAGAAAACAAGGTTTTATTTTGTACTGATGGAAAATATTTAGTGATATTGTAGATGCCACTTGTACAGTCCTCCTCTCTTACATCGATACAATTGTCTTTCTCCAATCCCCCACTCAAACAACGGTCCTTTGTTGTGGATAATGACATCATACAGGCAGCTCCTGTGCTGTCGTAAAGGTTGCTGCTGCTGTAACTGCCTGAACATTCCATTGTCTCTCAGACACATCTGAGGCTCTGACAGAGCTCCACCTGTATCCCTGTGCATGGTGTAGAGATCTCGCCTCACTTGGATGTGTCTGAAGACTTGGAGCTTGAGTACTTTAGATAAGACCATGGTGCTTTGGGGGTTCTAGCTGCGAGCGCTATAGTTTGCGATGCTACTCGTATACTATTTAACACAGACTAGACTGTGTTGATATCCCCCTATATTTTACGTGCGCTGCGTTTGGAGGCTTGAGTGGAGGGTGGAGGAGGGAGGGGGTAGGAGATATTTGTGTAATGCTCAGCAGGTTATGTCCATATTAATCTGTTTATAATGATTGTTTTATGTCTGTCTATACGTGTCTCTCTACATGGCTGTCTATACGTGCATCTCTACATGTCTGTCTATATATGCCTCTGTCTAAAAATGTCTATGTGTGCCTGTCTGGCCTTCTATCCGTCTGTGTACATACATGTATGTCCTTCCATCTGTCTGTCCTTCCATCACTCTGTGTAAGTCTGTCCTTACATCCCTCTGAGTAAGTCTATCCTTCCCTATGTCTATACAAGCCTGTCAGTCTATACACGTTTCTTTCTAAACTATCCCCTTAAACTGAACAAGCCCTTATTTCATAGAAATGCTACATTAACTTCTTAATGCCCAGAGGAAAGGGCAGTCCTTCATTCAATGGTTCCCCAGAGGTTTCCCCCCAGGGGTTTTTTCTCTCCTGCGAGGTGAAGGATGACTCTACGTGAGTCCAGAGGTTGTCCACATTATGGCTATTTTAAAGCCAAATCTATAATAATATATTTATGCTTTGTAATAGCACATAAGTCCCCTATCAATCGGTTATATGCTACAAAATGACTTTCATGGTCTTAACTTAATAAATGTAGCATTCATTTAAATATATGTCTCTTTGTATTTTTTTTGAAACAAAGAAATTAATCTGAGTTGATTGAAGATGGTCTAGAGGTACAATGTATTTTTTTTATCAATTATGGTGTGAGGGGGAGCTCAGAGAATAAGATGATTCTGCGCACACAATACAGGGAGTATGACGTTCCCAACAGAGGAAAATATTTCAGTGTTAAACAGAATGCCGGAGGAATGCCAACAACTGAGAAGATTGAATAGACGTCTTTTCAACATGAGACAACACACTTGCAATGGCATTGTGGCAATGGACTGATTAACTGCACCCAATCCTGCATGAAAAGGGCTGCCTTGGTATATCCAGAACTCATAACACTGTAGGGAAACACTTTTCATGAACTGTTCAACAATTGCTTTTATTTATACGTTGGTCTAAATTAGAAATAAAATAATTACTGCAAACTGTCAGGGGTCTGTGAGAGTGTTCTCTAAAAATACAAACAAAGCAGAATGTAACCAAATGATTTGGCAAGAGATTGGTGATAAAATGGATCAACTGGATCAAAAAGTATAAAATATTGCTGTGCCTTTAAAGGAATACACTAGGAAGTCTAATTTCTACAAGCGTACATTTTTGAATATAAAAATATAATGTCACACACATGACAAGTGCTTGAATACTAATAGTGTTCCCTGCTGCCCAGGAGTAGTGTGGGTAGAGCGCTGGACTGAATGTAAGTGGGTTTTATAAGGACCTATAGGTCACAGAAAACAAATTTGCTGACACCATAGTTAAATAGGTCAGCTGTTTTGTAACCTTTTTATAAAATTTGTTGGGATTGCAGGGCCTCTCACAGTCTGTCATGGGCCTATTTCAGGCTGTGGGCCTGGCGCTGCAGCTCCAATAGCCCGTATGTTAATCTGGCCCTGTCTGTATCTACCCATCTATATCTGACTCAATGTTTCTCAGCTCTTTGTTTAAGACATTAACAGGCCAGATTTTAAGGATTACCTCAGGGAAAGGCAGACTGAATCCTGCAATCACTGAGCAGCAAATTATATCACCTGTGCTGTGCTTCACATATCCTGCAAACCTGGCCTGTTAGGGGGACCTAAGGACCAGTGCTGGGAAACACTGATCTGACTGTATTTATCATCAATTGCTCTACATATCTATAGCTACTATCGTTTCATTGATCATCTATCTTTATTATATAGCTACCTTATCATCTACCATTTCCATCTGTTTATGTATACGGGATCACAGTGTAAAACCATACATTACCATATCCTGTAAAACTGTAGGATAAAAACATTTATAGATGAACAGCACAGCAGGCATGGCCCCCAGACACAGCAAATATATAGATATCTGGCCTGCCCTGCCCATTGAACTATACTTTGCCATACTATTTACTTTTTGATGCAAATTTAACAACAGATACAGGTTTTGTTGACTCTATGACAATCAGAATTAATAACTGCCCTTCACACATAACCCACATTATATATAAACCCCGCAGGATGTTGTAGCAATAGAATTTGTAACACTTAGCATCAGTAACCCTTGCCCTGTAAGCCCGTCACCCTTCCCCTGGATACAGTGATATATTGTCTTTGTGTGCCTACACATCTTGTAAAGGTAATTGTCGGGTATAATTTCCAGTTAACCGCTCCAGTATTGTAACGAGGTCAAAGAACGGTTGACCTTTCCCACTATATAAAAGGTCGGGTTTCCCTTAACCTCTCCCAGCCTGGCTTACTCACCCTTTTGGAGGAGATCTTCATGGACTTGATGGGCGCCGGCACCTGAGAGACACAAGGGTTTATAGATCAGTGGTTTGGGGGGGAGGCAGAGGAATAAAACAAAGAGTAGCTTTAACTCAGGATTGGACAGAGGTCGCTTGTACACCCGCTGTCTAGACTGTATCTGTCTGGACTGAAAAACTGGGGTTAAAAAATTCTTGATTTAAAACACAGTCACGCATGTCTCACCCTCTGCAAAAGTAAAAAAAAAAAAAATCGAATATACACACACACTATATATATATATTTATATATTGTTTAACTCTTGCACTCACAGACTTCCATAGGCTCCATTGCCTGGTGCTCAGCTCAACGGAAATACAAAGAGTAGAAAAAAATGTCCTGATGAAAACTCTTTATGAGCTGAAACGTCGACTGGATTAGACTATTTTAAACTTTTGATGTAATAAAGTTTATTATTTTTTTGTGAAGACCCTGTAGTGATGGCTAATTTCTACAAAATATATATGTCTCAGCAGAGAATAGCAGTACTAGGGATGCACCGATACCACTTTTTTAAGACCGAGTAACGATACTTTTTTCAAGTACTCACCGATACCGAGTACTGATACTTTTATTTTATGTCATGTGAACGCTTTTCAAAAAGAACAGACCTCATATAAAAATGCCCCCAGCTCACATGTATATATCCCCCGAGATATATATATATATACAGAATGCCCCCAGCTCACATGGATATGTAGCTTGTTCCCAGCTCACATGGATATTGCCCCAGCTCTCATGGATATTGCCCCCAGCTCACATAGATATGCCCCAGCTCTCATGAAGATTGCCACCATCTCACATGGATATGCCCCCAACTCTCATGGATATGCCCCCAGCTCTCATGGATATGCCCCCAGCTCACAAGGATATTGCCCCAGCTCTCATGGATATTGCCCCCAGCTCACATAGATATGCCCCAGCTCTCATGAAGATTGCCCCCAGCTCACATGGATATGCCCCCAGCTCACATGGATATGCCCCCAGCTCTCATGGATATGCCCCCAGCTCACATGGATATTGCCCCAGCTCACATGGATATGCCCCCAGCTCACATGGATATTGCCCCAGCTCTCATGGATATTGCCCCAGCTCTCATGGATATGCCCCCAGCTCTCATGGATATGACCCCAGCTCACATGGATATACCCCCAGCTCACATGGATTTGCCCCCAGCTCACATGGATTTGCCCCCAGCTCACATGGATATGCCCCAGCTCACATGGATTTGTCCCCAGCTCACATGGATATTGTGTGCGCTCCCTGATTTACATTCTTTGTAATTCTGCTCGTTATATGTACATGTGGGTGAGGGATACACCGACTGGTGAGCTGTACGATTGTATATAATTATTTCAACCGATATACTAAACAGCGCCTTATAAACATCTTTAACCTTTTGGGTTAACACGTGTTTCACATGGATATTGCCCCAGCTCTCATGGATATGCCCCAGCTCACATGGATTTGCCCCCAGCTCTCATGGATATGCCCCCATCTCGAATGCTGGGGAAGCTGGCCGCGTGCATGAAAAGCACGCGGTCAACATTCCTCTCCGGCGGCAGCGATACTCACCCCTCTGAAGGTATGGTCGTGCTGCGACCACGTGGCCGCCGGGCACCTCTGTGACGCTGCCTCCAGCCGAGAGGCAGCGTCACAGATGTGTCCACGTGAACGCATCACAGCAGCGCGACCGGACCTTCAGACGGGTGAGTATCGCTGCCGCCGAAGGGGAACGCTGGCCACGTGCTTTTCATGCACGCGGCCAGCTTCCCCAGCCCCGCGGATACCGGCAAGCCGGCCCAGCGCTGGCTTCCGGTATCAGGGGGGGTGTATCGGGCCATTTGCACGGGTACCAAGTATTCGTGCAAACAGCAGTATCGGTGCATCACTAAGCAGTACATAGTGATATCTTTTTATTGGGCTAACATTAGATTTAACCTTTATCAAGGAAATAATGCGAGTAAAGCAACATTTATATAAGAAAAATAAAATCCCACTTACCAATCCCATCATGTAAGCGGGATTTTATTTCTCTTATATAAATATCTATCTATCTTCTTGGGACTTTGCACCAAGGCATAGGAAATGTAATGCCTATTTAATAATAAATTAAATTTTGCTGTAAAGTGGAGAAGACGAGTCGTGACCCAAAGGTACAATATATATGAAAATGAAACAGTCCTGTGACCGGATAACCACTTCCCCTGGGTGAAAAATAATAGATTTAATTTTTCTTAACTTCGTACATGGACCTTGTTATAACCAGCACGCAAAAATGACATCAGCATGGCAATGGAGAAACATGAAATTGGCGGCAATTTTTCTGGTAAAACTGATGAGAAATAGCAAGGTGAAGCCCCGTGCCGAGACTGACAGCTTGTAAGGAGGTGCGTGACAGTCCAGCGTTAGGTGCGCCTGAAAGTGAGACACATCAAAGCGATGAGGGGAGAGCCGGCCCAGCTCTATTAAAAAAGTAATAACTTGTAGATACATGAACGGCTGAGGAATTCTGATCAGAAACGATGACACTTTAACACCTCCCTGTAACTATTTAACACTTGGGGCAAAAAAAGGTTATTGAACTGCGAGAAACAAAGAGATATTCTACTCGTTTTTTTTTTTTAATTTACCAAAATCAACTATTTATGTTAAGCAAATATTTTACTAATGTACATCAATTATTTATATTCTGCCTTATTCAAATTCTACTAATTTAAAATAAGAGTCTGTGGACTTCTCCCTCCGGACCCAAACACACGCTTTACTTACTGTGTCTACATGAGGGACACAATACAGAGAGTCTGGGATTCACTGATATTTCTGTTACACATAATACACAGAGGGCCACATTACATTCCTGACGTTAACGCTCACTTGTGTGAGCATTAACTTTAGCTGCGTTGTCTACCACATATTACGATCCAAACGCAAACAGGTTAAGTAACCCGTTTGGTACCTTGCGCTTTTCAGTGCGAGGTTACTGTACTTTGCTCTCCCTATACTTAACATTGGGAGCGCAAATGTTAATCAGAGTTAGTATTACAATCTACTAGCGTTGATTAACGTCTGGCTGTGGTTAGCGGAAAGTTAACCACAGCCAGGACTTGGTGTTAACGGATTCCGCTTCTGCAGAATCCGTTAACCCAGCCTAAAAAAAAAACAAAAAAAGACTCAGATACTCACCTCCTGTCCCGCGGCTCCAACCGCCTACTCCGTCTGGCGGGAGCAGGGAAAGACTGGGGGAAAAAGTCCCCCCAGTCTCTCCCTGCGTATCCCTACGCCGACCGTCTGGATCTCGCGAGGCGAGATCCGGCTGGTCAAGTGACCGGCAGGGGGAAACTCAATGGAGTCGAGTGGATGCTCACGGCTTTGCTCAGCGTTGCTGCGAGAATACTGGGGGTTAACGCCCGAAAAAAATGCAGGCATTTTTTGCGCCTGCATTGTAATCCAGTGTTAAAACGCGGGTGCAAGGAGGAAAACTGCGGGTGCAGGTTTTCCTCTCTTGTGCCCGCGTTTTAACGCTAGGATTGTAATATAGCCCAGAGAGGACACAATACAGAGCGTCTGGGATTTACTGATATGTCTGCATTACACATAAAACACAGAGAGGACACAATACAGAGAGTCTGGGATTCACTGATATGTCTGCGTTACACATAATACACAGAGAGAACACAATACAAAGATACTGGGATTCAGTGATATGACTGCGTTACACATCATACACACAGAGGACACAATACAGGGAGTCTGGGATTTATTTATCTGTCTGCAATACGCACAATACACACAGAGGACACATACAGAGAGTTTGGGATTCACTGATATTTCGGTGTTACACATAATGCACACAGAACACACAATACAGGGAGTCTGGGATTTATTTATCTGTTGCAATATGCACAATCAGGGACGGTGCTTCCACTAGGCAACCGCCTAGGGCGCACTGCTACCTAGGGGCGCAGCCGGCCCCAACCCAGGTTCCATTATTGTACCCCTTCCTCATCGTTTGCTTGTTTGGCCAGCAGTGGCGGCTTGCAATGCAGACCCCTGCTAGCGGCGCAGAAGGTGGGCGTCTTATGGTGACGCGCAGGTGACACCAGATGACGAGTGGGCACCACAAGAGGCAGATGAAAGAGGCACAGAGGAAATACAGAAAAGAAAGAGGCACAGAGGAAAGACAAAGAAGGGGCGAAAGGGGACACAGTCCTATCCCGGGCCCAACCAGCGGAGGGGTAAGGTGGGCACCGAATGACTGTACGTGTCGTCATCCCCCGCAGTGTGTGTATTCCCCAGCATTTCAACAATTGTCAGGTTTTTTTGGGGGGGGGGAGGAGGCAAGTAGCTGGACTTGCCTAGGGTGCAAAATGGGCTAGCACCGGCCCTGTGCACAATACACACAGAGGACACAATACAGGGAGTCTGGGATTTATTGAAGTCTGCGGTACGCAAAATACACACAGAGGACACACTACAGAGAGTCTGGGATTCACCGATATTTCTGTGTTACACATAATGCACACAGAGGACACACTACAGAGAGTCTGGGATTCCCCAATATTTCTGTGTTACACATAATGCACACAGGGAACACAATACAGGGAGCTTGGGATTCACCGATATTTCTGTGTTACACATAATGCACACAGAGGACACAATACAGAGAGCCTGGGATTCACCGATATTTCTGTGTTACACATAATGCACACAGAGGACACAATACAGAGAGCCTGGGATTCACCGATATTTCTGTGTTACACATAATGCACACAGAGGACACAATACAGGGAGTCTGGGATTCACCGATATTTCTGTGTTACACATAATGCACACAGGGAACACAATACAGGGAGCTTGGGATTCACCGATATTTCTGTGTTACACATAATGCACACAGAGGACACAATACAGAGAGCCTGGGATTCACCGATATTTCTGTGTTACACATAATGCACACAGAGGACACAATACAGAGAGCCTGGGATTCACCGATATTTCTGTGTTACACATAATGCACACAGAGGACACAATACAGGGAGTCTGGGATTCCCCGATATTTCTGTGTTACACATAATGCACACAGAGGACACAATACAGAGAGCCTGGGATTCACCGATATTTCTGTGTTACACATAATGCACACAGAGGACACAATACAGGGAGCTTGGGATTCCCCGATGCATCTACCTTACACATAATACAGACAGGACACAATACAGGGAGTCTGATATATACAGATATATCTGCATTAAATAACTATATTTTCAGCTATAGGCCCATAAGGATCAGTCACACAGACTATAATGAGGAGAATATGGCAGCTTTTTCATTCTTCTGCGTAAATATAAAGATTTAGCCTATTGATTACCTATCTTCCCTCCGAGCAGGGCACATAACATGAAGCAAGCTCTCAAGTGCTTCTGGGAGCTGTAGTTCCGCCAGCCGTGTAAAAGCCATTATTCTATCACATTTGCAATACAAGACCCGGCATGCAACACCGGACGAAGCCCCGCCCAGCTTACGTATCATTTCCCGCCGCGTAGATTCTCGGCGGGAAGCGCGCGCCTGTGAGGTGCCCAGGCGCACGCGGGCCCTCTGGGAGTTATAGTTCAATTGACCGAGGCGAGGCCACGGTGATATCGACGATGGAACACGCGCCCCGGCATGCAGCGCGATAGTCCCGCCCCATCCTGCGGCCTCGCGTGTGGTGCCGGGAAGCAGGCGGCTGCGGCTCTGGAGGCTGAGGAGGCCTGTGCAGGACTGAAGAATGAGGTGAGCGGCGCACACAGCGAGGAGCACAGGGTCTGAGGCGCCCGGCCGCCATGTCTGAATCCTGACGCTGGAGTTTCCTGCCCATCAGTGTGAGGTCTGCCAGGTCGGCCATGTTTTCCAGGACACGTATTATTTAGTCATGCTGATGGGCTTCGCATGAAAAATGCCACCCCGCAGCATGTATAATCCACACGCAGCAGGTAAGAAATCATAAATGAATCCCAGGTGACCTGCCTTGATTTCCTTCCTGCAGCATATGAATTATACACGTTGCAGGGCAGCACTTTTCCCTGTGCTTTCCCTCTGCATAAAATAGCAATATGTGTCCAGGAAAACATAAAAGTCCAATCTTTATTGTAAATACATCAACGTTTCAGCTTATTAACCCTTTAGCGATGTGGAGGTTTACCAGTACACCTCATTGCCGGATGCCGCTGCGGGCCTGTCAACCGGCCTGCCCGGCAGCCAACAAGCGACGCATGTCATTGACTTCAGGGGATGGTCTGAGTTCGGTTCGTCTCTGTGCAGCCAACAGCCCGTACCGGTTGCGGGGAGGGGCCGATGCAGCCCATTGAAGTCAGCGCCCTGCGTCTACAAGGCCCACCTGCCTTGTGGACGGCATGGAGCGGTGGCAGAGGTGTACTTACGGTATTTGGCACCCAGGGCAGATGCTCCCTTTTCTGAACCCCCCCCCCCCCGCATCAAAAAAGGCAATAATGCAGTTCAATGAGCCACCTCAACGAGGTGAAAGAATTTTAGTTCTATGCAAAACACAAATGTGTCTGGCCCAAGACATTGTGCTGCCTGGGTCCATGTATGAAATGCTGCGTCGTCCCCCCCTCAAAAAAATATCACACCCACGCATTTCGCATGGCTGTAATAATAAAAAAAAAAATCACATAATGTGCGCTGTTTGTGAACGTATCACAGAGCTGCACAGCAATAAAACTCACAGTAATGTGTCGTGTGTATGAGTGTATCACAGCGCCACAGTAATATGCTGTGTATGAGCGTATCACAGGTCTTAACTGCAATAAAACTCAGTTATGTACTGTGTTTATGATCTTATCACAGAGCTCTACAGCAGCAAAACTGTCAGTAATTTGCGGTGTGTATCACCGTATCACAGAGCTCCACAGCAATAAAACTCACAGTAATGTGCGCTGTGTATGAGTATCACAGAGCTCCACAGCAATAAAACTCACAGTAATGTGCGCTGTGTATGAGCGTATCACAGAGCTCTACAGCAATAAAACTCACAGTAATGTGTTGTGTGTATGAACGTATCACAGAGCTGCACAGCAATAAAACTCTCAAAGTCAAATACAGTGGCAAGAAAAAGTATGTGAACCCTTTGGGATTACGTGGAGTTTTGCATGAATTGGTCATAAAATGTTCTCTGATCTTCATCTAAGCCACAACAATTTGAAAAACACAGTCTGCTTAAAATAATACAACACAAACATTATATGTTTTCATGTTTTTATTGAACAGAACTTGTAAACATTCACAGTGCAGGGTGGAAAAAGTATGTGAACCTTTGGACTTAATAACTGGTTGACCCTCCTTTGGCAGTAATAAACTCAACCAAACGTTTCCTGTAGTTGCAGATCAGACCTGCGCAACGATCGGGAGTAATTTTGGACCACTCCTCTTCACAAAACTGTTTCAGTGTAGCAATATTCTTGGGATGTCTGGTGTGAATCGCTCTCTTAAGGTCATGCCACAGCATTTCAATCGGGTTGAGGTCAGGTCTCTGACTGGGCCACTCCAGAAGGCGTATTTTGTTTTGTTGAAGCCATTCTTTTGTTCAATTACTCGTATGCTTTGGGTCATTGTCCTGTTGCGTCACCCATCCTCTGCGGAGCTTCAGTTGGCGGACAGATGGTCTTATGTTTTCCTGCAAAATGTCTTGATAAACTCTGGAATTCATTTTTCCATCAATGACAACAATTAGGGATGCACCGATACCACTTTTGTAAGACTGAGTACGAGTACCGATACTTTTGTTCAAGTACTCACCGATACCAAGTACCGATACTTTTATTTTATGTCACGTGACGCTTTCCAATAAGAACAGACCTCATATAAAGCCCCCAGGTCTCATAGATATGCCCCCCCAGCTCATGGATATGCCCCCCAGCTCATGGATTTGCCCCCAGCTCATGGATATTGCCCCAGCTCATGGATTTGCCCCCCAGCTCATGGATATTGCCCCCAGCTCATGGATACTGCCCCAGCTCATGGATATTGCCCCAGCTCATGGATATTGCCCCCAGCTCATGGATATTGCCCCCAGCTCATGGATTTGCCCCCCAGCTCATGGATATTGCCCCCAGCTCATGGATATTGCCCCCAGCTCATGGATATTGCCCCCCAGCTCATGGATATTGCCCCCCAGCTCATGGATATTGCCCCCCAGCTCATGGATATTGCCCCCCAGCTCGTGGATATTGCCCCCCAGCTCCTGGATATTGCCCCCCAGTTCGTGGATATGGCCCCAGCGTGGATAATGCCCCCCAGCTCGTGGATAATGCCCCCCAGCTCGTGGATAATGCCCCCCAGCACATGGATAATGCCCCCCAGCACATGGATTTGCCCCCTCCCCTCATACTTACCTTCCTTTAGCGACGCCGGGAAAGTCTTCGCACGCGCGTTCCTTGGAAGGTCCCCAGCCGCGACCACGTGGGACCATGTGATCGCGGCTGGGGTCCTTCCAATGAGCGCACGCGCGGAAACTTTCCCGGCGTCGCTCAGGAAGGTAAGTATGAGTGGAGAGCAGCTGCAGGGCCTGTCCGAATGCTCAATTGGCATTCGCACAGGCCCTGCAGCTGCTCTCTTCACTTTGTTTATACTTACCTTCCTTAGCGACGCCGGGAAAGTTCCCGCGCGTGCGCTCGTTGGAAGGACCCCAGCCGCGATCACATGGTCCCACGTGGTCGCGGCTGGGGACCTTCCAAGGAGCGCGCGCGAAGACTTTCCCGGCGGCGCCCAGGAAGGTAAGTATTAAACAATGCGGAGAGCAGCTGCAGGGCCTGTCCGAATGCCGATAGAGCATTCGGACAGCCGCCGCAGCCCCTCGGATGCCGGCAAGCCGGCTCAATGCCGGCTTCCGGTATTGGAAAAAAATATCGGGGGTACTGCACGAGTACCAAGTACTCCTGCAGTACCCGGTATCGGCACCGATATCGATACTAGTATCGATATCGGTGCAACCCTAACAACAATCCGTCCAGGCCCTGAGGCAGCAAAGCAGACCAGACCATGATGCTCCCTCCGCCGTGTTTTACAGTGGGGATGAGGTTTTGATGTTGGTGTGCTGTGCCTTTTTTTCTCCACACATAGTGTTGTGTGTTTTTTTCAAACAACTAAATTTTGGTTTCATCTGTCCACAGAATATTTTGCCAATAGTGCTGTGGAACATCCAGGTGCTCTTTTGCAAACTTCAAACGTGCTGCAATATTCTTTTTGGACAGCAATGGCTTCCTCCGTGGTGTCCTCCCATGTACTCCATTCTTGTTTAATGTTTTCCTTATTGTAGATGTGTCAACAAAAATGTTAGCATGTGCCAGAGATTTCTGTAAGTCTTTAGCTGACACTCTAGGATTCTTCTTTACCTCATTATGCATTCTGCGCTGTGCTCTTGCAGTCATCTTTACAGGACGACCACGCCTAGGGAGAGTAGCAACAGTGCTGAACTTTCTCCATTTGTAGACAGTCGATCTTACCGTGGACACATGAACATCAAGGCTTTTGGAGATACTTTTGTAACCCTTTCCAGCTTCGTGCAAGTCAACAATTCTTGATCGTAGGTCTTCTGAGCTCTTTTCTGCGAGGCATGGTTCACATCAGGCAGTGCTTCTAGAAACCAGTAAACCCAAACCTGGTGTGGGTTTTTAAAGGGCAGGACAGCTTTCAGCAACACATCCAATAATATCACACTGATTGGAGCCAGGAGTGAGCCAACCTTGAGTCCAATTAGCTCTTGGAGAAGTCATTAGGCTAGGGGTTCACATACTTTCTCCACCCTGCACTGTGAATGTTTACATGTTCTGTTCAATAAACACATGAAAACATATAATGTTTGTGTTGTATTATTTTAAGCAGACTGTGTTTTTCAAATTGTTGTGACTTAGATGAAGATCAGAGCACATTTTATGACCATTTCATGCAAAACTCCACGTAATCCCAAAGGGTTCACATTCACATACTTTTTCTTGCCACTGTATATGCTGCAACCAGCAAAAATCCACCAGTCGGTGTGGACACACTTCCAATTTCAGGTACTCAGAAATAAATAATTACAGACTCCTTGTGGTAAAATAGAAAAGGATTTTAATCCACAGTGAGCAGCAGAAGACAACGTTTTGACACAAGGGTGACTTGACAAAGACCTTTGTGTCGAAACGTTGTCTTCTGCTGCTCACTGTGGATTAAAATCCTTTTCTATTTTACCACAACAAGGAGTCGGTAATTATTTATTTCTGAGTACCGTAAAGCTCACATCCACACACTGCGCACTTCTGTGAGTTTTATTGCTGTGCAGCTCTGTTTTTGTGCAGGTGAGGGTCTGGTTTTCTTTCTCCCTTTTGCCCGTAGTTGTATATTAAATATAATGGACTTTAATCCACAACGTCCCTTATGTTATCGCATTTATTTATTTATCTAACGTTGTGAGATGCAGAATTTCTCAGTTTCTAAAAATAAGTATTTTTGTTTCCTTGATATGTTCAGTTCTCAAGCTTGATGTTATCTGAAGTGATTACGATTAAAAAGAAAATGACATACGCCGGGATACATCAAGCAATGAAATAAGAAAAAAAAAATCACTTCAGTAATCTCTCCAAAGTCATCAAAAATCACCGCTTGGAAAATTGGAGCCATAAATCACATTTGTAGAATTTGAAGTGTTTTTTTTTATTTGCAGCACTTGGCGTCTTCACGTGGAGATGGTATTAGAGAGTGATTTTCCTCAGCCCCTTGATAAAGCTAATGGAGATTTTTTTTCTCTTATGAAATTGCTTGAGAACACTTTCACAGAATCACCCGGGGAGTTTATATAATTTTGTATTTGATGTATCTCTTAATGATAGCCGCCAGCTTTATGTAGAGGGAGTTCAGATGCAAAAATATATAAATGTAAAATAAACAGTTTGCAGAAGGAAATTGTCCCAGAGGAGTGATCTCCACTCTCTGTATCCTTTTTCCATTACAAGCACCGCAGTGTCACTTCTGGAAGGTACGATTCACATCTGATAGGAACCAAGGGTACTTAATGTCACGTTTTGCTTCTGTGCTGGGTAAAGAGGTTTATTTTCAGGTTTTTCATATATTTTTATTCCCATATAGTTATATTTTATATAAATATATACATTCACATATATATGTTCATACATACAGTATCTCACAGTAGTGAGAACGTACACCCATCATATTTGTGTGTGTGTTTAAATCACTCAACCCCCCCCCTACATGTCTTCGTTACTCCGCAAGCACGTCCCATCTAGACAACTCCGTTCAGCAGGTGATCTCCACCTGTCATCGGTCTACACACGCACGGCCAACTCTCGCCTCCAAGACTTCTCAAGGGCAGCACCAGTCCTGTGGAATGACCTGCCTCGCCCTATCAAACTCTCCCCTGACCTTCAGGCCTTCAAGAAATCCCTCAAAACCCATCTCTTCAGAATAGCGTATCGCATCACCCATGCAACTCATCCCTCTGCTCACCTACTCACACTTGATTGAAGCCACTTCTATTGCCCCACCATTCCCAAACCACTGGCACTAATGATCCTGCTATCTAGTGCAATTCCTCTCGTCTTCCTCAACCCGAATCCCTCTAGACTGTAAGCTTTTATGAGCAGGGCCCTCTACACCTCTTGTTTCCATCCTATGTCTGTTTATATGTATTTCATTGCCTTTAGTTATTGTAAAGCGCTGCAGAAACTGTTGGCGCTATATAAATGACAATAATAATATATATGTGTTTTATTATTGCAAAAGTCATTTGCACATCACAGCAGTTCAGAGAACTGCATCCCAGATCTCCTGTGCTACATTCCCCATATGTAGCAAGGAACACTGGGTAGGACATGCAAATGACATCTGTCTCACTTTTTTTGCATCCTGGGTCTGTTTTTACACAGAACCCTTAAATCAATGCCATGCCATACTAGATGGCTTTTTTTTTTAGCGGAGATCAGGTTTATGCAACTGGTCAAAGCCACTCCTAGAACAGCGCTGTTTCGGGTTTATTGGACCCTCATCAGCAGGAGCTAGGCATGACCAGTTGCAGTGGATGCTTGGACCTGTAGGGCACTTCAAATGCGACCGGTGTCTGGAATAAAACCGCAAATATTTATTTAATCTACATTAAAAGCGACCAGAGATTCAGCTACAGAAAAGCCTTTCCTCTAGATCAAATTATCATAACGAACACAAATGTTTAAAGGAATACCCTTTTACTGCTGAGCCATTTCAACGGTTTTGTGCTCATGTTTAAACATGGTTTGCAGTCATGTTTTATTGTAGGACTCAAGCATATTATATATCCTTATTTGCAACAGATTCAATAAATATAATTTCTATGTTTATACAAGGGCTTGACAAAGCCAGGAGCCTGGTAGCCACTGGCTTTAGAATTTTACTCCTGCTCCTAAATTTCCAGTTTATTTTACACCAATCTAAAAGCAGTCTTTGGCATCTAAAAACATCTAGTTGGCTTCAATGTTTTCTTCCTGTCTCCTACATTTAATGTAACTATATTGTGTGTGCGTGTGTTAAATAGGGTGTCCAATGACAACAGAGCAAAGAAAATAAGTAAACAAATAAAACAATATCACAACGTCACAATGTACAGATGTTAACAACGCAAATAATATAATAAGTATATATAGATATATATCCAAGCGGCCAAACTGATATTAGAAGCAGCGGTCTACACTTCTAGGCTCAGAAAGATAGCCAAAAGACCACATGCACAAAAAATACCCAACAGCAAAAAGCACCAGCTAACAAAGTGATAAATAAATAGAAGCCGCTAAAAATCATAATTTGGGTCAGTACAAACCAACTCCCAGATGCAGAGGCAAGGTTCCCAACGTTTCGGCGAGGATTCGCCTTTATCCAGGTATACCTTGATAAAGGCGAATCCTCGCCGAAACGTTGGCTCCTAACTTTTGTAGCTGGCTCCTAGATTCAAAGGAAATTTGTCAAGCCCTGGTTTATACGTTATACCCAGTCCGAATGCTACAACAAAAAAATGTAAAAAAAGGGTAATTTTGTCATCCAAACCTTTGTGGATATATATTCTATGGGGCACTCTCCTTTAAAAAGAAATAAAAAAATAGAATTGGGACCTTGCTACTGTATTTTTTTCTGAGAATATACACACTTTTCACCAAAACTGAAAAAAAAATGACGATTTTTCAATTTTATTCATAAAACACAATCCTCCAAAATACAACGACTATGTATAAATGACTGACTTTGCTTGCAGTGCGGGAAATGAGATGGTGAGTAATGGCAGTGGTATTGCTCATTTTATATTTGACAAATGGACAATGCCATCGCTTTGGAACAAAAAATAAATAAAAAAACGAGTAAAAAAAAACTTGTAGGTCAGAGGGCTTAGAGCTGTCCCCAGTATTTGTATTAATGTAGACTTTACATTTCCTTTTCCATTATCACGTATCCAAAGATCCTTCTTACCTTGAAGACCTCTACCTCTTCCAGAATGAGCTCCTCAGTCTCCAGGTCATCTTTGGGGAGGACAATCACCTTTTGCACTGTGCCATGATCTAAGGCAAACACAAAGTACAGTGGGTGTAGGTATAGTGGATTAGATTGATCATATTAAAAGATCTACATGGAAAGGCAGGAGAACCTATGGCTGTATCAGCTGTTCAGGGGCTAATAATTAACCCCATAGCTCACCATTGTTGCAATGATGATAAACTTCGAAGTTCAAATAGCCGCCGGAGAAGATTCATTGACGAAGCTTTTTTTTCTTTTGTCACTTTTTTAAAATTTTCATTATGGGAATCGGCAAAGTTTTCATCTTTTGCAGCAATGGCAATTATTATTATTATTAATCTTTATTTATAAAGCGCCAGCAATCTAATGGTTAGTGAATAGCCCCCTCTATTTATACTGCATTTAAAAGGCAGGTCATCTACAGCGCGACCTCTTATTAATGAGAGTCCATATCATTGTATCATAACATGACAGGAGGAAACCTGTGACGGGTTTAAGATTATGAGATCTGTTTTTATTTTGCCCTTCGTTATGGATAGCGATCGGTGGAACAGCTATGTAGTGCAATAAATTTCCCTGTCGCTGGTAGCTTATCCTAGAATTTGTTTATCGTTCATCTTGGCAGAAAATAAGACAAGATACACACATTGGAACGCTCTGAGAATACAGCATGTGTTTACATTGAAGCATATGTTGTGTGTATATGCAATATGGGAAGCTAAATAACAACATACGCTTGCTATCTTTATCTGCTGTGCTAAGAAAGGCTGCTATGAGCAGCGAGGTTATCTCCTCACCTGCCTTAACACTTCAAGCGTATCCACTATCGTGGGAGAAACTGACAGCTGACTTCCTAAACTGAACGTGGAGTTAATGGTTTGTGAGAGGAGGTGCTCGGTTTTCAAATTATTTAGAAAACAACTTTTTAAAAGCTATTTGATATTTTAGGAATCGTATCCTGAAGCCTAAAAGTCAGCTGCTAAATGAGAGTTGGCTTATCTGTACAGCTCATTGTTTCCAAACCCTGGTCCTCAGGTCCCCATTAACAGGCCAGGTTTACAGGACATCTGCAGCAAGTGCAGGTGATAAATTGTTGCTCAGTGATTGCAGGATTCAGTTTCTATTGCCTCAATGTAATCCTTATAATCCAGCCTGTTAGGTGGACATGAGGACCAGGTTTGGGAACCATCAATATAGAGAATGCACCATTAATCCAGTGGAAGAAATGTTGGCGAATAACAATATGAGGAATGTCCACTGAAACATAATTTTACTTTTAAGATTGCATTGTTTGGGCCAATAGATGTGCTTGTGCATACTTCTACATTGGCCGCTTTTGTCTAAATTTTACTTTTTCAGTCACCCACTTTTTCAAGTTTAATCAACAAATCCTATTTGTTTTACAGCACTGTCAGCTTTATTGGAATACTGTCAAGACCAAAGAGAGTGACATCATACACATACCCGTGCCCAAGAAGAGCACCTCGTAGCGGCCATCAGAAGCATCCACTTGATCCACGGCGATAGTGGTAAATCGGTAGTTTACATTGGTGCGGACAAGTAGAGGTTGGCGATGGACCGGATACACCTGATTGTACATGACTGGATGTGTCCGCATGAAATTTATGACTTCATCAGGATAGTCTTTAGTTGACTTCATGGAAGGTGTGAAGGTTCCACCCGGACACTGAAATGAAGAGGACAATGGAGAGGAATCAGTATTCAAGCGAATGAGAGGGGTCAGTATCGGCGATGTATCATGGAGGTCTCTAATTCTGATGGTATTTGGTTACACTTGAAAATTTACCCCCCCCCACCCAAAAGACAAGGAATCAAAGGAAAGTAGATAATATACATGTCATTTCATCATAAATGGCATGTAACTGCATATGAATGGCTATGTAATTTACGAATAACAGCTTTTTGCACACTTTGCATTTCTGGTTTCCTACTCACCCATTGCTATTGAGTGAAATAACTTCCCTGTGTTGTGCAACAATTTTGTGGATGTTACAAACCCCTTGTGAGGTGCTGGGCTGTGCAACACGGTAAAGGAGTATTGTATTGTTTATATAATAAAAAGAAAAGTGGGATTGAGAAGGTCCTTACCGTTCCAGGCCTGGGGTATGGGATCTTCCCATTGTATTGCATCCACTGGTAGTTAGGCCCTTCTTTGTGAGCAAAAGGCCCATTAAAGACCATGCGGATGTCGGACATTGAGTACACGCATACGGCCGAGCCTTTGAACACAGACCTAGGAGATAAATTTGTTATTGTGACATGAACAAAGCAAAGCATTGGGAGTTTGTAGAGAAGAGAACGTGGTGGGTCATTATACTCACCCAGATGAGGAGAATACAGCATAGATTACTGGGTTCTTATTATCCTGTGTTTGCTGGACAAAGACATCCTCTGTAGGGATGCAGAGAAGGGTCAGTGAAATTGCAAATTTGAAAATTCCCCCTTGCCATTTTTTTATTCTTTATTTTGAAATTTATCAAGTAAAACCCATGCCTTGTTTTAAACATTAATTCTCTACTACCAGTCCACTTCACCCAGTGACTTACGCAATTCATCAAAGTGCGTCTCAATGCCATCCTCTCCGGGTACTGAGCATATGAGCCGGGCCTTCAGGAATGTGCTCCATTTATTGACTAGACAGCAGTGACCTCCATCATCATTCTGCAGAGAAGAGGATAGGTTATAAAGAGGACTGGGGTTGATGTGCCAGGGACAGTTTAGAGGGAATGGTGTGGAGTAGGGCTGTGCAATTAATCGCAAAAAAATCGTGATTTAAGCTAAAGCTGTGCAATTAATCGTAATTAATCGTAAAAAAAAATCGCGATTTAAGCACATGCGATTTCTAAACCGCATAAGGCTGTGATTTTATCTATTCATTTTAGGGCTGCGGAAATTAATGTGTTCAGCACCCTGTAAGCTTCCGGCGGCATGGAGCTTTGGGCGCTTGCAGGGGGAACCACGTGTACAGCCGCATTCTCGCGGCTCGTCACGTGGTTCCCCCAGGCGAGCGCCCAAGCTCCATGCCACCGGAAGCTCACAGGGAGCCGAACACGCGGTGCAAAGAGGTGAGCTGGGGCAGTATCCATTTGCTGGGGCAGTATCCATGTGCTGGGGCAGTATCCATGTGCTGGGGCAATATCCATGAGCTGGGGGCAATATCCATGAGCTGGGGGCAATATCCATGAGCTGGGGCAGTATCCATGTGCTGGGGCAGTATCCATGAGCTGGGGGCAATATCCATGAGCTGGGGCAGTATATCCATGAGCTGGGGGCAGTATCCATGAGCTGGGGGCAGTATCCATGAGCTGGGGGCAATAGCCATGAGCTGGGGGCAATATCCATGTGCTGGGGGCAATATCCATGTGCTGGGGCAATATCCATGAGCTGGGGGCAATATCCATGTGCTGGGGCAGTATCCATGTGCTGGGGCAGTATCCATGTGCTGGGGCAGTATCCATGAGCTGGGGGCAATATCCATGAGCTGGGGCAGTATATCCATGAGCTGGGGCAGTATCCATGAGCTGGGGCAGTATATCCATGAGCTGGGGGCAATATCCATGAGCTGGGGCAGTATCCATGAGCTGGGGGCAGTATCCATGAGCTGGGGGCAATATCCATGTCTGACATAATGAGTTTATTATGACTGGAATTTAGTTTAGTTAATCTTAATTTATTTTATGTTGTCTGTTTTAAAGACAATTTTACTACAGTTTTGTTTATTCAACTATTAATACTATGTTATTTCATTGTGAAATGTTTTGTTATGCACTTCTTGTGCACTGAATACATTTAGAATGTATGTAGCATGTTTGAAAAAGCAAAAACAATTGCCTAAATCGCAAATAAAATCGCAATCGCAATATTCATTCAAAAAATCGCAATATGATTATTTTGTCCATATTGCACAGCCCTAGTGTGGAGTAACCGAGCGATGATGTGCCGCACATCTGAAATCAGAGTAAGTGAAACGTACACTGCTCTGGTACTTACTAAGCAGACTCGACCTATACGGGAATATATTGCCGGGCTGTGCGGTGAATCCGTAGATTTCTCACGGAAGAAAAAATAGAGTTTGTCATCATTTCTCTCAGCGCTGTCTGGTATCAACTGTACATGGACAAATGCTGGGTCTGTGGGTACAGGAAACACATGCAGCTAGTGAGGAAACTGCACAGCATACAAATCCTGCATGTAAAGGTGTAGCACCTGTCCACAATGCAAAACTATGTGCAATATTCACCGTTGAGCCAACGCGAGTTATATTGGTCCGTTCTCATGGCTGCTTGTTTGCCCATGGCACGGAAAATGGCAGCATCCGTGCCCATAAAATCTATGTACACTCCGGAGTACAGCTCCTCATCTGCAAAGTACATGAGAGTGAAGAAAGGCACATAATTATCATTAGCAGCATAGCCACATGGTACCAGTCAAAACAATTGGTCATAATGGAGAAAGGCTAGTAACCGCTCCATGCTGGCATGAACCATATTAGATCTTTTTCACATTCAGCAAATACAACATCTCTGGTGCATTGGCCAGGAAGAAAACACATTTCCTCCAATACACAAAGAATAACAACCAAAGCGACAGGTTAGGGAAAGATCGTGGCCTAATGAGGATTAGCTGAAGAATAGTGGTGGCTCTTTAATTGGCGAGACGCTACAGGTAAGTACTGGGCCTCAGAGGAAATTACTGGAGGTCATCTTGCACTGGAGTTGTACTTGGCCTTGCAGGCCTTTCCCCAATGCACGCTCATACCCATCCCGCCTATTTTGCCTTGGTGCGCACTGTGAGTGAGCTTATCTTGTTGGCTTCCAGCCCTGCAGCTGCTCCTGATTAATTAGAGAGTCTCGACCTCGGATTGTAAGGAAAGCCACTCAGGTGGGGGTTAAGGGTGGGGGGGTCACACGGCGGGTCTCTCCTGGGGGGGGCCAGTGGATTAGCGGGAGTAAGATCTGGCAGTCTTCCCTCTTTCACCCCCTCCCAGGATCCACAGCTGCTCCAGGACACTTTCTGTCTATTAACTCCTTCACTAAGACCAGATCAAAAATACTTTACAGTTTGCTACTAAACAGACGGCACGTACTATTGTGGCGCAAATGATACTTATTTATTGCTACTGGATGTATGGTGAGTGAAGTTATAGTAAACTGTCTAGAACAAGGGTCAGCATCCTTGGCCCTCCAGATCCTTTGGAACTACATATCCTTTGTTGCCTAGTCAGCTCAAAGCATGTCTCCGCATTAAGATAAATATTGTTTCAAATACCTGGGGGCCAAGTTTGCTGACCCGTGGTCTAGAACAGTGTTTCTTAAACCTGTCCTTGGGACCCCCAACCAGGCCAGATTTTACAGATCAACTTGGGGAAAAGCAGACTGAATTCTGCAATCACTGAGCAGCAAATCATATCACCTGTGCTGTGCTTCACATATCTGGAAAACCTGGCCTGGTTGGGGGTCCCGAGGACAGGTTTAATAAACACTGGTCTAGAAGAAGGTTAGACTTGTGAAAGAAATTAACACGTGCCACGCAACCTGCCCATCAGTGCTCCATGCTGGGTGCAGCAAGTCCGTCTAACTGCATTCTGTTGGTTATAGTGATTTATAAAACAATTGCTGCAGTTTTGAGCCGCACTTTCAGTGATGTATAATGTCTGTCATTGAATGGGTTGCACTTGTAGGGTCTAAGCATTTCTTCAGTACATAAGATCCCTTTTAGTATTTATTGTTTGAACTTCTTATCACATGAAAACCTGTGTACGGTTATCCTCTTTGAAAGCAGTGAATGCTTAGGACTGGGATCGGATGATAATTCCCAGCCATATCCTGATCCATGTAAAAAGCCACATATTTGCATTTTATGATAGAAATTCTAAGGTTATTTTTTTCCCCCGAGTAATAGCCTGGAGGTTTTCTTTAAGCACGGAGCTACCTTTTAGGCAGGGATCCAGTGCAAACTCAAACTACTGTGTGATATGTAGCAGCCAATTTTACACGCTGTAACAGAACTATACAGACCCCGTATGTCAATAATCCATTTTAAAAAGAAAACATGTGTTGGCCTTGGTGCTGCTGTAATGATGGAATAGAGCGAAGGCGAGGAGGTGTATTCACAAAGCTAAAGTTCAGGAATTTACATGGGTATAATTTATTTTGAGTCAAAATTGACAGTGTTTTTTTTTTTCCAGTTCAGCTATTTTTGGCCTGATTTATTTATTTTTTTTCAATGCCAATTCTCCAAAATACCTAATTTAGCAAATAAGTCTCTTAAAGTCAGAGGTGGCCACCACGAGAAATGTAGTTTAGGACCCTTCAAGATGCCGTGGTAAACCATCAATGATTTAAGTGAAATAAATACAGAAACAGGAGCTGGTTAGGTTAAAAGTAGCGTAAACAGGAATAAATGTAGATTGAATACGAAGACACAAAACCCAGCCAGCGTGGATGACTAGAGAATTGGGTATAATCTGTGGACATATGCAAATAATAGATACAATGAGTGACACTTACTGATGAGTGCGGATACACTATCCAATTTGGGGTCGTATGTGCACTTTCCTTTCCCAGACTCCACTCTGTCTGGTTCCAGGTAAAATACATAATCCTGGGGAATAGAAAAAGCCTGTGAGACGAGCCATCATTTCTCACTGTCTTTGTCGCCGAGCACACTTTATAAATCTGCGGTACCCGCCGAGTAACAAGGAAAAGGCTTTACTGAATGAAGTGAGGGGTTAACACATCTGTTACCTCCGTGAGGTCCTTGCAGAATAACATTCAGGTTTGTAGGTTGAGGTTCAAGATTGAAGTAAAATATGCTTTGAATTAAGGCAGCCTCCCCTCCGTATTACACACTCATCCAGTTTAAAAGTGTGCAATTCAGATTTTTTTTTAAAAAAAGGAAAAAGGGGAAACATAGGGATGACCCACTCAACACCAAAAGGTAGCCCTCCTCCATGGCTGACAAAGAATCCGTTTTCATTTTTTTTTTTTAAATCCACCCTTGTTTTAGTGGAAAAATCAAACTCCTTAGTTGTGCCCTGAAAATGTTTTCATCATGGGTTTGAAGATGTAAATGCAGGACACCAGGAAGCCCTGTATGTTGTACGTATTGTAATGTTTATTTCATTTCCCTTTTGTGGGCAGATTCCAAAATAATAATGACGCTTGGGATATGCGCTGTTTCTCCTCTTGGTACAGAAGGACAAAACCGCTAGCACGTTTCCAATAGTGCTTTTTTGTTAAGTCCCTGCTCCAAAGAGCTTACAATCTAATGTGCTCATGGTATCCAAAGGTACAGAGGCTCAGACACAGTGTCGAATATGCTTGACATTAGATATCTAGCCTGGCTTCTAGGCCGGGGGTCAGACGAGCGTTTTTCAGAGCGGAAGGAACGTCCTTGAGAGTGGACATTCCTTCCACTCTGATTCCCATCTGGCCGCCTTGCTGAGCGCAGTTAGTGTGCTCAGCGCTGCAAGGCTCGATCCTCCTATGGAGAATCACGCTTTGCTGCCCGTCGAACGTGCGTTGTAGCGTTTCGGCAGGGAGGCTTTCAGCACGCTTTCATGCGCGCGCTATAGTGTGTGGCCGGCCCCATTGAAGCGTCACAACGCTGTGACGGATGCCGGGAGGCACGTTAGTACAGGCACACATAGTGGGCTCGTCTGACCCCGGCCTTGGGGTGGTTGAGTATCACAAGAAACATGATTTATGCATTTCTGTAGTATCCAAATCGGCCATGACTATACTGAAATGTAAATCGAATTAGTACTGTATAATCTGCAGAAAAGGGACACGTGTGAGTACTGGAGGTGGATGGTTTCAGACAGCTATAAAATGTTTTTTGTTTTTCTTTTTTCAGTGGAGGACATCACCAAGACCTGGAACACTGAACACTTGTAGGATGCAGCTTATAGCAATGAGCCATGGACAGTACTATGGGTGAAGATGGTTGAACTATAGACATGGCCAAAGCCCACGATTGGAAGCTGTGTGTCCAAGCGATTGGCGTGTGATCAGACATTGATCTCTTTGTTGTCTTTTGAAAGTGGTAAGTGTTACTTTGATTTCAAAATACATTGTGGGACTATTCTTAGATTTTTTTTCCCCCGTTTGTTATTGACATGTAGGTATATTCTGCAGTGCAACCCCTGGTAAGAAGTAATGGTGGGGATGCTAGATCATAACACTTCATGGTCATCTTTAAGAAGGAATGGGTGATTGTTAACCCTCCACCTGCTGTCATACCACTGTCTTTATCATGGGAATGATAGACCAATCAACTGCTGCTGTAGTGCTGAATGATGCTCAGCACTGGTCACAGGTTGCATTTTCAGGACAGTGTGGATATGTTTGCTAACTGTGGCTGTCCTTTGGTGCCCGAATAGGTTCTTATGGTATGACATCAAGAGGGAGGCTTAATGCTTTCATTTCCCCCAGGGTCAGGATGGGGAGGGGGGCGCCGTGGCCCCTGAGGTTAGCCCCACCTTGTGCTCTGTTGGTGCTGGGCTGAGCGGGGAATCAGCAGCTCTGCTCCCTCGTCCTCCAGGGGGCGCTGTGTGACTCAGGTCTGAAGCCTGGGGAGAGGAGCATGGCAATAAGCGTTAGACCTAACGGTAGGTCAGTGAGGAGGTGGGGAGTGGAACACCGCCAAGGAAAATGTGTGTTACATGTGACACAAATGGTGGACACACAGAGACACAGATGGAAGGTGTGTACCTAGTCCCGGAGGTTAGTTCAGATGCAGTTCTTTGTAAGGTGAACGGAACATTATAACGTGCACAGACATGATGTACACGTTACACAGGAGCATGCACACAGAGACGTTGGCTGTGTTGTTGGTAACAAGACACGGGTAGTTCATGCAGCACAAGTTTCAACGGGTGATGTTTACACATGAACAATTGAGCCATGTAGTTATTGACAATATGGATGTTACACATTGACAAATGTGTGCAAAGCGAGTGAACAAATAAATAAAATGGAAGGTAAACTGAAAAGTTAATATGTATTGTCTCAGATTCACTTACCTGGATCACAAACCAACAGCAGCCATATATTCCTTTCTAAAATTCCCAGAAAACGCACTGCAACTGTACACTGGTCCCTCAAAACTCACAGCAGCCATACATGGATCCTACAAACCCACAGCAAACATCTGTGAATCCTGCAAACCCACAGCAGCCATATGTGGATCCTACAAACCCACAGCAACCATCTGTGGGCTCTGCAAACCCACAGCAAACATCTGTGAATCCTGCAAACCCACAGCAGCAATATGTGGGTCCAGCAAACCCACAGAAGCCATACTTGCAGGGTTATTCAAAGAGAATCGAAAAGTCACCGCACGTTCGGTGACTTTTTGTTCTCTTCAATTCGGGCCGATTCAGCAATCCCATTTCGGTGACCCTGCGTTGTATTCAGCAAGCACCACAGGGCTGTCGAAGCGCAGGGAAAAGCTGCCGCAAACCCGACGAAAAGTCACTGCAAAAACCCGCCGAATGCACGCCGAAACCCTGCAAAAACATCTGGATTAACACGCCGAAGACGCCGGAAAAACCTGAGCAGGAGCCGATCACACGCAGTGCAGCCGCCGGAAAAAGCCGACACCGCAGACGAGTGAAGTGAATACATTAGCAAAACAGTTTGCTTGAATGTTTGAAAAGTGAAACACTGTTTGCAAAGAAACTACTGAGCGAAAATGTCTGAAATTTACATATAAAATCCAATGAATGATAATAAAAAGGGCTGTTACAGAAAAAATAAAGTAAAGTTAAAAAAACAAATCCTGAAAATGCTTAAAATATCGATATTTTTTTTTATTTTTTTTTCGATAAATAAAGAGACTTTTTACTGCAGAATTTTATAATGAATGGTTTATTAGATATTGAATTAAAACGGGAATATTTTTAACATTGAAGCCTATGGGATTCTCCTGAATAAACCTGTCGAATGAAACCACCGAATGGCAGGGCATTAGGGGAACCTTTCTCTGCTGATTTGTAATCTCTGAATAGCCGAAGCATTGCTTTTTCATGGGGATTTCACTGCCCTCGAACAGGCACCGAATGTGCAGGCAATTCGCCAGGATTTTGCGTATTGCCTGCTCTCTGGATAGCCAAATGGCCAAGAAAGGTAACCGAACGCTGAATTTCAGCGTTCGGTTACCTTTCTCCAGCCATTCGGATCTCTTTGAATAACCCTGTTGGATTCTGTAAACCCACACAGCCATACATGGATACTGCAAACCCACAGCAACCAAGCATGGATCCTCCAAACCCACAGCAACCACATGGATCATGCAAACCCACATCAGCCATACATGGATCCTTCAAACCCACAGCTGCCACATATGGATCCTCCAAACCTACAATTGTAATGAACCATCAGCAGCCATACATGGTTGTCATAAAACCTGCAGAATCCATTCTGTAGACTCTTACAAACCCACATAAGGCAACCATACAATGATCCCATGGACACCTTATATGTTGCTGTTACAAAGCAATAAATTAGACTTGCAGCCGATACCTTGGCAAGAACGGAGTTATATCACTGCTATTTTCCAATACTTTTCCTCTGTATTTCTATTTATTCCTAGTCTAAATGTACATGACTATAATAAAGTTGTATATCATTTTGCAGATCACAATTCCCAACACACTCTAGCCTACTCTTCACACATCACAATAACTGACGGTTTCCAAAAAATAACTCCTAAAACCTTCCTTACAAAAGACCTGTAAACCATCTTTCTGTTGGATCTATTTCTTCCATAGTAAATTCTGATGTAAGGAAGGATATTAAAACATTAGGTATATTTAGAGATTGCTACAGAATGCAGGCAAAAAATATACATGCCATTGTGTGGAGTCAATAAGAAATGTTTGTTGTTAATTAAGGAAAGATTGTAGAGCTTTGCTTTGTGATACCTGTGCTTTGCGTCCACGGTTAATGTAAGTGCACACTGGATTGTAGGCCCCAGTGCCGCACACATACAGGTGAGTCCTGTTCCAGGGTTGAATCAGCCGAATAAAGTTCCCACATTCTCCCTGTGAGGCGAGAAGACGTGAAGGCAGCAGAGGATGAAAGAGGAAAAAAGAACAAAGGCGAAGGAGATCAAACGTGGTCAGAGGAGAAGAAACACAGAAAATAAGAATTCCATTGTTATGTATCCAATATTTTTCACTAAAAGTTATGTCCTGCCAAAACATTCTGTTTCCTATATATTGATGTTTATTCTTCATACATTGAGTCCTGGCACATCATTGCTCTCTGAGTCATATCTCTGTGTTCTTTGTGTTGGCAGTGCATTATGGAGCCCTCCATGTATCTTTGTGTCAATAAAGCATTCTGGCGCTCATATTCTTGGCTCTTTGGTATAAATTGTATTATTTATTTTACCTGGCTTCTATGCATTAAGTCCTTCCATATTAACCGTTCTGTGATATAAATGCAGTCTGATCTGATCCATTCGTGGCTTTAAAGTGTAACTGAGGCTCTATGTTTTTTTTTCCCCCCAGTGTTTTGGGCTCTGCTCTCTTGTTTTTAATGTTTAGTTACTGAACAAACTGCATGTTTACTTTGTGCTGTAGGAAAATGCTACACATGATTTTCCCTGGGTATGTGTCTAGTTTGGGGCTCTAAAGTTCCGCTCTGTTGGGATTTAATACTGTGACGTGCTGTGCCGCTCCTTTTACAGCGTTTTTTATTTTTGTATTTGAAGAGCTTTCAGTTTTACCATACTCACATTGCTGTCTTTCCCAGATAACACACACTCCTCGATCCTCTGCGGGGATGCTGGCCAATGAATCTGCAGATATAGAGAGAGCGCCCAGGGCAAGGTTATATATGGTTGACGAGGCATAAAGCTCTGAGATTGCACAGAGCAATTTATCCAACTGGGCAATGTTGGGATTAAATAGCAAAGCCTTTTCAAGGTGTGATATATAACACGACTCAAAACAACCATCATGAAACCTCTTGATTTATTTGTTCTGTTTGACGGCAACGACTTTCAACAGATCTCCTCCGAGTTATCTCTGCTATATAACGTCACACGATTCAGCGTGCAGCTTCTATTAAACCAGATCTAGGTTGCTGGTATTAGTTTTCTAAGGGCTTTGCTGCAGATGTTTCAGATAAAAGCAATGTTTTGTCTTTCCCAGCATGGCGCTGGGCTCTTTTCCATTCCCTTCTGCGGCTGAATTCATATCAAAATATAGATAGTTTTTTTTCCATAAAATCTTTTAATAGCTGAAGGGAACACACCTGATCACCCGCAGAGAGACCTAGATAAAAGTGAATTACTGCAGAGAATACAGACTGTTACATCAGCCAAATTGATTTGCAGATTGTAAAATCTGCTTCCCGGTGCAGGTACAATGAACTGGCCTCCCAGTACAGAACCAGTATCCAAGTCCAGAGATAATTAACCCCTTCACTGCTGAGCCATTTCACGTCATAAAAAAAACAAGTTTTTGTTTTTTTATTATTATGTTTATTATTTTTTTTCTTTACTTTAAACATGGTCATGTTTGACATCATTGGAAAGGCCATGCTGTGGCCTTTCTAATGATATCAAACATGACCCTGCTAGCTGCCAGGAGTCGGGAGATATCAGGGTTCAAAGGAACCCCTTATCTTTCCTTAGGAGTCAATGAAGACTCCTCAGCAGTGAAAGCACGTCCTCAGTAGTGAAAGCACGTCCTCAGCAGTGAAAGGGTTAAGGGCCCTCTCTACACCTCTTGTTTCCATCATATGTCCGTTTATCTCGTTCCCTTTGGTTATTGTAAAGCGCTGCGTAAACTGTTGGTGCTATGTAAATGATGACAATAATAATTATAATAAGAATAACTTGCCCAGACAGCAGAATTGGTGAAGGCCCTGAATTAGCCGGATTTACAGAAGGAAATGCGTCCAAACACAAGGACAAAAAAATGGCTCATTTGGCAAAATTTGCAGCAGAATTCAGGATCCGTAAACCAACCACGCGGAGGAGAACCAGAACACGTACCGGACCAGCTTGACTTGAAGAATCAGTGCAAGACCCTAATCCAAACACACATGAACAAAAAGGGGGCTTCTATCATGATTTCACGTATATTGGCCCCGTCTGTGGGGCTTTACTTGCTTTCTCTACTTCAGATGATTATTTCAAGATTAAAGGGATATTATAGCGGTTTTTGATCTCACAGTAAATCAAGTCAGGATGTTAACAGAAGCGGTTTCCATGACCATGACCGTACCTTAACACCGCCTTTTAGCAGCTTTCCTAAGGTTTCCGAATCGCTATGACAATAAATCCTTTGAAACAAGATTCTGGAGTGCGAGCCATCGCTGAAAACTATACTAATCCCCCAAATCTACAACACTGCCTGTAGCAGGTTCACTCCTAATTCTTAGAAGAGCCCGTGGACCTCTTCCTCCTGACCTATACACATGTGGGTCTTTTTTGTTTAGGATGCACTAATTTGCAGAGAGCAAAATACACTTGCACAGTCTCATGGAGGGCTCTCTTTTTGGCTCCATGGAGTCCTATTTACCGGCAGTGGTAAATGTTACCGGCAGCGGCGTGCTGTGTGGCTATTGGTAGTTGATAGCGACTTCCATATATACAGTTTCTCACTGTTAATAGAGCTGGTAATGGGAAAGCACTATGAGTTAATAGCTTGCACCACATTTTCCTATTAGTGTTTCCCATTCACCTGGCAAGGCCAGAAAAGGGCCCATGCACTCTACTTACCGGCTGATTCCAGGTGCCTCAGGCCTGAAATACCTTGAAAATAATAGGATTCCCAGAGCAGTGCCGGTAGGCTCTGCATGTACTTAGCAGGCGAGTAAAGTGTGAGCATTTAGGTCAGGGCGACTCATGTATTAAATGGGAATAACTGCTTAAAGGTAGGAAATAGATAATGGATGGAAATGAGGAAAATGCATGTCTTAGCGTTTCTTTCAAAAACAAAGAATTACTAAAGCATAAAAATGATATATACTGTGTTCATTTTATGGACTTATGGACATTTTTATTATTTAGGAAACTTACATTATTAATGTTTAGGAAAGAAGAACGAACATTTTAACCCTTATTAGAATTAGGTTACATGTTTTATTTACAGTCTTCTATGTTAAAACGCGTATTTGTTAATTTTATGTCTGTTTTGTCCTTGCCATTGTACAGTGGTACAGAATAAGGCTAGGGTCAGACTAACGCATTTTTCGCAGCGACCGTCAAAAAGTGCGTCCGAACGCATTTTTTCACGGAATGCGTGAAAACGGTCATACGATGCGCATTTTCATGCGTGATTTTTTACGGATCCAAACCAGGAAACTTTGGGTGTCTGGACGTTATGTTGGCCGGACATGAGCAGCGTCTGACGTCTCCTAATCACGCACACACGCCGCTAGCGGATGCAGCGCACTCTGTACGTCCGTACTAGCGGTTCTGTGTTCTCGAAAAAATGCGTTAATTTTCCACTTGCGTTGCGCGGCCGGACGTTCGTGCGGCCGTACTTCGTATATTGGCCGTCATTGCGCGTCATTTGCTGCTAGTGCGGCCGTGATTAATTGCGCCTAAACACACGTTAAAATTGCGCTAGTCTGACCCCAGCCTAAGGCTAGTGTCAGACAAGCGCCTTTGGAGAGCGGAAGGAATGTCCATGAGAGTGGACGTTCCTTCCACCCGTTTGGCCACCTCGCTGAGCGCACTCAGTGCACTCAGCGTTGCAAAGCGCGATCCTCCTATGGAGAATCGCACTTTGCAGCTACGTCAACGCATGTCCTAGCGCTTTGCCGGAGAGGCTTGGATAACGGACACTTGTTGTGCACGCATTTCGTGCGCAAGTGTGTGACCGGCCCCGTTGCAGCATCACAACGCTACGCCGGATGCCGGTAAGCACGTCAGTACGGGCGCACAAAGTCGGCGCTTTATAAACCATTGCAATTGTACATTTACTTCAGGTACTGCATGAACACTTTGCTGATGTTCCTTACAATGAGTGGTTCTCTGTTGATATCCTGCAGGTCCAAAGATAGGATGAAGTCTTTGCTCCCCACGTACATCCGATCATGATCCTCATCCTTCAGAAGAATCCGATAGTCTGTCGTGTTGAGCAGGAAGCTCAGGAAGTGCGCAGTGCCCGAAGCTTTAAGCTCTGAAATACAGGCATGGACAGGATGAGTCAGGGTAGGTTATCAATGGTTATTATGAGATATATTGGTGAATTTACAGTATAATATTGACAGAAAAATAGGCTCATTTTAATCTGCACTGCAAAAATAATCTTGAAGCAGATCTGGCATGACGTGGTTAAACTGACCTTGAGGAACAAGGAAACATTACAAGCTGGGAAACACAATGTTGTCAATCAGACGGGACATGGAGGAATGGAAAACAATCCGCAAAGCCCCCCTGTTTGTTACAGGCAGCAGGTGATTGGGAGGGAGGGGGGGGTTATAAAGAGGACTTGGCGACCAGAGAAGGATTTCATTGGGCGAGCAGGGGGGGGAGGGGAGGAAAGAGTTAACAAAGATTATCGAGGAAGGGAGAGGTTAAGTCCAGGAGCATGGCTGCTGAGCGCTGCATGCAGGTGCACGAAGGGCCCAGGGGTTAATTAAACGTTAAAGCTAAGCTGAATGACCTCAGAGAGCAGGACATGTCTAATTAAATCAGCAAACGAGGCTCCAGGGCCTTTTAGGAACAGACAGCGTGAGGGAGCTGAGCCTGACACCTTTAGACACTGCACAGGGGAGCCAAAACAGAACAGAGCTGGAAGCTTTTTCACTGAATTTGGGAATGTGGGGAGACCTGACAAATCTTAGGACAAGTAGCCGAAGCAAAGAATTTTCCACGCATGAAAACATAAATACTACGTGGCGCAATACAATGTGTCAGTATCATTTTTGTAAAGGTTTTATTATATTTAATTGTACTACACAGGCTGCAAATATTTATTTAGCAGAATTAATTTTTTCCTTTGCTATATTTTTAAGTGCTTTTTATATACATATTTTCACGTCAAAGAATTTCCAGCCTGGCTGTGTGTTTAGAGTCGCTATTCTGGAGTAAATACTGCAATTCCCCTGCACGTTTGTTCCCACTTTACTTAATAAGGGCCCATTCACACTGAGCGATTTATCGCGTGATTTTTGCAGCGATGTAGCCCGTTGATGGTACATGACCCTTTTTTCCCCGCGATTTTCCATGTTTTGCATTGAGAGACATACAGAGGTGTCGCGTGATATCGTGCATAACGGCGATATTGCGCGATATTATCGCTCAATGTTGCGTATATGAAAGTCAAGCAGAAAAACGCACGATTTTCATGTCGCTCAGTGTGAACGCAGTCTAAAATGAGCGAGGTCAATTCTTCTATACTTATCATAGCGTAGGGACCATGAACTTGTCACCTCTAGTGCGCCATCACCAACACTTGTGCAAATGTTATTTCTAGGGTTCCCAGCTTCTCTGTGGCTTCCTGTGCACGTGTGATGTCACGCTGTCAGCTAGTACGTTAGACGTAAATATTTGCAGTGATGTTGCGTTATGTAGAGTTCACGTGTTGTGGAAAAGAACTCTGAGATGATCTAATTTGTGTAATTAAAGTGCGTGTGAATTCTTCATAGTGCTTGGCGGTTTTTCACATGCTGTCCATTGCAAGTGTTAAGTTACTAGGAATACCTAGGAGTGGGCAAACTTTACACGGCTCGTGTAGCACATCCAGAGCGCTTTATTTCTCTATTGTGTTCCACATACGTGTAGATAATGAACCATAAGTCAGGCCTTTAAATAAGGGTGCCCCTAGAAAGCAGTTATAGCACGGGAGCCGTGTACAGGTAGCTCAGACATAATATTCTAGAAGTAGATCAATGATAAAGAATAAAAACCGCACTCACAATTGCACGGGTGGACTCATTAATGGTGCTTTTGATCCCTAAGATAAGGAGGGAACTGTAATAATGTTTTAGTGTCTGAAATTGGCTGTTGGACCAAATAAAATAGGGAGAAAAAATGAGATGTGTTTATAGCAATGAAAATCCAGACATTTCTAGGTCTGTACGTTCAGACAGCCCCCCTCTTCCCCGCTTTTTCCTTTAGAGGGGTGTAATCTCAGCTCTCGCAGGGATGCCAGATATTCCAAACAGCTTCATTAGAAGTGTGAAGGGGCAGCGAGCCCACGACAGCTGTGCCTGGCTGATGTCACATAAATGCATGGGCAGTGATAGTCCACCTGATCATCCCCAAAAAAACCATTCATCTCTTTCAACTGACACCCACTACCTGTTTCCTCATATAAAACAAACCAGCACAACTATATATATATATATAATATATAAATACAGTTGTGTTCAAAATTATTCAACCCCCACTGAAATTGAGTGTTTTGGCCAGTTTGACATTGATTTTGATCATTCACTCATCTTGCTTACAATTATATCAAAGAGGCACGTGTAGGTCAGACAAATATAACATAACATTTATAATGAAATAAGCACAAATGTCTTTTCTGTGCTCACATCATTATCAGTTTTATTCAACCCCCAAGTGACATTCAATCTTAGTACTTAGTACAACATCCTTTTACAGTTATAACAGCTTTTAAACGTGAAGCATAGCTTGACACAAGTGTCTTGCAGCCATCTACGGGTATCTTCGCCCATTCGTCATGGGCAAAAGCCTCCAGTTCAGTCACATTCTTCGGCTTGCGCACTGCAACTGCTTTCTTTAAGTCCCACCAGAGGTTCTCAATCGGATTTAAGTCAGGTGACTGCGATGGCCACTCCAAAATGTTCCAATGTTTAATCTGCAACCATGCTCTAGTGGACTTGGAGGTATGCTTGGGATCATTGTCCTGTTGAAAGGTCCAACGTCTCCCAAGCCTCAGGTTTGTGACGGACTGCATCACATTGTCATCCAATATCTCCTGGTACTGAAGAGAATTCATGGTACCTTGCACACGCTGAAGCTTCCCTGTACCTGCAGAAGCAAAACAGCCCCAAAGCATGATTGACCCCCCGCCATGCTTCACAGTAGGCAAGGTGTTCTTTTCTTCATAGGCCTTGTTCTTCCTCCTCCAAACATAGCGTTGATCCATGGGCCCAAACAGTTCTAATTTTGTTTCATCAGTCCACAGAACACTATCCCAAAACTTCTGTGGTTTGTCCACATGACTTTTGGCATACTGCAGTCGACTCTTCTTATTCTTTGGAGACAGCAAGGGGGTGCGCCTGGGAGTTCTGGCATGGAGGCCTTCATTACGCAGTGTGCGCCGTATTGTCTGAGCTGAAACTTCAGTACCCACATCTGACAAATCTTTTCTCAGTTCCTCAGCAGTCACACGGAGACTTTTCTCCACTCTACGCTTCAGGTAGCGCACAGCAGTCGAAGTCAGCATCTTCTTTCTGCCACGACCAGGTAGCGTTTCAACAGTGCCCTTTGCCCTGAATTTGCGAATGATGCTTCCTATGGTCTCTCTTGGTATGTTTAACATCTTTGCAATCTTCTTATAGCCATTGCCCTTCCTGTGAAGAGTTATCACCTCTTCTCTTGTCTTCCTGGACCATTCTCTTGACTTCACCATGTTTGTAACCACACCAGTAAATGTCTAGAAGGAGCTGAGTATCACAGTCATTTTAAAGCTGCCTAATTGGTGCTTATTATGCTTTATTGCTGCTCCGTGACATCCACAGGTGTTTTCAATACCTGATTGAAAACACTTGAATGAACCTCTGTTCTTCAGAGTGGTAGTCTTTAAGGGGTTGAATAATTGTGTCAATGAAGAATTCACAAAAGAAACATTTACTACTGTATTACAAAACCAATTGATGTCATTTTAGTTGCATATGGTTCTTTAAAAAGTCCTTGTAGGATTTCATTCTGAATACAATTACAAATGTCACTAAATTCCCTAAAACCCTTTACAGCATTGGGGGTTGAATAATTTTGAACACAACTGTAAGTGGTTTGAATTTTTAAATATCTCTGTTATCCGCTTACTGGAGATAAATCAAAGGGACACAGAAAAATAGCAATAGATGTCTACTTTTTTTCCACCATTGCCGTGGCTCATGATTTCCAAGTGGCTTGGTGACGTTTTAGACTAGCCTCACGCACACCAGCACTTGTAAACTACATTTCCGATGGTGCCCTTGCTGTCAAACGGTTGCTGTAGCCAGACATATTAATAAGAGGTTCTGGTGGAATTTCGATGCGCTTTCGTTCCCCTCATTTTGGGGGAATCAAATCCCCCGACCCTGCAGTGAATTCAGCATTAACCGCAGGGTCCCCGAAGTGCGGGGAAAATCCGCTGAATCAAAAGGAAAAACCGCCGAAAACATCGGACCCGATCCAAAATGCCGCTGCAAAATCACCCAACAGGGCATTTCACTGACCTTTCTCTGCTTTCTCAGGCACCGTATTTCGCTGGCAATTCGCCAATATTTGGCGAACGGCGAGCTTTTTGAATAGCCAAATGGCTCCAAAATTGCACTGTATGGGGAAATTCACTGTTCGGGGCAGTTTTGGTGCCAGTTCAGTTCTCTCTGTATAACCCTGATAGAATTGTAAGGTGAGGTTCTCCATCTCTAGTATAATGACAGAGGTAAAACATAACCATGTTCCTCTAGAAATATAACCCAGCCGGCCTATTTACTGTGTCACTTTTTTGGTCTATGCGGTGTAATCCTTTTTATTACTGCATTTCTTTTTTACCTTTCTTTTATGGGGGCTTGAAATAACACGCTCGGCAAGCAGACATCAAGCACCTCATAGGTAGGAATGAAGATACAGGAGGAATAATTTACCAGACAGGGCAAAACCCAAGCAAATGAACTCCAGGTCATTAAATCCTGAAATCACAGCACTCCCACAGGATAGGGATAATAGAAGTAATGCTGGAAAAGCAACAAGGGTTAATGGACTCTGTCCTCCTATGGAATTTGACCTGGTTTAAAGCCAACAAATGGCTGCAGGAGGAGAAGTCTCCTGTGTATTTCTTGTTTGATATTGGGGAGGGGGGTGCCGTCCTGTGTCTCCCCATGTATCGGGGGAGTCGGTTTAATAAACAATGCTGAGATATAACCAGTGTCCTCAGGCTGATGATTGCTTTGTATCCATTGACATGAAGGAAGAGAGAAGCATTTTAGGCAGGGTAATGTTTGTGCTGTATGTTGTGCTGTGTCTGTCATCTCGCGTGCCCTGTGTCCCGTGTTTCTCTCTGTGGTCGATGTCCTTCAGTCACTGTAATGGTTAGAAGTACATACTCCACGACTCATAACTTCCTGAACGTCAATCACACTTACAGTGAGTGTAATTATAAACCTGGCATTTCTCACAGTGAACATCAATATTACTGACAGGTACTTTAATCATTATCTCTGTAAAGGGGTTTGTTGTTTTTTTTTGAGTTGCAGCAGAAATTCATGTCGATTGCGGGGACTTGAAAGGCCGTTTAGATGAGAAACTCAAATCTTTTTGGTAGCTAGAAAAAGGGCTGCGACGGGAATTGATAAAAACCTGTCGGGTTTATTCAGAGAGCATTTTCAGTGCTCTCTGATTCACCGCACTTCGGCGAGTCCGATTCGGTGACCCTGCGGTGAATTCAGCATTCACCGCAGGGTCCCCAAAGTGCAGCAACTCGGCAGCTGCAAAGCCGCTGGACAGCCATTAAAAGCAGCTGACAATCTGCCCAACACAGCGCCGACCAGCTGCTGAAAAAAGCTGCTGAACGGGTATAAAAAAAAAAGATCGAAAAGTGTCAAATTTGAAACGCTGTTTGCAAAAAACTACTGGACGAAAATGTCTGGAATTAACACATAAGATCCTATGAATAATAATAAAAAGGTCTGTTACAGAAGAAAGAAAAAACACAATTTTTTGCTGCAGATTAAAAGAATAAACGGTTTAATAGATATTTATTAAAAACAGGGAATATTTTTAACATTGAAGCCTATGGGATTCACCTGATTAAACCTGCCAAATGAAAACACCGAAAATCAGGGCATTTCACTGACATTTCTCTGCTGTTCGGTGTCTGTGAATAGATTAAGCGCTGAGGAAACTTGGCGCTATATAAATGATGACAATAATAATAATAATAATTAATCATTGCTTCTCTATGGGGGATTTCACTGCCGCCAAACAGCACTGTATTTCGCTGGCAATTCGCCAAAATCTGGCAAACTGCCTGCTTTGTGAATAGCCGAATGGTCACGAAATTGCACCGTACGGGGAAATTCACTGTTCGGTGCATTTTCGGGGCAACTTTGGATCTCTGTGAATAACCCCTTGTGTGTAATCCAGACACATCAACAACTACGTTACACATGTGTGTTTACTTGTGACCATTAAACTGATTTAAAGAGGCTCTGCAGGAATTCACGTCAGTCACCGGCCCACCAAAGATTCGAAATGTGGTGTTACTGCTGTATTTTAACCAGTTCATTGTTTTTTTAAAGGATATTGTTAAACTCGAATTATTGTGAGAAGTATTGAGGCCGATTGATTTATTAGTGGGCTGTGAATCGACTGAGGAATATCAAATTTTACGTTGAAGCTCATTTTATGTATTTCTGTGTAAACCTTGTGGTTCCCTTGTAAACTCCCAGCATTTCCTGGCTTAGTAACTGACCCCAAATGCATCTTTCCAAACGTAAGCTAAAGTCTTGAAAATGTGAGCCTTGTCGGGTGCAGGACACATCCTCAGCAGTTCTAGAAAACCAAGTCCCTTGATCCTTTTTGCCAACCTTAAAGTGCACCTGTCCTGCCCAGGTGTGCTTTGTCTGCGATATCCCATTGGGGAAGCTTTGGTTTTAAAGAGCGATGCAATGTCTCATCCGTTGAGTAAGATATCGCTTTTTTGCTCGCCCTGTTGCAGTAACCTCCATGTGCAGAGCGAACTTTTAGCTTCTAGTCTTTGTGATCTCTTGTAAATGTGGACGAAATGGGAAGTAATAAGGGCGTGGACTCCGTAATACAGAAAGCTTACAGGTGTGTTTATTTACCGAGCAGTAAGTTTGTTGAGAATTGCAAATCTTGGGCCACGACAGTTAAACAGAAAGAATACCGGATTTGGAATTGTTTTCAAATTCAGTTATTTTGGCTTAAAGTTTGCATTTAACCTAATCTATTAATATGAAAAACCGCCAGAATGTTTTAACGCAACGCATCGTTTTTAATACGATAATGATTGTTGAAAAGTTCTTGTAAAGGTGACAGATCCGCTCAGACCCCCCCTCAGGCGACTTTCTTTAAACACCCAGCAATAAACACAGGCCGCGAATGGATCCGGCTACGCACATGTATAAAACAAATTGCAGGCGTATCGTTTTTCCCATATCTCCTGCCATATGTGGCTGTTAGGTACCCTGTAATGAGGAGTGCCGAACCTATGTGCAGCGGCCACTAACAAGCCGCTTCATTTTGCCGTGGATCGCAGCCAGCGCCGTTACTTTCCACACCACTACTCTGTGTCCCGAAATAATGTGATGCTGAAACAACATAGTATCACTTTGTCACTTTCCAAGTACTGAGCGTCAAAGCAGCGTTGTGTCATATCAGGGCCGTCTGTTTCTGTTTGCGATCAGACTGTGGACTGTATGCTGGGAATAATGGGCGTTAAATTACACAGCATCCGGAGTTAATGTCCCCCAGAGGTCATTAATGGTAGGTGATAACATTACATACAGGTCGAGTGTCCCTATCTGAAAAACTCAGGGCAAGACGTTTTTTGGATTTAGGATTTTAGGGTCTTGGAATATTTGCATATAAATAGTGAGATCCTGGGGACCCAAGTTTAAACATGAAATCCATTTATGTTTCACACAAACCTTATACACACAATCTGAGGGGCATTTTATACATTTTTAAAAATAATTTTGTCCCTGTCACATGAGGTCGCGGGAGATGGGATTTCCCACTTTTTCTATCATTTTGGCCCTCAAATAAATCGTAATTAGATTTTGTATATCAGTCTGCATGGGTTTTCGGTGTTGTAAGAGCAGTACATATAATACCTCTGTCACATGTTTACATTTTACAGCTTTAAAATAGTGGGTGACAACTGACCCCTGCGCTGCGGGTAGAGATGAGGGAATTAATGTTCTGTCCTGTAGCCTGTCCCTCCAGGAGGATCTATGCCAACCTTTGAAGTTCCCTCTGGCCTCTGTCCATCCATCTCTAATTACAGAACTCAAGCCTAGGAGCTGCTAATTAGGAATTGGAGAGGGGGGGGGGGATACTGTCTGACTGGTGAGGGAGCAGCAGCTCCAAGATGTTTACATAGGAATCAAGCAACTGTCCAAGGGATGATGTGCCCTATTTAAGTATATCCTGCAGTGCGTGAAAAATGAATGACTGGTAACCCGTCAACTGCCTCCAGGATAGAGTTAACACCCTGTCAACTGCTTAAACTGCGCGATGAGAAAGAGTCACTTTTAGAATAAAGTCAGAAAACCGTATTAGGCAACAAATAAAGATGTAGGGATACAAGGTTTATAGTTTATCGATATCAGCGTTTTTTGTGAGTTTTATTGTTCTGCAGCTCAGTTATGCACACACTCTATGTATGGAGGAACCTATAAAAAGACACCCTCACACCCTGAATATATGGAGGAGTCCCTAAAAAGACACCTACACACCCTGAATATATGGAGAAGCCCCTAAAAAGACACCCGCACACCCGGAATATATGGAGAAGCCCCTAAAAAGACACCCTCACACCCTGAATATATGGAGGAACCTATAAAAAGACACCCTCACACCCTGAATATATGGAGGAGTCCCTAAAAAGACACCTACACACTCTGAATATATGGAGAAGCCCCTAAAAAGACACCTGCACACCCGGAATATATGGAGAAGCCCCTAAAAAGACACCTGCACACCCTGAATATATGGAGGTGCCCCTAAAAAGACACCCGCACATCCCGACTATATGGAGGAGCCCCTAAAGACACCCGCACACCCTAAATATATGGAGGAGCCCCTAATAGACACCCTCACACCCTGAATATATGAAGGAGCCCCTAAAAAGACACCCTCACCCTGAATAGATGGAGGAGCCCCTAAAAAGACACCCGCACACCCTGAATATATGGAGGAGACTCTAAAAAGACACCCGCACACCCTGAATATATGGAGGGGCCCCTAAAAAGACACCTGCACACCCTGAATATATGGAGGAACCCCTAAAAAAACACCCGCACACCCTGAATATATGGAGGAACCCCTAAAAAGACACCTGCACACCCTGAATATGTCAAGGGGGCAAATGACACTTGCACATACACTATATGGAGGAGCCCCTAAAAGAGGGACGTTAGGAGAGAAAAGGATGACAGGGAATTGAGCCCTTTGTCTTTTGAGTAAGTGCTGACCTATAAGGTAAATGCTAAAAATAATTAGGTTTCAAATAATAGATCCTTTAAAAATACTATTACTACTAAAATAGATGTATGTTCAATGTGTGTGTGTGTATATATATATAACTGTATTGCTGTGATATAATAATGCACTGTGCTGTGTATTGGCTATTATCTATTATACCATACACTGTGTACAAGCAGAAAGATTAAGTGAACGTGGACACAAGCTTAAGCAAGGCTTTGATGGGGTTAAATGTTATGAGTAGTGGGCAAACACCAAGACAGGACAAGGCAAGGATTGTACACAAAACAGAACTCTGCAGTGTGCGGCAGCTCATGAAATCCTAGCGTGCTAATTGGCATCATTAATGCTGGACTCTGAGGCACGCTCTGTATGTGGATACACTTAATACGTTGCCCTCTCATAATCTGATATACTGGGAATTTAATCTGAATGACAGCAGTGCCAGCTCGTCATAACACGCACACAGCAAAAAAACACCGCATCTTGTATGCCCTGTGCAGCTCTATGTGCCAGCCGACTCGTCTTACACTGCAGGTGGCGCGTGTCACACGCCTGGCACTACCAGGAGGGGGACCTCTTTAAAATCACAATTGTCCTTCCTGACAGTGTACCGGAGCAGCTGCCAGCCGAAATCGAGTGGCGCAGGCTGCCAGTTACAGTAGAGAAGTCCTAACGGTGACGATTTAATTGAATCTCTGACTCCAAAGCGCTGACCATTGATTCCTAAATCTGCTACTTCTAGCGGAAGAGAGTGGTGTGAGGTTCATTAGTCAAAATGGGAAAGCTGACGGGGGAATTCCTGCCGCACATTGAAACATCTTCCCGATTTGCCTATTTAGGACTAAATATTGCTATTCTCAGGTTATCGATGCAGCTTCTGGCATCTTTCTGTCCTCACTTTCACTTTTTCCTCCATGCCCAATAAAAATAAGCATATCTTATCTTTTTATGGTCATTATTGTGTAATCTGAGAAAGTCTGTATTTTTTCCCAAAACCTCATAACAGTTCAAGATTCACTGATGCTGCAGGGTTTAAATTCGATTGTCTGATACGGATGAGCAGGGTTTCAGCGTCGGTGCTGCAGTACTCTGTGATGTACGGTAAAGCAGTGTATTCAGACAGGAGGCTTTGAGGATAAGGGGGCATCCCGTGAGACCGGCGAACCCTTTAGGCCGCGAAAGATAAAATAAACTAAAATTATTAACTCAAACCGCCCGTTAAAAAGTGCAACTGTAACTCGTATCGAGACATTTCTGACAGTAAGGTACGAAATGACGTCAGAATAAAAAAATGTTGCTACCTCAATTAGTGTCGGTAAAATGACTATATATATATAAAAATATTTAAGCAAATGTTTTTTTTTAATTAAACCGAACCCCTTACCTTTAAAACTGACCCAGACCTTATCCTGAAACATAATCGCTAAAATTTACATTAACCTACATCCCTAAAACTATCCCTAACCTTAATCCCTAAAACTAACCTTAATACTAACTCTAAAACTAACCCTAACCCCTAAAACAAACTTTAAGACTAACCCTAACCTTAACCCACTCAGCTAAACTCCGTAACCTAACCCTAAATTATCTAAATTATAAAAATGATATTTTAATAAAAAGTTCCTTTTTATACTAATTCATCCCTGTAATGGCACAATCAAGCTAAAAACCTTGTTTGTGAGACCTGAGCGGGCACCCACCGTAGTGCAGGCCATTGTGCTGTTGCTCGTTCTCAGGACCCTCACAAACACCCCCCTTGTTTTTCGACTATAATTGTAAAGGGTCATCCAGACGTGGACCCCTTGCTTGATGTGCCTAGAGGGGTGTCAGCTATACCCTCCTGACGAGGCCCAAGAAGGCCGAAACGATCGTTGGGGGTTGCTGCACCTCTCGTGCAGGGATGACGTCCTTGGCAATCAGCACTGGCCACCCTTTCTGGGTGAGAGCAGGCTGATTTGCATATGGAGCATTCATCCCTGTAATGGCACAAGCAAGCTAAAACCTTGTTTGTGAGACCTGAGCGGGCACCCACCGTAGAGCAGGCCATTGTGCTGTTGCGCGTTCTCAGGACCCTCATAAACACCCCCCTTGTTTTTCCTTTTTATACTAACCCTAGCTCCTAAAAATAACCCTACCCATATGTCACGCTCATTCAAGGGGTGGCTGGAACCCGGTGTGCAAGTGGTCACAGGAGTTGTAAATATATATAGCAGTACAAGAGGATAATCCGTAGGCAGTGGTCAATGAAAGCAAAAGGTCGGGGCCGGCAGCAGACTTCAAAAACGTGGCGGAGAGCAAAGGGTCAAAACACAGATAAGGGAGAATAGAAATAAGTACTTGTTCAATGGACTAACAGCACAATACTGAAGCAATGCCAGAGAGCAGTCTCTGGTCTTTTATAGGAGGTGGACACGCCTCCAGCTCAGCATCCACCTCTCCTTCCTTCATTGGGTTGGAGGTCGGTAACTCCGCCCTGGGCCATGCTGGGTTTGGGCCTGCTCTGCTCCCGTCCATCAGACCTATCAAAAGGTCATCCAGCCCCCGGGCGCCATCTTGGCCAGATCCCCGTGTGCGGCGTCCTGCACGGCAGCGGACCGCGGCACCAGCCGCCGCACCAGGCAGGAGACCATATGTCGCCGGGAGGGTCGGCCACCCAGGACGCGGGGTTCAGATGACCGGAGGCCCTGACGGCGCGGAGCGAGAGGACCCCGACGACCCGGCAGCACCAGGGGGAGAGCCGGCAAGGGACGAGGACGGACGCGGCCGGGGGTAAGGCGTGACATCATAGCCCTTAAAATTAGCCAGAACCCCTAAAACTAACCCTACTCATAGCCCTTAAAATTAGCCCCAACCCCTAAAACTAACCCTACCCATAGCCCTTAAAATTAGTCCCAACCCCTAAAATTAACCCTACTCATAGCCCTTAAAATTAGCCCCAACCCCTAAAACTAACCCTACCCATAGCCCTTAAAATTAGTCCCAACCCCTAAAATTAACCCTACTCATAGCCCTTAAAATTAGCCCCAACCCCTAAAACTAACCCTACCCATAGCCCTTAAAATTAGCCCCAACCCCTAAAACTAACCCTACCCATAGCCCTTAAAATTAGCCCCAACCCCTAAAACTAACCCTACCCATAGCCCTTAAAATTAACCCCAACCCCTAAAATTAACCCTACCCATAGCCCTTAAAATTAGCCCCAACCCCTAAAACTAATCCTACCCATAGCCTTTAAAATTATCCCTAACCCCTAATACTAACCCTACCCATAGCCCTTAAAATTAGCCCTAACCCCTAAAACTAACCCTACCCTTACAAGTAACCCTTAAAACTAAGCCTAAAACTAACTCTAGCTTTAGCCGCTAATATAAACGTCACCCTAAATAGCATCGGAAAAATGAACACAAAAAGGTTTATGCAAATATTATTTTTAATAAATACTGTGCCGTTCTCTTGGTAAAGCTGTTATGGGTTAGAACGGACTGTCAAAGACACAGCCGCTCCGATGTTGATGCCTATAATTCCCTTAATTCTTTCAATGCAATGAATGGCCAGGGAATCATGGGAGTTGTAGTTCAGAAACATCCGGGGGGGGGGGGTCGGAGTTTGACAGCCCTGTAGAACGTACGTCCTGTGACTCTCAGTTCTCCTGTGCTGTAAACCTGCAATATCCCCAGAGTCAGAGAGAGGACCCACGTCTTTACATAATGCAGCGTCAGCTGGAGGTACATTGCTCTACTTAAAACTGCTGCCACATGATAGTCGTGCAACACCTAGAAAGCCAACATCAAAATGTTCCCCAGCTTGCAGCATTCTGTGCGCACACACACACTACCGCACAACTACTCCGAAGCTCGTCCTATACATGGAAACCCAACCTGGTAATGCAAGGGCAGCACCGTGGGGTTCGTCGCACACTCGACACAATTAAATGTATGTAGAACACAGGTAAGCCTCTGACGCCGGCTCTTTACACGCCCAGTGCCTAACCAAAGTCAGCATTGTGCGCCAGCGACCACACACACCGCACACACAGCCAGAGAGTGTTTCCTTAACCTCTCCTGGGGGTCACACTCACACAGGACCCATTCATAGTATTCAGGGGCCTGCTACAAATCACACACTCTCATTAACCACATGAGTGCTGGGCTGATTCAAGCACGCCAACAAATGTCATTTGTGAATAAAAGGGGCACATTTTTTTCTTTTTTTCCGCTCGGCTCCATTCCTTCTGCCCACTTTAAATACCTCACACCATACTTTTTATGTTGACTCTATTTTAATGTTGAGTCGCGCCCAATCAGTTTTTAATGTTCCTCTGCCACATAAAAACCTCTTTTACCTCCTCTGCAGGGCGGCTGTTTCTAGAAAGCCCAGAGCATTCTTTACAAAGCAAGTACAGGCTGCGCGGCCCTTATCCGAAACGCTCGGGACCAGACGTGTTCGGGATATTTGCATATAATAGTAATGAGATACAGTATCTTGGGGACTCGAGTCTAAACACCAAATTTATTTATGTTTCATGCACACCTTATAAACAGCCTGAAGGCTGTCACTTTGTCACCGTCTCATGAGGACAGGAGGGGATTTTTTTTAAAAGTTTTTTTGGGTCATGTCGTTGCTCAAAATAATTCTGTATGTTGCAACATTTCGTATTCTGGATAAGGGACGCTCATCCTTTACGTCCTTTTTTCCAAGAGCATGATAAAGCTCAGATCTCAAGTCTCTGTATAACCACGTCTCCCATCATCCTGGCTGGTATGCTTGATGAGGTATTGTGTACTAATTACTCTAGGACCTGAGATCGGCTGCACGTCGAAACAGACAGATTTTTATATGTATACATTATGCTGTTTTAATTCTGCCTGCCCCTCGTTATGAGAAGGTGAATGCACGTTGTAAGACAACACAGGACTTAGCACAGGAAAAAGGAGTCAGCGAGGTCAAAACCCCCAGCTACGAATGACCAGACGTTCCCCTCTGACTGGGGCAGAATCACAGTAGTCAGTCTGTAAATCCCACATCTATCACATAAAGGTCCAAAAAGGTTTGGGGGGTGGGGGGGATAGAACTGAGGAAATGGATAATTTGTGTAGGGGGAAGTAAAGGTTTTGGATGGGAAAGTGACTTTTATACTTTTATTGGCATAAGACGGTGATGGTCTCACGAGCGGGGAAGCTGCCAATGCAAAAAAGAAAAAAAAAAAAAAACACCCAAAAAAAACCAACAAGCCATTAAATAAATAAAAAAGCATGACGGAAATGAACAGTAAATGGGGTGATTCATAAAAAGGATTTTATTTTTAATTTGGAGCAGAAGGAAACGAAGCTTTAAAAAGTTACAGATCCGTCACGCTCGCGTCACCGGAGCCAAGAATAACACAGGGACATCCCAGAAGCACCGTGCCCCGACCAAGCAGCCGAGACCTTTTAAACCAGGTGGGGAGGGCATGCAGCAGGATGCATATGTGCCTGTGCATGAATATACCTATGTTTTACACGCACACATATATCTCACTATAGAAGAATAATGGAGGGGGGGGCTGTCTCATGAACGAAAAATAAATATACTTTGCCCCCTTCCAGTTAAACACAAGCTAAAGCAAGCATTAGCTCAGTACTGAACCAGTCACCCCAGATGTTGGAAAACAGTATTTTCTGTGATGCTAGGCCAGCTGTTGACTTTAGCAAATATTCAAGGTCCCAAGGCTAGGTTTTAATGCGAAGGATTTTCCAAACAGACCTGTTAGCATCACTGGCTAGTATGACCGATGAAAGGCCGGAAGAGTAAATGTGCATCATGTATACCCCCACTGTTCATTTCTTATGCCCACCCAGCCCACATGCGCCCCGCTGCTTCATATTCTCGATTTACCCTCACTTAGCGTGTCACACATCGCCTTAGATTGTAAGCTCTTAAGCAGGATCCTCTCTCCTACTGATCTGTCTGTTTAACTTGTATGCATTATTGTTATTTTGCACACAGGTGTATTTGTAAATACATAGAGAGAGATTATTTCCTGTGAGTATACAGTTACAAGTTGTATAAAGAGCTCACAAGTTCCGTAGCGCTGTACAATGGGAAATTGTACAGCGCTACGGAACTTGTGAGCTCTTTACACAACTTGTAACTGTATACTCACAGGAAATAATCTCTCTCTATCTATTTACAAATACACCTGTGTGTAATTGAGTTCCCTCGTTTCCTCCTGTACTAGTTTACCAAAATGTTGTTCAGTCTCAATGTATTGTAACCCTGTTTATATTGTGTCCATTGTTCAGCACTGCGGAATATGCTGGTGCTATATAAATAAAGTATAATAATAGTTGGTATATATATATATATATATATACCCTCAGGAGAGGCACTCTGGAACTTGAATATTTTTTATTTTATTTTATACAAAAATTACATGAGTTCTGACGTTACGGCTTGTTCTGAGTCTTTATCAAGGTCATCTTGATAAAGGCTCAGAATGAGCCGAAACGACGGAACTCATGTAGTTTTTGTATAAAATAAAATAAAAATATTCAAGTCCCAGAGTGCCTCTCCTGAATGTTTTTTTTTTTATAAATTTTTGTGAGAGTTTGTTGCATCAGATAAGCAAGGAGATTTTGGTGAGTGCTGTTGAAAGATATATATATATACATACAATCTCCAGTGTATTACAGGATGCAGTGATACGTTTTTTTATTGGAACTACCATTACATTAGTATAAATACATACATTTATTTCTCTATAGATATAATTGCAATAAAACCATATATATAATTATTAAGAGAAAGGAAAAGGACAAAAAAAGTGCGATTAAAATTTCTCCTTTATGTAAAATTGCATGAGAGGTTATAAGTCATTGTGAAAGACATTTGCCCATCCAAGCAGGTCAGAGACTTGCTCCGTCCAGAGCCTACATTCCCCCTATGCAGCAAGGAATTCTGGGTAGGACTTGCTAACGAAGTTCCCAGTTTCTCACTTTTTTGCATCATACGTCTGCTGTAGCGCAGACACCCCACATGCCAGCGTCATGCTAGATGCACGGTTGGGGGATGCAACAAGACAAAGTCCATGTGTACTATTTTGTCTTACGGAATAACAATATTTCTCACGTTCTGTAAAGTTATGGGATGGTTCGTGTGTGACCCTGCATTCGCAGCGCCTGCTGTTTCAGCGTTTGTGGTTTTGCTTGTTACTATGTGATGAAGTAGATCTTTTTATCCATGGCTCTGGATATCCGAGTAACCTGTATGAACGGATGGCCTCGCTAAACCGCGTACGTGGGTGTAAATCGGCGCACACCCTGTGGGTGACGGTAATATTCTGTGGATTCCTGCAGACCTGGTTTACCTTAGACAAAGGGTCATAATAGCAAAGAAATGAAAGGAGCGAGTTTGCTTCTGTCCTGTGCATTTACATTACATTGTCTCGTGTTTATATATAGAGCTAACATATGGACTAGACATACTGATACAGAAGGGACGGATAGAACATCCAGCTTCTTCAGCTCTTTATACAAGTGGTCTGCCAGATGACCCAGAGACAGAAACCTGTGTTCGAAGCACAGTGGAACATAGAGATTAAAAGAGAAAAAGGAAAGAGATCTAATAAATCAGGTCTCCCCCCTAAATCAGGTCTCCCCCTATGGGGAGGGCACCCCCCCCAGGGCACCCCCCCAATGGTACCCCCTCCTCCTATGGGGCGGATACCCCCCGAAAAAAGGGAAAATTAATATATAGCTTTATTAGTCAAAAACCCAAAAAATGCACACATAGGCCCCTATTACATTCTTCGGGCAATTTCGTTCGCGCAGTGCAATTTTTTTTGCACGCATCCGTGCAGAGTTATCGCGCTAAAATTAACGTGGTATTACCATCCGAACGCATTTTCTCATCCGTCAAAAAATAACGTTCGGAAAAATGACGCGCAAAACGAAGAGTAATATGTGCGCAGTAACGTAGCACACGTAAATCAGTGTGCGGACTTTTTTTTTTTTTCGCGGGATTCAGCCAATCAGAATTAAGAACCTTAATTGGCATCAATTTACCTTAATTGACTCACTTAAATTTTTGCGCCTGTCAATGTAAATCTGAGTATACATGCTGCAGCAATAAATGTAAACGCATGAATTCACAATTTTTTTGTTTGGGTATGTGTAGAATGTGTAACTATACTGTGCTGTATTTTTTTTCTCGTTTCGGCCAGAACGTTCAGATTTGCCATTACCACCAGCTTTTCAAAGACGTTAAAATTATGCGCGCAAACGTCGTTCGTAAAAAGATGTGCATCGATTGAAATACCATCCGCATACCAGCGCACAAACGCATTTGCGCTCACAATGTTAAGTATAGGACGCGCACAGTTAATCAAACTCGCGCAGGTCCATCCGCGTTAAACGATAACGCGCATCGTTTGCGTGAACGTTGTAATACGACGTTCAGCGCAAAGGGTTTTGCTCCTCGCGCAAATGCGCATTTGCGCACGCAAAAGCAATTGCGCGAGGAATGTAATTGGGCCATAGTCGCCAAAATATGGTTTATTTTAGCCACTGTGTGTGTATTTTTTTGCCTTATTTGACTAATGAAGCTATATTTTAATTTTCTCTTTTTTTGGGGGTATCTGCCCCATAGGAGGAGACCTGATTTATTAGATCTCCTTACTTTTTCTCTTTTGGCTGCTGTTGAAGGGTTCGACCTCTGTTTTCATGTCGGGTACCCAATCTCCCACCTCATAGGCAATACTGTCGTGAGGCGGCGGTATCACTGTGTCCGTTGGTTAAAGGATCGGAGAGATTACAAATGCAGTGAGGAGGTACAACAGCAACAGGAGGGCCTATAACAGGTAGCACTGATAAATCTTCATGTAAATTGCATGGGAGTAACATACACAGAGACGACATCAGTTTCTCCAGCAGGAGTTTACTCACTACACTTATTTAATGCCCGAGTCGTAAATTAAGGGTACCACGCTGTGTAATCTGGGCAGTCACTAATATGCGACCTTTCTTAATATGTGACCGGGCCTGTGCTTTCTCCTCTCCATTGTAAAGACTTGGGAGTCTTGTATAAACACCATCATTAACCTGGTGATAACAGAGGTACAATGTCTGTACAAATATCAACAGGAATTGTCAAGGGGAGAACTCTACCATCAGTAGCGGGAGAGGAAGGAAGCCGGAAAAATCATTCAGTCCTCCAAATGTGAAGGGAGGTCAGCGGCGCGAATATAGCCCAACACATCCCCTATATTAGCGTTTCCGTCTCCATCTCTACAGCGACATTCCGGAAATCCCAAAACTACTCACCCAGCACTATTATATGGATAAAAACATCTCTTTGTTTGTTTATACATCCCCAATGGTATTGACCTATTATCTGAATGCAGCGTGTGAGTATTGTCCTGCACAACAGTCTGGTTATTGTTTATTAAATGTTACTCACGATCTGTTTCTTCTAAATATATATAAACACAGTATATTCACAAATGGATTTTGGCTCTCACAGTAGCTTAATCCAGGACCCATTCCTTTCTCCTCTGCCCAAATCCCCTTTTAAAATCACTTTTCCAAAGTTTTTTTGATCTCAGAGAATGCAGTATACTTTCAGCGCCCCTGGGGTGTCACTCCTGAGTTGGAAATCCCTTAAACAAACACGGGTTTTGGTGTTAGAAGTGGGATTCCTTAGATAAAGGGATTAGAGTTGAGTTTTATTTGGCACATATGAGGTGGGCACAGGTCAGAAAGCGCTAATCCCTGGCTTAATCCTTGTAAATGGACAATAGAAGGAAAAGGTGACTGACCCCCAAGGACACCTCAGGAAGTCAGAAAAATAAAAACACAAAATTATTCAGCTTCTGCTTTTTCCACCCTGAGTTCAAGTATCGCTTGCTATTATTTGACTATATATTGGAACGATTGGATTTCCTTCTCCTTTTTATAAAATCATGGCTTTTTTTTTTAATCTGGTCACTTATTTCTTGCTTTTCTTCCTTTGTACCGCGGAGCAGAATAGGTTGACAGTGTGCTATTAATAATTATCATTATATATATTTGCTGCCAAATCTAAATTATCCTCCTTACAAATCTGTCATTGTGTGTTAACCCTGACATCCAGTCACTTAATCTGTCCTGTCGCGCAGCAGAGGGGTTTTTGGAAAATCTCTGACGTACATAGAGGTGATTGTCAGCTTGATTCACACCCTGGTAGAGGAAATCCTGCAGAGGGTTTGGACCGGGCCGCACCGAGGAAAGTTTTGTCCGCTCCCAGTATTCCTCATCCACAGGAAGTGACAGTATGGTACTTTGGTGACACCGTGGGCCTCGATGTGCCAACTTGCCATGGGGCAGGCAAAGGGCACAACGACAGACCTAATTTTTCCTGAAGACGGTGCTGTTTATCAAGAGAATTCGTGATCCCAGGACCCCTTTGTAACCGGAGAACCATCGAGCAATAGATGAGGGTTTCAGAGACCAGATTGTGCAAAAACCACGGCAGCGGTCACAAATGCATTAAACCTTCAGAACCAAGGAGGAATTGGATTACGAGGCTCTGGACGCGAGTCAATTACTAATGTGCCCAGAATACCTATTTAATACAGGACGCATATAAAAAATGCATAGAGGTCGGTGGCATTGAGATCGATGCGTCCGAGTGCACGGATACTTTATCAATATGATATGGTTATAGCGTATCAGCCTGGAAGCCTCGCGCGGGTCTGGTTCTAATTGAAAACATGGAAGCTGCGAGAACAAGAGCGATACAAATGAAAACAAAAGAAAAAGAAATATATAAGCGAGAGGTGCCAGGATTACAGTATCCGGGTCACTTTTCACATGAAGCTCCAGAGAGCCAGCGAGCGTATAAAGCTTGGGGATTGCCATGTTAATGCGAAACATACCACACGTGCAATAAATAACACACCGTCAGTTTGTACGAGAATCACGGCTGATCTGGATGGATATTTGAGGAAGAAAAAACTTGGAAGTGCTGCAGAGGTCATGTAAAAGGGGACGGGGTATCTTTCATAGCTGGCTCTTTATTCGTTTATTGTTATGCAGGGGGTGTCTCGTTACCTTTATCTTGGTTATTGTCTAAGCAGACGTTTCAGGATCATAAAACAGGAAAAAAAGTATCTAGCCAATATCTGGCTCCTTTGTGGACATTAAAAAAAATAATTATGCAAAAAGAAGAGCAAAGTTCTGAAAGTGGAACAGTTACCGTGGCAACCACTGGAAGCACCAACAACTCGCCTTTGGTTTCCATAGCAATTGCTCCATTTTTTTAAATTATTTGTTCCTGTAACTCCTGCGAGCAAGTCTTGGGAATGTCTCTGTTGCAGTTTTGGAGACATGTACCAAGTCGGTGTTTCCATAAAGTGCCTGGGTTCTGCGTTGAATTGGAATTATCTCTTAGATTATAAACTCTCGAGCAGGGTCCTCCCTCCTTCTGTTCCGTGTGTAACGTGTATGTATATTTGTTATTCTATCTCTCCCATTGTACAGCGCTAAGGAATTTATTGGCGCTTTATAAATACCTGTAACTGTAACTTTATTATGCTCTCAGGTTGGCATAGGAGAACAGCACACACCTCTCCTGGTCCTACGCTCTTATTTACTCGGTTGGTGATACCAGGTTGACCTTAGTGAATCATGTAATTCAGCAGTGAAAAAAAAGCTGGGGCCCGATTCTGACCCAGGCGCAAACAGGGAGCTGGTAAGGGGGGAAAGCTGTGCAAGTCCATGGTGTCCTGCGAGAGCTTGATTGTGCAGGGGCCTCGGGAGGAGATGCAGAGGGACATGGGAATTTATTTGTTCCGGTGTCACTGCAGACTGAGGAAGCAGCGGATCGCACCGCACTCTGCACCGTGGGGCCTGAGGTAAGTAAGGGATTTTCTGGTGGTCTTACATTTAGGTATTAAGTGATTTGGCAAAAGCAAAAATCACTTAACACCAAGGTCTCAAAGTGGTATTCAGTTCCTGAATAACGACTCGTTTATAAGAGAATGAGCTAGGCTGGAATCGCTCGTTCCCCTCTTGGTAGGTGTAATGTCACCTATATAAAGTATAGGAGACTTTAATTTACAGTATGCAGCTTCAACATCTGAGCCGCAAGCGGGGCAAGCAGGGCTTGCGACGTGGCTGTAGCTGCAGAGGATTTTAAACTAATGCATGGAACTGTTTTCACTAATGACACCGGGGTTTAGCTTAACGTCCAGGATGGAATCCGAACCCTGATTGGTGCATGAAGAATAAGAGAACATGACATGCTTTGCCTTTAGTGATCTCTGAAGAAATGGTGCCACCTGCAACATTACCATCATTCTAGCACACTGCAGACTCGGCTTCCTGCTTCGGATCTGCCTTTTCACAGTAAGGCTAGGGTCAGATGAGCGCATTTTGTACGGACTGTGCGTCCCTGCAGTACAGACGTACTTACTGACTGACAGCAAGGTAGTGGCCACACAGTCCGTTTTTTTCACTGACGTATTTTTTGACTGATATAGCAGGGAAAATAAATTACAATGAAAAAACATTCTGTCCGTCAAAAATGCTGGACGTATAAATGCCGTCTGTCTGACCTCGTTTCATCACTCACATACAAAGCTACACGGACGTTGCAGACGTGACGTACTCCGCACGTCCGTTCTAGCAGTATTACGTTCTTGCCTAACCTGCGTCCGTTTGCCGCGTCCGTTGTGCTTCCGCACTTCTGTGCGGACGTACTTCGTGTGTGGGGCTCCATTTAACACAATTGTATGCTATCACGGATGTACTTATGTGCGGTAACACAGACGTGAACACTGCGTTCGTCTGACCCCAGCCTAAGTGGTAGATTCGTCCCCTGTTACTTGCTGGATGTATTGATATTGGGTTACAGAGTGAGGGAGTGAAGGAACTGGAAGGCAGAAAGCTCAGCTTGTAAAATAAAAGATGGCCCACTTCTCCATTTTTCAACTTATATTGTAAAAATGTAATGATTTGGTAGTTCTTTTCCCAGGTTTAAGGAGAATCATGATATGGTTGGCGTCAGATGGAATTTATTTGGTGGACAATTGAAAACTTCAAAAATCTACCTTTTTTAAGTGTTTTTTTTTTAATAAATAAAAAAAAATTATTGGATACTATTTATTAGCAAAAATTAGGACACACTTAAAATAATATTGAAAAGCTCCTTTTTATAGTGAAAATATTATAGTTTACAATAATTAATATAAAATATCCTTTTTTCCAGCATGCTTTGTGTCTGACTATTTTGACTTCCAGTCTATGGCGGGGACAATCTCTGTGCACGTTCCTGTGATGTCTACGTCTGTGTTCTTTTGAGATGTCACCGTGGGGAGGATGGAGGCCACACAAATATAAATCGATACATGTTGCCACAATTAACCTGAACGCACCAATATGCTTAAAGCTACTTGTATAAATAAATGTACACACACATATACGCGTGTGCCCCTTGGCACCAGGTATAAACCCAATCACACGCAGATTAACACACTCACGCTCCCGTGCACCCAAACATTAACACACTCACGCTCCCTCGCACACGCAAACAGAATCCTTCCTGGCAGGTAATTATCTTTTCAGGACAAACTCACATATAATCAGCACGGTGAGGGAGGGGAGAGTGAAAAAGAGAGACGAAAAGGGGGAAAAAAAGACAGACGTGTTAAGGAGAAACCAGGAAAAAATTTAATCTAACGATTAACAGAGCGATATATTATAAAAATAAAGGAGAAGGGCTGCGTTTATAAACAACAAAGACAAAAACGAAACAAAGGAACAGGTGGAGGGCCGGGCTTCCGGATCGGGAGGGTAAGAAGAGAGAAAAAAAATAATCAAATGTCTGTTTTTCTCATGTATCGTAATGATGAGCCTCTGTACAAAATCTGAACACAATATCTCCCCGTGAGGTAGCTCGAGGCGTCCACTGATCTCTCCGCTTCCTGTACTTCGGTCAGGTACGGGTCAGTTACTCCCTAAGCCCTTTTCCAGGTGCAAATGTGCACAACGCAGGTATCATGTCCTCAGCAGGAGCCGCCTCTGCAAATCAGGGACTGCTGACATTTGCACAGTACAAGTCGGGCGAACAGAGGAGACCCTGCGAGGGGGGGGGGCATGCATTCGGATTTCTTTGTGGTAAAGAGGGATGCAGCAGCCGGGTCTGTATATATAAGGCCTCATCCAAAAGCCTTTTGTCCTTTATTGCGTGCACACCTGAGGGATTCTGTTGACTCCGTCATCATCTCACAGGTACAACTTTCTCTACTTGACTAGACTACATCTGTGTGTAAGCAGAGAGTGATCATTGCAGCGGTTACTCTCTATAAAAGAAGTAATGGGCTGCATCACCTTCATGAATAGAGGAACTGCCTGGATAAAATGTGTCCAGCAAGATTCACAGGTCTATTTGCTAATAGGTGAAACTCAGGAGAATTGACAGAAGAGAATAATCTAGACCAAATAGCAGTTTTGGAAAGTGAAATAAATGGGAGAATTTTTTCTGGTTTGGCTATTTTGACCTGGATTTTTCACTTCTCCAGTAATTCTCCTGAGTTTCACCAATAGACCTGTAAGTTTTCAGATCATTCTTTCCTTTCCAGTTAAATTGTTATCACTTTTAGGATTGAATCCAATGTTTTGAGGCTTTGTATAATAAAGCAGCAGAACGTCCTCTCACCGACGCACGTGTGCTTTATGTCACTTTTCATTTCGTATTTTTAAACCTTTCAGCCACACCTTCCCAGATCTCAAATGGTCAAGAAAAGGGATACTTGCATTTTAGAGGATTGGCATAAGAGACGGGACCAGAAACCAGGCTATTCCAGGTTATTTACATGTTGTCATGACCCGTCTGAGCTATTTATGTCGATTTAAAATGTAAATAAGAGAATGGCGTGAGCGGGGGTGGGGGGCAGAGACAAGGCTATTTTACCTAGACATTTAGATGCTGTCATTATCTATCGAGGGCTTTTATGGCAATAAAAGTTAGGGATGCACCGAAACGAAAAATTTCCGTCCGATACGAAAATTTGGGATAGGTTCGGCTGAAAACCGATACCAAAACCGAAAATCAGGCATGAGAACCTGGGCCAGGAGGCCGTGGACTCGCCTGATCCCGAAGGCCGGCCGAGCATTTAGAACAATAGCAAACATTTCTAATGTTTATTATAGAGCAGCGCCGCCAAACTCCAGCACTCCAGATGTTGATGTCTACAATTCCCAGAATTCGTTCAATGCAATAAATTGCCAGGGAATCATGGGAGTTGTAGTTCAGAAACATCTAGAGGCCAGAGTTTCAAAGCCCTGGTTTAGAGAGTCATTGTTGGGAGTTTTATTTCTTTGCAGCTCTGTTATACACCTGCACACCCCAAATATATGGAGGAGCCCCTAAAAAATACCTGTACATCCCGAATACGGGGAGCCCCTAAAAAGTCACCCACACACCCTGAATAAATGGGGAGCCCCTAAAAAGACACCCGCACACCCTGAATGTATGGAGGAAACCCTAAAAAGACACCCACACACCCTGAATATATGGAGGAACCCCTAAAAACACCTGCACACCCTGAATAAATGGGGAGCCCCTAAAAAGACACCCACACACCCTGAATATATGGAGGAACCCCTAAAACGACACCCGCACACCCTGAATATATGGAGGAACCCCTAAAAAGACACCCACACACCCTGAATATATGGAGGAGCCCCTAAAAAGACACCCGCACACCCTGAATGTATGGAGGAAACCCTAAAACGACACCCGCACACCCTGAATATATGGAGGAGCCCCTAAAAAAAAACCTGTACATCCCGAATAAGGGGAGCACCTAAAAAGACACCCGCACACCTTGAATTTATTGGAGGAGTCTCTAAAAGTAGGGACAGTGGGATTAAGGGAGGAATGTTGGGATTATGGAGAAAACAGAGAAGTAACAGGGACACTTGGGAGGTTTGATTACGGTAATGCAAGGAGTTCCTCATATAAACAGTTTTATTAGTATAACGAGGTCTGCCAAATCACCGGATGGGCACTACTGGCCGAGTATTTAAACAGCTGGTGGGTGGCACTGCCAGGGCAAGTGTGTAAACAGGACATGTGAAGGGAGGGCATTGTATGGTGATCTCTTTATACATAGATAGGTGGAGAGCTGTGCGGATTATGTTTGGAGAGATCATACAATGCGTTGCATGTATTGGAATAAGATCAATGCCGCCTTCAGGATTGCACAGACTGTCACGGCAAGGTACGCTGACTATTAGCTTTGTGGCAATGCCAGCGGTAGAGCTGACCGAGGATGATTCCAGGAAGTGGACGGCAGGGAGACAAATGGAGCGGCATGGAAAGGGTTAATGTGATGTGAGCGAGCTCTGCATTAGTCATTATGGCAAAGTCTCGGCTGAATGAACACTTTTTCCGGTGGATTGAGGAGCTGCCATCCCCTGTGCTCTGACCTGGCACAGCAGGAGAGGATCCTGATCCTTCACAAGAACCCTATATAAACACCATCACTTACATACCGCAGCGCACAGCCAGTCTGGCTCCCTACCCAGCTGACTAGGCCTTTCCTAAGGGTAACCCAACACTTGGACATGACCAGATTAACCACAAAACAGGATAAAACCTTGTAACAAGAATGTGGACGCAGTAAGGGCAGCTTGACAAAAAAAAAACAGTGAAAAATGTGTATATTGTCCCTCAACGCAGGGGGTGACCCTTACAGCTCATATGCTGTGTATCATGTCTTATTGTACAACAGCTGGAAGGAATGTCAAACCTCTGTTCCTGTCCTGGAACCTGGGTGCGGACACTCGTCACAGTAACCAGTGTTAATATAGGGTCGATATCCCTTAACGGTAATGCTGGGGACCGCAAGTGACCGCAAGTGGATTTGGGATATTTGGGAAAATATTTGCATATAGTAATGAGACATCTTGGGGACTCGAGTCTAATTCCTTTATGTATGCCAAGTATTGTCACCCTTGTTCCTCCTGGTGTTCGGTAGTTACATTTCCCATGTGGTTTGGCCAAATTGAGGAATGAGCATCATGGGAGATATACAGAGCTATTCATAAAGAGGTGAAAACCTTGAGAATGACCGGAGAATTGAAAATTCTGGGTCAAAAAATAGTCAAACCAGAAAAATTCTCCCATTTATCTCACTTCCCAAATTGGCTATTTGGTCCAGATTGTTCATTCTCCTGTCAATTCTCAAGGTTTTCACCTCTCTCTGAATAGCCCTGATAGTCCCAAAACATCTGGAGGGCCAAGGTTGCTGACCCCTGCCTTATACATACAGCCTGAAGGGCATTTTATACAGTATTTTTAACCGTTTTGTCCCTGTCACATGAGGTCATGGGTGGTATTTGTCACTTGTGTAATCATGTCGGCGCTCAGAATCCTTTCTGATTTTTGAAACATTTTGAATCTATGACTTTTGGATAAGAGACACTCATCCCTTATTGTAAATCCTTCTGTTTGAGAACAATTCTCACCCTTTGCTGGGAGTTATAGTCTCCCCTTGGGTGTTCGCTCACTTTCCCCTGCAGAGCTACTGTTTTATGCTAATAATATTAAAAAAGGATTATGTTACTCAGCCCTCTGGATTCCCTCGCAGAGGATCTCATTCATTGCAATAGACTAACGTCCCACCTACTTTATACCCCGGAACTGCCCTCCAACCCCGGGTACAAAGCGAGTGTCAAGTTCTGACAGATGGGAGACTCCCACTCACTTAAACGCCTCCTATGACACTTATCCCATCAAAGGGAGTGGGGCTGAAAAGACACAATGAGGAGGGCAGTGAGTGATGGAACAATGACTGACAGCTGTCACTTCCACCCCTCACAGCCACATTTCTATAGACTGGAGATTAAGGGAGTTTTGTTAGTGATGGATGAGGGATAAGCCAAAACTGTGACCCCCTGACCCCTCCCAGGTGCTGACCCTCCCAGGGGCGTAGCGCAGCCAGTGAAGTGTCCCATACATCGCACAATGCGAGAGAGTGTTTAGGCTCTGGACATAAATGTGTCATACATACACCCATAGACACATGTCCCTGCATGTATAATATTATACTACACGTCTCCATGTCACACAGTATATCACGTGTCCTAAAAGTGCACAGTATATCTTGGTAGTCCGGTTTGCATCTCCATAACCAACGTGAATATCCCACGATCACAAATCAATGGATGCCTCTCTGAGCATGTGACTGTGGTGTAACAATGTTGCTGAGCATCATTGTAGACCCCAAGTGACCCTGCACGCTGCCAGGAGGGTCTGTCCTCCCGTTGTGGAATCATGGAGTGAGATTAAGAACTATTTGTTCCGGTCTATAAAATAAATACAGGAGACGTTATATAATGTTATTGACAACTATGGAATATAGCCCCATGTCTGGTGAAGACGCCGTGGGCTGCAGAATGCATGGCGCAGGCGAGTTGGTTATTTTCCTGTTTATTGTATAAATGAGCCCAGGAGAAGGTGCTTTATCTCTTGCTGAACACATGACTTTTGAGGTTACATTGTTGCAGACTGGCCTCTCCATGGAATGCCCAAGCAGGATGTCTTTTTTTTTCGGGACGTGCTTGAAGGGGGCTCTTATCAAATGGGTACCAGTGGGAAATTGCAGCCGAGCACCATCGCAGGTGTAGGGAGACCCTGTATTGGATTTTAGGGGTTAGCCCAGTGAGGTTACACATGTAAAAAGCTGTCAGAGCAAACACAAAGCCTTCACCTCGCCTTAAAACATTTTGTATTCATCAGCCGTGCAGCTTGGGAAATATGGCAAGTTGAATGAAAGTTAATTATTTTTAATGAAATCTTTTGACGCTGCATAAGTTGGAATCAGGAACGAGTGCTTTTATCAGGATGCAGAATCAGTAACACCATAATACACATTGATACTCGCACATGTGGAGGATATATACTCTAGCGTGAGACCCAGGATACAGTGAAATGTGCTTATCCTATTACTGTCATAGATATATCCTGGAGACTGTTGTGGCAGACTTCATTTCCTTTGATTCCCAACCAATGAGTGTGTCAAGAGTGTGAAGTCTAATGTATGTTTTTGTGACACCTACAGATACAAACTGCGCACTGTTTCAGCATATTGTTTGTTTTGTGTTTATTCGTATTTTGGATACAAATATGAAAAAGCTTTATCAGCAATCTTTTGCTCTTGATTAATGTCAGTGAGGGCACCTTGATGTGATGTGGTGGGTCTCGCCGGTGTCATTAACCCTCTGCTGGGTAGATTGCAGGAGGAGGATTAGCGTTCAGTGGAAAATGAAGCTGCAAACACGGATGGTTGCCGGAGGCAAGTGTAGCAGAAATGGGTCGTGGGAAATTTAAATAATAATGGCACGTTTAATGCAGGGATCAGAAATCACCACCCTCCAAATGTTTTGAAAGTACATTTTGCTTGAGTTTCTGCCATTCTAGTGAGTAGCTGAGCATTATGGGAGATGTAGTTCCAAAACATCTGGAGGGCCGAGGTTGCTGACACCTGTTATATTAGGTGTGATAGGATTTTCCATGGGAAAAATTATGACAGGTGTTAATGGAGTGCTCCTTTATAAGTCAGTACCTGTCTTTGCAAAAATTAGGTCTTCAGTTTGTATAAAAAAAAACAAATGTTATGGAGAATTATTTCCCCATATTTACTGCTCCATGTGACCTGATACCTGGGGTTGTGCAATTTACGGAGCTTTTCCAACGCACAGACTTCTGTCCACTCAAAATACTTTATTTTTCTTAATTTCAATTATAAATTCAGCACTTAATGTAGAGCACATAGGGTACAACCCAGCATCACATGACCACAAAGCCGGGAATTTAATCCGACTTTGTTGCATAGTTGGAATTGGCTTCAGACTGGGCTTTTTGCCTTCTTTTGGATCAACAACAGAATCTGATGTGTGAAAGATGCATGTCTATCAGGTTCAGCCTTTTTCATCCTATGTAGCAATGTAGTGGGATTATGGAATCAAAAGCATGTTCATCCAGAAGATCGATGTAAATATTCACCATAACCATCAGGCATTGTGGAGCACTGAGAGACGTACAGGGCTTTTCAGAGAGAGGTGAAAACCTTGAGAATTGGCAGGAGAAGAGAACAATCTAGACCAAATAGCCAATTTGGAAAGTGAGATAAATGGGAGAATTTTTCTGGCTTGACTATTTTGACCTAGAATTTTCACTTCTCCAGTCATTCTCAAGGTTTTCACCTCTTTCTGAATAGCCCTGCTATTGTACATTGTAATCCAGATAAATTATCTCCAGATTGTTGTTAGTTTTTTTTTTCTTTTTGTTTTAAGTTATTTTTGGATATAAAATCTGCAAAACATGTGATACACAGCGTTCTTTTTAGTTCAGCCAATACTTTTCATTTTTCCTTATTTGACGTTCTGTTTCTTTGCTGGTAGAGAAATAGTTAACGAGGAGTAGTGTTAGAACAATTCCCCCCTTCATCGGGTTTTCTGGTACCCCTAGGAAATCAGTGTGCCAGGAAAACCCATTACATCCTGTCTGTGTCAATTAGCTTCTAATTATGGTCTTGTAATGCTCGGGAGATAATTAACATGTAAATGACATTACAGTGTTTATAGTCAATAAACCCTCTCTGGGACTTCTCTTGGCGGAGCGCGACACCTGACTCAAACTGCGCCGGCATACGGGGCCCCCGAGGTGTGAACAGCGGAGGGCAGCAAGAGGGTAGAATGGAAAAGCAAATATGGCGTGCGGGCGGGCGGACGAATGCAAGGATGAGATTTTATAAACTGAGGTTAATTGAAAGAATATAAAACGTTACGTGGAGGCTTGGTAAGTGTGAGAGTGATGTACGGTTAACCTTCACTCAGGTTTAGATGGCACTTCCGAAATCGCTGTCTGATGCGGAGATCATCCTGGTGGTAGTAGTAGTCTGCCATATGGCACAGACACCGTGGCCCCCTTATCTCTACTAGAACACAACTAGGCAAATTCAGAGACCAAGTAACGATTGGCTACCAAAATGTTTCTTCTGGCTTCTGACTTTCACGATTCTATGGGTGTCTTACGTGTTCCTAAATGTATCATAGACTTGATACACTTTGCCGGAGTTTGTGCTCACATGGTAGGAATTAGGGTCTGGCTTTGTGTTGCTTGCAGGCCGCAGTCAGCATCCTGGTAACTGTTTAGCCAGGGAACCCTTTTTAACGTGCACTAGCACTGCCCAGGTGCGCTTTGTCCCTTTATGAGATATCACTGCTCGTACTTGCCCTGCCCTGACATCTTTTGCCCCCTGTGGGTGGAAGTGACTGCAGGGCTGTCGCACAGTGATGTCCGATTGGCCCTCAGCCCTCAGCCCTTGATTCTTATGTAATTTTGGAAGGATATAGAAAACGGGAATCTGGGGACATGCTATTTTGAGATACTCATATTCTCCTGTATTGAGAACATGACTGTGTTTACCTCTCAAAAGATATTCATGAAATAGATTTTTTGTAACAATGGTGGGATCTTTCTCTAATTTCTGGTAAGTCAAATGATCATTGAGTAACCGTCTGCATTCTTGATTGTATTTGTCTTCACTCATAACCACTACCCCCCCCCCTTTAACCGCAGGTTTTATAACTAAGGACCTGTCTCTGCGTAACTGTTCTAGTCCTTTAAACTCTGCTGCTGTTAAATTGGAAGGTATATTGAATTTCTTCTTCTCTTTTTCTATTTTTCTCAGGTCGAACAAGATCATTTGTTCGAAAGTCTCCATTTCTTTTGACACCATGTGTCGTGGGTAGAATTTAGAACGTTCTTTGAGTGTAGTGTGTATATATTGGTTATCTTCAACAATCTGTCTCTCTACTGGATGTTTTAGAAAGAATTTTTTTAAAGATAGTTGTCTCTTAAATTTTTGTATGTCAATGTATGTGTCAAAGGTGTTCCCTTTATTTGTTGGAGCAAACTTAAGACCTTTCTGTAGTGCTCTAATTTGATCTTGATTAAGGTCTTTTCCACTTAACCCTTTCGCTGCTGAGGCTTTTCCCGCCCCTGTGCTGACGTCATTTTTACCGGTTTTGCTCATCATGTTTAAACGTGTTTTGAAGGCTTATTTTAGTATATGACCCAGACATATTATATATCGTTCTTTCCGTCAGACTCGGTAGATTCATAATATGTCATTATTATATGTATACGTTATGTCATGTCTGTATATTATAACAAAAAATGCAATAAAATATGTATTTTCAATAATTTACAACGTGTAAAGTGTTTTTTTTCACATTTTAACATGCGAGCAATTGCGGTTATATTTTGTATGGGGTGCGCTTGTTAAAAAAATTAGAGATGGGGTCTCGTTACATTTTTTTTGGGGGAAAATCGCTGCCGCGATGACACCAAATTCCGGCGGCTGCTGTTCCGGATGCCGGGCTGACATCCAGGATGTCAGCCCGCACCGGAGGGGCCAGCGATTGGCCGGAACCCGGCCGAACGCTGACCCCAATGGGAGGACGCGCTCAGCGCGTCCTCCGCATACCAGCGGGAATGCTGAGGACGCGCTGAGCGCATCCTCAGCATCGAAGTGGTTAAATTAAAGACACCTGTTGAATCTAAACCCTGCCTCTTTTGTCTTCTCTGAACGTCACGTCCTCCTCTGTGTCCTCGTCTCTTAAATATCTTTTCCCTGTATTTCTTGGGGATCCCCTCCATATCCCCCTGTCCTGCTCTCTTGATTCTGATTGGTATATATACCCTCTTTGTCTCGTTCTTTCCATCCGTCCTGGTGAAAAACCTCTTCTTCATTATAATCAGCTAGTTGGGAATATCTGTTCTGAAGGGGGATAGGTGAAAATCCTCTATATGAAGTTTTTCTTCTCCATATTCCATTAGATGATGGTGCATTTCTGTATGGTGACTTTGTTCTACCTGCGAATCCTTTCTTTTGGGGATATTGCTTATCCTTCTGATATCCATATTGGCTTCGATGTTCCTGATAATATGAATTATTATTACTATTTCTTCCTTTATATGAATCTATCCTTTGTGGGACATAGGTTTTTCTTCTAACCACTGGATCAGGATTAATATTCTGCTGTTTTAGTCTTTGGATGCGAGGTGGTTGTTCAGATAGATGAGATAATTGTTGAGGTGGTACCTCCACATTTAATTGATTAGTGATGTTTTTTTCTTTATTTGCATCCATCTTGAACAACCATATTTTATCAGAGCTATAATCTCTCATATCTCTATTGAATTTACTTCTCTTTTTATCAGTGACCTCTTTCTCCACTTTCCTTAAGGTTTGTTCAATTCTTTTATATAGCTCCTCCCTTTCATTTAATTCTGTCACTTTAATACTTTACATGAAGAGATTGTTAATTTCAAAATTAATCTCGCCCAACAACTCCTTCCTTCGTTTAATAATGGTCTCCATCATTATGGTCGAGAAGCTACCTAACATATTACACCAAACCAATAAAAATGCTTCGTTCATCATTTCTGTAGATGGATCTTTTTGCCATCTTAAACCTCTAGGTATAATCTTATTAATGAGGTATTGTTCTAGTGTTATAATGTCCCATTTCAGTCTGATCTCCTTCTTAAGCAGATATTCTAATTTATTCGTCATCCTTTTTTTGTCTCCATAATTCGGCATCAATGCAGTTTGGGAAGCGTTAAAAATCCCAAATATGATACCAGTGTTGATACCAAATTTATTACGAAATTCCATATCTATATCAAGCTGCCAGATAACCCTTGTAGGTATAACAAAAATGCAGAAATTGAACGAATCGTTCAGAGTATTCGGCGCTGTCTATTTATGTGAGGAAAACTGGTCAATTTTGCTGCTCACCTATTAGGCGTACCTTTCACCTTCCAAAATCTCAAAGAAAAAATACAAACAAATGTATTTACAGGGAGCGCAACACATATATTAATACAAAGATAAATGTAAAGATGAACTTAGCTTAGAAATATCAGAACAAGATTGGGCCTTCCCATTCAGAAAAAACGGAAATATGATGTCATTGTCCTATATGAAAAGAGAAATTTATCGCGTAGTACAGTACGGTGGGTATCACAGATATAATAGTGAAGATGATCACACTCACAAAGATGGAGCCCCCAATGGCTCGTAAAATAGGCCTTTAGGTCTCTTATTGGAGGGGGGACCTCGCCCACGTGCAGCAGATGTCCTTTAATTTTCTTTATGATGGCGTGATGCACCTCAAATGAAAAACCTTCACTCAGGTTTAGATGGCACTTCCGAAATCGCTGTCTGATGCGGAGATCATCCTGGTGGTAGTAGTAGTCTGCCATATGGCACAGACACCGTGGCCCCCCTTATCCCTACTAGAACACAACTAGGCAAATTCAGAGACCAAGTAACGATTGGCTACCAAAATGTTTCTTCTGGCTTCTGACTTTCACGATTCTATGGGTGTCTTACGTGTTCCTAAATGTATCATAGACTTGATACACTTTGCCGGAGTTTGTGCTCACATGGTAGGAATTAGGGTCTGGCTTTGTGTTGCTTGCAGGCCGCAGTCAGCATCCTGGTAACTGTTTAGCCAGGGAACCCTTTTTAACGTGCACTAGCACTGCCCAGGTGCGCTTTGTCCCTTTATGAGATATCACTGCTCGTACTTGCCCTGCCCTGACATCTTTTGCCCCCTGTGGGTGGAAGTGACTGCAGGGCTGTCGCACAGTGATGTCCGATTGGCCCTCAGCCATAATGTTGCCTTGATGACTGGCAACCATCAATCAGGCGCGTGACCTGAGTGGTGGGCTGTCCTTTAAGGCGGCTCTGAGCTGTCACTTCCCCTGTGGCATGCCACAGTTACGTGACGGACAGGAAAACTTTGAAAGGGAATAACTCCCCCTTTCATTTATTTATGTCATCAATAAAATGTTGACACATACAGTATAAAGAGGTTGATTCCCTGTCAAATGAGCCCAACTTGTCCCTGCGTGTCACTGTCTCTTCAAAGAGATGGTGAGCGTTATCAGAGCAATAAGGGCAGTGATTAACTTGGTATCGAAACTTTGACAGCAGTCAGGGAAACAAGACAATGAAGGAAAAGTGAATAATGGACGGTGCATGGATGAAAATCTGCAGGAAGAGAACAGAAATGCACAGCGTGGTGGAGGGAGCGATGGTTTGTGGCGGATGGCGATCGCAGAGACTGGATGTGGACGCCACGTGAAAGGAGATTTAAGGGTTGTGATCTCGCAAGAAGTCAAGGAGAATTGAAGTTACAGAAAAGAGACAAAGAAAAGAGAGCGTATGAGTGAATGAGGGAAAGGAGGGATTGTAGGGAGAGAGTGGCCGAAAGACAAAGTGACAGCGGAAGAAAAAGGGCACAGCGTGCAGGAGCCGGCAGAGAGCGATTGTGATATAGGAAGAGGGTAATAGGGAAAGAGATGAGTGATGGGAGAAAGGAAATGAACGGAGGTTCAAGACGTAGAATAGGAGAAAGCTAAGACAAAGGAAGGCGCATTAGTGGAGGGGGACGAAGAAATGAGGAGCAGAGGAAGAGGAGGAAATGAAGGGTTTGCCGATAGTGTGACATGTTTACTGAAACCACCACCCGTATTTCTAAGAATGTTTCTCAAGATCCATTGTGTTCCCGTGCGGAATATTGCGACACATGAAAGATGATTACCTCCATCGTTATTTCAGCATATGTAGTCCATTTCCCCATGAAGGACAGCTTCTGGGTATTAGCAGAGAGTGCACACCACATGCCGAGTGTTATTACACAGAACTCCATGCCACATGGAGCGTACAGGGCGTCCCGTAACACTGCACCACGTTTTAAGGGATTCTTTAAACAGGGGCAAATATCACAGTTTGCTCTTCATCGGTAGTTGTTTTTTTTCCTCAAGCTTGACTGTCTTTGATGTTGTTTGTTGTCTCTCCCCCCTCCCCCCCATAACATTTGGAGCTGAAATCTGTTATTATTGGGAAAGAAAAACATACAGGTCTATTCACTAAAAGTTGAAACTCAGGAGAATTGGCGGAGAAGAGAACAATCTAGACAGATAGCTGATTTGGAAAGTGAGATAAATTTATTTATTTATAAAGGATTTTACCAGGAAGGATACATTGAGATTTCTCTCATTTTCAAGTATGTTTTTATGGTTTGGCTATTTTGACCTACATTTTTCACTTCTCATGCCAGTTCTCCTGAGTATTCCCCCCCCTGGAGGACAATCGTCACTTCCAAAGTCTAGCACACAGGCAGACAATCAGATTCTTCTTGTATCTGTTAAGTGTGGTGGATTTAAATTTTGTTTAGTCTGCTGTCACCTCCCAAACTGCCCAAAGGCCCTAGTCATCATGTTATATCGTGCATATTATAATTACATATATAGGAGTATTATATCATTTATCTATATATACACACCTACCTCTATTGTTATTTAAATATTGTTATTTAAACATAGTTTGTTTATACATTTGTAACCTTGAAAATGGCTCCAGAGAGAGACAAAACGTCGGTTCTATTTTAAAGATATCAATAAACGTTTTTGTTTTATTTTTCTTGAGTGCAGCCATCATTCTTTTTTCTATGTAACTTTTTTGGCATTGCACCAGATATACGCTCTATTGCTTTGATTTGAAAGGCTGTACTGGAAAGCCTGGAATATACTTTGGCTATAAATATATATATATAATTTCCTCTAGGAATATTATCATGAATATATAATTACATTTAGGGATATTATCATGCATATATAATTACCTCTAGGAATATTATTTATCTTTATTCTATCACCGAAGATATAAATAAAAATTTGTCTTTATTCTATTATTCCTGAGTCGTATGTTTTGTTACGTATTGGTCAACTCCCAGCACCAGGAGATGAGAGTGAAAAGATTGGGAGTGCGGAGATCATGGGGCTGATATATATATATATATATATATATATAAGTGGACAAGAGCTAGCATGCAATCCATGGACTTTAAAACAGTAATACCTTATTATAACTTACAATAAATAGCCAAGTCGACATTTCAGCCCACTATACAGAGCTTTCTACTGTTTTAAACTCCTTGGAGTGCTAGCTCTTGTTCACTTTCAATGACCTCAACCAAATGTTTCCTGTAGTTGCAGATCAGACCTGCACAACGATCTGGAGTAATTTTGGACCACTCCTCTTCACAAAACTGTTTCAGTGTAGCAATATTCTTGGGATGTCTAGTGTGAATCGCTCTCTTAAGGTCATGCCACAGCATTTCAATCGGGTTGAGGTCAGGACTCTGACTGGGCCAATCCAGAAGGCGTATTTTGTTTTGTTGAATTACTTGTATGCTTTGGGTCATTGTCCTGTTGCATCACTCATCCTCTGCGGAGCTTCAGTTGGCGGACATATGGTCTTACGTTTTCCTTCAAATGTCTTGATAAACTCTGGAATTCATTTTTCCATCAATGACAACAATCCGTCCAGGCCCTGAGGCAGCAAAGCAGCCCCAAACCATGATGCTCCCTCCGCCATGTTTTACAGTGGGGATGAGGTTTTGATGTTGGTGTGCTGTGCCTTTTTTTCTCCACACATAGTGTTGTGTGTTTTTTCCAGACAACTCAATTTTGGTTTCATCTGTCCACAGAATATTTTGCCAGTAGTGCTGTGGAACATCCAGGTGCTCTTTTGCAAACTTCAAACGTGCTGCAATATTCTTTTTGGACAGCAATGGCTTCCTCCGTGGTGTCCTCCATTCTTGTTTAATGTTTTCCTTATTGTAAATGTGTCAACAAAAATGTTAGCATGTGCCAGAGATTTCTGTAAGTCTTTAGCTGACACTCTAGGATTCTTCTTTACCTCATTAAGCATTCTGCGCTGTGCTCTTGCAGTCATCTTTACAGGACGACCACGCCTAGGGAGAGTAGCAACAGTGCTGAACTTTCTCCATTTGTAGACATTCTGTCTTACCGTGGACACATGAACATCAAGGCTTTTGGAGATACTTTTGTAACCCCTTCCAGCTTCGTGCAAGTCAACAATTCTTGATCGTAGGTCTTCTGAGAGCTCTTTTCTGCGAGGCATGGTTCACATCAGGCAGTGCTTCTTGAAACCAGTAAACCCAAAACTGGTGTGTGTTTTTAAAGGGCAGGACAGCTTTCAGCAACACATCCAATAATATCACACTGATTGGACTCAAGGTTGGCTCACTCCTGGCTCCAATTAGCTCTTGGAGAAGTCATTAGGCTAGGGGTTCACATACTTTTCCCACACTGCACTGTGAATGTTTACATGTTCTGTTCAATAAACACATGAAAACGTATAATGTTTGTGTTGTATTATTTTAAGCAGACTGTCTTTTTCAAATTGTTGTGACTTAGATGAAGATCAGAGCACATTTTATGACCAATTCATGCAAAACTCCACGTAATCCCAAAGGGTTCACATACTTTTTCTTGCCACTGTATATATATATATATATATATATATTACACAATCTCTATGAATATTGTATAACACAGATAATTTATTTTATGGGTGTTGTATTCTATGGAGATTGTATCACCCTGAGGCATATTATATCACATGTACAGAATTACCTCTTGATTTTTTTAATCTATTAGTTCTGGAGAAAATGATACTGTATGTGCGAAGCGAACACAATGTCCCTTACGCCCTGCACCCAGAATAACCTGGAAATATTAGGACACGCACCTCGGATATCTTGGTGTATTCCGCCGTAGTCATAGAAATGGCTCTAGGAATAACACACCACCTGCAGTTTATGACCTATAGGGATATTACGCCATATGCAGGCAATATTACACCAAATGAAGTGTATTACCGTCAGGAATATTACTCCATATGCAGAGAATTACCTCTGTTCTGCCGCGCCATATGTAGCATCACCCCCAGGGATATTACATTATCGCCATGTGCACAGCATTACCTGTAGCTACTCCGCCATGTGCACAGCGTTGCCGCGGGGATTGCAGCGTCCAGGCTTTATCGCAGATTACTTGTTTTTTATTATTATTATTTTTATATTTCTCCTCACGCCCCTCGGAGCTTTACAGTAAACGGATCAGACGAGAGAGACGAGCAGCGAGGTGTGGAGAGACAGCAAAAGAAAAGGGGGGGGGGTCATAGATGGGACACAAGCAGATACAGCGGCTGCAGGGCTGAGGTCGGCAACAATGTAACTAAAAAGAGGTTTCTCTAATCCACTATGGACAAGACAGAATGAAGGGGCAAACGCTGCTTTACAGGTGGCAGCAGATCTATAGGATGAACGTGGTACCAAGGGGACTGTAAAAACAGCGCATATAGGTAACACATGGCTTTACGAAGCGGAGGAAGGGGAGGAGATGGAATGTCTGTGGAGTAAAAAGCAAAAATCTGTTGATGATAATGAGCGAGCAGGGCAAGGGATGGAGGGATAGGTAGAACGAGAGGCAAGTATGAATGAGACAGCCAAGAGAACACGACGGGGAGGAGGGGGAGAGAGAGGGGCCTCATTTGCCTAATATCAGGTTGGGGAGGCTGGTAAGCCACAGGCAGCTCTTAGTGGGAGAGAAAAAGCCCTAAGATTGGCAGATAATTATAACTGCTTGTATTGCGGCTGTCAGGGGACCCCCTACACTCAGTCATTACAGCAGGAGTGGGGGGTGAGGTGGAATGAGAGAGACGTGAGGGGAGGGGGGATAAAAAGTAGACGGCGCAGGGATAAGGCGAGAGCAAAAGCAGACAGGAAGAGAGAGAAAGGAAAGGTGGAAAAGACATCGACAAACCCACATAACACCTTGCTGTGACTTGCAAGGCATCGTTGGATTTGTAGTCTCGTGGCAAGATTGAGGATCATGGGGACTGAAGTCCTACGACAAAGAAATGGGTTGGTCTACATTTTGGTAACCCCTGACATGCATTACCTGCTGTCCAGGAAGGTGAGAGCGAACACAAAGAGATGGAGCAGAATCAGCAGACTTTTATACAGACATTACAAACGGCACAGAAAGGATGGGTGAAATAAAAAAACACCTGGATGAGCAAGCGAAAATTCATAAATAACCAGCCAGTTTATACCATCCCGAGTCACGCATATTACCACAATGGTCAGTTTTATTATCGTTACAATAAAATGATTATTATATTTTGTGAAGCGCCATTGTATACGGCAGAGCTTTACAATGGGAGGTCACATTGTAAAGCTCACGATGATACAAGGTCACGTGGATTGCAACATGTAACCACTAATATCCCCCTATGTTCCAGCCAGAGACCACTAATATTTGGTTATTATAGTCAGGAACCACTAATAATAGCCTGCTACACACAGAGGCCGCTAACCTGAGCACATTACAGCCAAGTATACTCAGTGCTCGCATGTTACAGCCAGTGACATCGCTATATAAAACATTTTATAACCTTATAGGCCACTTGCACTTCACATAAAGACGTAATTTAGCCGTACATCACTTTTCTCTGTGTAATATATTCATGTGCCAGTAATCACAGCATATTATAGCAATAAACCACGTCTATAAGCCTATTAGATTCCCTCGTATTCTAGCAGTATAGAGCCAGCGGCCAATTATAAAACAGAGCCGCAAAGCTCCGCGTGTTTTGGGCAGTGATATGACAAAACATGTTTCTCAACATGTATAAAAAGGCCCATTGCTTATAAATAAGGATTGCCCTCAGAATAGCAACATGGAACTCAATGCAACCCTGCAGTGTGTATATCACATAACTAGATGTCTAGTATCTCTGCATTCCTGTGTCATTCTCTATATATTCCTTAAAAGGACACCATAGCCGCCATGTTGATTTAATGTGATTTAAATGGACGTGGTTGGCTGAGTTTGCCCTCACTCTAAGTAGGGGTCCTGAAGGTCGATTCAGCCGGCTGAACTGGGAAGCCCACACCTTCACCTTCTGGACGGTGGTCAATCTGCATGTGCTGAGCCGCCTTCCAGGGTTCTGTACTTTCCCAATTGGCCATCGTCTCTCTATGTGCTTGCACTGAGAGCTGTTCGATTGGTTGGATGCTCGCGTCAGCGTCCAATCCCCTGCTTACTCTGGCAGGGGAAGTAACAGCGGCTTGCAGATCTGGCAGTGTGCTGGGCGCTGGATTAAAGGGAGAGTATTATTGGACACTCGTGGGTTAAAGTGGGCAGAGGAATTCAGGGAGGTCAAGAGAGTCAAATATATATCCTTCTCCATCCATGTAAATTAACCCTGTGGTGTCCCTTTATGTTAACTCCGGATCTAAGGTTATCAAAAGTCAAGTGAGTTAAAGGTGCAGTGTTACATTGTTACTCTGTTCTTTCTTATGTATCTCGCGTGTTACGGCAGGCTTTATGCTTTGGCTGTTAATCAGTCATCGCGTCTCGCCGTTGATTTAATGTATAAAATGTAAAAAGGATGAAGATCTTGATATAATTGGTGTCACTGTCTGCCTCTGTATAGTTGTGTCTGGGCAGGAATGGGGAATAGGTTATCCTCATCGTGTAATCCTTGACGGACAGGACTCCCGCGTGATTCCATAACCTGCAGTGATTGCGCTGACCTGCCCCCACTCAATAATCCCTGCCGAGTGCCAAGAAATGATCGTAACCAACTGGGCATCAGCTCCTTCCTCGCCGGAGAGCCAGCCACAATCCAATTCTCTGTATGCAATCAATAAAAACAATCACTGGGTAGGATTAGTTTTTCTTGTGCTTCATTACTTCCCAGCAGGCTCTTGCTTACCTCTGAAGGAGAGCTGAACGCGGGGAGTCGGCGGCGAGGTGTCCTTAGCGACGGTGTAGCAGAAGGTGAGCAGGACGCAGGTCCAGATCGCAGGGTCCCGGAGGTGCATCTTGCAGAGTGCGGGGACACCGAGGATCCTGACAAAAACAATGGCATTAATCTTTAGCGCAGCAGGTTAGGAGTATCACAGACATGCAGAGAATAGCGTGACACGTCACCCGGCCCTCTTTAATATTCAGACCTACTTATTTTTGCTTCCTTCTGTTTTATGGGGGTGGTTTCTCATGAATCGGATTTTATACCATTATTATTATTACTATTTTTTTTCACACGCCATCTCAGCAGCCTCAGCTTCAGGCTGGATCCCTTTTTGTTCTTTTTTCATTTTAATGTTTTTGTTTTCAGCTTCTCGAATTTGTTGTTATTGGAAAAGGATGTTGTGTTGAGCAATAAGACTGACTCCAAAGCAATGTCTGAGAAAGAGAGGGAGGAGAGCGAGAATAACCAGGCTGGGGGGGTCTCAGGTTTATGAAAAGACATACCACCAACTGCCTTAGATTAGTCTTCAATCATACAGTCCATCTGCCAATGACCTTAAAGAGATAGCGTTCCCTTTTTTTGCCCGTAGTTAATTGGGCAGAGGCTGCTCACAATCTCTGCCCAATAATGTCTTTTTATTTTCGTTGATTTTACTCACCTTTTCCCCTCTCGCCGCACGCTGCTCCTCCTCTTCAGCTCAGGGATTCCCGAACCCAGAAGTCCCTGAAGCTTTTCTGTGCAATTTGTGCTCCTATACAACTTGCGCAGCATAGGAACCACAAATTGTGCAGTGCTAACATTTTGCGTACTTTGCTTACACAAGTTCCGTAGCGCCTGCGCAGAGTGATGGATCAAAGCTGCACGCGCATGCACAGATCCAATCGATCACATCCTACCTGAGACCACTCATTATTGCTGGTGGTCCCAGAGAGGGTGATGTTGGCATGCTCTCTGCTTGCTGACATCACTAGTGACCGTTTGGTGACCAACAGCCGGGAATTCAAAAAGGTGGGCATTTCTCACAACTTGACCACTTGAGTAGAGTGTCCCTTTAAATTTGTATGTCCCCTTGGCATTCATAGATCGTTTCACTTAAGGCTGAGCTGATCCTGATCTTTGACTTGACCCTTAGTCAATAGACCCAATATGTCTGTGTAAAGCGAGACAAATCCATTATAGAATATGAAACCCGAAATATTCCAAAATCCCAAGACTTTTTAAGCATCGATATGACAGCAAAAGTGGAAAACTCCACCCTGACCTCATGCGATGGGCAACAAAATGATGATAAATGCTGTATGAAGCGCCGGTCAGGCTGTGTGTGTATAAAGTGTCTACCTGCTCCCTGGATTTATCACTCGCTGTCCTAGTGTCTCTGAAATAGGTATCTTACACGGTAACACATGGGCCAAAGGACGTTAAAGCGCCATTCAGCAGCTCTTACTACTAACAGGTCTATTCACTAATGGGTGAAGTCTGGAGAACTGGCAGGAGAAGAGAACAATCTAGACCAAATAGCCAAATTGGAAAGTGAGATAAATGGGAAAGAAATTTCTGGTTTGGCTATTTTGACCTACAATGTTCACTTCTCCAGTCATTCTCCTGAGTTTCACCTCTATTGAATAGACCTGTAAACCTGGACCATGTGCTGCCAGAGGCTGTGAGAACCTTTTTTATGTATGTTCAGTCCATGGTCACCTCTACTGACAGCAGGAGATAAAAAGGCAGACAGCATTATCATGCATTAATAATATGCGTGAGACCATTTAAAATATGCAAAAAATGATATATGTATTCACACGTATTACAATTAAAGAGGATAGAAGAAACGAGAGTAAAATACTTCACTACACAAACTGTAAGAGAATATAGAAAAACATTTACCCGTCCCAGCCAATCAGAAGCTTGCTTTGTGGTGAGACACAGAGGACCTCATTTGCAGGTCCTACCCAGCATTCCCTGTCCTGTTTTTCATAATGAGACTTTCTCATATACAGTTGTGTTCAAAATTAGTCAACCCCCAATGCTGTAAAGGGTTTTAGGGAATTTAGTGTACATTTGTAATTGTATTCAGAATGAAATCCTACAAGGACTTTTTAAAGAACCATATGCAACTAAAATGACATCAATTGGTTTTGTAATACAGTAGTAAATGTTTCTTTTGTGAATTCTTCATTGACACAATTATTCAACCCCTTAAAGACTACCACTCTGAAGAACAGAGGTTCATTCAAGTGTTTTCAATCAGGTATTGAAAACACCTGTGGATGTCACGGAGCAGCAATAAAGCATAATAAGCACCAATTAGGCAGCTTTAAAATGACTGTGATACTCGGCTCCTTCTAGACATTTACTGGTGTGGTTACAAACATGGTGAAGTCAAGAGAATGGTCCAGGAAGACAAGAGAAGAGGTGATTACTCTTCACAGGAAGGGCAATGGCTATAAGAAGATTGCAAAGATGTTAAACATACCAAGAGAGACCATAGGAAGCATCATTCGCAAATTCAGGCAAAGGGCACTGTTGAAACGCTACCTGGTCGTGGCAGAAAGAAGATGCTGACTTCGACTGCTGTGCGCTACCTGAAGCGTAGAGTGGAGAAAAGTCCCCGTGCGACTGCTGAGGAACTGAGAAAAGATTTGTCAGATGTGGGTACTGAAGTTTCAGCTCAGACAATACGGCGCACACTGCGTAATGAAGGCCTCCATGCCAGAACTCCCAGGTGCACCCCCTTGCTGTCTCCAAAGAATAAGAAGAGTCGACTGCAGTATGCCAAAAGTCATGTGGACAAACCACAGAAGTTTTGGGATAGTGTTCTGTGGACTGATGAAACAAAATTAGAACTGTTTGGGCCCATGGATCAACGCTATGTTTGGAGGAGGAAGAACAAGGCCTATGAAGAAAAGAACACCTTGCCTACTGTGAAGCATGGCGGGGGGTCAATCATGCTTTGGGGCTGTTTTGCTTCTGTAAGTACAGGGAAGCTTCAGCGTGTGCAAGGTACCATGAATTCTCTTCAGTACCAGGAGATATTGGATGACAATGTGATGCAGTCAGTCACAAACCTGAGGCTTGGGAGACGTTGGACCTTTCAACAGGACAATGATCCCAAGCATACCTCCAAGTCCACTAGAGCATGGTTGCAGATTAAAGGCTGGAACATTTTGGAGTGGCCATCGCAGTCACCTGACTTAAATCCGATTGAGAACCTCTGGTGGGACTTAAAGAAAGCAGTTGCAGTGCGCAAGCCTAAGAATGTGACTGAACTAGAGGCTTTTGCCCATGACTAATGGGCGAAGATACCCGTAGATGGCTGCAAGACACTTGTGTCAAGCTGTGCTTCACGTTTAAAAGCTGTTATAACTGTAAAAGGATGTTGTACTAAGTACTAAGATTGAATGTCACTTGGGGGTTGAATAAAACTGATAATGATGTGAGCACAGAAAAGACATTTGTGGTTATTTCATTATAAATGTTATGTTATATTTGTCTGACCTACACGTGCCTCTTTGATTTAATTGTAAGCAAGATGACTGAATGATCAAAATCAATGTCAAACTGGCCAAAACACTCAATTTCAGTGGGGGTTGAATAATTTTGAACACAACTGTATATATATATATTTATTTAGGTTTATGCGTGATACAGCGACCTGGGATTGAGTGAACTCTGCCACACCAAGAGATAAGTGACAAAAGCAGCCGGACTGAGCCGCCGCAGCAGTAATGCTTTATATGCCGACTGCGAGCCCCAGACAGCAGCCATCAAGTCAGCGGTGTCTCCACTTGTATTTATTACCTGAGCTATAGGTGAAGTGAGGATAAATCATTACGATGCTGCAAACATCTCTTTATATCAATTATGTGATTCATGACGGGTCTCACAGGGACCGGAGCTAAAATTGCCTATTTATAAATAAATAACAATTCAACCACCATAGAAAGGTTTATTCGTTTGTGCGAGAGTCGTAAATTAAAACGGTGAAAGACAGAGACAGATATTATTAGGGCCAGGATTTAATGACCCGGTGACTCCCTACTGTCCCACTGGTCCTGGCAAACAACAAAAGGATTTGGATAAAAAAAAAAAAAAAATATATATATATATAATTTTTTTTTATTTTTAACAAATCTGAATTAACTGGGCTTAGAGGATACTTTATGATCGTCTCGAATGGAAACTTTGCACAGATTCCGAGTAATCCTGATGAGCACATGCATGCAGGGCCGAATTAAAGCAAATCAAAAGGGGTTATTCAATAAGCAACGAACTTGCCACTGTATCGCACCGTACAGTGAATTTCACAGCACGGTACAATTTTGTTGCTGTTGGTCTATTCACTAAGCTGTGAATTTGACCAAATCTGGCGAAATGTCAGTGAAAATGTCTTGATTTTCAGTGATTCAGTTCAACATGTTTAAACAGGCGAATCCCATAGTATACAATGTTTTTTGTTCAACATTTACTCTTTTCATTTTCAGCAAACAGTCTTTGTATTCATTTTTTATATAATTTTTTGGTGTTATTTAACCCCTTCATGACGTGCAGGCATCGACCGTCGGGCGGGTGTCAATGCTGGCGAGGCCTACAGGTACGCCTCGCCGACAGGTGCCCTCAGGGGCCTCTAATTTGGCCTGCTGACGTGCGACACGCGTCATTGGCTTCAGAGGGGTAGCCTGAGTCAGACTGTCTCTCTGCAGCCAATGGCACGCTGCACGCGCCGGATACGGGGAGGGGCTGAGGTGGCCATTGAAGACCGCGGGTTGTACCTGTACGCCTCGCATCTTCAAGGCCCACTCGCCGCACAGACGGCATGGAACGTCCGGCGGCAAGAAAGGGTTAAACAAAAATTTTGATTCTCAATTTTAAAAAAAGGCTTTTTATTAAATTCTGTAACAGAGCTTTTTAATATTTTTAAAGGACCCTTTTTATTATTTACACACATTTTCATGCATTTTTATTGGTTTAAACACCTTTTGGAAGAATAGCAGAGGTCCATTTTTTTCCCTGCAGTTCGTCGTTCTTTGGGGATTCCATGTTTGCCGCACTTTGGGAACCCTGTGGGGAATAGTGTATTCAACGCAGTGTCGACAAAATGGAATCGCCGAAGTGCGCCGAACTAGAAAGCACTGAAATTTCAGTGCTTTCTGAATAACCCCTAATGAGTTTGTCAAGATAAATAGATTGTTTGCTTCTTTCCGAGGGCAGATTATTCAGTTTTCGTGCTGAGGACACTTAGGGGGTTATTAAAAAAGCTGGGTGTTTCCCCAAACGCCGACGCTTCATCAAAGAAAAGTCCAAGCAGCCGCAAAAGAAGCTTTGCTTGCAGTGAAGCTGCTCCTGCTTCTGTTCGGCTTTTATAATTTGTTACGTGCTGGGTTTGTCAATAATAAAAAATATGCCACGTTTTACATTATCCTGACTTATTTTTCCTTTTAATATCGTTCTTATTGCTCTGTGTTTAGCGTTATATCTACCCCCCCACCCGGCTCGCTGTAGGCCGCTGCTCGCTGTAGGCCGCTGCTCGCTGTAGGCTGCTGCTCGCTATAGGCCGCTGCTCACTGTAGGCCGCTGCTCACTGTAGGCCGTGCTCGCTGTAGGCCGCTGCTCGCTGTAGGCCGCTGCTCGCTGTAGGCCGCTGCTTGCTATAGGCCGCTGCTCGCTGTAGGCCGCTGCTTGCTATAGGCCGCTGCTCACTGTAGGCCGCTGCTCGCTGTAGGCCGCTGCTCGCTGTAGGCTGCTGCTCGCTATAGGCCGCTGCTTGCTATAGGCCGCTGCTCACTGTAGGCTGCTGCTCGTTGTAGGCTGCTGCTCGCTATAGGCCGCTGCTCACTGTAGGCCGCTGCTCGCTGTAAGCCGCTGCTCGCTATAGGCCGCTGCTCACTGTAGGCCGCTGCTCACTGTAGGCCGCTGCTCACTGTAGGCCGCTGCTCGCTATAGGCCGCTGCTCACTGTAGGCCGCTGCTCCTTCCAGCCCCGTCTCAGATCTGTATAGTAAAACCTGGGTTTATTTGGAGTCCAGATAAGCTCCCAATTAACAGAGAGATCACAGCGGGGATTACAAGAAAGAGAAATTCCACTCTCTGAGACACGTGCAGCGGGCGAGCCGGCTGTCCTCCCCCTCATAATGTTTGGTTTGGCATAAACAGGCGACGGCGCGGGTTACCAGGAGTGACAGAAATTAGTCAAGACAAAAAACAAACAAGCAAGCCCCCCCCCCAATTTCTTCCTCTCCCCGCTGCACATACTCTCCACCATGCGTGTAACATGTATCTGTTATATATGTATTATTATTATCATTTATATAGCGCCAACAGTTTCCGCGACGCTTTATAATAACCAAAGCGAACTAGATACAATTAAACAAACATAGGAGGTGTAGAGGGCCCTGCTCGGAGGAGCTTACAGTGCGTATGTATCTAGCGTTCCAAATAAATATTTTGCAATATTTATCAGTATTTGCTGATACTCATAAATTTATTTATCTTTATCACACTTTCAATGGCATTATGGGAGAAAATTCCTATATATATATATGTGTTTTATTTTTGAGACGCACCCGCACTGAATGCTTAGTTTAGGCTTAGTGCAACCCCCCCATGTGTTTTTTATATATATACACACACTGTACCGCTGATCATCTCATTTAGTTTCTGCGCATGATTATTATTATTATCAGATTTTATGATTGGATTTTAGTTTAATTCATGTCACTGCATCGGGCGGTTTTGTTGCGGCTTTGTCTTTCTCCAGCGCCAGCTAAGGAAATAAACCCAAGTGCACTCAGACACACACACACGACAATCATATAAGCCGCGGCGGTGACCCTGTCCTGTTTTCCACTCTCTGGACGGTAAAGGTGATGGCACAGTGTCTCCTAATAATGGTGTCGGAGCAGATCCTCCTCTCGTTAAGGGGTAAAGCAAGGCCCATAATGTCTCTCCATGTGTCCTTTAAAATGGTTGGTGTTTAGTGAGATACATCTTTTTGGATCGCTATGATCCCCCTACCTTTCATGTTACTGTAGCCGGCCCTTGATTCATCACTTGAAAGAATCCCTTTGTATATAAGGAGGGAAAAAGCAATGAGGATGAAAGACTAAATATCCTCAGACATCACAGAGCTTTGCGGGGGAATAAAAGGAGAACGGGATGAGGAAAGGGCCAAAGAAGCATTAAAGTGTCACGTGCCGTGAATGCAGAAGGGGTAGAATGATGAATTAGGGGATCCAGGTATGTCTGACAAGGCAGGAGAATGAGCATTAAGGACAAGTATGAAAAGAGTGATAAAAATCCGAGTCAGCTCTATGGGGCTTATTCAAGCAGTGCCGGGGTTTGCCAAAATTGCAAACATTGGTAAAAAATTACTGTTTTTGCAATATCTACAAACACTGGGGTTTCAGAAAAAGCAGATTCAAACAGCAGCAGGAGAAGCTTCACGGCTGCACCTGTTTGGATTTCCCTTTTTTGAGAAACACCGGCATTTCTTGCCATTGCAACAGGGTTTTTTTTTTCTCCAGTGTTAGCAACTTTGTGCTCCTTCACTAACCCCCTATATGTTACATAAGATGTAGCTCAGGAACCTCAGATGTTTCTGCACTACAACTCCCATGATACTCTGGCCATCTGCTGCATTCAAACAATTCAGGCAATTGTAGACCACCATCATCATCATCAAGGTTGGGCGAGCAGAGCTTCAGGGCCCTGCTATAGATCATTGATTTAAAGCCTTGGTACCTCAGATGTTTTGGGACTACATGTCCCATGATCCTCAGCCAGTCTAATTCATGGGACATTGGAAGGTCTGGAGCATCAGTAGTGGTGACAACCTTGCTGCAGATATGTCGCAACACAGAATGTGCACATCATGCCGCTCTGTACATTAACCCCTTATAGACCAAGGGTCTTTAAAGTCAATGCATTTTTGGCGGAACAGTTACGTCATTGGTCCTTAAGGGGTTAAACTGAATGGTGGGAACTTGTCTGGGAGCTGGTATTTCCAAACCATGATTCAGGGGAGCATTCCCAAAGTGACATTAAAATGTTTCTTTCCCCTTTTATATTCCCTCCAGCCACGCTTAGTCTGTTTTATATTCGAATTTTGGTTCGTTGTATTTTTATTCCAAAAGAAAAATTTTCCGGTTCCCTTTTTGTGTAAAAAATAACCTCTTATAGGACATAAAGGTCACACACACACGCCTCATCCTAAAGTCCGACCGGCTCCACAATCGGCACGCTTACCAACTGTGACACTTCACTGGAATGTCATGCGGTTCTCACCCTTCGGTTTTTGTTCATTATTTTGCAAAGGTCAGCCTGCAAAGGAACTTAGTCAATTTACACCTCGTATATCTACAACCTGTGCCATGGCGCTGCGTCCCTCGGGCTTTGTAATGCTTGACCACAATCCACGGGAGACTTTCCCCCTTTTTTCAATTAAAAAGAAAATAAATACACGTAGTTGTTCTTTCCCTCCTCGCCCCCTCCCTCCCCGTCTCTCTCACCCCTTCATATTTTGTTTCGCTTGCTGAATTTTGTAGCTAAAATAAACATGGGCTTTGCAAGGGAAAAGGAAGGAAGGGGGAGAGAGACTGAAAGGGAAGAGGGGAGGAGGAGAGCGAGTGAGCAAAGGGGGTGTATGAAAGAATGAATGAGCCAGGGAGAGATGGAGGAGAGGTGCATGGTAAAGATATTTAGAGGTGTAAGGAAACCAGTGCAGGAGACGTAGGAAAGCCGAGGGGAGAGGCAATCAAATGTGCACGGGGCAACGGGAGAGGCAATCAAATGTGCACGGGGGCAACGGGAGAGGCAATCAAATGTGCACGGGGGCAACGGGAGAGACAATCAAATGTGCACGGGGCAACGGGAGAGGCAATCAAATGTGCACGGGGCAACGGGAGAGGCAATCAAATGTGCACGGGGCAACGGGAGAGGCAATCAAATGTGCACGGGGCAACGGGAGAGGCAATCAAATGTGCACGGGGCAACGGGAGAGGCAATCAAATGTGCACGGGGGCAACGGGAGAGGCAATCAAATGTGCACGGGGCAACGGGAGAGGCAATCAGATGTGCATGGGGCAACGGGAGAGGCAATCAGATGTGCATGGGGCAACGGGAGAGGCAATCAAATGTGCATGGAGCAACGGGAGAGGCAATCAAATGTGCATGGGGGGCAACGGGAGAGGCAATCAAATGTACATGGGGGCATCGGGAGAGGCAATCAAATGTGCATGGGGCAACGGGAGAGGCAATCAAATGTGCATGGGGGCAAAGAAAGGGAAGCAGAGCCAGGCAAAAACAGGAGCGGGGGCAGTCACGACAAACCTTAGCACCCCTGATATTTCCAAACAGTGCCAGAGGAAGACCGAGCATCCTGGGTAATGTAGTCCAGACACCTGAGTGCTGTCAGCGATGCCTTGGATCAGCAAATAAGAGAGGGAGACAGACACGTGAGGCCTGGCAGAGAGGTGAGAGAAATACAAAGTGCAGGGCCTTTCCTACGTAATGTTTTCTTTTCCGTGCGCCCTGGGGGGTCGGAAACCCAAGAGCTGACAGGCAAGAGAGAAGGGCCTGAGCTGAACGTGGGCAGCGGGAGGAAGCGGAGCAGCTGGCACAGGAAAAACTCTTCCTTCCTGCGATGATTTAACAGCAGGTAATGATCTCTGGCTAGAAATGAAACGCCCTGCTTTGTAGCCAAATAAAAGTCAGTTTATATTGGAAAGTGTCTTTATATAAGACTGGACGCGGCAAGAAGCGGCACAGCATGAGAGGTGCCTGGGCATAACGGCGATGTAAGGTATCAGTGGGTTGGAATTACAGCCCGATGCCTGTTTTTAGCGTGGCGTGATGAATTATTCAGTTCAAGCTGAACTAGTCGGGGATCAGCTTTCACTGAGGAGGGGTCCCAGACAATGTAAAGGCTATATAATAGGACTGATACAGTATACATGACATGTAGCACTTACTCCCTCCTTCCCCGCGCTCGTGGTCTACCACAAGCTGCAATGTGATATTTCTACACACGGATCATTAAAAAACAACAAAAAGTGGATTTGTGACTAAACGGGGAATTCTAAAGAGCTGGTAAGTCCTGCAGTATAAATCAGCTGGAGATGAAGAAATTAAATGATGGAGAAATTTACATTTTAAGCCAAAACGTTCATTCCGAAGGTATACTGGCCAAATACACCCGGGTGTCCTGCATTTCTACACTGATTCACCTTTTTGTAAATAAACCCTCAGAGAAAATGGACAGAATAAATGTAATGAATATCAGATCAGGAAGTGGCTCAGCCAATCAGGAACCACCTTGTCTAGGTAATGGAGTCTGGAGTAATTCTGGTGGAGACATCTGGAAACCACGGTCTATGTGAGAAGGTCACTGTGCCTTTTTGTCCCAAAGCTTCCACAAGGTTCACATGTGATTGCAGGGTTTGGTGCCTCCCTCTAACTTTTAAAGGTTGTTAAATTGTTTCAGTTTCCAAATTTTTCTTTGGTTTTTTTATAAAGGGGATACACTAAATGTCCTGACCATTTACAAAGTTATAAAGTGGTCAGGATGTAAGGAGTGTCCAGCTCCTCCAGTCTGGAGAAATCGTTGGGTGAAGTGGAGGATTTTCCCCCTCACCCGACATCACCAGCAGCCGGGATTTTTTAATTTCCCGGCTGCCAGTCACTAGATCGGTCACTAGTGATGTCACACACAGAGAGCGGCCGACGTCACGCTCTGAGACCAATCATAGTAAGCGAGCGTTTTCAGAGAGGCAGCGATAGATCAGATCTGTGCATGCGCGTGCAGCTCCAATCCATTGCTCTGCGCAGGCGCTGCAGAACTTGTGTACGTAAAGTGTGCGAGTCCCGTAACGCTGCGCAATTTGCAGTAACAAGTGGGAGGCACATCTGCAAACTGCTGTAAGTCCTACACCGTTCACCTGAGTTGGATGTAGATACCCTCAAATTAAAGCTGACAGTCTGCAGTTAAAGCACATGGTGTTTGTTTCATTCCAACTCCATTGTGGTGGTGTATAAAGCCAAAGATGTTACAATTGTGTCCATGTCCCAATATTTCTGGACCTGACTGTAAATATACCCGCATAGACATAACACCGGGAGTGATGTAACACGACAAAAGATATGTAAAAACACAGGGAGCCATAACAAAATAAACATGGCTGTCTGCGGGGGAGACCCGTACGTGTTATAAATGGCTCGCTCTCAGCTCGGGGTGTTGCGGTAACTCATGGGTCAAGAAAGGCTACAACTACATCCCTTTGAATCTGAATGAGCAGCGAAACGGGGAGCTTGCTGCGTTTCTTTTCTCGCCGGTTACTGAAGCTCTGCCTCTTCCTGGTTGGCCGACACTCACCATCCAATCAGATCTTAGCCCTAGGGAAAAACTGAGGTCCAGCGTTTCCCTTGCTGAGCTGTCACTGCATGATTGTCCAGCTTCTATAGGGTAAATACTGACCACTGGAATGAGAGAAATGTGGCACCAGGTAAATCCAGAACAGCGCACTCAGGTCATAACAGCCTGGTAACAAAGTGCACAATGCGATGTTACTATGTACCGAGCGGATCACAGAATGTAAGATCACTATGTACCGAGCGGATCACAGAATGTAAGATCACTATGTACCGAGCGGATCACAGAATGTAAGGTCACTATGTACCGAGCGGATCACAGAATGTAAGATCACTATGTACCGAGCGGATCACAGAATGTAAGATCACTCCCGAGCGGATCACAGAATGTAAGATCACTATGTACCGAGCGGATCACAGAATGTAAGATCACTACCAAGCGGATCACAGAATGTAAGGTCACTATGTACCGAGCGGATCACAGAATGTAAGATCACTACCGAGTGGATCACAGAATGTAAGGTCACTATGTACCGAGTGGATCACAGAATGTAAGGTCACTATGTACTAAACCTATTTCTCAATAATTAGTAACAGTGTACTGAGCTCATTAAGTGTGATCACACAAAGCATGTTCATAGTATACTGAGCTCATTAAGTGTGATCACACCAAGCATGTTCATGGTATACTGAGCGCATTACAGTGTGATCACACAAAGCATGGTCATGGTATACTGAGCTCATTACAGTGTGATCACACAAAGCTTGGTCATGGTATACTGAGCTCAATACAGTGTGATCACACAAAGCATGGTCATCATGGTATACTGAGCTCATTACAGTGTGATCACACAAAGCATGGTCATGGTATACTGAGCGCATTACAGTGTGATCACACAAAGCATGGTCATGGTATACTGAGCTCATTACAGCGTGATCACACAAAGCATGGTCCTGGTATACTGAGCTCATTACAGTGTGATCACACAAAGCATGGTCATGGTATACTGAGCTCATTACAGTGTGATCACACAAAGCATGGTCATGGTATACTGAGCTCATTACAGTGTGATCACACAAAGCATGGTCATGGTATACTGAGCTCATTACAGTGTGATCACACAAAGCATGGTCATGGTATACTGAGCTCATTACAGTGTGATCACACAAAGCATGGTCATGGTATACTGAGCTCATTACAGTGTGATCACACAAAGCATGGTCATGGTATACTGAGCTCATTACAGTGTGATCACACAAAGCATGGTCATGGTATACTGAGCTCATTACAGTGTGATCACACAAAGCATGGTCATGGTATACTGAGCTCATTACAGTGTGATCACACAAAGCATGGTCATGGTATACTGAGCTCATTACAGTGTGATCACACAAAGCATGTTCATGGTATACTGAGCTCATTACAGTGTGATCACACAAAGCATGGTCATGGTATACTGAGCTCATTACAGTGTGATCACACAAAGCATGGTCATGGTATACTGAGCTCATTACAGTGCGATCACACAAAGCATGGTCATGGTATACTGAGCGCATTACAGTGTGATCACACAAAGCATGGTCATGGTATACTGAGCTCATTACAGTGTGATCACACAAAGCATGGTCATGGTATACTGAGCTCATTACAGTGTGATCACACAAAGCATGGTCATGGTATACTGAGCTCATTACAGTGTGATCACACAAAGCATGGTCATGGTATACTGAGCGCATTACAATGTGATCACACAAAGCATGGTCATGGTATACTGAGCGCATTACAGTGTGATCACACAAAGCATGGTCATGGTATACTGAGCTCATTACAGTGTGATCACGCAAAGCATGGTCATGGCATACTGAGCGCATTACAGTGTGATCACACAAAGCATGGTCATGGTATACTGAGCGCATTACAGTGTGATCACACAAAGCATCGTCATGGTTATACTGAGCTCATTACAGTGTGATCACACAAAGCATCGGTCATGGTATACTGAGCTCATTACAGTGTGATCACACAAAGCATGGTCCTGGTATACTGAGCTCATTACAGTGTGATCACACAAAGCATGGTCATGGTATACTGAGCTCATTACAGTGTGATCACACAAAGCATGGTCATGGTGTACTGAGCTCATTACAGTGTGATCACACAAAGCATGGTCATGGTATACTGAGCTCATTACAGTGTGATCACACAAAGCATGGTCATGGTATACTGAGCTCATTACAGTGTGATCACACAAAGCATGTTCATGGTATACTGAGCTCATTACAGTGTGATCACACAAAGCATGGTCATGGTATACTGAGCTCATTACAGTGTGATCACACAAAGCATGTTCATGGTATACTGAGCGCATTACAGTGTGATCACACAAAGCATGGTCATGATATACTGAGCTCATTACAGTGTGATCACACAAAGCATGGTCATGGTATACTGAGCTCATTACAGTGTGATCACACAAAGCATGGTCATGGTATACTGAGCTCATTACAGTGTGATCACACAAAGCATGGTCATGGTATACTGAGCTCATTACAGTGTGATCACACAAAGCATGGTCATGGTATACTGAGCGCATTACAGTGTGATCACACAAAGCATGGTCATGGTAATACTGAGCTCATTACAGTGTGATCACACAAAGCATGGTCATGGTATACTGAGCTCATTACAGTGTGATCAACACAAGCATGGTCATGGTATACTGAGCTCATTACAGTGTGATCACACAAGCATGTTCATGGTATACTGAGCTCATTACAGTGTGATCACTTACAGTGTGATCACACAAGCATGTCATGGTATACTGAGCGCATTACAGTGTGATCACACAAAGCATGGTCATCATGTATACTGAGCGCATTACAGTGTGATCACACAAAGCATGGTCATGGTATACTGAGCTCATTACAGTGTGATCACGCAAAGCATGGTCATGGCATACTGAGCGCATTACAGTGTGATCACACAAAGCATGGTCATGGTATACTGAGCGCATTACAGTGTGATCACACAAAGCATCGTCATGGTATACTGAGCTCATTACAGTGTGATCACACAAAGCATCGTCATGGTATACTGAGCTCATTACAGTGTGATCACACAAAGCATGGTCATGGTATACTGAGCGCATTACAGTGTGATCACACAAAGCATGGTCATGGTATACTGAGCTCATTACAGTGTGATCACAAAAAAGCATGGTCATGGTATACTGAGCTCATTACAGTGTGATCACACAAAGCATGGTCATGGTATACTGAGCTCATTACAGTGTGATCACACAAAGCATGGTCATGGTGTACTGAGCTCATTACAGTGTGATCACACAAAGCATGGTCATGGTATACTGAGCTCATTACAGTGTGATCACACAAAGCATGGTCATGGTATACTGAGCTCATTACAGTGTGATCACACAAAGCATGGTCATGGTATACTGCGCTCATTACAGTGTGATCACACAAAGCATGGTCATGGTATACTGAGCTCATTACAGTGTGATCACACAAAGCATGGTCATGTATACTGAGCTCATTAAAGTGTGATCACACAAGCATGGTCATGGTATACTGAGCGCATTACAGTGTGATCACACAAAGCATGTTCATGGTATACTGAGCTCATTACAGTGTGATCACACAAAGCATGGTCATGGTATACTGAGCTCATTACAGTGTGATCACACAAAGCATGGTCATGGTATACTGAGCTCATTACAGTGTGATCACACAAAGCATGGTCATGGTATACTGAGCTCATTACAGTGTGATCACACAAAGCATGGTCATGGTATACTGAGCTCATTACAGTGTGATCACACAAAGCATGGTCATGGTATACTGAGCGCATTACAGTGTGATCACACAAAGCATGGTCATGGTATACTGAGCTCATTACAGTGTGATCACACAAAGCATGGTCATGGTATACTGAGCTCATTACAGTGTGATCACACAAAGCATGGTCATGGTATACTGAGCTCATTACAGTGTGATCACACAAAGCATGTTCATGGTATACTGAGCTCATTACAGTGTGATCACTTACAGTGTGATCACACAAAGCATGGTCATGGTATACTGAGCGCATTACAGTGTGATCACACAAAGCATGGTCATGGTATACTGAGCGCATTACAGTGTGATCACACAAAGCATGGTCATGGTATACTGAGCTCATTACAGTGTGATCACGCAAAGCATGGTCATGGCATACTGAGCGCATTACAGTGTGATCACACAAAGCATGGTCATGGTATACTGAGCGCATTACAGTGTGATCACACAAAGCATCGTCATGGTATACTGAGCTCATTACAGTGTGATCACACAAAGCATCGTCATGGTATACTGAGCTCATTACAGTGTGATCACACAAAGCATGGTCATGGTATACTGAGCGCATTACAGTGTGATCACACAAAGCATGGTCATGGTATACTGAGCTCATTACAGTGTGATCACAAAAAAGCATGGTCATGGTATACTGAGCTCATTACAGTGTGATCACACAAAGCATGGTCATGGTATACTGAGCTCATTACAGTGTGATCACACAAAGCATGGTCATGGTTACTGAGCTCATTACAGTGTGATCACACAAAGCATGGTCATGGTATACTGAGCTCATTACAGTGTGATCACACAAAGCATGGTCATGGTATACTGAGCTCATTACAGTGTGATCACACAAAGCATGGTCATGGTATACTGCGCTCATTACAGTGTGATCACACAAAGCATGGTCATGGTATACTGAGCTCATTACAGTGTGATCACACAAAGCATGGTCATGGTATACTGAGCTCATTAAAGTGTGATCACACAAAGCATGGTCATGGTATACTGAGCGCATTACAGTGTGATCACACAAAGCATGTTCATGGTATACTGAGCTCATTACAGTGTGATCACACAAAGCATGGTCATGGTATACTGAGCTCATTACAGTGTGATCACACAAAGCATGGTCATGGTATACTGAGCTCATTACAGTGTGATCACACAAAGCATGGTCATGGTATACTGAGCTCATTACAGTGTGATCACACAAAGCATGGTTCATGGTATACTGAGCTCATTACAGTGTGATCACACAAAGCATGGTCATGGTATACTGAGCTCATTACAGTGTGATCACACAAAGCATGATCATGGTATACTGAGCTCATTAAAGTGTGATCACACAAAGCATGGTCATGGTATACTGAGCTCATTAAAGTGTGATCACACAAAGCATGGTCATGGTATACTGAGCGCATTACAGTGTGATCACACAAAGCATGGTCATGGTATACTGAGCTCATTACAGTGTGATCACACAAAGCATGGTCATGGTATACTGAGCTCATTACAGTGTGATCACACAAAGCATGGTCATGGTATACTGAGCTCATTACAGTGTGATCACACAAAGCATGTTCATGGTATACTGAGCTCATTACAGTGTGATCACACAAAGCATGGTCATGGTATACTGAGCTCATTACAGTGTGATCACACAAAGCATGTCATGGTATACTGAGCTCATTACAGTGTGATCACACAAAGCATGGTCATGGTATACTGAGCGCATTACAGTGTGATCACACAAAGCATGGTCATGGTATACTGAGCTCATTACAGTGTGATCACACAAAGCATGGTCATGGTATACTGAGCTCATTACAGTGTGATCACACAAAGCATGGTCATGGTATACTGAGCTCATTACAGTGTGATCACACAAAGCATGGTCATGGTATACTGAGCTCATTACAGTGTGATCACACAAAGCATGGTCATGGTATACTGAGCTCATTACAGTGTGATCACACAAAGCATGGTCATGGTATACTGAGCGCATTACAGTGTGATCACACAAAGCATGGTCATGGTATACTGAGCTCATTACAGTGTGATCACACAAAGCATGGTCATGGTATACTGAGCTCATTACAGTGTGATCGCACAAAGCATGGTCATGGTATACTGAGCGCATTACAGTGTGATCACACAAAGAATCGTCATGGTATACTGCTCATCATACAGTGTGATCACACAAAGCATGTTCATGGTATACTGAGCGCATTACAGTGTGATCACACAAAGCATGGTCCTGGTATACTGAGCGCATTACAGTGTGATCACACAAAGCATGGTCCTGGTATACTGAGCGCATTACAGTGTGATCACACAAAGCATGGTCATGGTATACTGAGCGCATTACAGTGTGATCACACAAAGCATGGTCCTGGTATACTGAGCTCATTACAGTGTGATCACACAAAGCATGGTCATGGTATACTGAGCGCATTACAGTGTGATCACACAAAGAATCGTCATGGTATACTGCGCTCATTACAGTGTGATCACACAAAGCATGGTCATGGTATACTGAGCGCATTACAGTGTGATCACACAAAGCATGGTCCTGGTATACTGAGCTCATTACAGTGTGATCACACAAAGCATGGTCATGGTATACTGAGCGCATTACAGTGTGATCACACAAAGAATCGTCATGGTATACTGCGCTCATTACAGTGTGATCACACAAAGCATGGTCATGGTATACTGAGCGCATTACAGTGTGATCACACAAAGCATGGTCATGGTATACTGAGCGCATTACAGTGTGATCACACAAAGCATGGTCATGGTATACTGAGCTCATTACAGTGTGATCACACAAAGCATCGTCATGGTATACTGCGCTCATTACAGTGTGATCACACAAAGCATGGTCATGGTATACTGAGCGCATTACAGTGTGATCACACAAAGCATGGTCATAGTATACTGAGCTCATTACAGTGTGATCACACAAAGCATCGTCATGGTATATGCTGCTCATTACAGGTTGATCACACAAAGCATGGTCATGGTATACTGAGCTCATTACAGTGTGATCACACAAAGCATGGTCATGGTATACTGAGCGCATTACAGTGTGATCACACAAAGCATGGTCATAGTATACTGAGCTCATTACAGTGTGATCACACAAAGCATGGTCATGGTATACTGCGCTCATTACAGTGTGATCACACAAAGCATGGTCATGGTATTACTGAGCTCATTACAGTGTGATCACACAAAGCATGGTCATGGTATACTGAGCTCATTACAGTGTGATCACACAAAGCATGGTCATGGTATACTGAGCTCATTACAGTGTGATCACACAAAGCATGGTCATGGTATACTGAGCTCATTACAGTGTGATCACACAAAGCATGGTCATGGTATACTGAGCGCATTACAGTGTGATCACACAAAGCATGGTCATGGTATACTGAGCTCATTACAGTGTGATCACACAAAGCATGGTCATGGTATACTGAGCTCATTACAGTGTGATCGCACAAAGCATGGTCATGGTATACTGAGCGCATTACAGTGTGATCACACAAAGAATCGTCATGGTATACTGCGCTCATTACAGTGTGATCACACAAAGCATGTTCATGGTATATTGAGCGCATTACAGTGTGATCACACAAAGCATGGTCCTGGTATACTGAGCGCATTACAGTGTGATCACACAAAGCATGGTCCTGGTATATACTGAGCGCATCAGTGTGATCACAACAAGCATGGTCAATGGTATACTGAGCGCATTACAGTGTGATCACACAAAGCATGGTCCTGGTATACTGAGCTCATTACAGTGTGATCACCAAAAGCATGGTCATGGTATACTGAGCGCATTACAGTGTTATCACACAAAGCATGGTCATGGTATACTGAGCGCATTACAGTGTGATCACACAAAGCATGGTCATGGTATACTGGAGCGCATTACAGTGTGATCACACAAAGCATGGTCATAGTTATACTGAGCTCATTACAGTGTGATCACACAAAGCATGGTCATGGTTATACTGCGCTCATTACAGTGTGATCACACAAAGCATGGTCATGGTATACTGAGCTCATTACAGTGGATCACACAAAGCATGGTCATGGTATACTGAGCTCATTACAGTGTGATCACACAAAGCATGGTCATGGTATACTGAGCTCATTACAGTGTGATCACACAAAGCATGGTCATGGTATACTGAGCTCATACAGTGTGATCACACAAAGCATATCATTGTTATATAACTGAGCGCATTACAGTGTGATCACACAAAGCATGGTCATGTATTATACTGAGCTCATTACAGTGTGATCACACAAAGCATGGTCATGGTATACTGAGCTCATTACAGTGTGATCGCACAAAGCATGGTCATGGTATACTGAGCGCATTACAGTGTGATCACACAAAGAATCGTCATGGTATACTGCGCTCATTACAGTGTGATCACACAAAGCATGTTCATGGTATATTGAGCGCATTACAGTGTGATCACACAAAGCATGGTCCTGGTATACTGAGCGCATTACAGTGTGATCACACAAAGCATGGTCCTGGTATACTGAGCGCATTACAGTGTGATCACACAAAGCATGGTCCTGGTATACTGAGCGCATTACAGTGTGATCACACAAAGCATGGTCCTGGTATACTGAGCTCATTACAGTGTGATCACACAAAGCATGGTCATGGTATACTGAGCGCATTACAGTGTGATCACACAAGCATGGTCATGGTATACTGAGCGCATTACAGTGTGATCACCACAAGCATGGTCATGGTATACTGAGCTCATTACAGTGTGATCACACAAAGCATCGTCATGGTATACTGCGCTCATTACAGTGTGATCACACAAAGCATGGTCATGGTATACTGAGCTCATTACAGTGTGATCACACAAAGCATGGTCATGGTATACTGAGCGCATTACAGTGTGATCACACAAAGCATGGTCATGGTATACTGAGCTCATAACCACATGCTGAGCTCCATACTTAAAAACTGGAAAGCTACATTTCCCATAAAGAAGTTCACGTGCGCAGGATGAGGACATGTTCCCGTTTTTTATATAAAACTAGTGTGACATTTCCCTTTGTGACTGCGGGAGTAACTTGCGCCTTATCTGCTGCAGTAATGCGGCCTGTTCCTGAATGCGTCCCTTTAGGTTAATGTCAGACGAGCGCAGTCTGAGCGCACTCTGCGTGCGGGCATAACGGACAGACGTACTGACGGAAGATGCTGTAGACCCCACACGATCTGTTTTTCTTGACGGACGTAAAAAAAAAAAAAAAAGGAATTATGGGAAATAAAAATAATATGAAAAATAATGAAAATTTGAAAATGATATGAAAAGCCATTGTGTGCGTCAAGGTGCTGGACGTCACAAATGCGCTGCGTCTGACGTCTCATCACTCACACAGAACACTATGCGGACGTGGCGCACTCTGCGCGTCCGTCTAGCGGTTTTACGTTCTTACCTAACTTGCATCCCTTTGCCACGTGCGTTGTGTGCGCGCAGTTCGGAGCGGATGCACTTTGTGTGTGGGTCTCTATTGCTCATGATTCTATGCTACGAAGGACTTTTAAAGTGTGCGGCAACACGGACGTGATCACTGCGCTCGTCTGACGCCTGCCTTAATAGTGCACAGAACTAAAGTGGCAAAACCAGAAAAAAGTGCTCGGATTAAACGGCAAAAAATAATAGTATGCTGCCGGCAGAGACGGAGATAATGTACAACTTGTAAAGCATGTGTTTTAAATGCTAATACTGCAATGCACTGATTGTGCTTATCATTCACAGCGAGAAGCGCATTGCAAATAAATAACGGGGGCCAAAAGGTCCCCAATGATTCACAATAGAGCCCGGCGTGATTACATACCCGGCACACTATTTGCATTAGGAGATTGTATAAAGCCACCCCGTACTATATCCTGCGACATACTGCAAGCACAAAGTAAAAGAGCAGGACCTTGAGATGCAGAATTTGCATTTAAATATATACCCGTGCGGCGTGATTACAGGGGCCGCAACGCACTACAAATACAGAACCGGAGGTCCGGGACGCTGAAATAGCAAAAGGAATAGCAGTTCAAGGTTATGGGCGGTTAACTGTTTCCTTGTGGTCGGCGCATGGTGCTCAGAAGGCGTTTTGTGACAGGAACCTGCACGAGCTGGTAATAATTAACTTCTCAAAGAAGGAAATGATCCGGTATTGTATCAGCGGTGATTTCAGCCGGCCCTTTGATCATCTTAAAGCAGAAGCCGTGTTATAAAAATGCAATCATGTATCTTCTTAATTTTTTATTCCACGATCATGAAACTCTCGCGGGGTTTTTACCAGGCGAGGTGGTTCGGAAATGTGTGGGAATTGCAAATTTTGGGCTAAATTAGGGGAGTCCTCAGTCATTCCATCAGCTAAGCCTGAGTGTTACAGGCGCTAAAATGTATATTTTATATATATTCGATTAAGGTCGTCCTTGCTGCTGTCCTGTTCCGCGTTTTTGTTTTTAATCCCAAAGTGGAGTTGTTTCTGGGGAGGGTATATATGAAAACATACCAGTTTCTCTCATGACAGAGAAGCAGCGTGGGGATATGTGGCTCGCGTAGAAAGCAGCTTTTGGTTTCGTTAGGTAGGACTCTCCTACCAGAGGTGCCGTGGCGTGGCAGGTGAGCTTACACTTCAATGGCCATTCAAGTAAACCAAAACCTCCGATTGTGTTTTGTTTCACATGGAGCTATAGGGATAAGCGCAGATGAGATCTTTTTTTCTTGTTATGTTTTATACATGTTTCTGGGCTGGATACTTCTGGTAGTTGCAGGCGTCCCAGTAGGGATCAGGCGTGACATGGTTTTTTCTGTATGTAATGGTATTGCAGCCGTCAGCCCTGCACGTTTTCTGCAGAATGAAAGCGCTCGGTAAATGATTTACCTGTGTCTAATAAACCTAACATGCCGCGAAAATGGTGCAACGAGGCAACACTCACACGAGTGACCGAGGGCCGCCTCCAGCTCCTCATTATTTCAAGGATTAGATTACTGGGTCATAGGTGTGCTGTGCCAGCGGCTCTAACATACAGTGTATGGTCAGTGGTGCGCGTGCACCCTCTCACATGCCTACAAAATCCCCAAAGGTTGAATGGGAGGCCAGGATTGGCCACTTTGCTTTGTGCGATTCATTTTGAGGTAAGGAGGTGCGGCATTGCAATTTTTCAGCAAGCGATACAATATATCAGTGTGACATCTTTTGACTCATTTTTCTTTGAGCATCTCTGCCCATAACCCCCCCCCCTCAGTAATTTTAGGGTCATCTCCTACTCCCCGTAGCGATCCAATCGTCACGTACATTTCTGGAACGCTTTCTCTCCACGTCGCTTCATATGAAGCTCATTGCATAATCCCTCATGATGTCATCTGCGCCCCCTCATCTCTCACAATAAATCCACAATATGCTTCTTAAAATGAAAGCTTTTCTGTTTCTGCTGACACGTTCCACCACCTACTCTCTAACCTAAGATCCCGTCCAGCCTGATGGCCTGCGTTTCCATCGCTTCCTGTTAAACATTGACTTTCTGCATAGATCAATAAACTGAGGTCTCTTCCGCCTCTCGAAGTTGAAGAGAAATCTCACTTGAGCGTGGCCGTGTGTCTTTTTAAGATATATACACTGTCTAGCCAAAAATAAAGTCACCCCCTGTAACATGTGGTTGTGTCACCTTTTTCTGTGATCGCGGCACGCATTCGCCGCGGCATCGTGTCGATAAGCTCATGCGATGTCACAGCATTTATTGGCGTCCAGAGCGGCATTAATTTGTGGCCAAGATCTTGTATTGATGATGGGAGAGTCGCGGCGCTGCGTAAAGTCTTCTCCAGCACATTATCCCAAAGATTAACCTCAATGGGGTTAAGGTCTGGACTGTGCGGTGGCCAATCCATGTGTGAAAATGATGTCTCATGCTCCCTCAACCACTCTTGCACAATGTGAACCTGATGAATCCTGGCATTACCACCTTGGAATATGCCCGCTGTGCCATCATGGGAGAAAAAACCCATTGATGGAAAAACCTGCTCATTCAGTGTATTCAGGGAATCACATGACCTCATTTTATGGTGAGTGGTATCACTCACTCCTTGGTGGATACTGTTAAAAATTCACTCAATTCTGTGAATAAATGGGTGGCACGGCAGTAAATTGTCAGTGAGCAGACAGACCCGTCAGAGAGATGCAGGGAGAGGTTGGCAGACCTGGAAGCAGGGTTTCCTTTGGCTTGTCGAGGAAAGTTTATTCAAAGGTCGTAATGTATGTTAGTTGTAAACGTCATGCCAGTAGATGCATATTCTGGAGCAGAATGAAGAGCCTATTTATGCACGTGAAAGAACAACTGGGTATTTCTGAGCGAGCTTCCCTCAATCAGGGATTCACCAAGATAATATTGTTTTAGGCAGACAGCCGGAGTTGTATGAAAATAAGGCTCGAGCCAAAACGGGCCGTGTTTTACAGCTATTGGCTCCTGTGCTTTGTATTGGGATCATTGTGACGGCTTTAGTTTGCTCTGCTGGCAAAGAATAGAGCCTGTTTAAGTAAATGGAGTTTGGGCCTTTCTTTTTACCTCCAATGTAACCTGTAACATCCCATTAAACAGGCTACAGCTCTATTATTTATCTTCATATCTGGTCATCATCCTATGTCTGCATCTATTAAGCCGTCCGCATCTCGCTGCCTCCCATCACCATCAATTCATCATCATATTAATTAGTAATGCCATCTCATTCAAATTATAACCTCTGCAGCATTACTTACAAAGTGTCAAATGTATAATCATCTCTGGGAATATCTCCCTCATGTCTAGCAACAATTCCCATAACCAATATTTATTATTCAGTAATCTCTGCTACTTCTCTTTAGAATTTAACTCCTGCTACACATTATCTCACACAGCTCCTTCTGGAACTCCATCTGCTGTGCAACCTGCCCTGAGCATATGCACTGTTTCCATTCAACATCTACGTTGGTTATAAAACGCCAACAACGCCATACACCTTGTCTGTCCATCCCCTACTGCTCTATACACCTTGTCTGTCCATCCCCTACTGCTCTATACACCTTGTCTGTCCATCCCCTACTGCTCTATACACCTTGTCTGTCCATCCCCTACTGCTCTATACACCTTGTCTGTCCATCCCCTACTGCTCTATACACCTTGTCTGTCCATCCCCTACTGCTCTATAACACCTTGTCTGTCCATCCCCTACTGCTCTATACACCTTGTCTGTCCATCCCCTACTGCTCTATACACCTTGCCTGTCCATTCCCTACTGCTCTATACACCTTGTCTGTCCATCCCCTACTGCTCTATACACCTTGTCTGTCCATCCCCTACTGCTCTATACACCTTGTCTGTCCATCCCCTACTGCTCTATACACCTTGTCTGTCCATCCCCTACTGCTCTATACACCTTGTCTGTCCATCCCCTACTGCTCTATACACCTTGTCTGTCCATCCCCTACTGCTCTATACACCTTGTCTGTCCATCCCCTTGTCTGTCCATCCCCTACTGCTCTATACACCTTGTCTGTCCATCCCATACTGCTCTATACACCTTGTCTGTCCATCCCCTACTGCTCTATACACCTTGTCTGTCCATCCCCTTGTCTGTCCATCCCCTACTGCTCTATACACCTTGTCTGTCCATCCCATACTGCTCTATACACCTTGTCTGTCCATCTCATACTGCTCTATACACCTTGTCTGTCCATCCCCTACTGCTCTATACACCTTGTCTGTCCATCCCCTACTGCTCTATAACCTTGTCTGTCCATCCCATACTGCTCTATAACACCTTGTCTGTCCATCCCCTACTGCTCTATACACCTTGTCTGTCCATCCCCTACTGCTCTATACACCTTGTCTGTCCATCCCATACTGCTCTATACACCTTAGCTGCACATCCCATACTGCTCTATACACCTTGTCTGTCCATCCCCTACTGCTCTATACACCTTGTCTGCACATCCCATACTGCTCTTTACACCTTGTCTGCACATCCCATACTGCTCTATACACCTTGTCTGTCCATCCCATACTGCTCTATACACCTTGTCTGTCCATCCCCTACTGCTCTATACACCTTGTCTGCACATCCCATACTGCTCTATACACCTTGTCTGTCCATCCCCTACTGCTCTATACACCTTGTCTGTCCATCCCATACTGCTCTATACACCTTGTCTGCACATCCCATACTGCTCTATACACCTTGTCTGTCCATCCCCTACTGCTCTATACACCTTGTCTGTACATCCCATACTGCTCTATACACCTTGTCTGCACATCCCATACTGCTCTATACACCTTGTCTGTCCATCCCCTACTGCTCTATACACCTTGTCTGTCCATCCCCTACTGCTCTATACACCTTGTCTGCACATCCCATACTGCTCTATACACCTTGTCTGCACATCCCATACTGCTCTATACACCTTGTCTGCACATCCCATACTGCTCTATACACCTTGTCTGTCCACCCCCTTCTGCTCTATACACCTTGTCTGTCCATCCCATACTGCTCTATACACCTTGTCTGTACATCCCCTTCTGCTCTATACACCTTGTCCATCCCCTTCTGCTCTATACACCTTGTCTGTCCACCCCCTTCTGCTCTATACACCTTGTCTGTCCATCCCATACTGCTCTATACACCTTGTCTGTCCATCCCCTTCTGCTCTATACACCTTGTCTGTCCATCCCATACTGCTCTATACACCTTGTCTGTACATCCCATACTGCTCTATACACCTTGTCTGTACATCCCATACTGCTCTATACACCTTGTCTGTCCATCCCCTACTGCTCTATACACCTTGTCTGTACATCCCATACTGCTCTATACACCTTGTCTGTACATCCCATACTGCTCTATACACCTTGTCTGTCCATCCCCTACTGCTCTATACACCTTGTCTGTCCATCCCCTACTGCTCTATACACCTTGTCTGTCCATCCCATACTGCTCTATACACCTTGTCTGCACATCCCATACTGCTCTATACACCTTGTCTGTCCATCCCCTACTGCTCTATACACCTTGTCTGTACATCCCATACTGCTCTATACACCTTGTCTGTCCATCCCATACTGCTCTATACACCTTGTCTGTCCATCCCATACTGCTCTATACACCTTGTCTGTACATCCCCTACTGCTCTATACACCTTGTCTGTCCATCCCCTACTGCTCTATACACCTTGTCTGTCCATCCCCTACTGCTCTATACACCTTGTCTGTCCATCCCATACTGCACCATACACCTTGTCTGCACATCCCATACTGCTCTATACACCTTGTCTGTACATCCCATACTGCACCATACACCTTGTCTGTACATCCCATACTGCTCTATACACCTTGTCTGTACATCCCATACTGCACCATACACCTTGTCTGCACATGTCTTACTGGGTATCTGTTCCATAATATTCTTGGTGACGGGAGTCTCCCCGTACACTGCCACTGTAACATATTCTTACACATATTCTTTGTGTACGGTTCTCATTGTGCTCAGGTTACCCCGTGTTAAGCCCTGGGAGCTAATGTTTCAGTACAGCCAGGTACCATGTTACATATTAGTAATAATGCACATTACACCTGCAGCTCCTCTGTGTGATCATTGCATGCTCATTAATACACTCGTTACATGCTGCAGTGCTTCGTCAACATTATATTGTAATAATGTCATTTATTTCCTGCTATTGTTCTGATAATCTTTCCTGTAGAGCAGATTGTAACGACGAGAACGGAGAAACCGACTCGCTAGACTCGTGGCGAGCGCCCAGTCAATAAGTCTCAAAGGGGCTTTAACTCATTTACGCCGTTAATTACTACTAGATAACAAATTAATTCATTATTAATTATCAAGCATCAGCACGGGGAGTAATTACTGTATTTCAGAGAAACCCTGTACAAGAGATCAGGCAGCCACTCATAGGCCTCATCCATGAGATAAGGCTCCTTCTACCTCCATCCATCCATAGAACAAAAATCACATTACAGGGTCACAACTGGAATGGGTAACAGCTTACACACATGCCTCGTGGGTAGCCGGCCCCACTCGTGCCCTTACAAAAGGAGCTTGTGCCATTTGCATTCCATTCTGCATGTTAGCTTTAAATGCCTGTTACCTTTCTATTAAAATGCAGATTAAGTCTCCATACAGCTCCACATCACAGTGTGCCATGTCATTACACTATGCTAATCATGTGTATATATTTACATATAACTATGCCTTGTGACACGCAGCTTTGTTCACTGTGACTCCTAGAACTGGCCCAGCACCTGTATGGTTTAATACCCCTACAGGGAGGCATGTACTGGCATTACGCCATGGTGGCCTGGCTGCCAACTCACCACTTCTTCAATTTATTTTGCAGGTTTTACACCTTCACACAGTCTGTGTTGTAATGTAACTGTATATTGTGTGACAAAAAAAAAGACAAAATATATTAAAGTATATACACACAGTGAGCTATGTAGCACGATCACACTCACGGTGGGTGGAGCCCTGTGTGAATGTGTGAGTGTGTGTGATCGTTTGTATACAAACATACAGGATGAGCGTCCCTTATCTGGAATTCTGAAATTTGACATTTTGTTTGAGCGCCGACACGACCCCAAAAGTGCAAAGTTCCCCCCTGACCTCATGTGACAAGGACGAAATGAACGAAAACCCTGTATAAAACGCCCTTCAGGCTGTGTATAAGGTGTGTATGAAACATACAAGATATCTCATTATTATATCCAAATATCCCAAAATACCAAACGCAGAACACATCTGGTCCCGAGCATTTCGGATCAGGGGTTTTCAGCCTGTATATATATATATATATATAACAGACGCATTGCATACAGTATGATACGTTATTTCCCTAATTAATGCTGAACGTGCATGAGCTTGGCCAGACAATCCTCCATGCGTTTTATGCTACGGATAGGGTTCCCAGGTCAGCCATGTCTTCCTAGATACATATAATGTATTCATGCCGTGAGCAGTGTATGAAAAATGCCACCCCACAGCCTGTATAATCCATACGCTGCAGGTAAGGAATCCCAGTTGACCTGCCTTGATTAGCATATGAAATATACTTGTTGCAGGGCATCACTTTTCCCTGTGTGCCCCTCTGCATCAAATACTAATGTGTCCAGGAAAAGATGACTGACCTGGCAGTGCGAGCTCCGGGTCATAGGATGGTGAATGCACGTGTGCAGTGGCTGTGAGCTCCAGGGTCCGTCTCATGAAGCCGTCGCTATTGGATGGATGGAGATGTGGTTGAAGGCGCAGAGCAGCGTGTGGGAACTTCTTTCATTGGCGAACAAGCACTCATTGAGTGGCAGAGTCATTCATGGACGCACAGAGCACCCAGCCAGCCCTCATGCTTTGTTTTACTGCAGTGGTTCCCAACCGCGGTCCTCAGGTCCCCCCAACAGGACAGGTTTTAACGATTGCCTTGGAGAAATGCAGACTGAATCCTGCAATCACTGAGCAGCAAATCCTATCACCTGTGCTGTGCTTCACATATCCTGCAAACCTGACCTGTTAGGAGGACTTGAGGACTACAGATGGGAACCACTGTATTTCCTTAGTGGTGGCCATGTTCACCTTCGGCCAATCAAGCTGCATTGTCATTGAAACATTGTGTGAAGCACTAGCAGGTCTATTCACTAAAGGCGAAACTCTGGAGGAGAGAACAATCCAGACCAAATAGCAGATTTTGAAACAGATAAATGGGAGAATTTTTCTGGTTTGGCTATTTTGACCTAGAATTTCCACTTCTCCAGTCATTCTCCTGAGTTTCACCTTTTAATGAATAGACCTGTAGGTGCTGCGTCTATCCCCCATGAGAGAGGATGCCTTGCTATATAGCTCTTTTACAGGGGGATCATCGCCAGGCCAGGGCGCAGTTGTAATTAGGGTTGCCAGATCGGCCATGTTTTCCTGAACGCACATAATTCATTCATGTTGATGGGCAGTGCATGAAAATTGCCACCCCGTAGCATGTGTAATCCATACACTGCAGGTAAGAAAGCAGAAAGGAATCCCAGGTAACCTGCCTTGATTTCCTTCCTGCAGCTTATTAATTATACACGTTGCAGGGCAGCACTTTTCCATGGGCTCCCCCTCTGCATGAAATAGTAATATGTGTCTAGGAAAACATGGCCGACCTGGCAACCCTAATTGGGACGAGTTTCCTAGGTTAACAGGAGATCTATTTTGGGGCCTGGTCTCGTTTTGGGGCCTGGTCTCGTTTTGGGGGCTCAATGGAAGCATAGATTTACAGGCCATTATAAATTCACCCTCTGTGCTACCTAATATACCTTATACGGTCCCCCCATGAAGTCTATGTGAGAGGCAGGACCCTGATGTGTTACCCCGTCCCCTACTCCTCACCTTCACCTTTTCTCCACCACGGGCGACCAAACAGGTTATTTCACGGAAAACTGACACAATAAAAGGAAGAAAAGAATGAGACCAAAGACAAAAACAAGTCTTTAAATGGCTAATTCTATTTAGCAGGGGTCTATTGGGAGGGGATTAAGGGCAGGGCTGGTTTAACCCCCCCACACAGTGGATAAGGCAGGGCAGGTTCCTCTTTGTTGTCTTTTTTTATTCGTTTTGTTTATTATCTTTCGCTGAGTAATGTTCAATTATCCTTGACACATGAGATAAAGAAACGGATCTGTTGTGGAGTTGCTCACACCCTGCATCACTCACTGAGAATTATACCTGCACAGGTGCCAAAACAGCACGAAATATGACAAAATAACTCCCAGCCTAAGGAAAACCAACATTCCAGCTCATTAAACCTTTTTTCTTGTTATTTTAACCAAAAAAGCTGGAATGCTGGACCAAAGAGTCAGTGTATGAACTTTCTGCGTGTTGCGTGGCGTATGCAGGCCGCCCTGTATTAACGTGTAATAAAGGGTGTCTGTGCTGCAGGGGATAATCGTGCAGGGGGCAAGGATGGAGCACAGGCTAATAGGTTCCAAAACGGTTTAAAATAAGGATAATCTCCAGCAGGGTCGCTCTTACAGTCTCACTGATCCGGCTTCGACTTGCCTCACATACATCTGGGGCCAATTTCCCGTAAAGAGAGGGCTTCAGCTCTCACGATCAAACGTTCACCTATTTATCTCCCCGCTGATGGTGCAATCTCGCCGAAAGCCTTCCAACCCGGTGGCATACAGGGTATCAACACATTATAAAAGCAAGGTGAGCTCTGTGTTCCATTCATGTACAGAAATCAATGGAGCTGCTCTCCGCCAGCATTCACTGCATAGATTACCGCAAGCTATAGAAAATACAATGTTTCAGCAAATAAATAGGACAAAACACACTATTGGGGCAGTAATAACCCTATAGAGCAGGGGTTGGCAACCTCGGCCCCCCCTGGTGTTTCTGTTCTACATCTCCCAAGAGTTTTCGCCAAACTAATGAGTAGCTGTGCATCATGGGAGATGTAGTGCCTTAATATTTGGAGGGTCAAGGTATAGAGTAAGGGGGGGAGCACTAATCACGTTGTGAAAAGCGGTTTCTGGATACACTGTCAGGTTAACTCGTGTTATATATCAGCCCGTCACAGAGACAAACAATCCGCTGCATTTCTATGAAATTAATGCTCCTGGAGCTGGCGTTTCATAGCATTAAATGAAGAACATTGCTTTATGGGGAGCAGCGTGTTATATGGAGTTAAATAAACATAGTGGCACTTCGTATGGCAATGTTATTGATGCAGTTTCATGGCAGAGAGGTGGGTAGGACATGCCAAGCACCACCTTAATGAAGCGCATGCTATTCTACACAGGCCCATCTGGGGGGCTTTTAAACCTCCCTGGGTTTGCAGATTTTTAATGCCCAGGGGGTCGATCCATACGGTCAGATACAACTTCTATCATAGCTATTACTTGGTCCTCTGTGTTTCTCTTCCTCCCTTAGTCAGTGGTTGTGCCGCTCGCCTCTGTAGCCTTCTCTAGTTCACGTTTTCTCTCTCCTGCCCTTAACCTCCCCGTTCATATCTATCCCCTTCTCTTCTGCTTTCCGTTTGTGTCTGTTACTCTCTGTGTCGTCGCGTCCGTCTACCTGTGTCATAATCACCTCCTTCCCTTTCCTCTACCCGTCTTTTCATCCTCTCTGGCAATCTGCCTCGAAAAAGAAATGAAACCTCCAGCAGCACAAAGACAGAAAGAACGAGGGAACGCAGGGCAAGAAAGAGAGTTAAAGGAACGAGGGAACGCAGGGCAAGAAGGAGAGATAAAGGAACGAGGGAACGCAGGGCAAGAAGGATAAAGGAACGCAGGGCAAGAAAGAGAGTTAAAGGAACGAGGGAACGCAGGGCAAGAAGGATTAAGGAACGCAGGGCAAGTAGGAGAGATAAAGGAACGAGGGAACGCAGGGCAAGAAGGATAAAGGAACGAGGGAACGCAGGGCAAGAAGGAGAGATAAAGGAACGAGGGAACGCAGGGCAAGAAGGATAAAGGAACGAGAGAACGCAGGGCAAGAAGGATAAAGGAACGAGAGAACGCAGGGCAAGAAGGAGAGATAAAGGAATGAGAGAACGCACGGCAAGAAGGAGAGATAAACGAGAGAACGCAGGGCAAGAAGGAGAGATAAAGGAATGAGAGAACGCAGTGCAAGAAGGAGAGATAAAGGAACGAGGGAACGCAGTGCAAGAAGGAGAGATAAAGGAACGAGGGAACGCAGTGCAAGAAGGAGAGATAAAGGAACGAGAGAATGCAGTGCAAGAAGGAGCGATAAACGAGTGAACGCAGGGCAAGAAGAGATAAAGGAACAAGAGAACGCAGGGCAAGAAGGAGAGATAAAGGAATGAGAGAACGCAGGGCAAGAAGGAGAGAATGCAGGGCAAGAAGGAGAGATAAAGGAACGAGAGAACGCAGGGCAAGAAGAAGCGATAAACGAGAGAACGCAGGGCAAGAAGAGATAAAGGAACAAGAGAACGCAGGGCAAGAAGGAGAGATAAAGGAAGGAACGCGGGTCAAGAAGGAGAACGCAGGGCAAGAAGGAGAGCTAAAGGAACAAGAGAACGCAGGGCAAGAAGGAGCGATAAACGAGAGAACGCAGGGCAAGAAGGAGAGATAAACGAGTGAACGCAGGGCAAGAAGAGATAAAGGAACGAGAGAACGCAGGGCAAGAAGGAGAGATAAAGGAACGAGAGAACGCAGGGCAAGAAGGAGAGATAAAGGAACGAGGGAACGCAGGGCAAGAAGGAGAGAGAAAGGAATGAGAGAACGCAGGGCAAGAAGGAGAGATAAAGGAACGAGAGAACGCAGGGCAAGAAGGAGAGATAAAGGAACGAGAGAACGCAGGGCAAGAAGGAGAGATAAAGGAACGAGAGAACGCAGGGCAAGAAGAGATAAAGGAATGAGAGAACGCAGGGCAAGAAGGAGAGATAAAGGAATGAGAGAACGCACGGCAAGAAGGAGAGATAAACGAGAGAACGCAGGGCAAGAAGGAGAGATAAACGAGAGAACGCAGGGCAAGAAGGAGCGATAAACGAGAGAACGCAGGGCAAGAAGGAGAGATAAACGAGAGAACGCAGGGCAAGAAGGAGAGATAAAGGAAGGAGAGATAAAGCAAGGAGAGGGAGCAAAGGAAAGCAACGGGTACAGACAGGAGAGAACACCGTGGAGAAATTCATATGTGTAAAAAGTGAATAGAGCAAGTGTGGATTTATTTCCTTGGATCCTCAGGGAAAAGTAAGCGATGGAGAATAGAGAGGGAGAGAGCCCGAGGCTTCGGACACGCAGCGCTGCCAAGATGTTCTGCAGGGCAGGCTGGAGATACAGTGTATCGGAGACAGATAATGAAGCGCAGAGAAAGAGAGAAAGAGGAGAGAAATAATATATATATATTAGACTGATGGAAAGGAGATTATAAAAGCCCTGGAAGAGCAGAAAGTGGCTGCTGGTTATCGTCATAATAAATCGATTTTTTCTTTGTTATTTTTTAGGCACTTACCTAACACGTCCCTCCGATGTCCGCACACACAGTCCAGAGGAGATGGAAGAGTATCACAAAGAATAAATTACCGACGGCAGGATTCACAGGTCAGGAGGAAATGTAAAATATCCACGCTCCTCCGATACCATTGGGCTTTAATCATTAAAAAGGCAAAATGAAAAAAAACCTATAAGTCTGCAGGGGGGCAGACATGGCAGCAACTTGAATGGGACGGGGGTAGCGATGCGCCTGGGAATGCCGGGGGGGCCTCTCCTCTGATCGTCAATGAGGGAGAAAAATTTATAAATCCAAGTGTTTCCTTGCTTTGATCTGCAGGTCTGGTTTCTTGTGTCGGGTCACCGGTGCGGTATGGTGGGCAGCAGGAGACGCTTCGCTGTCACAACCTCCTCCGATAGTGTTCTCACTGGAACTGAACAGCATCAGGCTGAGAAAGTCAGGAACTTGAAGGCATTTACATAAACCAGCCTCTTCCAGCCTCCTAAAGAGAGTCTTCCCACCCCCTCATCCTCGCACCGGCTCACCTGGCCCTCCCCTGCAGACACTCGTCCTCCTACCTGGCCCTCTCCATCCACAGGTCCCCTCACCTGCCAAGGTAGCGCGCTGGGGTCTGAGTGATGCCCCTTTCACTGACATTTCATCATAACCTGCGATTCCTAGCATTTTTCTTTCTTTTTATCCCCTTTTCCCCATATTATTATTAGTGTTTAATCACCGCACTTTTTCAAATCTTTCTCTATCTCTGTACCGGCAGATTATTTTGATCCCTCCACTGCATTCCCATCTCTTTAGTCAACTCTCACTGCATTTTATTAACCCTTATCTCCCATCTATATATATATATATTTTAATAAATCCTGTTTCCTTTCCATATGTCTCATCATTCTTAATTGCTGATTTCCCCCCTTCCCGGGTTTATCCGCTCGCTCTATCTGCTTTGCAAACCTCCGCCGTCTCTGATTCATCTTTTGCTGTTTTTATTGTAAAACACAGCTTTTTTTTATATCAGTTTATCAAACCCCACTTCTCCACCAGCCCCCCCATCCCCCACGCGCCTCATTCCGGGGCTTGTCAGAGGGATTTTGGTGATTTCCTTACTTCTCTCCTTGGATAATCTATCTTGTTATTTTGTTTCCTCTTTATTTTATTGCTAGTCATCTATCCTTGGCTGCGCCGTCTTTCTAATCTCCCCAGCAATCCCTGTGTCTGTGCTTCCCTCACTCCCCCATCTCATCCCTCTCCTCTTTCTCTCATTTCTCTTGCTATCTCCCCTTTACTTTATTACCCTCGCCCGTTCACCACTCGCCCTTCTTACCCCTTCTCTTCCTATCTCAAACGCCAGCCCATTCTACACTTACCTCTCCTGAAAGCCCAGACAGGCTGCTAATGAGTTTTCTACTGGACGCCAAGCACCGGCTTCTGAAATTACAGCCTATAAATCAGCTTTTATTAACCCTCTCAGCTCCCCGCTGGATCCCCCGCTGTCCTTTCCCAGAATCCCCCCCCCCAGCACTGTATGCACTTATTCATCAGAAGCCTGAAGGTTGAGTAAGGAGGGCTTGTAATGGGAGAGTGGGGGGCTTCTTCCTTGGGATGGGAGGGAGATCAGACAAGGAAAAGATTAATATAGTGTAGCGCAGTATTTTTTTTTCTCGTTTGGTAAATTGCAGACACATCTGCAGAGGATCTCCAGCTTGTTATCTCGAGATACACGCAGAGCCAGCGTCTCTCTCGCTTTAATACTGGATGGCCGGCCGCCGCTTCCTCTCCCCCATAACCATATGCAGGCCGTCACGTCTTTCATGTTGATTGAGCAAAGCATCTCGCTGCCTAATAAAAATAGTTATAAGCGCCCGTGTCTCCATCTGAACGGCCTCGCTCGGATGTCAGCGGGAGCGCGGCGGCTGTTGTTTCTGCTTATTGATCTGGTGAACGTTCCCGGCTGCGCCAGCATGCGATGGGTTACAGCGTCTACTCACTGTGCATATTATTGCATATCGCCGCCTGGCTTTACCCCCCAATTGTTATTATCCTTTTGCTTTCAGGGGTCTGAGCTCTTCTGGGACTCCCCCGTGTAGGATTTGGAGCTGTTGGGTGAATGTGGAAAAGACTGCAGCTCCCTCACATCATATTTTTGGGTACATATCCATTTTTGGGGGGGGGGATTGCCACTAGATCCCTTTTTTGTCTTGAAAATAACAAATCCCATGATGCTTTGTCAGGCATAAGCCAAGCTTGCACGATGTCAGCTACTGTTGCTCTCCGGGTGCTTTGTAACTACATCTCCAATTATGCTTTTGCCATCCAGGTGCTTTGAAACTACATCTCCCATGAAGCTCAGGTACTCATTAAATTGGCCGAGCCTCTTGGGTAATGTAGTTCCAAATCATCGGCGGGCCCTATCCCAACCCTGTCATTAAGTTAATGGCTCGATATGCTATTCTGGCCTTGCCACAAGATCCATATTGTACTTTATACCTCTTATACTTGGTATTCGAGCTGCTACTTTGCAGCTAACCTAGAGAAGAACAAGCTAGCGCAACATAGCTTTCTGTTCCAGTCTCCAGCCGGTATTCCTGACAGTATATCGACTCCCAAAGCCTGGTGGGAAGTGATTAAACTCATTAACCCCCCAAAAAGACTCCACACTTACCTCTGATCCTGCTTTGCAGAGGGCAGCGCAATCCACTATGTCCTCCGTCCAAGCGCAGCGTAACACTGGGAACAAATAGCTTGCGTGCGACCTGGCGTATGTGAGATCATGCAGGGTTATGCTTGGCATCTCCATAGAGTCCTATGGCCAACAGGAGCCAATAGCAGCAGTGGCATCGCTCCTGCTATCTGTTTATGGCTCCCAAATATTCCAGCGTTGCTATTGCAGCTCTCATCAATAGATGCTCCCTGTTCTAAACAAGTTTGAGTATGGACAGAGTTGCTGACGGCTCCTCTGAAGGGCCTGTAGGGTTAGGAAAACCTCTTGGGCCAAATGTTTCTCTCCCGTCACACTGAGCTCTTCTGGTTGGCTTTATACCTCTTTTTCGGGAAGGCTCTCCCATGCACTCGATGAGTTCTGCGTGGAGTCCCGCTGGGTCTTTCTCGACCTCATCCACTTTACTGAAACATCTAAACTTTCCTTCAAGGCTTCATCACATTTACAAATTAATTTCTCTCCACTTGAACGGGCGTAATGTGGTAAATCCCTCATTGACAAGTCCGTATTCGCTCAGATTTAAAAATTTCTAGTCCTAACATCTTCGACGTCCCTGCTCCTGACGCGGAATATCTCATAGCAGATGTGTCCTGAGCTGACCACGGCTGACCTGCCTGCAACATTCAGCACAAGTCAAGTCATCTGCTGTGAGGGGAAACGGGAGAGATTAACATGTCCACTAGGGGGACCTGATCGCAGACACCATGACCGTCTGGATCCTGGTCAGAGGGGATGAATATTCAGGGCATACATCAATTTCCCCTCAGTTTCCAGAAACATGTAAACAGGCCAGCGTGTCACGCGGAAAACAAAAGGAAAAATACTTTTTACTTCATCATGAAGATACACATGCGCGCGGATCGGCGTGTTAATGGGAATAGACGCAAGAGACGCTTATTGCATGGGGTAGGAAGCCATACATGGCACAGACGGCGCGTTTTACGTCCTTTTATTTTTATCAGCCAGCGGGACAGCATCTAGGACGAGCAGGAGAGCAAAGGAAAGAAAAGTTATACAGAAGCAGAAGATAAGTTTTGTCTGATACAGTGGGATGGGGCTGGCTCCCTGGGGTATTCCGAGGATCTGGGGTGGTTGTCAGGCCAAGTTGGTAAAAGTATCCTTGGAAGGAAATAAAGGGGGGGTTGTGTGGGGTGTTTGCGTCTGTATCTCCTGTTCTCCCCGCAGCAATGTACTGTTCATATCCAGGCTCCTTCAGGGAATCATTATCCGAGCTGAACCCAGGACCTTCCTGGAGGCAGGAAAATAACTACCAGGCCCAGGCAGCAGCGTGCGTGTCACTCTGTATCCGTGTGTCACAGTGTATCTGTAATAAATACGTATCCTCTGCACAGTTCACAGCATCAACCTGTCACATTCCATCGCCGGACATGTCCTTCAAGCACAAGGTCTGTATTATCCCAGCAGATGGTATATGGAACATCGTCATTACCGAGATATTCCCTTCATTAACCCTTCGGCTGTTACGCATTGAGAAAACAAGGACCTTCTGGCAGCCAAGACACTGTGTTGTCCTAATCCCCCCCTTACTCCCCTGTTAATTGAAGGTAATCTCCTGTCTGAGCTTCTCCATATTAGCAGGTACCTGCCAGCGTCTGAAGCACGCAGCAACTCAAGACCGTGTCATGAGGTCACATCTAGGGTCTGCGTGAAAATAAGGGGGAGGCGGAAGATGGGACAGTTAAGGACACGTTATGGCAAGGTAATTAGGGACTTGTCACCTCATTTGTCATAGGTTATTATCATTTCATTATTTAGCTGGCTGGAAATGAGGCGCAAAGCTCAGACGTGTTATTACATAATTAGGTGTTAAATTAAGCGGGAGACAACACGGGCATTGTGTGGATGGATGCACCGATCAGCGAAGGCAAAAAAACCACAAGAACAGGTCGGGAGAGACAAAGGAAGAAAGAAAATAGTGTAAAGGAGGTAAAAACATGAAGACGGGGATAGAACGAGAGCAAACGTGATATAAACTCATCAAAAAGAGGCGAAAGGTGTATTTACGTCGGGGTATAGTGTAAAGGAGGTATATACAGGGAGAGGGGGAAAGAACGAGAGCAAACGGGATATAAACTCATCAAAAAGAGGCGAAAGGTGTATTTACGTACGGGGTATAGTGTAAAGGAGGTATATACAGGGAGAGGGGGAAAGAACGAGAGCAAACGGGATATAAACTCATCAAAAAGAGGCGAAAGGTGTATTTACGTACGGGGTATAGTGTAAAGGAGGTATATACAGGGAGAGGGGGATAGAACGAGAGCAAACGGGATATAAACTCATCAAAAAGAGGAGAAAGGTATATATACGTACGGGGTATAGTGTAAAGGAGGTATATACAGGGAGAGGGGGATAGAACGAGAGCAAACGGGATATAAACTCATCAAAAAGAGGAGAAAGGTATATATACGTACGGGGTATAGTGTAAAGGAGGTATATACAGGGAGAGGGGGATAGAACGAGAGCAAACGGGATATAAACTCATCAAAAAGAGGAGAAAGGTGTATTTACGTACGGGGTATAGTGTAAAGGAGGTATATACAGGGAGAGGGGGAAAGAACGAGAGCAAACGGGATATAAACTCATCAAAAAGAGGAGAAAGGTGTATTTACGTACGGGGTATAGTGTAAAGGAGGTATATACAGGGAGAGGGGGATAGAACGAGAGCAAACGGGATATAAACTCCTATATACACTATAGTGTAAAGGAGGTATATACAGGGAGAGGGTGAGACGGGGATCTAATTCGGAAATGTATATTTATGGATGGAGTAGACAGGGAAGGTTGTATCAATGATTAACGACTGGAGGGGAGAATACAAAGCAAGAGGAAAGGGGACATAGTGGGGGATAAAGTAAAAAAGAGGTGAAAAGAGCTGGATAAATTGACAAAGGAAGGTCATGGCAACATAGGACGCAGGGACGGAGGTGTATTTATCTTTCTTACTTTTTCTCTTTCCAAAGAAAGGGGAGAAGAAATACAAAGGAAGAGATAAAGTGTGGAGAAAACAACAACAAAAATGTATAAACCACATGAAATACAAATAAAAAAGTTGGAAAGAACAAGAAAGAGAAACCTTGGGAAAGGTAAAATGCATATTAACAGGAAAACAGAGCCATGATTCTGAAACGTCACTGACAGGAGTATATCATCATTCAACAGGAATATACTGTGTGAAATATAAAAAGCTTCCTAACCCAGGTTTATTTTGTCTCAGTATTTGAACCCGTCGCTGCGTTTAGTGAATAAACCCCTGGAAAGAGAAACATCGATACATTGGAGCAGTGATACCATGAAATCTGATCGATGCACTTATATCGCCATGATAACTAGTGGTCTTTCCATTTGCTGTCCTTTCATCGAACGCACGATGGAGGCCTGTATGTAGGAGCAGGTGTTCGGCTATCGTCCCCAGCAGGAGACTTTATATCAGCCAGTGTTTTCCCTCTGTAATGATCCGTGGCGTGCGGAGGTAACAGGTCCCCCTCCCTTTCTACGTCCCTCTTATTGGCTCATGTAAGGAATGCAATTAGTGACAATTATTCTGTCAATATTTACATCTCTGCCAGTGTTTGAATTGGCCTCTGCTGTTCGCTTAACCCCGTCATTGCCAGTGTAAGTCACGCCTGCTGAGCACCGCCGGGGTGACAGTAAGAGAATCGCAGTCCCTAACGCTGGCGGGAATTCCTGATTTATCTTATGGCTATTTTGTTGGTTAGTGACCGGCCGGCAATGCTCTGATTGTGGCCAGCTGCTGGATTTTATTTTGTAACTCTGACTTTCTCCGTGTGTTATTCTGAGATTTGGCAATAGTAACAATGATTATCATTGCCAAAGTAATAAAAGTAAAGAGGTATGACTTTCTGTGGTGGGAATTATGGGAAATATTTCAGTTTCCATAGTTAAGCAGCATTGCCCTATAGTGAGGAACATGCTCTGCCACGCATTGTATGTATTTACAAATAAAGTGCCTTCACAAGTATCTCATTTACAGCAACGTTTATTCGAGTTTACAAACTCGTTGCTGGGAGTTTTATGGCTGTGCAGCTCTGTTATACTTCTGCACACCAGGAATATATGGAGGAGCCCCTAAAAAGACAGCCGCACACCCAGAATATATGGAGGAACCCCTAAAAAGACACCCGCACACCCTGAATATAGGGAGGAGCCCCTACAAAACACACCCGCACACCCTGAATATATGGAGGAGCCCCTAAAATAGACCCGCACACCCTGAAATATGGAGGAGCCCCTAAAAAGACACCTGCACACTCTGAATGTATGGAGGAACCCCCTAAAAACACACCCACACACCCTGAATATATGGAGGAGCCCCTAAAAATACACCTGCACACCCTGAATATATGGAGGAACCCCTAAAAAGACACCCACACACCCTGAATATACAGAGGAGCCCCTAAAAAGACACCCACACACCCTGAATATATGGAGGAGCCCCTACAAAACACACTCGCACACCCTGAATATATGGAGGAGCCCCTAAAATAGACACCCGCACACCCTGAATATATGGAGGAGCCCCTAAAAGGACACCCACACCCCTGAATGTATGGAGGAACCCCCTAAAAACACACCCACACACCCTGAATATATGGAGGAGCCCCTAAAAAGACACCCGCACACCCTGAATATATGGAGGAGCTCCTAAAAACACACCCCACACAGCACCTGATATATGGAGGAGCCCCTAAAAATACACCTGCGCACCCATGATTATGGAGGAACCTAAAAGACACCCGCACACCCTCCATATATGGAGGACCCCTAAAAAGACACCCGCACACCCTGAATATATGAGGAGCACCTAAAAGAACCCCAGCACACCTGAATATGAGAGACCCCTAAAAGACACCCGGTCCCCCAATATATGGAGAACCCCTACAAAACACACCCGCAAACCCTGAATATATGGTGGAGCCCCTAAAAGATACCCGCACACCCTGAATATATGGAGGAGCCCCTAAAAATACACCCACACACCCTGAATATATGGAGGAGCCCCTAAAAAGACACCCACCACCCTGATATATGGGGAGCCCCTAAAAAGACACCCACACACCCTGAATATATGGAGGAGCCCCTAAAAAGACACCCGCACACCCTGAATATATGGAGAGCCCCTAAAAAGACACCCACACACCCTGAATATATGGAGGAACCCCTAAAAGACACCCGCACACCCTGAATATATGGAGGAACCCCTAAAAACACACCCACACACCTGAATATATGGAGGAACCCCTAAAAACACCTGCACACCCTGAATGTATGGAGGAGCCCCTAAAAAGACACCCACACACCCTGAATATATGGACGAGCCCCTAAAAACACACCCACACACCCTGAATATATGGAGGAACCCCTAAAAAAGACACCCACACACCCTGAATATATGGAGGAACCCCTAAAAAGACACCTGCCACCTGAATGTATGGAGGAGCCCCTAAAATGACACCACGCACACCCTGAATATATGGAGGAGCCCCAAAAATACACCTGCACACTCTGATGAATGGAGGAACCCCCTAAAAATACACCCACACACCCTGAATATATGAGGACCCTAAAAGACACCCGCACACCCTGAATATGGAGAGACCCCTAAAAGACACCCATGTCCCCAAATATATGGAGAACCCCTACAAAACACACCCGCAAACCCTAATATGGAGGAGCCCCTAAAAAGACATCCACACACCCTGAATGTATGGAGGAACCCCCTAAAAAGACACCCACACACCCTGAATATATGGAGGAGCCCCTAAAAATAACCCGCACACCCTGAATATAATGGAGGAACCCCTAAAAAGACACCTGCACACCGAAATGTATGGAGGAGCCCCTAAAAAGACACCCGCCACACCCTGAATATATGGAGGAGCCCCTAAAATTACACCCACACACCCAATGTATGGAGGAGCCCCTAAAAAGACACCTGCCACACTCTGAAATTTGAGGAACCCCCTAAAAACACACCCTGAATATATGGAGGAACCCCTAAAAAGACACCTGCACACCCTGAATGTATGGAGGAACCCCTAAAAACACACCCGCACACCCTGAATATATGGAGGAACCCCTAAAAAGACACCTGCACACCCTGAATGTATGGAGGAACCCCTAAAAACACACCCACACACCCTGAATATATGGAGGAGCCCCTAAAAAGATACCTGTACACCCTGAATATATGGGAGCCCCTAAAAAGAGGTACATTAGGAGAACACAGAGAAAGCGGGATTTGGTTCCACAATAGAGACTTTTCCCTGTTTAATGGGGTCGTGGGGGTGGTATGCATACCTGTCCCCTATACCTGTTACCACGTTTTCTATGAGCTCTTTTCATGTGAGTTAAGGCAGTGGTTGGAATGCAGGAATGTGGTTGTTCAGGATCTCTTGTCAGCTGTACTCCTGTGCCTGCTCCACACCCTCTCGAGATGTTGTGTCATGTCCTCCGGTGATCTCTTGCAGGGGAAATCATTATGGTACAATGATTTTTCCCCCCTTTCATCCATTGCTTTCTTGCACAGAATCTGTCTTGAAGGTGTTTTTTCATTTTACCATTTACTTGTCTTATTTATCACATGTCTCAGGCTTCGCAGATGGAGAGTCCAGAACCAGATTGTGTACAACGTGTTGCGTTTCAATGCAGGGCTTTACCTTGTTATGGTTGATCATTGTCATTATTATAAACCCCAGCGTTGCACCTTAACTGACAGTCCCGGTTGCTGCCCCAGTTCTGCGCATGTAAGGTTGGGGAATCAGGGCTTTGTGTGTTGCGCAAAAATTTGTACAAGTGCTTTATCTCGGTAGAGAATTAAGGTCTCTCATAACCATATGATATCCCAACCCTGCATTTATAAGAGCACGTGTGAGGACATAGGGGCTAACATGCATGCATTTATTTATGGTGTACCCTGTGTCCCTGTAAATGCACGCTGCAGATTAGGATAATAGATTTAGACCCATTTATGATAGATTATACAAATTAAAAATAAATAGGAAGCCTTTGCATTTGCTGTAACTCCTCCTGTGTGTTCGCCGCTGCCCAGACCAGGAGGTAAGTACGAGGGACGCCGGCCAGACAGTCACGCCAATCCTATTATGCTACTGGCATGATGGGCATATCCGATTATCTCACGATTAGCAGGGATTTACAGGAGATGTAACGTGGATCTGTCATACAGGACAGAAGCGGCTTACTTTGGAGCTCCATTCATGTTTTTAAGAATGGAGCATAAAAGCAAACTCTCCATCGCACTTATTCACGGCTCAGGACGCTGCCAGCAGTTATTTCAGGGTTTGGGGCGTCCTTTTACGTGCGACAACCTGCCTTTTATTACCTGTTAATGACATACAGGGTTATTCAGAGAGCACCGAAATGTCACCCACATTTTGGTGCTCTCTCGTTCTCTGAAGTGCAGGGAAAAGCCGCCGAACGGATCTGAAAAACCCACCGATAGCTCACTGATACAATCCGTAAATATCGAATTGCTTCAAAACGCCGCAGGAAACCGCCGAACGTACCCGACCAGCCGCCGCAAACCTGCCGAATGTACCCGATGGTCCGCCACAAACCCATCTGAAAGAAAAAAACGATCCGCCATACACAGCGCCAACCAGCCTCCGGATAAAGCCGACAAGCCGACGAACGGGGTAAAAAAATAAAAAACAAAACGATTGAAACTTTCCAAATTTGAAACGCTGTCTGCAAATAAACTACTGGACGAAAACGTCTGGAATTAACATATAGGATCCTTTGAATAATAATAAAAAGGGCTGTTACAGGTAAAAAAACACCACTATTTAACCCCTTCACTGCTGACGACGTGTGGGACACGTCCTCATTGACGCACGTTACATGCTGAGGACATGCCCCACACGTCATCAGCTTTGCGGGACCCCCGGCGGAGATACTCATCTCTCTGTCCGGGGTCCCGCGGCGTTCTGACTTCAGCATCCTCAGACGCTGAAGTCCAGCTCCTCCCGGCGTAAATGACGTCATCGCGCCATGCGCAATGACGTCATTTCCAGGCGACCCCCCCGCAATGCCGGGAGATAGCCTGGAAGGGAGGGGGTGGATCCGTTCGGATCCCTCTCCCTCCCGATCGGGAAGGAGCAGTGCCAAAAGCCAGGCACCGCTTAAAAGGGGAGAGTCTCCCCTTTTAAGCGGTGCCTGGCTTTAACCCCTCAAGCGCTGGGTCGCACTTCAGCGCCTTGCGGCGCCGAAGTGCGGCCTAGCTCCGGTGGGGGCCACCATCTTGGATGGCGGCTCCACCCCCAGGTCCCCCCTCGCTGCCCGACATCATTACGCATAGCGTGATGATGTCAGATAGCCGGGGAACCCCTAGCTGCCCGGGTATTTCCCAAGGAAATCCCCTGGTGGAGATAGGGGGTTCCTGTGAACCCCGATATCTCCAGCTAGGGGGTCATGGAGGGTGTCATTTGAAAGGCCTGAGCATGGCCTTTCGAATGATTCCCAACATGACTAGGTACAAAGTAAAAATAATAAATACATTATAAAAAAAAAAAATCTTTTTTTTGTGTGTTATTTTTATTAATGCAGCAATATTGTTCCAATTTCAATTATAATGTGAACAATGATGCTGCACTAATGATTTTTTTCTATGGGGTGTGTTTGCTAAAAATCATGTAATTCCCCCCAAAAATTTTAACAAGTCCCCATTTCTAATTTTTCTACAAGCGCACCCCATAGAAAATATAACCGCAAATGCTCATGTGATAAAATGTGAAAAAAAAAACCACTTTACACACTGCGGATGATTAAAAACTCAATTTGTATTGCATTTTTTGTCATAATATACAGGCAGAACATGACGTATACATATAAAAATGATATATTATAAATCTGCGGAGTCTGACGGAAAGAACGATATATAATATGTCTGGGCCATATAATAAAATGTGGCTTCAAATCGCGTTTCAACATGATGAGCGAAAGCGGTAAAAATGAGTTCCGCACACAGCGGTGAAACGCCTCAGCAGTGAAAGCGTTAAAAAAAAACGTGATTTTTTTTTTTGCCAGAGAATTGCCTAAAAATAAAAAAAAATAAAGATACTTTTTGCTGCAAATTAAAATAATGAACAGTAAATATTTTTAACTTTGAAATCTATGGGATTCGCCTGATTAAAGCTGCTGAATGAAAACACCGAACATTAGGGCATTTCACTGACATTTCTCTGCTGTTCGGAGTCTCTGAATAGATTAACCATTGCTTCTCTATGGGGGATTTCACTACCGTCGAACAGCACTGTATTTCACTGGCAATTTGCAAATATTTAGTAAATTGCCAGGTTCTGAATAGCCGAATGGCCACGAAATGACACCGTATGGGGAAATTCACTGTTCGGTGCAATTTCGGCTGTCTCTGAATAACCCTGATAGTAATCCCAGGCAAGAGACGAAATATCCAATTAAACCCCCAATATGCAGTTACAAGAATTTATAAAGCGCCAACAAATTCCTTAGCGCTGTACAATGGGAGAGACGCGCACGGAACAGAAGGAGAGAGGACCCTGCTCGAGAGCTTACACTCTAACGGGTTCAATGGAATGATCCAGGCACCCCGAGTCTTAAAATATAGGAAATCCTCCTGATCCCTCTGCATTATTACCGGCTTCTGGTATTTGCATAAAATGCAAAACACAGACTAACCTTAGCTCCTTCGCTTGCAGGGTGGAAAACGATATACCCAGGGCATAAAAAGCTGAATGTTTTCCATAATCTGGGCCGGCTTTAGAGGATTTTAATGCAGTATGTGCATTCTCTCAGAAAATAAATGTAAAAATAGGTAAAAACAATAGATAAAAATAAATTGCACACACACGTTGCTCCCTTTGAACGTAATGCAAGATCAATGATTGATTGGCTGAGAAGTCTAAGCCTTTTCCTGGTCTCAAGGCATTATTTGCTGGAGGAGGATCAGAAATCCAGTAATTGGTGATACAGTATAAATAATTCATTCAAAATGTGCATTAAGATGTACGGATTTGATAAAACGGTCAATTAATCCAACACGGCGCTTTCAGCTCAAGCTCCAGCGTTATTTTCAGACTCGCCTCATTATTTCTTTATAAGAAAAACAAAAATTTAATTGAACAGCTTTCCAGCAAATTCTTTGCCCGTACATTAAAAACCTGTAGGAACACAACATCGCGCACACATCTGCTTTGAAAGTCAGAGTAACACCTTGCGCTGCTAACCTGGCATGACCCCCGGGTAATGAGCGCCATTACCGGGGACACTTTATACGTGTAATTGGCGCAGTGAGGACGGCGCTGCCTTGGGGGTATCACAGCTGGTCCCGTTAAGAGAATACGGGGACAGAAATCTGCAAAGCATCAGAATTATGAAATTGTTAATGCCGTGATTGGCGTCGGCCCTCGCTTTTCCTGGCCTTGGTCACCAGACAGGGAGTCGACGGCAACGATTCAAAATTTGGGAAGCTTTGCATCGATTTTATGAAAATAAAGGAATTCTTAGAAAGAGATACATGCGTTACTAAAAGTACAAATGTAACATTTCTGCAAAAAGTTTTCGAAGCTACAGGGGAAAAAAATAGTGGTTTCTGGTATCATAGTACAGGAGGGTGGGGTCGCACCTATTCCCTGATGGGGTGACTGCAACCACCAAATTGTATCCAGCCCAGCAACATGTATAAAACATAACAAGAAGAAAAATGTCATCTGCACTTATTCCTATGACACCATGTGAAACAAAACACATTTAGAGGCTTTGGTTTCTATTAATGGCCATTAAGAGTGTAAAAAACATCAAAGCACCTCTAGTGAAGGTGAGTCCTATCCAAAAAATGAAACCACAGGCTGCTATGTAGCAAACCATCACTGCTCACGCTGCTCAGCCTGAAAATGATGATGTTGAAACAAAATTAATATTTACTATAGGGGTTATTCAGAGAGAGCTGATCTGGCCCCGAAATTCCACCGAACAGGGAATTTACCCGTACAGTGTAATTTTCTTGGCCATTCGGCTATTCAGAAAGCAAGCAAATCCGGTGCCTGTTCGGCAGCAGTGAAATCCTCATAGAGAAGCAATGGTTAATCTATTCACAGACACCGAACAGCAGAGAAATGTCCGTGAAATGCCTTGATGTTCGGTGTTTTCATTTGGCAGGTTTAATCAGGCGAATCCCATAGGTTTCAATGTAAAAAATATTCCCATTTTTATACAATATCTAATAAACCGTTTATTATTTCAATCTTTAGTAAAAGTCTCTTTATTTAATTTTTTTAGGCATTTTTTGGGATTTTTTTGCCCAATTTTTTTTTTAAATAGCGTTTTTTTTTCTGTAACAGACCTTTTTATTATTATTGATAGGACCTTATATGTTAATTCCAGACATTTTCGTCTAGTAGCTTTTTCGCAAACAGCGTTTAAAATTTGGCACTTTCGATCTTTTTTTCTTTCTTTTTCCCGTCTGGCAGCTTGTCGAATCTTTTCTGCGGCTGGTTGGCGCTGTGCTGGTCGGCTCGTCAGTTGCATTTTGCGGCTGTGCGGCGTGTTTGTGGTGGTTGTCTGGTGGGTTGCCGGCGAGTTTGCGGCAGCGTTCGGTGGCCGATTCGCTGCACTTCCGGGACCCTGCGGTGAATGCTGAATTCACTGCAGGGTCAGTGAATCGGACCCTGCAGTAAACGCGCTGGACCACAAGCAAATGTACTGGACCACAAGCAAACGCGCTGGACCACAAGCAAACGCGCTGGACCACAAGCAAAGGTGCTGGACCACAAGAAAACACGCTGGACCACAAGCAAACATGGTGGACCACAAGCAAACGCGCTGGACCACAAGCAAACGTGGTGAACCACAAGCAAACGCGCTGGACCAAAAGCAAATTCGCTGGACCACAAGCCAACGCGCTGGACCAAAAGCAAACGCGCTGGACCACAAGCAAAGGTGCTGGACCACAAGCAAACACGCTGGACCACAAGCAAACGTGGTGGACCACAAGCAAACGCGCTGGACCACAAGCAAATGCGCTGGACCACAAGCAAAGGTGCTGGACCACAAGCAAACACGCTGGACCACAAGCAAACGTGGTGGACCACAAGCAAACGCGCTGGACCAAAAGCAAACGCGCAGGACCACAAGCAAAGGTGCTGGACCACAAGCAAAGGTGCTGGACCACAAGCAAACACGCTGGACCACAAGCAAACGTGGTGGACCACAAGCAAACGCGCTGGACCAAAAGCAGACGCGCTGGACCAAAAGCAGACGCGCTGGACCACAAGCAAACGCGCTGGACCACAAGCAAACACGCTGGACCAAAAGCAGACGCGCTGGACCACAAGCCAACGCGCTGGACCACAAGCCAACGCGCTGGACCAAAAGCAAACGTGCGGGACCACAAGCAAACGTGCTGGATCACAAGTAAAGTGCTGGACCACAAGCAAATGTGCTGGACCACAAGCAAACGCGCTGGACCAAAAGCAAACGCGCTGGACCACAAGCAAAGGTGCTGGACCACAAGCAAAGGTGCTGGACCACAAGCAAACGCGCTGGACCACAAGCAAACGTGCTGGACCACACGCAAACGCGCTGGACCACAAGCAAACGTGGTGGACCACAAGCAACGCGCTGGACCAAAAGCAGACGCGCTGGACCACAAGCAAACGTGCTGGACCACAAGCAGACGCGCTGGACCACAAGCCAACGCGCTGGACCACAAGCCAACGCGCTGGACCACAAGCAAACGTGCTGGACCACAAGCAAACGCGCTGGACCAAAAGCAGACGCGCTGGACCACAAGCCGACGCGCTGGACCACAAGCCAACGCGCTGGACCACAAGCCAACGCGCTGGACCAAAAGCAAACGTGCGGGACCACAAGCAAACGTGCTGGATCACAAGTAAAGTGCTGGACCACAAGCAAACGTGCTGGACCACAAGCAAACGCGCTGGACCAAAAGCAAATGCGCTGGACCACAAGCAAAGGTGCTGGACCACAAGAAAACACGCTGGACCACAAGCAAACATGGTGGACCACAAGCAAACGCGCTGGACCACAAGCAAACGTGGTGGACCACAAGCAAACGCGCTGGACCAAAAGCAAATTCGCTGGACCACAAGCCAACGCGCTGGACCAAAAGCAAACGCGCTGGACCACAAGCAAAGGTGCTGGACCACAAGCAAACACGCTGGACCACAAGCAAACGTGGTGGACCACAAGCAAACGCGCTGGACCACAAGCAAATGCGCTGGACCACAAGCAAAGGTGCTGGACCACAAGCAAACACGCTGGACCACAAGCAAACGTGGTGGACCACAAGCAAACGCGCTGGACCAAAAGCAAACGCGCAGGACCACAAGCAAAGGTGCTGGACCACAAGCAAAGGTGCTGGACCACAAGCAAACACGCTGGACCACAAGCAAACGCGGTGGACCACAAGCAAACGCGCTGGACCAAAAGCAGACGCGCTGGACCACAAGCCAACGCGCTGGACCACAAGCAAACGCGCTGGACCACAAGCAAACGCGCTGGACCAAAAGCAGACGCGCTGGACCACAAGCCAACGCGCTGGACCACAAGCCAACGCGCTGGACCACAAGCAAACGTGCTGGACCACAAGCAAACGCGCTGGACCAAAAGCAGACGCGCTGGACCACAAGCCAACGCGCTGGACCACAAGCCAACGCGCTGGACCACAAGCCAACGCGCTGGACCAAAAGCAAACGTGCGGGACCACAAGCAAACGTGCTGGATCACAAGTAAAGTGCTGGACCACAAGCAAACGTGCTGGACCACAAGCAAACGCGCTGGACCAAAAGCAAACGCGCTGGACCACAAGCAAAGGTGCTGGACCACAAGAAAACACGCTGGACCACAAGAAAACACGCTGGACCACAAGCAAACATGGTGGACCACAAGCAAACGCGCTGGACCACAAGCAAACGTGGTGGACCACAAGCAAACGCGCTGGACCAAAAGCAAATTCGCTGGACCACAAGCCAACGCGCTGGACCAAAAGCAAACGCGCTGGACCACAAGCAAAGGTGCTGGACCACAAGCAAACACGCTGGACCACAAGCAAACGTGGTGGACCACAAGCAAACGCGCTGGACCACAAGCAAATGCGCTGGACCACAAGCAAAGGTGCTGGACCACAAGCAAACACGCTGGACCACAAGCAAACGTGGTGGACCACAAGCAAACGCGCTGGACCAAAAGCAAACGCGCAGGACCACAAGCAAAGGTGCTGGACCACAAGCAAAGGTGCTGGACCACAAGCAAACACGCTGGACCACAAGCAAACGTGGTGGACCACAAGCAAACGCGCTGGACCAAAAGCAGACGCGCTGGACCACAAGCCAACGCGCTGGACCACAAGCAAACGCGCTGGACCACAAGCAAACGCGCTGGACCAAAAGCAGACGCGCTGGACCACAAGCCAACGCGCTGGACCACAAGCCAACGCGCTGGACCAAAAGCAAACGTGCGGGACCACAAGCAAACGTGCTGGATCACAAGTAAAGTGCTGGACCACAAGCAAATGTGCTGGACCACAAGCAAACGCGCTGGACCAAAAGCAAACGCGCTGGACCACAAGCAAAGGTGCTGGACCACAAGCAAAGGTGCTGGACCACAAGCAAACACGCTGGACCACAAGCAAACGTGGTGGACCACAAGCAAACGTGCTGGACCACACGCAAACGCGCTGGACCACAAGCAAACGCGCTGGACCACAAGCAAACGTGCTGGACCACACGCAAACGCGCTGGACCACAAGCAAACGTGGTGGACCACAAGCAACGCGCTGGACCAAAAGCAGACGCGCTGGACCACAAGCCAACGCGCTGGACCACAAGCAAACGTGCTGGACCACAAGCAAACGCGCTGGACCAAAAGCAGACGCGCTGGACCACAAGCCAACGCGCTGGAGCACAAGCAAACGTGCTGGACCACAAGCAAACGCGCTGGACCAAAAGCAGACGCGCTGGACCACAAGCCAACGCGCTGGACCACAAGCCAACGCGCTGGACCACAAGCAAACGCGCTGGACCACAAGCAAACGCGCTGGACCAAAAGCAGACGCGCTGGACCACAAGCCAACGCGCTGGACCACAAGCCAACGCGCTGGACCAAAAGCAAACGTGCGGGACCACAAGCAAACGTGCTGGATCACAAGTAAAGTGCTGGACCACAAGCAAACGTGCTGGACCACAAGCAAACGCGCTGGACCAAAAGCAAACGCGCTGGACCACAAGCAAAGGTGCTGGACCACAAGCAAAGGTGCTGGACCACAAGCAAAGGTGCTGGACCACACGCAAACGCGCTGGACCAAAAGCAAACGCGCTGGACCACAAGCCAACGCGCTGGACCACAAGCCAACGCGCTGGACCACAAGCAAACGTGCTGGCCAACAAGCAAGCGTGCTGGACCAAAAGCAAACGTGCTGGATCACAAACAAACGTGCTGGACCACAAGCAAACGTGCTGGACCACAAGTAAACGTGCGGGACCACAAGCAAACGTGCTGGATCACAAGTAAAGTGCTGGACCACAAGCAAACGTGCTGGACCACAAGCAAACGTGCTGGCCAACAAGCAAGCGTGATGGACCAAAAGCAAACGTGCTGGATCACAAACAAACGTGCTGGACCACAAGCAAACGTGCTGGACCACAAGTAAACGTGCTGGACCAAAAGCAAACGTGCTGGATCACAAACAAACGTGCTGGACCACAAACAAACGTGCTGGACCACAAGTAAACGTGCTGGACCACAAGCAACCGTGCTGGACAACAAGCAAACGTGCTGGACCACAAGCAAACGTGCTGGACCACAAGTAAACGTGCTGGACCACAAGCAAATGTGCTGGACCACAAGCAAACAAGCTGGATCAAAAGCAAGCGTGCTGGACCACAAGCACATGTGCTGGACCACAAGCAAAAGTGCTGGACCACAAGCAAACGTACTGGACCACAAGCAAACGTGCCGGACCACAAGTAAACGTGCCGGACCACAAGCAAACGTGCCGGACCACAAGCAAACGTGCTGGACCACAAGCAAACGTGCTGGACCACAAGTAAATGTGCTGGACCACAAGCAAACGTGCTGGACCACAAGAAAATGTGCTGGACCACCAGCAAGCGTGCTGGACCACAAGCAAACGTGCTGGACCACAAGTAAATGTGCTGGACCACAAGCAAACGTGCTGGACCACAAGAAAATGTGCTGGACCACCAGCAAGCGTGCTGGACCACAAGCAAACGTGCGGGACCAAAGTAAACGTGCTGGATCACAAGCAAGCATGCTGGACCACAAGCAAACGTGCTGGACCACAAGTTTATCGTTATCAATGTTATTGTTAATATTGAAGGAGTTTGTGAAGCAGAGCTGCTGTCTCTTGTGTTCATGAGCAGTTTGTCCTAATAAAGCTACATTGTCTACAGGCAAAAATGATACATATAAGCTTCGTATTTCTAAAGCTGCTTCATAATGAGGGTATGAGGACACAAGGTGGATGGAATGGATGTGATAACCTCTGGAAGGTTTGTAGCACGGTCGCTTTAGTTGATGGAACATGATGGGTATTTTCCATCTCCTGGGCGTTACTCATAAAAGGCCCTCTGGATACCTAGGTCCAGGCTTGTTTCTATGTCTGTATCTCCGGTTTCTTCCCTCTTTTTGGAAATCCCACCTTTAAGATGTAAGACCACTGTCTTCCTGTACCTTCAACCCCCCCCCCATCTTTTCTTAAGCAAGTGTAATACAGCTATTATTTGGATAGGTTTTAGAGACCCCCCTCCTGGGTTCCAAACACCTGTTCCCCCACCCACTACTAATCATTTCCACCTCGTGCCTTCCTTATCCTGCAATTATCAGGGCGACTTAGTATCTTTCATCTCATTGTGCACGTTTGGCTCTTTTAGAGGGGGTAAAAAGCTCTTGTTCCTTACCCCATGGGGTGCTTGGAGGTGTTAGATTCCCTCTTTGTTTTTTAATAATGTTAAGAACAAGACCCTGTTCTCCTGATGAGTTTAGGTGGACCTCGATGAGACCCCAGGAGATATAAGATGCTCTATGGCAGCTTGGTGGATTCAATGAAACCTGTGCATGCTGGGTTTGCTGGGGTCTACAGGCCATTGCCCACTTTCCCGTGGAATCCCAATTCTTTTCCAGATTTCCATATAGAGCCAGAAGAGCGTCTTTCCTGCTCTCTAAACGATCATAAAGTCTCAGGAAGGGTTAATAAACCCATGTTGATCACAGGGTATGACTCCCCTTCACGATCGTTCGATGTAACCCTTTACTTCTCCATCTCTTATTTTTTTCCTTTCTGCCAATTGCTGCGGATCTCAAGTAATACCGACTATAAAGTCACTTTTTCCTGCAATCTTCTGCTGTACATGTGAATAATTCTCATTCCTGTGTATCCTTATTCCGTTCTTGGCGTGAGTTTTTGGCTCTTGTCAGTATTTCCAAAAATTTATATGCCTTTGCAGCGCCCTGACCCCGTGAACCTTATCAAGGGAACGCATGAGATTCTTTCATTTGTATATACTGTATATATGTATTTATTTGTCGTATTTTGAGCCTTAGCTCTTTAATATGTGTTTTCATAACATGAAAAGGGTTATTCAGAGAGAGCCGATCTGGCCCAAAAATGTCACCGAACAGGGAATTTCCCCATACGGTGACATTTCGAGGCCATTCGACTATTCAGAGAGCAGGCAGTTCGCCAAATTTTGGCAAACTGCCAGCAAGTACGGTGTCTATTCGGCAGCAGTGAAATCCCCCATAGAGAAGCAATGGTTAATCTATTCACATTGAACAGCAGAGAAATGTCAGTGAATTGCCTTGCCATTCAGTGGTTTCATTCGACAGGTTTATTCAGGCGAATCCCATAGGCTTCAATGTTAAAAATATTCCCGTTTTAATTCAATATCTAATAAATCGTTTATTATTTTAATCTGCAGCAAAAAGTCTCTTTATTTATAGATTTTTTTTTTAGGATCTTTTAGGGATTTTTTCGGCCAAATCCCCCCCTTTTTTTAATAGCGTTTTTTCTTTTTTCCGTAATAAACCTTTTAATCATTATTCGTAGGATCTTATATGTTAATTTCAGGCATTTTCACTGAGTAGTTTTTTTTCCAAACGGCATTTAAATTTTAACACTTTCAAACAGTTTTTTTTCTTCCTTTTAACCCTTTCGTTGGCTTTTTCCGGTGACTGGTCGGCGCTGTGTTCGGTGGCTTTTTACAACGTGTTCGGCGTGTTTTTTGTAGCAGGTTTTCAGGTCTTTTCCCTGCACTCCTGGGACCCGGCGGTGAATGCTGATTTCACCTCAGGGTGGGGAAATTTGATTCCCTGAAGTGCGGGGAACGAGAGAGCATCGAAATGTGGGTGCTCTCCGAATGACCCCCCAAATCTTTCCTTGTCTAAACTCGATTTCACCTCCTGGGGTGAAACGGATGGAAATTGAGTTTGGTGTTTAATAAGTGGAAATCGTATAAAATCGGGGTCCACATTTCTTATCCCTTTTAATAATAATGGTCTTTTTTGCTCGTTATTAAGTGTAGTGTGTATTTATTAATACATTACGTTACTTTTTTAACGTCGGTGATGTTTGTCCTTTAAGCAGCCAGAAGTGGTCGGTGTAAAAATGTTTTGTATTAGATGGGAAGCCTCATGTAGTGGCGTAGAATTAACCATGTCCTGACCTCGAATTCTTTACTAAGAAGGCAGAGCTTATAGAGCAGGACTGAGTATCACCGGTGTCAGCTCAGCATCCTCCGTATGGCCGTCAGTGTAAGTATGTGAGAGTGTGCCTGAACCCTGAGAGCTCTGCGACGTTTCCGAGACACTCTGTAACACTCCGCAGACACACAGTATACACTCACACATGTGCACAACAGGCTGCAAGGTGAGAGGAGACAGGCATGTATCGAGGGGGGGCTGCTTTAGGGTCACCATAGCAACCAACCATCGGTAATTAAATCCAGACCCCTACAACTTCATCTTCCTGCATCTGCACAGGCCGTGGATGGGTTAAGAATATTTCATGGGAGGGGGCTTGGCAAGGAACAATAAAGGGGTTTTTGTAGAGCAGAGGTAGTTTTTTGGTGGGGGGATTATGATGCGGCTTGGGAGCACATGGCGGAGCTGTGTTAAAATGAATAGTTACAGGGATCTTTATTTGGCCAAACAGAAATTCTCTTGTTACGCCTGGCTCCACCAGAGCCGCTTATACAGAAAAATGGTTATATAGAGTGCGATCACAGGGAGCATTTATATGAGGTAATTACGGGATTACTGACAAGTGGTTATTGCGTGTAGCGAGGGAGTGAAAGTGAAATTAAACGGCTAAAAGGACCATTTGATCTTACAGCGATAGGATCTTTTCCAGCGTATAGGATGGAGACGGCAGCCGGCTGCATGGGCAGCGTTCCCATTCATGCTCTGTGATGAATGAAGCCGATTCAGCCACACGACTCAAACTTATAGCAGGTATCGTGATTGGTGTTTAGGTATCTGTCATTTGATTGGGCCAAACCTTGGGCTTTTAGAGGCGGGGCTTACTACGGTCTCACCCTCGTAGAAACACTCTAGGGGTTATTCAGAGAGATCCGAAATGTCGCCGAAATGTAACCGGACACTGAAATCCAGCATACGGGGCCATTTCATGACCGTTCGGCTATTCAGAGAGCAAGCAGTTTGCCAAATTTTTGTGAATTGCCTGCACGTACGGTGCCTGTTCGACGGCAGAGAAATCCCCATATAGAAGCAATGGTTAATCTATTCACAGACACCGAACAGCCGAGAAATGTCAGCGAAATGCCCTGCTGTTCGGTGGTTTAATCAGGCAAATCCCATAGGCTGCAATGTTAAAAATATTCCCGTTTTTATACAATATCTAATAAACCGTTTATTATAATATTCTGCAGTAAAGAGTCTCTTTATTGATTTTTTTTAGGATCTTTTAAGCATTTTTCGTGACTTTTTCTCAAAATTTTTTTTTTTTTTTTTAAGGCTAGGGTCAGATGAATGCAGTGCGAACGCGCGTGCAGCCGCACTTTATCACAGCCGTAGTAGCAGCAAATGAGGGGCAATATACGAAGTACGGCCACACGAAAGTGCGGCCTGGCAACGGAAGCGGCAAACAAACGCATTTTTTCGAGAACGTGATACCGCTAGTACTGACGTACAGAGTGCGCTGCGTCCACTAGCGGCGTGTATGCCTGATTAGGAGACGTCAGACGCTGCTAATGTCCGGCCAACATAACGTCCAGACGCAAAAAAGTGTTAATTGATGATCCGTACAAAATCACGGACGAGACTGCGCATCGTATGACCACTATCGCGTATTCCGTGAAAAAATACGTCCATTCGTTCTAACGCACTTTTTCACGGACGACGCGAAAAATGCGTTTGTCTGACCCTAGCCTAAATCGTTTTTTCTGTAACAGCCCTTTTTATTATCATTCATAGGATGTTTATATGTAAATTACTGGCATTTTCGTTCAGTAGTTTTTTTGCAAGCAGCGTTTCAATTTTGAAACTTTAAATCAAACAGTTTTTTTTTTATCCTGTTCGTCAGCTTGTCGGCTTTTTCCTGCAGCTGGTCTGCGCTGTGATCGGCAGCTCGGCGGCTTTTTCCAGCGTAGTTATTGTGGCGGGTTTGCGGCGGGTTTTCCTTGCACTCCGGGGACCCTGCAGTTGTACTTGAGTACACAGCAGAGTTGGCGAGCTAGAATCGCCCCGAAGTGCAGGGAACAAAAGGGCACCGAAATGTTGGCGACATTTCGTTCTCTCTGAAAAACCCTGTCTGTAGCGGTTATTCAACGAATTTTGCCGTAGTTGCTAACTGCTAAAAAAATTACATTTATTGCTACTTTGTCAAACTTTGACTATCCAGAAAAGTAAAATTTAACCACGAAAGGCAAAGTTCCTTCTGCCACACCACCGTTTACTTCCATGACATGTGCAACCTGCCTCTGTGCTCCATTCTGTGTATTCTGCCGTTGTTTGTAAGACCAGGAAACATACTTCAGCCACTATAAAGTGACGATCTTCATGAAATTCCGATTGAGAACATTGCTGGGTAACTTCCCTCGACTGCACGGTGAAATCGATGCTAAGTAACTGCTGGACAGTCCATAGCAACTTCAGCAGAACGTACAGCGAGCTACGGCGCAGCTTCGTCAAATATGAAATCAGCGCAACTGATCCATTTTCAATGTTCTTGAACCCAGGACATACTTGAAAACGAGAGAAATCTCAATGTATCCTTCCTGGTAAAATCCTTTATGAATAAATAAATTTTAATTCCTTGAAGTTCGTCGAACAATATTCACCATTCTTTCATTAAAATGACCTCAACTTTTTGCCGGTGGGAGGGGGGTCGAGGTGGGGCAGGAGGAATAACAGCATTAACGCAGGAATGTTGGAAGCTTTCAAGTGTGGAGGGGAATTAACAAAGCGCTGTAATTGTAAGGATAGGATTTATCCTCAAGGATAGAAGGTAAAAGAATTAAGGCCTTTGAACTATGGTGCTGGAGAAGACTCCTGCGAGTCACTTGGACTGCAAGGAGGTCAAACTGGTCAGTCCTAGAGGAGATGAACCCTGACCACTCTTTAGAAGGCCAGATCCTGAAGATGAAACTCATATACTTTGGCCACCTAATGAGAAGGAAGGACTCACTGGAGAAGAGCCTAATGCTGGGATAGATGGTGGGCAAAAGAAGAAGGGGACGGCAGAGACTGAGGTGGCTTGATGGAGTCACTGAAGCAGTGGACTCCTGAAGATGGTAGAGGACAGGAAGGCCTGGAGGAACTTAGTCCATGGGGTCACGATGGGTTGGACACGACAGCGCAACTAGCAACAATAGAAGGTAATACAAGAATCTCATGTAAGGGAAGATTGAGCTTCCGGAGCAGAAGACAGACACGTCGGACAGGTAGCTTGTGATAAGGTTGAGGGGGCTGTGGTGCGATCAGCGTGGGATTGGTATTTCTAGAAGTCTTCAGCATATTGGTGGTAAAAAAGAAAACTTTGGAAGCAGCATATTTATATATAAATGGAAAAGAGGAGAAGGCCAAAAGAGCGATCCTTGGGGAACTCAAACCATGCTATCAGGGGCCATTCATTTTGGTCTGTGAAAATCCGACATACAGATCATCCGGTCAGTGACAATAACCTCATCTGTGGACATCTGGTTTGTGGAAACTGAAGCACAGAATCCTGGAGCCGTCAAATAGATCCAACAGTGACAACTTTTGAAGCCTCACCATGTATCTTTGGTGCGAGACGTGAGATGCCGATCGACTCTCCAGTAATATCAGCGTTGCCTCTCCAACAGCCACTTGTCCGGCCGCGTCTGTATACGTGTCTCTCGCCAGTGCTCATGTTAGGAGCTGCTGGTGTGTTGTGAACATGTTTGTAGAGGTTATGTTTCAAGGGTTCCTCGAGCTGGTTCTCAAGAGGGGAGATAATTAGTAAGCGGATAGCTCCATTAGATGAATCCCCTCGATTTGTTACGGTTTGTCCTGTGGATTCAGCTGCTGTCGCCTAAACTTCAACGAAGCCCGGTGTTGTTGCGTGAGCTCCTCCTGTCAGTGTTATTGTACGCCCTGCTCCTGCGGCGAACATTTTCCAGGCGTGGCTGGCCATGTCTGTGCTTGCGGCTTTGTCGCCGGCAGTGAAAGTTTGCGTTGACCTCGGCACTCACGCTTATTGATAAATCGACTTCCAAGATTTCCAATTTTTCAGGCCAGTTAGAAGAGGTCATAGGTGAAAGTACCTTAAAGCTAATTTAATTCACGTTCCTCTTTAAAGTCTAGAGGTTTTCCTTTTTGACATGGCCGTGGGATGAATTGTACATTTTCGATCAATTTTGTGATTTTTGCCAATATTGGCAGTGTGTTGGGGCTTTTACATACAATACCACTAACACCAAACTCTGCCTTCTCGCTTGCCTGTTGGAGGGCGCCTTCCAGTTACCTGTGGGCTTAATACGTGGTGTTTTTGCAGGTGGTATTGTGTGTAGCCTTGAGTAATGTTTCTTTTGTGTTGACCTCATCTCGTGTCATATCTTTGCGGTTTGCATTCATTGTAAGTCTATTTTTGACCTATTGTGTGGGTCAACAGGTTACCATATTTTTCAGTGAACCCCCACAGCCTAGATTTATTGTGTTCCTCTTATTTATGTCTTAAACACCTATTGAACATAAGTGAAATTGTTTTATTGTTGTCTACTGTTTTTTTTTTTTGTTTTTTTGAAGAGGGCAGATGTAATTTCACGGCCCTGGAAGTAGAACATCCAAATGATTGATGTGGAAGAAACCTTTAAATGGACATTCTAGTACCGTAATGGCATGTTCTATTCTGTTCTGGTAGTTTTTTTAATGCATACACATTATTCCAGACAGAATTTTATTTTACGTGTTTGTTGACATAACTCAAACAATTCCTTGGGTCGTCGTGCCATGCTCTCATCGGGATCAGACTTGCCATTTTTGCACCTCACCGAGCCTCCGCGTCGTTTCATTTTACTTTTAATTTCGAGATCTCTTCATTTTATTTTTAATTTCGAGATCTCTTCATTTTGGCTGGTTCCCAAGAAGGAGTCTCCGCTACGCAGCCTCATGTACCCGCTATACTCATTAAATTACTGCATTTCCAGGGAAAAAAGGGAAATATTCAGCTTCATTTAGGCAGGGCAATTAGTTTGATGTGTGCGGTGCGAGCAGCTATCTCGTTTTGCCAAGTCAGATGTAGCACCGTCTTGTTGGCGGCTTCCAGCGTGTTTGTATTGTTTATTACTTTGCCAGCTGGATGATGCTTTGTTTGTCGACATGTCTTTGCGTGTGGTGATGATTGATCTGTTGCTTTTCTCAAGGTCTTTAGCACGTTCTTCGTTTGTTACTTGGACGATGCCTTTGTTTTAATTGATCATGCATGTGTTCGGTGTTCAGAGTTATATAACAAATAACTATCCTTTTCATTCCGTCGCTTTGATCGATCACCTTAGTTGGTGTGATCAGTCTTGAAGGTTCCACTTTAGGTTCAATTAATTAGATATATTAATCTTAATGCAAAAAAAATGCTACAATAAGCCCAATTTCAGACACACGTAGTGTCACTCAGGTGGAGGGACCTTCAGTTCCTGTAGAGGATACAATGTAATCAGCATTCAGAGGTTCCAATTGATGAGTTATTGAGCTGTATGTGTCAGTGGGAAGAGTTATTAGTAAGCGGTCACAATATCGTGGGTGGAGTTATTATAGGATGTTTTTGATCAGTGGGAGGAGTCAGAGAGCATTATTGAGGGTGGGCGGAGTTATTAAAGGCAGCCATTGAACAGTGAGGGCACTTGTTTTATGGAGCGGTGAGATGAGGTTTTGTAGAGCATTAATGCAGCAGTTGAAGGATAGATTAGGCATCAAGACGCAATGGTAGGAGTCACTGGATGGGTTTAGTGAGCTGTAGGAGGGATTATGGGAAGGCAATGCAGCACAATGGGAAGAGATGGTGGATTGAAAAAGTGGGAGGAGTTAGTGAAATCTGTTATATTAGTGGGAGGGGCTATTTGAAAGTGTCATGGAGTTCTGGGAAGGTGTTATGGAGCAGTGGAATGGTTTACTGGAAAGTGTTATGTAGTAGAGAGAGGGATTCTAGAAGGCATTATGGCCCCGTGCTTCGGGCTACTGGAAGAGGTGGAGCAGTGGGAGGTTTTACTGGAAGAATTAATGAAGAAGTGGCAGGGGTTACAGGAAGGTGTTATGAACCATTTGGAGGGGTTACTGGAAGGCATTATGGAGCAGTGGGAGGGGTTACTAGAAGGCATTATGGAGCAGTGGAAGGAATTACTGGAAGGCATTATGGAGCAGTGGGAGGGGTTACAGGAGGGTGTTATGATGCAGTGGGAGGGGATACTAGAAGGCATTATGGAGCAGTGGGAGGGATTACTGGAAGGCATGGAACAGTGGGAGGGGTTAGTGGATGGCATTATGAAGCAGTGGGAGGGGTTAGTGGATGGCATTATGAAGCAGTGGGAGGGGTTAGTGGGAGGCATTATGAAGAAGTGGGAGGGGTTACTAGAAGGCATTATGGAGCAGTGGGAGGGGTTAGTGGAAGGCATTATGGAGCAGTGGGAGGGGTTAGTGGAAGGCATTATGGAGCAATGGGAGGGGTTATATAGTTATATAGGCTGAAAAAAGACATGCGTCCATCGGGTTCAGCCTCTCCCACATAACCTACTGCTGTTGATCCAAAAGAAGGCAAAAAACCCAGTCTGAATGCTTGCCAATATGCAACATACTGGGAAAAAATTCCTTCTTGACCCCAGAATGGCGTCAGATTTCTCCTTGGATCAAGAAGCTTTTACCCACATATTAAATATTATAACCTTAATATTCTGTGTCTGCAGGAAGTCATCCAGTCGTTTTTTAAAAGTCTGTACAGACTGACCCAACCACCTCAACAGGCAGAGAATTCCACAGCTTTATTGTTCTCACCGTAAAATAACCCTTCCTATGCTTTAACCTAATTTTCTTTCTTCCAGTCTAAATGGATGACCCCGTGTCCTATGTATAGTCCTGTTAATGAATAGGTTATCAGACAATGGTTTATAATGGCCCCGTATATATTTATATAAGGTTATCAGATCCCCTCTAAGGCGCCTTTTCTCTAAACTAAACAGGTTTAAGCTTGTTAGTCTTTCCTCATAACTTAACCCTTCCATCCCCCTTATTAATTTAGTTGCCCGTCTCTGCACTTTTTCTAGCGATATAATATCTTTTTTTAAGACAGGTGCCCAAAATTGCACGGCATATTCAAGGTGCGGCCTGACCATTGATTTATACAGAGGCAAAATTATGTTTTCATCCCGTGAGTGAACTCCCCTTTTAATGCATGCCAGTACTTTGCTGGCCTTGGCGGCTGCTGTTTGACATTGCACATTGTTACTTAGTTTGAAGTCTATGATTATTCCCAAATCCTTCTCCTGCTTGGATTTCCCTAACTCCGTACCATTTAGGGTATAAATTGCTTGTGTGTTCTTCACTCCAAAGTGCATAACTTTACATTTATCTACATTAAATTTCATCTGCCATTTAAGTGCCCAGTCCCCCAATCTATCTAAATCCCTCTGCAGCGAAGTAACATCCTGCTCACATTGTATTACTTTTCCTAGCTTTGTGTCATCTGCAAACACTGATACATGACTTTCAATGCCTATCTCAAGGTCATTTATAAATAAATTGAATAGTATTGGTCCTATAACAGACCCCTGAGGGACACCACTTACCACTGGTGTCCATCTTGAAAATGTACCATTTATGACCACTCTCTGTACCCTATCTTTTAGCCAGTTTTCTATCCAAGAACAAGTATTTTCATCTAGACCATTTTTTCTTAATTTAAATAGTAACCTTTTGTGTGGAACTGTGTCGAAAGCTTTGGGTTACTAGAAGGGATTATGGAGCAGTAGGAGGGGTTAGTGGAAGGCATTATGGAGCAGTGGGAGGGGTTAGTGGAAGGCATTGTGGAGCAGTGGGAGGGGTTACTAGAAGGCATTATGGAGCAGTGGGAGGGGTTAGTGGAAGGCATTATGGAGCAGTGGGAGGGGTTACTAGAAGGCATTATGGAGCAGTGGGAGGGGTTACTAGAAGGCATTATGGAGCAGTGGGAGGGGTTACTAGAAGGCATTATGGAGCAGTGGGAGGGGTTACTGGATGTCATTCGCTGTATTCACAGTTAACACACTGGACACGCCAGCTTCAGACATTGCAGTGATAAAACTCTGTAGTCTCAGGATATTGCTGATTTTATAAAAGTTAAAAGGAGTGCAGCGCGTCCTTTTAATCCCCAGCGATGTCCAGAATCGCTCAGATTGCAGGCGTCACTGATTATTAGCAAAGAATAAAAGAACAGACCACAAGGTATAAAAGTGCCGCTCATTATTAACTTGAGAAAGGCTTCTTGGCCAGCCCAACTCTCGCTGTCCCTAAACTAAAGTCACATAGAGGATCGGCGTATATGGTTCCCCAATTTTTCTTCTGAATCATTTATAGCGGAGAGCCTCCTGCCCTGTAAGGCTTGTATGAAAGCTGGAGATCATGGAGCTGGCAGCGCTCTGTACTGCTGCGACGCGACTCCCTGGATGCTTCATTAAATCCCTTAAAAACAACTATTTGATTATTTTTTCCTGAAGTATATATTCCCAGCAGAGTCCTTGAGGGAGCAGAGCTGAGCGTCTGCCTGGGAACTCTGATTAGACGTGTTTGTGAAGAGCGGGGAGGCTGCTCAGACAGACAGAAACGTGACACTAAAAAGACACATTTGTTTTATTTACACATTTGTTGTGTTCCAGGTGCCGTGCCTTACTTAGGGTTATTTCTGTGAATGTGCCCCACACACAGGTAACAGTTTTTCATTTTTTATAACACAGGTCGGAGAATATGCTGGCGCTATATAAATAAAGAATAATAATAATAAAATGATATATACATACTAAGGCTAAAGCCTGAAGGTTATTTTATACAGGATTTTTAATCCTCATCCTGTAGTATAAATTATAATTAATAATAAGAGGCTGCGGTGTCCGCTCTCCTCCCAGGATACCTCTGGACACGTGCTGCACCTCAGTGCACACAGATGGTTTAAAAACTCCAATTTCACTTTTAGTTTAAACAGACATCTACGTTTTACATTAAAGTCTAGATTATAAATTATTCTTTTTTTGCAGGTGAGTGTTTCACGTTTGCACCAAATAACGGTAATTATCTCGGTGTAATCATTCGCAGGTCACATGTTCCACTGGTTCAGAATACTGGCTTCACTCCGCACCTCTCATTCACTTGACTTTTATCAATTTACCCACTTAAGAGGGCCCCGATCACTATGCAGGCCCTGGGCAATCCATTGACATGCACAGCGTGGGGCTGAGGTTGTATAGAGAGGTCACCTTTCCTATACGGGGAGGGGAGAGGGGGATCAGTTAATTTCAGTATCTCTAGAAGCCTCTGCTTATTGTTATGTTACACAGAGCGCTCCTTCTAATTGCAGGTCTTTGTTGCTCTTTACAAATTCATGGAATCTTATGTTACACCTTGGAAGATGTGCATCTGAAAACAGTTTGAGTCAATGGACTGAAAGGTGGGGGATCACGAGAGGACGATGACAACATGTGGAAGGGGGTTTTATTTAAGCGAACACGAAGTCAACGCATTGATTAGAGGTGATATCATTGGTCCATTCCTCTAGGTCTGATTTATTCTTTCCTCCTGGAATATGTTGCTGCTTTGACAAAAAGGAAAAGCAATTAATCTGCTTTTTTTCTTCTTTTTTGACTCCTCTTTTCTTTCTCCAAAATATGTTTAATTTTTTTTTTTTATGTATTTAAAACAGAAATTACAGGGTTATTCAAAGAGCACTGAAATTCCAGTGGAACTCTTTTGATCCCTGCACTTCGGAGAATCAAATTCTCCGACCCTGCAGTGAATGCTGATCCCCGAAGTGCAGTGAAGGGCTGCTGAAAAACTGCCGAATCCAAAATAATAACCGCCAAAATTATCGAATCTGATCCGTTAAGTAGTTGAAAAGTTGCCGAACACGTCTGAAAAAAAAAAAGCCGATGATACACCAAACACAGCCGCCGCCGGAAAAAGCCAACAAGCCAACGAACGGGGTTAAATAAAATAAAATAAAAAAAAGTTGCAACTTTTAAAATTTTAAATGCTGTTTGCAATTAAACTACTGGACGAAAATGCCTGAAAATTACAAACAAGGTCCTATGAATAACAATAAAAAGGTCTGTTAGAGGAAAAAAAAAACAACTCAATTTAAAAAAAATATCGGGAAAATAATGTTTGCTGAAAAAAATCCCAAAAATGCCTAAAAAAATAAAGAGACGTTTTTGCTGCAGATTAAAATAAAAAACGGTTTAATAGATATTGTATAAAAACAGGAATATTTTTAACATTGAAGTCTATGGGATTCGCCTGAATAAATCTGCCGAATGAAAACACCGAAGATCAGGGCATTTCTCTGACATTTCTCTGCTGTTCGGTGTCTCTGAATAGATTAACCATTGCTTCTCTATGGGGGATTTCACTGCCGTCGAACAGCACCATATTTGCTGGCATTTCGCTAATATTTGGCAAATTGCCTGCTTTCTGAATAGCCGAATGGCCACGAAATTGCACCGTCTGGGGAAATTCACCAGTTGGTTCAATTTCGGTGCCAGTTCAGCCCTCTCTGAATAACCCCTTTTAGTAACTTTGTTCTATGAACATTTTCTTCTCGATTGCCAAGTAAGGGCCACATTACAATCTTTGTGCTAATGTTAGTGCTCACCTGTGTGAGCATTAACGTTAGCCCTGGTGGCCACCGCATATTACAGTCCAAACGCTAACGGATTAAGTAACCCGTTAGCGTTCGGTACCTTGTGCTTTTCAGCGCGAGGTCATTGTACTTTTGCGCTCCCTATACTTAACATGGGGAGCGCAAAGTGTTAATCAGCATTAGGATTACAAAGTCCCAGCACTGATTAATGTCTGGCTGCGGTTAGCAAAATGTTAAACACAGCCTGGACTTCGTGCTAACGGATTCCGCTGCTGCAGAATCCGTTAGTACCAGCTGTAATCCCCCCCCCCAAAAAATCAGATGCTCACCTAGTATCCCGTGACAAAGACCGCGACTCCGTCCGCTTCCTCTGGCCGGGAACAGAGGGAGAAACTGGGGGAAAAAGTCCCCCAGTCTCTCCTTGCAGATCACTACGCCGACGTGCCGGATCTCGCGAGTCCTATGGACTCCATTGAGAGGATGCGCGCAGCGGCGCTTAGCGCAGCCGCGCGCATCCCGGGGCTAGTGCCCGCTAACAATGCAGGCAGCTTTTTAAGCGCCGTCATTTTAATCTCCCGTTAAAACGGGGGCGCTAGGGAGAATACTACAGGTGCAGTTTTTTTCTCCCTAGCGCCCCCGTTTTAGCAGGAATAACGTAATGGAGCCCTAAAGGTGTTGTGTCGTGTTTTTAGTATTTTGATTAACAAATCTCCCATTGTTTCAAATGGCCAGGAGGATTCAGGGAATGTCGAGGGAGGCAGAGCCAGAGAGAAGGTGATTCCTAGACATTTTGCATGACTTCACAACCTGTTGGAGCTGTTTAGGAAAAAATAATAAAAAAACAAACAAAACAGAAAATGTAAAAGCAAGAACACAGTCAGTTCTATTCACTAAAAGGTGGAACTCTGAAGAATTGGCAGGAGAAGAGAACAATCTAGATCAAATAGCCGATTTGGAAAGTGAGATAAATGGGAGCATTTTTCTGGTTTGTCTATTTTGACCTAGAATTTTCACTTCTCCAGTCATTCTCCTGAGTTTCACCTTTCTTTCAATAGACCTGTATGTTTTTCCGTGTTTCTTTGCATGTGCTGCAATGTTTTCCCATGTTTCTTTGCGTGCTGCTATGTTTTCCTGTGTTTCTTTGCATGTACTGCTATGTTTTCCTGTGTTTCTTTGCATGTGCTGCAATGTTTTCCCATGTTTCTTTGCGTGCTGCTATGTTTTCCTGTGTTTCTTTGCATGTGCTGCAATGTTTGCCCATGTTTCTTTGCGTGCTGCTATGTTTTCCTGTGTTTCTTTGCATGTGCTGCTATGTTTTCCTGTGTTTCTTTGCATGTGCTGCTATGTTTTCCTGTGTTTCTTTGCGTGCTGCTATGTTTTCCTGTGTTTCTTTGCATGTGCTGCTGTGTTTTCCTGTGTTTCTTTGCATGTGCTGCTATGTTTTCCTGTGTTTCTTTGCGTGTGCTGCTATGTTTTCCCGTGTTTCTTTGCATGTGCTGCTATGTTTTCCTGTGTTTCTTTGCATGTGCTGCTATGTTTTCCTGTGTTTCTTTGCATGTGCTGCTATGTTTTCCTGTGTTTCTTTGCATGTGCTGCTGTGTTTTTCCACATGTTTCTTTGTGTGCGCTGCAATGTTTTCCTGTGTTTCTTTGCATGTGCTGCTGTTTTCCCGTGTTTCTTTGCATGTGCTGCTTTGTTTTCCCGTGTTTCTTTACATGTGCCTCTGTGTTTTCCTGTGTTTCTTTGCATGTGCTGCTGTTTTCCCGTGTTTCTTTGCATGTGCTGCTTTGTTTTCCCGTGTTTCTTTACATGTGCCTCTGTGTTTTCCTGTGTTTCTTTGCATGTGGCTCTGTGTTTTCCCGTGTTTCTTTGCATGTGCTGCCATGTTTTCCTGTGTTTCTTTGCATGTGCTGCTATGTTTTACCGTGTTTCTTTGCATGTGCTGCCATGTTTTCCCGTGTTTCTTTGCATGTGCTGGTATGTTTTCCTGTGTTTCTTTGCGTGTGCTGCTGTGTTTTCCCGTATTTCTTTGCGTGTGCTGCTATGTTTTGCCGTGTTTCTTTGCATGTGCTGCTATGTTTTCCTGTTTCTTTGCATGTGGTGCTGTGTTTTCCCGTGTTTCTTTGCATGTGGTGCTGTGTTTTCCCGTGTTTCTTTGCATGTGCTGCCATGTTTTCCCGTGTTTCTTTGCATGTGCTGCCATGTTTTCCCGTGTTTCTTTGCATGTGCTGCCATGTTTTCCCGTGTTTCTTTGCATGCGCTGCTATGTTTTCCCGTGTTTCTTTGCATGCGCTGCTATGTTTTACCGTGTTTCTTTGCATGTGCTGCTATGTTTTCCCGTGTTTCTTTGCATGTGCTGCTATGTTTTCCCGTGTTTCTTTGCATGTGCCTCTGTGTTTTCCCGTGTTTCTTTCACTCCATCTGACAGACAGGTAGGTTTGTTCTCAGAATAGGATTAGGGATTTGAGTGGCTCAGGTCTGCTTTAGGCGTGTAATAATGTAATAAGCTTTTCAGATCAAGGTGAGGGGTTTTAATACCTTCAAGCTATTCAATCTGCCTTTTTTTTAAAGTGACATTTGCTGCGGAGGAATCGGTTCCTTTTCCTGTGTTCGGGACGGCTGCATGAAGTGTCCATGGCAGATCAGGGACAATGAATCCAGGCCTTTTTATTTCTCTTAATCATGTCGTAACCTGCCTCCTTCCCAGAATCCTTTTTTTTTTTCAATTTCGGGGTTTTTTGGGGGGTTGCGATGTTTGGAATGTTTGTTGTGGTTTTTAGAAGGACACGTAATTGCGGTTTGTATGACTTTCCCATGACTTGTATGTTTGCTGAAATCCAGACAAAAAGGAGAAAAAAAACACCAAAGACGCTTTAAAAGAGGTTTTGGGAAAGTGAAGGAGAGAGCGCGGAAGGAGGAGGGGATGGAACAGGTGCAGCGAGACAATGCCGCATGAAGATTGATGGCTGAGAAGATTGGGGAAGAGCACACACACAAACACTTGCTATCTCTCAGCCTGTCCCTGAACCGTGCCGGACCCGGTGGAATCCAGCTGTTCGTGCATGTGGACGTCCACTGAGCTCTGCAGCCATAGAGCTTCTGTTCTGCACGTTGCTCCATGGGACACATAGGGGCAGACGTATAAAGACGTTAAGTGATGAGGAGTGAAGATGTCATGGTGCCGGCTCATTACATCCCCAGGATCAGTTAATTTCACAGTGCTGTTCACCTGAATTCTCACCGTCCGGCCTGTCATCGTGCGGTGCCTCTCGTACATGTTTAGACAGAAGCTCGAGACTTTTAAACTTGTACGCACCTTCCCCTGAACTGGAGAGGTTTATCTGGACTTTAAACCTGGGCTTCACAAGTGTATATGAAACATATCCCAGGCCGCTGTTGTTTTCCTGCTTAGCTTTGAATTCTCGTTACTGTCTCAGGTTCTCGGAAATAAATCCTTGCATTTGTTACAGTCCCTTGTGGAGCAGCAGGAGGTCACAGGGTCACAACACAGGAGCTCAAAACTAACAGTAACTTTATAGGGGGAAAGGGAGAGGGAACCATTCCCGCCTGGGAGAAACAGAGACATATTTACTCACAGGTAGATAGAGATAAACCTCTACAGGCAGACAGATGCACAGGAAAGATTGACAGAATACCAACAGGTACAGAGAACGACCGGCTGAGTGTTTGATTTTAGAGTTAGTCGAACGTTAGAGGAACAGGAAGAACAGAGACACTACCAGGAGACAGCAGTGTGATATGAGAGACGCCACATGACAGGAGTGTGATATGAGAGACGCCACATGACAGGAGTGTGATATGAGAGACGCCACATGACAGGAGTGTGATATGAGAGACGCCACAAGACAAGAGTGTGATATGAGAGACGCCACAAGACAGGAGTGTGATATGAGAGATGCCACAAGACAAGAGTGTGATATGAGAGATGCTACGAGACAGGAGTGTGATATGAGAGATGCTACGAGACAGGAGTGTTTTTATAAGAGATGCTACGAGACAGGAGTGTGATATGAGAGACGCCACAAGACAGGAGTGTGATATGAGAGACGCCACAAGACAGGAGTGTGATATGAGAGATGCTACGAGACAGGAGTGTTATATAAGAGATGCTATGAGACAGGAGTGTGATATGAGAGACGCCACAAGACAAGAGTGTGATATGAGAGACGCCACAAGACAGCAGTGTGATATGAGAGACGCCACAAGACAGCAGTGTGATATGAGAGACGCCACAAGACAGGAGTGTGTTATGAGAGACGCCACGAGACAGGAGTGTGATATAAGAGATGCTACGAGACAGGAGTGTGATATGAGAGGCGCCACAAGACAGGAGTGTGATATGAGAGACCCCCCGAGACAGGAGTGTGATATAAGAGACCCCCCTGAGACAAGAGTGTTATATAAGAGATGCTACGAGACAGGAGTGTGATATGAGAGACGCCACAAGACAGGAGTGTGATATGAGAGACGCCACAAGACAAGAGTGTGATATGAGAGACGCCACAAGACAGGAGTGTGATATAAGAGATGCTACGAGACAGGAGTGTGATATGAGAGGCGCCACGAGACAAGAGTGTGATATAAGAGATGCTACGAGACAGGAGTGTGATATGAGAGACGCCACAAGACAGGAGTGTGATATAAGAGATGCTACGAGACAGGAGTGTGATATGAGAGGCGCCACGAGACAGGAGTATGATATGAGACCCCACGAGACAGGAGTGTGATATGAGAGGCGCCACAAGACAGGAGTGTGATATGAGAGACGCCACGAGACAGGAGTGTGATATAAGAGCTGCTATGAGACAGGAGTATGATATGAGAGACGCCACGAGACAGGAGTGTGATATGAGAGATGCTACGAGACAGGAGTGTGATATAAGAGATGCTACGAGACAGGAGTGTGATATGAGAGACGCCACGAGACAGGAGTGTGATATGAGAGATGCCACGAGACAGGAGTGTGATATGAGAGACGCCACGAGACAGGAGTGTGATATGAGAGATGCTACGAGACAGTGTGATATAAGAGATGCTACGAGACAGGAGTGTGATATGAGAGACCCCCCGAGACAGTGTGCTATGAGTGACATCACGAAACAGGAGTGTGATATTTATTTATTTATAAAGGATTTTACCAGGAAGGATACATTGAGATTTCTCTCATTTTCAAGTATGTCCTGGGTTCATGTGTCCTGGAATATGAGAGACTCCACCAGACAGGATTATTCTAGACCCGTCATGGGCTGCGTGGTCACACCACGTACATGTGTGTTCAGAGGTAATTTTGTACTTTTTTAACATAATGAATAAGGACCAGATATTATAATAATGTGTAAATAAGAGAAAGCGAGACGTATCACACGAGACGTGTAAACTGTAAGAGACAAATAAACAGAAAATAAAACAAGCCACTCAAACAACAGGAGCTGGAAAATGCCCGATAACCAAGAGGAGCGTGTGCGATTAAAAAAGATGAGAAACCCCCCAAAATAAAACAGAAGAGGGAGCGTGAACAGTGTTAATCCCAGGAATTCACAAGGCCACATTCTCACAGCACATCATGGTCGTTTTTCATACTGGCCGTCAAGAGGGGTCAACTGAGAGCTGGGAAGTCAGCCCGTTTATCAGCGGGACGCACTCTGCGTCAGTCCACCCTCCTCTGCATCAGAGCAGAAATACCTCTGTGTTATTATGACTACTTTTAATATAATCACCCAGAATGCCGATGTGTCTTGTTTCTCACCCCCCATAATCTGACTTTATGGACCCGGACCACCTCGGGCTTCCTGTCTATTGAGAATCAGCTGATACAGATTATTAGGTCATTCCATTTTTATATTAACTCTTTCCTTTCATCACTGGTCCATGAGAGTTTTCACACGAGAGTAACTACCTTTAAATTGACATTCTTGTAAAATGTAATGATGGTGATTGAATGGAACCCGAATTTCCCCATTTTTTTCAATCCCTTTACTCTCATGGACAACTTTTCCACTTTTCTCCCCAATATGCGTGTAAAGAAACACTATAGGGTTAAAATGAAGGGAAGGGGTGAACGTCCCCACTTCTCATTCACCCTTAACATCATTTTAAAACTTACCTTGTATCCAGGGCAGCGCTGACTCTCCAGTCCTCTGGACGTCACATGCTGCCGGGTCCTGGAATCCAGAGATTGTCACATGGTCCCAGCGAGAGCCATTTCATTGGCTGAGAGGGAGGTGGGACCCAAATTGGTACCCGTTTCTTCGCCCTAAAGCTCAGGTCAGCTCACTGTGATCTGAACTTCTGGGAAGTGCTAAGCCCCTGCACTCGGAGGGCTGAATTAGCCCCCGGGAAGGCAAGAATGGTGAGGACGTCCAGGACACTGTGACCACTTAATTTACATAGAGTGATCACAGTGCGGCAGTGTCCCGTTAAGACCCAGCTGTGATTATTGCACGTTTTACCCCCTCACCGTTATTCAGGGGTTGCTGTAAAGTAGACGTGCTTCGTTCCTATGCAGTTACTGAACAACAAGGTGGCAAAACACTTAACAACTTTCAACTCTGAGTCAAATCCTACTGTATTGTGTATATATATTAATATATATATATATAAACACGTCCCTGTTTGTGCGTGGTACCCGCAGAGGCTCGCATATGATACACTGGCGCGCTAAAGTTTGCAGACTGCATTCCTAATAATGGAGATAATCTTTGCTGAGCAGTAAAGCGAGCTGTAAAGCTGTAAAGCACTTATGTACCCAGGTGGGGGTTATTGTATTTCCCTTCCTCCATGCACACCCTGTAATAAAAAGCTACACCTCGCAACACGTGTATGTGGGGGGGGGGCAAGAGAAGCACTAGCACAATTCACACTTTCATTCCAGTTCCAAAAGGTCGCGTCTCATGTTGATCGAGCGTGTCGAGGAATGGTGCGAGGATGTGGCTGCCTTAACCCATCCAACTCACTCTGCACTTAGCTCACAACCAATCGGTGCATGCGGTGACCGTGCGATACAGCTGATTTGCACACTGATTGGCTGTATGCCGATCCATACGCAGGTTTAAGTGGGTTTCACCTATTTCCAGGCTATTTGGGTAAAAATGGCACGTCCTATCCTAGTTGGAAATGTCCTTTTGAACTAGAGAAGGGATCTTTGACCCTCCAGAAATTCCTGGGAATTGTAGTTCTGAACATTTGAAGGCCCATGGCGGCTTATCCCTGAATTAGAGTATCACAGACTGGTTGTGATGTGTTGTATCAAGGGGTTTACACAGTAAATTTGTGTTATATCAACCTCTAACAAATATTTCTTTTGGATCTTAATGTTAAAGTATCCGTTGCTTTATGTCCCCGTACGAGCCGTGTCCCAGATATGGCCTCGTAGCTTCCCGGAAACATCACTTTCCTCCTGCTGTCAGACGTTTTGTTGCCCCTGCTGTCATTTCCATTGTTTCCAGCTTTAAGTCCTTTCTTTTTGTCCTTATCTTTCCATGCTTTTATCCCTGTGTAATCCTGGCCTCATCTAAGGTAAAACCGTGTTTACAAACACACAAAAAGCACCTTGATAAGGGATCTTCACGGAGACATTAACTTCCTTCCACCTTGTATAGTTTGGAATAAAAAGATAAGATCAGGCCTGAAGGTGCCGTTCAGCATGGCGCAGCACCGCTCTTATCTGCCTTCAGTGATACTAGAAATAATAAAAGGATAATTATCAGGGGTAAAGATGAAGGAATGTCCCTTCATTATAGGTAAATACAGTGGCTGTAAACGCCGTCTGGTCCTCAGGGTAGCAGGTGGGATTCCTGATGTGTCGCACAGCCTTTCACACTCTCTGCAATCTTTAATTACCCCTGAATTGGGTAATAAATGTATTGATCCCAACATTGATATGTTCAGTAGTCAGTATGTTCCATAAAAGTGATTTGGACATTTTTCTGCCTTGTTCGGCAGGTGTTGCTGATGCTGGTGTAGGTGTTTTAGGAATCTGAGAGCCGCAGTGTCGCCGATACGTTTTTAAGACATTTTCTCAATATACATTTTTTCTTAATAATGTGTTGAATGAACAGTGGGGTACACTGGGCCTGACGTAACACTAATAATCTGTATAGGTAATACATTTTGTTAATTTAATGAGATAATCCCTTATTTAAACCTCCAATTTATGTAAATATTACCCATAACAAGAAAAAAAAAAAGGTTGTCATTGGCGCTCACCACTGAAACATAACATGGAGCTACAGGGATGAGCGCAAATGGCAACCTTTTTTTTTTTCTTATGTGTTATACATGATGCAGGCTGGATACTTCTGGTTGGCGCAGCCGTCCTGACGGAATAGGTGCAAAACTGTTTTTTTTTTGCATATGTGTATATCTTTTTAATCCCAGAGTGGAATTGTTCCTGGTGAGGGTATAAATATAAACCCATCAGTTTGCCTCTGAGCTGATAAGCAGCATGAGGATATGTGGTTGCTTAGGAAAGCAGCTTTTGGTTTCATTAGGTAGGACCCACCTGACTCAGAGGTGCCATGACATGGCGGGTGAGCTTACACTTTAATGGCCATTCAAGTAAACCAAAACCTCTGATTGTGTTTTGTTTTGCATGGAGCTACAGGGGTGAGCGCAAATGACAACCTTTTTTTATTTTGTTATGTTTTATACATGAAGCAGGCTGGATACTTCTGGTCTACGCAGCCACCCTGATAGAGAATAGGCGCGAAACCGTTTCTTCTACATTTGTGTAAATATTAATTTGCTAAATCAGGAATTAAATCAGCCAATCAGGAGCTTATCATTTTGCCCCATTAGTCGGCTTGTCGGCTTTTTCCAGTGCCTGGTCGGCGCTGTGTTTGGCAGATCGCCGACTATTTTTGGACGTGTTTGGCGGATTTCCGGCAGATCGTCAGGTACGTTCTGAGGGTTTTCTGCTGTGTTTTGGATCCATCTGATTTTTCAGATCGTATCGGCAGGTTCTCGTGTATTTTCTGAGATTTTTCGGATCCGTTCACAGTTTTTTCCCTGCACTTCGTAGACTTTGCGGTGAATGCCGATTCACCACATGGTCGGGGAATTTGATTCCCTGAAGTGCGGGGAACGAGAGAGCATCGAAATGTCGGTGAATAACTTATTTTTCATTATGCCGTATGAATTGAACATCATGCAACAATGAGGGTTAAATCCTACGTTTGCAAGTAACTTCATGTCGTCCACGATCTTACCAAATTTAATGAAGATCTGAGGTGGTCAGGTTTGGGAGATGTGATGATTTGGCATGGAACGACCTCTATCTAAAGGAGGAAAATCTATCACCGGCAGGAGAAGCGGCTGCAAGTAATGGTGAACAGCGCTGAACAATGGTATCACCTCTCTTCCTACGTGTGACTATTTTCCATCCATTTTTCCATCCAGTGTTGTTTTGCCGGTGTTTGCCAAGCTGGATTTTTAACACCAAATTTATAGTGGTGATCTCCATAGACCATCCATATAAACTGCACTGAAAGCAACACAAAACCACTTTAATGAAACACCAGTTGAAATTACAGTGAGATCTACACTACTATGGCAGAACCACAGCAAAACCCCATTCAAGAACAATTCACAGAGGTAGAAAAGTGGATCGCAGATAACAAACATTTTCTAAATACTGACAAAACTGTTACGATGCTCTTTGGAACAGCACTTAAATTACACAAATTGCAAACACCCCATCTATGTGTCAGGACAAGAACAAATGGCACACTGACCACAGTCACTTCTCTCAAATATCTAGGTATGTGGTTGGACCCAAATCTATCTTTGGCCCCACATCGAAAAACTCTCACCTAAACTTTACCCCAAACTAGGTGCCCTGTACAGAAACAAATCCTGCCTGAGCCCCGCGGTAAGAAAGCAGATTGTACAGCAAATGATTATGCCGTCTATTGAATACGGAGATGTAGTGTATGCAGCTTCCCCTCAAACACACCTTCAGAAGCTTACCACATTGTATAACTCCTTCTGCCGCTTTTGCTACAACGTAACTACTTGACCCACCATTGTGACATGTTAAAAGAGCTAAACTGGGCGTCGCTGGAATCCAGACGCACCCTTCACCTTTCCAACCTGGTGTTTAAGAGCTTTTCTGGGAAGCTACCACCCTACCTGAATAGACTGCTTCCTCCAACACTTCCCTCAACCTATAACCTCCGATCCAGGACCAGCACCTTACTTGCAATACCACAATACAAAAAGAAAGTGTCTCGATCCTCATTTTCCTACAGAGCACCGCAATTATGGAATAACCTCCAAAAAGCCATCAAATCTTCCCCCAGTCTAAAGTCCCTTAAGAGATCTCTATTAGCATACCTCAATACGGAATGCACCTGTAAACATGTAACAGTGACTATATACAGAATGCACCTGTAAACATGTAACACAGTGACTATATACAGAATGCACCTGTAAACATGTAACACAGTGACTATATACAGAATGCACCTGTAAACATGTAACATAGTGACTATATACAGAATGCACCTGTAAACATGTAACATAGTGACTATATACAGAATGCACCTGTAAACATGTAACACAGTGACTATATACAGAATGCACCTGTAAACATGTAACCCATTGACTATATACAGAATGCACCTGTAAACATGTAACATAGTGACTATATACAGAATGCACCTGTAATCATGTAACATAGTGACTATATACAGAATGCACCTGTAAACATGTAACATAGTGACTATATACAGAATGCACCTGTAAACATGTAACACAGTGACTATATACAGAATGCACCTGTAAACATGTAACACAGTGACTATATACAGAATGCACCTGTAAACATGTAACACAGTGACTATATACAGAATGCACCTGTAAACATGTAACATAGTGACTATATACAGAATGCACCTGTAAACATGTAACAGTGACTATATACAGAATGCACCTGTAAACATGTAACACAGTGACTATATACAGAATGCACCTGTAAACATGTAACAGTAACTATATACAGAATGCACCTGTAAACATGTAACATAGTGACTATATTTCCTACATATTTATTTTCTGTGTTATTTTTTTAATATCTTGCATTTTAATTCTTTGTATTTCTGTAACAATTCAATGTTATTGAACCCAGGACATACTTGAAAACAAGAGAAATCTCAATGTAGCCATCCTGGTAAAATCTTTTATAAATAAATAAATAAATTTAAACCAACGCCAGGAACTGTGTGGAAGAACCTCAGCAGAATCTAAGGTGGAAAGAATGGTGAAACATACAGCAGAGTTCTCTTATGCTATCGTACTTTCTCCATGCTTGCTCCACCGTAGTTAATCCACCTTGTTTGTAATGACAGATCGGTGGTTAGGGACTATATACCCTTTATGTGCATTGTGATCGTCCACATTCGTTCTTACAGGGCGTTAGATGTAAACCTGCGTCATTCATTCACTTTTCACTGCTTGTGTATTTGAAGGGTTTCATAAATATGCAATATGCTTTAATTTCACCTCTTTCTTCACCTTTGAAACCATGAGTTGTCGTCTCGTGGCAAATGCATTGAACTACCGGTACTACAGATGCGTCTCCGGAAGGATAAATGGCCTTTTCCATTAACCGCCTCTTCACAGCTGATTAGGCCACAGACCCGTGTTCGAAGAGTCAGCACGTGCCCAAGGCAATCAGCGCCAACCTCTGCCTGGTCTGCTGGAGGGTGACAGCCTTGTGGTAACATGTAATTAATAGAGGACACGTGGTTAAGTACAGGCGATCAATTGTGTGAAAGGAAATAGTGTTATAAAGTGACTCTCCAAGCTACATAATAACACAGGCTGCATTTAAGACGGCGCCGTCCTCCACTTAATATAGTGCGTTAAAAGATGCAGAGATTGTCAGGATTCTGTGTTATTACAGTCACTCTCTAATGTTTTTTTTCCTAGATGCTGTGAGTTTTTATTTTTCTCGTAAATAGCACACATTTTCTCATTGTTGTTTGTAACACTTCCGTGGGGTCCTTTTTGGCTTTCATAGTAACCTCTTTCAAGCATTTTCTTGAAATGAAAGGACTTGATGCCATTGAACTCTGCATTCAATATTTTTTTTTATTTATTATAAATTATTCCCAGTTCTCCCTTTGGCAACAATCAATGGGCTAGGATCAGCCGAGCATACTCAGCCATATTTCTCTGCAGGTTTGTAACTGCAAGGACAGTTCAAAGGTAACTTTTTATTGTTTTAATGTAGATATTTATTCTGCAATTTAAGATAATCACTCATAGGATACCTCCAATTTAAGTAAATATAAAAATGTGCTTAACCAGGAATTAATCCAACCAATCAGTTTATTATTTTGATCATCAGGGGCTCAGTATACCTGCTTATGAACCCCCACCCCCAAGGATTTTATTGAATGTGGGATTCAGAATACAGCAGCAATTCCAGTCATCCTGGGGTAATTGTTAAATTGTTTTATTTCCATAATTTATGAAATCATGACAATGTGGTATCAGCCCAGGCTTGGATTATTCTTTTAGGCTGTATTACAAGAAAAGCATGAAGTGAGCCTGCTGAAAGGTGGCTAAAATCACGTAGAATCTCCTTTCCCCATTCCGAAGTATAACAAAACGGCTATAAAAACAAAGTTAAAAAGAAAAGCTGAGCAGTGGTGGCTGGTGATGTTTGAAGATTGAGGAATTCCAGACCCACATGATTTAAAATTCGCTCATCCCACTCATGACTTTTTGTTCCACGTGTTGCATGTTGAAGTTAGATCTCTCACTGACCCTATTTCACACAGTCTGGTCCCTTTGCTTCTATATGTCAGAAACCATGACGCATATGTTATCATTTGGTCGCTTTCATCCAATGAGAGGCTGCCTTTATTCAAGGACATCTTTCCTCATCGCCCATAAAGAAAGTGAGTGTGCGACTACAGAAATCCCTTAAAGGGTCGAACTGAGCATGTGCAAAATTCCCTCAGAAAGGACACATTTCAATAACGTCCAGAAATCATGAACTGTGTAATTGTTGTTGCTTTTTAACACTTAATACTGAGAAGTAAACTCGGCAATATTTTCTAAGACTCTTTTCCTTAATTTCAATATAAAACGGCTCAGTACAGTATCTGTGACGAATATATTTATTTATAAAGTATTGAGTATGAATGTTCTATGAAATAATACTGTGTAAATAAGCTTGTATTCACTTTTCGTTTGTCTGTTTGTGATTTGATATTTTCCTACTGGAAAACCAAACATCACTTCATTTAGATATCACAACTTTTGCATCTGGTTACTGGAATAACAAGTGCCTGGCTCTCACCCCCTTCATCGATGGCAGGAAGTCTTACTGTAGTGTTAATGCGCAGAAGATTGGCATTGCAAATGACTTTCCAAATCGAGGTTTCTTGGATTCCACTGCAAAGCCCGGGGCTCCAGATGTGTAGGTGGTACGTTGCCATATACACGGTGCGTTTGTGTGTTTATAAATGTATATGTGTGTGGATGCCAGGACTTCACAGACTGAGTGCATTCCCCGGGGGGATGAGGAGGTTTTTGTAGATTTGACCGGCTGGGCAGCAGCCCGCAGCTGGCTCATACACCATGGGAAATGGGATGGGAGGACAGAGAACTGGAGAGAGAGGAGAGGACAGGAGAGATGCATGTAATCTTAGATGGAGAGGGGTGAGGAGTGCCATGGCGTGGAGATTTATCTAGCTAGAAACCGAGAGGCCAGCGTGCAATGTGGAAATAGGAGGGTTTGTCCTGCAACATTACCTCTCGAGAGGGAAAGGGAGAGATACACTTATAGTTCAATTTAACCCCTTAAGGACCAGGGGTCTTTAAAGTCAATGCATTTATGACGTAAACGTTACGCTGTTGGTCCTTAAGGGCTTAATTAAATGGATACATTTTAATAAACTTGCATATAAATGTTTCATAAACAGATAATCCATTTCATGTGACTACTGGGATACTGACTGGATTTAGGATTTGATAGGAGATTGCTAATTTTTTCTAAATATTGGATGATTCTGTGGCGTTGATTCCGAACATCCGAATTCCAAAAAATTACCCATTTTTATGAAATTTGGGCCAGTAGTCAATTGAAAAAGAAAATCTGTCCAAAATGGTTTCTGATTAGCCCGTTAGTTCTCCTAACCCTAAAACTACCTCTAAAATTATCGCTAAAACTAAAATTATACCTAACCTTAAATGTATCCCTAACCTTAAAAATAGCCCAAACACTAAAAATAACCCTAACACTAAAAATAATCTTAACCCTAACACTAAAAATAATCCTAAAAATAATCCTAACACTAAAAATAACCCTAACCTTAAAAATAGCCCAAACTCTAAAAATAACCCTAACACTAAAAATAACCCTAACACTAAAAATAATCCTAACCCTAACACTAAAAATAACCCTAACACTGTTTGCGTGCGCAATTGATCGGAGGAAGATGAAACCCGTGAGGATTGTAATTCCAGCAGTGATTTGCACGCGCAAAAGTTTAACGCTTGGCACAAAGATTTTTGCTTTGCGCGAGGGTTTTTGTGCGAAGATTGTAATATAGCCCATAGTGTTAGAGTTGCCTTTAGGACTAGGTTTTTAGTTCTAACTCAAGAGTAATTAAAATTGAGGTTTTTTTTTGTGTGATTTCCTTTCTCCCTGAAATCCTTTTATTACCACCTTTCAGCTCTGAATTTGACTTATCGATAAATAAATTTCCATCACATGGTATAGTCACATTTGCCGATAACTGGGCCAAATTTCTAACGGGAATTGAAATGCTGGTATGCCCTTAATTAAGTCTCACGAACCAAAAATGACCAAATTGTGATTGAAAGAGGGTTTTGGGGATCGAGCCATTGGTCAGTTGCTAAAACCTCCAATCTAAGAATTAAACTCAAATGAGTAGATACACATGAGGAATGTCACATAGGCAGAGGTAGAGGAGCACAATTACCTGAAAGGTGCAACATCGTTAAAGGGCCAGTACCACCATAAAATGCAATGTCCTTATTGTGTTTATTTGTGTTTCTGATATCTTACATGTGTTTGTTTTTCTCTTGTATGTTTAGTTAAAGGGACACTCTAGGCAACATGACCACCTAAGCTATTTTAGGTAGTCATGATGCCCGGAGTATGCTGCCCTTTGTCCCCCCTCCCTCCGCTCAGCGGTTCAGCTGAAAATGCTGAAAACAGCTGAGAGAGGCGGAGAACTTTACTCCGCCCTCCCAGCTGTCAGTCAGCAGAGCAGGAATCATATTTCCCGCTTCTGACGACTTTTGCCGAGTAGGAGACGTCATTGTGCTTTCAGCGCAATGACGTCTCCAACTCCCCGCAGAAGCTGGCGGCTCCCTCTGAGGGTTAGTGTTGCAAGCATCCTCTTGCGCGCAACACTAATCCTCAGAGGGAGCCGGGAGGAAGCCTGCCGATTGGCTGGCTTATGTGAGAGGCGCGCATGCGCACTTCTCACGTAAACCAGAAGCCAAGACGCAGCAAGAAGAAGGACGGGAGCGGAAGAGGAGGGAGGTGAGAATAAAAAAAAAAAAACGCCGCTGGAAACAAGAGGATTTTAGGGTAAGTATTACAGTTACAAGAAAAAAAAATAAAAAATAAGTTTTATTAAGGGAATAGGGATAGGTTTTTTGTTAGAGTGTTCATTTAAGAAAATATTTCCCGCTATATGTGTCACTGGGTGCATCCATTGTGTGATATTTTCCTCTATATGTGTCACTGAGCGCATCCATTTTGTGATATTTTCCTCTATATGTGTCACTGGTCGCATCCATTGTGTGATATTTTCCTCTATATGTGTCACCGGGCGCATCCATTGTGTGATATTTTCCTCTATATGTGTCACCGGGCGCATCCATTGTGTGATATTTTCCTCTATATGTGTCACCGGGCGCATCCATTGTGTGATATTTTCCTCTTTATGTGTCACTGGGCGCATCCATTGTGTGATATTTTCCTCTATGTGTCACTGGGTGCATCCATTGTGTGATATTTTCCTCTATATTTGTCACTGGGTGCATCCATTGTGTGATATTTTCCTCTATATGTGTCACTGGGTGCATCCATTGTGTGATATTTCCCTCTATATGTGTCACTGGGTGCATCCATTGTGTGATATTTTCCTCTATATGTGTCACTGGGTGCATCCATTGTGTGATATTTTCCTCTATATGTGTCACTGGGTGCATCCATTGTGTGATATTTTCCTCTATATGTGTCACTGGGTGCATCCATTGTGTGATATTTTCCTCTATATGTGTCACTGGGCGAATCCATTGTGTGATATTTTGTTTTGTATATTTCCATCACTTGCTCCTCACTGTGTGGCTTTGGTCATAGAATGGAGTGAATGGGTCAGTCACCGACTCACATCATTGTATTGTGTGGGATGTATTCAAAGGACATAACCAGGGGGTAGATGAGAAGACTTTTAAGCTCCCGGTTTTATCTCATTCAGCTGCCAGTTCTTATCTCAGGAACCCTGGAGAATACAATACACCCTCTGCAGCCTTATCTATACATTCCCTCCTCCATCTCATTAACTGTTAAACGCTATAGATAATGTAAAAGATAAACCAAAGCCACAAAGTAAATCTTTTGCATAAACTTTGGTAAATGTTGCATCTTGGGAAAAATTTACAAAATGGAAACAATAGATAAATTTTTTTTTTCCTTTTTACGTGCATTTACATCAAACAAGGAAAAAACAGCTGCAGCAAATGTTTTATAACGTGTTTTATAATGTTTTTTATTTGTAATGGACAAGTAATTTAGTAACAGCAATACACCACCTGCAGCCTTATCTAAACATTCCCTCCTGCATCTCATTGACTGTAAAATACTGTAGAAGATAAACCGCAGCAGTAAAGTAAATCTTTAGTACAGATTTTTGGTGTAAATGTTGCATCATGGGGAAAATCCACAAAATGGAAAAAGGAGATAAAAACCCTAAGTTAATTTTTGCTTTAAAAAACATGCAAATACTTCAAAGAAAAAACAACAACGGCATGTGTTTCATAACGTGTGTCATAAAGTGGCTTTGTTCGTAATGCAAAAGTAATCTTGTTGCGGCTTATATAAGTGTAGTGTCCCTTAAGGCTGGATTCACACCTGTGCGTTTTTTTACGCGTGCAATTCGCGTGTTTTTTAACGCGCGTATCGTGCAAACGTAAAAAACGCACAAACGCGCATTGCAGCACGTTCGCACCCATAGACTGCAGACTGAACGTGCTGCAAATATGCCCCAAAGAAGCTCCCATACTTCTTTTCTTGCGAAGGACGTCGTTTTACAACGCGTTCCTGCTCGCTGTAAAACGCCCAGGTGTGAACGGGTCCCATAGGAAATCTGGGTTTTTCCGTGTCTTGGCGTTTTAGAGCCCGCAGGAACGCGCTGTAAAACGCTGAGGTGTGAACGGGGCCTAAAACACAAACCGTACGTTGTAATATGGGCCACGTTTCAGTATTGAGATTATTTGTGATGTCTGGTTTATCCGTCGGCTGTCAGTCCCAAAAATGTTTGTTTATTAAATGTTTGTACCAACATAACACAAATAGCTGGGGTGCAGGGCTCTGCTTGCAGGTTTTTGTTACTGCAAAGTCCCACCCCCGAGGGGAAAGCAGACATCAAACCCACCGTCTTACCCTCATAAAATGCGTTACTTTAGGTTAAAGACCTGTTCGGACATTGTTAAATAATCTAGAAGAGTCTCCCTTTGTCACAGGAAATGCCTTTTCCGTCCATTTCCATTCTCAATCCATTGGTTTTAATGTCATGATCTATGTAACAGCTTCATTATGGCAGCGGTGCCTTCTGTTCCCCCGTCCTCCTTCTGTTTTACATTTTATCGCCTTTAATCATCAGGGATCATTTATGTGTTCTGACTCGTCTTCGCCTCCGAGCCCCCTCCCCACCCGCCATCACCCCCAGGTGCTTCTATTAGTGGTTTCTTCATCATCGGCAACACATAAGACCCAGATCCCGATCTGACATGAATTAATCATGTATCAACTAATTGCCTGCTGTAAGCGAGACCCTGAAACCCCGACTCGATCGCATGTGTGCTCTGCACTGTGTCTGGAGCCCCGTCCGACGCGCTGGGATAACGTCTTCACGGCAAAGGCTAAGAGAAACATATTGTGACCAGATCCTCCCAGATAATACACAATTATTGGCACCGGCCTCTAAGCGCTTCAACAAAACAAACGCTTTAATGGGAAAATCTGCTCATCAAAAGGTTCTGTTCAAAGAGCTGCGAGCAAAAATTTTATTTCTTTCTCTGATTATGTAGCGCGGACGTATCAAGCCGAGCCAAAGCATCCTATTTATTTACATGTTCACGCAAGAAAACTGAATTTCCGCTTATTTGAAGGGGTGCGATAAGTGACGACAATGTGTCCCCCCTGAATAAACAATCCCAACTCCAAGTCAGATGGATGGAAGCTGCTGGTTCCTGTGCATTATGGGAAACATAAGAGGGAGCCCCTAAAAACACACCTGCACACCCTGAATATATGGAGGAGCCCCTAAAAAGACACCTGCACACCCTGAATATATGGAGGAGCCCCTAAAAAGACACCCGCACACCCTGAATATATGGAGGAGCCCCTAAAAAGACACCCGTACACCCTGAATATATGGAGGAGCCCCTAAAAACACACCCACACACCCTGAATATATGGAGGAGCCCCTAAAAACACACCCACACACCCTGAATATATGGAGGAGCCCCTAAAATCACACCCACACACCCTGAATATATGGAGGAGCCCTAAAAAGACACCCGCACACCCTGAATATATGGAGGAACCCCTAAAAACACATCCGCACACCCTGAATATATGGAGAAGCCCCTAAAAAGACACCCGCACACCCTGAATATATGGAGGAACCCCTAAAAAGACACCCGCACACCCTGAATATATGGAGGAGCCCCTAAAAAGACACCCACACACCCTGAATATATGAAGGAGCCCCTAAAAAGAATGCCGCACACCCCTGAATATATGGAGAAGCCCCTAAAAAGACACCCACACACCCTGAATATATGGAGGAGCCCCTAAAAAGACACCCACACACCCTGAATATATGGAGGAGCCCCTAAAAAGACAGCCGCACACCCTGAATATATGGAGGAGCCCCTAAAAAGACACCCGCACACCCTGAATATATGGAGGAGCCCCTAAAAAGACACCCACACACCCTGAATATATGGAGGAATCCCTAAAAAGACACCCGCACACCCTGAATATATGGAGGAACCCCTAAAAAGACACCCGCACACCCTGAATATATGGAGGAGCCCCTAAAAAGACACCCACACACCCTGAATATATGGAGGAGCCCCTAAAAAGACACCCGCACACCCTGAATATATGGAGGAACCCCTAAAAAGACACCCGCACACCCTGAATATATGGAGGAGCCCCATAAAAAGACACCCACACACCCTGAATATATGGAGGAGCCCCTAAAAAGACAGCCGCACACCCCTGAATATATGGAGAAGCCCCTAAATAGACAGCAAAGTAATAGAGGGGACCCTAATAAGAAAGGCACGAGGAGAGAAAAAAGGGGGGCTAGAAGGATTTTGGTGCAAAATAGGAAGTCATCCATAAAGAAGACACTTTGGACATAACTCGGGTAAGGTTAGGAACTGGGGAAGTTGAAAAAGCCTCAGGAGGATCCTTGTTTTTGAGGGGGGTTTCAGATTAAGGGGTGCCTGCCTTTCAGGGACTGCAGAGTTTAATAGTTTGTTCCCAGATGGGAAGTTACTCCTGGTTCCCATTTAGATTCCCCAAACAGACTCTGAATCCAAACAACCTCAATTCAACAATGAGGGAAGGAGCAGCGAGAGGATCTGTTTCCTCTGTGAGGGGTGCAGAGGAAGGGCCACATATCACTGTAAAGTATATGACACATATTACTGTGATTACATGTACAACAAAAAAAATAAACTCTAACTCCATCAAGGACACAGCAGGATTTATGTTGCTTCTCTGGGAAAGCATTTAGTGGCACATTAAGGAGTTTTCCCTTTGATCTTAAGACTTGAGGATAATGAAGATGTCTGAAAACAATTATCCTGCTGCATCGTGGCTTCTCCACGGATCCAATTAACGGTGTGAGTTATGAAGACACCATCATGGGAACAAGGGAGAACTAAACACAAAGTAACATTTAAAGATATCAAAAGAGGTCCGATCCCTGTGAACATCCGAGTGGTACCAAGGAAGACGTTTTTACAGCAATCGCCGCCGGGTTAACAGAGTATTTACGACCAGCGGCCTGAATAACATCTCATCTGAACTTCGAGTGGGTACATTTTCGAGACTTTGCCTAATCTGCTCCATGATAAGGAAGAGGCTACAGCTTGTAATTATCAGGGGAAGTAGGTGGATAAAGCTACTCATCTGACAAGCGTTACTCCATCTGTCTCCAGGTCTTTGTGAGGAAACAAGACTGAAAACAATGGCGTCCAAGATGTCTTCGTCCGGAGGGACGGCTCTCCTGAACATGAAGCTTCTAAGTCGAAGAATTTGACTGAACAAATCAAAAAGTGCGAAGAGACACAGAATCGACCTGAAAGAATGCACAATAAACAGTGTTTCCATTTTTATGTATTGCAGAACTGTCAACCCAAAACCCGCTTCTATCCCTGAGGTTGTTGACTACGTAAGATGAAAAGTCTAAGCATATCATTGGGAAAACGAAGAATGTCCGATGTCACTCCTATATGAAATGCCCCATTCTGGCCCGAATAACATCTAATCTGAACTTCAAGTGGGGAAATTTTCCAGACCTTGCCTAATCTGCTCCCTGATAAGGAAGAGGCTACATTGTGTAATTATCAGGGGAAATAAGTGTGTTAAACCACTCATCCTGCAAGCTTTACTTCATCCGTCTGTAGATCTTGGTGAGGAGACAAAACCGAAAACAATGGCGTCCAAGATATCTTCGTCTGGAGGGATGATTCTACTGAACATGAAGCTTCTAACTCAAAGAACTGGGCTCATCAAATAAAAAGAGCAAAAAGACATGCTGAATCGACCCGACGGAAAGCACAATGAAGAGTGAGCCCAAATCTACGAATTCCAGCACCGCCAACCCCAGACACGCTTCTACTTCTGAGTCGTCAATGTAACATGATAAAACTAAGGATTATCATGGAGAAAACTAAGAATGTCCAATGTTGCGACTGTATTAAATGCACCATCCTGGTTATATCTGGAATAGTCTCTGTAAATCTTATCAAACCAGTAAAGCAGGAATCCTGCCCGGTAGCAGCCGATAAGCTCTCCGACTCCTTCCCCTAAGGAAAAAACGAAAATCTCTCTATCTCGGATCAAACGGTCAACGGAATCAAAAAACGCGAACATGATCCTATCATGAAGAGAAAAAAAACGAGCAAGAAGTACATTAACCCCCTCCCCCACTTTACTCACAGACTGAAAGGTAATAAAACATTGTCAAATAAAGGTATGGTCTTAATTACCGCTGTCGACATGCCAGATTTCAAATCCATGTGACCGTGGGGCACTGCAATAACATTTACCATCATGCCGAGGGAGTTTAGGAGCGGGACTACAAAGAGACAGGGTATTGGCTAATACTTTGTGTGGGACCAGAGCACCCCTACATGGCACCCACGTTAAATCGCTCAAAAACTCAACCCCTCCCTACATGTCTTTGTTACTCCGCAAGCACGTCCCTTCTAGACAACTCGGGTCAGCGAATGATCTCCACCTGTCCTCTGTCTACACACTAATGGCCAACTCTCGCCTCCAAGACTTCTCAAGGGCAGCTCCGGTCCTGTGGAATGACTTGCATCGTCCTATCAAACTCTCCCCTGATCTTCAGGCCTTCATGAAATCCCTCAAAACCCATCTCTTCAGATTATTGTACCACATCACTGATGCAACTCCTCCCTCTGCTCACCTACTCACACATGATTGAAGCTGCTTCTATGGCCCCACCATTCCCAAACCACTGGCACTAATGATTCTGCCGTCCAGTGAAATTCCCCTGGTCTTCCTCAACCCCAATCCCTCTAGACTGTAAGCTCCTATGAGCAGGGCCCTCTACAACTCTTGTTTCCATCCTATGTCCGTCTATCTGTATCTCGTTCCCTTTGATCATTGGGAAGCGCTGTCGAAACTGTTGGCGCTATATAAATGATGACAATAATAAAAGTGTGACAGAACACAATGTCACGGTGCAATTTGGAGGGGGATGTGCGCTGGCCTCCTGCCCAGAGACTATGGCCCGTGAAAGAGACTATTTGGGGAACTGGTGGACCTTTTAAATATATTTGGTTTTTACTATTTTATATATCTGTCAGCTAACTAAAGGTTTCTGATGTCTGTGTGTTATTCCGTGTATAGTGTAGATCTCTGTATTAGTACCTGCTATTGTGTAAGTTCTCTCTGTAAGAAATTCCTTTTGTTTCCCCTGGCTTTCTCCTTCCCCCATTCTCCATTGTTTGAAGGTCCTGTGTAGCTATCTGATCTCTGATGTTGTCTGTTTGATTGTATGCAAATGTACTGGTCCTTGACTCTATCTGTCCTCTCTGTGAATAAACAGTCAGTTCTATTCTGACCAAGCTTGAAGTCACGACTCATGATTTGGGGTACCAGGAATCTTCTGCCCGCTGTGCCAAGGAAAGGCTCCAGGTCTACAGCTTCGGCTTATTTCTGGGGGTGCTAACCAGGCTCTCTATATACACTGGGCTTTAAGCTGCGGCTGAGGTACTACAGGAAGGTGTGAGAGTCACGAGGAGAAACTGGGTGTCCAGCGAGGAAGCAGCATTTGTCCGAGCACAGAGATCTGTTACAAAAAGTATCACTTATTACAGTTTTACCCGTCGCGTGGTACCCTCTGCTGAATCATAAACGACATGAAGGGTAACTCACTGACCGTCAATGTTCACCTTTGATGTAGCAACTACAGTAACCTTCGGCTATCGACAGAAAAAATATTCTACACCGGCAGGTGAAGTTGCATCAAACAACGGTGCCACCATGTCTCCCGTAAAATGAGCAGGCTGAGGCTATTCCCCTTTCAGTGTGTTCTGCCGTTGTTTGTAACGCCGGGGAATGTGCTTCAGAGAGTTTTAAGAGCTGATTTCCTTGAAATAGAAACAACAATGAATCCAACTTCAACTGAAACACATGTGGGAACTATGGTGCAATCTACACGACATTACTTCAGCAGAAAGTACGGTGAAAATACCGATAGAAATCCCATTGAAGACTACGCCAGGCAACGTTGGTATAAACTACGGTGGAAAGAACAATGCAACAAATGGTGAACTACAGCCAGAGTTCAGTAAAGAATGAATTCATCGCAGTTTGACCGTACTTGATCAAACGTAGTCCCCTGACGTAAAAGCACCGTACTTTCAATGGAGTAACATTGGTAACCACTGCTGGATTACTTGAACATAAATGCTAATTGTTATCGCATATAGCGCCAAACGATTCCGAGGAACAGAACGTGGAAATAGACAGACAAGATGATGAATGAACATAGGAACCAGAGACAAGAGGTGTAGCGGGTCCTGCCCTGAGGAGCTTACAATCTAGAGATGCTTAATGTCAGGAAAGGGGCTGTGCGTCTGATATGGTGCCAATATCGGCCAGTAAATGAAGGCTTTCCAGTGATTCTTGGCTAATTTCTCCATACACTGTTACTTATTTTGGTTGGGGTAGGGGTGGTGCAAAGCTCGTGCCCCCCTCCGAGTTGGCGCTGCGTGCCTCGCGAGAAGGAGAAACGCCAGCTGGGAGGGAAAGTAACAGACATTTAACAGAAACTGTAGCTTGAAGGGAAAAAAAAAATCTAATTTCTCTTATACAAGAATGCTTTTGTACTGTTTAACTTGGCAGAGCTGTTGGATGTTAAATGTGCTGCTTTCGGCAGGCGCGGGGGGGGGAATCAATTTCCTCTCCATTTGTTCTTGTGAGAACTTCCTTACCTGAGCAGAGGGGCTGCTCGGAGCCCCATTAGGAAGGTATGAGAGCTGGGCGACCCCTTCCTTTTATGTTGGATTTCTGACATTCTCTGTAACCGTAATGATTTGAACATCTATGGACATACAGAGCTGAGGCTGTTGAGAAAGCGCCGCCGCTGCGCCACAGCACAGGTTTGCAGCTCGGCTCCTGCGAAGATTCATATTTCACATTAATTTCAATTTGACAGGAACGTTTAACAAAACCGTCAGCGAAACGAAGGCGCATTGTTGGTTAAAAAGCAAGGAATTCGGCAAGGACCTGTTGTAATTCAGATTTACAGCATTATCCAATCCCAATGGGAAGAGGCCTTTGATGCGTCCCAGCTCAGCGAAGTGCTCCATTAGTTTGGTCAGATAGACCAACCGGGTTATTCATATTGGCTCTGAAATTGCACCGAACGGTGAGTTTCCCCGTACGGTGCAATTTCGTGGCCATTCGGCTATTCAGAAAACAGGCAGTCCACCAAATATTGGCGAATTGCCACCAAAATATGGTGCCTGTGCGACGTCAGTGAAATCCCCCATAGAGAAGCAATGGTTAATCTATTCGCATTGAACAGCAGAGAAATGTCAGTGAAATGCCCTGCCATTCAGTGGTTTTATTCGTCAGGTTTATTTAGGCAAATCCTATATTATTTCTTAAACCGTATATATTTTCCTCACTTGCAGCAAAAAGCAATTTTCCTTATTTATTTTAGGAAATTTTTGGGCATTTTTCGGGATTTTTTGGGTGAAATTTCAGGTTTTCTAACTTTTTTTAAGAAACAATGCTTTCCCCCCCCATAGGTTTCAATGTAAAAAAAATCCCCATTTTTATTATTTATTCACCTGTTTATTCATTTCACTTGCAGCAAAAAGTATCTTTATATTTAATTAATAGGATTTTTTTAAGCATTTTTAGTAAAAAAAAAAGGTCAGATTTAATTTTTTTAAATGGCGTTTCCCCCCCCCCCCCCTCTAACAGACCTTTTTTATTATTATTCAAAGGACCTGATATATTATTCCAGGCGTTTTAGTTAAGTAGTTTTTTTTTTTTTCAACCACCTTTTAAAAGTTCCTTTTTTCTTTTACCCGTTCATCGGCTTGTCGGCTTTTTGTGGTGGCTGATCGGCAGCTTTCTTTGGATCGATTCGGCGGTTTTGCGGCTAATTCACCGCAGGGTTGGCGAATCAGACACGCCAAAGTGCAGGAAACGGGAGAGCACCGATATGTGGGTGACATTTCAGTGCTCCCTGAATAACCCTGCAAATTGGAGCTGTTTTCTGCTGCATTTTAGCCATTTTTAGAGGTTACAACGTGGGCTTACCGGCCTGCTTTTATTTTGGACCAGCATCATTAATCAGATTTCGGCCTTGGATGAATTATTTGCAAATGAATCATCAGATATTACAATAAAATATGGTCTGAAAGAAGCCAATGTTTTCCCTGAAATATCGGCCTGTAGAATAGCCCTCAACTTGGACTTCGGCAAAATTCAGCATCTGTTGAGATTCCTCCAATATGACTAAAGTTTCGATATTTTGCGAAATATTCCAATTCCCTCGGGAAGAGAAAGTGACACAATGGCTCAGCATCCTCAGATAGCCACGCGCCGGTCTATAATGACTGGTACAGCGTCAAGCATAGCTTTTGAGCCGGCAAGATGCTCCCGGTAGCCGGCGTTAACAGGTGATAGCCATTACTAACACAAATTGGCAGGTGCTGAAGTGTCCCCATGATGGATGCCCTCCTCTGAGGGTTGTGGATCACGTTGCATGTAAAGGAGCCACGCCATCTGAGTAAATACCATGTAACATACACCGCGCCACTACTCCTCCCAAAAAACAAACTCATTGCCTTATTGATTTCTCTGCTGGCACGGGAGGCTGGGCGTCAGCGTTTATGGTGGGTTCATGTCTACGCCGGGCTGGCAAGGCATGTGGATGGCATGGTGGCAGGCCAGCTGTGACCTCTACCCACCCCGTGTTCTCTTATGCCGTACTCTCGCTATTCCCGTCTCATCGACGAGTATCTCTCCTCGCTGCGCGTCCTTCTGTTCTGTGTAATTAATATTCGGTCTCTCGGCCTCCCTGCGGCTCTGAAATGTTCTGTCCTTGTGCGCCTCTCCCAGCCTTCCCATGGCTCTGTAATTGTAACGTCGTGCTCGCTCGCTCAGCCTCCCCGCCGCTTTGCGATAGCTCCTCTCCATACATTCCCATTACACATTGAAACGCTGTATCACCGCATCTCTCCGCTCTCCTGCAGCTCCGCTTTGTTGTTTTTCATTGCTCGCTTACATTCATCTTTCTCCTCTCGCACATTTAAGACCCAAAGCTGAGAGACCCAGTCCTCCTGACCACTCTACCCGATGCCATAAATCCACCGCTCTGCTGTCCAAACCACGTGACCCTTAATCCACTTAAAAGCCCACGTTACTTACTATTTGTTGCACAACATACAAAACTACAAGTGATGTTACACGTGAGGTTGCAAATGCCAACACACTCCCCACAATTATAACAACACTAAGGAACACTGCGCTTTCATCTCAAAATCCACTTCTTGGCAGTTACACTGCTAAACTTTGTACAATTCATGCCAAAATGCGTAACTTTGCTATGATTAACCCCACACATGCTTTTTGATGACATTGTGCGTTTCATCCAAGAGTTCCCTTACCTCTATCAGAAAAGTGAGCTTAAAGGGACACTAGCACTAACATAAACTGTAACTAGATTACTTGCGCATTACAATTGTAAGCTCTGGAGCAGGGTCCCCTCTCCTCTTAGATTGTAAGCTCTGGAGCAGGGTCCCCTCTCCTCTTAGATTGTAAGCTCTGGGACAGGGTCCCCTCTCCTCTTAGATTGTAAGCTCTGGAGCAGAGTCCCCTCTCCTCTTAGATTGTAAACTCTGGGGCAGGGTCCCCTCTCCTCTTATTATTTATTATTATTATTCTTTATTTATAAAGCGCCAGCATATTCCGCAGCGCTTTACAATAGGCACCTTGCTCTTAGATTGTAAGCTCTGGAGCAGGGTCCCCTCTCCTCTTAGATTGTAAGCTCTGGGGCAGGGTCTCCTCTCCTCTTAGATTGTAAGCTCTTGAGCAGGGTCCCCTCTCCTCTTAGATTGTAAGCTCTGGAGCAGGGTCCCCTCTCCTCTTAGATTGTAAGCTCTTGAGCAGGGTCCCCTCTCCTCTTAGATTGTAAGCTCTGGAGCAGGGTCCCCTCTCCTCTTAGATTGTAAACTCTGCGGCAGGGTCCTCTCTCTCCTCTTAGATTGTAAGCTCTGGGGCAGGGTCCCCTCATCTCTTAGATTGTAAGCTCTGGGGCAGGGTCCCCTCTCCTCTTAGATTGTAAGCTCTGGAGCAGGGTCCCCTCTCCTCTTAGATTGTAAACTCTTGAGCAGGGTCCCCTCTTCTCTTAGATTGTAAGCTCTGGAGCAGGGTCCCCTCTCCTCTTAGATTGTAAACTCTGGAGCAGGGTCCCCTCTCCTCTTAGATTGTAAACTCTGGAGCAGGGTCCCCTCTCCTCTTAGATTGTAAGCTCTGGGGCAGGGTCCCCTCTCCTCTTAGATTGTTGCTCTGGGGCAGGGTCCCCTCTCCTCTTAGATTGTAAACTCTGGAGCAGGGTCCCCTCTCCTCTTAGATTGTAAGCTCTGGAGCAGGGTCCCCTCTCCTCTTAGATTGTAAACTCTGGGGCAGGTCCCCTCTCCTCTTAGATTGTAAGCTCTGGAGCAGGGTCCCCTCCTCTTAGATTGTAAGCTCTGGGCAGGGTCCCCTCTCCTCTTAGATTGTAAGCTCTGGGCAGGGTCCCCTCCGTCTTAGATTGTAAGCTCTGGGGCAGGGTCCCCTCTCCTCTTAGATTGTTTGCTCTGGGGCAGGGTCCCCTCTCCTCTTAGATTGTAAACTCTGGAGCAGAGTCCCCTCTCCTCTTAGATTGTAAGCTCTGGGGCAGGGTCCCCTCATCTCTTAGATTGTAAGCTCTGGGGCAGGGTCCCCTCTCCTCTTAGATTGTAAGCTCTGGGGCAGGGTCCCCTCATCTCTTAGATTGTAAGCTCTGGAGCAGGGTCCCCTCTCCTCTTAGATTGTAAGCTCTGGAGCAGGGTCCCCTCTCCTCTTAGATTGTAAGCTCTGGAGCAGGGTCCCCTCTCCTCTTAGATTGTAAACTCTGGGGCAGGGTCCCCTCTCCTCTTAGATTGTAAGCTCTGGGGCAGGGTCCCCTCTCGTCTTAGATTGTAAGCTCTGGGCAGGGTCCCCTCTCGTCTTAGATTGTAAGCTCTGCAGGGTCCTCTCTCCTCTTAGATTGTAATCTCTGGAGCAGGGTCCTCTCCTCTTAGATTGTTTGCTCTGGGGCAGGGTCCCCTCTCCTCTTAGATTGTAAGCTCTGGAGCAGAGTCCCCTCTCCTCTTAGATTGTAAGCTCTGGGGCAGGGTCCCCTCATCTCTTAGATGTAAGCTCTGGGGCAGGGTCCCCTCTCCTCTTGATGTAAGCTCTGGAGCAGAGTCCCCTCTCCTCTTAGATTGTAAGCTCTGGGCAGGGTCCCCTCTCCTCTTAGATTGTAAGCTCTGGAGCAGAGTCCCCTCTCCTCTTAGATTGTTTGCTCTGGGTCAGGGTCCCCTCTCCTCTTAGATTGTAAGCTCTGGAGCAGAGTCCCCTCTCCTCTTAGATTGTAAGCTCTGGGGCAGGGTCCCCTCTCCTCTTAGATTGTTTGCTCTGGGGCAGGGTCCCCTCTCCTCTTAGATTGTAAGCTCTGGAGCAGAGTCCCCTCTCCTCTTAGATTGTAAGCTCTGGAGGCAGGGTCCCCTCCTCTTAGATTGTAAGCTCTGGGCAGGTCCCCTCTCCTCTTAGATTGTAAGCTCTGGGGCAGGGTCCCCTCTCGTCTTAGATTGTAAGCTCTGGGGCAGGGTCCCCTCTTCCTCTTAGATTGTTTGCTCTGGGCAGGGTCCCCTCTCCTCTTAGATTGTAAGCTCTGGAGCAGGTCCCCCTCTCCCTTAGATTGTAAGCTTCTGGGGCAGGGTCCCCTCATCTCTTAGATTGTAAGCTCTGGGGCAGGGTCCCCTCTCCTCTTAGATTGTAAGCTCTTGGGCAGGGTCCCCTCAATCTTTAGATTGTAAGCTCTGGAGCAGGGTCCCCTCTCCTCTTAGATTGTAAGCTCTGGAGCAGGGTCCCTCTCCTCTTAGATTGTAAGCTCTGGAGCAGGGTCCCCTCTCCTCTTAGATTGTAAACTCTGGGGCAGGGTCCCCTCTCGTCTTAGATTGTAAGCTCTGGGGCAGGGTCCTCTCTCCTCTTAGATTGTAATCTCTGGAGCAGGGTCCTCTCTCCTCTTAGATTGTTTGCTCTGGGGCAGGGTCCCCTCTCCTCTTAGATTGTAAGCTCTGGAGCAGAGTCCCCTCTCCTCTTAGATTGTAAGCTCTGGGGCAGGGTCCCCTCATCTCTTAGATTGTAAACTCTGGAGCAGGGTCTCCTCTCCTCTTAGATTGTTTGCTCTGGGGCAGGGTCCCCTCTCCTCTTAGATTGTAAGCTCTGGAGCAGAGTCCCCTCTCCTCTTAGATTGTAAGCTCTGGGGCAGGGTCCCCTCTCCTCTTAGATTGTAAGCTCTGGAGCAGGGTCCCCTCTCCTCTTAGATTGTAAGCTCTGGAGCAGGGTCCCCTCTCCTCTTAGATTGTAAGCTCTGGAGCAGGGTCCCCTCTCTTTAGATTGTAAGCTCTGGAGCAGGGTCCCCTCTCCTCTTAGATTGTAAACTCTGGGGCAGGGTCCCCTCTCCTCTTAGATTGTAAGCTCTGGGGCAGGGTCCCCTCTCCTCTTAGATTGTAAACTCTGGGGCAGGGTCCCCTCTCCTCTTAGATTGTAAGCTCTGGAGCAGGGTCCCCTCTCCTCTTAGATTGTAAGCTCTGGGGCAGGGTCCCCTCTCCTCTTAGATTGTAAGCTCTGGGGCAGGGTCCCCTCTCCTCTTAGATTGTAAGCTCTGGGCAGGGTCCCCTCTCCTCTTAGATTGTAAGCTCTGGGGCAGGGTCCCCTCTCCTCTTAGATTGTAAGCTCTGGAGCAGAGTCCCCTCTCCTCTTAGATTGTAAACTCTGGGGCAGGGTCCCCTCTCCTCTTAGATTGTAAGCTCTGGGCAGGTCCCCTCTCCTCTTAGATTGTAAGCTCTGGAGCAGGGTCCCCTCTCTCTTAGATTGTAAGCTCTGGAGCAGGGTCCCCTCTCCTCTTAGATTGTAAGCTCTGGAGCAGGGTCCCCTCTCCTCTTAGATTGTAAGCTCTGGGGCAGGGTCTCCTCTCCTCTTAGATTGTAAGCTCTGGAGCAGGGTCCCCTCTCCTCTTAGATTGTAAGCTCTGGAGCAGGGTCCCCTCTCCTCTTAGATTGTAAGCTCTGGAGCAGGGTCCCCTCTCCTCTTAGATTGTAAACTCTGGAGCAGGGTCCCCTCTCCTCTTAGATTGTAAGCTCTGGGCAGGTCCCCTCTCCTCTTAGATTGTAAGCTCTGGGGCAGGGTCCCCTCTCCTCTTAGATTGTAAGCTCTGGAGCAGGGTCCCCTCTCCTCTTAGATTGTAAACTCTGGGGCAGGGTCCCCTCTCCTCTTAGATTGTAAGCTCTGGGGCAGGGTCCCCTCTCCTCTTAGATTGTAAGCTCTGGAGCAGGGTCCTCTCTCCTCTTAGATTGTAAGCTCTGGGGCAGGGTCCTCTCTCCTCTTAGATTGTAAGCTCTGGAGCAGGGTCCCCTCTCCTCTTAGATTGTAAGCTCTGGGGCAGGATCCCCTCTCCTCTTAGATTGTAAGCTCTGGGCAGGGTCCTCTCTCCTCTTAGATTGTAAGATCTGGAGCAGGGTCCCCTCTCCTCTTAGAAAAACTCAAGTGGTGTCATCTCCTCTCCATAAAGTACCTGCAATACGTTCAGCTTTGCACCAGTGTTGGTTATTATCTGCTACTCTTGGTACTTCTGAGGCCATCGCTTAAAATGGAACGCCATGACCTTCACTGCTTTGTCATCGGCGTGATGGAACCTCACAAAGGTCAAAATAGTCCAAAACCCGCTAAATATATATACATTTTTTTAGTCTGTTTTCTTTTAAGTGGGACAGTAGAGAAAAAATGTAAAAGACAGACAAGCCGTTAAATACAGTTACTCATCCCTTCCGGAGCCGTGGTGTCCATCATGGGGATGGGGGGGGGATTCGAATGACCTTTCGACTCTTCTCTGTTTATGGAGCCGTAATGATACATTCAATAATTGCAGTGAATTCGATTTGGAGATAAACCCGTTGAAAAGAATAATCCCCGGACAGTTACTGTGCTTAAAGGTTTTGTCAGTTTATTTTTAACGAGGTGATAAGCAGGCCCGGCTGACTTATCGCTGGCGGCGCGTTGATGACATCGTTTCGGCTTCCTGCTCGGGTGAAAGAGATTGTCATTGTCAGAGTGTATGAAATTTAAATGTAAATGAGTCCCTCGGATGTCACGGTGACTTTGTCTTTTTCATATGCAAGGATGGCTGATTTAGCTTTTCATGGACTTTTACGTATTCCATTCCCATGCTTCTCAGCCAGCCCACGATGACCTGATCGCCCAGAATCATGGGAACTATCCCAACTACAAACATTTGTGAAAGAATGGGTCGCTCTCAGGAGCTCAGTGAATTCCAGCGTGGAACTGTGATAGGATGCCACCTTTGCAACAAATCCAGTCGTGAAATTTTCTCGCTCCTGAATATTCCACTGTCACCTGTCAGCTGTATTATAAGAACGTTAAAGTGTTTGGAAACGACAGAAGCTCAGCCACGAAGTGGTAGGCCACGTAAACTGACTGAGCGGGGTCAGCGGATGCTGAGGCACATAGTGCGCAGAGGTCGCCAACTTTCTGCAGAGTCAATCAATACAGACCTCCAAACTTCATGTGGCCTTCAGATTAGCTCAAGAACAGTGCGCAGAGAGCTTCATGGAATGGGTTTCCATGGCCGAGCAGCTGCATCCAAGCCATACATCACCAAGTGCAATGCAAAGCATCGGATGCAGTGGTGTAAAGCACGCCGCCACTGGACTCTAGAGCAGTGGAGACGTGTTCTCTGGAGTGACGAATTGTGCTTTTCCATCTGGCAATCTGATGGACGAGTCTGGGTTTGGCGGTTGCCAGGATAACGGTACTTGTCTGACTGCATTGTGCCAAGTGTAAAGTTTGGTGGAGGGGGATTATGGTGTGGGGTTGTTTTTCAGGAGCTGGGCTTGGCCCCTTAGTTCCAGTGAAAGGAACTCTGAATGCTTCAGCAAACCAAGACATTTTGGACAATTCCATGCTCCCAACTTTGTGGGAACAGTTTGGAGCTGGCCCCTTCCTCTTCCACCATGACTGTGCACCAGTGCACAAAGCAAGGTCCATAGAGACATGGATGACATAGTCTGGTGTGGATGGACTTGACTGGCCTGCACAGAGTCCTGACCTCAACCCGATAGAACAGCTTTGGGATGAATTAGAGCGGAGACTGAGAGCCAGGCCTTCTCGTCCAACATCAGTGTGTGACCTCACAAATGCGCTTCTGGAAGAATGGTCAAAAATTCCCATAAACACACTCCTAAACCTTGTGGACAGCCTTACATAGAAACATAGAAAAATTTCAGCAGATAAGAACCTTTCGGCCCATCTAGTCTGCCCAATTAACTTCCCAGAAGAGCTGAAGCTGTTATAGCTGCAAAAGGTGGAGCGACGTCATATTGAACCCTATGGATTAGGAATGGGATGTCACTTAAATTCATATGCGAGTCAAGGCAGGTGAGCCAATACTTTTGGCAATATAGTGTATATATACACACACACACATATATATATACATACACTTGCACAAATACAGATATATATATATATATATGTTTATTACTTGTATTTCTGTAACAAGTCAATGTTTTTGAACCCAGGACATACTGAGACCGAGAGAAATCTCAATGTATCCTTCCTTGTAAAATACTTTATGAATAAATAAATGTATAAATACATTGTATATACACTATATTGCCAAAAGTATTCGCTCACCCATACATATGCGAGTCACTTTTGGCAATATAGTGTATATTGATAGAATAGATATATACCAGTTTAAGGGTTTAGATCTTTTTAGCCTGGGGCTGGTGCCTGGATGACATCATATCACTGTCTTTTTACTATCTGTGATAACATCACACATCAAAGCTATATATTCCCTCCGCATTCCTCAGCAGCTCGCTTAATTGTTCACAAGATATTTGGAGGTTTTCTTCCATGAGAAAACAAGAAAAAAACTGTTTTTTGACAACATTGAAAATTTATAAAAAATAAAATAACTGATATGGTGACAATAATATTCAGAGCCTTTGCGTCTCGTTTCTCTGGATCAGCTTTGAGATGTTTCTACACCTTATTCTTATCCGTCTATGGCAATTTATTATTATTTATTAAGTGCCAACACATTCCGCAGCGCTGTATGATGGTGCAAATGCAGTTTATTGGACGTGATTTGGAAAGGCAAATGCTTACATATATATATATATATATATATAACTGTATATGTATATATACTTAAACACAACCTACAATTTATAAAAAAATCTGGTGGAGATGAGCATGTTGCACACACAGGACTCGCTTGTTAAACCCCGGCTATAAATGTCCATTGTATGATAACAGTATTGAATTGAGGCAAGAGGAGCCGCGCAGCTGAGGCCGGGATCCCAGTATATCCAGGGTTATAGGTGTTAAATTACCCAGCGCGGTGGAACTGGTTTCACCCACCTTCGATAAATGAAAAGCTTTTAACATTTCTTGAATAGCTTCCCTTATCCAGGGACCTTTGACCATGATAATTAAACAGTTGGTAATGATACTGCAGTTAGCGCACTAACCTCTGAACTATCTCACTCTTCAACTCCTGGATGACTTGAGCCGTTCCCACTCGAAAGGCAAAGCTTTGGAATATGTTGTACTTTTAATTCAAGGATTGTTAAATTTTGCATTTCCTGAGAAAGTGACTCTCCGGTTAGTCCTGATTCTCCATGGTTTCGGTTTTGGCATCTTGTTCGTTTGATACGTCCGGGGAAACATTTATTAAATAATCCACAAGCAGACAATGTTCACTGTTGTGTGAACTATAGGGTGTGTAGCCCTGGGATCCAGATGTGCGTGTTACATTCAAGAGGCAACATTTTGCCAGCACCTGGATCCGACGCTCGCTCTTATAGAATAGAACTTCAAAAGCTTATTCTAATTTAAAAAACATAATAATGATTATAAAAACAATAATAATTTACATTCATACAGGCGAATATGTCAACTCTAACACACTATCTTTTCTTTTCCAGCATTGAGGGTGACTTGGTCCTACAGAGAGGGAGAAAGAATGGTCCTACAGAGAGGGAAAAGGAATGGTCCTACAGAGAGGGAGAAGGAATGGTCCTACAGAGAGGGAGAAGGAATGGTCGTAAATGAGAGGGAGAAGGAATGGTCGTAAATGAGAGGGAGAAGGAATGGTCGAAAATGAGAGGGAGAAGGAATGGTCCTAAAAGAGAGGGAGAAGGAATGGTCCTACAGAGAGGGAGAAGGAATGGTCCTACAGAGAGGGAGAAGGAATGGTCCTAAAAGAGAGGGAGAAGGAATGGTCGTAAATGAGAGGGAGAAGGAATGGTCGAAAATGAGAGGGAGAAGGAATGGTCCTAAAAGAGAGGGAGAAGGAATGGTCCTACAGAGAGGGAGAAGGAATGGTCCTACAGAGAGGGAGAAGGAATGGTCCTAAAAGAGAGGGAGAAGGAATGGTCCTACAGAGAGGGAGAAGGAATGGTCCTAAAAGAGAGGGAGAAGGAATGGTCCTAAAAGAGAGGGAGAAGGAATGGTCCTAAAAGAGAGGGAGAAGGAATGGTCCTACAGAGAGGGAGAAGGAATGGTCCTAAAAGAGAGGGAGAAGGAATGGTCCTAAAAGAGAGGGAGAAGGAATGGTCCTAAAAGAGAGGGAGAAGGAATGGTCCTACAGAGAGGGAGAAGTAATGGTCCTAAAAGAGAGGGAGAAGGTTGTCACTGAGCTTTATAACATAGGCCCCAGACGAGACCCCCCCCCCCCCACAGGTGGCCTGCCTCTCATACGGTGGCTGGTGGATTCATTCTATGGCAATAAAATGCCATCTCAAACATCGTGGCAGACCTGTTCTGTTTATGTGTGTGTGTGTGTGTGTGTATATACATCCAACATTAGAAAAGGCTGCACATGTGCATCAAAAAATAAAATAAATATTTCTTTCAAACCATTAAAAAAAATGACCGTTTCGGCCCTCAAAGGAGTCATCATCAAGGTTGCCATTATCAAGGAGCCTTGATGATGGCTCCTTGGAGGGCCGAAACGTTGGTCAGTTTTTTAATGATTTGAAAAGAATTTTTATTTTATTTTTATACACGTGTGCAGCCTTTTCTGATGTTGGATATACATTTTTTCCTTTCGGCTACGCACCGTGATTTTCAACAACTGAGATGAACTGTTAGGATAGGTGTGTGCTGGGATAACAGATTGATATATATATCTCAATCAATAATCCACAACACTCTTACACTCACGAACTTCATGGGATACATGCCCCGTGCTTAACCCAACATATGAAACAAAAATCCAAGTGATAACCATCACTCCAGGGTCTCCTTAAAATTCCTTCATTTATTTCAAACAAGTAAAAACATATATAAATATATGTATACATATGTGATTAAGGGCAGGGTGGTGGACCACAGGTTTATCAACAGGCAGATGGAGGACTCCCCTTTTTCCCCTATAGGGTTAACCCACAGCCAATGCCTAATTAGAACTGCCCTGCTCTTACAGGAGATGCAGTCTCCTCTGAGAGGGCAGTCTTGGTGCTGGATGCAGCAATGGAGGAAGCGCAATCCTGAGGCCAGAAGAAAGGTACATTATATTTTGTTTTCTCAGATTGGCAATCGGCTTAGCCGCCCAATATGTCAGATAGAACTTCTGAAATGTTTTAGTCTCCGCATAAAGGAGTAGGTGTTTGTTTTGTATTTGTTTATTTTTCTGTTCATTGTGTACCCTGCAAAGGCCGCACAATAAAGAGAAGCAGAAGCACTGATCCCTGTGTCCAGTGGCTATAGCACAATATATTTTCCACCAGATGTGGAGAGCCCATGTATTTGACATAATGAATTATTAATCTTAATGATGCTCGTTGCTGTCCTGGGTCCCTTGAGATGACAGAATTTCATACCGTTACAGTGACATCTTTCAAATTCCCATCGTCACAAAGGTCTTTAACTCAGATATGGTGATTTCCACGCTGGTTTCCCAATGTCCGTCTTTCCCCAGGTCTGGGACATCAACCACCTTTATTTCTAGGGGTATGCTGCTTGTTCCTGGGTTATAAGCCGTTTAGTAGACAGATATCAGTATTCATTTACACCTGCAAATAATAGGCACTCAGTTGGTAAATAGGCAGATATCAGTCCCTCAGTCTCCTTGTGCCAGTGCTCACACCTCCCTTCACTATAATCCACAATGAAAGTTAACAGGCCCTCGCAGGTCTTCATCTAAAGGTTCCTGGTTCTACCTTTCTATTAAAATCCAATCATAGTGTCAACGTTTCAGCTCCAACGAGCCTTTATCAAGTCGGAATTTATTTACTTGGTGAAAATAATGATTTTAAGAGAGTCCAAGTAATGATAGACCTCTTGCCGCAAGCTAATCTAGGACTCTTCTTACCGGTGGAGACCTTCGGTGGAGACCTTCGGTGGAGACCTTCAGATCCCAACACGTATATTTCAAGTCTTCACAGGACTAACTCCTCGACCTCCAGGTTCCACTTTATGTGCTTTTTGAAGAATACTTGATTGCGTCCCGTTGCAACTCACTGGCGCAGAGAACTGTGAGACACATCACCGCGTTAACTCAGTGACAAATTCTCATTTAATGAGCTCGTGATTCTCCACCAGCTCTTTGCCGTTATTACTAGGTAATTTTCACCCAAAGGACTTTTATTTCCTGCAATAAATCATCCAAAAAAAGCCATTCCTCCAGCGAAAAAGCAAACTGAATCCATGTGATAAATGTGTAAAGATTTTTTAGGTCTTTGCAATTGGAAATTAAATTTTGTTCATATATTGTTCTTTCCTGTAAACACATTTGTTTTTGTCGTCTTCTGTTTATGGCGGCCGTGCAGTAACCGGCTCCTAAAGGATTCACTGACCGGACGAGTGTGTGTCAGGGAGAGGCTTTTTATTATTTTAATAAAGGACATGTTCTCCCCCCGTTACATGCAGTGACTGGTCTGATGTCCCGTGCATGTGGTTTTGTGGTTCAGACCTGTTATATTTAATTAGGCCAGACTACACAGTTATGATTTAATTAGGATAACCTTTCCTTCCATCCTGCCCATCTCTGTTACATTCATCGCACTCCCGGGACAGACTAAGCCTTATGGGTAAGTGTGTTCTTATCGCCATGCAGGGAATGCCAACAATACTCTATCCTGAAAATGTTTTCAAGGTAGAACAACGCATCCTTTACGCCCGACTCTCTTGGTGTTCTTTGTTTTGTATTATTTCTAATTTATAGAAAAAACTTCAGTTCTTTTTGAAATCCCAAAAATTTTTGTTTTGGCAAGATATATACGTACTTTATGTTGGTTGGCTTTTCTGTTTACTTACATAAAAAAAAATATAAAAACCGGGATAAATTCTACAGAGAATATAAAAAGGCATAGGGTAGTATCCCATAGATCAGGTAAACACAGCAAAAAACGGTTAGCCACTCACAAAGATGAAAATGAGGTGAGCCCCTCGTCCTCCAATATAGCTACTTGGTGATGCCGAAGTTGTCACATCAGTGTTGTTAGATTGTTGGTGCTGATATCGCATCAATACTGGATCCATCAGATAGTTATAGGATCTCAAGATAAATAACACACAATGATCGCACCAGACATCAAAAATTAAAAAATAGCAAGATTTATTAACTTACTTTTAAGAGTAGGTAAAAGCAGCTCAGCAGTGCAGTAGGAGCAACATGGAGGCTCACAGCTCGACGCGTTTCGACCCAATAGGGTCTTCCTCAGGAGCAGGTATATTGTCCCCTCACCCCCAACAGTGAACCTTTTATAATCCATCGTTAATTCCCCCAAAAAAAAAACAGTTCCTCCTGCGTCCGAATCCCTCCGCCGACGGCGGCCGCCATCTTTGGGCCACTGCGCATGCGCCGATCCTATTCGTCCCACGATTGTGACGTGTGGATCCCTCACAGCGCTCGAAGGTGATGTCACTCCCATCGTCTTTGGGACCCATCGGAGGCGGAATTCAGCTTCATGGAAGCCCAAAGGTCCATATGAAGACCTCAGCGCCATCTTTAAGAGTGGTAAAACGGCTGGCAGAAGGTGGTGAAAAGCTGGCAACAACACCTCCACTTCACTTACCAGTCCCACATATAGTGAATCAAATATTTTCTGTTTACTTACATGTAATAAATAGACTGTGTGTTAAAGATCCCCCTCACCTTGTTATATATTTGTAAAGGGTGATTAATATAGGCCCAAAGTTAATGTTTTTGATTTTAAATGAATGAAAGGAAATTACTGACCGTTTCAGCAAAAGTACCTCCTCCCATGTTGAGCACATCCCATCACAGCATGTGCTGGAAGTGGCCGCTAGGTCACAGCACAGCTACAACAACAGGACAGCTTTGAGAATAGCACAGCCACGATAACAGCACATCCACAAAAATAGAACAGCCGTGACAACGTTACAGCCTTGAGATTAGCACAGACATTACAACAGCACAGTCGCTAGAATAGCACAGCCAAGACAACATTACAGACCAAGAATAGCATTACACCGTCAACAGCACAGCCACAAGAATATCACAGCCATGATAGCAGCACAGCCACTAGAATACCACAGCCACAATAACAGCTCAGCCACACAACAGCACAGCAAAAAAAGAATAGCACAGCCGTGACATTACAGCCGTGAGAATAGCACAACCACAACAACAGCAATGCCACGAGAATAGCTCAGCCAGTGAACACAATGGTGTATTCTTTGGAAGAGTAAAAGGTTGCTTACAGCATGATGATGTGTCATGCCACACGTCACACAAGTTAGTGGTGACACTCCAGACTTTTTATGAGAACCGGGTCATTTCCAAAAATCTTTGGCCACCTCGGTCTCCTAATCTTACCAGCCTGAAAGAATGAATGGACCTTAAAAGGCCCTGCATTACTGACAGTTACGCCTGTCGCCTCGTCGTTGCGGGCCAGTATGTGTCTTGCATGAGATTTTTTGACACATAATTCTCGGCATGTAGAGCATTCTGTGTGACGGGAGCATTTCTGATAAAACCCCTCGGGAATGTGCAGCCCGCCAGACGTTACATACGTGTTTGATAGAGGAGGGTGGTGAGGAATTTCAGCCATAAAACATCCTGTGGGAGTGGGGCTTTAGATGCCAACGCTGTACAGAATGATTTACATGAATTCTGCCATGATTCATGTATGTGATGGCAGACGTTAATGCATTACATCCCACACGGTCTTGTTCATCCCATTCTACCTATCACTCGGGGTTTATTGACCTGTGCGTTTACCTTAGGAGTGGGTTCTGCACATCTCTTAGTAAAACGAGTGAAGTGACCACATCCTGGGCATGATGTGACCTGGGACGCGCCATTGCCGTGCGTTGGTAAAGGGACGTTCCAGATATCAGAAGCAATACAGCCTCATGTTTGGTACGTGGAAGATATTCTTGCAATATGGTATGGATGTGTTGGCTTGTTCTCTTTTTAATGCGGATATTTCCCTTCCACAGTTCACGTGAGTTGCAGTTTTCTTACCCGTTTGGCCATGCTAAGTGCTGTACACCATGACTTCCCACGCGCAGCCCCCATCCTCTGGAACGCTCTCCCTCGTACGGTCAGACTTTCCCCTAGTTTCCCATCTTTCAAACGCTCCCTAAGGCATTCCTATTCAGGCAAACCTACCACCCGACTCACTAATACACCCCACTGCCCCAACCAGTCCATCACTGTCACCTTGCAGTCCATCACTGTCACCTTGCAGTCCATCACTCTCACCTTGCAGCCCATCTCTCTCACCTTGCAGCCCATCTCTCTCACCTTGCAGTCCATCACTCTCACCTTGCAGTCCATCTCTCTCACCTTGCAGCCCATCTCTCTCACCTTGCAGTCCATCTCTCTCACCTTGCAGTCCATCACTCTCACCTTGCAGTCCTCTCCTCCCTTTTCCACCCCCAACCCTTCTAGATTGTGAGTTCCCACGGGAATTGAGCCCTCGTTTCCTCCTGTTCTGGTTTGTCAAAATGTTGTTCAGTCTCAATGTATTGTAACCTTGTCTATATTGTGCCTATTGTTGTAACGGTAGCTATATAGCTTACCCAAGAGTAGCGGAGTTGGGATCTTTGAGGACAGAAGTATCTGCTTGAATAATACAAAAAGTTTATAAATACAGACTGTAACAAGGAGACAGAAGGACTAACTGAATTGTCTCTAAGCTCTGAAGGTTTCGAGACCAACAGATTACCTAGGACACACTCAAACAACAGACGTGGAATGACAGTCAGTGAAGTATTCAAGGTGCAGGGCAGTCAGAGATGCAGAAATAACATAAAACAGAAATAAACAATAGTTTATTATCGTGGTCTTAGCAAAACCATAAACATAAGTAGTAACCTGGGTAAAGGGAACCCCGGAGGGTTGCAAAGGATACCCCTAAACGTGAAGGGAGACAACCCAAAACAGCAAGTGATCAACCCAGCAACCAGCAGGGGGTTAAATCACTAAAACAAGTGATACAGCGTAATAAACACGAAAGAGAGAGAGAGAAGTCTAAGCCAACCCGGGTCAATTAACAGGAGAAGGGATCTCATACAAGCAGGGTCGTCAACAGTAAAGTCAAATAGATTATAGAAGTAGCGATGCGTGAGATAAACTCCACAACAGGGCAATGAGGCCATTCCTAGAGCCCTGTTTTAAAGCCTGTGGCTCCTGGTATCCACACCTGACCCCGCCCCCTCAGATGCCGATCTGCCAGCAGAAAGTGCTGGCATCCAACCAGCTAGCGGTCCCCCTTCTTGCCCAGACCCCCCAGTGGGCACAGCGGGAGCTGAGGATGTAACAATTGTTCAGCGCTGTGGAATATGCTGGCGCTTTATAAATAAAGTATAATAACAATAAAAACCTACGTTTATTCTTCCTTTTTACAAGCAATTACTTCAAACAAAGAAACAGAAACTGTAGCGTGTGTTATATAATGTGCTATATGATGTGGTTTATAATGTGTAATATAATGTGGTTTATAATGTGTTTTACTATGTGGTTTTGTTTGTAACGCACATGTAATCTAGTTACAGTTTATGTACGTGGTCGTGTCCCTTTAATATTGGTACAATTGTGAACTTCATCTGCATATCCTACCCAGAATCCCTTGCTGCGTGGAAAGGGAAAGGAGCTATCAGGGCAAATCACTTCCCTGATGTGCTTAGATGTGGAAATGTTTTTTCACAATGACTTATATTCTCTTTTACGGCGCCTCGGTGGCACCTGCCGCTTTTTTGGCTTTGGCCAGTCCTGCGGCTGTAAGTGAGGAGGATGTTGCAAACATTACAGCGTATGGGGGATTCATATCGCCCTTCATTGCTCTTTTTTTTTTACTTCCGGAAATAAGTATTTCATGTTACAAATGAGATTAGGGCTTGTTTGGAAATATACGGCGTGACGGATGAGTCGTCTCTCAGCAGAATTACCCTCCATGCAGCAGGCTTTCATTCCAGGTCATTTCTACAATAACAGATGAGGACCAGGTACATTAGGAAGGAGGTCCGATCCCTAGGGTTTTGTCCTGCTCGGGAGTCGCGGGAGCCCTGGGCCCGCTCGCATGTCCTCACCTCATTAACTAGGTAATGACCTGTTCCCCCGAAAGAGCAGGACCCCCCTGCGTCTTCCTATCACTCTTTCATCTGTCCCTCTCCTGCACCCTCCTCGCTTTTTACCACTTCATCCATCACTCCAAACGCTCCTTTCCGCTTCACTTTTCAAATTTACGAAAATGCACAAATATAAAAATGTAAATTTTAAGGTATTTTTTATCTTGGGTATTTCTGTCCCCCCCCCCCCCCATTCTGCTATTTTGTCTCCCGTTATCATTGGAACAAGTCGGGGATTACCGCGGTGGCACATTACGTCCAATTATCATTGCCGCCTGGACGCGCTCTTATCTCGGTGCTGGATTCCCCTGTGACAGCTGTCGCCAGCGCCGGACGGTAATATTCATATGGAAAGCTGAGCAGATCATCGTTATGCGGCAGGACTTTTCAAGCCTCGCAGAGGAGACTTTATACCTTTTTATACAGTTTTATATCCTTTTTTTTTTCTTCTCCCTAATTGAGCCATTTAGCGTCTACTGACCTGCAAGATAAATCAGCGTTCCTCAGGCTTTTTAATCAGTGCTTTATTCAAGTTTTTGGGAAATTACAAAGTTTAAAGTCAGATGAGCCGAAGGAAATGTTCAGATTGAGATATTTTGCCCTAAAAGGTGCAGCTTTGTTGCAATTAACCGTCGCTTCCTTTGCTTGTCCTCATTTTATAATTACCTTAAAAAGCAACGTTTTGTTAAAGAGTGATTATTTCCTGCGCAGGGATTACGAGATCTGTATTACCGGCCCTTATGTGATGTCGGCCTCTAAGGCTGGGGTCAGACGAGCGTGATTTCTACGGACTGTACGTCCGTGCAGTACGGACATCGTCAGTACGGATGACGCAGTAGTGGTCACACAGTCCGTTTTTTCACTGAAGTTATTTTTGACGGATGTAGGAGGGAAAAATAAATTACAATGAAAAAACATTCTGTCCGTCAAAAATGCTGGACGTATAAATGCAGTCCGTCTGACCTCGCTCCATCACTCACACACAAAGCTATGCAGACGTTGTGGACGCAGCGCACTCCGCACGTCCGTTCTAGCAGTATTACGTTCTTGCCTAACCTGCGTCCGTTTGCCGCGGCCGTTGTGCGTCCGCAGTTCAGTGCGGACGTACTTCATGTGTCAGGCTCCAATGGACTTTCTTTCATGCTATCACGGACGTACTTTTAGGCGCAATCACGGACGTGAACACTACGCTCGTCTGACACCAGCCTAAGTGTTCAAACACACATAGGCTAGGGTCAGAGTGGGGCAGTCGGAACGCGCGTGCAGACGCACTAAATCACGGCGGCAGTAGCAGCACATAACGGCCAATGACGGCCAATATACGCAGTACGTGCGTACGAAAGTGCGCCGACACCACGCAACCAGCAAATGAACGCATTTTTATCAGAACGTGAAACCGCTGCTACTGACGTACAGAGTGCGCTGCGGCCGCATAGCAGCGTGTGTGCGTGATTAGGAGATGTCAGACGCTGCTAGTGTGCGGCCAACATAACGTTCAAACAGCCGGATTTCCCTAGACTTCTTTTCACCCCATCGTCATGAAATACGTCCAGAATTGCGCATCGTCTGACCACTTAAGCGTATTCCGTGAAAAAATGCGTGCGCACGCATCGACGTACATTTTGACGGTGGCTGCAGAAAATGCGCTCATCTGTCCCTAGCCTTACCTGTATGCACTTAAAGGGTTATTCAATATGCGCCGAATTTGCCACCAGAAAGCTGTCAATTCACCAAATATTGACCATTTAATAGTGAAATACGGTGCAGTTCGCTGCAGTTCATTGGTGTTCGGCTGCAGCGAAATTGTCCCATAGAGAAGTAATGGTTGATTTATTCAGAGACGCCGAACTGCCCTGAAATGTCAGTGAAATGTCCTGATTTTCGGTGATTCAGTTTGACGGGTTTAAACAAGCGAATCCCATAGGATTCATCTGAAAAAAACCTATTATCCTTTTTTATTATTAAACTGTTTATTCTTTTCATTTTCAGACCGTCTTTTTATTTATTTATTTATTTATTTGGGATGTTTTTTAGGCAAAATTTATGATTCCCAATTTTTTTTTTTTTTTTTTTAAATAAAGCCTTTTTTAATTTATTTATTCTGTAACAGTCCTTTTTTATTATTTTTAAAGAACCTTTTCTATTATTATTTCAACGCATTTTCATTCATTTTTATAGTGTAAAAGCCTTTTAAAGAATAGCAGAGTTCAGTTTAATATTTTCTGCAGATTCAGTGGCTTACGGCGGGCAGATCGGAGTGTGGCGTAGTTCGGAGGTCTGTTTGGCGGCGGTCTTCGGCGTCTCCGTGTTCGGGGACCCTGCGGTGAGTAGTGATTTCACTGCAGGATCGGCAAACTAGAATCGGCGAAGTGTGCCGAACGAGCTTTCGCCGAAACGAGAAATCCCGGTGCTTTCTGAATAACATCTTTAATATATTGATATTTTACTCGGGTTGAGCGTCCCGGACATGTTCTGGATTTGAGATTTTTGGGGATTTTGGAATATTTACATATGATAATGAGATATCTTGTGGACCATCTAATCATTGAATTCATTTATATTCCATTTACCGGGGCTCAAAATTTTAAGTCGTGAGCTACTAGCCAGACCTTAAATCTTACTTGCCACCACTTGAACCACCTAACCCCTATCCTGCCCTTAACTCTGCCCCTAAACACAACCTCTTAAATTATCTTAGGAAATTACACTGTTAAATGTTTTATTCAGAATAAAGTTACAAAAAATAAATAATAACATTAATACCCAGACATCAGACCCCAGATACATGTATTGTATACCCAGACATCAGATCCCAGATACATGAATACCCAGACATCAGATCCCAGATACATGAATACCCAGACATCAGACCCCAGATACATGAATACCCAGACATCAGACCCCAGATACATGTATCTGGGATCTGATGTCTGGGTATACAATACATGTATCTGGATTCTGATGTCTGGGTATATATGTATCTGATATCTGATGTCTGGGTATACAATACATGTATACCCAGACATCAGACCCCAGATTCATGTATACCCAGACATCAGACCCCAGATACATGAATACCCAGACATCAGAACCCAGATACATGTATACCAGACATCAGAACCCAGATACATGTATACCCAGACATCAGAACCCAGATACATGTATACCCAGACATCTGACACCAGGTACATATATACCCAGACATCAGATACACGTATACCCATACCCCAGATACATGTATACCCAGACATCAAACCCAGATACACGTATACCCAGACCCCAGATACATGTATACCGAGTCATAACATGCTGCACAAGCAGCACAAAATAATTTATTGTGCTGCCTGCGTGTGCATTTCCACTCGCATCCACTTAATTTTCACTCGCCAAATAAGAGCAGGCGAGTGGAAATTTTGAGCCCTGCCATACACAGCCTGAAGGGCATTTTAATCATTTTACCCCTGTCACATGAGGTCAGGGGTATAATGTAGATTTTTGGCATCATGTCAGCATGTGACCGTGTCAGATTTTGGATTATTTTGGATAAGGGATACCTAACCTGTGGTGTGTTTCAGGGCTGATTTTTGCTCATATCACAGATCTGTATGTATTTCCTCTGCTCTTTTTGCAGGTTGGCACCATTGCAGATAGAGATCTCCCCAGATTGGCGCTGGCTGTGGGTGATAGGAGCTGCACGCAGAAAGCCGTGTTGGAGAGGCGGTGATTGCCGGTCCTTTATATGGAGGACGCTTGGTGAGACGGGCGATGTGAGTGCGGCGTGACGGCGCTATCCCGTATCAGGCGCTGTGTAACAGGGTAAGTACGCACAGATACAGTCATTTATATTTATTTTACTTCAAAACTTGAAAGTTTCCAGTTTCCATGACAACGCGATGCACCTTTCTGTTTCTATGGCAACTGGTCCAGGATTCTGAGATCCACAAGACACATTCCTTAGTTGCTATGCCGTGTGATGTCCCCTTGGGAGAGCTGAGTGACAGACTCAGGAGTGTGACGGGAATACCAGAAACCCGCAGAAACTGCCACCAACTCTCACCCGGGAGCAGCACGGGCCGTGCAGACGAATGGACGCTGACCCCAGCACAGAGAGCATCATGTCTTACTTTGGTCCAACGTGTAGTTTAGCCATGAAATACATAGAATCACAGAGATGTCAGGTTATTTTCACGATGGAATATCATACTGTGTTCCACAGCATCACGTGGGATGTATGCAGGGCTGGCACTCCTGCAAGGCACGCTAGGCAGTCTCCCAGAGCGTGCTGCCGCCTGAGGCGCAGCTGGCCCCAACACACGCAGGGATCGGCAAAGTGTCTGCCCGGCAGGCGGCACACTTTTGGATCCCGGCGGCTGGCAGTATCCCATAGACAGCCGCCGGGACTCTTGATCTCTGCATCCCTGGTGGTCCGGTGGCTGTGGGCTCTGCAATGCAATCTGTGATTCGCGCACAGACTGCAAAGCTCGTCCCACACTGCAGTCTGGATTCGAGCGCCGGCGATCGCTGATGACCTGTCACCTGACCGCCGGCGCTCACTGACTGTTAGAGAGCACCGGCGTTCGAGCCCAGACTCCAGTGGGACGTGATATGCGGTTTGTGTGCGAAACACAGATTGCATTGCAGAGCCCACAGCCACCGGACCACCAGGGATGTATAGGCTGGACTGAGGATGAAGTGGCTGGTGGCCCAGTGCAGTATCACTGGATTGACCTCCTCCTCTGCCACTGGATCATCAGGGATTCAAGTTCAACCCCCTCCCAAAAAAAAAAGTTAAGCAGGAAAGGGGACATTGTATATTTATTTTTAAGAGGCCACCCTGCAGAATATCTCCCCTGGTAGAGGCCACCCTGCAGCATATCTCCCCTGGTAGAGGCCACCCTGCAGAATATCTCCCCTGGTAGAGGCCATCCTGCAGCATATCTCCCCTGGTAGAGGCCACCCTGCAGCATATCTCCCCTGGTAGAGGCCACCCTGCAGCATATCTCCCCTGGTAGTGGCCAGCCTGCAGCATATCTCCCCTGGTAGAGGCCATCCTGCAGCATATCTCCCCTGGTAGAGGCCACCCTGCAGAATATCTCCCCTGGTAGAGGCCACCCTGCAGAATATCTCCCCTGGTAGAGGCCATCCTCAGCATATCTCCCTGGTAGAGGCCACCCTGCAGAATATCTCCCCTGGTAGAGGCCACCCTGCAGAATATCTCCCTGGTAGAGGCCACCCTGCAGAATATCTCCCCTGGTAGAGGCCACCCTGCAGCATATCTCCCCTGGTAGAGGCCATCCTACAGCATATCTCCCCTGGTAGAGGCCACCCTGCAGAATATCTCCCCTGGTAGAGGCCACCCTGCAGAATATCTCCCCTGGTAGAGGCCACCCTGCAGAATATCTCCCCTGGTAGAGGCCACCCTGCAGCATATCTCCCCTGGTAGAGGCCATCCTACAGCATATCTCCCCTGGTAGAGGCCACCCTGCAGCATATCTCCCCTGGTAGAGGCCATCCTGCAGCATATCTCCCCTGGTAGAGGCCACCCTGCAGCATATCTCCCCTGGTAGAGGCCATCTGCAGCATATCTCCCCTGGTAGAGGCCATCCTGCAGCATATCTCCCCTGGTAGAGGCCACCCTGCAGCATATCCCTCCTGGTAGAGGTCACCCTGCAGCATATCTCCCCTGGCAGAGGCCAGGCTGCAGCATATCTCCCCTGGTAGAGGCCACCCTGCAGCATATCTCTCCTGGTAGAGGCCACCCTGCAGCATCTCTTCCCTGGTAGAGGCCACCCTGCAGCATCTCTCCCCTGGTAGAGGCCACCCTGCAGCATATCTCCGCTGGCAGAGGCCACCCTGCAGCATCTCTCTCCCCTGGTAGAGGCCACCCTGCAGCATATCCCTCCTGGTAGAGGTCACCCTGCAGCATATCTCCGCTGGCAGAGGCCACCATGCAGCATATCCCTCCTGGTAGAGGTCACCCTGCAGCATATCTCCCCTGGTAGAGGCCACGCTGCAGCATATCTCCCCTGGTAGAGGCCATGCTGCAGCATATCTCCCCTGGTAGAGGCCACGCTGCAACATATCTCCCCTGGTAGAGGCCACCCTGCAGCATATCTCCCCTGGTAGAGGCCACCCTGCAGCATATCTCTCCTGGTAGAGGCCACCCTGCAGCATATCTCCCTTGGTTGAGACCTGCACCGCACCATATCTCCACTTGAAATCTGGGGGCCAGGTTTGCTGACCTCGGATGTAGCTTCTATCTGCATTTGAGGGGCGTAGTATTTTAGATCCCGAGTACTCAGCAATGAATCAGTGTATGAGGTAGAGGCTCATCGTTTCGTGTCATTTGTCTTCACTGAATCTGCTCACACGCAGCGACTTGTGATTTTCTACTTGCATAATCTATTTTCATTAAATCTATCTGAGGCTGAATCCCCCCAGCCTTCCCGAGGCCCCCCCAGCCTTCCAGAGGCCCCCCCAGCCTTCCAGAGGGCCCCCCCTTTCCGAGGCCCCCCCAGCCTTCCCGAGGCCCCCCAGCCTTTCAGAAGGCCCCGCCTTCCCGAGGGCCCCCCCAGCCTTCCCGAGGCCCCCCCAGCCTTCCAGAGGCCCCCCCCCAGCCTTCCAGAGGCCCCCCCAGCCTTCCAGAGGGCCCCCCCTTTCCGAGGCCCCCCCCCTTCCCGAGGGCCCCCCCAGCCTTCCCGAGGCCCCCCCAGCCTTTCAGAAGGCCCCGCCTTCCCGAGGGCCCCCCCAGCCTTCCCAAGGCCCCCCAGCCTTCAGAGGGCCCCCCCTTCCCGAGGGCCCCCCAGCCTTCCGAGGCCCCCCCAGCCTTCAGAGGGCCCCCCCTTCCCGAGGGCCCCCCCAGCCTTCCCGAGGGCCCCCCCAGCCTTCCAGAGGCCCCCCCTTCCCGAGGCCCCCCCCCCCCAGCCTTCTCGAAGCCCCTCGTGAGTTTGACCGCTTTTGGAAAGTGATTGCGTTCCAGGGCTTGTAAGATCACATTACGTCACATTTCCTTAAACATATTAAAAGGAACATGTAAAGCATCTCGCGCAGATCCCACCGGGTTTTACGTATAATTACATAGAAAAATCCAAGCGTCCGCTCGGAGGGTTTTGCAGAAGGAGCAGCTCGCCGCGCCGCACCGCGCCGCACCGCGCCGCACCGCGCCGCACCGCGCCTGTGATTAAACCCCTTTAATGGGAGACATTTGAGATTCCTGCCCGGCCTCTGTGATGTTCACGATGTGTCTGCTGTGTAATCGTTTTGATTATTCACAGCTTTCACCTACTTTTTGTGCTGATTATGTTCTTCGGTTTTTCCCTCAATATTTACATTTTTGGCCTTTGCTATGTAGACAGTGCGAGCTCGGCATGGACGATACGTTTCCACCAAAGACTGGCGAGTGCTGCCGCTTCATAGAAGATATCAACAGGTTTCATTCATGTCTTATCATGGGGGAAACTGAAGAAGGATGCTAGAACAATCAGGGTTATTCAAAGAGAGGGGAAAATCAGGAGAATGACTGGAGTATGGAAAATTCTAGGTCAAAATATCCAAACCAGAAAAATTCTCCCATTCATCCCCCTTTTTTCAAATCAGCTATTTTGACCTAAAATTTTCCATTCTCCAGTCATTCTCCTGCTTTTCACCGCTCTTTGAATAACCCTGTATGAAGCGGACCCCGTCATATGCACAGTGGGGGTCTTGCCATGCGGTGTGATCTGCTCCTGTGCCGAGATTTAAGCTGAGGCACATGAGGGCGGTAAGTGCTGTTACTGTTGTAACGGAGGTACGTTTGCACGGACGTACCTGTGGACACCACATGATGCGCATCAATTTTGACGTTGAAGATAAAAATACTGGAGAAATCCTGAAGCTGAAGACGCCATCGCGTTTCCTCAACACGTGAAGGACGTCAAATGAACGCCCGTCTGATGTTCTACACTCCCGCCTGTAGAAAGCATCACGTCCGTAGAGACGCCTAAACGCGCGTCCTAGCGTTTTGACACCGACCAATAATCCACCTCTATTCTCACGTGCGTGAAAAAGTGCACGCATACATCATATGTTGTTCCCTATATGATCCTTCATATTTCTATAGAACATAACAAGAAAAAAGGTTGTTATTTGCGCTTATCCCTATGGCTCCATGTGAAAGAAAACAGAGGTTTTAGTTTACTTGAATGGCCATTAAAGTGTTAAGCGCACCCGCCACGACACGGCAACCTCTTTTAAGATGGGTCCTAACCTAATGTAACCAAAAGGTTGCTTACAAGCAAACGCATGTCCTCCTGCTGCTTCTCAGCTAAGAGACAGACTGGTGGCTTTATATTTATACCCTCGTCACCAGGAACAATTCCACTTTAGGATTAAAAAAGAAAACATGGAAAGGGACAGCAGCAAAAAAACAAAACGCAATGGTTAATCTATTCACAGACACCGAACAGCAGAGAAATGTCAGTGAAATCCCCCCATAGAGGAGAAATGGTTAATCTATTCACAGATACTGAACAGCAGTGAAAAGTTGCCGAAGTGCCCTGCTGTTCGGTGTTTTCATTCGGCTGGTTCATTCAGGCGAATCCCATAGGTTTCAATGTTAAAAATATTCCCGTTGTAATCTAATAAACTGTTTATTATTTTAATCTGCAGCAAAAAGTCTATTTATAGATTTTTTACGATCTTTTAGGCTAGGGTCAAACGAAAGCATTTTTACACGCGAACGTAAAAAAGTGCGTCCGAACGCATTGACGTATTTTTTCACGTAATAAATGAAAACGGTCATACGATGCGCATGTTCGTGCGTGATGTTTTACGGATCCAAACCAGGAAACTTTTTGCGTCTGGACGTTATGTTGGCCGGACACGAGCATGGTCTGACGTCTCCAAATCACACACACACACCGCTAGCGGGCGCAGCGCACTCTGTACGTCCATACTAGAGGTTCTGCGTTCTCGAAAAAATGCGTTCATTTTCCACTTGCGTTGCGCGGCCAGACTTTCGTACGACCGTACTTCGTATATTGGCCGTCATTGCCCGTCATTTGCTGCTAGTGCGGCCGTGATTAAGTGCGCCTAAACGCACGTTAAAAATGCGCTGGTCTGACCCCAGCCGTAGGCCTTTTTACTGTTTTTTTTTTTTTAAAGTGTTTTTTCTGTAACAGACCTTTTTATTATCATTCATTGGATCTTATATGTAAATTCCAGGCTTTTTCGTTCACGAGGTTTTTTGCAAACAGCGTTTCAATTTTGACACTTTCGAGCGCATTATTGGTTTTTTTTTTTACCCTGTTTGTCGGCTTTTTCCGGCAGCTGGTCTGCGCTGTGATCGGCGGCTCGTTGGCTTTTCCTGGGGTGTTCGGCATGGTTTTTTTGCAGTGGTTCCGGCAGGTTTTTGGAGGGTGTTCGGCAGGTTTTCCCTGCACTCCGGGGACCCTGCGGTGAATCCTGAATGTGCGGGGAAGTGCGGAGAACGAGAGAGCATCGACATGTCGGCGACATTTCGGCTCGCTCTGAATAACCCGCATACTGTCATGTCCTCACCAAACCATTTGGCAATTCCGGATAGGGGATACCCGACCTGTAGTGTCTTACTGCATCCCAGCGCTTCCTCGCACATTGCCGCCACATGCAGGCCTTTGGTCTGTTGCAGGTGAGCGTCCCTGGGTGCTTGTAGGCGGCTGCCCTTGGAGACGGCGCAGTACCTCTCCATCCACCCAGAGCCGCGGCCAGGACGAGCAAAGTTCCTAGAAATCCCGGATCCTGTGAATGAGCCTTTGTGAGGGAACGTCAGGAGTGGGGAGCGGTGATTTGTTTTTGGTCCGTCATGTGAATCGTCGCTCAGTCAATCAGCTGGCAATCCGTTTTAATTAATCAGCATTGTGTCTGCGCCAATTTGGGGAGGGGGCGCTGACAGCAGAGAGTTTACCTTCTCTAAACGCCCCCAAGGGATCGCAGATCTGCCAGTGCTGTCTGTCTCTATCCTTCCCGCGCAACAGGGGGATATCTGTATTTATGGCATCACATGCGTCTGACCGAAAACCTAATACAGGAGCAAGCTCCGCACTGAGCCTTATGGGTAAAACCATCAACATCCAGGCACACCCCAAAAAGTGTGACGCAATGAAGGCCCCCACTAGTGGAAGTGTTATATAAACCGGATTTTGTACCCTCTGAGCATCTGTAGTGAAGTCTTATAGGGGGGGGGGATGTTTGTTTCACTCGTTCTGACACAATTCACATTTTTACACTTTATTTATAGAGCTCTACCGGTTTGGTACCCCTTTTTCTGTGAAATATGATTTCTGAGTGCCGTCCTGACCCCAAAAATTTAAAATCTCTTCCTGAGCTCATGTGGGGGGGGGGGGTGAAATGATAAGAAATCCTGTATACGTGTGTCCGGCTGCCGTTATTTCCTCTATATGCTGCATGTTCTCTCGCCTTTTTGTCCGCCAGCACAGATCTACACGTTGTCACAGATCTCTCAGATGTTTTTCCATAGGACCCTTTCCATGTTTCAGATAATAACAGACCTCAAACCATTACTGATTGTCCTGACTCTTATCAGCTTTGGGGGATATCTCCTAAGTAGCGACGTCCCAATTGTCTGATGCCAGTTGTGCCCTATTTGAGATCGACCGATTCGGAGTCTCGATCCCATACTGCACAATCACGGCTGGACTTGCAGCTCCTTCCTCTGAGTGAGTCCTGGGGCCTTGACATTTACACGCACCGTCTCCCCTACATGCTCGCAGGTCATGCAGCAGGCAGGGAAGACACTTGCAGAGGAACCCAGAGACTTGCAGCGTCTTCCATGCCTACTGCATGACCCGCGAGCAGGCAGGGAGGACGCTGCTAGTCATTGCACTGGCTGCGTGGCTCCAGTTGGGCGTCTCGCTGCTTGAAGGTCCTGGACTCGGGGAATGTATCGTCTTAAAAAAAGCCGCAATCAGGTCCCGATCCATATCCTAGGGATCGGATCAGAACAGCTCTACTGGTAAGTGTATCCCGTGTTTAGATCAGGAGGGAGGTGGTCGTGGACTCTTCCTTTATTCTGGAACCAGTCAGTAAAACTAAAGGGGTTATTCAGAGAGCACCGAACCGTCGCCAATATTTCGGTACTCTTTCGTTCCCCGCACTTGGGGGAATCAATTTCCCCCGACCCTGCGGTGAATTCGGCATTCAGTGCAGGGAAAATCCGCCGCAAACTGCCAATTGGAAAAAAAGCTGCCGCCAAACAGCCAAAATTATCAGAATCGATATTATCGGATTTGATTCGATTAGCCGCCGGGAATCCGATAATTTATCGAATCGGATCCAAAAATGTCTGCGTTTAAAAAAAAAAACACGCCGCAAAACTGCCGAAATGATCGCATTCGAATCATATCTGATCCGATAAGCTGCCGCAAACTTGCCAAAATCATCCGGAAAAGGCCATCGATCCGCCGAACATAGCAATGACCAGCCGCCTGAAAAAGCTGACGAACGGGGTATAGTCTGTTCTCCCCGAACCAACCACATGATTGTTTTTTTATTAGTTATTTACCCCGGTGAGGGTATTAGACGGCAGCACGCCACATTTTACCATAAAACTAATGTTACATCTAAGCGCAGCTCTGCCAGTGCCCTGTAATAAGATTCCCTGGAGTTATTCCTGGTGATTGAAGCCGGATCCACCAGAATCTGTGTCGCTAATTTGCTGGGATTCAGAGCACAGCTGTCCACAATCTGCATCCGCTTCTTATAAAATGTTTCTTTTCCTCAAAGGGAAGCCAGAAACGTCCCTCTCTGTTTCTGATCTCTGGGGCAGAAAAATCAGTAAAAGGATCCTCGAGAGCAGCACAAACTAATTACACCTCAGCCCCTCCCCGGGCGGCTCCCGGCCCTCTCCGTCAGCAGCCACTGCGCTCTTTATCTCTTCTTTTTAATACTTTGTAGCAGTCTACTGGAGAAACGCGCCTGGGCCGGGGTTTAGAAGGCTTCCCAACTCCATTGAAGACGTAGGGATGAGCCAAAATGCGCAGATTAAAAGGAGGAGGAGATGGAAACCATGGATGGGAGCCAACAAATTATACGGGGGGGGGGGGTCAACACATAAGGGGTTATTAATGATCACTGTTGTGGCACCAAAGTCCAAAAGTAAGGTTGAAAAAATCAATGAAATAAAGAGGATAACGCAACTTTTTCCCATAGAAATCCTAATCCTACTAAAATGTGTAAAAAAACGATATCACCACAGGCGGTCATGGAGACGCGAGTTGACTCAAAACGTGGCAGTGGTCGACGTATAGAATTGCTCTAACAACATCCTTGTGGTTTCTCTGTGAAACGGCGCTTTGACGACCTCATAAACACATCTTGGTGATGAAATCCAATGTCTCCAGTAGGTCCACATGTAGTTTAGCAGGTTCAAGCCTTGACATTTTGACGAACCAAAGAAAGGGACGACCCCCAACCCACACACACGTCCATAGAAGAGACCATGGTGACCGGTGTGAATGAATTTCTGGATTAGGAACCTCTAACCATTCTCCAAAAGCCCACTGAAGAGTTTGACATCCCAAAAACAAGCATGTCGAGGATTCTTCTTGACCCGTTGGATTGCACCAGAAAGTGCGTCCGCTGGGTGCCGCGTTGGACACAGGACGAAGAACTGCTCGAGTTGAGTTTTCCAAAAATGTCCTCGTCACGGTCAGAGATGGTAAGTCTGGTGACATCAAGCCAGCTGTCACTGGGGATGAAGCTTCGATCACATGAGATGATTTTTGGGGGCATTTTGAGAAGTGAATGCACCGCTTGAGAAGATCCCTGGAGAACTGCTGAATAAACAAGCTTTCTATGAAAAATGTTTGAGTTACCTCGATTTCCTTGATTTTAGCCTCACATATTGACCTGTCCTCGTGGTTTCAGACAGGTAAAAAAAATCCACTTAGTTGCAGCTATGGTGAAAGAACGACAAACTATGATGGGGGGGGGGGGTCACGGAACAGTCCATTCAGACAAGATTCACCGCTCTTGATCCACCGCGGCGTAAATCCACCGTTACATCAATGAAAGAGCAGTGTTTAGAGAATAATCTCTATAGACCAGAGCTGTCAAACTCACGGCCCCTCAGAGGTTGAGGCCTACAATTCCCAGAACTCTTCCAGTGTAATAGTTGGTCATGGAATCATGGGAGTTGTAGTTCAGAAACATCTGGGAGGGCCGGAGTTTGACGGCCCTGCTATAGATGGTAACTTTGAAACACTGATGGACGTGTAACAGTAACTCCTATCATTCTGAAGCCACATACTCCGTATCCCCGTCAGACACTTCCCACAGGGACAGACGAGGTGAGGCGCGCAGGAGGAGCCACAGTACAGGGAGCCACGTATCTTGCCGCAGTCAATATGACCTGAATTAAGCGCTGTAAGTGGGAGCTGGATATGAAAGAGCCTTTAAAGCAGATCAGATGCTGCAAGAGTCTGTTTGATGTGTCCCCTATCAATATGTATCACAGAGAATCCTCAAAGAGAGAGGAAGGCAGGGGGCGGCTGAACTCGAGGAAAAAGGAAAAGTACACGCAAAGAATGTGAAAATGTATAAATAGATACTCAAGGGTCAGAGCATTGTCACCGGCGGCGATGCCCAGCCAAGCTAGAAATTGGACGAGCATCTTGGGAAATGTAGTTCAAAGGCATGTAGGATAATTAGATTTTTTGTTCATCGCTCCCATGCTGCCTGGCGTATCTGTCCTCAGATCTGGAATAAAATGCTTTCCTGAGAATGTATGGAAAAGGAATATAAATGGTCTAATCATAATGGGGGGGGGGGAATCAGTCGCCTGTAACTATGTAATGTTTTGGAATCCAAAAAAAAGCAACAAATATTGATAGAGATCTGTGGAACAATCAGAAATCAGAGACACTTGAATGTGAGTGAAAAAGTGGATGTGACAGAAAGGTGATGAGTGAGAGTGAGACATCATCAGCAGCTAGAGACCAGCGGGGGGAGCATGAGAGAGAATGAGAGACTGCATGGGAGAGAATGAGAGACTGTACGAGAGAATGAGAGACTGTACGAGAGAATGAGAGACTGTGTGGGCGAGAATGAGAGACTGCATGGGAGAGAATGAGAGACTGCATGAGAGAGAATGAGAGACTGTATGAGAGACTGCATGAGAGAGAATGAGAGACTGTATGAGAGAATGAGAGACAATGAGAGACTGAATGAGAGACTGCATGGGAGAATGAGAGACTGCATGGGAGAGAGTGCATGAGAGAGAATGAGAGACTGCATGAGAGACTGCATGAGAGAGAATGAGAGACTGTATGAGAGAATGAGAGACTGCATGAGAGAGAATGAGAGACTGTATGAGAGACTGCATGAGAGAGAGAATGAGAGACTGCGTGGGAGAGAATGAGAGACTGCGTGGGAGAGAATGAGAGACTGCATGGGAGAGAATGAGAGACTGCATGGGAGAGAATGAGAGACTGCATGGGAGAGAATGAGAGACTGCGTGGGAGAGAATGAGAGACTGCATGGGAGAGAGTGAGAGACTGCATGGGAGAGAGTGAGAGACTGAATGAGAGACTGCATGAGAGAATGAGAGACTGCATGAGAGAATGAGAGACTGCATGAGAGAATGAGAGACTACGTGGGAGAGAATGAGAGACTGCGTGGGAGAGAATGAGAGACTGCGTGGGAGAGAATGAGAGACTGTATGAGCGAATGAGAGACTGCATGAGAGAATGAGAGACTGCATGGGAGAGAATGAGAGACTGCATGGGAGAGAATGAGAGACTGCGTGGGAGAGAATGAGAGACTGCATGGGAGAGAATGAGAGACTGCATGGGAGAGACTGAGAGACTGCGTGGGAGAGACTGACAGACTGCGTGGGAGAGAATGAGAGACTGCATGGGAGAGAATGAGAGACTGTATGAGAGAGAATGAGAGACTGCGTGGGAGAGAATGAGAGACTGCATGAGAGAATGAGAGACTGCATGAGAGAGAAGGAGAGACTGTATGAGAGAGAATGAGAGACTGCATGAGAGAGAGAATGAGAGACTGCATGGGAGAGACTGCGTGGGAGAGAATGAGAGACTGTGGGCTCTATTACGTTCTTGGGGCATACGTTTGCGCTCGCTCAAAAACGCATTAATGTGAGGGGCAAAACCCTTTGCGCTGAACATCGTATTACAATCTCAGCGCAACAAACGTGTGTGTATTCGTCTACCGCGGGTGAACCTGCGCGAACACTGTGCGAGCTTACTCTACTGCGCGCGTCCTATATTTAACATTGTGAGCGCAAATGCGTTTGTGCGCTGGTACGTGGATAGTATTACAATTTATGCGCAGTTTGTAACGCACAGCCTTTGCACGAATAATTTTAGCAACTCCTAAAAGCTGGTGTTAATGGCAAATTCTATCAACCTGCCGAACGCAAATACACCAGCCCAAAAAAAACCACACAGCACAGTATAGTTACACATTCTACTCATACCCAAACAATAAAATGGAGAAGTTGTACGTGTTTTTATTATTGCTGCAGCATATTTACGCAGATTGACTGTGAGAGGCGCAAAAACTGAACGGGAGACAATTGTGGCTCTTAATTCTGATTGGCTGAATCGCATGAAAAAACAGTCCGCACACTGATTTCTGCGCGCAACGCTGTGTGTTTTTGCACGTCCGTTTTACGCGCGTTATTTTTTGATGGATGAAAAAATGTGCAAGGATTGTAATACCAGCAATGGTTTACGCGTGTTAATGCTTCGCGCAAAAATTCAAGCGTTCTGCGTGCGTTTTTGCGTGAAGAATGTAATAGAGCCCAGTGTGTTTATATATACACGGCATGGCCATATAAAAAGTCATGCGGTGTAATATGTGGTTGTGTCGCCTTTTTGCTGTGATCACGTCACGCATTCGCTGCGGCATCGTGTGGATAATCTCATGCGATGTCACAGTATTTATTAGCGTCCAGAGTGACATTAATTTGTGGCCAAGATCTTGTATTGATGATGGGAGAGTCGCGGCGCTGCGTAAAGTCTTATTTATTAATAAAGTATATTACCAGGAAGGATACATTGAGATTTCTCTTGTTTTCAAGTATGTCCTGTCCAGCACATTATCCCAAAGCTTAACCTCAATGGGGTTAAGGTCTGGACTGTGCGGTGGCCAATCCATGTGTGGAAATGATGTCTCATGCTCCCTCAACCACTCTTGCACAATCTGTGCTCGATGAATCCTGGCATTGCCATCTTGGAATATGCCAGCTGTGCCATCAGGGGAGAAAAAACCCATTGATGGATAAACCTGCTCATTCAGTATATTCAGGAGTCACATGACCACATTTTTTGGGTGTGTTGCTTTGCTGATCATAGATCTGACCAAGTGAAGCCCCTCCAGATCATAACAGGCTTGTCCGGGAGGTGGTGACCTTTTTGTTGGTCAGACAGGGTATAACCCATATATATTGCAGGTCAGTGGGGTGAAGCGCAGGGGTCTCGCTGTCTTCTAAGATGAAGTGATCTTCTGGAATGTCTGAGTTGATGTTAGTTACATTGTCATCGTGTTAGGGTCTCCTTCATGTCACAGTGACAGCTGTAATCCATCGCTTGACTTTTCCTTCTTTCTCCCCTATCAGGAGGACACAATGTGACCCTTAGAAGAGGTCCGAGCACCGTGGCTTCTTTATTTTGCCTCCTGGCTTCCTGCACAATTCTCACTGCGGTGTCAGGGAATATTTGGGATGCCAAGCTGGCCCTCTATTATCAGGAGCTGACCTCTCCACCCTCCGAGTCACGACCCGCGTCTGCTCCCAGGAAAAAACAAGGTGCATTTGGCTCAAGTTTATGGTGTCCCCTTCACACCCACGTCTGACCCCGCGGGGTCACTCAACTCCATCGCTTTCACTTGTTCAAAGGCTAGGAAAAAAGAAAAAGGAGCTGGCACAAGCTGGGCTCCTCTCCATTCACCGATTGCACAATCAGAGGTCGCCTTCCGATTGCATCTGTTACCCGGCATTGTGATTGAGGATTGCGGCGCAGCCCTCTCGATTGCGTTTTCGGCATTTTAATTAACCTTTACAGCCGCGACGTTGCATAATCCCTTTGATGTCTGGATTTCGTGGCTCTAGTGTCGGCAGGGTTAAATAATTTCTTTTTTACAATGTTCTATAAACCTGACGGAAGCGTTTCAGCTAAACGGGCGCCCAAGGGGACATATGGCATCATTTTAGGCGGCCTGATCACCCCCCCCCCCGAGAGAGCAAGCCCCCCTTTCCACTCATGGCCTGTAATTTCGCAGACGTCTTGTTATCTTCCTTGAATTAAGACCCTCTTATATTTGTTACTTTCTCGTAAAGCCCCCCCCCCCTCACCTTCCCCATTCAGCATTGTGCGTCTTTTCTCACTTTCTGTATGTTTGTTTTTTTCCCCATAAGGCCTTCCTTAAAATGTCTATTTCTGGTTTCGGGGATGAGGGTCGGGTATACGGCCTCCGATCTACATGCATTGCCCCCCCTGTGCTCTTGTGTGTGTGGGGGGGGAGGGAATGACGGAGCCGAGAAACTTTATGAATGGGCATTAGATAATAGGGGGGGGGGGTTAGAAAGTTATGCTCCCACGAGCCCCCGACACAGAGCATGTGTTATGATCTCATTGGCTACTTCTAATCCCCCATGCTGCGGTATAATGGAAGTGAGTGGGACTCGCTTTAAAAGCCTGAATAGGAGTTTTATATAGGGAGAGATTTCCCACAAAACTTATCCCATGCAGATGAGAATCCCGAAAAGCACCAAGAAGCCAATTAATGGCGTGATCCTGCGCAGGGAAACTCACTTAACCTCTTCTTGGGGCTGCCAACATGTTAATAAACATCATTTGCGACTTCGGACTCCATGCATCCTGCCCAGAGATCACACGAGGCGCCTCCTGCTGCTGTGCGATACACTTTAACATTGTGATATCAGATACAATAAAACGATGGGGGTCATTCACTAAGCAGCGTTACTTCACTGGTAGACGGTGGTTTTGTTTTGGGGAACGACGTTGGAGCAAGTACGGTGAAACATCACTCGAATTCACTGTTTAGTTACAGTTACAAGTATTTATAAAGCGCCAACAAATTCCGTAGCCCTGTACAATGGAGAGCAGCGTTGCTAAACCTTGGCCATCCAGGTGTTTCGGCACTACAATTCCCACAAGGCTCTGTTAACCTATTGACTTGCTGGGTATCATGGGAAATTTACAAGGTTATTCAGAGAGCACCGAAATGTCACCGACATTTTGGTGCTCTCTGATTCTCTGCACTTCGAGTCCGCAGGGTCCCCGAAGTGCGGTGGTTCGGCTGCCGAACGCAGTCGCTGACCCTCCAAACGCACCTGCAAGCAGCTGTCAGACCGCCGAATGCCGCAGAAAAAAGCCAACCTGCTGCCGGACGTGTAAAAAAAAAAAAAAAGCTTTAAAAATGTCTTTAACCTAAAACAACTGAACGAAAATGCCTGAAAAGTCCTATGTATAATAATAAAAAGGTCTGTTACAGAATTTTTTTTAAAAAATACCACTATTAAAAAAAGATCAGGAAAAACATTTCGTAGAAAAACATTTTGTAAAACAATGCCCAGCATTGTGCGAAATACGTTGATCTTTGGCGGCAGTGAAATGCCCATGGAGAAGCAATGGTTAATCTATTCACAGACACCAAACAGCAGAGAAATGTCAGTGAAATGCCCTGATGTTCAGTGTTTTCATGCGGCAGGTTTATTAAGGCGAATCCCATAGGTTTCAATGTTAAAAATATTCCTGTTTTAATCCAATATCTAATAAACCGTTTATTATTTTAATCTGCAGCAAAAAGTCTCTTTATTTATGCTTTAGGATTTTTTTAAGCATTTTTCAGGCAAATCCCATAGGTTTCAATGTTAAAAATATTCCCCGTTTTTCTTGTATATTTATTCAACCGTTTATTATTTTTGTTTGCAGCAAAAAGTCTCTTTATTTATTCTTATGGGCATTTTTCGGGATTTTTTTCGTCTAAATTTTCTTTCCGTTTTTGTTTTATTTTTTTTAAAATAGCGTTTTTTTTTCCCCGTTAGGCTGGGTTCACACCCGGGCGTAGCGCTGCGTCGCGCAATGCACGCGTTTTTTTTACGCGCGTTCGCGCATACAAAAAAACGCGCGTTGCAGCGCGTTCGCGGCTATGATATGGCCGCGAACACGCTGCTGTATGCCCGAAAAGAAGCTCCCGAACTTCTTTTTGCGTTGGCCGTTTTAACGCGCGTTCCTGCGCGCTGTAAAACGCTTAGGTCTGAATGGGTCCCATAGCAAAGCATGGGATTTCCCCGTTCCTGCGTTTTAAAGCGCGCATGAACGCGCGTTAAAACGGCTAGGTGTGAACCCAGCCTAACAGACCCTTTTATTATAATTCATAGGACCTTACATATCATTCCCAGACATTTTCATGCAGTAGTTTTTTTGCAAACGCCTTTTAAAAGCTGCGTTTGTCATGTTTTTCCTGCGGCAGGTTGTCAGCTTTTTTTTAGGATGGATTTGGTGGTTTTGTGGCGGTTTTCCGATTCGTTCCGTGGTTTCGCAGTGGTTTTCTGATTTGAATCGGCGTTTTTGCGGATGTGTTCGGTGTGTGTCAATTCGCTGCAGTTAGGGGACCCTGCGGGGAATGCTGAATTTACCGCAGGGCCGGTGAATCGAACTCACTGAAGTGCGGGGAACGAGAGAGCACTGAAATCTCAGTGACATGTTGGTGCTCTCTGTATGTAATATTGTAATATCAGTTCGGATTTTCGTTTCGGCCGATTTCCGGTTCGTTTCGGTTCGTTTTTCGTATCGACTTTTTTTTGTGTGATTTCGGAAATTTTCGTGTTTTTCGCAACGTCTGTTCTCGTTTCAAAGTGTCTATTTGTTTTGACGTAAACTAATGGTTTTTCGGATACGATAATTCTGCCGATACGATAATTCTGCCATTGAGATTTCTCATGTTTTATAAGAAGGATACATTGAGATTTCTCATTTTTTACAAGAAGGATACATTGAGATTTATCTGGTTTTCCAGGAAGGATACATTGAGATTTCTCATGTCTTATAAGAAGGATACATTGAGATTTCTCATTTTTTACAAGAAGGATACATTGAGATTTCTCTGGTTTTCCAGGAAGGATACATTGAGATTTCTCATGTTTTACAAGAAGGATACATTGAGATTTCTCATTTTTTACAAGAAGGATACATTGAGATTTCTCATGTTTTACAAGAAGGAAACATTGAGATTTTTCTGGTTTTCCAGGAAGGATACATTGAGATGGGAATGATACAAAATTTAATTACAGAATCAGCGATATAAATACGATGTCCGAAATTACTGAAATGGAACCGAAATCGGGAATGGAGCCGAAATCACGAATGGAATGAAAATGAATTTCGATTTTACACATTTCTAGTGCATTCGAAAATTCCGAAAAGTTTTCGTTTCGGCTCAAAAATTTGTTCGGATCTGCCGTTTTCGGATCCGAAAATTTTCGGAAAATCGGTCGAATCCGAATGCACGAATTGGGAAATTTCGTGAAAATTCCGAAACCGTTTCGCACATCCCTAAACTAGAGTACCCAAGGTACGGTTAATTTTATTAAATGATACCACAAAGCAACAATATAAATGGATGACAAACACACAATGCGGTCATATGCGTAATGGGTGAAGCGAGGCAACCCAAATAGGAGTATAACTGGTTGCAGCAATGGCATAAAGTACAAGGTAGTGGCAAACTATACCTCAGCGGTTCAAGCCGCCTACGTAACCAGTCACTAAGGAATGAAACCAGGGGAACCAAGCAACATGACAATACACCCAAACGCTAACCAACCATCAACAATGCAGTTAAAAACAAACAAAAATAGGCATAGCTCGATGCGTTTCACCCGTGCGGGCTTAGTCTAGAGCTAGTTAATAAAATTAACCGTACCTTGGGTACTCTAGTTGCACTTTGTGCAAATTGTTCCGTATAAGCTGTAACTAGGTTACTCATGCATTACAAATAAAACACGTTATATATATCTATTGTTTCCAATTTGACAATTTTTCTCATGATGCAACATTTACCAAAATCTGTGCAAAAGATTCACTTTGTGGCTGTTGTTTATCTTCTACATTATCTATAGCGTTTAACAGTTAAGGCTGCAGGGGGTGTAGTGTTTTATTCGCCAGGCTTCCTGAGATAAGACCTGGCAGCTGAATGAGATAAGACAGGGAGCTTAAAAGCCTTCTAATGTTGATGATGTTCTTTAAATACATCCCACACAATACAATGATGTGAGTCGGTGACTGACCCATTCCCTCCATTCTATGACCAAAGACACACAGTGAGGAGCAAGTGGTGGAAAGATACAAAAAATCACACAATGGATGCGCCCAGTGACACATATAGAGGAAAATATCACACAATGGATGCACCCAGTGACACATATAGAGGAAAATATCACACAATGGATTCACCCAGTGACACATATAGAAGAAAATATCACACAATGGATTCACCCAGTGACACATATAGAGGAAAATATCACACAATAGATGCGCCCAGTGACACATATAGAGGAAAATATCTCACAATGGATGCACCCAGTGACACATATAGAGGAAAATATCACACAATGGATGCGCCCAGTGACACATATAGAGGAAAATATCACACAATAGATGCGCCCAGTGACACATATAGAGGAAAATATCACACAATGGATGCGCCCAGTGACACATATAGAGGAAAATATCTCACAATGGTCGCACCCAGTGACACATATAGAGGAAAATATCACACATTGGATGCGCCCAGTGACTCATATAGAGGGAAATATCACACAATGGATGCGCCCAGTGACACATATAGAGGGAAATATCACACAATGGATGCGCCCAGTGACACATATAGAGGAAAATATCACACAATGGATGCACCCAGTGACACATATAGAGGAAAATATCACACAATGGATTCACCCAGTGACACATATAGAAGAAAATATCACACAATGGATTCACCCAGTGACACATATAGAGGAAAATATCACACAATAGATGCGCCCAGTGACACATATAGAGGAAAATATCTCACAATGGATGCACCCAGTGACACATATAGAGGAAAATATCACACAATGGATGCGCCCAGTGACACATATAGAGGAAAATATCACAATAGATGCGCCCAGTGACACATATAGAAGAAAATATCACACAATGGATGCGCCAGTGACACATATAGAGGGAAATATCACACAATGGTCGCACCCAGTGACACATATAGAGGAAAATATCACACATGGATGCGCCCAGTGACTCATATAGAGGAAAATATCACACAATGGATGCGCCCAGTGACTCATATAGAGGGAAATATCACACAATGGATGCGCCCAGTGACACATATAGAGGAAAATATCACACAATGGATGCGCCCAGTGACACATATAGAGGAAAATATCACACAATGGATGCACCCAGTGACACATATAGAGGTAAATATTGTCTTAACTAAACAAACAAGAGAAAAACAAACACATGTAAGATATCAGCAATTTCAAATAAACACAATAAGGACATGCCATTTTTTGGTGGTACTGGCCCTTTAACATTTAACTGTTCGCATCCCTCTTGAAATGGGCTTTGAAAGCAGCGAGTAGTGATGAAAACATCAATTCTGGATAAATAAAGATGTTACTTTACACAAGTGTCTCCTTAATCGTTCAAGATGTTTTCTTTTTCAGGAAAATGTGGAGATATTTCAAGCTTCCGTTCCGTCTTTCAGAATCTCTGAAAAAACAGTGAAGTGTTTTTTTTTTATATATTTTTTTTATTTTTCCTGCATAATTTCGGGAAATTCTACCCTTTTTTTCTCCCAAGATCACACATGCTACATCGTCAATACTGCAGAATATTGCAACGTGGATCGGCAAGAATTTCCAGTATCTCTTGCACCATCTTCCCAGCTGTGCCCTAAAACTCATCGTCTGCGGTAAAATATCTGATTTCAATGTATTTAAACTCTCTGAAATTCCTCGCAACGTGAAAACTCACACAATGCTCCAAAGATTTTACCTCTAACTCGAGCAGCTCTTTGTTCAAGAAGTGCAGAATCCAGAGGGCCACGTCTTGGTGAAGTCCAACTTGTCTTGAAGAATCCTCCACAAGCTTGTTTTTGGGATGCCAGAACTCTTTCACAAGTGGTTTGAGGCTCCTGATCCAGGAATTCCTTCACCTTGGTCACCATGGTCTCATCCATGGACACACAAGTCTCCCTCTTTTGGTTCATCACAAATGTCAAAATGTCAAAGCTATAATCAGATAAACACCTTGTGGAACTTCTGGAGATTTGATGCTTCATCACCAAGATGTGTTTTGAGGTCTTCAAGGCGCTGTCTTGCACAGAAACCACAACCTGTAGAGCATGATTGTCCACCTTTGCTCTCCCAATCTTCTGGATATATTTGCAAAGCAGCAAAATCGCATACAATTTCGTGCTTTGCGTTTCGGCCCATTTTGCCGATATTGAAGTTGCAGAACTAGTTATCGGACGTTGGCGAAAACCGGTGAAATGCACCGATAACCGCCGAATTGGCATTGGTTTCTGCTGAGATGCAGAACAAAATAAAAAAGGAATCTCCTATTCTCCTGATACGTGGATAAATCAATAAAAATAGGCAGGGTTATTCAGAGAGAGGTGAAAAGCAGGAGAATGACTGGAGAATGGAAATTTCTAGGTTTAAAATAGCCGATTTGGAAAGTGAGATAAATGGGAGAATTTTTCTGGTTTTGGCTATTTTGACCTAGAATTTTCCATTCTCCAGTCATTCTCCTGCTTTTCACCTCTCTCTGAATAACCCTGATAGTAAAAATTATTTATAAACAATTAAAAAGGTCCTTTAGCAAAATATCAAAAAGTTCTGTTACAGAATAAGAGAAAAATTATTTAAAAAAGAAAAACAAAAATGTCATCTAAAAATATAAGAATTACAAAAAAGGTGTTTTTAAAAATAAAATAAATGTTTTTTGGAAAAACTGAAAAGAATAAACTGTGTTAAAGAAAATTAAAAAAAGATAATGACTTTTTTACATTGAAACCTATTGAACCACCGAAAATCAAGGCATTTCACCGGAAATTCGATGCAATTTGGTGCTCGATAACCTTTAATGGGGCAATTTCAGTGCTGGCGAATTGCACTGTACTATGCTGTTGATTCGCCTGTATTTGATGAATTGACCTGGTGAAATTCACCGTCCGTATTCATTCGGGGCCAATTTGGAGGTTAGTGAATAACCTCTTTTGAGTCACCTCGCGTCTCCGTGATCGTCTGTGGAGATATTGATTTTTGCACAAGCATTAGAAAGATTAACAGGGTTATTCAAAGAGAATCGAAAAGTCATCGCACTTTTCGTTCTCTTCAATTCGGTGCGATTTAACGATCTCATTTCGGACACCCTGCGGTGTATTCAGCAAGCACCACAGGGCCGTCGTAATGCAGGGAAAAGTCAAACCCGCCGAAAACTCACTGCAAAACCAGGGCGAACGCACACCGAAACCCGCAAAAACATCTGGATTATCCCCGCCGGAGAACCCCGAGCAGGAGCCGATCAGAGCGCAGAGCAGCCGCCGAAAAAACCCGACCACGCAGACGAACGGGTGTGAAAATAAAAAACTGTTTGCTTGAATGTTTGAAAAGAAAATGTCTGAAATTTACATATAAAATCCAATGAATGATAATAAAAAGGGCTGTTACAGAAAAAAGAAAAAACGATTAAAAGAAAATAAAAAATCCCCAAAAATGCTTAAAAGATCCTAAAAAATCTATAAATAAAGAGAATTTTTACTGCAGAATTTTATAATGAACGGTTTATTAGATATTGAATTAAAACGGGAATATTTTTAACATTGAAGCCTATGGGATTCTCCTGAATAAATCTGTTGAATTAAGCCACCGAATGGCAGGGCAATTCGGCAACTTTTCACTGCTGGTTTTTGTTCTCTGAATAGCCGAAGCATTGCTTCTCTATGGGAATTCACTGCCCTCGAACAGGCACCGTATGTGCAGGCAATTCACAGGATTTGACGAATGGCCAGGAAAGGTAACCGAATGCTGAATTTCAGCGGTCGGTTACCTTTCGCCAGCAATTCGGATCTCTTTGAATAACCCTGTAGGTTTTCTTTGAGGAAAAAAAGACTATTTGGGTTATTCAGAGAGAGCCGAACTGGCCATGAAATTGTACCCAACAGTGAATTTCCCGTACAGTGACATTTCGTAGCCATTCGGCTATTCAAAACCTGGCAATTCACCAAATATTGGCAAATTGCCAGCAAAATACGGTGCCTTTTAGATGACAGTGAAATCCCCCATAGAGAACCAATGGTTAATCTATTCACAGACACTGTACAGCAGAGAAATGTCAGTGAAATGCCCTGCTGTTCGGTGGTTTCATTCGACAGGTTTATTCAGGCGAATCCCATAGGTTTTAATGTTAAAAATATTCCTGTTTATATTCAATATCTAATTAACCGTTCATTATTTTAATCTGCAGCAAAAAGTCTCTTTATTTAGGATTTAGGATTTTTTTAAGCATTTTTCAGGATTTTTTCGTAATTATTTTTTGCTGTAACAGCCCTTTTTATTATCATTCATAGGATTTTATATGTTAATTCCAGACATTTTTGTTCTGTAGTTTTTTTGCAAACAGAATTTCAAATTTTGATAGTTTCAATCGCTTTTTTTTTTTTTTGTTCGTCGCCTTGTCTGCTTTTTCTCGCGGCTGGTCAGCCCTATGTTGGATGGAACGTAGGCTTTTTTAATGACGCGTTCAGCGGGTTTTTCCATGGCTTATCGGATCTGATCATTTCGGCGGTTTTGCAGCATTTTTTCTCGATTCAGCCATTTTGCGGCAGATTTTCCCTCCACTTCAGGGACCCGGTGGCGAATCCTGAAATCATCGCAGGGTTGGGAAATTTGATTCCTCGAAGTGCGGGGAATGAGAGCACCGAAATGTCGGTGACATCACGTCGGTGACATTTCGGTGCTCTCTGAGTAACCCCTTCAGCCTCATTATTTCATTGATTTTAATCATTTTTAACCTCTCCTAGTAGATCAAACTATTGTTTTGTAAGTGGATTCGTCATCTGATCCTGTCCGGGGATGTTTGCTGTATATACATGTCCAGAGCTGCTAAACTGTAACTATGTTACTCCTGAGTGCTATATTTTGCATATATATATACAGGCTCGTAACATGTTGCTGCAGTGAATCTCTGAGTGGGGAGCCGTCACCGCACATTAACAGCAAGAACATTTGGAATTGGTTACAGCTGCTGATAGATTCGGGGTCTTTTTGTAGACAAAGCATAAGCAACGATCAGATTACAGACTGTGTGACCAGTTTCTCGATCCAGGGACCACAGAATGCTCAGAAGTCACCTTGGATAGGATGTCTCTCCAGGTGGGCGTTAATGCCAGCTCAAACCCAAAGCTACATTTCCTTAACCATCCGGCATTCAGTGAATTGGAGCGAGCATCATTCCGGGAAATGGCGTCCTGAAACATCCCGAAAGGACGCGTTTTTGCCATTTCTGATGTAGAATTAAAGCCGCGTTTTTTAGGAGAGGAGCTGGCGGGATCTTCTCTCTGCCAAATGGTCGGCAGCTGCCCGGGAGCTGAGACGCCCGATGACGTAAGAATGAATAAATCCCGCTACTATGTGTCAGCAATTGTCAACTCTTAAGTGCATTCTGGGAAAAATAGAAACATTGTGATACAGTGATAATCCGAATCTCGTGTTTTATTGCAGCAGTAAGAGGCCCGTTATAAGCTTCGCGCCATAAATCTCTGCGCAGGGAGCCGTCACCAGACCGCGAAGAGCAGGAACATTTGGGAACGCTTTACGGCAACATTAAGTGAAGGGAAGAGTCGAGTAAAACAGAAGAAGATGAGCTTTATTAAAGGACGAATAGATAATAGAGATTAAAGACTAATGAAAGGTTTATTTATTTCCTGTGGCAAAGTTTAGGAATGTCTCGTGTGTGTGTGTGGATCTCATGCGTAAGAAGCTGCACCTGGAGCGAGGAAAGATCTTCTCACGTCGAGGTCTTCATCTTTCGGAATCGCGTTTTCTCCCTTGGCGAGCTCGAAGCCGCAACTGAAACTCTCGCATACTTTCCTGTGGGTTTTTATAAGAGATACCTCAGGCTTTTAATACGTCTGAATGGAAATTCCCTACTCTGAGAAATTGTACAAAGTATCTGAAGTTTAGGACTTATAAATCTTTCTACCGCGCTAGAGCCGCTGTTTCCCCGGCCTATTGCCTGAGATATGGAGGGCTAATCCAGGCCTTGCCCTTTCTCAGCCGAATCCTAACTCTGCCTCTTTATCTGCTGACTGATGGAAATAAATTGAGCCCTTGGTGTTTAATGAACATTTTGTGTGATTCATATTTGATTCTATGAGAAAAAAAGAGAAAACGCTAAATAGTGCAATATTGTTGTGTCACGTTAAAAATATATGTGAATCGAGATGATCGCACTCACATGTCATAGAGCCTGTTAATAATGGGCTCTGTATTGTGCACCTTGTGCCAACTTGTGGTGGCACCTCCCTTCTATCACCTCCAATGTTGTAGTCTCCCAGAAAATACAAAGAGAAGACAACTCATAGTGCAGTAAGTAAATTCAGCTTGTAGACAGAGTGTGAAATAAATTAGATACACTCACCACCTCAAGAGCCTTACGATATCGGCTCAGATATGCGTAGATATACCTTTTAACATAGGTAGAATCCCACCCTAAGGAATCCTTAGACCCCCTTTGAAACCTTGGAGGTGGTACAAGCAGCACAATAGCACAAGCGGGTGATGGACCAAAAAGAGAGGTTGGTTCCAGGGTCGGGTATAAAATACTATTTATTAATAACAACAAAAAAGGTTAAAATGCCACATATAAAATATGGGACATTCAGAGACGCGTTTCGCCGGTCACAATGCCGGCTTCATCAGTCTATCCCATTTTTTGATTTTGCTAATTCACGGTTCTGGCGTGTTTTGATAGGTTGGTAAATGTGGAAATGAAGACAAGGTTGTTTTGATTTTTTTTTTAATAGACGATGACTGCTTTTTAATCCCCGTGATGCTTTTCGTGTATGTTTAAGAAAACAGCAATGTCCTTAAAATCATCTTTTTTAACTATTTATGTACTGTATTAGCCAAGTCAGAGCTCAAAATGTCCACTTGCCTTCTCGCCAAAGGAGAGTGATAATTTAAGCAGGGCTAGTGGAAATTTGTCCCTTTGCAACTGTGGAATTAGTCATTGACCACTTGTGAACAGAAGTGGCAAGTAACTTTTCAGCCTGGCTAGTAGCTTAGTAATTATTTTGAAGCCTGAGCTAAGTGCTGGTTTATGCAGAGAGACAAAAGGACCTACTGGTCACGTGCAACATGTGTGAGGTGCGTGCGAGCTCGTGTGCACGCACAATACATCTGCATCGGGATAAATTCATAAAGTAGCAGTAATGTGTCTCGGAAAAAAAATGACAGCACTTTGTTCCTTCCTGAAGGGCTTGTCGAGGTATTGGGAAACATCAGGAATGGGCTCCTGCACGTGTGCTCTATTTGGCTGGACAGCCCTGGGTATTAAACGCCTGCTCAGAAACATGTGCGCCTGCTTGCGTGTGCCCGGAGCTCCCTTCTGAGAAGGATGAGGATGTGCGCGAGATTAAAGCGATGTTCCCTTGCGAGAATAATTTACTAAATCATATTAGTTTCTTTGTGACGTGTAAATTCCTTAGAAAATGTAAAAAAAAGGAAACGCTAATGCTTGTGCACATGTGCTACATATGTGTGTGCAGCGTGTGTTAATATGTACCTGCAGCAGCATATGTCAGCTGGTGTTTACATGCAATCACTGTGCCGCGAGAATGAAACAAACTGGAGGGTTTTATTGACCCTATACAGTACAGGCAAAGACAATCATCATTCAGAACCAGAAGAGAGCCGAGCGTCCTGTCATTGTGTTCTGTTTGTTTTTAATCGTTTCCTTTTTATTCTTTACATTCTCTTATGGTGATGTTAGCATGTCCTACATGATAAGCTCCTCGGCTTAGTCAGCAGTTCCCTCTCTCTGAGCTCCATCTGGAGCTGTGACCCGGATTCACTAAAGCTCTCCTGGTGAGAGAGGCTCCTCGTTAAAGAGACGAGGTGGTGAGAGTCACTAAACCTCACTGCACTGTGATTTAATTGGATTTCTTCAATTGATGCAGCTGCCTATAACTCCTGAACAGGAACACCCCAGCCGCTGATATCTTCTGTACTGGTACAGCACAACCAGATATAAAAAAATAAAGCATTTGCCTATATCTCCTGTACTGGAGCTCGCAGACATCTATATGCTGTACTGGAACTCTGTGACTGCCTATACCCAGTACTGGAACTCTGTGACTGCCTATACCCATTACTTGAACTCTGTGACTGCCTATACCCAGTACTGGAACTCTGTGACTGCCTATACCCAGTACTGGAACTCTGTGACTGCCTATACCCATTACTTGAACTCTGTGACTGCCTATACCCAGTACTGGAACTCTGTGACTGCCTATACCCAGTACTGGAACTCTGTGACTGCCTATACCCATTACTTGAACTCTGTGACTGCCTATACCCATTACTGGAACTCTGTGACTGCCTATACCCATTACTGGAACTCTGTGACTGCCTATACCCAGTACTGGAACTCTGTGACTGCCTATACCCATTACTGGAACTCTGTGACTGCCTATACCCAGTACTGGAACTCCGCACCCACCTAATATCCCTGTACTGGAATACATGCAGTAATTGTGAGATGAATTAAGCCTTGTAGTTGCGATATGGTTATAAATGTATCCTTCCTTGTAAAATCCTTTCTCAATGTGTTGTAATGGAGCTCCATGACTGCCTAGATCCTTTTTCCTGGAACTTCACTGCTGACTTTATCCCCTGTCTTGGAACTTCACGGCCGCCTATATCTTCTGTACTGGAATTTCACTGCTGACTGTATCCCCTGTACTGGAACGTCACGTGTGCCTATATCCTCTGTACTGGAAATTCATGGTTTCCTACATTTAAAGTACTGGAACTTCGCTCCCACCTGTATCCCCTGTACTGGAACGCCACGGCTTCCTATATCCCCTGTACTAGAACTCCACGGCTTCCTATATCCCCTGTACTAGAACTCAATAGCTTCCTATGTCCCCTGTACTAGAACTCCACAGCTTCCTATATCCCCTGTACTAGAACTCTGCGGCTTCCTATATCCCCTGTAGTAGAACTCCACGGCTTCCTATATCCCCTGTACTAGAACTCAATGGCTTCCTATATCTCCTGTACTAGAACTCCACAGCTTCCTATATCCCCTGTACTAGAACTCAATAGCTTCCTATATCCCCTGTACTAGAACTCCATGGCTTCCTATATCCCCTGTACTAGAACCACCATGGCTTCCTATATCCCCTGTACTAGAACTCCACGGCTTCCTATATCCCCTGTACTAGAACTCCACGGCTTCCTATATCCCCTGTACTAGAACTCCACGGCTTCCTATATCCCCTGTACTAGAACTCCATGTTTCCTACGTCCCTTGTACTGGAATGTCATGGCTGCCTATATCCCCTCTACTGGAACTCCATGGCTACCTTTTATCCCTGTACTGGAACTTCACTGCTGACTGTATCCCCTGTCTTGGAACTTCGCGTCCGCCTATATGCTCTGTACTGGAACTCCACAGTTTTTGCTATATCCTCTGTACTGGAACTCTACGGCTTCCTGTATCCCCTGTCTTGGAACTTCGCGGCCGCCTATATGCTCCGTACTGGAACTCCACAGTTTCCTATATCCTCTGTACTGGAACTCTACGGCTTCCTGTATCTCCTGTACTGGAACCCTACGGCTTCCTGTATCTCCTGTACTGGTGCTCTACGGCTTCCTGTATCTCCTGTACTGGAACTCTATGGCTTCCTGTATCTCCTGTACTGGAACTCTACGGCTTCCTGTATCTCCTGTACTGGAACTCTATGGCTTCCTGTATCTCATGTACTGGAACTCTACGGCTTCCTGTATCTCCTGTACTGGAACCCTACGGCTTCCTGTATCTCCTGTACTGGTGCTCTACGGATTCCTGTATCTCCTGTACTGGAACTCTATGGCTTCCTGTATCTCCTGTACTGGAACTCTACGGCTTCCTGTATCTCCTGTACTGGAACGTCATGGCTGACTATATTCCCTGTAATGGAACACCGCGGCTGCCTATATCCCCTGTACTGGAATGTCATGGCTGCCTATATCCCCTGTACTGGAACGTCATGGCTGCCTATATCCCCTGTATTGGAGCTCCTTGGCCAATAATATCCCCTGTACTGAAACTTTGCAGGTGCTTATATCCCCTGTCCTGGAACTCCAGGGCTGCCTTTATCCCGGAAGGATTATGCCGGGGATTATGCCGCACCCTCTTGTGAACCGGTATAAGACTTTAACTCCTTTAATGTCCACATGAGGAGGACTTACTTTTCTTGGACCTTGTAATTGAAGAAGCCACTAGGGCAAAACGCATTTTAATGTTACCTGTTATTTCTTTTACCTATACTAGTCTTTTTATTTGCTTTTTTTACTATATACTGTATGGATATATATATATTTTTATTAAACACCCCTTTTTTTAAAAAAGAAAAAAACGGAGGAAGTACCAGCATTGTGCACGTAATGTGAAAACGTGAAAGTTTGCACTTGCTACATGTGCTCAGGCAGTGCGTGTTTCTAAATGCCTGCTTGAGAACATGTGAGCTGGTGTGGCTGCACAGCCTCAAGCTATGAAACAGAACCATATCTGCACGGAGAGAACACACATCTATATACACTGAGCGGGCAGATTATTATGACCACCTGACTTTTTTATGCAAATTAGCTATAATTTGGTGCTGAAGTTGCTAGAGGGTCAGACCATTATAAATAGGGAAGCAGGTTGTTTACCGCGACAGTAGAAGTGATTTTTTTTCTGGAGATATGGGTATTTAACAGCCTTTGAACGTGGGAGGATTGTTGGCGCTCTGAGCCATAGAGCGAGTATCAGCAAAACAGCAGAATTGGTTAAATGTTCAAGAGCAGCTGTTGTTAAAGTGTTTACAGACTGGACTGTCAGCTGAAAATCTGGGTCTGAACATGCGAATTGTGGCCGCCAGCGACAAGTCAATGTTAGGGCAGAACAGAGAGGGGCAAGACTGGTACAAGACAACAGAAGAGCAACAGTGCATCAAATGACTGCAGATCTTAATCAGGGATCCTCTCAAATGATCTCTGAACGCACTGCTCGCCGTACACTGCATCGTATGGGATATGGAAGCCGAAGGCCTGTTCCAACACCTTTGCTGTCTGCAGTTAACAAGATAAAACGTCTCCAATTCACACAGGAACACAAGGATTGGACAGTCGAGCATTGGAAAAGAGTCACGTGGTCGGATGAATCACGTTTCCAGTTGCATCATGCAGAGAATTTGGCGTAAACAGCATGAAAGCAGCACCCCACATGCATGAGTACAACCCTTCAAGCTGGTGGGGGCAGTGTTATGGTTTGGGGCCCTTTAATTTGTCTGGAACAACGTCCGAATAGCACAACATACCAAAACATTGTTGCTGATCAAGTTCATCCTATCATGTTGATGGCGTATCCCAATGGTGCCGGCTCTTCCAACATGACAATGCGCCCTCATGCCACGGTGCTCGTATTGTGCAGGAGTGGTTTCAAGAACATGAGGGAGAATTTACCTTGTTTAGGTGTCCCCCTCAATGACCAGATCTCAATCCAATTGAGCATTTGTGGGACAAAGTTGAAAGAGCCACCAGGAAGCTGCTTCCACAACCAGCAAATCTCACAGAACTTCGCAGCCGCCTATATCTTCTGTACTAGAACTTCACTGCTGACTGTATCCCCTGTACTGGAACTTCAATGCTGACTGTATCCCCTGTCTTGGAACTTCATGGCCGCCTATATCCTCTGTACTGGAACTTCACTGCTGACTGTATCCCCTGTACTGGAACTTCATGGTTTCCTACATTCAAAGTACTGGAACTTCGCTCCCACCTATATCCCCTGTATTGGAACTCCACGGCTTCCTATATCCTCTGTACTGGAATGTCATGGCTGCCTATATCCCCTGTACTGAAACTTTGCAGGTGCTTATATCCCCTGTCCTGGAACTCCAGGGCTGCCTTTATCCCGGAAGGGGTATGCCGCACCCTCTTGTGAACCAGAATAAGACTTTAACTCCTTTAATCTCCACATGAGGAGTATTTACTTTTTTTTGGACCTTGTAATTGAAGAAGCCACTAGGGTAAAATGCATTTTAATGTTACCTGTTATTTTTTTTACCTATACTTGTCCTTTTATTTGCTTTTTTTACTATATACTGTATGGATATATATATATTTTTATTAAACACCCCTTTTTTAAAAAAAACAAAAAACGGTGGAAGTACCAGCATTGTGCACGTAATGTGAAAACGTGAAAGTTTGCGCTTGCTACATGTGCTCAGGCAGTGCGTGTTTCTAAATGCCTGCTTGAGAACATGTGAGCTGGTGTGGCTGCACATCCTCAAGCTATGAAACAGAACCATATCTGCACGGAGAGAACACACATCTATATACACTGAGCGGGCAGATTATTATACCACCTGACTTTTTTATGCAAATTAGCTATAATTTGGTGCTGAAGTTGCTAGAGGGTCAGACCATTATAAATAGGGAAGCAGGTTGTTTACCGCGACAGTAGAAGTGATTTTTTTCTGAAGATATGGGTAAATAACGCGATTTAACAGCCTTTGAACGTGGGAGGATTGTTGGCGCTCTGAGCCATAGAGCGAGTATCAGCAAAACAGCAGAATTGGTTAAATGTTCAAGAGCAGCTGGTGTTAAAGTGTTTACAGACTGGACTGTCAGCTGAAAATCTGGGTCTGAACGTGCGAATTGTGGCCGTCAGCGACTAGTCAATGTTAGGGCAGAACGGAGAGTGACAAGACTGGTACAAGACAACAGAAGAGCAACAGTGCATCAAATGACTGCAGATCTTAATCAGGGATCCTCTCAAATGATCTCTGAACGCACTGCTCGCCGTACACTGCATCGTATAGGATATGGAAGCCGAAGGCCTGTTCCAACACCTTTGCTGTCTGCAGTTAACAAGATAAAACGTCTCCAATTCGTACAGGAACACAAGGATTGGACAGTCGAGCATTGGAAAAAGGTCATGTGGTTGGATGAATCACGTTTCCAGTTGCATCACGCAGATGGCAGAGTGAGAATTTGGTGGAAACAGCATAAAAGCAGCACCCCACATGCATGAGTACAACCCTTCAAGCTGGTGAGGGCAGTGTTATGGTTTGGGGCCCTTTAATTTGTGTGGAACAACGTCTGAATAGCACAACATACCAAAGTATCATTGCTGATCAAGTTCATCCTATCATGTTGATGGCGTATCCCAATGGAGATGGCTTCTTCCAACATGACAATGCGCCCTCATGCCACGGTGCTCGTATTGTGCAGGACTGGTTTCAAGAACATGAGGGAGAATTTACCTTGCTTAGGTGGCCCTCACAATCACCAGATCTCAATCCAATTGAGCATTTGTGGGACGAAGTAGAAAGAGCCATCAGGAAGCTGCTTCCACAACCATCAAATCTCACAGAACTGGACAGTGCTATTCATCAGGCATGGTGTCAGATTCCTCGCATCGCCTTTCAACATCTCGTGGAGTCAATGCCAAGAAGAATCGCCGCAGTATTGAAGGCAAAAGGCGGCCCGAACAAGTACTGATGGGGTGGTCATAATAATCTGGCCACTCAGTGTATATCCTATGTTATACAGAAGAACATACATAAACCCTATTAAAACAATGTGTCAGTGTGTGAAGTGTACCGTGTACATTCATTTCTTTTTGTCTCACCGCACAGGAAACATTATCTAATGACATAAATGTAGCTATATGTTTATTATCACATGAGTGAGATAAATTGCCAGAAATCATCTCAAGACAGTATTACTTGATAACATTTGATGAAATTGCATGGTGTTGCCGTTCTCCTGCTCTCTTTATCCATGCTTCAATTCTCTCTGTCATTTATTTCTCAGCAAATGCTGTAACTGTGTTACTTATGGTGTAATTCATTCCTTCAATTATTTAGAAGCACGTTATCCCTGCATTCCAATTGACGTCACCGTACTTAAATGTTTCTTTTCTGCCTCCAATGTCTATGTATGTGTTGATATATAGTGCCTGTGCCCGTCGGATATGGCACACTGGCCGTAAACGGCGCAGGAAGACTTCATGATGTGGTAACTCACATTGGAAAAAGGGAAATCAAGTGACAAATAATATCATAACCTTGAAACATGGGATGTGCTGTAAACACTTGTATGTACAATAGATAAATAATTGTTTCATAAACATTGTTATTTTGACACAAATGATGTAAATTTGCTCATTTATAATAATTTTTCATCATTGGTTTATGCTTTACAAAAATATCTCTGGGATGAAAGGTTCTAAGCTCTAGATGACGTCCCTTATCTGGCACAGTGTCACACGGGGTCCGCAGTATCAGCATACAGGCAGAAATGGCCTATGTCAGTAAATGTGCTGCAGACAAATAATAACATGGTGAGATCTGATGCTTATGGGGGTTTGTATTGATCAGAATGAGATTATTAGCAATGCAATATCTGTATGTGCTGCATAATGCCTGTGTCTGGCAATTACAGCAACACCTTGTATCTGTATGTGCCGCATAATGCCTGTGTATGGCAATTACAGCAACACCTTGTATCTGTATGTGCCGCATAATGCCTGTGTATGGCAATTACAGCAACACCTTGTATCTGTATGTGCCGCATAATGCCTGTGTATGGCAATTACAGCAACACCTTGTATCTGTATGTGCTGCATAATGCCTGTGTATGGTAATTACCGCAACACCTTGTATCAGTATGTGCTGCATAATGCCTGTGTATGGCAATTACAGCAACACCTTGTATCTGTATGTGCCGCATAATGCCTGTGTGTGGCAATTACAGCAACACCTTGTATCTGTATGTGCTGCATATTGCCTGTGTCTGGCAATTACAGCAACACCTTGTATCTGCCTCATAATGCCTGTGTATGGCAATTACAGCAACACCTTGTATCTGTATGTGCTGCATGATGCCTGTGTATGGCAATTACAGCAACACCTTGTATCAGTATGTGCTGCATAATGCCTGTGTATGGCAATTACAGCAACACCTTGTATCTGTATGTGCTGCATAATGCCTGTGTATGGCAATTACAGCAACACCTTGTATCTGTATGTGCCGCATAATGCCTGTGTATGGCAATTACAGCAACACCTTGTATCTGTATGTGCCGCATAATGCCTGTGTGTGTATGGCAATTACAGCAACACCTTGTATCTGTATGTGCTGCATAATGCCTGTGTATGGCAATTACAGTAACACCTTGTATCTGTATGTGCTGCATAATGCCTGTGTATGCAATTACAGCAACGCCTTGTATCTGTACTGTACAGGGATTTACACTCATTATAACCCCCTGAATCTTATCCCTGTACAGCACTGAGTGACCCCACAGCTCTCCCTGTATTCTGACAAATCCCTGGCTGCTGGTATGCTGCACTAAATTTTGTTGTGTTTTTTTTTTGTTTTTTACATTGAGGGTGGGGTTTATTCCTTGTAGCTTATTTACAGTAACACTGGGAGACAGGAGTGAGGACTCAGAAAATGTAGTTTCTCCTTGGGAAGAGTGCTAAGGAGTGCAAGTTTTAAGTTAATCACATTTTATGCTAATTGTCATTATATTTCAATGCTAAATTGTGTATAGGTGGTTTTGGTAATGATGGGGTTAATGTATAATAAATGCATATAGCACGCTATATACTTTAATTACAGTGAATGTGTCATGAATACAATATTCCATTATCCCGTTAATATGTTAATGGTCCGATAAATGACCATTGAGATATTTCACCTGTGCACCAGGTCTCGGGTCCAGTCATGAAGACGTTGCCATCTTTCCACTCCTGCTCTTTCAGTTCTCCTCCAATGAGACTCACGCAGGCTGAGGTCTGCTGCCACATCCATTAGCTTCATCGCTACCCTGTAATAATGATAAATCCGGAGAACCACCCGTACAAGGGTCCCGCACTTTCACCAAGACAGCAGTTTTCCAGAATTCGCTGCTTATCCGTTATAATGCCAAGGGAAGTGCAGTGCATGCTGGGAAAATCTTACAGCGGTTCTTTTTCTTTAAATGTTTATTATTAGTAATATGTTTTATACAGTGTCAGGGCCAGGCACTCGGGCACAAGAAGTGGCAGGTTTATTGGAAATAATTGGCAACGTTTGGGCCTCAAGACTTGAGAAAGTCTCATGTAGAGCCGAAACGTTGCCAATTAATTCCAGTAATCCTGCCGTGTCTGGAGACTAAAAGGGTTATTCACTAAGATCCGAACTTGCCACCAAATATGGTGGATTACACTGTATCTCTAATTTCGGGGCAAGTCGTCTGTTCGATATGTATTTTCGCCAAATACAGGTGAATTGAATGTGAAATACGGTGTATTTTGCCACAAATCTGTGCCATTCAGTGGTGTTCAGCGGCACCGAAATGGTCCCATAGAGAACTAATGATTCCTCTATTCACAGAGCACCAAACTGCAGCAAAATGACCTGATTTCGGTGATTTAAATTCAGCGGGTTTAAACAGGCGAATCCCATAGGTTTCAATGTAATAAATGTCATATCTTTTTAAAAATAAAAATTTTAAGACCCTTTATTATTTTTATTTTTAAAAAAAACTTATTTTTTAAAAGAACTTTTTGTGTTTTTTTTATATTTTTTTTAAATGACCTTTTTATTATTTTTTATTAATGGACCATTTTTATTTTTTAGTCACAGGTATATTGATTTAACGGGGTTATTGAGAGAGCACCGAAATGTCAGTAGAAAAAAAAAAACACTTTAAATTTATAAAAAAAAATTAGAAGTCTTAAAAAAAATAAAATCCTAAAAACAGAGACTTTTTACTACTGATTAAAAGAATAAACGGTTTATTAGATATTGGATAAAAACGGGAATATTTTTAACATTGAAACCTATGGGATTCGCCTGATTAAACCTGCCGAATGAAACCACCGAACATCAGGGCATTTCACTGACATTTCTCTGCTGTTCAATGTGAATAGATTAACCATTGATTCTCTATGGGGATTTCACTGCCGACGAACGCACCGTGTTTCGCTAACAATTCGCCAATATTTGGCGAATTGCCAGGTTTTGAATAGCCAAATGGCCCCGAAATTGCACCGTACGGGGAAATTCACTGTTCGGTGCAATTTTGGGCCATTTTGGCTCTCTAAATAACCCTGTTAATATATATATTTTTTTTTTCAGTTCGATGGATTTCGTCAATGTCGATAACTGCTTCGGCGACTCCATTTTCGGCAAAATACGGTGCCCATTCGGTGAATAGTGAATACACTGTATTTTCGCCAAAGTGGATTGTGGTGAAATGCCCTGGAATTAATGACGTGTTAATGTGAATAACTCTCTAGGTGTTCCTTGTTCTGGGACCTTGCTGTGCGAGTTGTCCTCTCCAGGGCTTGGCGCACCTTCTCTCTGTGTTTCCTTAAAGGTGTCGTCCCATTGTAAAGCGCTACAGAACGTGTTAGCGCTTTATAAAGACTTGTAACTGTAACCGTGCTTGTCCTACTCGGTATCTAATACATTGTATCGACAGAGCTTCGTGCACTCTCCAGAAAACATCGCCCCTCCATTACCTCGTTCGTTCTCCCGGCCTCAAAGCTTTTATGGCTTCTCTTTCAAAGCAAAATATTTCCCCTTGTGTTTGGGAATTTAATTGTTACCAACCTTCCATTCTTTTATTTCCTCTCCGAAGCCAACTTTCCTCCAGGAAATGAACGGCAGACGGTGGAAACGAGCGGCAGTTACCGCTGACGTAAGAGAAATTCTCGCGCAGCAGGAGCACACGGCCCGTGTCGGCAGTCGGAACAAGGGAAGCCTCTCGTGTCGGCGTTATCACATTCCTGGCGTCCCCAGGAGTATCCTTCATAGTTTTCTAGTAACTGCTTAATGAATTGAATTAGTCTCGAGCAATTAGGAATGACCGTGCCCGAGGGAGACGCAACCCTGCAACTCTGGGCTTCAGAAGGAAATCCGTCCTAACGACTCTCCTCGTGATGGTCTTTATGAGCCGCGCGTCCTTTTATTACATTTAATAATCGAGTGCTGCGATGGCCGGCTCTGTGACGGGATCAGCAATTCATCATAGGGTAATAATGATTTAATGATATTAGCAGAATGGGCAAATTACGTTGGTTTTTACACATATTGGAAGGCAGGTAACCCAGGCTTCACAGGGAGGAATCCATGAAACACAGTAAATCATTATTTATGGAGATTTTACAGTTTTTTTCGTGGCAAAGTGATTTTTCCTGTTAAATTAAAACCGTAATATATATATATATTTATTTAAAGGAAGGGGGCTGACACTCAATCGAAATGACAAATATAGTTAATACTACAGAAATATATATAATAGAGAAAAAAAAATCGAAATATTCTGCGTTTGCCTGTTTCGCCGCGTTCCCTTTATATAATGAACGTTACTGAGAATTCAATAAAATGCTAAATTATTAAATAAAAAATCTGAAAGGGACACTCCAGGGTTAAAACGGGAGGGGGAGTGGAGGGGTTTAACATTAACCCCTCTTGAGCACTTCCGCACTCCTCCCTCTCGTTTTAATCCGTAAAATCAATCCAAAACTCGCCTTGTGTCCAGTGCGGCGGCACTCTAATCCTCCGGACGCAACATGATGCTGGCTTGAAGAAACCTGTGCATGTCACATGTCCGTGGAGGAGCCTAATACCAATGCAATGGCTGCTACGGTGTGTGGTGAGGACCAAATCTGTCCCTTCTTCCTGGTCCTGATACTTGAAGCTCAGGTCAGTTACTGCTCATCCGAGCTTCTGCGAGCTAAAGCGCCTGCACTCGGAGGGCTGAATTAGACTTCAGAGAGCCAGGTGTTTCTGAACGGCATTTCCCATGACGCTCACTCATTAATTAGGTTGGCTGAGCATCATGGGATATGTAGTTCTAAAAGTTCTGTAGGGCCAAGGCTGCTGACCCCTGGCCTAGCGTGTTCCTTTACTGCTTTCTGAGCATTTCCATGTATCCAGTCATGGTTACTCGTACCTTCTTACAACATGAGGTATTTAAGGGTCCTCTCACTAAGCACCGATATTTCAGCGTACTTCGGCAACTCCATGTCGGCGACAATACGGGGAATTCACTATGCACCAGACGGTCACTGTAGTGCGGCCAAGATGGGGTCACCGAAACCTCATGAAAAAGTTGGAGAACGTCGCTGAAGCCCGTCGTACTGGCCTTGGCGAATTCCACCGAACTGCAAACAAAAAACAAGTCTCCTATTCTTTTAACAGGTGTTTAAACCAACAAAAATGCATTAAAATGTGTCTAAATAATAAATAAGAACCTTTAAAAATGAATAAAAAGGTCTGTTACAGATTTAAAAAAAAACTTTTAGAAAAAATGAGTTAACAAAAATTTCTTCTAAAAAATACAAAAATTGTGTTCTAGAAAAATTTAAAGTCTTTTGCTGAAAATGAAAAGAATAAACGTTTTTTATAAAAAGGATATTATTTTTTTACATGGAACCCTATGGGATTCGCCTGTTTAAACCTGTTAAACCGAAAATCAGGGCATTTCGCTGGAAATTCGGTGCTGTTTGGTGTCTGTGAATATATTAACCATTACTTTTCTATGGGACAATTTCGTTGCCACCGAACTGCACAATATTTTGCCGTCAATTTGCCAGTATTTGGAGAATTGACAGTTTAGTGAATAGATGAACTGCCACAAAATTGTATCGATCTGTAAAGTCCACAGTTCGGTGCAATTCGGTGGCAAGTTCGGTGCTTAGTGAATAACCTCTTCAGTTTTTTTCTTTTTATCGTTGTGAAATTGTACATTTGTGCGTCTTTGGGATTACCCTAAATATCCTTCCATCCTCCAGCACATTCTTTAATGAGTGTAGGAGAAAGCCCGGAGTCATCACGTCACGTGTGTTACCGGCGGGACAGACGTGTAGCCTTGATTTCTGTGAATTGTTACGTCTATCAGACTGTATCCTGGAAGACGAGGCCGCTGGGCTTCTTGCACAATCACCTGTGGAAGTGGAAATAACCTGCCACGCTTTCCTTTAAATTCTATGAAATGCATTGTCTGGAAATGGCCAGAGTGAGCGTGTGATGTCATAGTTATGTTTTTATTAATCAGATGACATCAAACCTATCCGCACAGGTTACGGCTGGGCTGATCCCGTGAGGGCAAAAACACGGAGACTGATATCTATGTTTTCACACTGTATTCATTGTTTCCCCCTTTATTTGCCCTTGAGTAATTGTTCAGATCCTGCTGTTATTCTTTATTATTTTTCCTCCCCTTTTGTCCCTCGCCACGCGCTGCTCCTCCTCTTCAGCTCAGGGGCTCCCGAATCTGGAAGTCCCTGTAGCTTTGCTACGCAGCTTATGCGTCTATGCAACTTGCGTGGTGCAGGATCTGGAATTTGTGCATCGCTCAAGGCTTGTGCGTTTTTCATACACAGCTTCCGCAGCGCCTTCGCACAGCGATGGATCGGAGCTGCACGCGCATGCACAGATCTGATCCATCGCTTTCTCTCTGGAAATGCTTGCTACAGCGATTGGTCTCACAGGGTCACTCTCTGTGTGTGACATCAATAGTGATCGATTTGGTGACCGGCAGCTGGGAAGTTCAAAATCCCAGCTGCTGGTGACGCTGGCTGGGGGGACGACACTCCTCTAATTCACCCTGCGATTATACCTGATTGAGGGGAGGGCACTCCTCGCATCCTGACCACTTTATAACTGTGAAGTGGTCAGAGTGAGTAGAGCAATCCCTCTATCCTCTGTAACAACCTGTTTGACACATCCATATTATTCCACGTACCATATTTTTGTTTAGTCAGTGCATTGTTTTGTTTTTCCCCCCCAGTCCTCTCCGAATCTCCCATTGATCATCACAGACCATATGTTTGACAGATTTATTCCAGAATGTGGGCAATGCGTTATCACTTTTGAGTCTGGCTCCCAGGATAAATTTTCAGGTTTTCTTTTTTGTTTAAATTGTTAACTTGTGTCTCTTTGGGTTTTGGCTACAGGCGCTTACAAGGACCCGACACGAAAGAGCCCGACGCAGGTTTTCATCCATTCTGCTCCCCAGCTGAGAGCCTGTGATGTTCAGTACTTGGCTGGGGGACACCTGGGGCAGCCAGACCGGAATCTGCGACAGATTATTATGTGGAAAGGTTCGGAGGGAGTAAGAGGAAATATATACACACTGTGATACAGCAACCACTCGGGATACTTGGTTCCAGCCAAACAAGACGGTCCTCTAGGGCAGTGTTTCTCAAGTGGTGGGTCGTGACCAGGGGCGGACTGGGTCGCGAGGCAAGTGCCCCCAGGACTCTCTAATGCCTGGGACCCGCTGATGCATCTTACTTTATTGTTCACAATATAAAATACATTCACTTAATATATTGTAAATAGTAGGGATGCACCGAAATTTCGACCACCAAAATTATCGGCCGAAAATGGTGCTTTCGGCTTTAGGCCGTAAGGAAAGAAAACAGCAGAAAAAATAAGCCAAAAAATCAGTCATCCAAATATGAGCCTTGAGGCCTGGCCGAGCAGGGGGCTCGTCTGAGCACGGAGACAATAGGAGCCAAGCTACAATTTATGCTAACAGGAGCTGAGCTCCGCAGGTGACGCAATGATCCAGCGGGCGAGCTGTGGCTGAGTGTGAGGGCAAGACGCACCGAAGAGGAAACGGCAGGCAAGGCCGGGGATCAGCAAGCCCCGAGCGGCCTCTCTCCTCCCCGTCACCAAAGGAATGTCAGCTCCATAGGCCCGGGAGGACAGTGCAACCCCCTTCCCTGGACAGTGGCCCTGTAACCCAGGAGCCCCGCTGCTTGGCTGGAGCATGGAGGCGGCTGGTGTCCTGACTGCTGTGTGCTGCCCTGCTGGGCTCCAGACACGCCGCCATGAGTAAGGAGAAGACGCAACTCAGGTAATGGCTCCAGCTGCTGTGGGTTTAGGGGGAATGGAGTCCTCAGAGAAAAATCAGTCATTTGAACCTGAGCCCTGGAGGCACGGCTGAGGCGGGGGCTCACATAGGCCTGGAGGCTCGGCTGGGCCTCCAGGCCCAGGTTCGGATGGCTCATTTTTGGCCGAGCTCAGCCTGCAGTTTCAGATTCGGTATCGGTCCAAAATTTTCATTTCAGTGCATCACTAGTAAATAGATCAGTGCAAAGAGATTTACTGCAGAAAAATATACAGGACGAGCTATGGACCTGGTGATGTCCTTTGAATACATCCCACAAAATACAATGATCTGAGTCGGTGACTGACCCATTCACTCCATTCTATGACCAAAGCCACACAGTGAGGAGCAAGTGCTGGAAAGATACAACACAAAATATCACACAATGGATGCACCCAGTGATACACAGAGATAAATATCACACAATGGATGCACCCAGTGACACATATAGAGGAAATATCACACAATGGATGCGCCCAGTGACACATATAGAGGAAAATATCACACAATGGATGCACCCAGTGACACATATAGAGGAAAATATCACACAATGGATGCGCCCAGTGACACATATAGAGGAAATATCACACAATGGATGCGCCCCGTGACACATATAGAGGAAAATATCACACAATGGATGTACCCAGTGACACATATAGAGGAAATATCACACAATGGATGCGCCCAGTGACACACATAGAGGAAATATCACACAATGGATGCACCCAGTGACATATAGAGGAAAATATCACACAATGGATGCACCCAGTGACACATATAGAGGAAAAATATCACACAATGGATGCGCCCAGTGACACATAAAGAGGAAAATATCACACAATGGATGCGCCCAGTGACACATAAAGAGGAAAATATCACACAATGGATGCGCCCAGTGACACACACAGAGGAAAATATATCCTTAACTAAAGATACAAGAGAAAAAAAAAGCACATGTAAGATACATTATCAACAACATAAACACAATAAGGACATTTTTTGGTGGTACTGGCCCTTTAAATACCAGAGTGACATAGTCATTTTCATCGTTTTGGAGACCATGGGAGATGGGTCAGGAACTGCGGCGCTCCAGAACTACTTGTCCTGGTGCAGTAAGTGACAAAAAGCGAGAGACGAATTTCGACCTGACTTACTGAAAGGAAGGACGAAAGAGAAAACTAGGAGAAAAGTGAAAGTCAGAATATTCAGGAAAGTTGGACGTCGAAGGCGAAATCAGGAACTGCCGGAGGCAGAATGTGAAACTGGAACAGGTAGATAGAAGGCAGGAGGGTGGAACCCGCACAGAGTGGGATTTTACGGCCGGCGCGCAGGCACAGCAGTAGGTGAGGTTGATTAGGAAACTGGAACATTGAAAGTCCCTGGCGAGGAGGGAGAGGGGGAGCGATGTGATGTTTTGGAAGGGAAATAGCTGACAGGCCATTAAAATGGATGGAGAGAGAAAGGAGGGTAAGTGATCCGAGAGAGCGGGACACGGGCAGGGTGGGGCACGCGGCAGGGATAAAGAGGGGGGCCCGGAGCTTCCCCCCCATCAGATCTCCTTTCATATGAATTAAGCTCATTGTTACAAAGGAACATAAAGGAGGACGGCCCCCCTTTAAATACTGGAGAGGGATAAGAAACAGAGAGGTTACAATAAACCCCCAGGGACCGAAAATATGGCTCAGACAAGCACTTGGCAGCCACAGCCTGAAACGTATTTATTTATTTATAAAGTATTTTACCAGGAAGGATACATTGAGATTTCTCTCGTTTTCAAGTATGTCCTGAGTTCAAGAACATTGAATTGTTACAGAAATACAAAGTAATAAAATGCAAGATATTAAAAACACAAATATACAGATTAACCCAGAAAATAAATATGTAGGAAATATAGTCACTGTGTTACATGTTTACAGGTGCATTCTGTATATAGTCACTGTGTTACATGTTTACAGGTGCATTCTGTATATAGTCACTGTGTTACATGTTTACAGGCGCGTTCTGTATATAGTCACTGTGTTACATGTTTACAGGTGCATTCTGTATATAGTCACTGTGTTACATGTTTACAGGCGCGTTCTGTATATAGTCACTGTGTTACATGTTTACAGGTGCATTCTGTATATAGTCACTGTGTTACATGTTTACAGGTGCATTCTGTATATAGTCACTGTGTTACATGTTTACAGGTACATTCTGTATATAGTCACTGTTACAAGTTTACAGGTGCATTCTGTATATAGTCACTGTTACATGTTTACAGGCGCATTCTGTATATAGTCACTATGTTACATGTTTACAGGTGCATTCTGTATATAGTCACTATGTTACATGTTTACAGGCGCATTCTGTATATAGTCACTGTTACATGTTTACAGGTGCATTCTGTACATAGTCACTATGTTACATGTTTACAGGCGCATTCTGTATATAGTCACTATGTTACATGTTTACAGGCGCGTTCTGTATATAGTCACTATGTTACATGTTTACAGGTGCGTTCTGTATATAGTCACTGTTACATGTTTACAGGCGCATTCTGTATATAGTCACTATGTTACATGTTTACAGGCGCATTCTGTATATAGTCACTATGTTACATGTTTACAGGCGCGTTCTGTATATAATCACTATGTTACATGTTTACAGGTGCGTTCTGTATATAGTCACAGTGTTACATGTTTACAGGCACATTCTGTATATAGTCACAATGTTACATGTTTACAGGTGCGTTCTGTATATAGTCACTGTTACATGTTTACAGGTGCGTTCTGTATATAGTCACTGTGTTACATGTTTACAGGCGCATTCTGTGTATAGTCACTGTGTTACACGTTTACAGGCACATTCTGTATATAGTCACTATGTTACATGTTTACAGGCGCGTTCTGTATATAGTCACTGTGTTACATGTTTACAGGCGCATTCTGTATATAGTCACTGTGTTACATGTTTACAGGCGCATTCTGTGTATAGTCACTGTGTTACATGTTTACAGGCACATTCTGTATATAGTCACTATGTTACATATGTAGAGGTCGGCAGGGCTGGGTCCTGGATGGACAATATGTTTCACCCCTATTTGGGTTGTGGACCCTTTAAGGGCAACCACAGGGTTAATCTTCCTGTCCAGGAAGAGTTTTAAAGCCAGCAACTCCCAGATAGGATTGTGGGAGTTCAGGAAAAGGAAAGTAATCAGTGGGAGCTGTGTGTTTGTGTTCCAAAAGCAGGAGACGTGCTGTGCCTTGCTGGAGAGGCTTCTACATACTGGGGAAAGGATTCCCTAGGTTTGGGACTGTTTAAAGCGTTGGTGAGCCTCTATTATTTCTCTGTTTATTTGTGCTGAAGATCAGGACTTTTCTTTAATTTCGCTGAACCAAAGCGTGTACTTATTATGTTGCCTTTTTGACTGCCCTGAAAGGGTGAATAAAACTGTTTTGTTTGTGAAAGACATTGTGCATGTGCTCTGTGGGCCCCCAAACGTCACAACTGGTGGAGAATGCGGGCAATTTGCTACCCCTCACACGCCAAGCAAGAGGAATTTTTTGAAAAGAAAAAAAAAAACTGACATTTTTAAAGGACAGTGTTCTGATTGCATGTCCTGGGCTAAGGCTGCACTGAAGTCCACAGCTATGGAGGAGCTCGTTAAGCAGATGGTCTTTGTCAGTGTGCAAGCCCAGACTCGCCATGAAGAGGCGATGGCTCAGCAGCAACAAGCCCTGGCACAGGCTGTTGCTGCCCAACAAGAAAGCACCCATTTGCTGGCTGCACAACTTGCAGCACAGCAGGTAGCCACACAGACGCAGATCAATGCCCTGCGGGAGGCCATGCAGCAACTTGCACCTGGACGTGATCAAGCAGAGGTCACTACTGGTAACCATGTCTCCATAAGGGCCAGTCATTTCCTCCAAAAACTGTCTGCCAGTGATGATGTGGAAGCATTTCTTACCACGTTTCAAAGGACTACTGAGAGAGAGGGGTGGCCCCAAGACCAATGGGCCGGTCTCATTGCCCCGTTTCTGACAGGAGACCCTCAAAAGGCATATTTTGACCTGCCCCTAGAAGATGCAAAGAATTATGACCGGCTGAAAGCTGAGGTTCTGGCCCGCCTTGGGGTAACTGTTGCTGTCCGGGCTCAACGTGTTCACTGCTGGAAGTACTGCCCTGACCAGCCACCCCGGTCCCAGATGCATGACTTAGGACAGCTGGTTAAAAAGTGGTTGCAGCCAGAGACCCTGACTAGAGAGCAAATGGTCGAAAGGGTTGTGATGGACCACTACCTGAGGTCTCTACCAAAGGATCTACAGCGCTGGGTCAGCCATGGGGATCCAAGACTGCAGCACTGGTAGTCGAGATGGTGGAGAGATACACCGTGGTGGAGGACCTGCTCAGACCAACCAGTCGTCGAGGACCAGTCTTGCCACCGCCTGTGAGGCCTGCTTCAGTTCCTCGGAGGGAAGCGTCACTGGACCCGGGAACCAGCACCCCAAAATCATCTTCCTCGGTTCTGCAGAGGCCTGTCGCTACCCGAACTGCTGGCGATATACAGTGTTGGAGGTGTCGCGCCTGGGGCCATACCCGGGCGCAGTGTCCGCTACAGGAGGAGCCCATGGAGTGTGGATCCGCTCGGAGAGTGTCTTTCTACACCCTCACAACGTGCACTACCCACCTTGACCTAGAGGGGGGTCAGTTTGAATGTACTGTGTGGGTGAATCACCGCCCAGCCAAAGCTCTCCTGGACTCTGGTAGTATGGTCACCCTGGTGCATGCCCGGGTAGTCGGAAGGCTCGGTCCAGTACAAAGAACCCTCCGGGTTGTCTGTATCCATGGGGATACTCGGGAGTATCCGCTGATCCCTGTCACCATTTCCGCCAGGAACACTTCGGTCACCCAAGAGGTGGGTGGTGGTGAGTACTCTGATACATGATGTGATTGTGGGACGGGACTGCCCCTTGTTTGCTGAACTGTGGTGCTTGGCACAAACTGAACTGCCCATCGAACTGGGGAACAATTCAGGGTCACCCCCACCAAACATGACTGTGGACACTGTTGATGAGGAGTTGCTCAAATGTGTTCAAAATAAGAATGTTGTAACTGATGTGAGTGTCCTAGCTCCTCAACCTGAGTTGACACCCAAGGAGGGGGAATCCTCTCCCGTGCCGGTTATGGTAGGAGAGGATGAAGAGGAATTATCCCCTGTAGATATTACACTTGGGGTGGATGAGGGGGAGGGTTCTTCTTATCCAGTACACCCTGACTTAGATGTGTCCAGAGGTGCATTTGGCAGGGCTCAGATGGGTGACCCGATGTTGATGAATGCTCGCGAACAGGTAACTGTTGTCAGTGGGGTACCTCAAGCACCAGATGCAGAGAAACGATTTCCTCACTTTGCGGTCAATAATGATCTGTTCTACCGGGTATCAGAAATTCGGGGAGAAATTGTGGAACAATTACTAGTACCCCAGCCCTACCAGAGAATGGTGCTGGATCTGGCTCACAATGATGCTCTAGGTGATCACCTGGGAGCTGAGAAAACCGAGGCCCGGATAACAGACCGGTTTTACTGGCCAGGGATCGGTGCCGCAGTTAAGAGGTACTGTTCCTCCTGCCCTGTTTGCCAGTTAACTGCCCCAGCACCCCATTATAGGAACCCCTTGGTGCCACTGCCAATAATTGAGGTGCCCTTTGAGCGCATCGCTATGGATATAGTGGGTCCCTTAGAGAAGTCTGCTCGGGGACACCGATATATCCTGGTGGTTCTTGATTATGCCACAAGGTATCCAGAGGCGGTTCCTTTAAGAAACCCTACATCAAAGGCCATTGCGCGGGAGTTGTTTTTTATGTTTTCGAGAACTGGCCTGCCAAGTGAAATTTTGACAGACCATGGGACCCCATTTATGTCCCGGGTGATGGCAGATGTGTGCAAGTTGTTCCAAATCAAGCAGTTGCGAACATCTGTTTATCACCCTCAGACAGATGGTCTGGTAGAAAGATTCAACAAAACTCTGAAAATGATGCTTAAAAGGGTTGTGCAGAGAGATGGAAGAGACTGGGATCATTTGCTTCCCGCACTGCTGTTTGCTATTCGAGAGGTTCCTCAGGCCTCCACGGGGTTTTCACCTTTTGAGCTGGTGTATGGTCGCAGACCCCGGGGATTGCTAGATTTGGTGAAGGAGACATGGGAAAGTGAGTCCTCTCCACACAAATCGCTCATTGAACATATCTCTCAGATGAGAGAGAGAATTTCTAAAGTGATGCCTTTGGTACAGGAACATTTGCAGAAAGCTCAGGAGGCCCAGAAAAGGGTGTACAACCGGTCAGCCAAGCTGCGGCAATTTCAGGTGGGGGACCGGGTAGCAGTACTTATACCCACGGTGGAAAGTCGGTTCCTAGCCAAGTGGCAGGGACCATATGCGGTGGTTGAAAAAGTAGGGGAAGTAAACTACCGAGTGCATCAGCCTGGGAAATGAAAACCATACCAGATCTACCACATAAATTTGTTAAAACCCTGGAGAGACCGAGAGGTGTCTGCCATGGTTGGGGTGGGTATAGAGTCTGATGGTGTTGACGCAGTACACATTGCTGCCACCCTGTCCAAACCCCAAACCCAAGAAGTTAAGGAGTTTCTGCAAAGAAACAAAGGCATGTTTTCAGGACTACCAGGACACGCGTCCGGGATTAAACATGATATTGTGACGGAACCCCATGTAAAGGTTCGGGTAAAACCGTACCGCATCCCAGAAGCCCATAGAAAGGCTGTTTCTGAAGAGGTTAAAAAAATGCTTCAGCTTGATGTCATTGAGGAGTCACAGAGTGAATGGTCGAGCCCCATCGTGTTGGTACCGAAGCCCAACGGCACTCTGCGATTCTGCAATGACTTCAGGAAACTTAACGAGGTGTCAAAATTTGACGCATATCCCATGCCAAGGGTGGATGAATTAATAGAGAAATTGGGTCCGGCCCGTTATATCACCACCCTGGACCTTACTAAGGGATACTGGCAGATACCCCTGACTAAGGAAGCCAGGGAAAAGACTGCTTTTTCCACTCCAGAGGGTCATTTTCATTATAAGCGGATGCCTTTTGGGTTACACTCAGCCCCGGCCACCTTCCAACGAGCGATGGATAGGGTGCTCCGCCCCTTCCTGAGATATACCTCGGTCTACCTGGATGACATTGTCATCTTCAGTCCAGATTGGGAGTCCCATCTTCCCCGGGTTCAGACGGTTTTGGACGGTTTGAGGAAAGCGGGCTTTACTGTTAACCCTGAGAAAAGTGCGGTAGGGATGGAGGAAGCTAAGTACCTGGGATATGTCGTAGGCAGGGGTCTGGTAAAGCCACAATTTAACAAAGTAGAGGCTATCCAGAACTGGCCACGCCCCCTCACGAAAAAGCAGGTTCGTGCTTTACTGGGTATAGTGGGGTATTACCGGCGGTTTGTCCCCAATTTTGCCTCTATTGCTGCACCACTGACTGACCTGACGAAAAGTAGGAAGTCAGTGATGATTCAATGGAATGCCAATGCTGAAGATGCCTTCGAGAAGCTTAAAAATGCGTTGTGTCAGCACCCAGTGCTGGTAGTCCCTGATTTCATGAGGGAGTTCATTGTACAGACGGATGCCTCAAGTGAGGGTTTGGGGGCTGTGCTATCCCAAGAAGTCAATGGGGAAGAGCACCCCGTGGTTTTTCTTAGTAGGAAACTGACGGCAGCGGAGAAAAACTATGCTGTGGTGGAAAGAGAGGGCTTGGCCATAAAGTGGGCCTTGGATTCTTTGAGATACTTCCTGTTGGGCAGGAAGTTCCGTTTAGTGTCTGACCATGCCCCATTGACCTGGATGAGGCAGCACCGCCACGCTAATGCCAGGGTTACCAGGTGGTTCCTGTCTCTCCAGGAGTTTAACTTTGTGGTGGAACACAGGCCTGGGAAACAGCACCAAAATGCTGATGCCCTGTCCCGGATGCATTGTGGGCTGTCTACTGTTGCCTCAAACACCTCCGCGTTGAGACAGAGGGGGGTGATATGTAGAGGTCGGCAGGGCTGGGTCCTGGATGGACAATATGTTTCACCCCTATTTGGGTTGTGGACCCTTTAAGGGCAACCACAGGGTTAATCTTCCTGTCCAGGAAGAGTTTTAAAGCCAGCAACTCCCAGATAGGATTGTGGGAGTTCAGGAAAAGGAAAGTAATCAGTGGAAGCTGTGTGTTTGTGTTCCAAAAGCAGGAGACGTGCTGTGCCTTGCTGGAGAGGCTTCTACATACTGGGGAAAGGATTCCCTAGGTTTGGGACTGTTTAAAGCGTTGGTGAGCCACTATTATTTCTCTGTTTATTTGTGCTGAAGATCAGGACTTTGCTTTAATTTCGCTGAACCAAAGCGTGTACTTATTATGTTGCCTTTTTGACTGCCCTGAAAGGGTGAATAAAACTGTTTTGTTTGTGAAAGACATTGTGCACGTGCTCTGTGGGCCCCCAAACGTCACACATGTTTACAGGTGCGTTCTGTATATAGTCACTGTGTTACATGTTTACAGGCGCATTCTGTATATAGTCACTGTGTTACATGTTTACAGGTGCATTCTGTATATAGTCACTATGTTACATGTTTACAGGTGCATTCTGTGTATAGTCATTGTGTTACATGTTTACAGGCGCGTTCTGTATATAGTCACTATGTTACATGTTTACAGGCGCGTTCTGTATATAGTCACTGTGTTACATGTTTACAGGCGCATTCTGTATATAGTCACTGTGTTACATGTTTACAGGTGCATTCTGTATATAGTCACTATGTTACATGTTTACAGGTGCATTCTGTATATATTCACTATGTTACATGTTTACAGGTGCATACTGTATAGTCACTGTGTTACATGTTTACAGGCACGTTCTGTATATAGTCACTATGTTACATGTTTACAGGTGCATTCTGTATATATTCACTATGTTACATGTTTACAGGTGCATTCTGTATAGTCACTGTGTTACATGTTTACAGGCGCGTTCTGTATATAGTCACTGTGTTACATGTTTACAGGCGCATTCTGTATATAGTCACTGTTACATGTTTACAGGTGCATTCTGTATATAGTCACTATGTTACATGTTTACAGGTGCATTCTGTATATATTCACTATGTTACATGTTTACAGGTGCATTCTGTATAGTGACTGTGTTACATGTTTACAGGCGCATTCTGTATATAGTCACTGTGTTACATGTTTACAGGCGCATTCTGTATATAGTCACTGTTACATGTTTACAGGTGCATTCTGTATATAGTCACTATGTTACATGTTTAGAGGTGCATTCTGTATATATTCACTATGTTACATGTTTACAGGTGCATTCTGCACACCCTGAATATATGGAGGAGACCCTAAAATGATGGAGAATAGGAATATTTACCCTAAACGGACACCACTTTGGAGGTTTTATACGTAAATCTAATTGATTCTTTTTGCTACAATTAAAGTAACTTTTCTTAAGATCGAGGGCTGGAAAGCGACATGACCCGGGAAGCTTCACCTCACCCTTATCTTGCAGTAATATATTTATTGTGTGTTTAATTCAGATTTACTCATTAAAAGATCACAGTGTTTATGTGGATTCCTTTAAACAGAGGTTAATCCCGAAGCCCGCGCCGAGGCCAGAGAGCTTCTTCCTCCAATGCTCACGGGTTCCCTCTCTCTTTGTTCTTAGTTAATGAAGATGATTTGCATAAGAATAAGAGCAGCATGGAATGTGGAACTGAAAGAAAGAGCGGCCATGCTTCATTACCCCAGGTGAGATACCACTGACCTTCCCCGTGTCCCTGCTTTAGTACAAGGTGAGAGGCCCCTATCACAAAACACAAGCTTCTTTTCTCATTAAATCCTGAATAGCCAAGCTGGAAATGCTGACAAAAAGCAACACTTTCATTATTCACTCGTTAAATCAGTAGTCGGGTCTGGGCAGAGCAGTTTTATGAAGTTGAAAATGCTGGATAGTGCACTGATAGTTTTATATGGGGCTTAATCACTAAACAGTGTTGTTCAATGTTGACTCTGTTCTATTGTGCGACGTCGAACACTACAATGGAAACTCCAAGGAAAAATACACTGAGAACTGTGCTTGACACAGTGCGGGATTCGCTAAGCATTCATATGCCCCAATATTTTCAATACGAAGCTGCCCGCTGATACATTGTGATGTGATTGCGTCCTATGGCGCACTGCTGGATGGAAAGCTCAGGTCTGCCCAGTCAGTCACTGCGCAAAGAATGCGGCGGTGCTGGAAATTGATGCCTTTAAAACTCAATTTCATCCTAACAAATAATGGGTTACCTGGCAAAGTGCTTTATACACTGATCAGCCGCAAGATTATAACCTGTAACAGGTGCGGTGAAACGCATCGATTATATGGTTACTGTGGCGCCTGTTAATGGGCGTAATATATCAGAAGGTGTTGGACGCAGGTGAAATTAGTGAAAAGATCATACAGGGTTATTCATAGAGCACCAAAATGTCCTTTCGGTGCTCTCCTCTCCCGTTCGCTGCACTTCAGTGACTGAAATTCGTCGCCCGTCCGGCGAATTCAGCATTCACCACAGGGTCCCCGAAGTACAGCGAATAGACCCGATGAACGCATCTGAAAAACTGCCATACTGATTCGGAAAATGGCTGAATCGATCTGAAAAACTGCCAAAAAAACGCTGAATCATTCCAAAAAAACACTGAATCGTTCCAAAAAAACACCGAAAGCCCGCCGAATGCATCCGATAATCTGCTGCAAAACTGATGAAATGCTCCGAGAAAAGCTCGGAAAAAGCCTTAAAGCTGACGAACAAGGGTAAAAAATTAAATAATAAAAGGCGTTTTTTAAAGAAATACTGCAGGAAAATGCCTGGAAATAATATGAGATCCTATGAATAATAAGAAAAAGATCTGTTACAGAAAAAAAAAAACACCATTAAAAACAAAATGGGAAACAGCTCAGCCAATAGGTGCTCTCGCCTTCCATTGGATAATTACTGCAGTGATTAATATGTATCAGCATAAAATGAGGTCATGTGATTCCCTGAATATACTGAATGAGCAGGTTTTTCCATCAATGGGTTCTTTCTCCCCTGATGGCACAGCGGGCATATTCCAAGATGGCAATGCCAGGATTCATTGGGCTCAAATTGTGCAAGAGTGGTTGAGGGAGCATGAGACATCATTTTCACACATGGATTGGCCACCGCACAGTCCAGACCTTAACCCCATTGAGTTTAATCTTTGGGATAATGTGCTGGAGAAGACTTTACGCAGCGCCGCGACTCTCCCATCATCAACACAAGATCTTGCCACAAATTAATGCCACTCTGGACGCCAATAAATGCTGTGACATTGCATGAGCTTATTGACCCGATGCTGCGGCAAATGCGTGCCGCGATCACAGCAAAAGCGACACAACCACATATTACAGGGGGAGACTTTATTTTTGGCCAGGCGGTGTATATTATATGGATTTTTGCTTGTTGGACGCCTCCTAATCTGCCACTCTGGACGAGCCTCTTCCATCCCATGGTGCATAGCGCTTAGTAATGACCGCTTTAAAAGGAGACGTTGCACTTGCTGTGGTTTCTGGCCTCAGTGTAAGGCTAGGGTCAGACGAACGCATTTTTCGCGTTGTCTGTGAAAAAGTGCGTTCGAACGAATGGACGCATTTTTTCACGGAGTACGCGATAGCGGTCATACGATGCGCCTTTTCATCCGTGATTTTGTACGGATCATCAATAAAACACTTTTTGTGTCTGGACGTTTTGTTGGCCGGACATTAGCAGCGTCTGACGTCTCCCAATCACGCACACACACCTCTAGTGGACGCAGCGCACTCTGTACGTCCGTACTAGAGGTTTGACTTCTAGAAAAAATGCGTTCGTTTGCCACTTGCGTTGCGCGGACGAACTTTCGTGCGGCCGTTCTTCGTGTGTTCCCCGGCATTGGACGTCATTTGCTGCTAGCACGGCCGTGATTTTGTGCGTCTAAACGCACGTTAAAACTGCTTTCGTCTGACCCTAGCCTAAGCGCTCAGTGTGTCCCGTGCAGACGTTTAAATTCACTGCGTGAACGTCACACCTCTAATTATAAATGAATGGTTAAATAACTTGATCTTGTAACGATCTTCATGGAAATGTCATTTTGTTCTGCAGTTTTTAGCAGAGATTGTCTTTTCCCGTCGCCGGCCCAGCACTATATACAGGATGAGGTATATATGTATCGAGTCACTTGAAGCACTCTCCAGCTAATTGGAGAAATTGTTACATTATGCAGGTGAAGTGGCACGTGAATTCCTGGTCCTTGTGCCTGAGACGATGTGGCTTTCCTCTCGTTCCTCTGTGCGTGCGCGCGATAACGTCTCTCTCGTTGCGGCGGAGGAGGATGCAGAGAGGCGAAAGCTCTGCGCCCCAAATATTTTCAGCAGAGGTGTCTGTACTTTGTGTCTCCACTTTGCAAGTAACCAGCGAGTGACCTTAAAATCTCCAGGAGAAGAAACGCTCAGTGGAGGAGTTTTCGTCTCTGTTGAGAGGTAATTGCAGTTGATATCTCATTAACCCTTGATTGCCTCGGGCCTCCCCTCGGTGATGTGTTGAATTCTTCCTCGGCCCCTCTAAGGGTTCGGATGTTATTTTCAGTCATCTCAATTACCTTTGTTCCCGGCGGAGCATCAGCTCTGAGCTAGTTTAAGAGTTGGGATTTGACAAGAAACAGAAAAAAGACAAAAAAAAAAAGAGAAAGAATTCTGAAAAATACATGTGGATACAGCGATGCTGTAACAATGCAATGTGTCAAACATAAGGGGTTACACACTGAGCACCCCCATTGCTTCACCCAGGTTCCCCATAGTCACAAACAATGGTAAGAATAACTGCTAGTGCAACTACGGGGAACTTCAGCTATCCAGAGGACGAAAACCCCAACACCGGCACCCAACAAGCAATGGCTAAAAGCGGTGAAGAATGGTACCCGCTTTATTCTTGTATAAAATGAGTATCCTGCGGCTGTTCTCCGTTCAGCATGTTGTGCCGTTGTTTACAGCACTGGTGAATATATGCCGCTGTTTTTTATAGCTGGTGACTTTTTTTGTTTGTCATTTATAATGTTGGCCACAAGGTGGCGGCCATTCAATGTTAAAACAACCTGAATGCATCTCACCTGTGCTCAATGATATGCGTTGGTACAGGGGTGCTCAACCCTGGCCCTCCAGATGTTTTGAAAGTACATCAGCCAGGATACTCAACTCAACCACGTATTAGGTTGACAGAGAATTTGAGGGAAATGCAGTTCCAAAACATCTGGAGGGCCAGGGTTGAGTAGCCCTGCTTGCCATTACCAAGGATGCATAACTGGGCTTTTACACGCTCCCCGGAATAAAGTATGTGGAATCAGGTGGTCCTTTGCTCTGCCGATACGTCATCTGGGCACGTGGCTATGGAATCCTAAGTCAAAGACGCAGCTTCTATTCTGCAGAAAAATATGAGTCAGTAAAAAAGTTGCGTCTTTAAAAAAAAGTATCCTATATCGGCTGCAGCGAAAATCCAAGCGCTCCATTATCAGCTGCGTTCAATTCAGACTCACTGGCCGAAATGGTGCATTGTTCTCACTTACAAATTAGGTTTAGAGGTTTGGACTAAAGTTGGACATTAGGGATGGGGATTAGGGTTAGGGTTACAAATCAAGGTTAGGGTTAGGTTACTATTTGGGCTTGTTTTAGGGTTAATTCTAACATGTTCCATTGAAGCAAAAATGCAGCAGAATGTTACGATTAACTCTAACCCTAAAACAAGGACAAATAGTAACCTAACTCTAATGTCTAACCCTAAAACAAGCACAAATAGTAACCTAACCCTAATGTCTAACCCTAAAACAAGCACAAATAGTAACCTAACCCTAATGTCTAACCCTAAAACAAGGACAAATAGTAACCTAACCATAATGTCTAACCTTAAACAAGCAAATAGTAACCTAACCCTAATGTCTAACCCTAAAACAAGCACAAATAGTAACCTAACCCTAATGTCTAACCCTAAAACAAGGACAAATAGTAACCTAACCATAATGTCTAACCCTAAAACAAGCACAAATAGTAACCTAACCATAATGTCTAACCCTAAAACAAGGACAAATAGTAACCTAACCATAATGTCTAACCCTAAAACAAGGACAAATAGTAACCTAACCCTAGTTACCCTAAACAAGCAATAATAGTACTAAACCTAATTCTAACTAAAACAAGGACAAATAGTAACCTAACCATAATGTCTAACCCTTAAACAAGCACAAATAGTAACCTAACCCTAATGTCTAACCCTAAAACAAGCACAAATAGTAACCTAACCCTAATGTCTAACCCTAAAACAAGGACAAATAGTAACCTAACCATAATGTCTAACCCTTAAACAAGCACAAATAGTAACCTAACCATAATGTCTAACCCTAAAACAAGGACAAATAGTAACCTAACCCTAATGTCTAACCCTAAAACAAGGACAAATAGTAACCTAACCCTAATGTCTAACCCTAAAACAAGGACAAATAGTAACCTAACCCTAATGTCTAACCCTAAAACAAGCACAAATAGTAACCTAACCCTAATGTCTAACCCTAAAACAAGGACAAATAGTAACCTAACCCTAATGTCTAACCCTAAAACAAGGACAAATAGTAACCTAACCCTAATGTCTAACCCTAAAACAAGGACAAATAGTAACCTAACCCTAATGTCTAACCCTAAAACAAGGACAAATAGTAACCTAACTATAATGTCTAACCCTAAAACAAGGACAAATAGTAACCTAACTATAATGTCTAACCCTAAAACAAGGACAAATAGTAACCTTAATATCCAACCGTAAATCTTCTTTCTAATTAAGAATCCTGCTCTATTTTGGCGGAGTTGTCCAAATTGGACGCAGCAGATATCGGAGAAGCTTTTTTACCCCTTCATTTTTTGACGCGTCTTTCTTTTAGTAAACCTGTTACTCTTTAGGGAGGCGGCACACGAGCATACTGATCTGCGTCCGTTACGGACGCACTTTTTGACGGGAGATATTGTGAGTACTGCATAAAATGCATCCGTAACGTCTGATGTCTCCACACCCTAGGAAAATACATGGCAGCGTTGTTTCTGCGTCCGTTTCGCTTTTTCACCTCAATGTTGTTTTCGCGTCCGTAGCAATATGCGTTGCCCGTCCGGGAAAAAGTGCGCAGGTGCTTCGTGTGGTGGGTTTCAGTGACTCCTTTATAAAGCTACGACGGACGTCAAACAGTACGGTCAAACGGACGCAAAATGTTTGCTAGTGTGCCGCCAACCTTCGACGGGTTTAGTTGGAACATAAACCCCTGGAGCTTTGCACGTGTAGGCGATACGGTCCAAGACATAAACCCCTAGATTATGAAAAACTTTTCAACTTGCAAGTGGAAGCGTGCATCCTTTAGCCTTCTACGGCCCCTATTATATTCCTCGCGCAGCGCATTTGCGTGAGGAAAAAAACATGCGCGTTAACGTCCAACGCGAGTGACCCAGCGCGAGCGCAAGTTCCTGCGCGCATCCTATACTTAACATTGTGAGCGCCAATGCATTAGTACGCGTATGCGCGCATGGTATTGCAATCTTAGCGCAAAATGTAACGCACGACGTTTGCACGCATCATTTTAACGTCTTTGAAAACCTGGTGTTAACTTACAATCTGAACATTCTGGCCGAAACGAAATGAACCTGCACAAAAAAAAAATAAAGCACAGCACAGTTACACATTCTACACATACCCAAACAATAAAATTAATAAATTGTTTAATTTTTTATTTTTGTTGCAGCACATATACGCAGATTGACTTTGACAGGCGCAACAACCGAAACCTAGCAAATGGTGGTTCTTAATTCTGATTGTCTGAATCCCGTGACAAAACAGTCTGCCCACCAATTCCTGCACGCAACGGTCATTTGCGCGTCGGATTTGCGCTCGAAAAAAGTTGAAGGCTGAAAAAATGCGCTTGGATCGTAATACCGCATTAATTTGCGCGTGCTAATGTTTTTTTTGCGTGCGCAAAAAAAATTGCGCTGCGCGAGCGCATTTGGACGCAGAGTGTAATAGGGGCCTACATGTTTCATCCGCCTCCTGGTATGTGGACATGTGATGGTGCTAAGCATTAATAACTAGGTGCCCTGTACAGAAACAAATCCTGCCTGAGCCCCGCGGTAAGAAAGCAGATTGTACAACAAATGCTTATGCCGGCTATTGATTACGGAAATGTAGTGTATGCAGCCGCCCTGCAAACACACCTTCAGAAACTTACTACATTGTATAACTCATTCTGCCGCTTTGTGCTACAATGTAACTACATGACACACCATTGTGACTTGTTAAAAGAGCTAAACTGGTTATCGCTGGAATCCAGACGCTCCCTTCACCTTTCCAGTCTGGTGTTTAAGAGCATTTCTGGGAGCTGCCATCCTACCTGAATAGGCTGCTTCCCCCAGCAGCTCCCTCATCCTATAACCTCCGATCCAGGACCTGCACCTTACTTGCAATACCACAATACAAAAAGAAAGTGTCTCGATCCTCATTTTCCTACAGAGCACCACAATTATGGAATAACCTCCCAGACACCATCAAATCTTCCCCCAGTCTTAAGTCACTCAAGAGCTCCTTACTAACATACCTCAATACAGAATGCGCCTGTAAACATGTAACACAGTGACTATATTTCCTACATATTTATTTTCTGTTAATCTGTATATTTGTGTTTTTTTTTATTTTTAATATCTTGCATTGTATTACTTTGTATTTCTGTACCAATTCAATGTTCTTCAACCCAGGACATACTTGAAAACGAGAGAAATCTCAATGTATCCTTCCCGGTAAAATCCTTTATAAATAAATAAGACATTTTTGTGGCCATTGGTCAGGATATTTATTGATATGGACCTTCCTTGCGTAAAGCTGGGGGATGTCTCTGCCGTAGACCTTGCTGTCGCATCACAAAAGCATTCAAGACTTTATAGCCCATTGAAGACCCCTCACCCTGAGATACAGAGCAGATTAGACAAGGCAGTTAAGTTTGTATGTTCCCACACAAGGGCCGGCATGAAGCGTCGAGGAGGACTTCCATTCTAAATGTTTTCATTGTAACCAAAGAAAAGCCCCTCACCTTCATCGCCGTGATCGATACATAGAGTCTATTATCTCCTAGAATCCTTCTTGCATATCGAGGTTTGTCGTCGTGTACAATACACAGAATCTCCTCCTCCATCGCCTCCTCTACCTGGTTCCCTGGATTGAGACGTTTCGGACTCCATCCTCTATGACGACAAAATATTATGTTTTCAATGACAGGCTGAGTGTCCGAAATCCGGAAAGCTTGGTACCAGAAGTGTCTGGATCTAGGATTTTTGGGGCTTTTTGGATATTTGCATATAATGAGATATCTCGGGAACACGACATTCATTTATGTTTCATACATGGCATCTTCTTAAAAAAAATTAAAGACTCTGCTATTGGTGATCGCACGCTAACCTGGTTTCAATCATGTATCTGATCGGTCGCAATATTTGTCCATTTCTGGCAGCTCCCCCTCCCAGTCACGTGCGGTGTACCCCAAGGCTCGATACTCGGCCCCCTGCTATTTACAATATTCATAAATGATCTGCCCAACATCTGCAAAGTCTCAACTGTACACATGTACGCAGACGACACTGTAATCTATACCAGCAAACCAAATCTCCCGCTGGAGGCTGTGCTGCAAGAACAATTCACAGGGGTAGAAAAGTGGATCAAACACAACAAACTTTTTTTAAATACTGACAAAACGGTAACGATGCTCTTTGGAACAAAACCTAAACTACATGAATTGAAAAAGTCCCCCTGTCTTTCCCTGCGTATCACTACGCCGACTGGCCGGATCTTGCAATGCGAGATCCGGCCGGTCACGTGACCGGCAGAGAGGAACTCTATGGACTCCATTGAGAGGATGCGTGTGGCTGCGCTCAGCACTGCCGCCTGCATCCCTAACTTTAACGCTCGATATCAATGCAGGCAGCATTTTTTGGGCCTGTATTGTAATCTGGCGTTAAAACGCGGGCACAAGGGGGGGAAACTGCAGGCGCAGTTGTTCCTCCCTGGGCCTGCGTTTTAACGCCAAGAGCGTAATAGGGGCCTAGGTGCCCTGTACAGAAACAAATCCTGCCTGAGCCCCACGGTAAGAAAGCAGATTGTACAACAAATGCTTATGCCGGCTATTGAATACGGAGATGTAGTGTATGCAACCGCCCCGCAAACACACCTTCAGAAACTTACTACATTGTATAACTCATTCTGTCGCTTTGCGCTACAATGTAACTACATGACCCACCATTGTGACATGTTAAAAGAACTAAACTGGCCGTCGCTGGAATCTAGACACATCCTTCACCTTTCCAGCCTGGTGTTTAAGAGCTTTTCTGGGAAGCTGCCACCCTACCTGAATAGACTGCTTCCTCCAACACTTCCCTCAACCTATAACCTCCGATCCAGGACCAGCACCTTACTTGCAATACCACAATACAAAAAGAAAGTGGCTCGATCCTCATTTTCCTACAGAGCACCACAATTATGGAATAACCTCCCAGACGCCATCAAATCTTCCCCCAGTCTAAAGTCACTCAAGAGCTCCATATTGACATAACACTATATTGCCAAAAGTATTCGCTCACCCATCCATATGCGAGTCAATGCAGGTGAGCGAATACTTTTGGCAATACAGTGTACCTCAATACGAAATGTACCTGTAAACATGTAACATAATTACTATTTCCTACATAATTATTTTCTGTTAACCTGTACATTTGTGGTTTTTTTTTATATCTTGCATTGTATTACTTTATTTCTGTAACGATTCAATGTTCTTGAACCCAGGACATACTTGAAAACAAGAGAAATCTCAATGTATCCTTCCTGGTAAAATCCTTTATAAATAAATAAACACAGCCTGAAGGACTCTTTATGCAGGATTTTAATTCTTTTGCCCCCGTCACATGAGGTCAGGGGGGATTTCCAATTTATGGTGTCATTTCAGTTCTCAAACAAAATTTGCCCACAGCAACATGGGAGCCCAAAGCAGCATGGGAGCCTACGGCAACATGGGAGCCAACAGAAAAATGGGAGCCCAAGGCAACATGGGAGCCTGCGGCAGCATGGGAGGCAACAGCAACATGGGATCCAACAGCAACATGGGAGCCCACGGCAGCATTGGAGGCAACAGCAACATGGGAGCCAACAGCAAAATGGGAGCCCACAGCAAGATGGGAGCCCGCGGCAGCATGGGAGGCAACAGCAACATGGGAGCCAGCGGCAGCATGGGAGCCCACAGCAACATGGGAGCCAACATCAACATGGGAGCCAACAGCAACATGGAAGCCAACATTAACATGGGAGCCAACATCAACATGGGAGCCTACCGCAATATGGGAGCCTACGGCAGCATGGGAGCCTGCAGCAGCATGAGAACCCGCAGCAACATGGGAGCCCGTGGCAGCATGGGAGCCAACATCAACATGGAAGCCAACATTAACATGGGAGCCAACATCAACATGGGAGCCAACAGCACCTTGGGAGCCTACCGCAATATGGGAGCCTACGGCAGCATGGGAGCCCACAGCAGCATGAGAACCCGCAGCAACATGGGAGCCCGCGCAGCATGGGAGCCTGCAGCAACATGACAGCCAACAGCAACATGGGAGCAAACAGCAACATGGGAGCCTACAGCAACATGGGAGCCAACAGCAACATGGGAGCCCAAAACAACATGGGAGCCTACAGCACGGCAACATGGGAGCCTACAGCAACATGGGAGCCAACAGCAACATGGGAGCCTACAGCAACATGAGAACCCACAGCAACATGGGAGCCTGCGGCAGCATGAGAGTCCATGGCAGCATGAGAGCCCACAGCAACATGGGAGCCTACAGCACAGCAACATGGGAGCCTACAACAACATGGGAGCCTACAGCACAGCAACATGGGAGCCAACAGCAACATGGGAGCCTGCAGCAGCATGAGAGCTCACGGCAACATGAGGGCCCGCGGCAACATGGGAGCCTGTGGCTTGTTTATAGGAGCCCAGCAACATTTTATATATGGATTTGCCTGGAGCAGAGATCTCAATCCGTTTTGCAATATCCAGTAATAACAGTTTTTCGTCTATCGCTTTTTGTCGAACAATGTATTGTATTAGTTTCCAAGATCAGCAATTTATTCTCTGCAGTCACATGTTCCCCTTGAAGCGGGCGTATACACAGCCGGATTGCTGATGGATTGATTATGCAGAGAAACACAAGTTAATATACAGCGAGTCTCCGCGCCGTCACCTGATTCATTTATTCAATTTTAATGGTTAAACGCAGCGTCTCAGCTCTGTCACTCCTAACCCTCAGCTTTACTACATGAATGGCCGTCTGCAGAGCTGATCATTGCCCTGACGTCGAGATTTATGATGTGGCAGGAGAGACGCAGTCAGGGGACCCCTCTCTGGTCCCTCACATGTTCCCTGTCGTCTGGTTACAGAGTGTGGCGCTGTGTAGGTGCTGGGGATTGAAGGCATGTTTTCTCTGGAATCATTCTCACCACTTACATATTTGCGTTTGAATTGTTTCTGGAGGAATGTCGATATCAAGTATCCATTAAGCCTCAAATCATTCATTTCTGTCCTGTACCCCTCCCATCCCCCCACGGACTGGAGACTGAGCCAATTACAAGGGGCTCCCCAAAACATACAGCAAGAAACAGTTCCCTGCATCGGAATTAAGGTGATTATGCAGAAACTCTGACACTTTTCATCGTATTAGTTCTTACAGTTATAAAGTGTCAGGATGTCCCCCCCCCACTAACCTGCCGACTCCTGCCCTGTTCTTGTGAAAAAGCTGGATGTAGTGGAGGAGTTTCCTCCTCCCCACCCTGCGTCACCAGCAGCCGGGATTTTTAATTTCCCGGCTGCCGGTCACCAGATCGGTCACTAATGATGTCACACACAGAGAGCGGTCGACGTCACCCTGTGAGACCAATCTCTGTAGCGAGCGTTCTCATAGAGGCAGCGATGGATCAGATCTGTGCATGCGCATGCGGCTCCGGAAGTCTCAGAATTTGTTCCCTAAAAATTATGCAAAAAATTTAAGCAATCACTAATAGTAGCCTAACCCTAGTTTCTAACCCTAACCCTAATCACAAACCCAAGATGAGAATGGCGTTTCCATTTCAGTCGAGGCGACCAGTCTGGTGGTACCTGACTTGGGACTATTTCCATACTGTGAATGTTCAGCCTTTCAGTAGCTGTTGTGACCCCACATTCTGGTACATGGAAGCAGTGCACATCCTGTAACACTTAACCCCTTCACTCCCAAGAGATTTTACAGAAAACCATTATCAGGAATTAGTGTTTATTTTTTGTTTTTAATAATTTTTAATTAATTTACAGTAATAAATATTTGGGAATATTTCCGGTGTATTCCTTAGTGTAATAACCTGTTGGCAGGGATATGTCTCCACCTGCTGGCCAAAAGGAGTTACTGCAGTTCTGGGCTCCGTGCAGGATCAGCTGGGGAGATATCATTCACACACATTCCCAGCTGGCTTTAAAAAGTATTAGCTCCTCGGGCACCATGCCCACGCTGCTAAAACTTTAGAGGCATGTTCTGGAGCCCAAATAGAAACAATTAGTTTGCAATAAAAGAAACTCCTTGCTTTGCTCCCGTGGAACACCATATTGACTATACTCGATAGCGGGGCACCAGGAGGCGCCTTGCAGATTGGGTATAGTCGAGCTTTGAAGTGAAGATGGTTAATAGTATTAGTATGTTGTTCATCACACAACGCCCCCCTCTGTGTTCTCACAGTATTACTGCAACTATCCCTACACAGGCATCCTGGGACCTTAACCCCTACATGGCTACGGTGTTTAGAGGCCTCTTTATGAGGACAGGCCTAAAAATGAGGTTATAAACGCTGAGTTTTGGCCCTTATATTCAGTCACACACAGAGGAGCAGCGCATCTCCAGGCTCTTTGTCTGGAACCACGTAATGAGCATCCGGTAAATCTGATGCGTGCCAGTCGTCCATTCATTAGGGATTGGGGTACATCCAGAGCACCGCAGGCACGTGATCGAGGGCAGCCACGGCCGCCTAGGATTCGCCGAGGATATTTGAATGTCATGTATCAACCTCATAACTTAAAAAAAATCTAATATTTATCGTTTAAGGGAATCCTGGTTTTATTTTATTTCTTGTGTTTTTTTTTCTTATTTCATTTTTTTTTTTGCATGGCCGCGACATTCCTTAACAATAATTCGCCTGTCCCTTCATGCGTCCCCTATGTTAACCGCCTCACTAACCATTTAATCACCCCTTTTTCCTCCCCTTTGTGCGCCCGGCTTTGTGTCTTCACGCTGATTAACTTTCAATAGACAGTCAGCGGACACAGAAGATACAGAGTGTGCAAACACAGCCCAGACCAGAGGACATGTTATCCCCCCACCACCTTCCCTTATCCCGCGTCGCCCCCCCCCGGGCTCCCAATAGCCCCCCGAGGTTGCCTTAGTGCACTGCCTCTGACCCTTTAATAAATGAATTCCGCATTCTCTCCTCCGCAGCGTCACTTTGTAACAGTGTCAGCTCTGTTGTCTCTTTTGTTGACTTTCGTCTTTTGTTCTCTTCTTCCCCAGCTCAATCATTGACATTGGAAGCAAATACCGGACACATTCAGCCGCACAATACACGTTTTCTCCGTTCCTTTACATCCTGTTACTGTATCCAGAGCTCTGCGCCTTATTGCATTAGGTGAATAAATATTTTGTCCCGTCGCCCAGTCTCCATCTGATAGACTCGTCGTACCCTGGGCCGGAGCGCGGGCTCAGCGGGGAGGGCTCGCTCCTTCACGTATAAACACTTACAGATGGCGGAGTTGACACAGCAAAGCCTTCAGAATATTGGATTACAGAGCTGGCCCTTTAATAAAACAACGGCTTCGCTCTCTTCTTTAATAAAACTTATTTTTTTCCTTTATTAACCCCTCGTTTACCAGACTTTTTCGCAACTCTGTAGACGGGGTGTGTGTGGTCCCTCTATGAGCGCTGAGGTGTATTAACTTTCGTATGTTGGAGGTTTCTCTATCCATTTCCATCGGTCCCTGCCAGACCGGCGCATTCCCTTCTGCTGTTCTTCCTTAGGCTTTTCACCACCTTCAGATCGCGGTGATGAGCGGCTGGTGCGGTGGATCCGGAGAGATCGTGATGCTCCACGTGTGCAGTGATGGAACGTGAGTTAGCTATATGTTGGGTCTGTATCTCCATGACCAGGGCCGGATTTATAATTAGGGAAAGTAGGCATGTGCCTACAGGCGCCTGCCACAAGAGGGCGCCTTGCTCTGTAAAGAAAAAAAATATTAATCATTTAGGGGGTTATTTAAGGTCACCGACATTTTGGTGCTCTCTCGTTCCCCGCGCTTCCCTGCACTTCGAGGAATCAAACAGGGTTATTCAGAGAGCGGTGAAAAGCAGGAGAATGACTGGAGAAGTGAATATTCTAGGTCAAAATAGCCAAACCAGAAAAAGTCTCCCTTTCATCTCATTTTCCAAATCGGCTATTTTGACCTGTAATTTTCCATTCTCCAGTCATTCTCCTGATTTTCACCACTCTCTGAATAACCCTGAAAGTTCCTCACCCGGCGGTGAATTCAGCATTCACCGCAGGGTCCCCGGACTGCAGAGAAAACCCCCTGCAAAGTCAAACCCATCGAAAACCTGACGAAACTGCCGCAAGAAACATCCCAAACACGATGGAAAAAGCAGACAAGCTGACGAACGGGGTGAAAAAAAAAAACAATACGATTGAAAGTGTCAAAATTGAAACGCTGTTTGCGAAAAAAACTACTGAACGAAAATGTCTGGAATTAACACATAAAATCCAATGAATGACAATAAAAAGGTCTGTTAGAGAAAAATGAAAAAACGATTTAAAAATAAAACGGAAAAACATTTTGCCGAAAAATGCCTAAAAGATCCTAAAAATCTATAAATAAAGAGACATTTTGCTGCAGAATAAAATAATGAACGGTTTATTAGATATTAGATTAAAACGGGAATATTTTTAACATTGAAGCCTATGGGATTTGCCTGAATAAACCTGCCGAATGAAACCACTGAACATCAGGTCATTTCACTGACATTTCTCTGCTGTTCAATGTGAATAGATTAACCATTGCTTCTCTATGGGGGATTTCACTGCCGTCAAACAGGCACCGTACTTCCTTGCAATTCGCCAAAATTTGGCACTCTGCCTGCTCTCTGAATAGCCGAATGGCCACAAAATGTCACCGTACGGGGAAATTCCCTGTTCGGTGACATTTCGGGGCCAGATCAGCTCTCTCTGAATAACCCCTTAAATATATATTTTATTTTTTTATCCAACCGTTTATTCTTTTTCACTTTCATTAAGCCGTCTTTTTATTTATTTATTTTTAAGAAATTTTTTGGTATTTATTTGGATTTCTAGGTTAAATTTTTGATTCCCGTTTTTTTTTTATATATTTCTGCAACAGACCTTTTTATTATTTCCACACAATTTCATGCATTTTTATTGTTTTAAACACCTTTTAGAAGAATAGCAGAGTTCTGTTTATTTTCTTTGAATAGTGAATTTACAGCAGGGTGGCGAACTGTAATCGCCGAACGAAAAAGTGCCGAAATTTCTACTCTTTGAATAACCCTTTATATGTGTTTGTTCAAGGGTTAATCCGAGCCCTAACTTTCTGCTTCATTTTAAGGCAACCGATTCTGCCCCTTTTGATGTGAGCGCAGCGAGAAACTGCTTTTTTGTTTTCTAATCTTTAATAATGTTTTTAATTTGCCCCAAATCAAAATATAAAAAACCTGCTTTTCAGTTTTTTTAAATGTTTTTTTTTACCACAACCCCCCCAAAAGGGGTTACAAAGGAAGTGACCCTCACATTAAAATGTAACCTTTGATATAAACATATGATAAAATGAAAATAAATACACAAAAAAAGAGACGAAGACCGCAACACATAAAATACATACAAATATATCCTTAAATAAGGTTGTTTTCTTTTTGTTTGCCCCAAGACTAAATCTAAAAAAGAGTATTTTCGGCAGTAATTTTTTTTGGGGCAGGTTTCACATTTCTGTGCCTATAGGCTCCTGAGACATTAATCCAGCCCTGTCTGTGACCCCCATGAAAGTTGGGGTGCAGCACTGCTCTCGCAGTCAACAGGCATGACAGACCTCAGATGTTCCTGATTTTCCACAATCTGACCAAATCACCTGAGGTGGCTCAGATATGGAGAGTGCCGTAGTGGGTATGCTCAGATATGGAGAGTGCAGTAGTTGGATATGTTCAAATATGGAGAGTGCAGTAGTTGGGTATGCTCAGATTTGGAGAGTGCAGTAGTGGGTATGCTCAGTTATGGAGAGTGCAGTAGTTGGGTATGCTCAGTTATGGAGAGTGCAGTAGTGGGTATGCTCAGTTATGGAGAGTGCAGTAGTGGGTATGCTCAGTTATGGAGAGTGCAGTAATTGGGTATGCTCAGATATGAAGAGTGCAGTAGTGGGTATGCTCAGTTATGTAGAGTGCAGTAGTTGGGTATGCTCAGTTATGGAGAGTGCAGTAGTGGGTATGCTCAGTTATGGAGAGTGCAGTAATTGGGTATGCTCAGATATGGAGAGTGCAGTAGTGGGTATGCTCAGTTATACAGAGTGCAGTAGTTGGGTATGCTCAGATATGGAGAGTGCAGTAGTTGGATAGGCTCAGTTATGGAGAGTAGTAGTGGGTATGCTCAGATGTGTAGATTGCAGTAGTGGGTATGCTCAGTTATGGAGAGTGCAGTAGTGGGTATGCTCAGATATGGAGAGTGCAGTAGTGGGTATGCTCAATTATACAGAGTGCAGTAGTTGGGTATGCTCAGATAGATATAGTGCAGTAGTTGGGTATGCTCAGATATGGAGAGTGCAGTAGTCGGGTATGCTCAGATATGGAGAGTGCAGTAGTTGGGTATGCTCAGTTATGGAGAGTGCAGTAGTTGAGTATGTTCAGTTATGGAGAGTGCAGTAGTTGGGTATGGTCAGATATGGAGAGTGCATTAGTTGGGTATGCTCAGATATGGAGAGTGCAGTAGGTGTGTATGCTCAGATATGGAGAGTGCAGTAGTCGGGTATGTTCAGTTATGGAGAGTGCAGTAGTTGGGTATGCTCAATTATGGAGAATGCAGTAGTTGGGTATGTTTAGATATGGAGAGTGCAGTAGTTGGGTATGCTCAGTTATGGAGAGTGCAGTAGTTGGGTATGCTCAGTTATGGAGAGTGCAGTAGTTGGGTATGTTCAGTTATGGAGAGTGCAGTAGTTGGGTATGGTCAGATATGGAGAGTGCAGTAGTTGGGTATGCTCAGATATGGAGAGTGCAGTAGTTGTGTATGCTCAGATATGGAGAGTGCAGTAGTCGGGTATGTTCAGTTATGGAGAGTGCAGTAGTTGGGTATGCTCAGTTATGGAGAGTGCAGTAGTTGGGTATGTTTAGATATGGAGAGTGCAGTAGTTGGGTATGCTCAGTTATGGAGAGTGCAGTAGTTGGGTATGTTCAGATATGGAGAGTGCAGTAGTTGGGTATGTTCAGATATGGAGAGTGCAGTAGTGGGTATGCTCAGATACGGAGAGTGCAGTAGTTGGGTATGTTCAGATATGGAGAGTGCAGTAGTTGGGTATGCACAGTTATGGAGAGTGCAGTAGTTGGGTATGTTCAGATATGGAGAGTGCAGTAGTTGGGTATGCTCAGATATGGAGAGTGCAGTAGTTGGATATGTTTAGTTATGGATAGTGCAGTAGTGGGTATGCTCAGTTATGGAGAGTGCAGTAGTTGGGTATGCTCAGATATGAGAGTGCAGTAGTTGGGTATGCTCAGATATGGAGAGTGCAGTAGTTGGGTATGTTCAGATATGGAGAGTGCAGTAGTTGGGTATGTTCAGTTATGAGAGTGCAGTAGTTGGGTATGCTCAGTTATGGAGAGTGCAGTAGTTGGGTATGCTCAGTTATGAGAGTGCAGTAGTTCAGATTTCCTATATGTCCTGTAACGCGCTGGAAACTCTTCCCCTGGGAATGCTGGGTTACATTTCCTGTGTTGTCCCTCGGCAAGAGATGTAACCCCATATCCCTGCTACCTCTCTGACCCTGCAGACCCAACCCTGATTGGAGGATAGGGAAACCCAAGCAGCCGGCTGAACCCGAGCCCCAGCTTGCGCTCCCTCTCCAGCGTCCGGCCGGGTTGGTGGACGCGCCTCTGGTTTCTGAGCTGTGCTGCAGGTAACACAAAAAGGTTATTTTATTGTGTTCACTCAGTGACACTATGATAATTTCACAAGAAACAGAGCAGCCTGTGTCCTCCCTCCGAGAAGAAGCCCGTTCAGCTCCGCCGCACCGCGCAGAGCAACTGTACGAGTAATAAAATCCTACTGTATGTTTTGGATTAAGGACTTGGCACTGCCCGCTGTGTGATTGAGGGGAGAGGGATCCGCTGGGGCTATTATTACCATCTGGGGGGCGGCGGGACCAGCATCATAAACACCGCTCAAATAAATGAGGAAAATGTCACAGAACTCACTAATTGGCAAATTCTCTAACCCGGCTCACCCTGCGTCTGCGTGCGTATATATATACCTCCTCCTGGCCCAAATAAAGTCACACACTGTTATATTCGGTTGTGTCGCCTTTTGCTGTGATCATGGCGCGCATTCGCCGCGGCATCGTGTGTATAAGCTCATACAATGTCACAGCATTTATTGGTGTCCAGAGTGGCATTAATTTGTGGCCAAGATCTTGTATTGATGATGGGAGAGTCGCGGCGCTGCGTAAAGTCTTCTCCAGCACATTATCCCAAAGATTAACCTCAATGGGGTTAAGGTCTGGACTATGCGGTGGCCAATCCATGTGTGAAAATGATGTCTCATGCTCCCTCAACCACTCTTGCACAATTTGAGCCCGATGAATCCTGGCATTGCCATCTTGGAATATGCCCGCTGTGCCATCAGGGGAGAAAAAACCCATTGATGGAAAAACCTGCTCATTCAGTATATTCAGGGAGTCACATGACCTCATTTTTGAAACACTCCGGACCAGACGTGTCTGGATTTGGGATTTTTGGAGGATTCTGGGATACTTCCATATAATAATAAGATATTTTGGGGACCCAGGTATAAACACCAAATCCATTAATGTTTCATACACACTATATGCACAGCCTGATGGGCGTTTTATACAGGATTTATAATCATTTTGTCCCCGTCACATGAGGTCAGTGGGGAATTTTACACTTTTGGGGTAATGATGGTGCTCAAAAATATTCTGTACTTTGGAAGCTTCCGAGTCACAGATAAAGGATGTTCAAGCTGTATATACACATTTTCTAAATAAAATATATATATACATTTCTTTCCTGGCTTTTCCTCCCATCGGAGCTCGTCTCATCGGCTCATCTCAGACTCTGAGCGTTAAAGTTTGCTGCAGTTGGTCCTTCATGATGGTTGTCTCTACTGGTCGTTCCAGTGTTGAGGACGACCTAAATGTTCCTTCTTCACGCGAGCGGCCGAGCTTCCCGACTTTCTCTCCGTACGCAACATCTGACGAGCCGGGCTCCCCTGTAGGTGTGAGCCACAAGTATAGCTCGGGGCGGCACGTATGGCGTGTGGTGGCACATCCCCGCCACCTGTGCGCTGAATGGGATAGCACTGCCCGCTGCTTGCCCCCGAGCCGTTCGTGCAACGTCAGACACAGAACCCGTCGCAACATGCGTCGCTCCGAGCGTGGAGGAGTTCAGCGTAATCCCCATCGTACTTATCTGAATGGGATAAAAGCCGGTTTCAGCCGCTGGCGCACCTTCCCTGGCAGAGCCCGCACGTCCCCACCCTGCCTCATTCCATAAGTAACCTGTGACTATTAAAGCCATGGGGTGCGTTCCTCTGCATCTCCTGGGGGAAAGGTCCCAGAAGAGTTTATCTTCTCCCATTATTTGGTGAACGGACGCCCTGAAGATCGAGCAATTCCCATGACACGACCACCATGCGGGTCTCTCATCTCAATGCCAGTAAAAAGTGACAAATCCCATCCTGACCCCACCCCAAAGTCTTTTTATGTTGAAGACGGGGGGACACTAGACCAGAAAGAAGGTGCTTCATGGGCCAAGTCGGCCAAATCTCAGATTAAGGAGGGCTAGGGAAGAAGTGATCCGTGCAGTCAGGTCTGATCCAGCAAGACCTCTGATCCGGACAGACAGCACACTACGTTTCACCCCTTGCAGGGACAGAGCCGGATATACATCTCGGGAGCCCATAGGCAAAAAAATCTGGAGAGCCTCCCCTTTTTAAAAAACTTTATAGCAGATTCTCGCTGCGCTCACATCAAAAGAAGGGGCAGAACCTGTTGCCTTAAGATGAAGCGACAATGGAAAGGAGAAGGTGAGTTAGTGCAGCAACATCGTCCACCTTATAATTGTAAAGCGATCAATAGCGCTGCATTAGAAAAAATATCCTTATTTTAGTTGGTATTTTGTTTTTACATAAACCTGCTCTTGTTTGGTATCACCGGGAGGGTCGTACTCTGCCCTTTCTAATGATACCTTTATAGGGGTTATTCAGAGAGCACTGAAATTTCAGTGGTCTCTCATTTGATGCACTTCGGCGAGTCCAGTTCGCCGACCCTGCGGTGTATTCAGCGTTCACCACAGGGTCCCTGAAGTGCGCCGAAGGGATCCGCCAAACGCCACTGATCAACCCGTCGAACGCAGACTGCCGAATGCAGCCGACGATCTGCCGAACAGACCGCCAACTGGAGGTTAGAAAAAAAACGGCAAATTTTTTAAAACAATAAAAATGCATGGAAATAATAAAAAAAAAGGGCTGTTACGGAATTTTTAAAAAAAACACATTCAGAAAAAAGTTGTGATGAAAAATTTCACCAGAAAATTCAGAAAAAGGTCTAAAAAATAGCTAAAAATTTTTTTTACTGCAAATGAAAAGAATAAACTTGAATAAAAAATTTATAAAAATGGGAATTTTTTTTTTACTTTGAAACCTATGGGATTCGCCTGATTAAACCTGCCGAATGAAACCACTGAACATCAGGGCATTTCGCTGACATTTCTCTGCTGTTCAATGTGAATAGATTAACCACTGCTTCTCTATGGGGGATTTCACTGAGACCGAAGGTTGCCGAATTGCGGCGATCTGAAGCAAGTTGCACCTTATTTTGCTGGCAATTCACCAATATTTGGCGAATTGACAGCTCTCTGAATAGGCGAAAGGCCACGAAATTGCAACGTACAGGGAAGCGGTGCAATTCAGTGTCAAGTTTGGCTCTTATTTAATAACCCCTTATATGTCCCTCTAGTTTGTACGGCTCCAGAGACACAGGGGTCTAAATGATTGTAAACGTTCTTTTTTTTCTGAGCAAAGCGCCCGCTAGTGGTAGGCGCCCGCCGGCACATGCCTACTCTGCCTAATTATAACCCTGTGCAGGGTGCTTTTTCAAGGCTTGCAAGGCATGAAATGTTATGAGTTGTCTATCTAGATACAGTGATAAATATTTGGGAATATTCCCAGCGTGTTCCTCACTGTAATAACCTATTGGCAGAAAAATGTCTCCACCTGCTGGCCAAATGGAGTTACTGCAGTTCAGGTCTCCGTGCAGGATCAGCTGGGCAGATGTCATTCACACACATTCCCAGCTGGGTTTATAAAGTGTTTGCAGCTCGAGCATCGTACCTGCGCTGATAAAGCTTTAGGGGAAAGTTCTGGAGCCCAAATGCAAATGAAATTAGTTTGCAGCAAATACATTTCCCTTGCAGTGATACAGCACAGCTCCAGAGGCTGTTAGCACAATCTCGGGCTGCTGTGTCAGCCACCGCTGGTCGTGCATACACCATCATGCTAGTAGTGAAGGGGTTAATTTTATGTTTGATTTGTCCCACCTATTGTACAGCGCTGCGGATTATGTAGGTGCTATATAAGTAGTTGTGGTGCCGCCTGGGAATATCTGTACATTATCTCCAGCCGGTGGAAGGAGACCTTGTGTGTTGCTCGGTAGGTTCTGCCAGGTCCGTGACGTTCGGCCGCTGGATATAAAAGAGTATACAATTTGTTTTCTTCCTTTTTTTAGGAAAAAGACCCCATAATATTTGGCAAGACATCAGTCCGGCTTTTAAAAAGTTAACAGCGTGGAAAAAAATAATAATCAGGGGGTTATAGAAAGTGACCGGGGGGGGGGGATTCCGGAGACAGAGGACAATTTGGGGATTGGTTTACTAAAATAAAGAACATGTATTTATCCCCCAGCCATAAGCACATTTATTTGTGTTTATTGTGTCCATAATTGGAGCCATTTATTCCTAGAAGAATCAGGCTTGATTCATTTTCTTCTGGCTCCCTGAGAAAACCATGTGTTTGTGTGCGTCCTGACACAGGCGGAGGGGGGGGGGAGATGGCTGAAAATGGCTTCGCTGCCAAACGATCCTGTAATGCAATCGTTTTATAAAAACCCTGGATCAGAGCAGTTTAAATGCAAGCATTGTGCTCCGGACGCTAAACCCGGCTTGGGTTGCACGGAGAGAACAGTTATTAAAGGTGACCACAAACCAAAAATGAGCCAGCAGTCTGCAACGGCGCTTGTCCTGCCCCGAGCTCTGCAATCAGCACAGCAAAACATACCCCAGCATCTATAGGGGGCTCCGTACTAGGGCAAAACCTTTCTACAGTCTATAGTTCACTGCATATTCACTGCACCCAATCCCAAGTAGCGTCGTTCATGAAAATCAGGAATGAAGCTACCTAAGGCTAGGGACAGATGAGCGCATTTTCTGCGGCCACCGTCAAAATGTACGTCGATGCGTGCGCACGCATTTTTTCACGGAATACGCTTAAGTGGTCAGACGACCACAGTCGCACAGTCGCAGGTACTCACCAACGCAATTCTAGGGAAATCCGGCTGTTTGAACGTTATGTAGGCCGCACACTAGCAGCGTCTGACGTCTCCTAATCACGCACACACGCTGCTATGCGGCCGCAGCGCACTCTGTACGTCTGTAGCAGCGGTTTCACGTTCTGAGAAAAATGCGTTCATTTGCCGGTTGCGTGGTGTCGGCGCACTTTCGTACGCACGTACTGCGTATATTGGCCGTCATTGGCCGTTATGTGCTGCTACTGCCGCCGTGATTTAGTGCGCCTGCACGCGCGTTCCGACTGCCCCACTCTGACCCTAGCCTTATAGCCTATCAAAAGAATGCGTGGGTTCTGCTGGCCTAGGAAGTTCGTATGACATTTCAAGCAGAGGTTTGTGCGATAAACACAGCGTCTCTCCTGAAAGAAACGTGAGGAACAGGTCCGCAGAGATCATTAGGAGGAGATTCTGACATTCTTCTCAAAAGACAGGACTTGCAAACCCAAAGGGACGGACGCATATTTGAAAACTAAATGGGTTATAAAGAGAGCACCGAAATGTCACTGACATTTTGGTGGTCTCTGATTCGCCGCACTTCGGCGAGTCTGATTCGCTTACCCTGCGGGGAATTCAGCATTCAACGCATGGTTCCCGAAGTGCAGCGACTCTGCCGCTCGCCACCGCCAACATGCCGTACAGCAGCCGCAAACACACCGGACAGCCGCCAAATGCAGCCACCGAACACAGTGCCGACCAGCTGCAGAAAAAAGCCACCGGACGGGTAAAAAACAAAAAAATTGAAAGTGCCAAATTTGAAACGCTGTTTGCAAAAAAACTACTGGATGAAAATGTCTGGAATTTACATATAAAGTTTAATGAATAATAGTAAAAAGGTCTGTTACAGAAAAAACACTATTTTAAAAAAAATCCGAAGAAAATCCTGAAAATTCCGAAAAAAATCCTAATAAAATAAATAAAGAGACTTTTTGCTGCAGATTAAAATAATAAACGGTTTATTAGATATTGAATTAAAACGGGAATATTTTTAACATTGAAGCCTATGGGATTCGCCTGAATAAACCTGACGAATGAAACCACTGAACATCAGGGCATTTCACTGACATTTCTCTGCTGTTCAATGTGAATAGATTAATTATGCTTCTCTATGGGGGATTTCACCGCCGCCGAGCAGGCACCGTATTTGCTGGCAATTGGCTAATATTTGGCGAACTGCCTGCTCTCTGAATAGCCGAATGGCCCCGAAATGTCACCGTATGGGGAAATTCACTGTTCGGTGCAATTTCGGGGCCAGATCGGCTCTCTCTGAATAACCCCTTAACTCTTCATGTTCACATAGTTACATAGGCTGAAAAAAGATGCGCGTCCATCAAGTTCAGCCTTTCACACATCAGCTTCTGCTATTAATGCAACCAGTCTGAAGTCTGACTTTTAGTAAATATGTTTAGAAATCAGTTTTGGAAAAGATTCGTAGCTTGTCATTTCATTCTTGATCAGTGATGACGTATTTTGTCACATTGGATGTTTTAACACTTTCACTACCTGGATTGTGTGCGTGCACTGCAAGATCGTGTTAACTCTGGGTCTGGAGCTATGCTGTATTAATGCAAATTTAATTTATTTGTAGCAAACTAATTCTGATTGCATTTGGGTTCCAGAACATGCTTCCAAAATGTCGGCATCGTGGGCATGATGCGTGAGGAGCTAACACTTTTTTAACCTCCCTGGTGGTATTCCATCGCTGGACTCTAGACGCACCCTTCACCTTTCCAACCTGGTGTTTAAGAGCTTTTCTGGGAAGCTACCACCCTACCTGAATAGGCTGCTTCCCCCAGCAGCTCCCTCATCCTATAACCTCAGATCCAGGACCAGCACCTTACTTGCAATACCACAATACAAAAAGAAAATGGCTCGATCCTCATTTTCCTACAGAGCACCGCAAATATGGAATAACCTCCCAGACACCGTCAAATCTTCCCCCAGTCTAAAGTCCCTTAAGACTTCCCTATTAACATACCTCAATACGAAATGCACCTGTAAACATGTAACATAATGACTTTATTTCCTCCATATTTATTTTTCTGTTAATCTGTATATTTGGTCTTGTGTTAATATCTTGCATTTTACTATTTTGTATTTCTGTAACCACTCAATGTTCTCGAACCCAGGACATACTTGAAAACAAGAGAAATCTCAATGTATCCTTCCTGGTAAAATCCTTTATAAATAAATAAATAAATAAAATTCCCGAGTGTGACTCGGGGTTAAAATTCACTACCGCGAACGGTAACCCCGAGCCACACTCAGGCTGGATGCATACTCACCTCCTCCTGGCTCCCTGGTTGTCCCCCACAATGTGATCGTGGCGAGTTGCTTCCTGGTAAGGCTTCCTGCGAGTCACACGATGCAGGGGGGCGGGACCAGGCAGCAAACTTAGAAAAAAATTATGATACACTGTATAATCCAATGTGCAATGTTTATGTACGGCCACTAGGTGGCACTACAGGATAAGAAACAGACCATACATCGTCTCACCCTTGTTTTCAGACAGATTTCAGTGTTTTTTGTTGTATTTTATTGAATATCATTTATTTGCATTATTTTGGATAATTATTTTTGGGATAATAAATTATTATGTCGTGTTTCAAACTTTATCGAACTCAGTGTATTTACTATTTATTTATTTATTTATAAAGGATTTTACCAGTAAGGACTCTTGATTGCACGGATTTCAGTGCGTGATTCCTAATTATTACAGACTAACTATGTACAAAAACACATTTCCTTTAAAAAAAAAATTGAGACGCTTTTAGACACGACATTTTGAAAAAATTAGACCGCCAGGGAGGTTAAACCAGCTGGGAATGTGTCTTGGTGACATCTCTCCGGCTGATCCTGCAGACACCAGAACTGCAGTAACTCCTCTTGACCAGCAGATGGCAACATCACCCTGTCAAAAAAGTTATCACAGTACAGTAAGGAATACACTGGGAATATTCCCCAATATTTCATACTGTATAATTAATCAAAAATGATTTTCCAAAAAAACACTGGTTCCTGTTATTTTTTAAAAATCTCTTGGTAGTGAAAGGGTTAAGATGCCTCCCAGGAGCCTGAGGTTTGTAGCTTCTCAATTGGGGCCAAATTTGGCCATCAATCTCCTATGTGCCGTTTTTTTTTTTTTGAGAAAGGATTTTACCAGGAAGGATACATTGAGATTTCTCTCGTTTTCGAGTATGTCCTGGGTGGCGAGTATGTACCGCTAGGTGTCTTGCCCAAGGACACTTACTGGAGAGGTGCTCTTGCTGGAATTGCACTCAAGACTCCACAGGCTCTTTCCACGCAGAGCAGTGATGTTACCTCTACTCCACCCAGCCGGTTACTTTAAGCCGTGGATGTTAGACTCTGGCCGATCAGGTGGCACTGAACTACAACTACCAGGAATCTGGCCATCACAGAATTATGGGAATTGTAGGCCATCAATGCTTGGGCGGGGCGGGGGGGGCAGAGTTTGACATCCCTGGTTCAGATTGCAATCAGGCTGGATTATTTAATAAACTTGAAAGTGTCAGAAAATCACCCGAGAATTTGCAAATATAAGGACACAAAACTCAGATTAAAAGTATGTAAAGTCTCCAAAACTCTTACGGGGTCTTTCATACCCAAAAATAGTCACCCCGTTCTCTGATAGGGCAGGTATGCGATAGAGGGTCCTTCCAGCTATCTGTGTCATGCAGGAAGTCCTGGGAAGAATAACACCGAGGCCAAGTATCCCCCTCCCCCTTGTGATTGATTGTCCCCTTAGACCCTCCGCTTGACCCAAACAAGAAGTTCAGACGCGAAGTGACACTTACAAGTAGAGCAGAGAGATTGTGCTGGATTTAAGATAACGCAGGAGGAGATGGAGGAATGAAAGAAAAAGTCACAAGCTGTGACATAGGAGAGTGAGGGGGAGGATAGTGATGGATGGAGACTGGGCTGGTTGAGAAGAAAGTAAGAGGTTATGATGTGAGGACATAGAACAAACCCCCCCCCCCCACGCATGTTAAAAGTTTCTAAATGGGAAATTTTACCATTATGGGCAAAATGAATGTTTTATTTAGACATGTTTTACCAGGAAGATTGAGATTTCTCTCGTTTTCCAGCATCCTGGGGAATATACATTGTGTGGTAGACAAGTTCATAATGTTGTCTTGTCCAAGGACGCGTTTTTCGGATCCGAAATTGCTTTCCACCATGCTTTTAGAGCAAAGATATGTTGGTGAGGTTTAACCTGCTTTTTCATGGTTGTAGAGCAAAGACCTGGTGGTGAGGTTGATCCTTTTTCTCCATGGTTGTAGAGCAGAGACAAGGTGCAAAATTTGAACTTGTGTCTCCATGGTTATAGAGCAGAAACATGGTGGTGAGGTTGAACCAGTTTCTCCATGTTGTAGAGCAGAAACATGGTGGTGAGGTTGAACCAGTTTCTCCATGTTGTAGAGCAGAAACATGGTGGTGAGGTTGAACCAGTTTCTCCATGTTGTAGAGCAGAAACGTGGTGAGGTTGAACCAGTTTCTCCATGGTTGTAGAGCAGAAACATGGTGGTGAGGTTGAACCAGTTTCTCCATGGTTGTAGAGCAGAAACATGGTGGTGAGGTTGAACCAGTTTCTCCATGTTGTAGAGCAGAAACGTGGTGAGGTTGAACCAGTTTCTCCATGGTTGTAGAGCAGAAACATGGTGGTGAGGTTGAACCAGTTTCTCCATGGTTGTAGAGCAGAAACATGGTGGTGAGATTGAACCAGTTTCTCCATGTTGTAGAGCAGAAACATGGTGGTGAGATTGAACCAGTTTCTCCATGTTGTAGAGCAGAAACATGGTGGTGAGATTGAACCAGTTTCTCCATGTTGTAGAGCAGAAACATGGTGGTGAGATTGAACCAGTTTCTCCATGTTGTAGAGCAGAAACATGGTGGTGAGATTGAACCAGTTTCTCCATGGTTGTAGAGCAGAAACATGGTGGTGAGATTGAACCAGTTTCTCCATGTTGTAGAGCAGAAACATGGTGGTGAGATTGAACCAGTTTCTCCATGTTGTAGAGCAGAAACATGGTGGTGAGGTTGAAAATGCTTTCTTCATGGTTGTAGAGCAGAGAAAAGGTGGTTTGGTTGTAGAGAAGCGACATTGTAAAAAAAGTTTAAACATGCTTCGCCTTGATTGTAGAACTGAGACAAGGTGGTGAGGTTGAACCTTCTTCTCAATGGGTTTAGACTAGAGCAGAGACGTGGTTGGGAGTTTGCATCTCCATGGTTGTATGTGTATTTCCTTCCAGCAGTGAATTGTTGTCCGCATGATCTGAGTTTGCTTCCCAAGTCTTCCATAAACTGGACAAGACAAGCAGGGTTATTCATAGAGATCAGAATTGCTTGAGAAAGGTAACCGAACAGTGAAAATCAGCGTTTGGTTACCTTTCCTGGCCATTCGGCTATCCAGAGAGCAGGCAATTCGCCAAATTCTGGCGAATTGCCTGAACATACGGTGCCTGTTCGGTCCCTGTTCGAGGGCAGTGAAAACCCCATGAAAAAGCACTGCGTCGGCTATTCAGAGAATACAAACCAGCAGTGAAAGGTTCCCCTAATGTCCTGCCATTCGGTGGTTTAATTCGGCAGATTTATTCAGGCGAATCCCATAGGCTTCAATGTTAAAAATATTCCCGTTTTAATTCAATATCTAATAAACAGTTCATTATAAAATTCTGCAGTAAAGAGTCTTTTTATTTATAGATTTTTTAGGATATTTTAAGCATTTTTCTGGATTTTTTTTTTTTTTTAAAAGTCCATTTTTTTTTTTTTTTTACGTTTACTTCTTTTTCTGTAACAGCCCTTTTTATTATCATTCATTGGATCATATGTAAATTTCAGACATTTTCGCTCAGTAGTTTCTTTGCAAACAGCGTTTCACTTTCACACATTCATACAAACTGTTTTCCTAATTTATTCACTGCCGTGCGATCGGCTCCTGTTCGGGTTTTTCTGTGGTTTTCGGCAGGTTAATCCAGATGTTTTTGCTGGTTTTCGGCGTGCATTCGGTGGGTTTTGCGGTTCGTTTTCGTCGGGTTTGCGGCAGCTTTTCCCTGCAGGACCCTGTGGTGCTTGCTGAATACACCGCAGGGTCACCGAAATGGGATCGGCAAAAGGAACCGAATTGAAGAGAACGAAAAGTCACCGAACGTGCGGTGACTTTTCGAATCTCTTTGAATTACCCTGTTAGATACATACGTCCCTCACAGGCCCCAGCCTTCCATACTCCCCCACGTATCCCACCTCTGACACCGGCTACCCAGCTCATGGTGGTTGCTGGTTTTCCTTTAAATCTCATTTTTGGCTTTATGTTTCTAATTTATTGATTTTGCCTTTTGTCCCTCATTAAAGGTTTGCTTCACCCATAGCGTCTCTGCTCTCTTTCTGTAATCATCAATACTGAACCGCAGGGAGTTTGGAAAGTGGAGGTGAGTTACAGGGTGATGTGAGACAAGCCGCCCGACACAGATAAGGGAGGAGAGTTTAGACAGTCTGTGCCGCCGAATGTCAGATTCCGATAACCTCTCAAGGCCACGATGACCTCGAGCGGCCCCTTCAAAGTGCTCGACTTTCTGTCACTAGTCCATCAACTCGGGACCTAACGAGAGGATTTCAGGTTGAGGAACACAACATCTTGATGCTCCTGGGTAAAATATTGTCTGGGTAGAGGCAACATCAATAGTGTGCGGGTGTCTTTTTAGGGGCTCCTCCATATATTCAGGGTGTGCGGGTGTCTTTTTAGGGGCTCCTCCATATATTCAGGGTGTGCGGGTGTCTTTTTAGGGGCTCCTCCATATATTCAGGGTGTGCGGGTGTCTTTTTAGGGGTTCCTCCATATATTCAGGGTGCGGGTGTCTTTTAGGGGTTCCTCCATATATTCAGGGTGTGCGGGTGTCTTTTTAGGGGCTCCTCCATATATTCAGGGTGTGTGGGTGTCTTTTTAGGGGCTCCTCCATATATTCAGGGTTTGCGGGTGTGGTTTTAGGGGTTCCTCCATATATTCAGGGTGTGCGGGTGTCTTTTTAGGGGCTCCTCCATATATTCAGGGTGTGTGGGTGTTTTTAGGGGTTCCTCCATATATTCAGGGTGTGTGGGTGTCTTTTTAGGGGCTCCTCCATATATTCAGGGTGTGTGGTGTCTTTTTAGGGGCTCCTCCATATATTCAGGGTGTGCAGGTGTCTTTTTAGGGGCTCCTCCATATATTCAGGGTGTGTGGGTGTCTTTTTAGGGGCTCCTCCATATATTCAGGGTGTGCGGGTGTCTTTTTAGGGGCTCCTCCATATATTCAGGGTGTGCAGGTGTCTTTTTAGGGGCTCCTCCATATATTCAGGGTGTGTGGGTGTCTTTTTAGGGGCTCCTCCATATATTCAGGGTGTGTGGGTGTCTTTTTAGGGGCTCCTCCATATATTCAGGGTGTGCGGGTGTCTTTTTAGGGGCTCCTCCATATATTCAGGGTGTGTGGGTGCCTATTTAGGTTCTCCCCATATATTCAGGGCTCCTCCATATATTCAGGGAGTGCGGGCGTCTTTTTAGGGGTTCCTCAATATATTCAGGGTGTGTTTTTAGGGGCTCCTCCATGTATTCAGGGTGTGTGGGTGTCTTTAGGGGTTCCTTCATATATTCAGGGTGTGCGGGTGTCTTTATAGGGGTTCCTCCATATATTCAGGGTGTGCGGGTGTCTTTAGGGTTCCTTCATATATTCAGGGTGTGCGGGTGTCTTTAGGGGTTCCTCCATATATTCAGGGTGTGCGGGTGTCTTTTTAGGGGTTCTTTCATATATTCAGGGTGTGCGGGTGTGTTTTTAGGGGTTCCTCCATATATTCAGGGTGTGCGGGTGTGTTTTTAGGGGCACCTCCATATATTCAGGGTGTGCGGGTGTGTTTTTAGGGGCTCCTCCATATATTCAGGGTGTTTTTAGGGGCTCCTCCATATATTCAGGGTGTGCGGGTGTGTTTTTAGGGGCACCTCCATATATTCAGGGTGTGTGGGTGTGTTTTTAGGGTCTCCTCCATATATTCAGGGTGTGCGGGTGTGTTTTTAGGGACTCCTCCATATATTCAGGGTGTGCGGTTGTATAACAGAGCTGCACAGCAATAAATCTCCCAGCAATGAGTCTGTAAACTATAATAAATGCTGTTATTAATCTCTCGCTGTAAATTAGACATTTTTCTGTTGATCTAAATTACTTTTAGGTCTTAATGAAGGAATCCATGTTGGTAAAAGATGTATTATAGCTACTGTAATGATTTACTTATTTTCCACCTGCAAGGAGATAATCCTAATTATTCAGCGTCTTCAACATTTTGCAGGCTAACAGGGTTATTCAGAGAAAGGTGAAACTCAGGAGAATGAACAATCTAGACCAAATAGTCGATTTGGAAAGTGAGATAAATGGGAGAATTTTTCTGGTTTGGCCATTTTGACCTAGAATTGTCTCTTCTCCAGTCATTCTCCTGTTTTTCACCTCTCTCTGAATAACCCTGTAAGTCTCCTACTCCTATTATTTTTTCTTCACAGACATTTCTTATGTTCTAAATAGAATCCAGGACATACTTGAAAACGAGAGAAATCTCAATGTATCCTTCCTGGTAAAATACTTTATAAATAAATAAATGAGGTGGAGGATTGATATCAGGTTACAGAGTGAAGGCACAGTGAGACAGAAAGCTCAGAAGGGAAAGCCCATCGGATTCATCCACTTTTATTTTGCAGTTAAAGTAAATATCATCATTACTTTCCCCAGATTTTAGGAGAATCCTGATGCTGTTGGTGCAGAATGTATTTGGGGACGTTCCATTATTAATAGAATAAACCTTTTAAAGGATCTGATCATTATAGCAATTTTTATACCACTTTCTATTATCCTGTCATTTTTCTTTTGAGGGGAATATCTTCACGAGGAGAGGATCCAGGCAGGATCCTGAATTAAAGGTAAGGCTGATGCGAGCGCGGCGGATCGGCAGCTCGATGCGTCACGATTAAAGATTATACAACATGTCACCATTTGCTTTCCAATAAATATTTAATGGGTCTTTATATAACATACACAACGTAAATAATTCAGATCACTATATGGCGACGAATGAATAATAGAAAAAACCCCATAAAACATCAGGTGCCAGAATAGTTTTACACGACGAGTTACAGGAGGAAACATTGTGTTTTCTGATACATTTTCATTAGGTTTTTATATTAGTAAATAAAAGACACAATAATATACAATTCCACATATTAAAAAAAAGGAAAGACGGGGGAGGAGGATTTATATCGGGACGGGGAACGGCTTTTATGGGTCACAGGATGTTTCATCGAATTTACACTTGAAAGAGGGACAGTCACATTTTAGTTAATGTCGCAGGAGGAGGAGCCAGAGACCAGGTTGTTCTCAGACATTTTAGACGACGCCACGACCTGTAAGAGACATTTTTATCAAAGTGTCTTATTACAGCGAGTGATTTCAGACTGAATTTATTACAGTTTACAGACTCAGTGCTGGGAGATATATTGCTGCGCAGCTCTGTTATACACCCGCACACCCTGAATATATGGAGGAGCCCCTGAAAAGACACCCACACACCCTGAATATATGGAGGAACCCCTAAAAAGACACCCACACACCCTGAATATATGGAGGAACTCCTAAAAACACACCCGCACACCCTGAATATATGGAGGAGCCCCTAAAAAGACACCCGCACACCCTGAATATATGGAGGAGCCCCTAAAAAGACACCCGCACACCCTGAATATATGGAGGAGCCCCTAAAAAGACACCCGCACACCCTGAATATATGGAGGAGCCCCTAAAAAGACACCCGCACACCCTGAATATATGGAGGAGCCCCTAAAAAGACACCCGCACACCCTGAATATATGGAGGAGCCCCTAAAAAGACACCCGCACACCCTGAATATATGGAGGAGCCGCTAAAAAGACACCCGCACACCCTGAATATATGGAGGAACCCCTAAAAAGACACCCGCACACCCTGAATATATGGAGGAACCCCTAAAAAGACACCCGCACACCCTGAATATATGGAGGAGCCCCTAAAAAGACACCCGCACACCCTGAATATATGGAGGAGCCCCTAAAAAGACACCCGCACACCCTGAATATATGGAGGAACCCCTAAAAAGACACCCGCACACCCTGAATATATGGAGGAGCCCCTAAAAACACACCCACACACCCTGAATATATGGAGGAACCCCTAAAAAGACACCCACACACCCTGAATATATGGAGGAACCCCTAAAAAGACACCCACACACCCTGAATATATGGAGGAGCCCTTGAACATATATTAAAGTGGTGGATTAGGTCACATTGAGGAGTGTCGCGTGTAATTAGGGATTTGTGGTTGTCAGGCGCAGGACTTAACACACGCTGAGAGAGATCCTGGTCACTGATGACGGCACACAGAAAACGCAGCGGATCTCTGTCAGTGATATGGAGCGCGGCGAGGCCTTGGCGTGTGTGATGGACCGCGGGGGCCTCAGCGGAAACACCTGCCTCCCCCTGATATTAAGTTATTGTTTTATAAGATATTCCCTGGGTTTCTTCCCGTTTAATAACACTTTGGTTTCATATTAGTGGGAAATTAATTTCTTTTTGTGTTTTACAGGACGCTGGTGCTGGTGTTGGGGAACGAGATGCGTGGGGGGGGGGAGCTTTGCACACCTGCGCTGGCTTCACACAATGTCCAGGTGTCTGAGCGAGAACACCGAGGCCGAACTGGGCAGCCGAACGCGCCAACTGTACTCTTAACATTGTATCTTACATCACACGCGCTCATTATCTACATCTAAAGCACAGTCTCCCAGTCATAGAGCAGAGGTGACCACAGATCACTCCCCTGGACCAGTATGCACTGGGAAATCCCTTTACACTAGCAAAGCATCATGGGATTCGTAGTTCTGCTCATTTCTGCAATATATATTTATTAAAAGGGATGCTTGTTACAGGTATAAAGTGGTCGGGATGTGAGGCGTGCGCCCCCCTGCTCCTGCGATCTGGTGAAATCGTTGGGAGAAGTGCAGAAGTTTCCTCCACCCCTACCCAGCATCACCAGCAGCCAGGATTTTGAATTTCCCGGCTACCAGTCACCAGATCGGTCACTAGTGATGTCACACAGAGAGCGGCTGATGTCACCCTGTGAGACCAATCGCTGTAGCGAGCGTTCCCAGAGAGGCAGCGATGGATCAGATCTGTGCATGCGCGTGCAGCTCCGATCCATCTCTCTGCGCAGGCGCTGCGGAACTCCTGTACCTAAAGTGCTCGAGTCCTGTAGCGCAGCACAATTCGCGGTTCCTATGCTGCGCGAGTTGTATAGGAGCGCAGATTGTGTTAGGGAGCTGCAGGGACGTTTGGGAAGCGGTGAGGGGGGAAAAGGCGAGTAAACATCGCCTAAAAATAAATAAATAAATAATGACAGCAGGAACGTCCCAATTATTTAAGGGTTAAAAAAGGAGACTCTATTTTTTAATAGTTTGTCCCTTTAACCCCTTATTGATAAACAAGGGTCATTAAAGTCAATGCATTTATGACAGAACAGTTCCCTCATTGTTCCTTAAGGGGTTAACCATTGCGTGTTCGTTGTGTTATCGCTGTTTTTAGGAGGCGCAATGCAGGCGTTTCATTGGCAGCTTTTGTTAATGAGCATTATGTATCAATTAGCATCACGTGTAAGTCGGTTTTAATTTGTTCCCGGCTGCTCCTCATTGGTCGGAGCCTCGTCATGCGCGCGACGAGTCCCATTAATGAATCCGGGGCCCGGTTGATACTCTCCGCCATTAAGTAGCTGCAGCGTATTAGTTACATACAGAGCGTTGGGTTTGATTTACCGCCGCGCTCCGTGTCATTCCATAACGGTTCAGAGGTTCCCAGGCAGCCATTCATTCGTTTCCTGTAGCATTTTAGGGCCCCGGGGGGGCTGCAGCTGTTGTTAACCCTTTGCGGATGGTAACACGAGGTAGGTGGTTTCAGTAATGAGGGGTGAAACCTTTCCCCCCCTTCCAAATAATGAGGTAGCAGCGCGTCCCAGAGTCTCGGCTCTAATTGGGTCTAAAGCACAGGTGGCGTCTGCTGCTGATTTATGTGGAAAATGGGAAAATGATATGAGCTCATGATCGGGGCCCAAGAGCTTATTCCTCTTAACCCTTTCCATTCTGCACGTGACCCCTGAGCGGAGAAATGGTTAAATGTGCAGAATTCATGGTTTCCTCTCGATACGTTGTTTCTGTTGTCACGATGTTACCCTTGGACGTCACAGAACATCGCGGGCCTATTCTCTCCTTTGCCACATCGAGCCGACCGTACGCGCAGCTCCGTCACGTCACCCGCTGCTCCTTTTTACCGTTTCCTGGTATTTTTGCCGTGCATTCACAGGTGTAGCAGCGCGGTCGCCCTCGTTCCATTGTTTGGACGGAGTCTTCGTGACGTGTTGCCTGGTAAGATTTTTGGGGTATCGGAGGGAAAAGTAAAATTGGAATTGCCTATAGCCGGATGAGGGACGACGGAAAGGGGAAAGCGGAGGGGGGGGGAGGGCGTCGACTTGAAAGGTATGATGTCATTCAAAATGCAAATCACGTCTTAATACAATGTTTCCTAAAATGTAAGTGTCCATGGTTACTGTGCAGGGAGGGAGAGAGACACACACACGGGGGGGGGGCACTGTTATCGTATGAGGTTTTTTTGGGGATCCAGTGATTTTACAGTGAATTCTATATTTAAGGAACTGTCCTTGTTCTCTGTACTTTTCGCCATTCTTCCCGCCGCAGTTTCTGCCGTAGTTGTCTTAACGTAGGGTTTCCATTGGTAGTTTCGGTCATGGTTACGTAGCACAGAGTTCCATTCCTGACGCCAACGCGTCTCCATGTTTGCGTCGTATTCCTGGGTAGACGGTATCTCAGCACCTCGCCCCGGAACGCAGCGCTAACCTCCCTGATATCCGCAATAGCGCTTCTGCGCCGCGGCGACTATCAGCTCATGGTGCCTACAGGAATCCATGGAGGCTTGTGCATCTAGGCTGCGACGTTTGCTCTCGCAAGATCGCACAGTGACGCGGAGGGAGACTAGGAGCTATTTGTTCCCAGTCTCACTCTGCTCCCGGAGCGGTGGATCGAGCCGCGCTTTCCACTGCGGGATGAGTGGTGAGTATGGGATTTAATGGGGGGGGGGGCTTTAGAGCATATTACATTATTTGGCGTTTGCAGAATCATTGAGCACCAGCTTTCAGGAGGTTTTAAAAGTCTTTATTTCGCGTCCTGACAGTAAATTGCGCCAGCGCTTTGTAACACCTCACTTATCGAGGCGCTAAAAATAGATTGCGCCCCCGTGTTAAGTATAGGAGACGCAAAGTACAGAAAGCTTGCGCAAGCTGCAGTGCGCAAAACTTTTCCACCCGACCGCCGCGTCAGGATTGGAATATCGAAGCCGGACGCTTCTCCCAGCGATAACGAGTACATATTGAGACGCTACAATAGCACCAACTACGAAATAAAGCCCATAATGTAACAAATGTGTTCACCATCGTTCTAAACATGGATAGAATCACGCGGATTGGAGGAGAGCCGCCGGTTACTCCGTACAGTTACAGGCACTTATATAGCGACAACAGAATCTGCAGCGCTGTACAATGAGGGAGAACAGACATGAGACATACAGGGTTATTCAAAGAGAATCAAAAAGTCACCGTACGTTCGATAACTTTTCTTTACCTGCACTTCAGGGCGATTCGGCGATCCTAGTTCGCCGACCCTGCAGTGTATTCACTCAAGAAACGCAGGGCCACCGTAGTGCAGGGAATACTCGCCGCAAACCCACAGAACACTCAATGCAAACCCTCCGAACACTCACTGAAACCCGCAGAAAACAGCTGGATTAACCCCGCCGAACACTCCGAAGAAACCTGACTAGCCGCCAATCAGAGCGCAGAGAAGCCGCAGGAAAAACCCAACACGCAGACGAATGAGGTGAAAGAAAAAAAACAGTATGCTTGAAAGTTTGAAAATTGAAACGCTGTTTGGAAAAAAACTACTGCGCGAAAATGTCTGAAATTTACACAAAAGATCCAATGAATGATAATAAAAAGGTCTGTTGCAGAAAAAGAAAAAAACAATTAAAAAAAACGGGGAAAAAAATTGCAAAAAAATGCCTAAAAGATGCAAAAAAATCTATAAATAGAGGCTTTTTACTGCAGAATAAAATAATAAATGGTTTATTAGATATTGAATTAAAACAGGAATATTTTTAATATTGAAGCCTATGGGATTCTCCTGAATAAACCTGTCGAATGAAACCACCGAACAGCAGGGCAATTCGGCGACTTTTCACTGCTGGTTTGTGTTCTCTGAATAGCTGAAGCATTGCTTCACTATGGGGAATCACTGCCCTCGAACAGGCACCGAACAGGCACCGTATGTGCAGACAATTCGCCAGGATTTGGCGAATTGCCTGCTCTCTGAATAGCCGAATGGCCAAGAAAGGTAACCGAACCCTGAATTTTATATATATATATGTTACCGCTAAAGTGAGAAAGCCGTTAATGTGCAGATTGACTGATTTGCACCGTTAATGTGCGGAATCGAGAGTGTTCCGCACTTTACTTAGGTAATGTGCACATTGACGGCTTCCGTATCGTTAAAGTGCAAAAGTTTGAAGGAAAATGAGGGAAAGGTTTCTTTCCCTCATTTCCTGCCCCTACACCTTCCCCCTCTCCGTCTACTTTTCGTTTCTGCCTGTGAACGCGTAAGTTTGTGTCGTGATAATAAATAAATAACATTAAACCGTTTGATTGTATTATATTTTTGTTAAATAACACGTTGCTGTTGTTCCAGCAAAGATCTTATTTGCACTTTATCGAGAGCCTAGTAGGTAATGTGCAGATTATCGAGAGCCTAGTAGGTAATGTGCAGATTATATAGGTAATTTGCGAAATGGCACAAGTTTTCGACACTTTAGCGGTAACATATATACATATATATACGGTCGGTACAGTATATGAATATATACCATATAATGAAGGTGCCGTTGAAACCTCTCCTTCTGGTGTTGGATTTTCCTTCTGGTTCGCCGAAGGTCAACGTAGCTACGAGGGAAGGTGTTAAAACGAGGTTAAAATCCATGAAATGACACTAACTAAAAATTAGATTTTTCTAAGAAAGCTTCTTTATTCAGCATTTTCCCAATCTTCACACGTTATATAAGAGGTGCACCCAGTTCTAACCCCCCCCGAGAATCATCTTTTATCAACGTAGCGTCCTCTCCCTGACAGTTGCCTGTTAGTTGGCAGACTTCCAATCTTCCAAACGCGACGAGGTACGTTTTGGTAAACTTAGCTCGAGCAGCTTTTCGTTCTTCGTTCAAAAACCGTGGAACCGAGCGGACTTCTTCCTGGTGAAGTCCATCTCGTCAAGAAGAATCCTTCACATGCTGGTTTTTGGGACGTCTAACTCTTCCACAAACTTTCTGAGAATGGTTTGAGGTTCCTGATCCTGAAGTTCCTTCCCCTTGGCCATCGTGTTCTCCTCCGTGGACGTGCGAGGGCGACCATCTCAGAAGTAAAATGTCCAGACTTGAATCTGCTAAATCACTTGTGGACCTTCTGGCATAGCACGATGGTGTTTTCTGCTCCGTAGAGCACAATGGTCATATTTTTCCAATTCTACACGCCGGCTACCTCCACTTTTTGAGTCCCCTCGCGACTCCACGATAGTCTGTGGGTATATTTATTTTTTACGAGTATTTGAAGGGTTAGACTTTCTGTGAAAAATAATAATTGAGATGCCCTCATTATGTCACTGGACCTGCCCTCGTCCAATATCAGGAACGTTTGCTGTTTCCAACCATGGTGAGCATCAGCGTTTAGTGAATCACCCCCTTCTATTTTGGCCGTGATGCTCATCTAGCCAGGAGGTCGATAATGGCATTTTGGGAATCCAGGCTTTCAAGGCTAGGGGTGGAGATAGGCAGAGATTTGAAGGAGAAAAGGGACGATTGGATTGAAGGATGAAAGGTATCTAGGCTGACGTACTCGCTTTCTCGCGTTGTGTTCATGCAAAAACACGCTAAATAATACGGCTACACAATAAACACTTTCCAGATGTTTACATACACTTTAAAATATGTGAACGTCTAAAAGAAAAGCCCCAAGAAAGTAAATGTGCACATCCCGAAGCCCGAGTCATTGAAGCGCGCGGCTCTCATTCTTTCACACAAATTCCCGCTGACGAGCGATTCGCACACAGCGGACTGATTCTCTCACACAGCATGACATCATTCTTTCGCACATCTTGCTCTCGTTCCTTTTCAAAACATATGCTGTCATCCCCAGCCTTCATTTGTCATTTGAAAACACGCCCGGCGCACATGCAGCAGAGCCTCGTCCATTCACTGGGAACAAAGCGGGCTACGATACAGTATGAAACTACTCAATTGGCACAACAAATTAACCGCGCGTTGCCGGGGCGAGTCATAAGGCACAGGACGAACAAGCAATTCTTCACCGCGATGTCTCGGTATTACAGTGCTCTCGCTACGCCGTAACCATGTAATTATTCCTGTGTGTGGTGCGCGGCGTTGTTCTGCCGTCTTCACACGGGGTTATTGTTCTTGGTTCCACATTCCGAGAGCCAGTTTTGTAGACTTCGCTCCACCAAATGCTGATTCGGACGCTCCGGCTTTCTGTTTCTGGTTATAATACAAGGTTGCTTGATTAATATACCCTGCCTGGCCAAAAAAGTCACCACCTCCTGTACAGGCCTGTTATGATCTGGGGGGCTTCATTTGGTCATGGCTAGGTCCAGCAATGTTACATGAGGTCATGTGACTCTCTGAATACACTGAATGAGCAGGTTTTTCCATCAATGGGTTTTTTCTCCCCTGATGGCACAGCGGGCATATTTCAAGATGGCAATGCCAGGATTCATCTGGCTCACATTGTGCAAGAGTGGTTGAGGGAGCATGAGACATCATTTTCACACATGGATTGGCCACCGCACAGTCCAGACCTTAACCCCATTGAGGTTAATCTTTGGGATAATGTGCTGGAGAAGACTTTACGCAGCGCTGCGACTCTCCCATCATCAACACATGTTCTTGGCCACAAATCAATGCCACTCTGGACAGGAATTCATGCCATAATCACAGCAAAAGGCTTGACAACAAAATATTGCAGCGTGTGAGTCCTGGTTCACAATACCTTAGTGTGTATCGTATTTCAGTTTTTATTGGATAGGGGTGACCAGGATAGGAGCATAACAGTGATGCAATGCAACCAGAAGATGCGCATGACAACTCGGATTCCTGGTTCATAGGAAGCTCTGCTGGACCGTCTATGAAGGATACCCATGCGCATATAGCTCTGATGGACCAGCTGTTAAAGTACCTCTTGCTCAGATAAGCCATCATGGAAGAGCTATGGTGGTGAGCCCATACACATAGCTCTGCTGGATAAGCTATGGCCGTGGTCCGCCGGCTAGCGTGGGGTCCATGAATACTCAAGCTTTCCTTAACCAGCTATTTGATGAACCCATGGACAGATGATCTCTGCAAGACCAGCTATTGAGGTACCCCATGCACAGGTTAGCTCTGCAAGGCTAAATTTTAAGAAAACCACATGTACAAATGAGCTCTTCTTGACAATCTGTTGGTGTCATGCCCCAACGCGGGATCTCGGGACCCACCTGGTGCCGCCTCGCGGTCTAGGCCTACGCCTGCGGTGGTCGCGGTAGCGCTGCCCCGATCACGGGGGTCTCCCCCTCCGGCGTTGAGCGGGTCGCGCCTGGTCCGAGCGGCCGGTGGGGCCTGTCATGGCGCCGATTTGGAGCCCCAGAACGCCACGGCGCCTGGCTCCTCATCGCGTGGCTTGAGGGGGCGTGGCTCAGACCGGCGTGTGGATCAGGAGACTCCCTTTAACAGGTTGGGGGGCGTGGCTGAGTCCTTGACAGGCAGGGGCTGGGATCGCCCCCAGGGTGAGCCTGCCTCCCAGATGGGAAGCGAGTCATCACCGTTCAGAGGGGCGTGACCACCCCAGCTGCCTATATATACCCAGTCCTTGCACACCATCATTGCCACAGCGTCGCTTCTCTTAGGAGTTGTATACCTGCTAAACGAATTCTAATACATCCTTATTGTGTACCAAACCTGGAAAGTTCTCGACTCTTCTTCTGGATTCTCCCTATTCTGTACCTCGTCATAGCTTCTACACCTGGTTCCTGCTTCCCATTCCCTCGACCCTGACAGTTGGGTATTCCATGCACAGGTGAGCTCTTCTTGACCATCTTTCTGGAGATCCCATGCACAGATGAGCTCTTCTTGAACATGTCTCTTGAGATGCCATGCACAAATAAGTTCTTCTTGACCATCTATTGAGGGACCCATAGATAAACGAGCTATTTTGGACATCAGGGGTTCCCAAGCACAAGTGAGATCTTGACCATCATTCAAGTGATCGCATGTACAAATGAGCACTTCTTACCCGTCTGTTGAGGTATCCCATTCAAAAGTGAGCTCTTCTTGACCATCTTTCCTGGGATCCCGAGCACAAATGAGCTCTCCTTGACCATCTATAGGAGCATCCAATGCACAGGTGACATCCGTTGGGGTTTCTCTTGCACGAATGAGCTCTTCTTGAACATCTATCTAGGAATCTCAAACACAAATAAGTTCTTCCTGATCATCTGTTGGAGGATCAAATGCAGAGATGAGTTCTTCTTGACCATCTATTGGAGGATCCAATGCACAGGTGAGCTCTTCTTGACCATCCGTTGGGGTTTCCCTCGCACAAATGAGCTCTTCTTGAACATCTATCTAGGGATCTCAAACACAAATAAGCTCTTCCTGATCATCTATTGGAGGATCCATTGCAGAGATGAGTTCTTCTTGATCATCTTTTGGAGGATCCAATGCACAGGTGAGCTCTTCTAGATTATCTAGTGGAAGGCCTCATGCACAAATGTGTTCTTCTTGGCTATCTACTGAAGGATCCAATGCACAACTGAGTTCTTCATGCACAAATGAGCTCTTCTTGACCTTCTATCAGGGGATCCCATGCACAGATGACTACAGAATCTTTCTTGCATTGTCTCATATGCCGTGCATGGGTCTTTTGCAGATCGAGCGATTAGGAGAGCATTTTTTCATTGCAGGTCTGCTGGTTCTGAAACCGTTGGGTGAGGTATGGCATCCAGCCCATTTCTTTGTTTTTACGTTTGATCCTTCTTTCACTGGATGATATTTAGCGAGTTTAAACACTTCTTCCCGCAGACACCGGTGCAGGCACATTCTTGTTCATTTTCATGCCAGGAGGAACGAAACAAATAAGGTTTTTAATTGGGACGGGTACACGTACAGAGAAGGAAAGGGATTAAAACAGACCTGGCAGACAGAAACAATTGTTACTTGGCCGCGCGCCTCCAAGGGCAGAGCGAGCGCCGCACATTTCTGACTTTCACTGTATTTTGGGAGAAACCGCAGAGCTTCCAGATCTGGATGTCTGCATAGGATGAAGTGCAAGATCAATGGAAGGAAGTGGGAGGGAGTGAGCCGGAGAGAGAGCGTGTTTGAGGTGGGGGTGGAAAGGAGCCGGGAGAGAGAAATAAAGAGAATAAAATAAAGCAGAGATACACGGCGAGAGATAAAACAGAAAGGATGCGATAGATACGGCGACGGCGCGGGGAAATGGCAGATGCGGAGGGGAGTAGAAGGAGCAGATGGGATGAGTCGGAGGAGAACAGGTCCAAGTTGGTTAGGACTGGGCAGACAAGAAACTATCTGGGTTAGTGTCTGGCCAGGGACGCTCGGGATGATCTGAACGTAAAAGACAGGAAAATGACGTGGCTTTTGCTTTTTGGCAGCGTGTCCAGTGTTAATGGGTTGATCCATTCGTCGTGCAGCAAGTGAAAGGCTCAGAAGAACATTGTAGCACAGGCGTAAATACTACAAGAGATTGGGAAGTCTAAAGGGGTTATTCAGAGAGGTCCAAAATGTAACCTGACACTGAAAATCAGCGAACTGTGAGATTTCAGGCCATTCGGCTATTCAGAGAGCAGGCAGTTCGCCAAATTTTGGCGAATTGCCTGCACGTACGGTGCCTGTTCAGCGGCAGTGAAGTCCCCCAAAGAGAATCAATGGTTAATCTTTTCAGAGACACCGAACAGCAGAGAAATGTCAGTGAAATGCCCTGCTGTTCAGTGTTTTCATTCGTCAGGTTTATTCAGGCAAATCTCATAGGCTTCAATGTTAAAAATATTTATTATTTTAATCTGCAGCAAAAAGTCTCTTTATTTATAGTTTTTTATCTATTAGTCATTTTTCGGGGTTTATTCAGGAATTTTTTTTCCGTTTTTTTTTTTTAAATCTTTTTTCTGTATCAGCCCTTTTTATTATCATTCATTGGATTTTATGTGTAAATTCCAGACATTTTCGTTCAGGAGTTTTTTTTGCAAACAGTGTTTCAATTTTGAAGCTTTCAAGCGTATTGATTTTGTTTTTTTCACCCTGTTAGTCTGCGGTGTCGGGTTTTTCCGGCGGTTGCTCTGTGCTGTGATCGGCGGCTAGTCGGGTTTTTCCCGTCATGTTCAGTGTGGTTTTTGCGGCGGTTTCTGCTGGTTTTCAGTGAGTGTTCGGTGAGTATTCGGCAGGTGTTCGGCGGGTTTGCGGCGGGTTTTCCCTGCACTCCGGGGACCCTGTGGTTGTACTTGAATACACCACAGAGTCGGCAAACTAGAATTGTCGAATCGCCCCGAAGTGCGGGGAACGAAAGGTCACCAAAATGTCGGCAACATTTTGGTGCTCACTGATTAACCCTGTAAGTAAACGCTCCTATAAAACAAATTATAGAGGGTGCTGCACCTTTCCAAGACTCCTGCAAAACACCGCAAACACTTTTCACTTTATTTGTATTATAGGTGTACACATCGCCCAGCAAGGTGAGCATCGGCGCGCGCAGGGGGTGTGCATAGTGTGCCCAGGCACACCCTAATGTTGGGTGACGAGGTCCTGTTTCACCTCCTACATTGACATTTTAGACGTCCCTTATCTGGTTCATGATGAATAACATAAAACAGACAGTATCTCTGATTACAGACTTGTTCTTTCTTATGAAAAATGTGCATTTTTGTGTAAAATCTTCTAAACATAAGTTTTCAATTAATACATGTTCCATGGGTGCAAACCCTAATGCTACGGGCTGCGCACGCCAGTGTCTGCACACCCTAATGCTACGGGCTGCGCACGCCAGTGTCTGCACATCCTAATGCTACGGGCTGTGCACTAGGGATGAGCCGAACACCCCCGTGTTCAGTTCACATTCGAACTCTAACAATTTCAAAAGTTCGAGTTCGAACATGAACCGAACTCAATACAAGTCAATGGGACTCATAGTTCAATTTTTAGAGTGCCCTGCAAGAGGGCATATATGCTAGATATTTGCCATAAAATGTGTATGGGGGTCCGGGTAGTGCCCTGGGGGACAGGAAACAAGGACAAAAAGTAAAAAAAAAAACGTTTTTAAAGGAACAGTGAGTTTTCCATGAAATAAGGGTTAAAAATAAAAACGAAAAATTCCTTCAAATATCGTGCCTAGGAGGTCCCCATAACCTGCCCGTGAAGTGGCGGATTTCTAGGATGTATAGAAACATTTAAAAACAAAAAAATGACATTTCAAATGACGGTAAACGGTTTTCCTTTAATCTATTCATAAACAACTGCTTGTGGCGGCAGCCTGTATGAAAAGAGGAGACATTTTAGGACACGCAGAACAAGTTTAGTGATTTTTTGGCTAAATTATGGTGAAACTTATGCAGGCTTTGGATGAAAGTAACAATAGGTGCTTTAAAATTGGGCCTTTAGTGTCGGCAACAGTGCCGTCACACTGTAACCCCTCTGTGGTATTGTGGAAGAGTGCAGGGTTGGACCCTGCGGTCCAAAAAATTAAAATGATATAAATCTGGTAATATAGGCGTCAGTGTCAGTGCAGCCAAATATTGTGCCTTTGGTGGCAGCAAGTGCCTTCACACCGTAACCCTTTTGTGGTATTGTGGAAGAGTGCAGGGTTGGACCCCCACAATTGCTGGTGGCAGTGAGAACACACAGATTAGAACAATTCACAGATATTTTGTAGAAGTGAGACCCCCCCCCCCAATAGCTGCTGGCAGACTGGCAGTGAGAACACACACTAACACAACAATCTCCTCTCAAAAAACACGTGCTGGGGCTGTGTGAAGCCTTATATAGTGTGCTGCGGGACTTAGCTCTGTGAGCCCATGATTGGGCAAAATTTGCCCAATCAGGACTCTGAGCCGTGATTGGCATAGTCTTGCACCTGTCTTGCACCTAAACTTTGGTCAGGTGCAGGCTGTAGCCAATTACAAGCTTCTGGCCAGTGGAAAAGTGCATTGTGGTCCATTGTAGTGCATTGTGGGCGAACATGCTGCGAACACGCGGAAATGTTCGAAGTTCGCGAACATACGAACTGGCGATGTTCGAATCGACCTCCGAACCAATCGAACCGAAAAGCTCATCCCTACTGCGTACGCCAGTGTCTGCACACCCTAATGCTACGGGCAGTGTCTGCACATACTAATGCTACAGGCTGCGCACGCCAGTGTCTGCACACCCTAATGCTACGGGCTGCGCACGCCAGTGTCTGCACACCCTAATGCTACGGGCTGCGCACGCCAGTGTCTGCACACCCTAATGCTACGGGCTGCGCACGCCAGAGAAGGTGATTGTAGTTTGGCCAATATGAGTGACTTGGAGAGTGAAATTAAACATGGGGGCGACAGAGAATCAACATGTGAATACAATTTATCCAAGACGACTTTGCTTCCAGGATGTGTACGAGACATGTCATCAACTGGATTCTTGTTTGTCACTGTGAAACAACCTGTTTCACCAAGGGGATTCCACCCCGAAGGCTTGGGTAGAGGTGGTAACATCACTGCATGAAACTGTGGAGAAGCAGGTTCAAATTCCGGTCAGACCTAGTCCTCTCCAGCAAGTGTCCTAGGGTAAGACGTTGAACGATACTTACTCACCTACCTCACTGTATCAGCCGTGTAGTCTATTGGTGGCACCTCTGCTCTACAACCATGGACAAGCAGGTTCAAATTCCGGTCAGACACCTCTGCACCCAGATAAATACTTGCCTATACCACATATTATCGGCTGGGTATGTAGTGGTGACGTTTCTTGTGTCCAGGCCACTCACAAACGTTGCCAACCCCATAGAGGTTTATGGTTACTTTCAACGCAAGAATATTTTCTCCTAGACATTTTTCTATTGTTTATGAAATGTGCTTTTGTGCTTGTGTCGCGCATTAAATGTGATCATTAATCGTCACCGCATTCATTTACGTGAAGGACATTGGGAGTTTAAGACAGAGAGGTGGATTGAGCTCGGCTTTGCACTGAATAAGTGGCCAATGGGTTACCTGGTGATATAGAGCGTTATATGAAAGAGCGAGAGACAGCGGAGGAGAAGCAGCCCATGCGTTAACAAGATAATGTGTCTGAGATGTGGACAACAAGGAGAGAAAGATCCGGAGGATTTACAGGCAGATTGATGACCAGATTCAGAGAAATGCGCTTGACAGGTCTAGTTAGGTACGAAAAAATGAGGTGCCGGCAGGACTGAATTGTAGAAGACATGGACGAGATTTTGTCTTTTTTTTTTTTTAGCAAGATTCTTAGTGCCCTTTTCTCTAAAATTTATTTTTCTGGACTCCTCTATATATTCAGGGTGTGTGGGTGTCTTTTTAGGGGCTCCTCCATATATTCAGGGTGTGCGGGTGTGTTTTTAGGGTATCCTCCATATATTCAGGGTGTGGGTGTCTTTTTAGGGGCTCCTCCATATATTCAGGGTGTGCGGGTGTCTTTTTAGGGTATCCTCCATATATTCAGGGTGTGGGTGTCTTTTTAGGGTATCCTCCATATATTCAGGGTGTGTGGGTGTCTTTTTAGGGTATCCTCCATATATTCAGGGTGTGGGTGTCTTTTTAGGGGTTCCTTCATATATTCAGGGTGTGTGGGTGTCTTTTTAGGGGCTCCTCCATATATTCAGGGTGTGCGGGTGTCTTTTTAGGGGTTCCTCCATATATTCAGGGTGTGCGGGTGTCTTTTTAGGGGTTCCTCCATATATTCAGGGTGTGTGGGTGTATTTTTAGGGGCTCTTCCATATATTCAGGGTGTGTGGGTGTCTTTTTAGGGTCTCCTCCATATATTCAGGGTGTGGGTGTCTTTTTAGGAGTTCCTCCATATATTCAGGGTGTGTGGGTGTCTTTTTAGGGGTTCCTCCATATATTCAGGGTGTGCGGGTGTCTTTTTAGGGGTTCCTCCATATATTCAGGGTGTGCAGGTGTGTTTTTAGGTGTTCCTCCATATATTCAGGGTGTGCGGGTGTCTTTTTAGGGGCTCCTCCATATATTCAGGGTGTGCGTGTCTTTTTAGGGGCTCCTCCATATATTCAGGGTGTGCGGGTGTCTTTTTAGGGGCTCCTCCATATATTCAGGGTGTGTGGGTGTATAACAGAGCTGCACAGCAATAAACGTCTCAGCAATGAGTCTGTAAACTGAAATAAACGCTATTATAAATCGCTCTTGTTCTAAATGACATTTTATTGATATAATTGGCCCTGATTGGTTGTGAAAAGTCTGGGAATATCCTTGGAATCTCTGGCCCGGCCTCCAGCGCCATCCAAAAAATGTCCCCTTCCTGGCCGTTAGATAGTTGATGGGTGATTTTAGTTTTGGAGTAAAGAGATTTAGTGAGAAGATAATTTGTCGTACGTGAGATCTGTCCAAGAAGAGAGAAATTCCGTATTATTGATGTTTGGGAGAAGAAGTAACTATCGGAGAGATCAGGAAATCGGATTTATCAGGAGGATTGAAGGGCAGATTGTAAAGGAGGTGAGGAGAATGTGAGACGCAAATCGAGGATATGACAGATTATAATGTATTACAGAACCAGCTGGTCAGAACCACCGGCACGAAAACCAGTGAGACGGTCAACAATGCAAAGAGGAATCCCCATATATACACTTAGGACGCAGTGATGGAAGTGCGGCGTGTTGATCAAAGGTTACCTTTGTGGGAATGAGTGAAATCGAGAGCTGGTCACTGGAATGATAGGCCAAGAAAAGATGGCGGCTGGAATGACGGATGAGCATCTGGATTAGGATGGATGGAAGGACGTACAAGATGGGTAAAGCTGGAAGAATGGACGGAGCTTGTGTGATCTGGCAGGGTCAATTGATCAATTAAAGAATTGTTTGTCAGGACGGACCAAGAGAGGAACCAACAAAGGCTGGAGTGGTCGGAGGCGTAATGAACACATGAAGAGAGCCGGGAGCAAGTGATGGATGGCTGTTTGAACAGCTGACAATCAAGATGGATAGGCAGGATGAGTAGGACGAGAGAGAGAAAAGGAGCTTCAAGAGTTTGGGGACAGACACGGGATTAATGCGGGGGTGGGGTGAGGTTTAATTAGCTGTTGATGGACGGACCCATTGAATGAGTTGGCAGGAGGATTGATGGAGAGTTTGAGAGAATTTTTGGACAAACTGGTGGTTTCTAGATACGTTGTATCGATCACACTGTTGGAAAATCATTCGGCTTTGGATAATAATATTCTTTGTTCCAGCCACAGGCTGAAAGAAGCCGTTTATTATACCAGCATTATACCACCCCACCGCAGAGCGCCACCAGCCTCTTACATACTGCACAGACCTGTAAGCACGCGAGACCTACTTATTTCTTACACGGGGCAGAGCTGACATCACAATTCTTGGGGTCCCTTACCGAACCATTGATCGTAGCCCCCCTTCCCTCAGCTGCCCGTTTGAGCAAACTAATTACAAATAATACATATTGGCCCCAGATGCCGTGACCCACCGGGAAATTTATCTTGGTGGGCCAGTCCTGGGACAAATGGAGGTACCGTTATATTTGTTGCACTTAAACAAGTTGCACAGGGTTTGGCAAGGGCCCCCTGGAGTCACTGGGCCCTGAACATATCATGGGCTGTCGTCCCCCTGATAGCGGCCCTGCACAGTGGGCTTCTGCCCCCTCTGAACTGCAATCCATTCATAGGAGATACAGAGGTGGTTTTGACCAATGTATCTCCAGATCAATACACCCCACAAGGTCAAGAGTGGTGTCATTGGACAGGCAGAATCCAGGCTTTGCAATGATAACAAAAACAACCTTCTATATTGCACCTTCTATATTGCAATAAGAGAAATTAAAATAGAAATGTCATAATTTTTTGTTCTAAAGTAGCAGCATTCTCTACTTTCATTACAAATCGAGCAATGCCGCTGCAATAACTGACTTTCTCATATTTCACTGCAGAGCATTGCTGTGCGGGGTCAGTAAGGTGTCACCTGAGCAGGAAAAGGACAGAACCTGTGCTGCAATGTGCTGGTGAGAGTGAGTGTGATGAGCACGGCCTGCGATCCGGCACACGCTCTGCCTGTTGTTTAGTACTGCAAACTGAACACAGGGTATTCAGAGAGCACCAAAATGTCACCGACATTTCGGTGCTCTCCTGTTAGCTGCATTTCAGCGATTTCAATTCACCGACCCGGCGGTCAATGCTGAATTCACTGCAGGGTCCCCAGAGTGCTATGAATCGGCCCACAGAACACATGTTCAAACTGCCGCAAAACCACCAAATGAATCGAAAAACCGTACGAATCGATCCTCAAACCACAGCAAAACCACCAAATCGATCACATAGCCCACCAAAAAATCACCAATTGCATCCGATGATCTGCTGAACATACTGCCAAATCGATCTGAAAAAAGCCGACTCGCCGAACAGGGGTAAAAAATAACACTGCGACTTTTAAAAGGCATTTTTATATAAAGTAACTGCATGAAAATGCCTGGAAATAGCACATAAGGTCCTATGAATAGTAAAAATAAAAAGATCTGTTACAGGGGGAAAAAACGACATTTTAAAAAAATCGGGAGGGGGGGAATTTAGCTGAAAAAATCCTGAAAAATGCCTAAAAGATCCTAAAAAAATCTATAAATAAAGAGACTTTCAGGGTAATTCAAAGAGACCTGAATTGCTGGAGAAAGGTAACCGAACGCTGAAATTCAGAGTTCGGTTACCTTTCCTGGCCATTCGGCTATTCAGAGAGCAGGCAGTTCGCCAAATCCTGGCGAATTGCCTGCACATACGGTGCCTGTTCGGTGCCTGTTCGAGGGCAGTGAAATCCCCATAGAGAAGCAATGCTTCGGCTATTCAGAGAACACAAACCAGCAGTGAAAGGTTCCCCTAATGCCCTGCCATTCGGTGGTTTCATGCGGCAGATTTATTCAGGAGAATCCCATAGACTTCAATGTTAAAAATATTCCCGTTTTAATTCAATATTTAATAAACCGTTTATTATAAAATTCTGCAGTAAAGAGTCTCTTTATTTATAGATTTTTTAGGATATTTTAAGCATTTTTCTGGATTAAAACTTTTTTTAAATCCTTTTTGTTTTATTTTTTTAACTTTACTTATTTTTTCTGTAACAGCCCTTTTTATTCTCATTCATTGGATTTTATATGTAAATTTCAGACACTTTCGCTCAGTAGTTTCTTTGCAAACAGCGTTTCACTTTTTAAACATTCACACAAACTGTTTTGCTAATTTATTCACTCCATTCGTCTGCGGTGTCGGCTTTTTCCAGCGGCTTCGCTGCGTGTGATTGGCTCCTGCTCGGGTTTTTCTGTGGGTTTCGTTGGGATAATCCAGATGTTTTTGAGGGTTTTCGGCGTGCATTCGGTGGGTTTTGCGGTTAGTTTTCGGCGGGTTTGCGGCAGCTTTTCCCTGCAATTCGGGGACCCTGTGGTGTTTGCTGAATACACCGCAGGGTCACCAAAATGGGATCGGCAAAACGAACCGAATTGAAGAGAACGAAAAGTCACCGAACGTGCGGTGACTTTTCGATTCTCTTTGAATAACCCTGTTTTTTGCTGCAGAATAAAATAATAAATGGTTTATTAGATATTAGATAAAAACGGGAATCTTTTTTACATTGAAAGCTATGGGATTCGCCTGAATAAACCTGCCGAATGAAAGCACCGAACAGCAGGGCATTTCACTGACATTTCTCTGCTGTTCAGTGTCTGTGAATAGATTAACCATTGCTTCTCTATGGAGATTTCGCTGCCGTCGAACAAGCGCCGTATTTCACTGGCAATACACCAATATTTGGTGAACTGCTGGCTTTCTGAATAGCCGAATGGCCCCGAAATGTCACCGTGCGGGGAAATTCACTGTTCGGTGCAATTTAGTGGCCAAATCGGTGCTCTCCGGATGACCCCTCAAGTCTTAGCCATAATGTGTGAAATTTGCGCCCCTTCCGTAACCTGTGTCTGGATCCGCCCCGATGTTTAAATATTTTATGACATGAGCTGTAGCTATATACCGTATATATACACATGGCTCAGCAGCGGGAAGCATTGCACAGCATTTTGCCTGGTTACGCTTTGGGGGTCATTCGCTAAGCAGTAACTTGTTGGGGATGTACAGAGTATTGGATGAAATTCTCTCGTGACGCGATGCCAGGCCGGGAGGAAACTTCATATTCAGCCATCGCGGTGCACAATCAGCAAAACATTCAACCAAACCACATCTTCATGAATGACCCCGTGTATTTTCATTCCGTCATCGCGGCGCACGGAGCGTTGCACATCCCATCTTTGTGCTGCGGAGCGTTGTGTCTTTGACCTACATCCCTCAGAGCATTGCACTGCTAAACATCATTAGCGGAGTTCAGCATCCTCCGGCTCGAGGCCCACTTAACCTCAGCCGCCATCATTCACAATATTGCATTTTTTTTCGGGTGCTGCAGCTGGGATTTGACATTTCTGACTCAGACGTTTCCTTCATTTCTTCTAACCTCGTTTAAGCTCCGGCCGGCTCTGAGACTGTGCTTTGCATAACACTGGCAGGAACATTGTGGTGCGGCCATGCTGTCATCTAGTGGTAAGAAACCTATAGTGACACAGAGCTCTAATCCATAGCTATCGCTAACGGGGATAATGTGCGCCTGCGGGTTTCCTGCGGCGTCGCCATGTTGATGCAATATTCCGGGTTAGGCTCTAGCTGAGCACCTCACCCCAGAACGCAGAGCTAACCATTGGGATACTCACGGTAGTGCTTCCCTGCCGCCACGAGTATCACCTCCTCGAGTCCATAGAACTCCATGGAGGGTTTCGCTTCTGGGCTGTGAGGTTTGTGCGGCCTCACTCTTACGAGATCATGCAGCGCCTCTTTGCCTTGCGCAAAACGTCTCGCATCTTTTTAAAAATTTTAGGGACACCCAACACATCCACACTCAACACATCCACACTCAACGCATCCACACCCAACGCATCCACACCCAACGCATCCACACCCAACACATCCACATTCAACACATCCACACCCAACGCATCCACACCCAACGCATCCACATCCAACGCATCCACACCCAACACATCCACACCCAACACATCCACACCCAACGCATCCACACCCAACGCATCCACACTCAACACATCCACACTCAACACATCCACACTCAACGCATCCACACCCAATGCATCCACACGCAACGCATCCACACCCAATGCATCCACACCCAACGCATCCACACCCAACACATCCACACCCAACGCATCCACACCCAACGCATCCACACCCAACGCATCCACACCCAACGCATCCACACCCAACGCATCCACACCCAACGCATCCACATTCAACACATCCACACCCAACGCATCCACACCCAACGCATCCACACCCAACGCATCCACATTCAACACATCCGCACTCAACACATCCGCACTCAACACATCCACATTCAACACATCCACACTCAACACATCCGCACCCAACACATCCACATTCAACACATCCACACCCAACACATCCACACCCAACACATCCACATCCACACTCAACACATCCGCACCCAACACATCCACACCCAACGCATCCACACCCAACACATCCACATTCAACACATCCACATCCAACGCATCCACACCCAACGCATCCACACCCAACGCATCCACACCCAACACATCCACACCCAACACATCCACATTCAACGCATCCACACCCAACGCATCCACACTCAACGCATCCACACCCAACACATCCACATTCAACACATCCGCACCCAACACATCCACATTCAACACATCCGCACCCAACACATCCACATTCAACACATCCACATTCAACACATCCGCACTCAACACATCCACACCCAACGCATCCACACCCAACACATCCACATCCAATGCATCCACACCCAACGCATCCACACCCAACACATCCACACCCAACACATCCACACCCAACAAATCCACACCCAACACATCCACACCCTACACATCCACACTCAGCACATCCACACCCAACACATCCACACCCAACAAATCCACACCCTACACATCCACACCCAACACATCCACACCCAACAAATCCACATCCATACTCAACACATCCACACCCAACAAATCCACATCCACACTCAACACATCCACACCCAGTACATCCACATCTAACACATCCACACCCAACACATCCACACCCAACACATCTACACCCAACACATCGTGACCACTTTACCTTTTTTTAAGTGGCCTCTGGTGCTGTAGCGCTGTCCGAAGTGGAGGAGTTTCCTCCGCCCACAGGCTAGTCACCAGGCAGCCGGGATTTGGGATTTCCTGACTGCCGGTCACTAGATGGGTTACTGGTGATGTCTGACATCAACCTCTCTCAAACCGCCTGCCACAGCGAGCCTCCTGAGAGACTCAGCCAATGGATCGATTCTGCGCATGCGCGTGCAGCTCCGATCCATCGTTCTGCACAGGCGCTACGGAACATTCGTATACGTAAAGTGCGCATATTCCGAGCGATGCACAATTTGCATACCCTACGCGACACAAGGTGCGTAACAAATCTGCAGGGACTTCCACGAGCATCGCGCACCAAGGGAGAAAAGGTCAGTATTAATAGTTTAAATTAAAAAACCATTGAGTATTTGGGCAGCGGCTTCTCAGCGGTATCTGCCCAATATTCTAAGGGCATAAAAAGGGGGTGATTTTTAATTCGGGTTCTCCTTTAAGGACTTCCAGAGAAAGCCGATCTGTCTGTCCATCCATACGTAATGCTCTGTACGTGTGTGTGTATTCATTTCTGATTTACTTTTCCTATCCCGCGCTCCAGCTTGCTTTAACACCTCTATACGCGGCTTTTTTCCTCTTTTTGCTTATGAAACACAAATAATGACTTTCCCAGATGCACTTGGTTTTATATCATTTTGTTAATATCCCGTCGGATGCTGCTTGGCGCCTCTTAATGCTGCGCGCGGCTCTGCGCTGCTCTGCGCTTTTACTGCTCCCCTGTAATAACACTTTTAGCAGGAGCTTTACAGGCGACACTTAGTGACACACTGAGATTACTGACACAGAAGGTAAACGTGTCAAGTAAAACACATGACACGTTCTGTAGGGCGGCACCAAGCGGTGGTAACGCCGCACAGCCAATATTAACCCGTTATTCACTGTAACATGATAATAAACGTCTGATTACACTGCCGGCCTTTTGTCACCGGGCACTATGTGATGAACAATGTGTCAGACAAAAGGGCTTATTCAGAGAGAGCCGAACTGGCCCCGAAATTGCACCGAACAGTGAATTTCCCCCTATGTGCAATTTCGTGGCCATTCGGCTATTCAAGACCTGGCAGTTGGAAAATTTTGGCGAACTGCCAGCGAAATACAGTGCTTGTTCGTCGGCAGTCAAATCCCCCATAGAGATGCAATGATTAATCTATTTACAGACACTGAACAGCAGAGAAATGTCAGTGACATGCCCTGATGTTCGGTGGTTTCATTCGGCAGGTTTAATCAGGAGGTTTCAATGTTAAAAATATTCCTGTTTTTTTTACTCAATATCTACTAAACCGTTTATTCTTTTAATCTGCAGCAAAAAGTCTTTTTATTTATTTTTTAGGTTTTTATTGTAAAACAGACCTTTTTATTATCTCATATTTAATTTCAGGCGTTTTTGTTCAGTAGTTTTTTGTTTCTCGGCTTTGTTCTGCGGCGTTCAGCGATCCATTTGGCGGGTCGTCGACTGCTTATGGGGGCCTTTTGGCGGCTGACGGCGTTCGACCGATTAACTGCACTTTAGGGACCCTGCGGTGAATGCTGAATTCACCGCAGGATCAGTGAATCAGTCTTGCCAAAAGTGCGGCGGATCAGAGAGCACCAAAATGTCAGTGACATTTCGGTGCTCTCTGAATAACCCTGAAAGACAACATGAATTAATAAAGCAACGATGATTTACAGAGCGATCAATCAAATGCCCTGATTTTCGGTGATTTAGTTCAACAGGTTTAAACATTGGATTCAATGTTAAAAAATATTATCGTTTTTATTTATTTTTATTCAACTGTTAATTCTTTTCAGTTTCAGAAAAAAAGTCTTATTTATTTTTTTAGAATTTCTTTGGTATTTTATAAGTGAAATTTTTGCTTCCCATTTTTTATGGCGTTTCTCTTTTTATTCTGTAACAGAACCTTTTTACATTTTTTTTTAGTACCTTTTATTCTATTTCAACATATTTTTATGCTTTTTTTATTCTTTTAAACGGCTTTTAAAGAACAGCAGAGTTCTGTTTGGTTTTTTTGTGGTGTTCTGTTGGGTTCTGTGGCCTGTTCTGCGGCCTGTTCTGCAGTCTTTGGCGACTCCTCATTCGGCGCACTTCAGGGACCCTGTGGTGCATAGTGAATTCAAGGCAGGGTCGGCGAACTGGAATCGCTGAACGAGACAACGACAAATTTTGGTGCTTTGTGAATAGCCGTTTTTGAATGCAATGGATGTCCAGAGAATCATGGGACTTGTAGTTCAGGAGAATCTGGGGGCAGAGTTTTATATCCCTGCCTTAAATCAATGGAGATAGTAAGATTACAGCAGCTATGGTTAAGCTTACGCCATTCTTGAAATGGAGCCAGGGTATTTTTGCCTTTTATTGGGGTTAACGATAACGAGACGGATTTTTACGGCTGAACTCAACCTCTGCATTTTTCTGGAATATAACAAAAAAACTTATTTCTGTGCTGGTGAAATCTCCTTTTTTCAAGTCTTAACACCATTTGCTTACCATGATCAGGTTAACTCGATCTTCAAATCTTTGTCATTGAGTGTACTTGATCGTTTTCTGGAGCAGTGCAAAGCAATTTCAGTTATTGGAAATGGGCTGCAGAATGTTCCCCCAAACTTTCAGCACCTCGGACACGTCTGAAGAGGGGCTGACACTGTTTGAGCAACTCAGAGGTCTGTTTTTCTTTGACTGAAACGAGGAGCTTCATAACCTTTACTTGTAAGCCATGAAGAGGAGCGGGCAAACCGGCATCTCACCAGGACAGCTTTAATGGAGTCAAACAATACAACGTTTTGCCTCCCGCAGAGCCTCCTCACACTCACAGACCTCACTGAACTCCACATATCCACTCTGTAGTCCTATCCTCCCTCCCACCCTGTCCCAGTCCTATATTTTAGCTCTCCTTTCCAGCTGCTTCCACTTCTCTCTATAATTACCCTTGCTAAATCCAACTTCTGGTCCTTCCCCATGCAATCCCTGCTATATCCTTTCTGGCCACCAGCTTCACCTTGGCTCTGCTCCCTCTCGTATCACATACCTCTGTCCCTTAGATTGTAAGCTCACGCGATGTCCGGCAGAGCACTTCTATAAAGCGCTGTATTAGCAGGACAGGGCTGTCTGTTACGTATTGTTATTATGTCTCGTGTTTGTGCTCTATCATTGTAATGCGCTGCGGAATCTGTTGGTGCTATATAAATGCTGTAACTATAGTATAATCCTCATCTGTAACTTTGTAACACATCGCTTTGCGATCCTATCCCCGGACATACGTTACAACGAGAGATGGCGATGTGTTTCTTGCAGATAGAAACACTATACACATAGAAACCCTCCAGTACGTGGAATGGGCCGCGCTTCCTGTAATTTCCTTTTCCGCGCGCACGTCGCGCATGTCAGCAAATTAAATTAATTGATACGAAAATAAAACAAGCTTGAAATGCGCGACACGTCTCTGGCGTTCCTGGCGCGCCGATCTGCGTGTTTGTTGCGCTGCAAATATCGTTAAATGCAATGATGTCACGGCGTCCTGACGGTGCTCACAGGGGGCCGCTTGTGTCTTCAGCCCGTCCGCACCGCGTAATTACCCCATAATGAAAATATGCGTGTGTCACACGTAGCCCGAGGAGCGGAGTATTAGGGCGTGTGCCGGCACATTAAATATAATTAGCACTTCCCACTGGAAACTAAAACAACAAAACTGCGCGGTGTCACTGACTTTACGGGTTTGTTTTTCACCCCAGGCCGCGGTATTTTGTTCAATAGCTGATTTATGGCGCGGGGACGGCTAAAATGGTGACACCGTGGATAATTCACAGATACATGTCCTACCAGGGCTTCATTATGGCTGAGATTCATGGGACATGTAGCTTGGGCCGCCACATCGGCTGTGTTTTCCTCGACACCTAAGGGGCAAACTTGTCACCAAACGGTGAATTTCCCCGTACGGTGCAATTTCGGGGCAGTTTCCTCTATTCGGAAAGCTGTCAATTCACCAAATACAGGCGAATTGACAGAAAAATATGGTGCAATACTCGGCAGCGAAATGTCCCCTAGAGAAGTAATGGTTAATCTATTCAGATGCCAAACTGCACCGACGGGTCAGTGAAATGCCCAGATTTACGTGATTCAGTTTGACAGGTTTAAACAGGCGAATCCCATAGGATACAATGGGAAAAAAATGACCATTTCTACTTATTATTTATTCAACCGTTTATTCTTTTCATTTTCAGTAAACCGTCTTTTTATTTATCTATATTTTTTAACACTTTGATGTATTTTTTATATTTTTTTAGACAAAATTTTTAATTCACAATTTTTTTATTTTTTTTAAAGGACTTTTTTTGTTATTATTATTTAGACACATGTCTGCGTGATTGGGAGACGTCAGACGCTGCTAATGTCCGGCCAACATAACGTCCAGACGCAAAAAGTGTTTTATTGATGATCCATACAAAATCACGGACGAAAGTGCGCATCGTATGACCGCTATCGCGTATGCCGTGAGAAAATACGTCCATTCGTTCGAACGCACTTTTTCACGGACAACGTGAAAAATGCGTTCGTCTGACCCTAGCCTAAATGTCATTTTATTCTCAACCTGGACGTCCATCTATAACAATCAGCCGCACGGAGCGTTAATTCCCCTTATGACATCATAAATCCTCAGCAATCAAGGGGTATTACGGTTAATTCGGGTATTTTTACTTCTATTTATTTATACGCATATAGTTTATTATTATTTTTTCTTTTTATATAGTACTTGTTGGCAGAGGATTATTTTTCTTGGAATTGGGTGCGTTTTCATGCTTTTCGGTTCATTCCTCTCGGCTAATCCCGCTCTGATCCTCCCTCCTCTGCTATTTGTGCAGAAAGCGTCTGAGTTTTTGTCACGTATTATATCACTTTGTGTAATGGTTTGTCTATTTATCGTGTAATATGTGATTAAGTATCTAATGAAAACTTCCTGAAGCACTAACACATGTAGAGAGGAAACATGCTTATAGGAGGAAGAGCTGGGGCTGCCGGATCATCAGCCACGTTTACCTGGAAACAGCATGGAATTTATTCATGCTGATGGGCAGTGCATGGAAAATGCCACCCCGCAGCATGTATAATCCATATGCTGCAGGTAAGGAATCAGAAAGGAATCCCAGGTGACCTGCCTTGATTTCTTTCCTGCAGCATGTGAATTATACATGTTGCAGGGCAGCACTTTTCTCTATGCTGCTCGAATGCATGCAATAGTAATAGGTGTCGAGGAAAACATGTCTGACCTGGCAGCCCTAATTCAGATCATAGGTGTCTCTAGAGGGGGGCCAGGGGGGTAATTGCCCCTCTAGGTTATTCTTTGCCCTCCACCAGGGATCAGCATCCAGCTTCCCCCACTTCTTTGGACAACTGTATCTCTGTCCACGTGCATTGTACTTGGTAGTTCGAGGTGTCATTGGAAAGGGCAGAGTCTGGCCTTTCCAATTATTCCCAACATGACTATATTCAGTGTAAAGTAAAAATCTTAAATAATAAAATAAAAACGTAAAAAAAATTCTACAGGGTTCAAATGGCTCAGCAGTGAAAGGGTTAATGGTCAGACTATATATTGCATTGTGTATTACTTTCCTTTTTGCCTTGACTTAGTTGTATATTCAGGGGTTAATGGGTAGGCTTCATCCCTCACAGTATACATTTAATTTTTTCTTGATTAATGACATTTTAGGAGTTAATGGGTAGGCTACATGCCTGACAGTATGTACATTTCATGTCTTCCCTTGATTATTGGCATTTAAGGGGTTAATGTGTAGACTACATGCCTCACAGTGTATTCATATAACAAAAATCCTTGATTAATGGCATTTATGGGGTAATGGTAAGCTACTAGCCTCACAATGTATATATTTAATGTTTTCCCTTGAATATTGGCATTTTAGGGGTTAATGGATAGGCTACATGCCTCACAGTGTATTCATTTCATGTTTTCCCTTGAATATTGGCATTTAAGGGGTTAACGGGTAGGCTACATGCCTCACAGTGTATTCCTTTCATGTTTTCCCTTGAATATTGGCATTTAAGGGGTTAATGGGTAGGCTACATGCCTCACAGTGTATTCATTTCATGTTTTCCCTTGATTAATGGCATTTTAGGGGTTAACGGGTAGGCTACATGCCACACTGTTTATTATTTTTATTGTAGTTCTCTGGGTTTATGGTATTTTAGGGGTTAATGGATGGATAGGCTACATGCCTCACAGTGTATTCATTTCATGTTTTCCCTTGAATATTGGCATTTAAGGGGTTAATGGGTAGGCTACATACCACACTGTTTATTATTTTTATTGTAGTTCCCTGGGTTTATGGTATTTTAGGGGTTAATGGATAGGCTACATGCCTCACAGTGTATTCATTTCATGTTTTCCCTTGATTAATGGCATTTTAGGGGTTAACGGGTAGGCTACATGCCACACTGTTTATTATATTTATTGTAGTTCTCTGGGTTTATGGCATTTTAGGGGTTAATGGATAGGCTACATGCCTCACAGTGTATTCGTTTCATGTTTTCCGTTGAACATTGGCATTTAAGGGGTTAATGGGTAGGCTACATGCCTCACAGTGTATTCATTTCATGTTTTCCCTTGATTAATGGCATTTTAGGGGTTAACGGGTAGGCTACATGCCTCACTGTTTATTATTTTTATTGTAGTTCCCTGGGTTTATGGTATTTTAGGGGTTAATGGATAGGCTACATGCCTCACAGTGTATTCATTTCATGTTTTCCCTTGATTAATGGCATTTTAGGGGTTAATGGGTAGGCTACATACCACACTGTTTATTATTTTTATTGTAGTTCCCTGGGTTTATGGCATTTTAGGGGTTATTATGGAAGTTAGAATCTAAAGGGTCTATTCATCTTTAGAGCCTTTCCTTTTTGTCACAACTTGGTAAATCAAGAATTCCCTATTTAGCGAATGGTCACCGTAATTTGCCAAAATTGGAGTCGCTGGAGCAGCTATTGGACGTCGGTGAAAACCACAGAATTACGGCAAATAAAATATTGAATTTAAGTATCGGTTAATACAGCAGAAAGGTGTCATCGCATCACATTACTCTGGGGTTTAGGCATCTTCATTATATATATACTTATTTAGGTTTTTTCAGTGGTTTGATTTAGTGCTGAAACTTATTAGTGCCCCCCCCCAGTTTTGACTGTAGTATCTTATGTGCCCCCCTATATGTTGTTCCTAGAGTCGCCACTGATTCAGACCCTTCATTTATTTGCACGTTTTCATGTTGCAGCCTTATGTTAAAATCGTTGAAATTCCTTTATTTATGTTTTCCCCTCCTCGTTCTTCGCTCCGCGCCCTCTCCAGCGTTCCGGTTCTGTATCTGTTGATAAACATATTTTGGACGGACCAAACGTTATTAAACTAAAATCCGTGAATTTTAAATCAAGAAATAATTAAGAAACCCGCGCGTTAATCTCTGCAATGCGGCGACTTCTGACGCGCCTGCAAAATGATATTGTTACAAGTTATCCGAAGTTTTGTCACCTTCCCCTCGGCAAACACAGGAGGATTCCATTACTTGGGTTACATTGATATTTGCTATTTTTGTCTGGCATCGCCTGGAGGGACGGAACGAAAACAGGTTTGTGTTTATTTGAAAATCTTTAAAGCAACAAACAATATCTGAGCTCCTCAGACACAGGCGAACGGTTTAGCTGGTGATTAGGGCTGCCAGATCGGGACACATGTTACCATTTCATGCAGAGGGGGAGCACAGGGAAAAGTGATGCCCTGCAACATGTATAACTCATATGTCGCAGGAAGGAAATCAAGGCAGGTCACCTGGGATTCCTTTATGATTTTTTACCTGCAGTGTCTGGATTATACATGCTGTGGGGTGGCATTTTTCATGCAATGCCCAACAACATGAATACATTATATGTCCAGGAAAACATGGTCGACAGTTACAGTTACCGGTGATGGTAAAGAGCTGTTATAAAAAGTTTGGTTGTTTTGTTTTGTATTCATACTTTGATGTGCAATAAATTGTATGGGTAAAATATCTGATGGGCTCCTCCCACAACGCAAGTGTAAGCCTGGAGACCAAGCTAAAAGAGGGATTTACTGATATGTCTGCGTTACACATAATACACAGAGAGGACACAATACAGAGAGTCTGGAATTTATTGATATACTATATTAATATTATTATTATTCTTTATTTATAAAGCGCCAGCATATTCCGCAGCGCTGTACAATGGGCACAACATAGTCAGAGTTACAATACATTTTGTGTTACCCATAATACACACAGAGGACACAATACAGAAAGTCTGGGATTCACTGATATGCCTGCGTTACACATAATACACACAAAGAGTTCACAATACAAGGAGTCTGGGATTTAATGATATGTCTCCGTTACCCATAATACACACAAAGAGGACACAATACAGTGAGTCTGATATTTACTGATGTCTGCGTTACACATAATACACAGAGAGGACACAATACAGAGAGTCTGGGATTCACTGATATGCCTGCCTTACACATAATACACAGAGAGGACACAATACAGGGAGTCTGGGATTCATTGATGTCTGTGTTACACATAATACACAGAGAGGATACAATACAGAGAGTCTGAGATTCACTGACATGTCTGCGTTACACATAATACACAGAGAGGATACAATACAGGGAGTCTGGGATTCATTGATGTCTGTGTTACACATAATACACAGAGAGGATACAATACAGAGAGTCTGAGATTCACTGATATGTCTGCGTTACACATAATACACAGGACACAATACAGGGAGTCTGGGATTCACTGATATGTCTGCGTTACACATAATACACAGAGAGGACACAATACAGAGAGTCTGGGATTCATTGATATGTCTGCGTTACACATAATACACAGAGAGGACACAATACAGAGAGTCTGGAATTTATTGATATATTAATATTATTATTATTCTTTATTTATAAAGCGCCAGCATATTCCGCAGCGCTGTACAATGGGCACAACATAGTCAGAGTTACAATACATTTTGTGTTACCCATAATACACACAGAGGACACAATACAGAAAGTCTGGGATTCACTGATATGCCTGCGTTACACATAATACACACAAAGAGTTCACAATACAGGGAGTCTGGGATTTATTGATATGTCTGCGTTACCCATAATACACACAAAGAGGACACAATACAGTGAGTCTGGGATTTACTGATGTCTGCGTTACACATAATACACAGAGGACACAATACAGAGAGTCTGAGATTCACTGATATGTCTGCGTTACACATAATACACAGAGAGGATACAATACAGGGAGTCTGGGATTCACTGATATGTTTGCGTTACACATAATACACAGAGGATACAATACATAGAGTCTGAGATTCACTGATATGTCTGCGTTACACATAATATACAGAGAGGACACAATACAGAGAGTCTGGGATTCATTGATATGTCTGCGTTACACATAATACACAGAGGATACAATACATAGAGTCTGAGATTCACTGATATGTCTGCGTTACACATAATACACAGAGAGGACACAATACAGGGAGTCTGGGATTCACTGATATGTCTGCGTTACACATAATACACAGAGAGGACACAATACAGGGAGTCTTGGATATTCAGTAGTTATTTTATGGTCTCACACTAAATACTGCATTTGTCCAGGTGAGGGCGATGGAGTACTCTGAACCATCTGCAATTGAAAGCTGTTCATCCAGCAGTATGGGACACCATATACCAGAGCTGCAGCTGTGGATGCACTCACTGCGTTTCCCTTATTTTAATATCTTTTACTGTTTTACTTCTTTTTCCGTGTGAAGTCAGTAAAATTCCTTCATTTTTTTAATGTATGTATAAGATATATTTCCCGGATGGTTTTGTGTAATTACTAATTCACAATCACAGTATTTGGTGAATTCTATAAATAGGACAGTAATGCAACGAGAAGGTTCTACAAGATGATGACGTGTGTGTTCCTTTATATATATATATATATATATCATCACAATATATCAAATGATCAATCTGCCCGATGCTGGAAACTAACTGGAAAGACGTGCTGCTCCCTGTAGCTACATGACTATAATATTTATTTCTCACCTTGTTGAAAGCTCCATGTAACGTCTCGGTGGGGAAATCCTTATCCAGCAAACCTGGACTGAAGAAAAAAAATCAAGGAGGTTTAATATATTAGAATGTTTATTTAATAATGGATGAAGGGCTCAAAATAGTTTATTATAAAACACATTTCTAACTTGTGCTTCGAGTCCCCCGAGCCTCAGAAATACCGATTTTTTTTTTTTTTTTTTTTTTTTTTGATTTTTTTTTGGGGGGGGCTTATTATCAACATACATGATTATGTATATGTGCGTGTATGTGTTTGCACTGAAGATCAGCAGTGGAATGTTGGGAAAACCTTTTCTGCCTTTCAGAGTTAATATTAGAAACCTCCTTGCTATCTAAACATCCCTCCCCCCAACCGAGTCATCCCAGCCCGTCTGAGCTGTCAGTCACAAAGTTTAAATGTTTAATCCCTCCCACGAAACAGAGGAAGCAAAAAAACATGGCCGCCTCCATGAGAAGAGAAGCCAGATTAGAAACTGCAAAAATTCAATCAACTCTGGAGAGATGCTATTGTTTACCGGGGGGGGGGGTAGGTTGGTCCATCCCCATAGAATTTTTTGTTGGGTTGGAGACGACTCCCCATACACAGAGAGGGATGCCCTGGTCGCTGCTTGTCTTGCTTAATGGTATTGGGTTTGAGGAAAGAGCCCAGGATGTGGAAATAAGGGGCACTGGGGCGACAGATGCAAATGAACAGGGGTTTATTGTAACAGGTAGCATGAGGTTCAGGTTACAGGGTTGAGAAGACTGTGGGTACTCTAGGTGGCAAAGATGGCTGGGCAACACATGGGGCACAGGAGACAGGGCTTGGCATGGATCAGCAGGGCACACAGGTCTATACATAGGACACGGGGTCATCCATTTAGACTGGAAGAAAGAAAATTTAGCTTAAAGCATAGGAAGGGTTATTTTACGGTGAGAACAATAAAGCTGTGGAATTCTCTGCCTGTTGAGGTGGTTGGGTCAGAGTCTGTACAGACTTTTAAAAAACGACTGGATGACTTCCTGCAGACACAGAATATTAAGGGTTATAATATTTAATATGTGGGTAAAAGCTTCTTGATCCAAGGAGAATCTGACGCCATTCAGGGTCAAGAAGGAATTTTTTCACGGTATGTTGCATATTTCAGACTGGGTTTTTTGCCTTCTTTTGGATCAACAGCAGTAGGTTATGTGGGAGAGGCTGAACCCGATGGACGCATGTCTTTTTTCAGACTATATAACTATGTAACTATGTAGGGTATCGTAGTAGGGCACACGACTAGGCTGTTGTAGTAGCTGGAGACATAACGTTCACTTGGTAGTAGGGTGAGGATGTACAGCGACAGGAGGCCCAGGAAGCTCAGGATCCACCATGGAGTCTTAACACTGCAAAGGCATTGTGGATAGGACCACATACCCCTTAAATAGGAGGACCAAGTTCCTCAGCAACAAAATGTACTCCACTCTGGACCTCTCGAAGTAGATGGAAGACCAGGAATGGAGATTACATGGTTTCCAGATCAGCAACCTAGAAAGGCAGGAGCAGATTCGACCCAAGTGGAATGGGTGGAAAAGACTCAAGACCTGGCAGAGCCAGCATAGTTCTTTTTCTTCCTGCTCTTTGGTTGGTGGCATGACACTGGTTTTGCTAAGATAGATTTGGAGATGGGGTTTACCACCAGTGTAGTCCTATACAAGTCCAAAAATTTATTTTTGCAGCGTTCATTTAGCACCAGCTTACGGTGTCCATGATATTCTGCGATTCCGTGGACGTTATGGAAGAGTGTTACGTTTCGACCCTACCCCCTGGTGGTGGGAGCAGGGATTTGCCAGTTTCATGTTTTTATGAGGCTTTCATGCTCAGGCTCTGCATACCATCTCCACTGGGTTAATGGTCTGCAGTCACATGATCTGCTCAGCCCTATATATAGGGCCTACCATGCACTTGATCCTTGGATCAGGATAGACTGATTTCCACTGAGTTCCTGCTCCCTGTGTTATTCTAGTTCTGTATCTTGATACTCTGTGTATGACTTCTTGCTCTGGTTTCTGGATTATTCTCTTGTCTGTCCCCTAAAGTATATCTATATTTTGAGTATCTCATGTATGACCTGGCTTGGCTTCTGGAACTTCTTTTATATGTCCATTGTCTGTATAGGATTTATCCGTCTGTTTATTTAGGTTGTTTTCACTCAACAGGCATTTGGCCACGAAGCCATTTGGTGTGAGTGTGTAACGGTAGGCCCCCTATAGGGTGATGGGAAGCCCCCAGGCTGTGTAGAGTGAAGCCTTTAGGACAGGTATATAGTTTTGTTTGCAGACTTCAGCAATCCCTTGCAACACTTAAGAAACACAATGAATTCTACACACTGCAGGACAGGACCCAATACTTGAAAAATGTAAATCAATAGTGCAAAACAGAACTTGATACGTGAATGTACAATAAATGCAACACACTGCAAATCCTCACACTCCCAGCCAGGGAGTTCAGACAAAGCCCTGGGAATCACTCACACCATATGGCTTCGTGGCCAAATGCCTGTAAAGTGAATACACCTGAACTAGACACGTACAGACAAATCTAAACAGACAAGATACATACAGAAGAAGTTCCAGAAGCCAAGCCAGGTCATACATGAGATATCAGAAATGCAGATATTACTTAGGGAGCAGACTAGAGAATAACCAGAAACCAGAGCCAAGGAGTCATACACAGATATCAGAACTTGAACTAGAATTAACACGAGGAACAGCGACTCAGAGGATCTCAGACTTAGTCTATCCTGATCCAAGGATAAAATGCCTGGTTGACCCTATATATAGGGCTAAGCAGATCATGTGACTGCAGACCTTCAGCCCAGTGGGAATGGTCTGCAGAGCCTGAACAAGAAAACCAGAAAACATGAATCCCTGCTACAACCAGCAGGGGGCAGGACCAAGATGTGACAGAGTGATACTCAGGGCTTTTTTTTTAACTCCCTGGCTGGGAGTGTTAGGATCAGCAGTTTGCTGCATTCATTGTGTTTTCAAGTACCGAGTTCTGCCCTACAGTGTGCTGCATTCATTGTGTTTTCAAGTACTGAGTTCTGCCCTACAGTGTGCTGCATTCATTGTGTTTTCAAGTACCGAGTTCTGCCCTGCAGTGTGCTGCATCCATCGTTTTCAAGTACCAAGTTCTGCCTTGCAGTTTGCTGCAGTCATTGTGTTTTCAAGTACCGAGTTCTGCCCTGCAGTGTGCTGCTTTCATTGTGTTTTCAAGTACCGAGTTCTGCCCTGCAGTTGGCTGTATTCATTGTCTACCCCCAGTCCTGTGATTTGTCTGTAGATGAGAAATCATACCCAGTGCAGGGCTTCCTTGTGTGTCTGTATTCTGCACTATCTTCTTGTATTCCAAGTGCTGCAAGTGTGTGCTGGAGTCTGCTATTCTGCACAACAAACCATATACTTGCCCTAAATGCTTCAAAACCACACAGCCGAAACTCTCCCCCTCACCCTATAGGGGGCCTACCGTTACAACGGGCTAAAGAATCTGTATGGCGGAGCTGCCATCCAGTTATCACGATGTATAGTCTAGAGATCACTGCTTCTCTCTTCTGCATAAAGGACCCATAATATCTTCAAAACGACAAGTTAATTTATAGCAGATGCCTGTAAACGCTCTAATTGCTTGAACGCATCCAAGAGGCGCGTTCATTAAAGCACCCGCTTTCTGCCAAAATGGTAATTGTCAGAAAACTGCAGATTTTCACACAATTACGCACAGTTGTTCCTTCAGACACAGAAACTAAGAGAAAATGCGGCGTGGACCTTGAAAATTGTTCTCTCAGAAGTTTAATGTTTCTTTTTTTCCCTCCAGGCCTGAGGGCATTAATTACGGCAAAAAATAGACCCCTGTGAAAAGTGTCCAGACTCTACTGGCCCCTAATGCTTCTAACGAGGGTACGGGGCCGGTGGTACTTACAGCTGATGTAGTAGTTACCGGTTTTCAGTGACTTGGTGTCAGAGCTGTGAAAAGATGGTGTGATACGATGCCGCGTCCTGTCACCACAGCTTTACGGCCTCAGGACATGCCTTGCAGGGCTTCAAGGATGAGACCTGGATTAAGAGCGATAGAGAAATGAGAGGGATGGAGCACAAACTCAGTGGAGGGTGAGGGCGAAGAGCAAAGCGGGGGTGAGAGAGATGGGGGCAATGAACCAACAAAATGATCACCTCCAAACCCATAGCTATTATCCAGGTGAGTTTTCAGGGATCGACAGTGAACGTTCTACCCATAGCAATGGATGATCCTCCAGTGATTCATCTTCTCCATTTTTCTAAAACGCGTTTGCATCTTCTCAACATGTTCTTGTTTTGTGTTGTAATGAGGTTGAAGACTCTACTCACTTTGAAGGAGGTTCTTCTAAGGTCCATACAAACGCATGTGACCTGAACAGATCAACGGCGTCTCAAGAGTGTTCCCGTATAAATTTTGAGGTTCTGCTGAGTTCGGAAGAGGTTCTTCTGATGACTGACCTTCAATGTTTGACCAGATCCAGTCAGCTTCTTATCAGAATACACTCATTTATCGGTAGGTGAAGGCCAAGGCTCTACTCCACTGGATGTTCTCATGAATGTAATGCATGTATCTTGGTGGGTTGCACATCTTCTTAGAATAGCCTTATTTCTAAGTAAGGTGAAGGCCGAGGTTCATATGTTAACTGACCTTCAATGTTTGATCAGGTCCAGCCAGCATCTTACCAGAATTTCCTTATATCTTGGTAGAGGCGATTGGTTGAGGCTTTTCGCTCTTCACTGGTAGGTCTTCTCATGAACATTCTTCTGCATTTTAGTACCATGGTTCCGCAACATCTCAAAATATCCATATATCTCGGGGAGAAAGTAGAGGTTCTACATCAGGACTGTCAAACTCACGGCCCCATGTTGATGCCTACAATTCCCAGAATTCTTTCAATGCAATGGATATCCAGGGAATAACGAGAGTTATAGTTCAGAAACACCGAGAGGACAGAGTTTGACAGCCCTGCTCTACATTCTTCGGTGGGGTTCTTCTCGGAAAGTTCTACATATAACCTGGTACGTTCCTTCCGCTTCTTCTCAGAATATCCTTATTTCTTTTTTTTTTTTTTTTAAATTTAAAGTTTTTTATTTTGAAATAAGTCAGCATTACATCATACTGTAAAATAATGGATGACCTCGCAGGGCCAAACAAGAAGACATAACAAGCAACGGAAACCACACATGGCCAAAAAAGTGTCATCGTAAAAACAGCGAATCGAAAAAATCTAAGGATAGCAATATGTTAGCAGAAAACATCCCCTAGACGGGGGGTCTCATCAAGGTGGGAAATCAAACATATATAAATGCAGCCACTTAAGGCCGGCCAAGGTAACTACGGTCAGCTGGTCAAAAAACATGCGTCGCAAAGAAGGACAGGGCGGTAAAAATAAGTAAAAAGGCAGAAAGTACCATGTGCAGGCAAAAAAGCAAAAGCCCTATGCAATGCAGGCTGGGACTGATCAAAACAAATTACGAACCGTCCTGAAAGTCCAGGCACTAGGCCAAGCTAGAGACCAGGGACACGTAAGCAAATAAGAGAAATGCAGGGGAGGGGGTGTAATTCAGTAAAGCTCAGACCTGGAGAGGTAGAGGGCATAGAAACCAGCCTTCAATCCGGTCGAGGGTCCGGAGGATCTGGTGAGAGGCCCGCAGCCGCAAGGTCAATCCAAGCCACCGCGGGATCCGTGATGGTATAGGGGACATTTGCGTGGGTCACCACCAAAGCTCCTGCCAGACCCCAGCGATATCGGACACCCTGTCGGCGAAGAACTGATGTCACTTCACGAAAACGCCTGCGAGCCATCAGGGTCTGGAATGGGAGATCATGATACAGGGCCAGAGTGGAGCCCTCAAAGCGTACGGGATCCCTCGCGCCCGGAGCAGACATAACCTTGACCTTGAAAGCCACTTCACGGAAGGCCACTACGACGTCTCGAGGAGCCCCAGGTGGGTTCGTCGCAGGTCTCCTGACCCGAAACACCGACCCAAGCATGTCAGGTGTGTCAGGGGGAAGCCCCGTGACCTGAAGCACAAGACGAGTCACGTAGGACGGCAGAGCGTCGGAGGTAATAGAGTCCGGGACACCCCTGACCCTGATGTTTCGGCGTCTGTGTCTCGTTTCAAGCATCTCCACAGAGCGTGTCAGAAGTTCGACTTGGTATCGCAAACCAGCAACCTGACCAGACAGGTGAGTTTGTTCCGTTGTCACAGCAGAAGTCGTCTCCTGTACCACCTTCACCTGAGCACGCATCGCCGCTATCTCCGTGCGGACCGCCGCCACCTCAGGCTGCCACACCTCACGTATCACCCGAAGCTCCTCCAAGATCCTGCGGAGATCCCCCTTCGTGGAGGGGAGATGGTCGTCCTCCTCCTGCACCTGTTGCTGTCGAAGTCCCGTCCCCACTGCAGACCGATGATCCGAGGTCACACTATTACTGGCGGAGGTAAGGGGAATCTCAGTCGGGTCCCCATCAAAAATATCCTCGGTGTCCGGCGTTGCCCCGGACGATGTCCGCATTGCTGATTTTCTCTTCTTCTGTGCCCGTTTCCTAGCAGCCGCCGAGAGGGGTCGGGAGTCAGACGCCGGTGACTGCGGGGCAAGCCAGGGCATCCCAGTAATACCCCCCTGAGGTTCATAGTCGCTGTCAGCCTCCGAGGAGCCATAGCCCGGGGGGAGGGAGAAGAAGCAGTCAGTCCCGTAAAAGCGGACCCACCTCGCAAAACATCCCGAATGTCCCTCTGTCGGGGGCCCGTCGCTGGGAACGACCGGTAGGCATGGTTCCGGAGATGCTGGGCCGGCACGAGGTCGCAGGGCGGTGAGGGAATCTCAATACGCCTCGAGTAGGCTTCCAAGATGGCCGCGGTGACTAGGCCCAAATCGCACTGCCGGCAGCAATCTGTCCCCGGGCACGAAACTCAGGGCTAAATCAGGTACCTCAACTCTCCAGGATCCCTCTAGCCAACCGGGAAGCTCACAGGGCAGTGCAAACGGCGAAAAAAGCAATAAAATCCGTGGTAGACCCAGAGCTCCTCCAAAATGCTGCTGCTCGCTTCCACAGCTAGCTCCGCCTCCAGAATATCCTTATTTCTAGGTAAGCTGAAAGTCAAGGCACTGAACACTTCACTGACGGGAGGTTCTTCTCATGGATGTTTTTATGAATTTAAGCTGGTTGGCTCCACATGTTGTTAGAGTATCCTTATTTCTTGGTAGGGTGATGTTTGAGGCTCTTTGCGCCTCAGTGTCTTCTCATATACATTCTTCTGCTTTTAACTAGTTGGGTTCGGCATCTTCTCACAATATCCTCAGTTCTAGGTAAGGTGATGGATGAGACTCTACGCTCTTCACTGGAGGGTCGTCTCATGAACGTGCTTCTACATTTTATAGCTCTGTTCCGCATCGTCTCAGAATATCCATATTTCTCGGTTGAGGGAAAGTCGAAGCTCTACGTGCTTCACTGGAGGTTCTTCTCATTAATGTTCTTATGAATATAACCAGGTCGGTTTTGCATCTTCTCAGAATATCCACATTACACAGTAGGGTGAAAGTCGAGGCTCTATGTTTTTGAGTGGAGGTTCTCCTTGTGAACGTTCTTCTGCATTTAACCCACTCGGTTCCTCTTCTTTTCAGAACCGTCTTAATTCTTTTGTAGGACGAGGATCAATGCTTAAGCCTCAGGTTATTTTCCACAAAGTGGATCACGTTTCTCCATGAGGATAATAACCTCTTTGAATGCATGGATCCTGGTTGTGTTTGGGATTGGTGCTGGTGTGAGTTACACAACGTATTTGTTGCTTTTTTGACATCGCTTTGGCTCAAGGTCTCCGACTTGACATGCAATTTGAAGCATTACAGCTCTCGGCAGTGACATCTATAATGACTGGAAAACGCGCTAATTCCTCTGACTAATCAATTGCTCGGCTGTTTTTATTTGCTCAGCTGCCGAGTGGCTTCACAGGACATGTCTGTGTTATTTCTCCAGGTCGTGTTTAGAATGACCAGGCATGGTTACAAAGGGTTCACATTTACAGGAGGTCCGTCAGGATGGGACGGTGAGAATTGCCCTTTGACCTGCATGTCTTATTTCATATAATTATGCCGGACTCTGAATTATGATCCAAAATGTCGCCTGAAAAAAAAGAACGTCCCTGATCTAATGGAATTACACTTGCAGATTAGATGAGCTTAGTAAATAGCGAGCAGGAGCAGAGCGCGCCTCTACTGGCTGGGGACACTCTGGTTGCGATATCCCAACGGGGGATGGATTGGTCATAAAGTCCAATATGCTAGATCTCTTCCCTTGATGAGATAGTACAGCCGCTTCTTAATTAGGGATGTGCGTTTCGGGTTTCGGAATTTCGGAATTTTCACGAAATTTCCCGATTCGTGTTTTCGGATGCGGCCGAATTTCCGAAAATTTTTAGATCCGAAAATGGCAGATCCGAAAAGTTTTCCGAGCCAAAACGAAATATTTTCGGAATTTTCGAATGGACTTGAAATGTGTCAAATCGAAATTTATTACTTTGAAACGAGGAGAACAGACGTTCCGAAAAAACGAAAATTTCCGAAATTACGAAAAGTCGATACAAAAAACGAGCAAAGTGACACGAAAATACGAAAAATGGTCGATATTCCGAAAAAAAAAATGTACACGAAAAACGCGAGCCGAACCAAATCGAAACAGAAATCGGTCGAAACGAGCCGAATCGAAAAGTTTAAAAATCCGAAAAATTGAACCGAATCGAACCGAAAAAAAAATCGGTGCACAAGCCTATTCTTAATTGGTTCCACTGCCATGTTTCCACCTCTGTGGGTGGAGTTTTCTCAGGGCACTGTGATTGGATTGGATCAGCTAGTGTGCCGACAATCATTCGGGAGCACCGAGTGATAGGACTTGGATTACCGTCGTGAGAACAGATGAAAGTGCGTGTATGTGCAGACCTACCGACTTTGGGAGCACCGAAATTGAGAGGAAGAGGGGCGTGTCCAATAGGAGGTGTGGTCATGATGCAGTTTGCATCACTGATAGCCGTAAGGGGTGTGTCATCCTGACGCGCACGTGCATGAGGATGACTGACTAGTTGAGCAGCCAATCAGGTCTGCTCATACACAGGTGCTCATGTATTGGCTTACACAGCCCCGATTGTTTTAACTATTTACGCACCACAAGTATCAGTAGCCAAGCGCTTGATGTGCATTTTCCTCTTAGCCGTCCTGAAAACCAGATGACATTCTAGGGCTGCCAAATGATCAGGTGTATCATGGGGAAGCCCTGTGTCTGGCGCGGAAATCGTGTGGCCTCGCGGGTCTTCAGAACAGAGACGCAAGAAAGTGAGATTGTTATTTAAAGCTACGCCCTTCGTTGCATTCATATAGTGTGTCAACGTAACATTTAAGGCGGATAATGCCGCGGCTCGTTTGCAGACGTTGGTGGTTTATGTCGTCCTTGTACACTTTTTATGTCCAAAAGTTTAAGAAACCGACGTGTAAAGTGGAAGCACAGGGCGTCTATCATTGGGGACACAGCCCATGGTATGTCCAGGGGCCTGGTGGCTTCAGGGGGCCCGACCCATCCCAAGCCCTGTTCAGTTTGTCTCTGTCCCATGGAAGGTTCCCTCCACTCCATCTAGGACTGTCCCAATGAGATACCAACAGATTTCACAGTGGACCCACTGAGGAACACATTTATCCCGTGGCTGGACACATTTATCCCCTGGCTGGACACATTTATCCCCTGGCTGGACACATTTATCCCCTGGCTGGAGACATTTATCCACTGGCTGGACACATTTATCCCCTGGCTGGACACATTTATCCCCTGGCTGGACACATTTATCCCCTGGCTGGACACATTTATCCCCTGGCTGGACACATTTATCCCCTGGCTGGACACATTTATCCCCTGGCTGGACACATTTATTCCCTGGCTGGACACATTTATTCCCTGGCTGGACACATTTATCCCCTGGCTGGACCAGCAGGGTTTTAGCCCACTCCATGTTAAATAAGGAAAGTGGGTAAAATGTGTTATTTTTATTAAGTTTACTGAAACGGGCAGCTGAGGGAAGGGGGTCCCGACCAGTAACTCAATAAGGGGGCCCAAGATTTCTGGTGGCAGCCCTGAAGATGCATTTGGGGAGCATCATGCTGATCCTGTGACCAAGAGCTGTAGTGCTCGTCGTGTGATTTGTTGTGACGGATGAAGCCGCTGCTTTACGTTATCAAGAAAGTCAATACAGATATATTATCAGAATACATTTTTTACTGTACTCATTCTTGGGGGGAAAAATGTGATTTCTCTAAGTGATGATTAATCTTATATTTTCTGTTCTTTTTCAGATCACAATGACCTTGCTGAAGAGAACCGAGGCTGCCAAAGGACAAGGTATTTATACGTACCACCAGTTTGCGTGTGCTGCCATCGCTCACCAGTCGTGGGCAGAGGAGTCGGACGCGGGCCTGGCCCGGGGAGTGTTATCCTCGCATCAGAAGACACAGTAATGTCTATTGGCAAATCTGTTGCCTTTCGTGGCTCTGTTTGGATCATCGGATACTGTATCAGTCCAAACAATCGGCAGAAGCTTCAGACAATATAAAAAAACATCATACAACACAAAACAAATGTGCTTTATTACTTATGCGCACACACTGCGACCGTATCCGCGTCACGGGAGTCATACGCTGAGTCGCCAGGTACCAAGGTCACAGGTCAACGTGTATTAATGTTTAAACATTTTTACTTTTATTGTTTTCTTTATAAATCACTTTACACGTAGATTCAGTAAATATTTGCTTCCACAAAAGGACATGAGAGGCGACGGGATGAGCAGCACTTCATGGATATGGAAATCGCGTGGAATTGTCTGTGTTATTACAATTAATATTAATAATATCCAAAGCAATGGCTGAAAAATGTGGGTAAACCCCCCCCCAACAGTTCAGCTGTGTGTAAGGTGAGTATATATATGTCCAGCTGTGTGTAAGGTGAGTATATATATATATGTCACTAATATGTGTAGTAGTGTATTGTAATTATTAGATACTGGGATTGATTGGTTATGTGTATAAAATAACTGGTAAAAGGTTAAAGTGAAATTATGGAATTAATAGATGCCAAGTGTCCAGTTGGTGTTTGTGGACACTTTGTAACGGAGTTTCACTCTCTTTGTGAGGTTCCTGCGCTAAGGGCTGCCATCAGAATTCTTGGGGACCCCTACAGAACCACCAGTCAGGGCCCCCCTCAGCTGCTCAATTAACCTCATAATGACGGGCGGGCGTCGTGCCGTCGTGATCCACAGATTGCAGCCCGCTCGCAGCTGATGCGCGTCACGTGTCATTGGCTGCAGGCGGACAGCCTGAGTTCAGGCCGTCCCCATGCAGCCAAAGACTCGCGTCGCGTGCAGGCACGCACAGGCTGCGAGGTAGGGCCGAGGTGAAGACAGCGGGGCGTACCAGTACTCCCTGCGTCTTCAAAGCCCTCCCACCGCCAGGACGGTTTGCACGTCCTCGGGCAGTAAGGGGTTAAGCAAACTAATTTTCAATAAAGCTTTTTGGCCTCAGATGCCAAAGCCCACTGGTAAATTTATTGGTATGTTGGTGGGCCAGTCCTGGGTGACGTGGAGGGACGTTTACACTTGTTCTTCGAAAAGCTGTACAGGATTTAGCAAGGGCCTGGAACCACTGGGCCCCTGAACATATGATTGGCTGTCACCCCTCTGGTGGCGGTCCGGCCTGTGCTGCCAGTGAGGTAGTCTGGAAGGTGGCTAAAGGTCCCTACCTGGTTCTGGGGCTGAGGAGGGAAGGCTGACGTAACGGGTCTGATCTGATTCACCAGCCTTAGACAGATTAAAGCATGTTCCTCCTGTGGGGCTTCCTTCTGGATTCAGCACCACCTGTTTGTTTGAAACTGGATCAGAACCAGCGCTACGGAGCTTGTCAGCGCCTTATAAATACTTGAAACTGTAACAAGTTCTGCAGGTTTAATCAGAGATGCAGGAACACATACAAATCTAGGGGGAGAGACCTCTGGTGGTAGGGACCCCAAGAAACACAAAGTAAGGGGGTCTGGCAAGAGGGATCCCAAGAAACGCTAAGTAAGGGGGTGTGGCGGTAGGGACCCCAAGAAATGCTAAGTAATGGGGTCTGGCGGTAGAGATAACGTGGCAGAGGCCACAGGTACAGGACAGACGGCTGGCAGGTGTAATCGGGATAGACTTGCCTGGGTCAGTGCACTGGAGAGTTCAAAAGCAACAGGTCAAGGGAGCATTATGTAACACCACCAGAGGTGTTACTGTTAATATTGGAGCAGAGACAGAAGGGGTGAGTTGGGTTTTATGGTAGGAGACCTACAGGCTTCTCCTACCCTATTGAGGAGGACATCTGTGATGTCATTAGCAACCGCCTCGTGCCCGCCGCTATATATTTGAGGTGTCAGGGGTGTGTGCATGCTGCCATCTTGAAGCCTAGTGCGGGGCTGAAGCCTTACGCTTCTCTTGACTCTTCTGGAAGCCCAAGAAGAGGCTGATCCGTACCTGAAAGTAGCCGCCTCTTAAGGGATGGGGTGACCGGGACACAGCCGCGGGTGATGTCAAGGATGGTGTTTACCAAGTGAGTAGACACGACCCGGCACCCTTACAGGCACATAATATGTCTTTGACAAAATCTGGGGGGTGATCTGTCCCTCCACCCCCCCCCCCAGTTCCTACGCCCATCCATCTAATCGTCTAATGTCATTTCTCGGAGCCCTAGTGACGCATCTCAACGTTTCCCAGGGATGAGCGCGATTCGTTCGGTTTAAAGACGCGAGAGCATTCGGGAGAAGCAGCAAGTTTATTCAAAGTAAAGCATACAAAACACAGAGTAAAGGTCACATTACATGCCCCTCCTGCCAACAGGAAGGAAAAAAAAAACAGATGCCAGGAATGATCTGCCCCGGCAGGGAGGCAAAACAAAAGATTTAATGCAAAACAAAGGGGAGAAACGTGAAAAGAGAACTCGCCATGTACAAGAGACTCAACCCAACCATAAACGTAGGGGAGGAGTGAACGCAATGACAGCCTGCAGATTAATCGAGGGGGCACAGAAAGAGTTAAATGGGGGGGATTATATCGGTCTAACAGTGCGGCGGGTTTCTCTAGCAACTAAAGGGGTTTAAAGACAAAAATAAATTCCCTGCTGTAGCAGTGAAGGGGTTAATTACAGAAACAGCAACAGGTCCTTGTTGCCATAGATCATCGTATCGCTTCGGATGAGTTTCCCTGTGGACGGGGCCGGCATTGCGCTGCAATGCTCTGCGAAGCCCTGGCGGTAAAATGGTCAATGGGGACGCTCTGCAGAAAGGGCGTCACAGTGAGATGAAGGATGAGGTCATGGCGCGATGCTCTGCTGTAAATGGGATTCATGGGGGATAAGGGATTTTTTTATGGCTATCTCAGTAACTCTCAGCCAGTGCTGTCAGGGGATGGGCAGATCATGGAGGGGTCGCCCTCGGCGGGCGTGCTGGCAGGTGATGGGGAAGGGGCAGGTGTAGCCAGCTCCAGGGATTGCTCATTGTCCTTTGAAGGAGATGGCGTCCTGGGCTGCTCAGGCGCTCTCAGCCTCTTCATCATGGTGGTGACCCTTACGGCTTTCTGCAAAAAAAGACAAGTGGTCTCAGAAAACTAGCACAGACATTGTATCGACAGAAAAACTGAATTATGTAACTTACACTCGTCTCTACATAAATTTCAGAGTGAGCCCAATCATTAAAGCAGGGTTCGGCAACCTTGGCCCTCCAGATGTTTTGGAACTACATTTCCCTTGAGTCTCTGCCCCTGCTAATGAGTGGCTGAGCATCATGGAAGATGTAGTTCCAAAACATTTGGAGGGGCCAAGGTTGCTGACCCCTGCATTAAATGGACCGTTGTGCTTGAGCGTTCACATCATACTTCTTGTATTACTTTTTGAGTGCATAGCGGGTGCCCATTGTTGTTCCTTTTACTTGTACCTTGTATTGGACACTGTAAGACCATGAGACGTCATGAGTAGGGACCTACTAGAAGGTGAGCATGGCACACTTTTTTGCATGTCCAGGCCCTAAGGTAGCCTCATGAATGGTCTTAAGGTCACATTGGACCACACCTGCATAGGGGGTGACGTCGGCCGCTCTCTGTGTGACATCACTGGTGACCATAAGCCAGGAAATTCAAAATTCCAGCTGCTGGTGATGCTGGGTGGGTGGAGAAAACTCCCTGATCTGGACTGCTGGCCGGGGGTAGGGTGGGGGAGAATGGGGGCATTCCTCACATCCTGACCACTTTAAAACTATAAATTGGTCAGGATGAGCAGTGTGTCTCTTTAATGTGGCTATCCCTCTGTGACTCTCCATTAACCTGATATTTATTCCATTGGAATCCAAGCAATTCCACGTCTCTGCGTTTCCCCGTCTCCTCCTCAGAGCTGAGCAATTACTCCACGAGTCATTTTCTTCAAATCTACATTACCCAAATCACTTTTCCTCTTCGTTACCCGCCTGACCTGAATCATCTTGATTCAAGATCAGAAAATGAATCCAGTTCTCTTCTTCATTACACGTTGACAGCTCGTAATGATTAATTGATCGCTTAACTGTCAGGGAATGGAGTCTGAGTGCATTAAATGTACGTCGCTTCACTCCGTGCTTTAATAATGACACGTGGGAGGGAAAAACTCTGGCAGGGCGATATGGGGCCGCATAATCACATTGCACGTAAAAATGATACCACCTGCCCTATGTGCCTTTTGTTGGGTGCCAGGTGCTACTATCTGGTACTTAATACCACAATTTGTGCAGCAGTCTACACATGCAAACCCCCCCCCCCATAGTAAAATCTAAAATTTTAGGCGGGGGGTTTGCAGGTGTAGGTTGCTGCACAAATTGTGATATAAAGTAGCAGACAGTAGCACCTGACGAAAGGAACCTGGGGCAGGTGGTATCATTTCTACGTGCAATGCACTCTCGTGTTCCTTGAGCCACTTTGTAAGTGGGTGTTTAAAGCCACTAACTTAGAAACGGGCCCCCTTACATTGCTCGTAGCACATCTCTAGATCAGGGGTTCGCAGCCTGGACCCAATGAATACTTTGAAACTCCCATGGGGCTCTGCAAACCTAGTGAGTGGCTGAACATCATGGTAGATGTAGTTGCAATGCTTGGTGGTCGTGCACTATGGGAAATCCATCCTTTATGTGAGCTGCGGCTTGTGTGAGGATTGATTGCTTTCCCGTGATGGTCCAGTTGGTTGTTGACCTTGAGAGGTGGACATGCATCACCTGCTGTACCTAGCTCGCACAAGATGTTTGCACCGTGGAATACTCTCCCCACCTTTCAGTCACTGACCTGCCAGAAGTAGGGGTGAGTTAGAGTGCACACCTCTCGTGAGGGATCTGTGCAACGGGTAAAGCTCTACCCAACGCGTGTGGCCAACAACCAACTGGACCTTTAGGGAGAAAGGTGGTCGTGTAGAGGGTACGACCACTCATTGCCATCCATTGAGTGGAAGGTTTCATCTTGTCCGGAAACCAGTTCTGGTCTGGCCAGTGATTGCGCCAGGGATTGCAGTCATTAAATCTGGATGAAACGGCCCCGTTGATTATTTATAGTTATGTGAAGTTAACTTTCTGAGAGCGGACGTGTCCCTCTCAGCCCGGCTTTACAAAGCGACGCGGCGGATATCTGCAGTCAGGAAGCGTCGTGTGGAATCTCTGTACCGCGCCGCGGAGGCTTGTTATCAGGCAGAGGCTTTTTCTGAGACGCTTTGATAACCGGGCTCCAAAGGATAAGGGAGAAACCGGAGAATGTTTTGTGACGGCCAAGCTCTCCCGCCGCTCGCTGAGCCTGTGCCTCGCTCAGACATAAAGTGTCTCTCTCGCAGTCCCATGCCGCTCGCTATCATATTCTCTGCAGCTTCACCTTCTCCTAGGGGACCCGTCATCAAAATAATAACAACAAAAAAAGTGGAGGAGCATCGGGGGGGGGGGGAGGCGCGCAGGCTGGGGCCTGACGGGACACACAATCCAAACAGTTTAGCAATAATGTCAAATAAAAGACAACCTAGAAATGGGATTTGTGCTTAAATCACTCCAGCAAGCGGGGCTGGAGCGGAGGTCTATAAAAATCAGAGCCATCCAAGAGAGACAGACAACGCAAACACCTAGCAACGCGTGTAAGGGCGACAAGATGAAACGGAAAGAATGCTGCGTTTTATGATGAATGTGAACATATAATCAGATATCGAATGATTGTATTTATGAGAGCCACAGCCAGGGCCGCCATCAGGGGGTGACAGGCCATGACATGTTCAAGAGCCCAGCGGCTCCAAGAGTTCCTGGTCCTGTGTCAAAACTGTATAGCTTGTGTAGGCGCCACGGGTGTAAGTGCCACCCACAGGTGTACCAAGACATTTCCTGGTGGACTTCGGCATCTAGAGCTGATCCGACTAACCCACTCAACGCTTAAGGAGGGATTCGTATGGTCTGCACCAGACACAGCTCCCCCATCCGACCACCAGGGAACACATTTTATTCTCGTGCTGGACCACCAACGATTTAGCCCACTCTCTGTAAAGTAACGTACGTAGGAGAGGAGGCAACATATTTAATTTGTCATAGGTTTAATAGAAAGGGCGGTTGAGGAGGTGGACCACGACCAGTGGATCGGTAAGGGGCCCCAAGGTTTCTGAAGGCCGCCCTGTCCACAGCTATTCCCAATGGTTACCCAGTTCTTTTAGGAGCTTCAATCTGCCAGCGCAGCTCCCTGTATCCCACGTGTGCGAACCGGTTACCGGCAATATTACAGTAGTAGCACACGGCATTTCACGCCAAGCAGCGACCATAGGGCTCCACCGATGTTCCCAAAGGAACTGCTTGCGATCTTGCCACATGCAAGATCTGGCAGCAGGAGAGGGAGGAGCTGTTTTTCCTTGGTCTCCTTCCGATTCCACTGTAGGATTGGAGCGAGGACCTCGTGGCAGCCTGAGAGGTGCGTCAGAATGCTTGGCTGCATTTTAAACGGCGTATAAAGCGAATTTTGCTCTCGAGAAATAACTCTATTCTTGGTTTCTCTCTCTTCTATCCGTTCAGTCGTGTCCGAGTCGCGATTGTTCTGTGAGTCCGCTGTCGCCATGCTTTTTCAGGTCTGTCCCACTTCTATCAATTGGTTGTTGTTCTTGCTGGTATCGGCTATGATGGTGTCCGACCAGCGCGTTCTTTGGTGGCCAGATTTTCTCTTTCCACAAAGCAATCCAAGCAGGATTGCCATCGGAAATTATGGGGCTCCTCACTGAACCACCGATTGAGGGCCCCTCACTGAAACACTGATTGGGGCCCCTCACTGAACCACCGATTGGGGCCCCTCACTGAGCCACTGATTGGGGCTCCTCACTGAACCACCGATTGGGGCTCCTCACTGAGCCACCGATTGGGGCCCCTCACTGAGCCACCGATTGGGGCCCCTCACTGAGCCACCGATTGGGGCTCCTCACTGAGCCACTGATTGGGGCTCCTCACTGAACCACCGATTGGGGCTCCTCACTGAGCCACCGATTGGGGCCCCTCACTGAGCCACTGATTGGGGCTCCTCACTGAACCACCGATTGGGGCTCCTCACTGAACCACCGATTGGGGCTCCTCACTGAGCCACCGATTGGGGCCCCTCACTGAGCCACCGATTGGGGCCCCTCACTGAGCCACCGATTGGGGCTCCTCACTGAGCCACTGATTGGGGCTCCTCACTGAACCACCGATTGGGGCTCCTCACTGAGCCACCGATTGGGGCCCCTCACTGAGCCACTGATTGGGGCTCCTCACTGAACCACCGATTGGGGCCCCTCACTGAGCCACCGATTGGGGCCCCTCACTGAGCCACCGATTGGGGCCCCTCACTGAGCCACCGATTGGGGCCCCTCACTGAGCCACCGATTGGGGCTCCTCACTGAGCCACTGATTGAGGCCCCTCTTCCCTCAGCCGAACAATCCAGTAAATAAATGGAAAATTAAGCATTTTGCCTCTTTTTCGATGTATCTTATTTTACATGCTCAGTGGGATAAACCCCTGGTGGTCCAAAAAGGGTGTATAAAGTATTCCCTGGTGGTCTAGCACTTGCCCTGCGTCTTTATCTGGAGCAGACCATACTAACTGCTCCCTCAGCAATGTGTCAAAGTGTTCTGACCAACCTCAGATGACACAGCCCACCGGGAGGTTTCCCGGTGTCCCGTCGGGCAAGTTCTGTGTGACATGTATCTTACATCTGTATCACATAAGACAAGCTGCATGGGCTTTGGCAAGGACTAAGTCCCCCCGGTGCCTCAGGGCCCCTGAACATATCATGGGCTGTCACCCCCGATGGCGGGCCTGATTCTTAGCATAGTGTCCTTCTCCAGGGAGACCGGTTACATGACGCGGCCAAAATATGCCAGAATTAACTTCATTCCGATTTAATTTATTCCTTGATTCTCGGTTTATGGCGGCACAAATGCTGCACGTTTTTTGTGAGATACGGAATTGCTCGTCATTCCAGCGCCAGTGCTGGTTCACGTGTACTACTGTATACAAAGTATAAAACGCACAAACCAGTGGTATTAAGGCACAAACGCCGAGCGGTAACACAAGCTGCCTCTCGACTTAAACAGTGCGGTAACGATCGCGTGAGCCTCGGCGATAATTAACGAGCATTGCGCACCTGAATCAGGTCACGTGATGGAATGGAGAATGTTGTTTAGTTCTCACACCGTAGATTGTAAAACTCTTACATCTGCTATTTTTTTCGTCTTACCTATTGTACAGCGCCGCTGCCACAGCAGGTCAATGTTGGTTAAAAATAAAGCGTAACGAAACAATGTGTCCGATTCGTCCCACGCGGCGCGTCTTTAATAAAGCGAGTCACTGTAACGCGACGGCACAAAGCGGAAGATAAATGACACGTAGGATAAAGGATGCTGTGATGTTTTTATCTTCTCGGACTTTAGCTCCTGCTTAAAAGCAGCCGAGGAGATGGCGGCGGCCGCGACGCGTCCTGCTGCGCAGCATCGTCTTCTAATGATTAAAGCCCCTCAGATGCGTCTTCACAGACTGTAATGGCGTTACAGGTAATTTGTTTTGTGTTATTTTTAGAGCATTTAGATACGTCCCTTTATATATATTATATTCTCAGAGCCTGCGCCTTATTATTCCGTAATAACAGTAAGTAGCGCCGCGTCGATGTGATCTCAATGTGCCGGAGGATAAAGGATTATCTCCCGTTACCATGAATATATGTTGGTGGTTGAGATAGCGGCAGCTGGCCGCCGCGCGCCTCGATGGCTGCGCACATCATAAACAGATGGATATAAAGTGAATCACAGGCGCAGAACGTCCATCCAGGCCACATCACGAGACAAGCCGTGTTCCATTAGCAATGAACAGGTTACATTGAAGCAGTGGGCTGCGCACAAGCCGCGCACGCTAATACCCCGCTCCGCACGCAGATGGCGCATTCACATCGACTAAGCGTCTAATCAGGAGAACGGCCAGGGCTGGAACGTACGCGATAACCTCTGAGCACCCAAAACAAGATATAATCCCCCATTTCTGGCTTTTCTATACAGTACGAGCAATAATGTTACGACTCTTATCCGAAAGATTTCAGAAATCAAAGGGCGGATTACTTTTAGAGATGTGCAATTTGTTTCGTTCCAAATTAGGACGAAAATCACCATTTTCGTATTTCGGGAGCATTTCCGAAAATGAAATATTGGCCATCCGAAAATTCAGATTGATCCGAAAGTTTGGCGCGCATCGATTTGGGTTTCAGATTGATTCGGCAATTATGATCAGTTAGTTTTTCGTTTTTTATGAGTTATAATTAATGCAGCATATGAATCCACACACTGCTGGGAAGCGCCTCTCTGCAGTATAATTAATGCAGCATATGAATCCACACACTGCTGGGAAGCGTCTCTCTGCAGTATAATTAATGCAGCATATGAATCCACACACTGCTGGGAAGCGCCTCTCTGCAGTATAATTAATGCAGCATATGAATCCACACACTGCTGGGAAGCGCCTCTCTGCAGTATAATTAATGCAGCATATGAATCCGCACACTGCTGGGAAGTGCCTCTCTGCGGTATAATTAATGCAGCATATGAATCCGCACACTGCGGGGAAGCACCTCTCTGCGGTATAATTAATGCAGCATATGAATCCACACACTGCTGGGAAGCACCTCTCTGTAGTATAATTAATGCAGCATATGAATCCGCACACTGCTAGGAAGCACCTCTCTGCAGTATAATTAATGCAGCATATGAATCCACACACTGCTGGGAAGCGCCTCTCTGCAGTATAATTAATGCAGCATATGAATCCACACACTGCTGGGAAGTGCCTCTCTGCGGTATAATTAATGCAGCATATGAATCCGCACACTGCGGGGAAGCACCTCTCTGCGGTATAATTAATGCAGCATATGAATCCACACACTGCTGGGAAGCACCTCTCTGTAGTATAATTAATGCAGCATATGAATCCGCACACTGCTAGGAAGCACCTCTCTGCAGTATAATTAATGCAGCATATGAATCCGCACACTGCTAGGAAGCACCTCTCTGCAGTATAATTAATGCAGCATATAAATCCACACACTGCTGGGAAGCGCCTGTCTGCAGTATAATTAATGCAGCATATGAATCCACACACTGCTGGGAAGCACCTCTTTGCAATATAATTAATGCAGCTTATGAATCCACACACTGCTGGGAAGCGCCTCTCTGCGGTATAATTAATGCAGCATATGAATCCGCACACTGCTGGGAAGCACCTCTCTGCAGTATAATTAATGCAGCATAAGAATCCACACACTGCTGGGAAGCGCCTCTCTGCAGAATAATTAATGTAGCATATGAATCCGCACACTGCTGGGCACCGCCTCTCTGCAGTATAATTAATGCAGCATATGAATCTGCACACTGCAGAGAGGTGCTTCCCAGCAGTGTGTGGATTCATATGCTGCATTAATTATACTACAGAGAGGCGCTTCCCAGCAGTGTGTGGATTCATATGCTGCATTAATTATACTGCAGAGAGGTGCTTCCCAGCAGTGTGTGGATTCATATGCTGCATTAATTATCCCGCAGAGAGGCGCTTCCCAGCAGTGTGTGGATTCACATGCTGCATTAATTATAGTGCAGAGAGGCGCTTCCCAGCAGTGTGTGGATTCATATGCTGCATTAATTATACTGCAGAGAGGCGCTTCCCAGCAGTGTGTGGATTCAATGCTGCATTAATTATACCGCAGAGAGGCGCTTCCCAGCAGTGTGTGGATTCATATGCTGCATTAATTATACCGCAGAGAGGCGCTTCCCAGCAGTGTGTGGATTCCTGTGCTGCATTAATTATACTGCAGAGAGGTGCTTCCCAGCAGTGTGTGGATTCATATGCTGCATTAATTATACTGCAGAGAGGAGCTTCCCAGCAGTGTGTGGATTCCTGTGCTGCATTAATTATACCGCAGAGAGGTGCTTCCCAGCAGTGTGTGGATTCATATGCTGCATTAATTATACCGCAGAGAGGCACTTCCCAGCAGTGTGCGGATTCATATGCTGCATTAATTATACCGCAGAGAGGCGCTTCCCAGCAGTGTGTGGATTCATATGCTGCATTAATTATACTGCAGAGAGAGGTGCTTCCCCGCAGTGTATGGATTCATATGCCGCATTAATTATACCGCAGAGAGGCGGTTCCCAGCAGTGTGCGGATTCATATACTGCATTAATTATACCGCAGAGAGGCGGTTCCCAGCAGTGTGCGGATTCATATGCTGCATTAATTATACCGCAGAGAGGCGCTTCCCAGCAGTGTGTGGATTCATATGCTGCATTAATTATACTGCAGAGAGGCGCTTCCCAGCAGTGTGCGGATTCATATGCTGCATTAATTATACTGCAGAGAGGCGCTTCCCAGCAGTGTGTGGATTCATATGCTGCATTAATTATACTGCAGAGAGGCGCTTCCCAGCAGTGTGTGGATTCATATGCTGCATTAATTATACTGCAGAGAGGCGCTTCCCAGCAGTGTGTGGATTCATATGCTGCATTAATTATACTGCAGAGAGGCGCTTCCCAGCAGTGTGCGGATTCATATGCTGCATTAATTATACTACAGAGAGGTGCTTCCCAGCAGTGTGTGGATTCATATGCTGCATTAATTATACTGCAGAGAGGTGCTTCCCAGCAGTGTGCGGATTCATATGCTGCATTAATTCTACTGCAGAGAGGCGCTTCCCAGCAGTGTGTGGATTCATATGCTGCATTAATTATACCGCAGAGAGGCGCTTCCCAGCAGTGTGTGGATTCATATGCTGCATTAATTATACTGCAGAGAGAGGTGCTTCCCTGCAGTGTGTGGATTCATATGCCGCATTAATTATACCGCAGAGAGGCGGTTCCCAGCAGTGTGCGGATTCATATGCTGCATTAATTATACCGCAGAGAGGCGCTTCCCAGCAGTGTGTGGATTCATATGCTGCATTAATTATACTGCAGAGGCGCTTTCCAGCAGTGTGTGGATTCATATGCTGCATTAATTATACTGCAGAGAGGCGCTTCCCAGCAGTGTGTGGATTCATATGCTGCATTAATTATAGTGCAGAGAGGCGCTTCCCAGCAGTGTGTGGATTCATATGCTGCATTAATTATACTGCAGAGAGGTGCTTCCCAGCAGTGTGTGGATTCATATGCTGCATTAATTATACTACAGAGAGGCGCTTCCCAGCAGTGTGTGGATTCATATGCTGCATTAATTATACTGCAGAGAGGCGCTTCCCAGCAGTGTGTGGATTCATATGCTGCATTAATTATACCGCAGAGAGGCGCTTCCAGCAGTGTGTGGATTCATATGCTGCATTAATTATACCGCAGAGAGGCGCTTCCCAGCAGTGTGTGGATTCATATGCTGCATTAATTATACCGCAGAGAGGCGCTTCCCAGCAGTGTGTGGATTCATATGCTGCATTAATTATACTGCAGAGAGGCGCTTCCCAGCAGTGTGTGGATTCATATGCTGCATTAATTATAGTGCAGAGAGGCGCTTCCCAGCAGTGTGTGGATTCATATGCTGCATTAATTATACTGCAGAGAGGCGCTTCCCAGCAGTGTGTGGATTCATATGCTGCATTAATTATACTGCAGAGAGGCGCTTCCCAGCAGTGTGGATTCATATGCTGCATTAATTATAGTGCAGAGAGGCGCTTCCCAGCAGTGTGTGGATTCATATGCTGCATTAATTATACTGCAGAGAGGCGCTTCCCAGCAGTGTGTGGATTCATATGCTGCATTAATTATACCGCAGAGAGGCGCTTCCCAGCAGTGTGTGGATTCATATGCTGCATTAATTATACCGCAGAGAGGCGCTTCCCAGCAGTGTGTGGATTCATATGCTGCATTAATTATAGTGCAGAGAGGCGCTTCCCAGCAGTGTGTGGATTCATATGCTGCATTAATAATACTGCAGAGAGGTGCTTCCCAGCAGTGTGTGGATTCATATGCTGCTTTAATTATACTGCAGAGAGGCGCTTCCCAGCAGTGTGTGGATTCATATGCTGCATTAATTATACCGCAGAGAGGCGCTTCCCAGCAGTGTGTGGATTCATATGCTGCATTAATTATACCGCAGAGAGGCGCTTCCCAGCAGTGTGTGGATTCATATGCTGCATTAATTATACAGCAGAGAGGAGCTTCCCAGCAGTGTGTGGATTCATATGCTGCATTAATTATACCGCAGAGAGGCGCTTCCCAGCAGTGTGTGGATTCATATGCTGCATTAAGGCTAGGGTCAGACGAGTGTGATTTCTACGGATGTACGTCAGTACGGAAGACGCAGTAGTGGGTCCGTTTTTTCACTGAAGTTATTTTTGACGGATGTAGGAGGGAAAAATAAATTAAAATGCAAAACCATTTTGTCCGTGAAAAATGCTGGACGTATAAATGCCGTCCGTCTGACCACGTTCCATCACTCACACACAAAGCTATGCAGACCTTGCGGACGCAGCGCACTTTGTGCGGCCGTTCTAGCGGTTGTACGTTCTTGCCTGCCTTGCGTCCGTGGGCCGCGGCCGTTGTGCGTCCGCAGTTCAGTGCGGACGTACTTCGTGTAACGGACTCCGATGGGCTTCCTGTCATGCTATCACGGACGTACGTTTAGGCGCAATCACGGACGTGAATACTACGCTCGTCTGACAGCAGCCTAATTATACTGCAGAGAGGCGCTTCCCGGCATTCACAGGGATGGGGGTGTTCCTCACTGTCTGGATTCACAGGGATGGGGGTGTTCCTCACTGTCTGGATTCACAGGGATGGGGGTGTTCCTCACTGTCTGGATTCACAGGGATGGGGGTGTTCCTCACTGTTTGGATTCACAGGGATGGGGGTGTTCCTCACTGTCTGGATTCACAGGGATGGGGGTGTTCCTCACTATCTGGATTCACAGGGATGGGGGGGCTGTTCCTCACTCATGGGTTATTTTGTATTTTAGGTTGTTGCTTGTTACTCACCTTCCATTTGGCTTTGGCAAAGTTCTTCTCGATCTGAGCGCACACTCCATCCTTTATGTTCTTATCAGATGCAGCGTTCCCCGAAATCCTGGAACGTATGGATCATCACAGGATTAAGCAGAGGTGAGGGATCACATGACCCAAAATCATAACAGAACAAGCAATCGAGGCCGAAATACCAATGTTATGGAGGAAACTTCCAAAATGTACAGAGACAACACAAACCAGCCACAGCGTATCCATCATCTATCAGTCTGTATGTCTGTCCATCTATCTCTGCATCTACTATCTAGCTGTCTGTCTATCCCTCTAGCCATCTGTCTGTCTATCCCTCTAGCCATCTGTCTGTCTATCCCTCTAGCCATCTGTCTGTCTATCCCTCTAGCCATCTGTCTGTCTATCCCTCTAGCCATCTGTCTGTCTATCCCTCTAGCCATCTGTCTGTCTATGCCTCTAGCCATCTGTCTGTCTATCCCTCTAGCCATCTGTCTGTCTATGCCTCTAGCCATCTCTCTGTCTATCCCTCTAGCCATCTGTCTGTCTATGCCTCTAGCCATCTGTCTGTCTATCCCTCTAGCCATCTGTCTGTCTATGCCTCTAGCCATCTGTCTGTCTATCCCTCTAGCCATCTGTCTGTCTATGCCTCTAGCCATCTGTCTGTCTATCCCTCTAGCCATCTGTCTGTCTATGCCTCTAGCCATCTGTCTGTCTATCCCTCTAGCCATCTGTCTGTCTATCCCTCTAGCCATCTGTATCTGTCTGTCTATCCCTCTAGCCATCTGTCTGTCTATCCCTCTAGCCATCTGTCTGTCTATCCCTCTAGCCATCTGTATCTGTCTGTCTATCCCTCTAGCCATCTGTCTGTCTATGCCTCTAGCCATCTGTCTGTCTATCCCTCTAGCCATCTGTCTGTCTATCCCTCTAGCCATCTGTATCTGTCTGTCTATCCCTCTAGCCATCTGTCTGTCTATGCCTCTAGCCATCTGTTTGTCTATCCCTCTAGCCATCTGTCTATCCCTCTAGCTATCTGTATCTGTCTGTCTATCCCTCTAGCCATCTGTATCTGTCTGTCTATCCCTCTAGCCATCTGTCTGTCTATCCCTCTAGCTATCTGTCTGTCTATCCCTCTAGCCATCTGTCTGTCTATCCCTCTAGCCATCTGTATCTGTCTGTCTATCCCTCTAGCCATCTGTCTGTCTATGCCTCTAGCCATCTGTTTGTCTATCCCTCTAGCCATCTGTCTATCCCTCTAGCTATCTGTATCTGTCTGTCTATCCCTCTAGCCATCTGTATCTGTCTGTCTATCCCTCTAGCCATCTGTCTGTCTATCCCTCTAGCTATCTGTCTGTCTATCCCTCTAGCCATCTGTCTGTCTATCCCTCTAGCCATCTGTATCTGTCTGTCTATCCCTCTAGCCATCTGTATCTGTCTGTCTATCCCTGCAGCCATCTGTATCTGTCTGTCTATCCCTGCAGCCATCTGTATCTGTCTGTCTATCCCTGCAGCCATCTGTATCTGTCTGTCTATGCTTCTAGCTATCTGTATCTGTCTGTCTATCCCTGCATCTACTATCTGTATCTATCTCTCTGTCCGTCTGCTGTCTTTCTGTCCATCTATCCCCGCATCTATCAGTCACATAGATTGTATGTACAGTGTAGTTTGTGACAATGTGTTTTAAGTGCTGGGTTTCTGTTCTGAGATGTGATGCATGGCTCACCATTCGTGGCTGATGGCGTCAGCGGCCGTCACCCTCTGGTCCTGTTCCACCTCCATCAGACGAGTCACCAGGTCTTTAGCTGCGGAAAGTAGGCAGACGTCACAATAAACGCACGAGGTGTAAGTCTTTATCTTTAAAATGCAGATCTTTCAATCTGTAGACTCGGCGCTACTGGTACACTAGATCTCCCATAATGCTCTGCTGGGCACAGCCAGGTACCCTTACCCTGTATAGTGATGTGAAGCTATATATTATCAACACTCAGATACTGTAACATTAGAGATCATGAAACACATAGCATCATTAAGCATTGATTAAATATTTCCCCTAAAGCAGAATAAAAGGCAGCTACACATTAGAGGGATATTTGCTGGGGGGTCCGGTGTAATGGCAGGAGTTGGGGGGGTGAGAAGAGGTCAGGACTGGTTAGAGATAACCAAGGAAGAGGCTTAACACAAGGCATGTCTCTCCATGACCGTGACCAGAGAGTTTATTCTAGATCAGAAGTCGCCACCTTGACCCTACAGATGTTTTGGGACTACACGAGGCTGAGCTATGCAAACAAGTGACTGAGGATCATGGGAGATGTAGTTTCAAAACATCTGGAGGGCCGAGATGCTGAGCCCTGATCTAGAGTGTCGATGCGTTAAAGAAAGGGGGTAAAGATGGGGCGTTCTGTGCCAGACTCGTTGCTCGATTAACCATCGTCCAAGCCTAAACCTCTTTACCTGCAGGAGAGATATCATCCCAATATGGCGAGTCAAACTCATAATCTCCGTGCAGGATCTTCCGGAACAAGTTCTTGTCGTGGTTCTCGTAGTCCTCCTCTTCCATCTCGTCATAAAACGGAGGGTTTCCAGAAAGTCTGCAGAAACAACATGTCAGGGCTCAGTAAAGCTGCGGCTGTGATACATGTAGGTTACATTATATGATGGTTATAGGATTATTATTTATATAGCGCCAGCATATTCTGCAGCGCTGTGGATATGATTAGTTTTTGCACTCTATGGGCAATATTCCAAAGTTGGTGCCAACTTAACCAGAGCTGTTGTAAACATATCAACTCCATAGACTATGGGCTCTATTCCCTAGTGGACACTAGTTCAGATATGTAAGTGTTAACGTCAGAATAAGTGACATTAACGCACATTCTATGTGTGTTTATACGTCTGCAGCGCTACATTCTATGTGTGTTTATACGTCTGCAGCGCTACATTCTATGTGTGTTTATACGTCTGCTGTGCTACATTCTATGTGTGTTTATACGTCTGCAGTGCTACATTCTATGTCTATAGCGCTACATTCTATGTCTATAGCGCTACATTCTATGTGTGTTTATACGTCTGCAGCGCTACATTCTATGTGTTTATACGTCTGCAGCGCTACATTCTATGTGTGTTTATACGTCTGCTGTGCTACATTCTATGTGTGTTTATACGTCTGCAGTGCTACATTCTATGTCTATAGCGCTACATTCTATGTGTGTTTATACGTCTGCAGCGCTACATTCTATGTGTTTATACGTCTGCAGCGCTACATTCTATGTGTGTTTATAGGTCTGCAGCGCTACATTCTATGTGTGTTTATACGTCTGCAGCGCTACATTCTATGTGTGTTTATACGTCTGCAGCGCTACATTCTATGTGTGTTTATATGTCTGCAGCACTATATTCTATGTGTGTTTATAATCTAATCTCCCTAGGATTTTAGTTTAGGGTTGCCAGATTGGCCATGTTTTCCTGGACACATATAATTTATTCATGCTGATGGGCAGTGCATGAAAAATGCCACCCCGCAGCCTGTAGAATCCATACACTGCAGGGAAGAAATCAGAAAAGATTTCCAGGTGAACTGCCTTGATATCCTTCCTACAGCATATGAATTATACATGTTGCAGGGCAGCACTTTCCCTGTGCTCCCCTCCGCATGAAATAATAGTATGTGTCCAGGAAAACACGGCCAATCTGGAAACCCAGTCTTAGATCCTCTCAATGAAGCAATGAAGACTTTATCCAGACTTCAGGTTATAAGTCTGGCGTCTCTCCGGCTGCCGCCGCCGCCGATGTACATCGCCTGGGTTATACTTTACTCACAGTATGTACATAATGACTCCAATCGCCCAGCAGTCTACAGGTCGCCCGTATCTTTGCCGTGCAACCACCTCAGGGGCTGGAATAAGAAAATGTGAGACTCAGAACCTTCAATGGTTAAACACAAGGAAACCATCATTCCATACATTTTGTAACTTTCACAAACATATGTAATGGTTTTGTTGTGGTGAAGGTAAATATACGGTACATTTTTGGGAACTACATTTCCCAAGATGCTCACTCACCCATTAGGCTAGGGTCAGACTAACGCATCTTTCGCGTTGTCCGTGAAAAAGTGCGTTCGAATGAATGGATGCATTTTTTCACGGAATACGCGATAGCGGTCATACGATGCGCATTTTCGTCCGTGATTTTGTACGGATCATCAATAAAACACTTTATGTGTCTGGACGTTATGTTAGCCGGACATTAGCAGCGTCTGACGTCTCCTAATCACGCAAACACGCCGCTAGTGGACGCAGCGCACTCTGTACGTCAGTACTAGCGGTTTGACTTTCTCGAAAAAATGTGTTTGTTTGCCACTTGCGTTGCGCGGCCGCACTTTTGTGCGGCCGTTCTTCGTATGCAGCCCGGCATTGGACATCATTTGCTGCTAGCACGGCCGTGATTTAGTGCGGTTAAACGCACGTTAAAACTGCTTTCGTCTGACCTTAGCCTTAGACTGACTGAACCACATGGGAAATGTAGTTCCCCAAACATCAGGGAGCCAAGGTTGCAGACCCCTGATCTAGACCAAATATCAGATTTGGAAAGTGAGATAAATGGGAGAATTTTTCTGGTTTGGCTATTTTGAACATGGATTTTTCACTTCTCCCGTCAATTCTCCTGAGGTTCACCTGATAAATAATAGTTTCCCTATTCTATACATATAAAAGGTTATCGAAAAATACCACTTAGTTAATAAGCCCTTTTCATAAATAAATGTAACTGTAGACTACTTGCTGTAGAAGGTCTCCCCCTTCCCCCTCCCCTTTCTATGACCATACTATGACACGTGACTCTGGGCATAAGAATGTCTTTGTCTAAATCTAAAAGTTAAATGTAAACCATATATGGTAACAGTGTCGACCGTGCTAATTATCTATGACATTGAGAATAGTCTTGTTAGATTTTAATTTCCTGTATGAAATATAATAAATATTTTGTCTTAAAGCCTGTTCTGATAAAATGGGCTGTGAAATTCCCCCCCTCCATTTTGATTGTCAAATTCTGTATGTAGACAGTCTTTTCCTACATAGGTTGTTGGCCTGCAGGAATTTAGCTACATTTGCTGTTTTTGTCTTTGTTACATGATGTAGAAATGTATCTGCTCTGATTGGCTGTTATATCACATTCCTATGTGGGGTGGATAGGAATCTCTTTTCTATAACGAACGTTTCTATTGGATGTTGAAATAATAAACTGTTCTGACTATCATTTTGATATTCAGACGTGAAACGGCCATATCCCGGTGTGGTTGGTTTTACTGTCTCCTCTGATCAGAGCGCAGCGTTTTACTTCATTTTTGATATATGAGCAAGAAATGACAGACTATTTGGGATTCCAATTATGGTAATTATAATAGGAAAATAGTTTTGTTTGTTTAAAGTTATAATTTAACAATTCTTTTGGCTTGTAATCTGAGATCTTCTGTATGTCCTAATCTTCAATAAAAGAACTGACCTAACAAAGGAATACCAGATATTTGAAGAACAAACTCTGCGTCTGTTGTCTTCATTTATCTCCGCTAGCGCTGCGCCGAGCCGTGCTTTACATGATGGATTTAAGAGAATACAGAAATCTTCTAATTTGTATGTTTTGATAACTATGAATGAATTACTTTGAACATCACCTTTATTGTAAGATTATCTGGACTTTGGACTTTACCGATAACATATATATTGAATATTATTATATTACATTACTTGTGGGGGAAGCTATTTGGTTAAATGAAGACCTGTGTCCATCCATTGGCAGGATACGGTGTAGTGTACATGGTCATCCTGGGTCCGCCCTATCGACCTGATCTACTAAGACACGGATCCAATTCCAGGCCTGTATACATTGTAGCCATTGCCTTGTTTATGTTCTGTTTCCTCAATCTGCAACTTGGCCATCGAAAGGGCTGTAAAACTCGCTACATTTTCCCCAAGCCTGTACAGGAGATGCCAAGTGTGGGCTCCTTACCCAGATACTCCGGGGTCCCGCATGGCTCCTTGATCAGACTGGTCTCCACTTTGGCCAAATGGAAATCACTGATGACTATTTTGGAATTCTTCATTCGGTTGAAATACAGCAGGTTCTCCAGCTGGCAGGAGGCCGAGCGAAAACACGAGAAAATGGACCAAAAAAAACAAAAAGAATACATTTTATATAAGTATATACACTATGAAGCAGGTACCACAGGGTGTCAGACATTTAGTCTTTGGTTTGGATGGATTCAAATTCAGACAAAAAAATTCAAATTCAGCAATTTGGCAAATTCGATCGATCCAAATTGTTGCCAATTTCCGAACAGAATCGGTTTCTCAATAAAAAAAATTAATTTGATTGGAATTTTTCCAATTTTAATTTGGCCCCATCCAAACGTAGTCAGATCTATTGGGATTTAATCCAATTATTAAGAAACAAAAGAACCGGCTGGGTGGAGTCGAGGTGACATCACTGCTCTATAATCTTGGAGACTCGGTTCAAATCCCAGCAAGAGCACGTCTACAGTAAGTGTCCTAACCCCAATCATAAAAACACACAAACTTTAACTCTAACCAGGCAAGACACCTAACGGTACATACTAGCCACCCAGGACATACTTGAAAGCGAGAGAAATCTGAATGTATCCTTCCTGGTAAATACTTTCTCAAATCATCAAACCCTAATCCTCATCAAACAAGCATGAACTGTGACCTGAACCCTAATAAATAATTTATAATAATAATATAGGAAAAACTGTAACCGTAACCATAGCCCTAACCCCAATAATAAAAACAAAGAAACTGTAACCATAGCCCTAACTCCAATCATAAAAACACACAGAAACTGTAACCATAGCCCTAACCCCAATAATAAAAACAAAGAAACTGTAACCATAGCCCTAACCCAATCATAAAAACAAAGACACTAACCATAGCCCTAACCCCAATCATAAAAACACAGAACAAAACCCAGAAACTGTAACCATAGCCCTAACCCCAATCATAAAAACACACAGAAACTGTAACCATAACCCTAACCCCAATCATAAAACCACACAGAAACTGTAACCATAGCCCTAACCCCAATCATAAAAACAAAGACACTAACCATAGCCCTAACCCCAATCATAAAAACACAGAACAAAACCCAGAAACTGTAACCATAGCCCTAACCCCAATAATAAAAACAAAGAAACTGTAACCATAGCCCTAACTCCAATCATAAAAACACACAGAAACTGTAACCATAGCCCTAACCCCAATAATAAAAACAAAGAAACTGTAACCATAGCCCTAACCCAATCATAAAAACAAAGACACTAACCATAGCCCTAACCCCAATCATAAAAACAAAGAAACTGTAACCATAGCCCTAACCCCAATCATAAAAACACACAGAAACTGTAACCATAGCCCTAACCCAATCATAAAAACACAGAAACTGTAACCATAGCCCTAACCCCAATCATAAAAACACACAGAAACAGTAACTCTTTTATTTTTTATTATAAAGTATTTTACCAGGAAGGATACATTGAGATTTCTCTCGTTTTCAAGTAAGGTCTGATCTTAGCCATAAATAAACATATAGGGTTATTCAAAGAGAATCGAAAAGTCATCGCACGTTCGGTGACTTTTCGTTCTCTTCAATTCGATACGATTTGGCGAACCCATTTTGGCGACCCTGCGGTGTATTCAGCAAGCACCACAGGGCCCCCGAATTGCAGGGAAAAGCCGCCGCAAACCCTTACGAACACTCACCGCAAAACCCAGGCGAATGCACACCGAAACCGGCAAAAACATCTGGATTAACCCCGCCGAACACGCCGGAGAAACCCGAGTAGGAGCCAATCACAGCGCAGAACAGCCGCCGGAAAAACTCGACACGCAGACGAATGGAGTGGGAAAAAAAACAGTACGTTTGAATGTTTGAAAAGTGAAACGCTGTTTGTAAAGAAACTACTGAGTGAAAATGCCTGGAATTTACATATAAAATCCAATAAATGATAATAAAGAGGGCTGTCACAGAAAATGAACAAACGTTTAAAAAAAATCCTGAAAAATGCTTAAAAGAGCCTAAAAAAATCTATAAATAAAGAGACTTTTTGCTGCAGAATTTTATAATAAACGGTTTATTAGATATTGGATTAAAACGGGAATATTTTTAACATTGAAACCTATGGGATTTGCCTGAATAAACCTGTCGAATGAAACCACCGAATGGCAAGGCAATTCGGCAACTTTTCACTGCTGGTTTGTGTTCTCTGAATAGACGAAGCATTGCTTCTCTATGGGGATTCACTGCCCTCGAACAGGGACCGAACAGGCACCGTATGTGCAGGCAATTCGCCAGGATTTGGCGAATTGCCTGCTCTCTGAATAGCCGAATGGCCAGGGAAGGTAACCGTACACTGAATTTCAGCATTCGGTTACCTTTCGGCAGCTATTCGGATCTCTTTGGAGCTAATGTTTCTATCAGGGTTATTCAATCGGCTATTTTTACGTTTTATGCTGTGTGCAGTTGTGAATGGCATGAAAAGACCTGCCCCTGCACTTTAAGTCATTTCGCACTTATTTGTATTATTCGTATTTATTTATTTTTGAGTATTATTTTCTTTTTTATTAAACACATTTTAGGTTGTTTTTTTTCTGTGTACCACACAGCGATTCCAAATATTGGAAATGTCCAAATGGATCAAACGCTCCCAATATGTCTGAATTGCCTCGAAAGCCCCCCCCCATATTCCGAATTGGCGGAGTCTGACTCTTTTGGAATCCAATATTTTTGGATTATGAAATAATCCCAACCGGACAGAAGTTTACACCTTGCATGAGATTTTGACGCTTTTTATGCAAACATAGTGAGGAACGCTGAGAGCTCATTCGTCTGTTGTATGGTCTCACCTTGAGGTTCCTGTGCACGATGCGCAGTGAGTGCAGGTAGGCCACGGCCTCGAGGACCTGCCGGATGACGTTACTCGTATCTCGCTCTGAATAGTAACCTTGATCCAAAATCCAATCAAAAACCTCTCGTCCGGACGCTCTGCAAGGGAAGGGCCGCAAGAAACGTGTGAAGCTACAAGTTTTATGATGAAGAAAAGAATAATGTCACAGCAGCTGATCACTCGGTCTGTGAAAGGGCACGGGACAGGAGCTACAGCTCCAACAGCCCCAACACTACTGCAGCCCCGCCGGATTCAGCATGTCTCCCCATGCACATAACTCTATTACAGGGACACTACCATGTACATAAGCTGCAACTAGATTACTTGTGCATTACAAAAACCACTTTATAAAACACACGATAAAACACATTATTAAATCACATTATAAAACACATTATAAAGCGCATTATAAAACACTTTATAAACACATTATAAAACACATGCTGCTGTTGTTTTTTCTTTGTTTGAAGTAATTTTAATTTTTAAAATAAAAAAAAAATAAAGTTAGGTTTTTCTCTCCTGTTGCCATTTTGTGGATTTTTTCCCATGGTGCAACATTTACCAAAATCTTATGGCAAGTCTCGCTTTACAGCTGTGGTATAGGATAGAAGGAGGGAATGTTTAGGCAAGGCTACAGGGGATCTATTGTGTTGTTTAAGCTACCTGAGATAAGAGATGGCAGCTGAATGAGATCCGAGAGTGGGTTAACAACACTGGATACTACCCTCTGTCATTTACATATATACATTGTAGACAACGTCAAGGCTGGGTCCTGTATGGGCGCTATGTTTCACCCCTATCCGGGTTGTGGTCCCTTTAAGGACAACCACAGGGTTAACCTCACAAGAAGAGGTTTAAAGGTCAGCAGCTCCCAGAGAGGATTGTGGGAGTTAACGAGAAAGTAATCAGCTGTAGCTGTGCGCAAACACGAGACTTGCAGAACCTATATTCCTGGGAAAGGATTCGCCCCCAGGTTTGGGACTTTTGTACGAGTTGGTGATCCACCATTAGTTTCTGTTATTTTGTGCTGAAGACAAGCGTGTGTTTTTTATGTTAACACTTTGATTGCCCTGAAAGGGGAAATAAAGCGGTTTTGTTTTGCTCAAGACGTTGTGCGCGTGTTCTGTGGGCTCCCCAACCATCACAACTTATATCCCACACAATGCAAGTCAAGAGGTTGACTTTCTGGCCTTCCGACCCATTCACTCCATTCTATGGCCAAAGCCACACCGTGAGGAGCAACCGGTGCAAAATACCGTGGGGGGGGGGCAGGTTCCAACACAAAATATCACACCATGGATTCACACAGTGACTCGTTCTTGTGGTAGTGGCTGGGGTTGCCAGATTGGCCATGTTTTCCTGGACACAAAATTTATTTATGTTGATGTGTTGTTTGTGAAAGAATGCCACCCGGCCGCAACATGTATAATCCATACGCTGCAGTAAGCATAGGGGAACATATGTTCTCAGTGAGAAGTTCAAAGGTTTCACAAAGGAATATTTAAACTAGGAGGGGGGAGAAAAGGGTAAAAAACAATCTGCCCGATTGTCCCCCAAAACTAAATCGGAGGGTGAAAGCAACATGCGAGGTAAAAAATGACAAGCTCAGAGTCGTGTCTATAAATGCTCGCAGTTTAGTCAATAAAATCAATGAACTGGAGGCAATGATGGCAGCTGAAAAAGTAGATTTAGTGGCGGTTACTGAGACATGGTTCAGTGAGAAAAATAACTGGGACATAACAATACCGGGGTACTCTTTATATAGAAAAGACAGAGAAGGTAGGAAAGGAGGAGGAGTGGCCCTGTATGTGAAAAACAACATAAAAACGAACCAAATAAAAGTGAGCGAGGTGAACATAGAGTCAGTTTGGGTTACGCTAACATTTGGCAATCATACAGTAGCTCGTGTAGGTGTGATCTATAGACCCCCTGGACAAGTAGAAGAGCTAGATAATCTGCTGCTTGAGGAAATAGCCAAAATGGCAATGAAGGGGGAAGTTATTATCATGGGGGACTTTAATCTTCCTGATGTGAACTGGAAAACCAAAACAGCTGGGTGCACCAGGAGTACAAATATTCTAAACTCCCTACTGGGATTATCTCTAACACAAGTAGTTGAGGAGCCGACCCGTAAAGAGGCCATATTGGATTTAATACTCACAAATGGAGGTTTGGTATCAGACGTTGTTGTAGGTGACAGTTTGGGATCTAGTGATCACCAGTCAGTGTGGTTTAATATAAGAACAGGGATGGAGCCGCACCACACAAAAACAAAAGTTTTAGACTTTAAAAAAACAGATTTTTCTAAAATGAGATTTTGTGGGAAGGAGTCATTATCAGACTGGAGGAGTTTAAAGGGAGTCCAGGAGAAATGGGATTATTTAAAGGAAGCATTATTGAAGGCCACAGGCAATTGCATTTGGCTTGTTAGCAAAAACAAAAAAGGGAAGAAACCACTGTGGTACTCTGCAGAAGTGGCCAAAATAGTGAAGAACAAAAGATAGCATTCAATAATTATAAAAAAACTCCAAGTGAAGAAGATAGGCAAACCTATAAGATTAGGCAGAAAGAGGCAAAGCAATTTATAAGAACTTCCAAAGCACACGCAGAAGAGAAAATAGCTCAGTCAGTAAAAAAGGGGGACAAAACATTTTTTAGATACATAAACGAGAAAAGAAAAGTAAAACAAGGATTAGTTAGATTAAAAACAAAGGAAGGAAGGTATGTAGAAGAGGATAAAAGTCTCGCTGACTGCCTCAATGAATATTTTTGTTCAGTCTTTGCAGAAGAAAAGGAAGGAAAGGGACCTCAGTTAGGAGGAAACACTAAAGAGACATTTACATATGAGTTTACAGAGGAGGAGGTTCTACAGCAGCTGTCTAAAATAAAGACAAATAAGTCAATGGGGCCTGATGGGATCCACCCTAAATTATTAAAAGAGCTCAGTGGTGTAATAGCAAAACCGTTAACAGATTTATTTAACCAATCCTTGTTAACGGGAGTCGTCCCAGAAGACTGGAAATTAGCAAATGTTGTGCCCATTTACAAGAAGGGTAGTAGGGAGGAATCGGGGAACTATAGGCCAGTTAGTCTTACGTCAGTAGTAGGGAAATTAATGGAAACCATGTTAAAGGAAAGGATTGTTGAGCATCTAAAAACACATAGATTACAAGATCAGAAACAACATGGGTTTACCTCAGGGAGATCATGCCAAACTAATCTTTTTGATTGGGTAACACAAATAATAGACACAGGTGGTGCAGTAGACATTGCTTATTTAGACTTCAGTAAGGCTTTTGATACTGTTTCGCATAGAAGGCTTATCAATAAATTGCAATCTTTGAGCTTGGATTCCAATATTGTTGAATGGATTAGGCAGTGGCTGAGTGACAGGCAACAGAGGGTTGTGGTAAATGGAGTTTATTCGGCGCAAGATCTTGTTACCAGTGGGGTACCTCAGGGGTCAGTACTTGAACCCATTCTCTTTAATATTTTTATTAGTGATATTGCAGAAGGTATTAATGGAAAAGTATGTATTTTTGCTGATGACACAAAGATTTGCAACAGGGTTGACGTTCCTGGAGGGATCAGCCAAATGACAAATGATTTAGGTAAACTAAAAAAGTAGTGGGAGCTGTGGCAATTGAGTTTTACTGTGGATAAGTGCAAGATAATGCACCTGGGACGTAAAAACCCAAGGGCTGAATATAGAATATTTGATACAGTCCTAACCTCAACATCTGAGGAAAGGGAATTAGGGGTTATTATTTTAGAGGATCTAAGGGTAAGTAGTCAATGTAATAGAGCAGCAGGAAATGCTGGCAGAATGCTTGGAAATGCTGGCAGAATGCTTGGTTGTGTAGGGAGAGGTATTAGCAGTAGGAAAAGGGAAGTGCTCATGCCACTGTACAGAGCACTGGTGAGACCTCACTTGGAGTACTGTGTGCAGTACTGGAGACCGTATCTCCAGAAGGATATAGACATCTTAGAGAGAGTTCAGAGAAGGGCTACTAAAATGGTGTACGGCTTGAAGGAGAAAAGTTACCAGGAAAGGCTTAATGATCTTAACATGTACAGCTTGGAAAAAAGACGAGACAGAGGAGATATGATAGAAACATTTAAATACGTAAAGGGAATCCACAAGGTAGAGGAAGGGAGTATATTTAAAAGGAAACAAAGTAGCAAAACAAGAGGACATAGTCTTAGATTAGAGGGGCAAAGGTTTAAAAGTAACATCAGGAAGCATTATTTTACTGAGAGGGTGGTGGATACATGGAACAGTCTTCCAGTAGAAGTGGTAGAGGCCAAAACAGTAATTGAATTTAAGCAAGCATGGGATAGGCATAAGGCTATCCTAAACAAAAGATAAATCCAGGTAAAGTATCCATGTAATTGGGCGACTAGATGGGCCGAAAGGTTCTTATCTGCTGACATTTTTCTATGTTTCTATGTAAGCGCTCAAGAAGGAATCCCAGGTGAACTGACTTTAGTTCCTTCCTGCAGCATATGAATTATACGTGTTGCAGGGCAGCACTTTTCCCTGTGCTCCCACTCTGCATGAAATAGTGATATGTGTCCAGAGAAACATGGCAGATCTGGCAACCCTAGTAGTGACCCTTTTAATACACTTGTCATGTGCTGCCCTTTTTGGTATGGAGGAGAGGCAGAGGGATCTCGCGGGATAGAAGAAGAGGGATCTCGCGGGATAGAGGCAGAGGGATCTCGCAGGGGATGCAGGCAGAGGGATCTCGCAGGGGATAGAGGCAGAGGGATCTTGCAGGGGATAGAGGCAGAGGGATCTCGCAGGGGATAGAGGTAGAGGGATCTCGCAGGGGATAGAGGCAGAGGGATCTCGCAGGGGATAGAGGCAGAGGGATCTCGCAGGGGATGCAGGTAGAGGGATCTCGCAGGGGATGCAGGCAGAGGGATCTCGCAGGGGATACAGACAGAGGGATCTCGCAGGGGACGCAGGCAGAGGGATCTCGCAGGGGATGCAGGCAGAGGGATCTCCCAGGGATGCAGGCAGAGGGATCTTGCAGGGGACACAGGCAGAGGGATCTCCCAGGGGACGCAGGCAGAGGGATCTCGCAGCGGACGCAGGCAGAGGGATCTCGCAGGGGATACAGGCAGAGGGATCTCACAGGGGATACAGGCAGAGGGATCTTGCAGAGGACGCAGGTAGCAGCATATAGTAATACCGGAAGAAACGCACACAGCGATTCTGTTTTACAGCTCGGTTTTGGGGTAAAGGCTGAGCTCTGAGCTGTGAGAACGTGACAGGGAAGTAGATCAGTAAGAGGCACCTTGAGAAACATCAGACTGAATAAAAGAACAGAAACAAAGCCTAAAGAACAAAAAAAAACCCGTCTGTAATCTGAAAGATTCTGCCATCTGGGACTCCCAAAATGTAATCCCCAAAAATTACAAGATGCTGACAAATCTGATCTCTACGGATAGGATTAGCGGGAGCGCACGCGGCGGCGCTGTCTGCGTCTGCTCAGGTTTTAAACTTTGTCTACATCTTACATGAACGCAGGTGCTCAGAAAAATGGACGACACCCCCCAAAAAATTCAATAAACAGAGATAACATGACAATGTAAAAGACCCCGAAACCCCTTCACTCCGCGGCTATTCCATAACTCCTCCACCTTTTCGAACCATCTTGAAGTAACCCCTTCACTGCCAAGAACTTTTTGTTAAACATTTCTATCATAACATTTATTTGAAACACGGGATGCGAAGTTATCGATTTAATAGAAGGTAAAATAGAAATGTTACAGAGAAATTCTCCTGAGATCGTTATGAAAATTATGTAAAGTTTCTCTTTTTAAAGTTTCATGTATTCATTTATCCTTTACAGAAATATCACTGGGATGAAAGGTTGTAAACTCTAGATGGCGTCCCTTATCTGGCAGAGTGTCACACGAGGTCTGCATTATCAGCATACAGGCAGATGCAGTAAATGTGCTGCAGACAGATAATAAAATGGTGAGATCTACTGCTTATGGGGGTTTGTAGTGATCAGAATGAGATTAGCAATATAATATCTGTATGTGCTGCATAATGCCTGTGTGTGGCAATTACAGCAACACCTTGTATCTGTATGTGCTGCATAATGCCTGTGTGTGGCAATTACAGCAACACCTTGTACCTGTATGTGCTGCATAATGCCTGTGTATGGCAATTACAGCAACACCTTGTATCTGTATGTGCTGCATAATGCCTGTGTATTGCAATTACAGCAACGCCTTGTATCTGTATGTGCCGCATAATGCCTGTGTATGGCAATTACAGCAACGCCTTGTATCTGTATGTGCTGCATAATGCCTGTGTATGGCAATTACAGCAACACCTTGTATCTGTTTGTGCTGCATAATGCCTGTGTATGGCAATTACAGCAACACCTTGTATCTGTATGTGCTGCATAATGCCTGTGTATTGCAATTACAGCAACGCCTTGTATCTGTATGTGCCGCATAATGCCTGTGTATGGCAATTACAGCAACGCCTTGTATCTGTATGTGCCACATAATGCCTGTGTACAGTGGCGTAGCGTGGGGGGGCAGGGGGGGCCGTGGCCCCGGGCGCAGTTTTGTTAGGGGTGCATAATTTCTTTTGAAATTATGCGCCCCTAAAACTTGTGGCCCGACTGACCCGCCGGGCCCTCGGGCGCCGCCCAAGGGCCCGCGGGTTGAGGGGACCCAGATGCCGGGCAGCGGGAGTGCCTGCCGGCTGCCCGGTCCTGAACAGTGAGTCGAGTCCGTCCTGTTGATTGAAGGGGCCTGCGTGCAGGCGCAGGTCACGTGGTCCGTCTAATCAGGTGGTACTGAGTCTCTGTACCACCTGACTGACCGGACCGCGTGACCTGCGCACGCACGCAGCCGCCTCCCCTTCAATCAACAGGACGGACTCGACTCACTGTTCAGTACCGGGCAGCCGGCAGGCACTCCCGCTGCCCGGGAGCTGGGGCAATATCCAGGTGAGAGCTGGGGCATATCCATGAGCTGGGGCAAATCCATGTGCTGGGGGGCAAATCCATGTGCTGGGGAATATCCATGAGCTGGGGGGCAAATCCATGAGCTGGGGGGCAAATCCATGAGCTGGGGCATATCCATGAGCTGGGGCAAATCCATGAGCTGGGGCAAATCCATGTGCTGGGGCAAATCCATGTGCTGGGGAATATCCATGAGCTGGGGGGCAAATCCATGTGCTGGGGAAAATCCATGTGCTGGGGCAAATCCATGAGCTGGGGCATATCCATGTGCTGGGGGGCAAATCCATGAGCTGGGGCAAATCCATGAGCTGGGGGGCAAATCCATGAGCTGGGGAATATCCATGAGCTGGGGCAAATCCATGAGCTGGGGCATATCCATGTGCTGGGGCAAATCCATGTGCTGGGGAATATCCATGAGCTGGGGGGCAAATCCATGAGCTGGGGCAAATCCATGTGCTGGAGCAAATCCATGTGCTGGGGCAAATCCATGAGCTGGGGCATATCCATGTTCTGGGGGCAAATCCATGTGCTGGGGGGCAAATCCATGAGCTGGGGCAAATCCATGAGCTGGGGGCAAATCCATGAGCTGGGGAATATCCATGAGCTGGGGGGCAAATCCATGAGCTGGGGCAAATCCATGAGCTGGGGGGGCAAATCCATGAGCTGGGGCAAATCCATGAGCTGGGGGGCAAATCCATGAGCTGGGGCAAATCCATGAGCTGGGGCATATCCATGTGCTGGGGCAAATCCATGAGCTGGGGCAAATCCACGAGGTGCTGGGGCAAATCCGTGTGCTGGGGCAAATGTGTGAGCTGGGGCAAATCCGTGAGCTGGGGCAAATCCATGTGTGAGCTGGGGCAAATCCATGTGTGAGCTGGGGCAAATCCATGAGATGGGGCAAATCCATGTGTGAGCTGGGGCAATATCCATGTGAGAGCTGGGGCAATATCGATAACGTGTCCACAGGTTGGGGGGGGCGCACAATTCTTGGCTGGCCCCGGGCGCTGACAACCCACGCTACGCCACTGCCTGTGTATGGCAATTACAGCAACACCTTGTATCTGTATGTGCCGCATAATGCCTGTGTATGGCAATTATAGCAACACCTTGTATCTGTATGTGCTGCATAATGCCTGTGTATGGCAATTACAGCAACACCTTGTATCTGTATGTACTGCATAATGCCTGTGTATGGCAATAACAGCAACACCTTGTATCTGTATGTGCTGCATAATGCCTGTGTATGGCAATTACAGCAACACCTTGTATCTGTATGTGCTGCATAATGCCTGTGTATGGCAATTACAGCAACACCTTGTATCTGTATGTGCTGCATAATGCCTGTGTATGGCAATTACAGCAACACCTTGTATCTGTACTGTACAGGGATTTACACTCATCATTATAACCCCCTGAATCTTATCCCTGTACAGCAGCAACTGACCCCACAGCTCTCCCTGAATTCTGACAAATCCCTGGCTGCTGGAATGCTGGAGTAAATTTTCTTGAGCTTTTTGCTACAGTGAGGTTTGGGGATCAGTTACGTGCAGCTTCTTTACAGTAATACAGGAAGGGAATTGCACTGGGAATTTTGCTTCTTCAGTGGGCAGACTAATCTTGCTTTAAGTAGGTATGTAAAAGGGTCTTGATGTGCCACTGAGTGCTTTTCAAGGGTTAAAAAGGTTAATTATATATTTACAGCGTGTGTATATATATATATATATATATGACATTAGTAACAGTTTTAAAAGCACTGAAAATCTCATACGATTAATTTGTTTGTTCTGGTCTGGGTTTGCAGATTTCTGATCGTTACTAGGTTTTTATAACATTTGTGTCGTGGTGGATGTGGCCCGCGCTGGGCCGCGTTCCATACAGGGAGGCGAGCGTTGTGTTTTGTCCTCCCGCATGTAAACCTGTCACATGATGCAGTTAAAGCACTGGTAAACGTGTTTTTAGTCCGGCTCGCGGCTTATCGAGGATCTTACTGCCGCTATTATTTCACATTAAAAAAAGAATAAAAGTCCAGATTTTTTATTGGATTTTCTGGAAGATTAAAGTTGAATTTAATGGCAGAACACGACGATCCGGGACGGGGCTTTGTGAAAGTTGGACGGAATGTGAAGCATTACATGGAATAAAGAGAGATTACAAACATAAATATCTATCACTCGCTTAATCATAAAGCCCTGACATGACGCTCCGTAACCCCCCCAAAAAAAACACAACTTCACATGGGAGACAAATGTACAAACTTAATGTAACCAGCCCCGTATGAGAACCGATGCGTGCAGCGCTGCAGAATATGCCGGCGCTACATAAATTTAATAATGTGATGGCAGAATATTCCGGCTATAATAGTTACTATGAGATAACAGAATGTTCCGGATATAATAGTTACTTTGTGATAACAGAATGTTCCGGATATAATAGTTACTATGAGATAACAGAATATTCCGGATATAATAGTTACTATGAGATAACAGAATGTTCCGGATATAATAGTTACTTTGTGATAACAGAATGTTCCGGATATAATAGTTACTATGGGATAACAGAATATTCCGGATATAATAGTTACTATGGGATAACAGAATATTCCGGATATAATAGTTACTATGGGATAACAGAATATTCCGGATATAATAGTTACTATGGGATAACAGAATATTCCGGATATAATAGTTACTATGAGATAACAGAATATTCCGGATATAATAGTTACTATGGGATAACAGAATATTCCGGATATAATAGTTACTATGGGATAACAGAATATTCCAGATATAATAGTTACTATGAGATAACAGAATATTCCGGATATAATAGTTACTATGTGATAACAGAATATTCCGGATATAATAGTTACTATGGGATAACAGAATATTCCGGATATAATAGTTACTATGGGATAACAGAATATTCCGGATATAATAGTTAATATGGGATAACAGAATATTCCGGATATAATAGTTACTATGGGATAACAGAATATTCCGGATATAATAGTTACTATGGGATAAAACTGATAACAGAATATTCCGGATATAATAGTTACTATGTGATAACAGAATATTCCGGATATAATAGTTACTATGGGATAACAGAATATTCCGGATATAATAGTTACTTTGTGATAACAGAATGTTCCGGATATAATAGTTACTATGGGATAACAGAATATTCCGGATATAATAGTTACTATGGGATAACAGAATATTCCAGATATAATAGCTACTATGGGATAACAGAATATTCCGGATATAATAGTTAATATGGGATAACAGAATATTCCGGATATAATAGTTACTATGGGATAACAGAATATTCCGGATATAATAGTTAATATGGGATAACAGAATATTCCGGATATAATAGTTACTATGGGATAACAGAATATTCCGGATATAATAGTTACTATGGGATAACGGAATATTCCGGATATAATAGTTACTATGGGATAACAGAATATTCCGGATATAATAGTTACTATGGGATAACAGAATATTCTGGATATAATAGTTACTTTGTGATAACAGAATATTCCGGATATAATAGTTACTATGGGATAACAGAATATTCCGGATATAATAGTTACTATGAGATAACAGAATATTCTGGATATAATAGTTACTATGTGATAACAGAATATTCCGGATATAATAGTTACTATGTGATAACAGAATTTTCCGGATATAATAGTTACTATGGGATAACGGAATATTCCGGATATAATAGTTACTATGGGATAACAGAATATTCCGGATATAATAGTTACTATGGGATAACAGAATATTCCGGATATAATAGTTACTATGGGATAACAGAATATTCCGGATATAATAGTTACTATGGGATAACGGAATATTCCGGATATAATAGTTACTATAGGATAACAGAATATTCCGGATATAATAGTTACTATGGGATAACAGAATATTCCGGATATAATAGTTACTTTGTGATAACAGAATATTCCGGATATAATAGTTACTATGAGATAACAGAATATTCTGGATATAATAGTTACTATGGGATAACAGAATATTCCGGATATAATAGTTACTATGGGATAACAGAATATTCCGGATATAATAGTTACTATGGGATAACGGAATATTCCAGATATAATAGTTACTATGGGATAACAGAATATTCCGGATATAATAGTTACTATGGGATAACAGAATATTCCGGATATAATAGTTACTATGGGATAACAGAATATTCCGGATATAATAGTTACTATGTGATAACAGAATATTCCGGATATAATAGTTACTATGGGATAACGGAATATTCCGGATATAATAGTTACTATGGGATAACAGAATATTCCGATATAATAGTTACTATGGGATAACAGAATATTCCGGATATAATAGTTACTATGAGATAACAGAATATTCCGGATATAATAGTTACTATGGGATAACAGAATATTCGGATATAATAGTTACTATGTGATAACGAATATTCGGATATAATAGTTACTATGGGATAACAGAATATTCCGGATATAATAGTTACTATGGGATAACAGAATATTCCAGATATAATAGTTACTATGTGATAATAGAATATTCCGGATATAATAGTTACTATGGGATAACAGAATATTCCAGATATAATAGTTACTATGTGATAACAGAATATTCCGGATATAATAGTTACTATGGGATAATAGAATATTCCGGATAGAATAGTTACTATGAGATAACAGAATATTCCGGATATAATAGTTACTATGGGATAACAGAATATTCCGGATATAATAGTTAATATGGGATAACGGAATATTCCGGATATAATAGTTACTATGGGATAACAGAATATTCCGATATAATAGTTACTATGGGATAACAGAATATTCCAGATATAATAGTTACTATGGGATAACAGAATATTCCGGATATAATAGTTACTATGGGATAACGGAATATTCCAGATATAATAGTTACTATGGGATAACAGAATATTCCGTATATAATAGTTAATATGGGATAACAGAATATTCCAGATATAATAGTTACTATAAGATAACAGAATATTCCAGATATAATAGTTACTATGGGATAACGGAATATTCCGGATATAATAGTTACTATGGGATAACAGAATATTCCGGATATAATAGTTAATATGGGAACAGAATAATTCCGGATATAATAGTTACTATGGATAACAGAATATTCGGATATAATAGTTACTATGGGATAACAGAATATTCCGGATATAATAGTTACTATGGGATAACAGAATATTCCAGATATAATAGTTACTATGGGATAACGGAATATTCCGGATATAATAGTTACTATGGGATAACAGAATATTCCGGATATAATAGTTACTATGGGATAACAGAATATTCCAGATATAATAGTTACTATGAGATAACGGAATATTCCGGATATAATAGTTACTATGGGATAACAGAATATTCCGGATATAATAGTTACTATGGGATAACGGAATATTCCAGATATAATAGTTACTATGGGATAACAGAATATTCCGTATATAATAGTTAATATGGGATAACAGAATATTCCAGATATAATAGTTACTATGGGATAACAGAATATTCCGGATATAATAGTTACTATGGGATAACAGAATATTCCAGATATAATAGTTACTATGGAATAACAGTTTGGTTTTTCCCTTTTTGTGGGGTATTTGGACATTGTTTCAGCTCTCTCTGGTTTGGATTAGGGATGTGCGTTTCGGGTTTCGGAAGTTAGGAATTTTCACGAAATTTCCCGATTCGTGTTTTCGGATGCGGCCGAATTTCCGAAAATTTTTAGATCCGTAAATGGCAGATCCGAAAAGTTTTCCGAGCCGAAACGAAATATTTTCGGAATTTTCGAATGGACTTGAAATGTGTCAAATCGAAATTTATTGCTTTGAAACGAGGAGAACAGACGTTCCGAAAAAACGAAAATTTCCGAAAATATGAAAAGTCGATACAAAAAACAAGCAAAGTGACACGAAAATACGAAAAAATGCTCGATATTCCGAAAAAAAAAAGTACACGAAAAACTAATCGAGCCGAACCGAATCGAAACAGAAATCGGTCGAAACGAGCCGAATCGAAAAGTTTTAAAATCTGAAAAATCGAACCGAATCGAACCGAAAAAAAAATCGGTGCACAAGCCTAGTTTGGATCAGTAGCGGTGACAGAGCGTAGCAGCCAGGCTTTATATCAGCTGGTGTTGCTGTGAGATCCAGCTGGCGAGCGATGGCAGCCGCAGAGGATTCCGGCTGTCGTGCTAACACGTCCTGCTTTACTTAATTGTTTTATATTTTAATTACACTGGATTTGTGCAGCACTGTGTAAGGGAATACACTCATTAATTCTTATTCGCCAGGACCTGCACAGACATGTCATATATATATATATTATATAACTATATACAAACATCTAAAACCACGTGTGTGTGTGATTTGGTTTTAGATTTGTATGTACACAGTATGTATATATCTCCTGATGAAAGCTCTTTGCAATAGCTGAAACGTTGATTTTTCAGTCTTAAATCCCCATCCGGCTTCTCCTGAATTCAAGAACACAATTAGATTTTTTCCAACACACTGAACCCTGAAACATGTGCACAATGAAAAATGTTATTTCCGATCGAATCGTTCCTTTTTTTAGTTTTGTTTCGGTGCGTTTGTTATATTACCATGATTCGTATTTCAGATCGATTCGCTATTTTGTTTTTATTAGTAATTCGGATTTCTTCGTTATATACCGTTTTTATTCGTTTTTATTAGTTATTTTGGAATGTGCAACGGATGAATCATTTACTTAGATTAGGGTAAAAAAAAACAAAAAAAACTATTTGGCACCAAGGATAGCAGCTCCGCAAGGCTTCGGAGCCCCACGGTGCTGCTGTCCTTGGTGCTGAAAAGGTTTCAGCACCAAGGACAGCACCCGTCGAACGCTGCCAGACTGAATGAAAGAAAAAAAACGCTTTCAGCAAAGAAAAAAAGCCTCGTTTTAAAATAATTGGGAATCACAAAATTTCACCGAAAAATGCCTTAAAAAAAATAGACCTTTTGCTGCAAATGAAAAGAATAAGCGGTTGAAAAAATATTCCCGTTTAATATTTTAACATTGAAACCTATGGGATTCACCTGATTAAACCTGCCGAACGAAACGGTCACGGGGGTCCCAGGCAGATGCCAGGGAAGGCCCTTCATAGCGTACATTTTTAAGCCCTTGAGGCAGGTTTGTGGTTTGTTGCATAAGGCAGGATCCGGCGCACACTACACTTAAACAGAAACAGAGCAAGAGGTGAAAGTGCAGGTGACAGGCACAAGAGGGAGCCCTGCACTGGGTACAATTTCTAATTCTAAATACAGGTTCAGGACAAGGGTAGACAGAATGAGAACACACACAGTTATTCTCAACAGGACAAAATGAGACTTGAATGTATTCAGCAGCCTGCAGGGCAGAACTCGTTGGTACTTGAAAATACAACAAACAGGACTGCTGATCCTGGCAGGGAGGTCATATCCTATCCAGGGAGGTCAGACAAAATGAAAACACTAGATACTGCTCAGCAGCAATTGATTTCGTGACCAAAAGGTCTACTGAGCAAAAGCACATTAACTATGCACATACAGAACAGAGGTCCAAAAATACGAGCCAGGTCATACACGATAAATCCAGACAGATAACTATAGGTGACAGACGTAAGAATATTCCAAGAGCCAGAGAGTCATACACGAGAAATCAGAAATGCAATATAGCAAAACGGGGAGCAGGAACTTAATAGGTATTGACCTATCCAGACCCAAGGAGCAAAAGTACTGCTGGCCCTATATATAGGTCTGAGCAGGTCATGTGACCGCAGACTATCAGCCCAATAGAGATGATCTGCAGAGCCTGAACACCAGAAAACAGAGGAATCCCTTCATCCACCAGCAGGGGGCAGGGCTGAAATGTGACAGAATCCACTGAACAGCAGGGCATTTCGCTGACATTTCTCTGCTGTTCAATGTGAATAGATTAACCATTGCTTCTCTATGGGGGATTTCACTGCCGCCGAACAGCACCATGGCCTGTGGTGCTGCTGAATACAGCAGATTCCGCACCATGGCCAATAGACAGGGACGCGGTGCTGCTGAATCTTTGAAACAAAATAACAAATCAATTCGTATAGAAATGGAATTAATTCGTTGTATTCCGTTTCATTTTTGTTCGTTTTTGACGTATCTGATTCGTTATTTCGAAACGAAACGCACATCTCTACTGAACCCCAGGATCCCGTCGGAAATGTGTGAAAGGCAACTGTATCCGTCTCCATAACACCGGAATGTCCTGTACACAGGCGGCTTCTCGGCGCTTTGTGTTGCACGGCCTATGAGTGCCAGCTTCTCGTGTGATATATATCTATATATATCTATATATATCTCTCTAAATTATTTTTTATTTTTTTTTGATGAATGCTTAATGGAAGAATAATTCCTTTTTGTTTTCTTTTTATAAGACGCGCTTACACGCAGAGTTTTTCATGCTCCCCTAACCAGAGATCAGACGCGCCACGCTGCGATGCTTTATGCACGTACAAACGTGTGCGAAAAACCATCTCAAAATGAAGAACCTTTCAGGATAATAAGAATAAAACATCCACTTCATATATATCTTTTATATATATCTCCTAATTAATGGAGCAGCACGGGCAGCGTCAGCGCGCGCGGCTCCGCATTGTGTAACAAGACGTCTCGGGGGAATCAGAATGAATAGCTGGGAGAAATAAATACAATGGCGCCAAGTGTGCGGCTGCCGGGTCGGCCATGTTTTCCTGGACGCATACAATTTATTCATGCTGATGGGCAGTGCATGAAAAACGCCACCCCGCAGCATGTATAATCCATACACTGCAGGAAAGGAATCCCAGGTGACCTGCCTCGATTTCCTTCCTGCAGCTTATGAATTGTACATGTTGCAGGGCAGCACTTTTCCCCGCGCTCCTCTAGTGAATGAAACAATAATATGTGTCCAGGAAAACATGGCCGTCCTGGCGACCCTAGTGGCCGGGTATCTTCTCCTTTAACGTGTCTCCTGTGTCTGCGCCTCGATCTGTCACGGGGTGCAAAGACACGCGTGGATTCCCTGAAGACAGCCGGCGGCTAACGAGACAAGAGACTCTCACCGCAGGCACATCTCCAATGCTTTGGGGCCGTACCATTCCCCTGTGCCCTTTACATGCAGATATTTCTTCTTTTTATCACTTTTCAGAAAACCATATGCTTATACTGTATAGATATCATTTTTCTACATTTTTAAAAAAAAAATCGCATATTTTTTAGCGAAGAGTCACAAACCCAGAATGCAGGACGCGACGCAGGATCATTTCCCTCTCCATGTGCATTTTATCTTTATATTCCTTTTTATTTCCACCTTTTCTGCTCCTGCTGCGCGCGCGGCGTAATGAATATTTAAATATTCTCCGAATAAGGCTAGGGTCAGACGAACGCATTTTCGCGTTGTCTGTGAAAAAGTGCGTTCGAACGAATGGATGCATTTTTTCACGGAATACGCGATAGCGGTCATACGATGCGCATTTGCATCCGTGATTTTGTACGGATCATCAATAAAACACTTTGTGCATCTGGACGTTATGTTGGCCGGACATTAGCAGCGTCTGATGTCTCCAATTCACGCACACACGCCGCTAGCGGACGCAGCGCACTCTGTACGTCCGTACTAGCGGTTTTACGTTCTCGACAAAATGCGTTCATTTTCCACTTGCGTTGCGCGGCCGGACTTTTGTGCGACCGTACTTCGTATATTGGCCGTCATTGCCTGTCATTTGCTGCTAGTGCGGCCGTAATTAAGTGCGCCTGCACGCGCGTTCGCACTGCCTCAGTCTGACCCCAGCCCAGGGGTCTGCAACCTTAAACAGCCAAAGAGCCATTTGGACCCGTTTCCCGCAAAAAAAGAATACATTGGGAGCTGCAAACCCCTTTTGACATCTAAAATGTAGATAACATCGCGTATATAGTTTTTTTTATACCTTTATGCTACGTATAGAAAACATACTATAGTGTCTTATTTATTATTTATATTATTGTTGTATTTGTTACTTTTCACATGCACAAAATGCACATATTACTTTAGTTAATTTAAATTAATAAACGTAAATGGGCTGCCTGCATACATTTATACTTGAAACCGAGAGAAATCTTAATGTATCATTCCTGGTAAAAGCCTTTATAAATAAATAATTACTTCAAGTAAATTGGGCAAATTAATATATGTATTTTTTGCAAGTAAAAAAAGTAACAAATACAACAATTTGCCCTGGGGTGGGGAGGGATACTCTGATTTTTATTATTATAAGTTTAAATTTAATCATTTTAAGACCACATAAGACAGGCAATTGCCATGTCATTAATATAAATAACAAATAATTTCAAATAATTAGTTACAAACATTTATGAAGTGCCAACAAGTTGCGTAGTGCTGTGTCAATGAGAGAGCGCGAATAACAAATATACATACACAAAACACACACAGAACAGTAGGAGAGGGCACCCTGGTCCAGAGGTTAATGCAGCCATGCCATGATTGATGTCATTTATTTATAATTATTATATTTCTTCTCCCCACTTATTTAATCATCCCAGGTCCCCCATGTATAAATTAATAATCCCCAGGTCCCCCATATATAAATAATACCCAGTTCCCTTCATACTTCGTTTCCATCATCCTGTTCAAGTACTGGCGGGCGGTGGCTGTCCATCATGCTAAGGGGAGGGGTTATACCTACTCCCCATACTCTCTACTGGACAGCCACCGGGAGCCGACATCTTCCATCACACTGTGCCCAGAGCAAGGAGCAGGCGCAGCGTGATGATGGGAACAGAGCTGACAGTGGCCACCCGGTGAAGTCTGGGGTAACCTGGGTCGGGCTGGATGCACTCTAGCAGGAGCACCGGCCCAGGAGCCGCAGCAGGGCATTGAAAGTGCCGCATGCGGCTCGGGAGCCGCGGGTTGCAGACCCCTGCCCTAGCCTAAAAGGGGTTATTCAGAACGTACCGAAATCTCAACGACAATTCTGTGCTCCCCTCGTTCCCTGCACCCCAGGGAATCAAATTCCCCCGACCCTGCGGTAAATTCAACATTCACCACAGGGTCCCCCAAAGTGCAGGGAAAATCTGCCGAAAACCTGCCGAATCAAACGGAAAAACTGACAAATCTGGAGAAAAAAAAGCTATTTAAATCAAAATTATAAAAAAAATTAGTATATGCAGGAGCCCCTAAAAAGACACCCGCACACCCTGAATATATGGAGGAACCCCTAAAAAAACACCCGCACACCCTGAATATATGGAGGAACCCCTAAAAAAACACCCGCACACCCTGAATATATGGAGGAACCCCTAAAAAGACACCCGCACACCCTGAATATATGGAGGAACCCCTAAAAAGACACCCACACACCCTGAATATATGGAGGAGCCCCTAAAACACACCCGCACTCCCTGAATACATGGAGGAACCCCTAAAAAGACACCCGCACACCCTGAATATATGGAGGAGCCCCTAAAAAGACACCCGCACACCCTGAATATATGGAGGAGCCCCTAAAAAGACACCCGCACACCCTGAATATATGGAGGAACCCCTAAAAAGACACCCGCACACCCTGAATATATGAAGGAACCCCTAAAAAGACACCCGCACACCCTGAATATATGGAGGAGCCCCTAAAAAGACACCCGCACACCCTGAATATATGGAGGAAGCCCCTAAAAGACACCCGCACACCCTGAATATATGGAGGAGCCCCTAAAAGACACCCGCACACCCTGAATATATGGAGGAGCCCCTAAAGAGACACCCGCACACCCTGAATATATGGAGGAACCCCTAAAAAGACACCCACACACCCTGAATATATGGAGGAGCCCCTAAAAAGACACCCGCACACCCTGAATATATGGAGGAGCCCCTAAAAGACACCCGCACACCCTGAATATATGGAGGAGCCCCTAAAGAGACACCCGCACACCCTGAATATATGGAGGAACCCCTAAAAAGACACCCACACACCCTGAATATATGGAGGAGCCCCTAAAAAGACACCCGCACACCCTGAATATATGGAGGAGCCCCTAAAAAACACCCGCACACCCTGAATATATGGAGGAACCCCTAAAAAGACACCCGCACACCCTGAATATATGGAGGAACCCCTAAAAAGACACCCACACACCCTGAATATATGGAGGCCCCTAAAAAGACACCCGCACACCCTGAATATATGGAGGAGCCCCTAAAAGACACCCGCACACCCTGAAATATGGAGGAGCCCCTAAAGAGACACCCGCACACCCTGAATATATGGAGGAACCCCTAAAAAGACACCCACACACCCTGAATATATGGAGGAGCCCCTAAAAAGACACCCGCACACCCTGAATATATGGAGGAGCCCCTAAAAAACACCCGCACACCCTGAATATATGGAGGAACCCCTAAAAAGACACCCGCACACCCTGAATATATGGAGGAACCCCTAAAAAGACACCCACACACCCTGAATATATGGAGGAGCCCCTAAAACACACCCGCACTCCCTGAATATATGGAGGAGCCCCTAAAACACACCCGCACACCCTGAATATATGGAGGAACCCCTAAAAAGACACCCGCACACCCTGAATATATGGAGGAGCCCCTAAAAAGACACCCGCACACCCTGAATATATGGAGGAGCCCCTAAAAACACCCTCACACCTGAATATATGGAGGAACCCCTAAAACACACCCGCACACCCTGAATATATGAAGGAGCCCCTAAAAACACCCTCACACCCTGAATATATTGAGGAGCCCCTAAAAACACCCGCACACCCTGAATATATGGAGGAGCCCCTAAAAACACCCGCACACCCTGAATATATGGAGGAGCCCCTAAAAAGACACCTGCACACCCTGAATATATGGAGGAACCCCTAAAAAGACACTCACACACCCTGAATATATGGAGGAGCCCCTAAAAAGACACCCACACACCCAAATCTAATCTTCTTAAATAGGGACATGTGGGTGTGATCGCCCGTCTGGCGTTCTTCTTCTTCTTCGTGCAGATTATATTCATTTCTCTGCTGATTCCTCTGGATTCGGTGAAGCCGCACGTTTGGGGAAATCTCCTAAATGTACGTTTTCCATCAGTTTAATTCAGTTTCTGGTTAATCTCCGCTCTCTATACAATCCCATAACGCGTGAGCGCGATGTATTCTACGCGGGCAACGTGCGCTTTAAATTCTCTCCATCTTGTCGCTGCACTTTCATCTCCATCACATACATATACGTCCAAATCCGATTCCTCCCAGATAACAACAAAATGAATTTTTCTGCCGTCGGGGAGAGATCCTGGGTTTATAGAGTGAAGGGAAAGGGTTAATGTGTTACTGAAACAGCCGTGACGTCTTCTATTAAAGGGACAGGAGGTGAGGAGTGCCAACCCAGCCCCCCCCCCCGATCTAGAGAAATTGCAAGGTGAAGCGGAGGAGTCGTCCCGTCCCCCCCCACCCAGTGTCACCAGCGGTCGGGATTTTCGAATTTCCCGGCTGCCGGTCACCAGATCGGTCACTAGTGATGTCACACAGAGAGCAGCCGACGTCACCCTGTGAGACCAATCGCTGCAGCGAGCGTTCCGAGACAGACGATGGATCAGATCTGTGCATGCGCGTGGAGCTCCGATCCATCGCTCTGTGCAGGTGCTGCAGAACTCGTGTATGTAAAGTGAGCGAGTCCTGCAGCGCAATTTGCGGTTCTTGCGCTCCATGAGTTGCATTGGAGACAAACTGCGCAGAAAAGCTTCAGGGACATGCAGGTTCAGCAGTCCTCAAATCCAAGAGCGGCGAGGGGAGGGGGGGAGGAGGGGAGGGGAGGGGGGAGGAGGGGAGGGGAGGGGGGAGGAGGGGAGGGGAGGGAGTAAAATCGCCTAAAAAGAATAATAATATTTGCGCAGGATCCGGCCAATAATCTGAGGGCAAAGAAAAGAGAGAGTAACCCTTTAAACAATGTAACGACACGCACCGAGCGCAGCGTTTCTCCTGAAGCCAATCACATTCCTGGGTCTCCTTTACGCCCGTCGTAGATTCCCATCCCGTTGGTCCTTCCCGCGGTTACCCTCTGATCCGCCAGGCGGCAGCGATCGTCCGGATTCAGCAAATTCAAGATAACATTTTAGTCTACAAATAATAATAATGTTTCGCTAGGAATATGGGTGACGTGGAAAGGTGTTATTCCCTGCCCCCTCCTCTCGATTTCAGTGTAGAACAATGGCGGCTTGTGTCGGCGCTCCATTTCCCATGATGCTTTGGAAACCTTGGACGGTTTAACCATCGCTGGTGCGCAGGGTTCTGTCCTCTGCACAAGGTGGAAAATAGAGGAAATCGTCTTTATTTTTCTCCCACATTAAGATCCGACGCGCGACGAGCTTTTACGTCTTTCTGCGTTTCGTGGCCTTCGCTTCCCGTGATCATGTGACCTGGCGGACGGTGGAGATACAAACCCCGTCTGAAAAGGTGGACAGGGAACGTCTGTCTGCGAGTGGCCGGCCCGTCCGTCTGTCTGCGAGTGGCCAGCCCGTCCGTCTGTCTGCGAGTGGCCGGCCCGTCCGTCTGTCTGCGAGTGGCCGGCCCGTCCGTCTGTCTGCGAGTGGCCGGCCCGTCCGTCTGTCTGCGAGTGGCCGGCCCGTCCATCTGTCTGCGAGTGGCCGGCCCATCCATCTGTCTGCGAGTGGCCGGCCCGTCCATCTGTCTGCGAGTGGCCGGCCCGTCTGTCTGTCTGCGAGTGGCTGGCCCATCCGTCTGTCTGTGAGTGGCTGGCCCGTCCGTCTGTCCTGCAAGTGGCCGGCCCGTCTCCGTCTGTCTGCGAGTGGCCCCGCCGTCCGTCTGTCTGCGAGTGGCCGCCCCGTCCGTCTGTCTGCGAGTGGCCGGCCCGTCCATCTGTCTGCGAGTGGCTGGCCCGTCCGTCTGTCTGTGAGTGGCTGGCCCATCCGTCTGTCTGTGAGTGGCCGGCCCGTCTGTCTGTCTACGAGTGGCCGGCCCGTCCGTCTGTCTGCGAGTGGCCGGCCCGTCCGTCTGTCTGTGAGTGGCCAGCCCGTCTGTCTGTCTGCGAGTGGCCGGCCCGTCCGTCTGTCTGCGAGTGGCCGGCCGTCCGTCTGTCTGCGAGTGGCCAGCCCGTCCGTCCTCGTCTGCGAGTGGCCGGCCCGTCCGTCTGTCTGCGAGTGGCCGCCCGTCTGTCCTGTCTGCGAGTGGCTGGCCCGTCCGTCTGTCTGTGAGTGGCTGGCCCGTCCGTCTGTCTGTGAGTGGCCGGCCCGTCTGTCTGTCTACGAGTGGCCGGCCCGTCCGTCTGTCTGCGAGTGGCCGGCCCGTCCGTCTGTCTGTGAGTGGCCGGCCCGTCCGTCTGTCTGCGAGTGGCCGTCTGTCTCTTTTGGGACAGTAATAAAGTGCCGTTGGAGAGCCCGACGCGCTTTGTCATTCACTACAAGTGGATTGTTTGGCTGCTGTCGCATCGTCATGGATACGCTCACTTTTGACAAGTGAGTCATTTTAACAGTTTCGAGCATTAAGTAAAAAAACGATCTTGGTGAATGGGGATCCAGACGGGCGTCTGCCGGGGGGGTGCTGGGTGAGGAGGTCCTGCTGGTGGTAACGTAGACGGATGGACCTTGTGTATGTAGGTACCTGGAGTCGGGGCACAGCGCGGCCAACATGAGATATAAGACCGGTCTGCGAACAACCGGCTGCTGGTACTGCTTCCCCAGATTAGAGAAACACACAGCCGAGACTAGGCCTCCGCAACCTCGGCCCTCCAGATGTTTGGGGACTACATCTCCCATGATGCCCAGTCACTGATTAGATTTGCTCAGCATCAAGGGAAATGTAGTTTCAAAACATCCGGATCGAGTTTCCTGACCCATGGTCTAAATTATAAAATATACAGTATATATAGGGTTATTCAAGAAACAGCACTCTCAGCTGTCTTTATAAAACCTGGAACGTAATGTCTTTATGAAAGCCTGGAACGTAATGTCTTTATGAAACCTGGAACGTAAAGTCTTTATGAAGCCTGGAACGTAATGTCTTTATGAAACCTGGAACGTAAAGTCTTTATAAAACCTGGAACGTAATGGCTTTATGAAACCTGTAACGTAATGTCTTTATGAAACCTGGAACGTAATGTCTTTATGAAAGCCTGGAACGTAATGTCTTTATGAAACCTGTAACGTAATGTCTTTATGAAAGCCTGGAACGTAATGTCTTTATGAAAGCCTGGAACGTAATGACTTTATGAAACCTGGAACGTAATGTCTTTATGAAAGCCTGGAACGTAATGTCTTTATGAAAGCCTGGAACGTAATGACTTTATGAAACCTAGAACGTAATGTCTTTATGAAAGCCTGGAACGTAATGTCTTTATGAAAGCCTGGAACGTAATGACTTTATGAAACCTGGAACGTAATGTCTTTATGAAAGCCTGGAACGTAATGTCTTTATGAAACCTGGAACGTAAAGTCTTTATGAAGCCTGGAACGTAATGTCTTTATGAAACCTGGAACGTAAAGTCTTTATGAAGCCTGGAACGTAATGTCTTTATGAAACCTCGAACGTAAAGTCTTTATGAAGCCTGGAACGTAATGTCTTTATGAAACCTGGAACGTAATGTCTTTATGAAACCTGGAACGTAATGTCTTTATGAAAGCCTGGAACGTAATGTCTTTATGAAAGCCTGAAACGTAATTTCTTTATGAAACCTGGAACGTAATGTCTTTATGAAAGCCTGGAACGTAATGTCTTTATGAAACCTGGAATGTAATGTCTTTATGAAAGCCTGGAACGTAATGACTTTATGAAAGCCTGGAACGTAATGTCTTTATGAAACCTGGAACGTAATGTCTTTATTAAAGCCTGGAACGTAATGTCTTTATGAAAGCCTGGAACGTAATGTCTTTATGAAAGCCTGGAACGTAATGACTTTATGAAACCTGGAACGTAATGTCTTTATGAAAGCCTGGAACGTAAAGTCTTTATGAAGCCTGGAACGTAATGTCTTTATGAAACCTGGAACGTAAAGTCTTTATGAAGCCTGGAACGTAATGTCTTTATGAAACCTCGAACGTAAAGTCTTTATGAAGCCTGGAACGTAATGTCTTTATGAAAGCCTGGAACGTAATGACTTTATGAAACCTGGAACGTAATGTCTTTATGAAAACCTGGAACGTAATGTCTTTATGAAACCTGGAACGTAATGTCTTTATAACACTTGTCTGGGTTAATGTGCCTTTTCTCCTCCCGGCTTATTTAAAGAGCAGTCAGTAGTTGCCGGTTGTACGGGGTGAGAATAGGCCGCTCCTCGGCGTCCGGGTCCCGCACGCTGCTTTCTGTTTTTTGTTTTTTTTCTCAGTTTTGTCCGTGCAGTTTTCCTGCTCCGCCACGTCGTGTCAGCACTTCCTCGCGGCTCCGGATCGTCGCTCACATAACCTTCAATTAGTCCCCACTGCGGTCTCGTAAATCCGTGTCCTCTCCCGGTGACGGCCGTGTTTGGCAGCACAGAACTTCCAAAATGACTCCTCTCGTGATCCCAACCTGAGCAGCGGTGCAGCATCCCGTGTCCGGGGATGTACACACACAGGGCAGGGATGACAAACCTTGGCACCCCGGGTGATTTTGTAACTACGTGTCCAAAGATGCTCTGACAGATATAAGGCTGGACAGGCATCCCTAAATGAGCAGTTCCAAAACATCTGGGGGGCCAAGGTTGGCCATGCCTGACCTCGGAGCTGCAGCTCCAGGCCCTTCCTCCAAAACAGGCCCATGGGGAACGTAACTATGTAGACACCAACTGCTCCTGGCATAGAGAGGAACCGAACAAGGGGACAATGAGAGGGGATAGGATTAGAACAACGGCACCGTGCGAGAAGCAAAACCTGGAGGTGACGGGTGCAATGAAGCGTGAAGAGGGACAGGGGTGGTGAGAGGGATGGTCAAAGGCTCAATGGAGGTTGGGAGGATCGAAAGAGACTCTTTGAGTCCAGGTCCATGAACCCCATCGTCCAGCACTGCCGGTCCGGAGACAGGTCGGTCTGACACATCTCTAGTGCCAATCTTGTGTGTTAGTGCCCCCTATCCTTAGTACATGACACATTAAAGGGGATATTCACTAACCTACGAATTGGCCCTGAATTTCACCATATCTGCAATTTCGGGGCAATTTGTCTATTCACAAAGCCGTCAATTCACCAAATCCAGGCCGATCGACGGCGAAATACAGTGAAAATTGCCGCAATTTAGCGGCACCAAAACGTCTTTGTTTTCCGGCTCGGTGAAATTCGCCCACATTCGGCGACTCCATTATCGGCAAAATACAATGACCTTTCGCTAAATGGTAAATTCACCGTATATTCTGCGAAATTGGATCACGAATTGCGCCGTAATGCAAAGCACCGAATTTGCACGGGATTTGGGTGCTTTGCGACCAGACCCTTAAGGGTTACAATGTATCAGTTCCCCGTCCCACCAGTAAGACCTCTCCGCCCGGCGTCACCGCGTCTCGGCCGTCAGATGTTCGCTGTTAGCCCACTGACGCACGGTAAGGCTGTAATTTGATTTAATCGTCCTGTTGTGCTGGCGCTGCTCTCGTTTTTCTCTCGTGCGCAGCTCAACTGCGTTTTCTAATGAGACCATTACCACGGGGCAGGTGGGTAATAGACACCCACAGCTTAAACACACCTCTAGTGTAAAGTCTTCCGTAACGCTCGCGGTGAGACGCAGTGAGACGCGGTCATACTCTGCCAAGGTCACATCAATATATATTAAAGGTCTAAGGAGAGGACGTGGTGCTCTCAGTGTGCAGTGTAATCCAGGGACGGAGATATCGCCATGGAAATGGGCTCAGAGGATTCATTCACTCACTGCGGCATTGTGGGACAGGCCGGGGAGACGCAAACTTTGATCCAAAACTGAGAAGTTTTGAAGAAGCTCGTGAGCCAGATATTCTCCAGATAATACTCCTGGACGCCCCTACATACAACACGAGGCACAGGGGTGTAATGCACACACATGCACACACGAGTCACGGGAGGGGACGCACATACAACATGAGTCACAGGGGTGTAATGCGCATACAACACGAGGCACAGGGGTGTAATGCACACACAAAGATACACACACACAACACGAGGCACAGGGGTGTAATGCGCATACAACACGAGGCACAGGGGTGTAATGCACACACAAACATACACACACACAACACCAGGCACAGGGGTGTAATGCAAATACAACACAAGGCACAAGGATGGACACAGGTGTCCGTGTGTTATCACCGGACATACACTCCTAGCTTTCCGCATTGTGAAGCCATAATAACGAGCAGCAACGTCATGACAGTGATATCATAATGTCACCATGATAAAGAGCAGCAGTCTCTCTCATAGTGATGTCATAATGTTATCGTGATAAAGTGCTGTAGTTTCATTATGATGTCATTGTGATAATGTGACATAGTGACATTGCAGTTATGTCATGCTTCACCATAGCAAGAGAGTCATCGTGACACCATGAAATGACACAGGGTGCAACAATGTATCCAACATTGTAGGTTTAAGGGAACCTTGGCTTTAGAGATCGTGGTTGGTTTTAGGATTAGTAATGAGATATCACAGTTTGAACTCCCTCCACTCAGAGCTCCCGCCTGCGGCATGCCGCGGTCATGTGACGGACAGGGAATCTTTGGAAATAATAAAAAAAGGGAGTGATTTCCCTGTCAAGTAATTTCATGTGGAGTGACCCTCTGTCACGTCATTCCCGGTCGCGTCATTCCCTGTCGAGTCATTCCCGGTCGAGTCATTCCCGGGCGCGTCATTCCCTGTCGAGTCATTCCCGATCAAGTCATTCCCGGGCGCGTCATTCCCTGTCGAGTCATTCCCGGTCGAGTCATTCCCGATCGAGTCATTCCCGGGCACGTCATTCCCGGTCGAGTCATTCCCTGTCGAGTCATTCCCGGTCGAGTCATTCCCTGTCGAGTCATTCCCGGGTGCGTCATTCCCGGTCGAGTCATTCCCGGTCGAGTCATTCCCGATCGAGTCATTCCCGGGCACGTCATTCCCGGTCGAGTCATTCCCTGTCGAGTCATTCCCGGGCGCGTCATTCCCGGTCGAGTCATTCCCTGTCGAGTCATTCCCGGGTGCGTCATTCCCAGTCGAGTCATTCCCGGGTGCGTCATTCCCAGTCGAGTCATTCCCGGGCGCGTCATTCCCTGTCGAGTCATTCCCTGTCGAGTCATTCCCGGGCGCGTCATTCCCGGTCGAGTCATTCCCTGTCGAGTCATTCCCGGTCGAGTCATTTCCGATCGAGTCATTCCCGGGCACGTCATTCCCGGTCGAGTCATTCCCTGTCGAGTCATTCCCAGGTGCGTCATTCCCAGTCGAGTCATTCCCGGGCACGTCATTCCCGGTCGAGTCATTCCCTGTCGAGTCATTCCCGGGCGCGTCATTCCCGGTCGAGTCATTCCCTGTCGAGTCATTCCCGGTCGAGTCATTTCAGATCGAGTCATTCCCGGGCACGTCATTCCCGGTCGAGTCATTTCCTGTCGAGTCATTCCCGGGTGCGTCATTCCCGGTCGAGTCATTCCCTGCCAAATGACTTGTTTTGGGCCTGATGGTGTCCCTAAATCCATGGGTCCCTCAGCACATAATGCATGGAGAAATCAAACGCTTCCTTGGTAATAACGTGCCGAGGCTCTGCCGTCACACTCAGAGTCCATTTGTGCGCGGGGTGAGTGGGGCGGTTTAGCAGCAGAATATATTGTAATATTAATGGAAAAACGCTCCTAATTCTGCTTCTATACGTCTGTCTATGATATCGCCTCCGATTTTTTCACTTGATGAAGTATACGGACGCCGCGTGTGATGCTGCGGATTGTTTTGTCATTATCCCGGCGGTAACACAAAACGATTCTTTCGGCTGAAATAGGAAAACGCGTTTCACCCTCTTCCAATATAAATTGCCGTTACTTGACTGAGTAATAGAATTTCTGCCGAACGAAACGCAAACACAATCCTGCGTATTACACGGCGTCTAAGGGTTTGAGATATGTCATTTGCATATTTCTGCTTATGTCACACGCAGGCAGTGATGTTCTGTCAGTGCGGCGCGAGGTCACGCGACTTTGTGCGGCCGTTTGTGTAAAGTGATTTCAGCTTCTGATATCAAGCCCAAATGGACAACTTATAGGTGACCATATCCGCCATGTTTAAAGGGACACACGTTACTATTTCACGCAGAGGGGAGCACAGGGGAAATGCTGCCCTGCAACATGTATAATTCATATGCTGCAGGGAGGAAATCAAGGCGGGTCACCTGGGATTCTTTTATGATTTCCTACCTCCATTTTATGGATTATACATGCTGCGGGGTGGCATTTTTCATGCACTGCCCACCAGCACAAATACATTATATGTGTCCAGAAAATGGATATAACGTATATATAATCTCATAGCTACAAAAGCCGTCACTCCTGGGACTTGGCACATGTAAAATAGTTTTTTGCAACAATCTGTCAACATTTCAGAAATTCCGCATTTCTTTCATCAGGACCTCGTCACTACAACTGCTATACTCTGGTGAGAATATATATATATATAATGTGGATCCAGTGTATATGGCATAATATGAACCAATGATAACATCGTATGAAGGGACGGCTTAGATTAGCAGTCAAGCGCAGAAATTGCATGATAGTTACATTTTTTTGCACCTTCGCACTTTATAAAAATGCATTTTACATCATTAAAGCGACTCTGCCATGAAATAAATGACCTTTTTTACGCATATTCCGTTACAGGGAGGAACCCTGATCCGTTTGTCTATATTGGTTTGATTTTGCGAATTTCAGATGCTTTTTGGCTTCGTCAAATGCATTACAACCAATGAAAAACCATGCACATTACTGTGAGTTTTATTGTTGTGGCACGCTGTGATACGTTCATACACACTGCACATTACTGTGAGTTTTAGGGCTGTGGAGCTCTGTGATACACTCATACACACTGCACATTACTGTGAGGTTTATTACTGTGGAGCTCTGTGGTACGCTCATACACCCTGCACATTACTGTGAGTTTTATTGTTGTGGCGCACTGTGATACGCTCATACACCCTGCACATTACTGTGAGTTTTATTGTTGTGGCGCACTGTGATATGCTCATACACACTGCACATTACTGTGAGTTTTATTGTTGTGGCGCACTGTGATATGCTCATACACACTGCACATTACTGTGAGTTTTATTGTTGTGGCACGCTGTGATACGTTCATACACACTGCACATTACTGTGAGTTTTAGGGCTGTGGAGCTCTGTGATACGCTCATACACACTGTGCATTACTGTGAGTTTTAGGGCTGTGGAGCTCTGTGATACACTCATACACACTGCACATTACTGTGAGTTTTAGTGCTGTGGAGCTCTGTGATACGCTCATACACACTGTGCATTACTGTGAGTTTTAGGGCTGTGGAGCTCTGTGATACACTCATACACACTGCACATTACTGTGAGGTTTAGTGCTGTGGAGCTCTGTGATACACTCATACACACTGCACATTACTGTGAGGTTTATTGCTGTGGAGCTCTGTGATATGCTCATACACCCCGCACATTACTGTGAGTTTTATTGTTGTGGCGCACTGTGATATGCTCATACACACTGCACATTACTGTGAGTTTTATTGTTGTGGCGCACTGTGATATGCTCATACACACCGCACATTACTGTGCGTTTTATTACTGTGGAGTTCTGTGATACGCTCATATACGGCAAACATTTTGAAATCGCAGACACAGAATTTGTCAGGAGGCGAGAATAAAATAAGCATGCAATAAATATTATCATGAATGATGCCATTTTTATATAGTTTAATATAAACGTTTAACTTACAGTTCCATGAAGATGTAATATTCCTTCCGTGTCTCAAACACATCCACCAGCTGCAGGATATTTGAATGTTTGACCCTGTGGATTTGAGGAGAGACACAATCAGGGGGCAGGATTTGCAGAAGATATTCACAGACCTGTAAGGTTTGGCTCTGGATTTATGTCACGTGGACCTGGATTTGCCTCGGCTAATGAGTTAAATTCAATGTAACGAACCTCCAGATTTTACTGATGCATTACTATTTGTCTCTGCTTCATTTATATGGCTCCAACAGCTTCAGCGGCGCTTTACAATACCCAAAGGAAACAAGACGAAAATAATCAAAGACAGGATGGACGCAAGTGGTGAAGAGGCTCCCGCTCATAGGAGCTTACAATCTAAAGACCTTAACCCATTGTCACCTGGCTTTCTAATGGAGAGTGCAGGAAACTCTGGACATCCTTATGCTTCGTTCCTCACCCTTATTTGCGCAGCATGTCACCTGGAGAGAACATGTCAGCGCTGCGGAATGTGTTGGCGCTTAATAACTAATAATAATAATAACAGGTCGACTCTGAGGGGCTGCTGTCCTTGTACTGAATAGGTTTCAGCACCATAGACAGCCCTCGCCGAACGCAGCCAGAAAAGAAAAAAAGCCAGCCAGGGAAAGAAAAAAAAAAACCTGCGTTCGGCAAAGAAAAGAAGCCTCGTTTTTAAATAAATTAGGAATCCAAAAATTTGACCAAAAAAATGACAAAAAAAAAAATGCTAAAATTAGACTTTTTGCCGCAAGTGAAAAGAATAAACAGTTTATTAGATATTGAATTAAAACGGGAATATTTTTAACATTGAAGCCTATGGGATTCGCCTGAATAAACCTGTCGAATTAAACCACCGAATGACAGGGCATTTCACTGACATTTATCTGCTGTTCAATGTGTATACATTAACCATTTCTTCTCTATGGGGATTTCACTGCCTCTGAATCGCACTGAACGGCACCATGCCGCTGTCCATGGCCTGTGGTGCTGAATACAACAGATTCAGCACCACAGCCAATAGACAGGGACGCGGTGCCGAGTCTTAGTGAAACTGTATAGCGAATTGATCCGTAAAAACAAAATCAATTTGTCTTATACCGTTTCGCTTTCGTTCCATTTCGGTCCGAATCGATTTTGTTTTCAGACGAAACCGATTCGTATTTCGGTAGCACTGTGTTTCTAATAATGTTCCTTTTTACACCAGGCTTGTTATACGGCCCCAAATGAGTCCTGTCCTGAGGTCTCTAATACCCGCCCCCCCAGCAGCCGATACGTTGTATTCAGTTCTTTACCGGCAGCGCGAGTTTCTCCTGTTTATTTCTTAATTCTTTGCTCATGGCTGAATTCGCCTTTTAGCAAATTCCCGAATCGTTCGTTTTTTCACCCATTGTGACGACTTTAGTGGAACGCCGCGATTTAGACGCGTTTTCCCAGTTTACTAAACAGCCGTCTGAGTGTTTGTAATTAGTTTTAGATTGCGGATACAAAGCGACCTCTGCCCCCTCGCGCCTGCTCATTATGCTCCTTGTGGCCGTTAGGTTGAATTTTATTATAGAAAAAGACAGGTTTGCGCCATGTTGATCAATGGAAATTTTCCTGAAGGTGATAGGTCCTGGGTAATGCAATCCACGGCGCTTTATTGCAAGAATATGTACATGGAGAGGATGGAATAATTGGATTATATTTTGGATTATTGTTCATTTGAAGATTATTCACGTCGACATGTGACCTGAATATTTACCAATTTATATACTGTATGAGAGAATGCGGGGGGGGGCGGGAGATTGCTGTAACGCGCACAGATGCTTCATCTGAAGATGCGGGCCAGGAATAAATGCTTTCTTATATTATCCCGTTTACTTTCTGCATCGAACATAAACCCTAAGAATGTCAACCTCCTACTTCAACCCGAACCACGTCGACCTTCACCCCGAACCACGTCGACCTCCAACTTCAACCCAAACCACGTCGACCTCCAACTTCAACCCAAACCACGTCGACCTCCAACTTCAACCCGAACCACGTCGACCTCCAACTTCAACCCGAACCACGTCGACCTCCAACTTCAACCCGAACCACATCGACCTCCAACTTCAACCCCAAACCACGTCGACCTCCAACTTCAACCCGAACCACGTCGACCTCCAACTTCAACCCGAACCACGTCGACCTCCAACTTCAACCCGAACCATGTCGACCTCCAACTTCAACCCGAACCACGTCGACCTCCAACTTCAACCCTAGCCACGTCGACTTCTAACTTCAACCCTAGCCCTGTCGACTTCTAATTTCAACCCTAGCCCTGTCGACTTCTAACTTCAGCCCTAGTCCCGTCGACTTCTAACTTCAGCCCTAGCCACGTCGACTTCTAACTTCAAACCTAGTCCCGTCGACTTCTAACTTCAGCCCTAGCCACGTCGACTTCTAACTTCAACCCTAGCCACGTCGACTTCTAACTTCAACCCGAACCACGTCATTCTCCAAGTTCAATCTGAACCATGTTGACCTCTAACTTTAACCCTAGCTCGATTTGTACCTTCAAAGTAAAACCTATCCAGATCAACCTCTGACCAAAGCTCAATGTTCTTTAACCACAATCCTAAACAGGTCTTGTACCTCTAAAATCAGCTCTTATATCAGCCTTGCACAACTGACCTGATTTCAGCTCTAACACGATCTACTTTTAACCCAAACCCCAACCCCCCAACCTCTAACTTTAACACCATTTATGTCGTCTACATCCAACCCTGCCACCATCTACTCCCAACCCCAACCATAATCACCCAAACCACGACTCAATGACACTCTATCCACCACCCTAGTAATCACGCAAATCTCAAACCTAACCGCATCGACCTCAAATTACCTCTAAAACCAACCGTAGCTCACTATTCCACGAACTACATTTATCTATAAGGACATAACGATGTTTATATGGAACTGTCCACAACATTGACCCCAGTGCTGATGATGGAGCCTGTCCTGTTCCATTGGGAAATGGCTGGTTGAGTGCCATGGGTTGTTTGTGTGTTTTTGTGCTAGGTTTTTACAGAAAACGTACATTTTCAGGATGTTGATTTCATTTTTGGCTGCCTTCCTCACTTTGCGTCCGTCCCTCTTCAGAAATCGTTTGCAGGTATAAAGTTTCCCGGAAGATTTCTCTTTGGCTCGAAATACTTCACAGAATTCCTCCCTGAGGAGCGAAGACACGAAACCAGACAATGCAACAAAAATAATGGATATGGGGAAGGAAGATGGTGGCGGCCATTGGGGCGATGAGCTGAGGATGGCGCTGTTGCCGGGTAACAGGGAGGCTGGAGGCTGGCACCGGGTACATGTGTGGGTTGCTTATCGTTGTGGTTGGCATGTTGTAAGGCAAGTGCTTATTACAGTGGAGATTTCTCTGCGCAGACCACGATCCGCACTATGAGACGTGCATCGGAGGAAGAAGCTTGGAGGCTGTGATTGCTGTCTGTGAGGAGGAGGCCGACTCTGTGTGTGAGGTTGTGTATTATGCAGTGCAGGGTGTGTGATTGTGTAGGGTTCTGAGAGAGAAAATGTGTATTATTCAATAGAGATGCCCTGTGGGTGATTGTGTGGTTAGACTGTAAGGTATCGGATGCTGGACGCAGTGTGGTGCGATGCTGGATGCAGTGTGGTGCGATGCTGGATGCAGTGTGGTGCGATGCTGGACGCAGTGTGGTGCGATGCTGGATGCAGTGTGGTGCGATGCTGGACGCAGTGTTGGGAGATGCTGTGCTGGACGTATTGTGGCGCGATGCTGGATGCAGTGTGGCCCATTGCTGGACGCAGTGTGGTGTGATGCTGGATGCAGTGTGGCCCGTTGCTGGACGCAGTGTGGTGTGATGCTGGACGCAGTGTGGCGTGTTGCTGGACGCAGTGTGGCGCGTTGCTGGATGCAGTGTGGTGTGTTGCTGGACGCAGTGTGGTGTGATGCTGGATGCAGTGTGGCGCGTTGCTGGGCGCAGTGTGGTGTGATGCTGGATGCAGTGTGGTGTGATGCTGGACGCAGTGTGGCCCGTTGCTGGGCGCAGTGTGGTGTGATGCTGGATGCAGTGTGGCCCGTTGCTGGACGCAGTGTGGTGTGATGCTGGATGCAATGTGGCCCGTTGCTGGACGCAGTGTGGTGTGATGCTGGACGCAGTGTGGCATGTTGCTGGACACAGTGTGAAGTGATGCTGGACGCAGTGTGGCGTGTTGCTGGACGCAGTGTGGCGCGTTGCTGGATGCTGTGTGTGGTGTGTTGCTGGACGCAGTGTGGTGTGATGCTGGATGCAGTGTGGCGTGTTGCTGGATGCAATGTGGCGCGTTGCTGGATGCAGTGTGGTGCGTTGCTGGACGCCGTGTGGCACGTTGCTGGACACAGTGTGGTGTGATGCTGGAAGCAGTGTGGCGCGTTGCTGGACGCAATGTGGCGCTTTGCTGGACGCAGTGTGGCGCGTTGCTGGATGCAGTGTGGCCCGTTGCTGGACGCAGTGTGGCGCGTTGCTGGACGCAGTGTGGCGCGTTGCTGGACGCAGTGTGGCGCGTTGCTGGACGCAGTGTGGCGTGTTGCTGGACGCAGTGTGGTGCGATGCTGGACGCAGTGTACTCACGTCTTGATGAGCTGGCCCAGGTCATATCTGTCGCTCACTTCTGTCGGCTGATTGTAATCCTTCTTGTCACCTAAAGTCACACATCCAAACGGCATCGCCCGCCTGGAGGAGAGAGGACACGGCAGCGGTGAGCGGGATGACCTCAGAGACGCCTCCAACCAGCTCCACAACTCGCAGAGCATCTTACAACACCGAGGCTCCTGCCCTTACCTGTGAGCGAGGGGTTAATCCTAACTCTGTAACGGCACCCTTTCATGTCCTTATAAAGGTTAACCCCGTATGGTCCAGCTCTGTTTCTTGCTGCCAGGACTGTGCTATTCGTGCAGACCCTGTGCCCACCTGGGGCCCTATGTTACCGGAGCTGGTACCAAGCAGAGACTTATGGGAAATTGTGACAAAAGCCGCAAACCGAATCCATAAACCGAGATGATAAATCGGAATCCCGGTGAATGAAATAAAAAATTCAGCCATCATTTTTATTTTTTTTGCCTAAAATTTACAATTCTTCACCGATTTCTGAATGATCGCTTCCCGTCGGCGTCTTCTCGCGCTTCCACTGTCTATGGACGACCGAGGTGGAATCATGGGCTGCACAGTCGCTTTAATATTTTATGTTTGTGCTGAGTTAAAATATGAAGGGACGGCCAGGATCAGCGTTTTATGGTTGTGTTTGCGCGGTGCAGGACGTGTCCTCACGCGCCGCGGAGCCTCTCTGAAACACCGTGATGGGGGAGCGCTTCCAGTGAGGATTCACGCCGCCGCGTGTGATTTCCTGTGAAACGCGGGATGTGATCTAAGAGCTTAAACGTGAGCAGAGACCTCGCCGGCAATTCAGAGCTCAATGGGAAACCAACTGGTTCGGGGAAATTGCCTCGACGCGCTTCGCATTTAAGTAGCGGGCGTCGGCAGCATCCCACGGGACGCGCCATATGGAATGCCGCAGTGAGCTGGACGGGCTGAGATAAGGGCGCACAGACAAAACACGGCGGAGAGGGGCTTTTCACTGTTGTCGAAGGTCTGAGCCCAGGGGGATAATAAAGCATGATTAGTAATTAAAAGCCAAGTGACACTTTGATACCAGGAGCTTTAATGAGGAGGCGGAGCCATCTGAGATAATTAATTACTCACTATTACAGCGAAGACCAGGGATTAATGGGTAACGTGGGGTTTATGGGACCTGGGACTCATGGCCCATCACCAGGAGCCTGTAGATCAAGTTAAAAGGAGCAGAATCTGCTGCCTTAGTCGCGTTCGTCTCTTTACCTCCGCTGCCGCGTCACGTTTGCTTTAATGATGTGTGAAATATAAAATGTGACATTTTGATTGTCGCGTTTTCGCTGCTCGCAGACTGATCCGCTCCTTCGGATTGATCTGTCTGTAACTCTTCACTTTCCATCGCGGGAAACTCTCTCCGTGACGCGAGCGCCTTATTCACTAAACAAACCGAAAACGCAGAATTTCCTCTCGCCGGCTGCACGTGCCAAAAAATGCCAAAAAAGTCTATATCTTACAGATAAACGCGCAAGCGTCTCCCTGTCTGTACATTTACACACTACAACGCAGCAATGGCAAAGCTCAGCATCCCAGATGTCTCTGAACTACATGTCCCATGATGCTCAGCCGGGCTTAAAGGGACGCTCTACTACTCAACCTGACCTCTTTGACTTTAAGTGGTCAGGATGTGAGGAGTCGCCCCCCCCTGCTCCCTCGATCTGGTTTGGGGTGACGCAGAGGAGTTTCCTCCCCCCCACCGAGTGTCAGGGGCTGACTGGCAACTTTTTGGCCCAGGGGCCAAGTATGACCCAGAGGCCCATAGTGCAGCAACCCAGGCCCTTGTGTATGAGTGTTATCACAGAGCTCCGCAGCATTATAACTTACTCTCATACACACCGCACATTACAGTGAGTTGTATTGCGGTAGAGCTCTGTGATACAGTAATGTGCGGTGTGTAGGAGCGTATCAGAGCTCCACCGCAATAAAACTCACTCATACACACCACACATGGATATATTGCCCCCATCTCACACATTGGTATATTGCCCCCAGCAGCTCACACAGGGATATACACTGCCCCCAGCTCACACAGGGATATATACTGCCCCCAGCTCACACAGGGATATATACTGCCCCCAGCTCACACAGGGATATATACTGCCCCCAGCTCACACAGGGATATATACTGCCCCCAGCTCACACAGGGATATATATTGCCCCCAGCTCACACAGGGATATATACTGCCCCCAGCTCACACAGGGATATATACTGCCCCCAGCTCACACAGGGATATATATTGCCCCCAGCTCACACAGGGATATATACTGCCCCCAGCTCACACAGGGATATATATATTGCCCCCAGCTCACACAGGGATATATACTGCCCCCAGCAGCTCACACAGGGATATATATTGCCCCCAGCTCACCTTTCCTCTGCCAGGCCCCTCCTGCACAATATTGCCAGCCGCCGCCGGCTTGAAACTCTGCCGCTCACGTGGGGTCCACCAGCCAGCCACGATCTTGCGAAATCACTCCGCGATCACACGGCTGGCTGGTGGAACCCACGTGAGCGGCAGAGTTTCAAGCCGGGGGCCGCTCATAGGAAGCATGTGGCGGTCGGGGATATTGTGCAGGAGGGGCCTGGCAGAGACGGCCCGGGTGGCACTTGTCCCCATGCCCCTGGCCCAGTCCGCCCCTGCTGAGCGTCACCAGCAGCCAGGATTTTGAATTTCCCGGCTGCTGGTCACCAGATCGGTCACTAGTGATGTCACACACAGAGAGCGGGCGACGTCACCAATCGCAGTAGCAGTAGCGAGACCAATCGCAGTAGCGAGCGTTACCAGAAAGGCAGTGATGGCTCAGATCTGCGCATGCGCGTGCAGCTCCGATACATCACTCTGCGCAGGCGCTGCGGAACTTGTGTACGTAAAGTGTGTGAGTTCCTTAGCGCTGCGCAAATAGTGGCTCCTACACTACACAAGTTACATAGGAGCACAAACTGCGCAGAAAAGCTTCAGGGACATCCAGGTTTGGGAGACAGAGACGAAGAGGAGGAGCAGCGCGCGGCGAGGGGGGAAAGGGAGGAAAATCACCTAAAATAGAATTTTTTTCTTTTCTTTTAAATGTGGGCAGAGTTCGTCAGCAGGATCAGCCAAATTATTTAAGGGTAAAATAAAAAAGCGCTTTATATTTCAGCAGAATATCACTTAAATTCCCTCTTGCCGTGTCGTGTAAAACATTTTGTGTCGTTTGTGTAAATGTTTTTACTTGTTCCACAAACACGACGCAGCGGATGGAAAGATCTGGATGTGTTCATTTTCCGCGGAAGTTGGAGCAGTTTCCCGCGCTCGGCTTTTTCCCCAGGAGCAGATCGTTTTGCACTCGCAGAGCGATGTATAGTGACAGCGCGCAGGGGCTCGGCGCTCGCTGACCTAGAAAGCCGGCACTTTGGGGGAAGCAAGTCAAGCTACCTCTAGGTCTGGCTCGACATTAACCTCGTCGTCCGCAAACACAGCGCGTGTGATGCAGCGTTAACTTCAGAGACTGCAGAGCGTCGGCATTGCGTGGAATGCTGCGAGTACAGCGAGAAACGAGCGGAGGAAGATCAGGAATTACAATGCACGGCACTCGAATAAATAAATATTAAAAATCAACGATTTCATTTGAAAAAATGCAGCCACAACCGAATTCCAATAAATAGCTGGATATTGATCAAATTTGAGCCGGTAACAATAAAAAGCATGAAAAAAAAAATGGTTTTAATTTGAAATTGTCTGATTAACCCTGGAAGTAACCCTAAAAATAACCCCTGGTGTTCTGGACTTTTAGGGTTACTGTTTGGTTGGGGTAAGGGTTAATGTTATGGTTGGGGATAGGATTATTTTAGGGTTATGGTTATTATCAGTGTCATATTTACAGTTAGGGTAAGGGTTAACGATGGTGTTCAGTGTTACTGTTAGGGGTTGGATTATTTTAGGGATCGGGGGATTTTGTGCTAAATCAACACTAATATAGTTTTTTTTCCCTGCATCAACATTTATCAACCCATAATCCTAGGCGTCTCTAGAGGGGGGCCCGGGAAAGCAATTGTCGCTCCCCGGGTTATTCTTTGCCCCCCATGTGCCCCCCACCAGGAATCAACATCCAGCTTCCCACACCTATTCAGATCTTTATATCTCTGTCTCCGTGCGTCTTATATGGTCGTTCAAGGTGTTATTGGAAAGGACAGAGTCTGCCCTTTCCAATGATACCCAATATGACAAAATTCAGTGTAAAATAAAAATCATAAATGATAAAATGAAAACATTATTTTTCTCCCAGGGTTGAAATGGTTCAGCAGTGAAAGGGTTAATGGTCAGACTATATATTACATTGCGTATTACTTTCTTTTTTGTCTTGGTTTAGTTGTGTATTAAGGGTTAATGGGTAGGCTTCATCCCTCACAGTATACATTTTATTTTTCCCTTGATTATTGGCATCTTAGGGGTTAATGGGTAAGCTACATGCCTCGCTGTTTATTATTTTTATTGTATTTCCCTGATTTTATGGCATTTAAGGGGTTATTATGGAAGTTAGATTCTAAAGGGTCTATTCATCTTTAGGTCCTTTGCTTTTCGCCTCATTTCCGGGAATCAATTTCACCGCAAATATGGTGAATTCCCTGTTTAGCGAATGGTCCCCTTAATTTGCGAAAATTAGAGTCGCTGAAGCAGTTATCGGACGTCGGTGAAAACCACCTGTCACGAATCCCTCCTGATATAATGACGCGGGTCCCTTTTGACAGTTCCCCGTTTATCCCTCCGATCCTTGAATGGTCGGTAATCTGGCTCTCCTTATGTACACAAACACAGATAAGGGTTAACAAACTCCCAGATATACCACAAGCAGGTCTTAACCACTATACCCGTTAGTGATGTGCAAACAGGACAGGTTTAACAGGAGCAGCCTGTGCCGTATACATACATAGCCAAATCACAATATGGGTCAGAATAGTCAATGATCGCCGCACTGGTACACAAAGGGTGGTTCTCATACAAAGCCGGGTCTGGAAACAGAATAACAGGTCAGAAAAACCAAAACGAATCAGTGTATCGCAAGAGCCGAATCGCTAGCATGGGGGAAGCAACTCCACGACCGAGCAATCAACCAGATCGCACCTTCCGAATTTAAACCCGGCGGCTCTGCGTCATCACACCGCGCCCCGCATCAACCGCACGACCTCCTCCAGCCGGCACATCGCCTGGCACCCGGCCAGCTAACAGGGCGGATGGTGCTGCAAGGTGCCGGGCATCTCCCAGAGCAGCCTGAGACCCCCCAGGACGGTGGAACGTGACACCACCGGATTGCGGCAAATAAAATAATGAATTTATGTATCGGGTTATTACAACAGAAAGGTTGAAATTAATTATCATGGAAAAATAATGGTTGTGCCAATATTTGAACCAAATCTTTACCGGAAAATGCTGGTAAGGGTCAGTACTTGGACCCATTCTCTTTAATATTTTTATTAGTAATATTGCAGAAGGTATTAATGGAAAAGTATGTCTTTTTGCTGATGACACAAAGATTTGCAACAGGGTTGACGTTCCTGGAGGGATCAGCCAAATGACAAATGATTTAGGTAAACTAAAAAAATGGTCGGAGCTGTGGCAATTGAGTTTTAATGTGGATAAGTGCAAGATAATGCACCTGGGACGTAAAAACCCAAGGGCTGAATATAGAATATTTGATACATCTGAGGGTTGGGATTTAGGGGTTATTATTGCAGAGGATCTAAGGGTAAGTAGTCAATGTAATAGAGCAGCAGGAAATGCTGGCAGAATGCTTGGTTGTGTAGGGAGAGGTATTAGCAGTAGGAAAAGGGAAGTGCTCATGCCACTGTACAGAGCACTGGTGAGACCTCACTTGGAGTACTGTGTGCAGTACTGGAGACCGTATCTCCAGAAGGATATAGACATCTTAGAGAGAGTTCAGAGAAGGGCTACTAAAATGGTGTACGGCTTGAAGGAGAAAAGTTACCAGGAAAGGCTTAATGATCTTAACATGTACAGCTTGGAAAAAAGATAAGACAGAGGAGACATGATAGAAACATTTAAATACGTAAAGGGAATCCACAAGGTAGAGGAAGGGAGTATATTTAAAAGGAAACAAAGTAGCAAAACAAGAGGACATAGTCTTAGATTAGAGAGGCAAAGATTTAAAAGTAACATCAGGAAGCATTATTTTACTGAGAGGGTGGTGGATACATGGAACAGTCTTCCAGTTGAAGTGGTAGAGGCCAAAACAGTAATTGAATTTAAGCAGGCATGGGATAGGCATAAGGCTATCCTAAACAAAAGATAAATCCAGGTAAAGTATCCATGTAATTGGGCGACTAGATGGGCCGAAAGGTTCTTATCTGCTGACATTTTTCTATGTTTCTATGTTTCTATGTTTCTATGATTTAAATCTCCCGAGCTAAAATTTTTTTCTCGTTGCCGATCGAGCTCTATTCCACTTCTTCAGTCATTGTTGTTCCATGGCAGTGATGGCGCCTCAGCACTCAGATTATTCCGAAATAAAAGTCCAATGATATTCAGCCTCGGTGATGGAGTCCTGTGGATTCTCAAGTGTAGCACGACCCGAATATAACGCGATGGATACAGATTCATTATGGAAATGAGAGAATATTCAAGACTCGAATATAACGCGAGGAGCAAAATTATAAAAGTTTACTGTAGCGGTAAACAAGTAAAATCCTTCCAGGTTCTCTTAACACAAGCTATTCAGAACGTGAGGAGAATCGCGTAGCACGTCTCCAGTGATGTCAGGACGGAGCAAGAATAGGGTGGGGCTGGCTACTGGCGGACGACACAGTGGGTGAAATTGCCTGCTGGATCCGGACGTCAGAAGCCAAACGTGCCCTCTCGCTGTGATGGATCCCACCTCTCCAATCTGGGAGTTCTTGAAGTGTTTGCAGGCGTCAGGGAGCCCAAATTCACTTCCGGGAGACTACCGGAACTTTTGGGATCCCTGAGCAAGTCAAGAGGTTTTTTTTTTGTTTTGTTTTTTTACACTCAATGCAGATGTCTCGAATATAACGCGACCCCCTCCAATTTTAAGGTAAATTTTTGTTGTCACCAAAATCTGGCGGTATACTCGAGGATCTACAGTATATTTATTTCTATACAGCTGCATATACCACAACGGAATGAAGAAAAAAAACAACAGCAAAATGTGTTTTTTAATTTTTTTTCTCTTTTGCGTATTTTCTTTAGAATTATTCAGCTTAAAGTTTAATAATTTATGCAAAGGGCAAATTAACTAGAGAGCAAGAGGATTCAAAATGAAATGTAATCTCAGATCCGTAGTGCCCTTAGCCAATCAGAGAAGAGGCTGGAAATCAAACCCGACCACTGAGAATATACAGTCATGGCCGAAATTGTTGGCACCCCAGACATTTTTCCAGAAAATCAAGTATTTCTCACAGAAAAGTATTGCAGTAACACATGTTTTGCTATACACATGTTTATTCCCTTTGTGTGTATTGGAACAAAACAAAAAAATGGAGGAAAAAAAGCAAATTGGACATAATGTCACAAAACTCCAAAAATGGGCTGGACAAAATAATTTTTCTGACATTATGTCCAATTTGCTTTTTTTCCTCACTTTTTTTGTTTTGTTCCAATACACACAAAGGGAATAAACATGTGTATAGCAAAACATGTGGTACTGCAATACTTTTCTGTGAGAAATACTTGATTTTCTGGAAAAATGTCTGGGGTGCCAACAATTTCAGCCATGACTGTATTAACCGCAGCCGCTATTCTGCTGTTAAAAAAGAAATAAGTCATTCTGGTATAAATACTTATGATATACACACAGCCTGACCAAAAATAAAGTCACCCCCTGTAATATGTGGTTGTGGCGCCTTTTGCTGAGATCGCGTCACGCATTCGCCGCGGCATCGTGTCAATAAGCTCATGCAATGTCACAGCATTTATTGGCGTCCAGAGTGGCATTAATTTGTGGCCAAGATCTTGTGTTGATGATGGGAGAGTCGCGGCGCTGCGTAAAGTCTTCTCCAGCACATTATCCCAAAGATTAACCTCAATGGGGTTAAGGTCTGGACTGTGCGGTGGCCAATCCATGTGTGAAAATGATGTCTCATGCTCCCTCAACCACTCTTGCACAATTTGAGCCCAATGAATCCTGGCATTGCCATCTTGGAATATGCCCGCTGTGCCATCAGGGGTGAAAAAACCCATTGATGGAAAAACCTGCTCATTCAGTATATTCAGGGAGTCACATGACCTCATTTTATGCTGAAACATATTAATCACTGCAGTAATTATCCAATGGAAGGCTCAGAGCACCTATTGGTTGAGTTACACCCCGGGGGTGACTTATTTTAGGCCAGGCAGTGTGTGTGTATATATTTATGATATATTATTTATCCTCTCTTTTATTAAGACTGAATTTTGGTTGATTTGTTACTTTGTTATTTTCACCCAATTTCCTCCAAACCCCCATCCCATCATCCTCATGGTCTACACTGCGTAACAGTAAAACAGGCTTTCCGTCTCATTTTATTCATGTGGGCATCCCGCCGCGCCATACGGCTAACCGCGTAAATTATAAGGTAGGGTAACATAATAGAAAGGTTTAATAAACTGTAAGTGTCAGCGTGCACTGCAGTGTACTCATAGCTGAGCACATAATGGCGCGCGGCGTGGCGTAACCTGCCGAGGGATTAAACAGCACTCTAATTACAGCAGGTAAAGCAATGTAATCACCTGCAACGTAAATAACGAGCGAGCGGATTCATAACAATGTACAGAATATATTCCAAACTGCCAATGATCCTCCCAAAATGTCAATCATAGGAATCGCTCTACACCTCCTCACTGGGGACACGAGATGAAGAACAGAAGATCATAACAAATATATCTGGATAAAATGTATCAAAATATCTGTGGAAATTCACATGGAACTTGATACTTTTATTTTGCCTTTGCTACAAATTGGCTTGACCAGGGAGAGGAGAGGACGCCGCCGCCAAGAGGGACCAGGGACAGGACGCTGCCAAGAGGGCCCAGGGAGAGGAGAGGACGCCGCCAAGAGGGACCAGGGACAGGACGCTGCCAAGAGGGCCCAGGGAGAGGAGAGGATGCCGCCGTCACCAAGAGGGACCAGGGACAGGACGCTGCCAAGAGGGCCCAGGGAGAGGAGAGGACGCCGTCGTCGCCAAGAGGGACCAGGGACAGGACGCTGCCAAGAGGGACCAGGGACAGGACGCTGCCAAGAGGGCCCAGGGAGAGGACGCCGCCGCCGCCAAGAGGGACCAGGGACAGGACGCTGCCAAGAGGGCCCAGGGAGAGGACGCCGCCATCGCCAAGAGGGACCAGGGACAGGACGCTGCCAAGAGGGCCCAGGGAGAGGAGAGGCCGCCGCCAAGAGGGACCAGGGACAGGACACTGCCAAGAGGGCCCAGGGAGAGGAGAGGATGCTGCCACCGCCAAGAGCGACCAGGGACAGGATGCTGCCAAGAGGAACCAGGGAGAGGAGAGGATGATGCCAAGAGGGACCAGGGAGGGGAGAGGATGATGCCAAGAGGGACCAAGGAGAGGACTCTGTTGGGAGGGACCAGGGAGAGGAGAGGAGAGGGTGCCGCCAAAAGGGACCAGGGAGGGGAGAGGAGAAGGCGCCACCAAAAGGGACCAGGGAGAGGAGAGTGCGCCACCAAAAGGGACCAGGGAGAGGAGAGGACGCCACCAAAAGGGACCAGGGAGAGGACGCCACCAAAAGGGACCAGGGAGAGGAGAGGGCGCCACCAAAAGGGACCAGGGAGAGGAGAGTGCGCCACCAAAAGGGACCAGGGAGAGGAGAGGACGCCACCAAAAGGGACCAGGGAGAGGACGCCACCAAAAGGGACCAGGGAGAGGAGAGGGCGCCCCCAAAAGGGACCAGGGAGAGAGGACACTGCCGAGAGGGACCAGGGAGAGGGCGCCGCCAAAAAGGGACCAGGGAGAGGGCGCCACCAAAAGGGACCAGGGAGAGGAGAGGACGCCACCAAAAGGGACCAGGGAGAGGAGAGGACGCCCCCAAAAGGGACCAGGGAGAGGAGAGGACGCCACCAAGAAGGACCCGATAGAGTAGAGGGACCAGGGAGAGGAGAGGACACTGCTGAGAGGGACCAGGGAGAGGAGAGGATGTCACGAGAGGGACCAGGGAGAGGAGAGGACATCACGAGAGGGACCAGGGAGAGGAGAGGACACCACCAAGAGGGACCAGGGAGAGGAAAGGACACCGCCAGCCCTGAAATTGAGTTTGATTTTGGTGCTGCGCACTTCGATTCCATTTCAGTGAATTATCGGCAGTTATCGGTCGATGGTGAAAAGCACCAAATATAGATAAAAATGTGTCTAAATAATAAAAAAGGCCTTTAAAAAAAAATACAAAAAATAAGGCTTTGTTTTTTTTAAAATTGTTTTAAGATCATTTAAGATATTTCATTTATTCGTCTGTTTTAATCCTGAAATCACCGAAAATCTGGTTATTTCGGTGCTATTCAACATTCTATGAAAAGACTAATCAATAGTTCTCAACGGGACGATTTCGGTGAAATGCCCCCGATTTCTGTTAATTCACCCCTTTTGGCGAAAATACAACTTTGTGAATAGATTAATTGCCTCGAAACGCATCTGTGAGGAAATTCACAATTCTGTCAAATTTGGATGTTCGTTTCGTTAGTAAATAACCCCATGTAGCGAATTCACCGTCGTTCCCTGAGGCTGTCACGTCTGAGGGGGGGGGAGATGAAACCTTGGGGGGCTCATTCTGGAGCTCATTTTTCCTTGGCGTCGCTCCAGATAACACGACACAGAGGCTTCGAAGGTCAAGTATCCTCGACCTTTGTAGTGAAGGGGTTAATGCCCCTTACATGATGTGCTACGTATTTGGGGAGGGTCGTCACAAGCCTATTGAGCATATCATTGGTCCGTTAAATATCTCTTTATATAACCCTGGACAGGGCCACGGTAATCCTCCCAGGGGCCCTGGACGAGAACATTTTTTGGGGGCTTCTTGACACACCTCCTTATACTCCACCTTTTTTTCCCACACACAATGACCCCCTACCTCCTCCCAGATAGACCCCTGGCCCCACTCGCCCCCTCAACACCCCCAATAGACATCTCCGCTCCCCGGACAGAGAGGTGGCGGTCACTGACACTTTTTATCACATGGAGGGTGTCAGCAGTGGTGTGGAGGCTCAGGCATCGGCCACACTCGCCCCATGTCTGCGCCCCGCTCGCCCCATGTCTGCGCCCTGCTCGCCCCATGTCTGCGCCCTGCTCGCCCCATGTGTGCGCCCCACTCGTCTCACCCAAAGAGGGGGAAGAGGTGGGGTTGTTTTGTTGCAGGGCTTATAATAGCACAATCCCCGGTGCTTTTATTAAATGTTATGCTTTAGTTTTGCTTAATGAACATATTGTTATTAATGGCTGAATAATCGTTTCCCTTAATATAAAAGTAATTGGGTGGATGCCGCACGCTCTGCTCAGCTTACTATGAGCGCCGTGGGTCCAATTTGCTCGGCCGTCAGCGCCGGATCCAGCCTTACTCAGCAATGCGTTTGCTCGGAGCTGACTCATCGCTTCCAGGAGACGCTGCTCGCTGCCGGCTCGCTCCGCACGCTTCTTCCCTTAGTAAATGTTACGTAAAGAAACGGTGTCTCCGGAGGGACGCAGACGTGCGACTCGTGCCCTTTATGCTTCCTCGTGGCAAGTTTGATCTCTCGGCGGTGACATGACCATGCAGGAGGCTCGGTTGCCGAGCTCCATGACGTGAGGTTAAAGGGACGCTCTATTCATGCTGACCACTTGATCGATTTAATATTTTGCCTTAAATATCAAGAAAAATTGGTAACGAAAACGTCTTTTTGCTGCGGATGAAAAAAAATATACGTTTTGAATAAAAAAAGAATTAAATGGAAAGTATTTTTTTTACGTTGAATCCTATGGGCTTCGCGCTGAATCACTTCTCTATGGGGGGGATTTCCCTGCCGCAGCACGGCGGCTTAACTATACAATTCATCTTTTCCATGTAAATTGTATCGCATCGTCCCGGCATCGTCCAATTAAATCCCATTGAAATGGGACAGATCGCTAGTCTGTTGTAGTCGCAAAAAATCGTCTGAAGTCGTCAGAAGCAGAGGCTGAATCTCCTACATGTCGTAGGATCGGTCAGACGATATCGGATGATCGCACCGTCGCAGGAATACGGACCCAGTGGACGACCAGCCTAATTCGTTTATTTATTTTCTTAAAAATATTTTTTTTGACATTGATACACATGTAACGGTGAGCTGGCGGGTTTTGCTACAATTTCCATTTTGCAATTTATAACTAAACTAAAACATAGTTACTATTATTTTTTTTTTATAAATATATATTTTTTTTTTATCCCAATTTCTATAAAGGGGATATTTTTAATGAATGCCTTCTAATTTATTTTAAATTTAGAATTCTTTTGTTGTATGAGTGTTTTGTTTTTACACTGACGTTCCCCAAAATAAACATTAATCTCCACTTTTTTTATATATTTCAGTTATATATACATATTATTATTATTCTTTATTTATAGCGCCAGCATATTCGGCAGCGCTGTACAAAGGGGGAGCACAAACATGAGACATAAATGTTAAATAAGGAAAAGACAGTCCAAAAGACAATCTAAGGGACGGAGGTAAGTATACACATATACAGGTACATATATACCTGTATATATTGCGAGGTCATTGCATAATGACCCCCTTTGCTACCCAGGGATATGCTGCACTTTATCTGAATATCGTGCTCATTGCGGAAATTAATGTAAGTCTGTGATTTCTGTCGCTCCTATTGACTTGTTGAACGTCTTGCCAACTTTCTCAAGGCTCCACGGTCTGTGTAGGTGACTTTGCACAGTCTCGGGGGTTAACAGAAAAGATGATAAGCTTCCAGACTTGAAAATATTCAAAAATATAATATTGGGCTAATTTGGCCTAAATTCTCCACCATTTGCCCCATAGGTGGGACGGTAATAACAGCTTGCAGTGATTTTTATCCATATATTTTTTATTACGCGGACGCAGAGCTGCGCCGGATTCTGTGGGATTTCGTGTCCCCTTTAATAAAAACAGCAAATAAGCAGCAGCCTCGTCCAAATTTGTTTGCATAATGTTTCTCCCGCAGGTCCCCATTTAATATTAAAGTGAGGTGACAGAACGCCCTTTATATACAGAGCGCAGAACTGATTACCTTGGGGCAGAGCGCGCGCAGAGCATCCACCCATTAACCCTCTGCAAGTGCAGAAAGCGCAGAGCAAGGACATCTCCCAAAATATCACACAGATAAAGGGGGACACCTGCAATTTAGGGGACGTGCAGGAGACGTCACAATGTATCAATAAAACAACATTTGGAACAAGAGTAAAGAGACGTATTGCAGCGAACGACTTCTAACAGCGTTTACTAGAGGTTACAGACTCAGTGCTGGGAGGTTTATTACTGTGCAGCTCTGTTATACACTCACACCCTGAATATATGGAGGAGCCCCTAAAAAGACACCCGCACACCCTGAATATATGGAGGAGCCCCTAAAACCAACCCCACACAACCAGAATATATGGAGGAACCCCTAAAAACACACCCACACACCCTGAATATATGAAGGAACCCCTAAAAATACACCCTCAAACCCTGAATATATGGAGGAGCCCCTAAAAATACACCCGCACACCCTGAATATATAGAGGAGCCCCGAAAAAGACACCCACACACCCTGATTATATGGAGGAGCCCCGAAAAAGACACCCTCAAACCATGAATATATGGAGGAGCCCCTAAAAACACACCCGCACACCCTGAATATATGGAGGAGCCCCTAAAAAGACACCCACACACCCTGAATATATGGAGGAACCCCTAAAAAGACACCCGCACACCCTGAATATATGGAGGAGCCCCTAAAAAGACACCCACACACCCTGAATATATGGAGGAGCCCCTAAAAAGACACCCGCACACCCTGAATATATGGAGGAGCCCCTAAAAATACACCCACATACCCTGAATATATGGAGCCCCTAAAAACACACCCACACACCCTGAATATATGGAGCCCCTAAAAAGACACCTGCACACCCTGAATATATAGAGGAGCCCCTAAAAATACACCCGCAGACCCTGAATATATGGAGGAGCCCCTAAAAATACACCCGCACACCCTGAATATATGGAGGAGCCCCTAAAAATACACCCACATACCCTGAATATATGGAGGAGCCCCTAAAAAGACACCGTACACCCCCGAATATATGGAGGAGCCCTAAAAAGACACCCGTACACCCTGAATATATGGAGGAGCCCCTAAAAAGACACCACACACCCTGAATATATGGACGAACCCATAAAAAGACACCCGCACACCCTGAATATATGGAGGAACCCCTAAAAAGACACCCGTACACCCTGAATATATGGAGGAGCCCCTAAAAAGACACCCACACACCTGAATATATGGACGAACCCATAAAAAGACACCCACACCCTGAATATATGGACGAACCATAAAAAGACACCCACACATCCTGAATATATGGAGGAACCCCTAAAAAGACACCCCGCACACCCTGAATATATGGAGGAGCCCCTAAAAAGACACCCGCACACCCTGAATATATGGAGGAACCCCTAAAAAGACACCCGCACACCCTGAATATATGGAGGAGCCCCTAAAAAGACACCCGCACACCCTGAATATATGGAGGAGCCCCTAAAAACACACCGCACACCCTGAATATATGGAGGAGCCCCGAAAAAGGCACCCACACACCCTGAATATATGGAGGAGCCCCGAAAAAGACACCCTCAACACTAAATATATGGAGGAGCCCCTAAAAAGACACCCACACACCCTGAATATATGGAGGAACCCCTAAAAAGACACCCGCACACCCTGAATATATGGAGGAACCCCTAAAAGACACCCACACATCCTGAATATATGGAGGAACCCCTAAAAAGACACCCGCACACCCTGAATATATGGAGGAGCCCCTAAAAAGACACCCGCACACCCTGAATATATGGAGGAACCCCTAAAAGACACCCACACCACATGCCTGAATATATGGAGGAGCCCCTAAAAATACACCCACACACCCTGAATATATGGAGGAGCCCCGAAAAAGACACACTCAAACACTAAATATATGGAGGAGCCCCTAAAAAGACACCCACACACCCTGAATATATGGAGGAGCCCCTAAAAAGACACCCGTACACCCTGAATATATGGAGGAGCCCCTAAAAAAGACACCCACACACCCTGAATATATAGAGGAACCCCTAAAAAGACACCCACACACCCTGAATATATGGAGGAGCCCCTAAAAAGACACCCGCACACCCTGAATATATGGAGGAGCCCCTAAAAAGACACTCGCACCCCTGAATATATGGAGGAGCCCCTAAAAAGACACCCGCACACCCTGAATATATGGAGGAGCCCCTAAAAAGACACCTGCACACCCTGAATATATGGAGGAGCCCCTAAAAAGACACCCGCACACCGTGAATATATGGAGGAGCCCCTAAAAATACACCCTCACACCCTGAATATATGGAGGAGGCCCCTAAAAATACACCCACATACCTGAATATATGGAGAGCCCCTAAAAAGACACCCGTACACCCTGAATAAATGGAGGAGCCCTAAAAAGACACCCGCACACCCTGAATATATGGAGGAGCCCCAAAAAAGACACCCTCAAACACTAAATATATGGAGGAGCCCCTAAAAAGACACCCGTACACCCTGAATATATGGAGGAGCCCCTAAAAATACACCCACACACCCTGAATATATGGAGGAGCCCCTAAAAAGACATCCGCACACCCTGAATATATGAGAGGCCCCGAAAAAGACACCCTCAAACACTAAATATATGGAGGAGCCCCTAAAAAGACACCCGCACACCCTGAATATATGGAGGAGCCCCTAAAAATACACCCTCACACCCTGAATATATGGAGGAGCCCCTAAAAAGACACCCACACACCCTGAATATATGGAGGAGCCCCTAAAAAGACACCCGCACACCCTGAATATATGGAGGAACCCCTAAAAAGACACCCGCACACCCTGAATATATGGAGGAACCCCTAAAAAGGAACCCGCACACCCTGAATATATGGAGGAGCCCTAAAAAGACACCCACACACCCTGAATATATGGACGAACCCATAAAAAGACACCCGCACACCCTGAATATATGGAGGAACCCCTAAAAAGACACCCGTACACCCTGAATATATGGAGGAGCCCCTAAAAAGACACCCACACACCCTGAATATATGGACGAACCCATAAAAAGACACCCACACATCCTGAATATATGGAGGAACCCCTAAAAAGACACCCGCACACCCTGAATATATGGAGGAGCCCCTAAAAAGACACCCACACACCCTGAATATATGGACGAACCCATAAAAAGACACCCACACACCCTGAATATATGGACGAACCCATAAAAAGACACCCACACATCCTGAATATATGGAGGAACCCCTAAAAAGACACCCGCACACCCTGAATATATGGAGGAGCCCCTAAAAAGACACCCGCACACCCTGAATATATGGAGGAACCCCTAAAAAGACACCCGCACACCCTGAATATATGGAGGAGCCCTAAAAAGACACCCGCACACCCTGAATATATGGAGGAGCCCCTAAAAACACACCCGCACACCCTGAATATATGGAGGAGCCCCTAAAAAGACACCCGCACACCCTGAATATATGGAGGAGCCCCGAAAAAGGCACCCACACACCCTGAATATATGGAGGAGCCCCGAAAAAGACACCCTCAAACACTAAATATATGGAGGAGCCCCTAAAAAGACACCCACACACCCTGAATATATGGAGGAACCCCTAAAAAGACACCCGCACACCCTGAATATATGGAGGAACCCCTAAAAAGACACCCACACATCCTGAATATATGGAGGAACCCCTAAAAAGACACCCGCACACCCTGAATATATGGAGGAGCCCCTAAAAAGACACCCGCACACCCTGAATATATGGAGGAACCCCTAAAAAGACACCCGCACACCCTGAATATATGGAGGAGCCCCTAAAAATACACCCACACACCCTGAATATATGGAGGAGCCCCGAAAAAGACACCCTCAAACACTAAATATATGGAGGAGCCCCTAAAAAGACACCCACACACCCTGAATATATGGAGGAGCCCCTAAAAAGACACCCGTACACCCTGAATATATGGAGGAGCCCCTAAAAAGACACCCACACACCCTGAATATATAGAGGAACCCCTAAAAAGACACCCACACACCCTGAATATATGGAGGAGCCCCTAAAAAGACACCCGCACACCTGAATATATGGAGGAGCCCTAAAAAGACACTCGCACACCCTGAATATATGGAGGAGCCCCTAAAAAGACACCCGCACACCCTGAATATATGGAGGAGCCCCTAAAAAGACACCTGCACACCCTGAATATATGGAGGAGCCCCTAAAAAGACACCCGCACACCGTGAATATATGGAGGAGCCCCTAAAAATACACCCTCACACCCTGAATATATGGAGGAGCCCCTAAAAATACACCCACATACCCTGAATATATGGAGGAGCCCCTAAAAAGACACCCGTACACCCTGAATAAATGGAGGAGCCCCTAAAAAGACACCCGCACACCCTGAATATATGGAGGAGCCCCAAAAAAGACACCCGCACACCCTGAATATATGGAGGAGCCCCTAAAAAGACACCCGTACACCCTGAATATATGGAGGAGCCCCTAAAAATACACCCACACACCCTGAATATATGGAGGAGCCCCTAAAAAGACACCCGCACACCCTGAATATATGGAGGAGCCCCGAAAAAGACACCCTCAAACACTAAATATATGGAGGAGCCCCTAAAAAGACACCCGCACACCCTGAATATATGGAGGAGCCCCTAAAAATACACCTCACACACCCTGAATATATGGAGGAGCCCTAAAAAGACACCCACACACCCTGAATATATGGAGGAGCCCCTAAAAAGACACCCGCACACCCTGAATATATGGAGGAACCCCTAAAAAGACACCCGCACACCCTGAATATATGGAGGAACCCCTAAAAAGACACACACACCCTGAATATATGGAGGAGCCCTAAAAAGACACCCGCACACCCTGAATATATGGAGGAACCCCTAAAAAGACACCCACACACCCTGAATATATGGAGGAGCCCCTAAAAAGACACCCGCACACCCTGAATATATGGAGGAGCCCCTAAAAAGACACCCGCACACCCTGAATATATGGAGGAGCCCCTAAAAATACACCTGCACACCCTGAATATATGGAGAAGCCCCTAAAAACACACCCGCACACCCTGAATATATGGAGGAGCCCCTAAAAATACACTCTCACACCCTGAATATATGGAGGAGCCCCTAAAAAGACACCTGCACACCCTGAATATATGGAGGAGCCCCTAAAAATACACCCTCACACCCTGAATATATGAGGAGCCCCTAAAAAGACACCCGCACACCTGAATATATGGAGGAGCCCCTAAAAAGACACCCACACACTCTGAATATATGGAGGAGCCCCTAAAAAGACACCCACACAACTCTGAATATATGGAGGAACCCCTAAAAAGACACCCGCACACCCTGATATATGGAGGAGCCCCTAAACAGACACCCACACACTCTGAATATATGGAGGAGCCCCTAAAAAGACACCCACACACTCTGAATATATGGAGGAGCCCCTAAAAAGACACCCACACACTCTGAATATATGGAGGAGCCCCTAAAAAGACACCCGCACACCCTGAATATATGGAGGAGCCCCTAACCCACGTTTATTCTTGATGACCCGTCGTCCTGCAGGCCTGCTTATTTATTTCATTATTTTCCTCATTCTGATACACAGTAACAGTATCCGCTGCTTCTCCCTTTTCCCGTTTCCTTGGCGATTTGTTACAGACTCCTCTGCTTCGGGGTTTATCCGCAGAGCCGGGAACGGCTACAAATATACGGTGGAATTCTATAACTTCGGCCAATCCAGCCTGAAAGGAAAAGGGTTCTGTTTGTTTACACTAAGCAGAGATTTGGGGGAAAAGGCAACATTTTAGGATTTCCTTATCTTCACTATTTTAGCCTGAAATTTGCAATTCCTCACCATTTAGTGAATGAGCCCCTCTCTGAATTCCTGGCCAGTTCTGTATAATTCCCGGTTCTGTGAATAAACACTGATGGGTTTTGAGGAAATCAGTAGAATTTGGGGGATTTCTTCTTCTCTTTGCCCGTTTCTCTCCCCGGTGTCCCATTCTCTCAGTTCCTGCGCTCGCTCTGTCCCTCATCCCTCTCTTACTCTGAGAGACACATGTCTTTGTCGCACTGCTTTTTGTGTGTGTGTGCATTGAAATGAGGGGGGCATTGGGGGGGTGACACCTCACACCTGCTAACGCCCCAAAACTTGGAGTACAGTCCAAATCCAACCCCTGCCCTCTCAGCTCACGCCTATACGACCAATTGCATACATGTTGCATGTGTGTGCGGCCTACGCGTTTCATCCCACGTGCTGGGCTGACGCAAGTCACAAGTGGGATTATTCGCTAAACGGTGAGTTGAGGGGAATCATATGGCACCTGCAGATTTTTTAGTAAGATTGGTGCCAAAAAAAGTACTTTATTTGTGGGGGAGGGGGGCGTAACATTCCTCTTTTTAATTTGCAGTTTTCGGTCATTTCACTAATTATATCCAGGATATGCTCACCGCAAGTCACCATTTAGTGAATAAACCCCGTAGAGATCAATATATGGTATGTCAGCATGTGAACAGCTATAACCCATCCTGGGGTTGACTCCCGCAGTATGGTTTTGGATGTCTTGGGGATGAGAGTCCGGGGGCCCTGATCGGCGCAGACTGTCCACACGAGTGAGTCCCATTTCTGACAGTGTGTTAAGGCTGGCTGAGCATCATGGGAAATGCAGTTCTGGGGTTGCAAAGCTTTAACCGTCTTTGCTCTGACGTCTGTGAAACATTTCATGGCATTCTGTGTGATGTAACAGGTGCGTGACACAATGTTGCACCTACATGCAGCATCCAGCCCGGCAGAGGGGGGGCGCTGACACTAGCACGGTGAGTCACGAAGTAAACATGGCGCCCCTCGACACAGGTACGTGCGGAGGATGGAATACATTTCAGCATCATCGTGGGGTTAAATCTGGGCGTTACCATGGCAACCCATCCACAGCCGCAGCATCCAGCAACTGTTATTAAACCATCAATCCCAGCGATGCCTTATGACACGTGCAGAGCCGTAGCCGGGGGAGGCGGCGATGTTTAGGAAAGCGGAGGGAGTTTGTTAAGGCAGCGGGGTAAGGGCAAAACAGGACAGGCGGGGAGGTCCGAGGGATAGGGGGTGCAGTGTCAGAACGTTACAATATACAGGATGTGCACTATGGGGCAATAAAACGAGTTGGCATAAAAATGGGGGCGTTGGAGGCGCATTGGACGGACGGACGGACGACACTGGTTCAGTTTTGGCAATTCCGTTTGGTCAAAAATTCTGTAAATTCACTATTCGATGGTCATCGTATTTTGCCAAAAATGGAGTCATCGGAATGCGTTGGTCTCGGCGAACTCCACCGAACTGGTTTAAAACAAAACCGGATCAATATTCTCCGAAACAGGATGTTAAAACAATAAATATTTATATTTTTGAGAAAGTTTTTTTCCATGAAGGATACATTGAGATTTCTCTGGTTTTCAAGTATGTCCTGGGTGGCGAGAATGTACTAGGGATGTGCGTTTCGGGTTTCGGAATTTTCACGAAATTTCCCGATTCGTGTCTTCGGATTCGGCCGAATTTCCGAATCGGATCGGACCCGAAAACCGACAGATCCGAAAAGTTTTCCGAGCCGAAACGAAAAAATTTCGGATTTTTCGAATGGACTTGAAATGTGTCGAATCGAAATGTATTTTTGCTCTATTCATGATTTCGGTTCCATTCGTGATTTCGGTTCCATTTCGGTAATTCTGGACATCGTATATTTAACTATTATCGGTTATATCGCTGATTCTGTAAATTTTGTATTTGTAAATGCGTATCACTTCTTTCTTGTGGCATTCGGGTCAGTTTAGCGTTTTTTAAATCGTTTTGTTCATTTTTTTTGTTCCTTGGCTTTCATAACATTTTAATATGATTAAATAAAGTTGTGAAATGTATATTCGATTATTCATAAGAAAAAAAGGATCTTTATTTAATAAAAAAAAACACGATAGAATCGCCAGAATTATCGTAGACACTTTGAAACGAGGAGAACAGACGTTCCGAAAAAACGAAAATTTCTGAAATGTCGATACAAAAAACGAGCAAAGTGACACGAAAATACGAAAAATGGTCGATATTCCGAAAAAGAAATGTACACGAAAAACGAGCCGAACCAAACTGAATCGAAACAGAAATCGGTCGAAACGAGCCGAATCGAAAATTTGAAACATCCGAACAAATCGAACCGAAAAAAAAATCGGTGCACAAGCCTAGTATGTACCGTTAGGTGTCTTTCCCAAGGACACTTACTGGAGAGGTGCTCTTGCTGGGATTGAGCCCATGTCTCCACAGGCTCTCGCCACGCAGAGCAGTGATGTTACCTCTACTCCACCCAGCCTGTACAAATATTAAAGGGGTTATTCACAGAGCACCGAAATGTCGCCAACATTTCGGCGCTCTGTTGTTCCCCACACAGGGAATCAAACTTTCCCACCCTCCGGTGAATTCACCATTCACAGTAGGGTCCCTGAAGTGCAGCGAATTGGCCGCCGAATGCTGCCGCCAACCTGCCGCAAACCTGCCAGACAGCCACAACAAACACCGGACAGTAGCCGATGAGCCGCCGACCACAGCCGCACAAAAAAGCCAATGAGCCGCCGGACAGGTAAATTAAAAAAAAAATCAATACGCTTGAAAGTATCAAAATTTAAACGCTGTTTGCAAAAATTCTACTGAACGAAAATGCCTGAAATTTACATATAAGACCCAATGAATGATAATAAAAAGGTCTGGTACAGAAAAAAGAAAATACGCTATTAAAAAAAAAAAAAATTAGTTTTTCCGAAAAATGCTTAAGATCCTAAAAAATAAAGACTTTTTGCTGCAGATTAAAATAATAAACGGTTTATTAGATATTGAATTAAAACGGGAATATTTTTAACATTGAAGCCTATGTGATTCGCCTGAATAAACCTGTCGAATGAAAACACCGACCAGCAGGGCATTTCTCTGCTGTTCGGTGTCTGTGAATAGATTAACCATTGCTTCTCTATGGGGGATTTCACTGCCGTCGAACAGGCACCGTATTTTGCTGGTAATTCCCAAAAATTGGGCAAACTGCCTGCTCTCTGAATAGCCGAATGGCCACGAAACTGCACCGTATGGGGAAATTCACTGTTTGGTGCAATTTCGGGGGGGGGGCAATGGGGAAATTCCCCCCCGAGAGACCGACCCACCACCGCCAGCCATTTTTTTTCATATGAGCGGCTGCCGGCATGCAGCTTGGCCGGTCGCCTGGGAACCATCTGACCAGTGCAGCCGCGATCTCGCGAGATCAGAGTTCACGTGAACTCCGGAATCTTGCGAGGACACGGCTGCGCTGATCAGGTGGTTCCCAGGCGAGCGGCCAAGCTGCATGCCGGCAGCCGCTCATAGGGAGAAAAGCGGCCGGCGGGTACTCTGAGCATGGTAGAGGAGGTGATCGCTGGGGGCAATGTATCCATGAGAGCTGGGGCAAATATATATCCATGAGAGCTGGGTGCAAATATATATCCATGAGAGCTGGGGCAAATATATATCCATGAGAGCTGGGGCAAATATATATCCATGAGAGCTGGGTGCAAATATATATCCATGTGAGCTGGGGCAAATATATATCCATGAGAGCTGGGTGCAAATATATATCCATGTGAGCTGGGGCAAATATATATCCATGAGAGCTGGGGCAAATATATATCCATGAGAGCTGGGTGCAAATATATATCCATGTGAGCTGGGGGCAAATATATATCCATGTGAGCTGGGGGCAATATATTACATGTGAGCTCGGGGCAAATATATTACATGTGAGCTGGGGGGTACCGTGGGCCCCTCGTATGGAAAGGGTTCGCAGGGCTCATGAGCCGCATGAGGACAGACCCTGTGCAATGCTCTGGGGAGAGTGTAACGAGCACAGCTTGCGATTAGGCGCGTCTCTGCCTGTCACTGCAAAACCAACAACAGCTCTTAACCAAAACTGGTAGAATCCCCCCCCCCCTCGAAACCTGTGTCTGGATCTGCCCCTGTTTCGGGCCAGATCGAGTCTCTGAATAACCCCTTATATGTTTTATTCCTTTTTTTTTTGGCATTTAGACGTTGAGTTCCTTCATAGCGAAGATGGGCAACAGTTACCGGTGAAGAGACTCGTACATTCCGTGCGCCGTCGAACGCTAACAATGCTCTGTTACTCCTTTCTTTTCAGTTTGCCTTAAAAATTTAATTTTTCCCGTGTTTTTAGGAAACACAAGGCATCCTCCGGTTGCGGCGTTGAGCGACGCCGAATACAAGTGACTGCGGGAACAGTAACTGTCACTAATTACAGATTCTGGGATAGAGCTGCAGGTGCAATCGACTAAATGCCGCCTTCCCCCAGATCAGCCAGACGTCAGATAATTACACAGAGCGGGACGTGGAGCTTCATCAGGAGGGAAAGCTTCATTAGAAACGGAGTTAAATACGTATCCCCGCGTTATACGAGGCTTTACGGCGAGGCCAGTGCAGGACGTCTACCAGGAATGATAAAGAAGTGACCAGAAAAATCCCAGAAACCTCAAATTTAAATCCACAACGAGGCCGTTAACAGGGAAAGACGAGAAGACGATCGGTTTGGTTTGCCACATTTTGTCCATAATGTTCAGAAAGAATGTGAATAAACCCAACAGCTTGTCCGGGGAAGAGAACCTTGCGCGTCCTCCAGAACAGAAAGTCCAGTTTGCGTGTCCTTACAGCATTCTGGCTGTGACGTGTGCACAGAGCCAGGCAGCTGCTGCAAAAGCCAGGAAAGTCCTGTCAAAAAGAGGTAATGGATCACGTGATGAAAAAATTATGATTTTTTTTTACCTCTTTATACAGCAGTTGTAAGCCCCCATCTTGCAATGTGCCGCGCGGTTATGGTCACCTGTATCGAAGAAGGATATTATGGAATTAGAGAAAGCGCAGAGACGAGCAGCCAAGCTAAAAAAAACAAAGGATGGACGACTTTACTGACAGGGTTATTCAGAGCGAGCCGAACTGGCACCGAACAGTGAATTTCCCCATACGGTGCAATTTCGTGGCTATTCAGAAAGCAGACAGTTCACCAAATTTTGGTGAATTGCCAGTAAAATACAGTGTCTGTCTGTGAAATGCCCTGATTTTCATTCGGCAGGTTTATTCAGGCGAATCCCATAGGTTTCAATGTTAAAAATATTCCCGTTTTTATCCAATATTTAATAAAGCGTTTTATTCTTTTAATCTGCAGCAAAAAGTCTCTTTACCTGCTTCATTTTTAGGATGCTTTAGGCATTTTTTGGGATTTTTTTCTCTAAAAAAAGTTTTACGTTTTTTTCTCTTTTTTGTAACAAACCTTTTTATTATCATTCATTGGACCTTATAGGTTAATTACAGACATTTTCGTTGTTTTTTGCAAACAGCGTTTCAATTTTCACACTCTCAAATCTTGTTTTTTTTTCGTATTTTGTATTTCGGATCGCTTTGTATTTAGTCTTTATGAGTTATTTCCTAGTTCGGGTTGATTCGTATTTCGTTTTTATTAGTTATTTCGGAATGTGAAACGGAATTAATTAAAATTACTACTACTGCAATAAAATGAAAATACCAGCCGTACAAAATAATCCCATAGGCTTCAATGTAAAAAATATTCCATGTTTTTCTTAAATATTTATTCAACCGTTTATTTTTTTCACTTGCATCAAAAATTCTATTTTTTTAGGATTTTCTTTAGGCATTTTTTTGGTTACATTTTATGTTTCCTAATTTATTTTAAAGCAACGAGGCTTTTTTTTTTCCTTGCTGAACGCAGCTGTATTATTTTCTTTCAGTCCGGCTGCGTTAGGCAATGAATACAATGTTTCAGCACCATGGATAGGTCTGGAGCCCCACGGGCCTGTTGTCCTTGGTTCTGAATCAGCACCATGGATAGCTCCATATCCTCAAACTCACGCCCCCCCCCCAGATGTTGATGCCTACAATTCCCAGAATTCTTCCAATGTAATAGATGGCCAGGGAATCATGGGAGTTGTAGTTCAGGAACATCTGGAGGGGCTGGAGTTTGACAGCCCTGATCTACATAGTGTCCCTTTTAAATTTAGCACATTTTCCTAATAATTGCTGTTAAAATCCAAAGTATTGGTGAGCAGAACCTGCTTCTCTTTCCAGATATAAGGGCCGCTCTCCATGTTTCGGGTGAGCAGTGTCCGGACAATCCATCGGAATACAAAACTCTCGTATTTTGCCTATTGCCAGTATTCCTGGTCCGAGCCTTGATCGTCTCTTTAAGTGACACGAGGAGCCGCGATGTATTATGTTGGATTGCGTTGCCTCCTTTGTGTCTTTGAAAACATGGATTTTTGTTCTGGAGTGCGCGCTGGTCTAGGTGCCGGGCGTGTTGAGTAACAGGATTAGTCATAACGAGCGGTTATATAAAAACAGTAGGAGTTGCAGCGAGGAGAGAGAGTCTGGGCCGGCGGCGCGGCGCTGTACACAGGCATTCTGCTTTGAATAATGGATGTTTTTGCAGAGATGTTACATTGTGTTCGGTGAAAACGCTTTAACAATGACTTACGTGGAGATACAGCCGCAATACGGGGAGACGCAGATCACAAAGAGCGGCTGATACAAAGCAACAGGCGCAGTTATGGAAACCGCGAATCTCGCTGCATGTAACGAGCGTCCTCATTGTTTCCAGCGACGTGGGCAACATGTGTGGGATGCAGGGTGCCACATCTCACCGTTATGTATCACACCCAGATACCTTGCGGGGGAAAAACGTCTCCCATGTAGTGCACAGAAAGCCTTCAAGTTGAAGGAATGGATCCGTGTCCTGGTCGCAGCCGGCAGGAAATTACTTTTTTTTTTTCTTGCACATCCAGACCCTAAGGAAGGAGTCATCTTGAATGGCATTATGGTCACGTTGGACGCCCCGACACAAAATAGCCACATTTTACACTGTTACACAAGACCGACACCGGTAGCATGGTTCGCCGTAGTTTGCTGACCTTCGTCTGCTGGTTTTGACACCAGTGATCAATCAACACATTCCACTTTCCATACACAAGTTCTGTAGCGCCTGCGCAGAGTGATGGATTGTAAATGCACGCGCATGCACAGATCTGATCCATCGCTACTTCTCTGTGAACGCTCGCTACAGTGATTGGTCACAGAGGGTGACGTCAGCCGCTCTGTGTGTGACATCACTAGTGACCAATCTGGTGACCGGCAGCCGGGAAGTTCAATGGGGGGGGCGCACTCCTCCCACCCTGACCGTTTAAAGAAGATAAGGTGTTCCTATAAGCTGCCTGAGCATCATGGGAAATGTAGTTCGTCGCCGGTTGGAATGCGAAGATGAAGCAGCACAAGTATAAAACGTAAACTAATTCTGCCTTTTACTTTTTTTTTATTCACATCCAACAGATAATGTTTCCCTGTATACTTTGTATCGCAGTGACTCCGGTGCTCACGCACAGCGCGCGGCGCACTAGGAAGCCTCCCGTACCGCTTTCTGGTCATAAAGCCCTCTTCTGTCATTAATATCTCAACAAGCAGCTCCTCTCCTGGGCGTCTCGCGGCTCTGTCGTATTCCATTGTAGTTAACCGCCCCGAGGGCGACTGTCAACAAGATTCATTGTGTTACGTTTGTCAGCGTGCAGGCAGGATCCCGGCGGCCTCATGAACCCGGTGCCTGTAACCTCTATCAGCGGAACAAGCCTTTATGCCACATTCATCCCGGCGGCCCCCGGGCTCTCCTATTCCTTCCTTAGCCATGCACAGGTAGAGGCGGACGGGGTGCCGGCAAGGGCCCCCGAGGGCCGGCGAGCTTCACAAGTCATGACATAACAGATCAGGAATTACTGATTTGAGAGAAATCGCAGTAAAATGAATTTATTGGCTTTGTCCGCAGTGAGGTTTGTTTTAAAGTATCTCCTTCCAGTTACTCAAATTCCAAAACCTTGTGCTGGAAATTCTGAGGTTCTGTATCACCTCACTGGTACCTTCTATTACATCATGCGATTACCCTGCATTACATCATACAAATACCCTGCGTTACATCATACAAATACCCTGCATTACATCATACAAATACCCTGCATTACATCATACAATTACCCTGCATTACATCATACAAATACCCTGCGTTACATCATACAAATACCCTGCGTTACATCATGTGATTACCCTGCGTTACATCATACAAATACCCTGCATTACATCATACAAATACCCTGTATTACATCATACAAATACCCTGCGTTACATCATACAAATACCCTGCGTTACATCATACAAATACCCTGCGTTTCATCATACAAATACCCTGCATTACATCATACAAATACCCTGCATTACATCATACAAATACCCTGCGTTACATCATACAAATACCCTGCGTTACATCATCCAAATACCCTGCGTTACATCATGCGATTACCCTGCATTACATCATGCGATTACCCTGCATTACATCATACAAATACCCTGCGTTACGTTGTATCAATACCCTGCATTACATCATACAAATAGCCTGCGTTACATCATACAAATACCCTGCGTTACATCATGCGATTACCCTGCGTTACATCATACAAATACCCTGCGTTACATCATACAAATACCCTGCATTACATCATAGAAATACCCTGCGTTACATCATACAAATACCCTGTGTTACGTTGTATCAATACCCTGCATTACATCATACAAATACCCTGCATTACATCATACAAATACCCTGCGTTACGTTGTATCAATACCCTGCATTACATCATACAAATACCCTGCGTTACATCATACAAATACCCTGCGTTACGTTGTATCAATACCCTGCATTACATCATACAAATACCCTGCGTTACATCATACAAATACCCTGCGTTACATCATACAAATACCCTGTGTTACATCATGCGATTACCCTGCATTACATCATACAAATACCCTGCGTTACATCATACAAATACCCTGCGTTACATCATGCGATTACCCTGCATTACATCATACAAATACCCTGCATTACATCATACAAATACCCTGCGTTACATCTTACAAATACCCTGCGTTACATCATGCAAATACCCTGCGTTACATCATACAAATACCCTGCGTTACATCATACAAATACCCTGCAATACATCATACAAATACCCTGCATTACATCATACAAATACCCTGCGTTACATCATACAAATACCCTGCATTACATCATACAAATACCCTGCATTACATCATACAAATACCCTGCGTTACATCATACAAATACCCTGCGTTACATCATACAAATACCCTGCGTTACATCATGCGATTACCCTGCATTACATCATGCGATTACCCTGCATTACATCATACAAATACCCTGCGTTACGTTGTATCAATACCCTGCATTACATCATACAAATAGCCTGCGTTACATCATACAAATACCCTGCGTTACATCATGCGATTACCCTGCGTTACATCATACAAATACCCTGTGTTACATCATACAAATACCCTGCATTACATCATACAAATACCCTGCGTTACATCATACAAATACCCTGCGTTACGTTGTATCAATACCCTGCATTACATCATACAAATACCCTGCATTACATCATACAAATACCCTGCGTTACGTTGTATCAATACCCTGCATTACATCATACAAATAGCCTGCGTTACATCATACAAATACCCTGCGTTACATCATGCGATTACCCTGCGTTACATCATACAAATACCCTGCGTTACATCATGCGATTACCCTGCATTACATCATGCGATTACCCTGCATTACATCATACAAATACCCTGCATTACGTTGTATCAATACCCTGCATTACATCATACAAATAGCCTGCGTTACATCATACAAATATCCTGCGTTACATCATGCGATTACCCTGCGTTACATCATACAAATACCCTGCGTTACATCATACAAATACCCTGCATTACATCATAGAAATACCCTGCGTTACATCATACAAATACCCTGCGTTACGTTGTATCAATACCCTGCATTACATCATACAAATACCCTGCATTACATCATACAAATACCCTGCGTTACGTTGTATCAATACCCTGCATTACATCATACAAATACCCTGCGTTACATCATACAAATACCCTGCGTTACGTTGTATCAATACCCTGCATTACATCATACAAATACCCTGCATTACATCATACAAATACCCTGCGTTACATCATAGAAATACCCTGCGTTACATCATGCGATTACCCTGCATTACATCATACAAATACCCTGCGTTACATCATACAAATACCCTGCGTTACATCATGCGATTACCCTGCATTACATCATACAAATACCCTGCGTTACGTTGTATCAATACCCTGCATTACATCATATCAAATACCCTGCGTTACATCATACAAATACCCTGTATTACATCATATCAATACCAAGCCTCACGTCATATCAATACCCTGCATTACATCATATCAATACCCTGCATTACATCATATCAATACCAAGCATGACGTCATATCAATACCCTGCTGATCCCCTGCAATTACATCATACAAATACCCTGCTGATACCCAGCATTAAATCCTATCAATACCAAGCATTACATCATAATCAATACCATGCCGATGTCCAGTGTTCCATAATATCAATACCCTGCCGATGCCCAGTGTTACATATTATCAATACCCTGCCGATGCCCAGTGTTCCATAATATCAATACCCTGCCGATGCCCAGTGTTACATATTATCAATACCCTGCCGATGCCCAGTGTTACATATTATCAATACCCTGCCGATGCCCAGTGTTACATATTATCAATACCCTGCCGATGCCCAGTGTTACATAATATCAATACCCTGCCGATGCCCAGTGTTACATATTATCAATACCCTGCCGATGCCCAGTGTTACATATTATCAATACCCTGCCGATGCCCAGTGTTACATATTATCAATACCCTGCCGATGCCCAGTGTTACATATTATCAATACCCTGCCGATGCCCAGTGTTACATATTATCAATACCCTGCCGATGCCCAGTGTTACATAATATCGATGCCCAGCATTACGTCATAATGATACCCTGCCGATGACCAGCATTACTTCAGATCGATACCCAGCGTTACATCTAGGGCTGCAACTAACAATTATTTTCATAATCGATTAGTTGGTCGATTTTATTTTTTCGATTAATCGATTCCTCGGATAAAACAAACACAATTAGTAATCTGACCCTAATTCCAAAGACTAACCCTAAATGTAACCCTAACCCTGAAACAAGCACAAATAGTGTTTAATTATTGTTAGGTTACTATTTGTGCTTGTTTTAGGGTTACATTTAGGGTGAGGATTTGTAATTAGGGTTAGATAACGATACAGCGGACATTGATTTTACTGCCCCGTCGAATCACTACGATGGACGTCAGTCAAGTCTACAAAGTGCGAATCTCCATACGATCCTTGTGTTGTGTGTTGTAACACACAGATATGCGCACAGCGAGGAGGCCGAGCGGACAGAACGTCCATTCTTAAGGACATTCTTTCGGCAATCCTGTACTCTCGCCCCGTGTGGCCCCAGTTCAATGGATCTTTGGCCACTGGATCTTGTCACTGAAACCACAGCTAGATGTTCATCTAAAGACCAAACACTAACTACTCCTTCGTGACCAGAGTGAGTGAGAAGGACTGGATGGCTGCGGCAAGCCGTGGCTCAGATTGCCAAGATGGTTAATAGTTTCCCATGTCCAATAGTCCAAGAGCTGAGTGGAGTTCTTGACCTTTCCTCTATTTTGGCTTCATATGATGTTGATTCCTCATGAAATGCTCCTCGTCTTCCATTCCATGTGCCTATCTTTAGACTGTCCTTGAGATACAATGTATCATCCTTGGTCTGTAACGGTTTCCTGAGATGTTCCCCTCTTCTCTCCTCTCTCTGCTGTATCGATGCCGCCATATCTCATTGCCGTAGCCCGTCTCTCGAGTGTCTTTAACTCCCCGGCTAACACCTGATTTCCGCTACGCAACAGATAAATGTCTTAACGCAGTGGTTACCTTCTCGTTTTGCGGAACGTGACTCCCAAGTGTGCCGTTCTGCTGGTAACATTTCATGGTAACGGCCCGGCTGATTAACTTGTGTCATATCTCATGGTGGGTAACCGAATACGCCGGGGCTGACTCGTCCCCCATTCATATGAAATATCAGTGTCGGACGCTTCATCTCAAAGAGTTTCCGTCCATTTATTGAAGGATTAAAATTTAAAGAATCGGTTATTGGTTCTTTGAATTTATTGGTTAATTTAATAACAGGGCTCTGGATTCGGAGAAAGTGTCGTAAGATTCCGTCACATCAGGCCGGGCCGAACTGCTGCGGCGTCTCTTTAATATTTTGTAGCTCTCTGGTCGATGACATGAAATGTTCTTTGTGAAAGTTCCTCAATGTCACCGGATTGAGGAGTTTTGCGATTTATTTATATTTTTTCCGTACGTCTCCGCTTTGCAGCTTTGGGTGTTCGGCGTGTGACACCCTGTTCTCACATCTTGCGTTCCTCCGCAGTGTTCTTACCCAAACTCCCCGTCCACGATCAGCACAACATGTCATTACAGCCTAAATATAATCCCGGCCCTCCCCGCAGCTGGAGATCTTGCTGTACACCCCGCGCCCCCCTGGGGTGGGGGGGATACCCTGCGTGTTCCGCTGACACACAGCCCTTCACAATAAATCCATGGGAGACCAGCAGGTCGTTCGTCATCGTCTTTGCACCGCGGTTATTATACACACGTGTTTATTATTTATATTTATGTGCCCGGGCGAGTCCGGTCCTACTGAATAATCCCCAGAGACGCTGAATCCATAATGAGGAGAAAAGCAGCGTCTGCCGGAGAAATACCCAGCATGCACGAAGCGGAAAAACCGCTGCAAAGGGAATCATTCATCATTCTCTAACTATCCCGTGTCTGTGTCTGTCTCTGTCTATATGTATCTATCCCGTGTCTGTCTGTCTATATGTATCCATCTGTATCTATCCCGTGTCTGTCTGTCTATATGTATCTATCCCGTGTCTGTGTCTGTCTCTGTCTATATGTATCCATCTGTATCTATCCCGTGTCTGTCTGTCTATATGTATCCATCTGTATCTATCCCGTGTCTGTCTGTCTATATGTATCCATCTGTATCTATCCCGTGTCTTTCTGTCTATATGTATCTATCTGTATCTATCCCGTGTCTGTCTGTCTATATGTATCCATCTGTATCTATCCCGTGTCTGTCTGTCTATATGTATCCATCTGTATCTATCCCGTGTCTGTCTGTCTATATGTATCCATCTGTATCTATCCCGTGTCTGTCTGTGTCTGTCTATATGTATCTATCCCGTGTCTGTCTGTCTATATGTATCTATCTGTATCTATCCCGTGTCTGTCTGTCTATATGTATCTATCTGTATCTATCCCGTGTCTGTCTGTCTATATGTATCTATCTGTATCTATCCCGTGTCTGTCTGTGTCTGTATCTGTATCTATCCCGTGTCTGTCTGTCTCTGTCTATATGTATCCATCTGTATCTATCCCGTGTCTGTCTGTCTAAATGTATCTATCTGTATCTATCCCGTGTCTGTCTGTGTCTGTATCTGTATCTATCCCGTGTCTGTCTGTGTCTATCCCGTGTCTGTCTGTCTATATGTATCCATCTGTATCTATCCCGTGTCTGTCTGTCTATATGTATCCATCTGTATCTATCCCGTGTCTGTCTGTCTATATGTATCCATCTGTATCTATCCCGTGTCTGTCTGTCTCTGTCTATATGTATCTATCCCGTGTCTGTCTGTCTATATGTATCTATCTGTATCTATCCCGTGTCTGTCTGTCTATATGTATCCATCTGTATCTATCCTGTGTCTGTCTGTCTCTGTCTATATGTATCTATCCCGTGTCTGTCTGTCTATATGTATCTATCTGTATCTATCCCGTGTCTGTCTGTCTATATGTATCTATCTGTATCTATCCCGTGTCTGTCTGTCTATATGTATCTATCTGTATCTATCCCGTGTCTGTCTGTGTCTGTATCTGTATCTATCCCGTGTCTGTCTGTCTCTGTCTATATGTATCCATCTGTATCTATCCCGTGTCTGTCTGTCTAAATGTATCTATCTGTATCTATCCCGTGTCTGTCTGTGTCTGTATCTGTATCTATCCCGTGTCTGTCTGTCTATATGTATCTGTGACTGTCTGCATCTGTATGTCAATATCTTTGCCATTTGTCTACCTGCATGTACTTGTATCTGTCAGTATCTTTTTGTGTCGGTCTGTATCTCTGAACCCATAAATAGACACCCACACACCCTGAATATATGGAGGAGCCCCCAAAAAGACACCCGCACACCCTGAATATATGGAGGAGACCCTAAAAAGAGACACCCGCACACCCTGAATATATGGAGGAGACCCCTAAAAAGACACCCGCACACCCTGAATATATGGAGGAGCCCCTAAAAAGACACCCACACACCCTGAATATATGGAGGAGACCCTAAAAACACACCCGCACACCCTGAATACATGGAGGAACCCCTAAAAAGACACCCACACACCCTGAATATATGGAGGAGACCCTAAAAGACACCCACACACCCTGAATATATGGAGGAACCCCTAAAAAGACACCCACACACCCTGAATATATGGAGGAACCCCTAAAAAGACACCCGCACACCCTGAATATATGGAGGAGACCCTAAAAAGACACCAGCACACCCTGAATATATGGAGGAGACCCTAAAAAGACACCCGCACACCCTGAATATATGGAGGAGACCCTAAAAAGACACCCGCACACCCTGAATATATGGAGGACCCCTAAAAAGAGGGGTTGGATCATAGGTGTGTGCACAGGGTGTACCTGGTGTGCCCCGGCACACCCTAATGTTGGGTGAAGGGTTCATCGTTGACCCCCTACGTAGCTTACATAGATATTTTGGATTTTCCTCCTCAGTTTCATGATAAATTGCATAAACACTGTTTATTCCGAACTAAAAATAACTGTTCTGTTCACAATTCTCCGCGCATAGATGTGTAATAAATATTCCAGGTGTGCACACCCTAATGAAATGGACTGCGCACTCCATTGGGTTGGATGTATTTGTACTGATATAGAGACTGTCCTGCCTAAGTCGGGACTCTTGGCTTGTATCCCTCCTGCCAACAGCTCAGTGTGTCTGCGTGTGGCTCCGGCGCGCGGTGCCGTCATGTGGCTGGGATGAGTAGCAGCGCTGTGTTAAGACACCTGTATAATATGTCAGCCTCTCGCCGGGAAAGAAAAAAAATCGCCTTACTGACCTGATCTTCACGTAAATCCCAGCGAGCGCAGAGCGTGCAGCATCGCAGACATGTACATCTGCCCCGAACAAAATGCTCCGTAAGCATCGGGGACATCGCAGTCACAACATCTGCTATGGAAGTGTTTGGATGGTTTCTCAAAGCATCCAGAAAACTGACAGATCCACAAGCGGACAGCAACGAGTCCCCCCGAACCCCAAAACCGGGTCGAAAATGGACAAAAATATTATAATTTCTGCCTTTTAAAATCTCAGCGCTCTGTATCACTGTAAGACAGGGGACACCAGCCTTGGCCCCTCCAGATGTTTTGAAACTACATTTCCCATGAGGCTCAGCAATACTAACGAGTGGCTGTGCATCATGGGAGATGTAGTTCCAAGACATCGGGAGAGCCGTGGTTGCTGACCCCTTGCTCTAACGAATACGAGGGCGGGGGCACGACATGTACCAGTCACTTACTGATGCAGAATTTGGGATCCGTACACACCTTATACGCAGCCTGAAGCGCTTTTATACAGGATTTTAATCATTTTGCCCCCGGTCACATGGGGTCACATGGGGTCACATGGGGTCACGGGGTGGGATTTTACACTCATGGCGTCATGTTGTTGCTCAGATAATTTTCGGATAAGGGATACTCGCCTGTATACAGCATATATTTATATATTACACCTTTTCGTGTTGATACTGTATCCGTGCGTTTCCTGCAGCACTTTCCGAATCACAGAACATTAATGTAACAAAAAAGCAGCAAAATAAGAGGTGGGAACAAATCCCGCCACGCCACCGAAATGTGTTCCTATGATGCGCACACAGGACGCGTTTAGGGCTGCCAGGTCGGCCATGTTTTCCTGGACACGTATAATATATTCATGCTGATGTGCAGTGCATGAAAAACGCCACCCTGCAGCATGTATAATCCATACGCTGCAGGTAAGAAATCCCAGGTGACCTGCCTTGGTTTCCTTCCTGCAGCATATGAATTATACATGTTCCAGGGCCGCACTTTTCCCTGTGCTCCCCCTCTGCATGAAGTAGTAATATGTGTCCAGGAAAACCTGGCCGATCTGGCGCTTAGTGCATCATGGGAATTGTAGTTTAACAATGGCTACGTATAGACCTAAACACCCACAGCCTACTAGATGAATCGGAAGAGTGATTGACACTTCAGATATAAGGGTGCAGCGGGCTTTGGTACCCCAGATCGGCCATGTTTTCCTGGACACATATTAATATTTCATGCACATGGGCGCACAGGGAAAAGTGCTGCCCTGCAACATGTGTCATTCATATCCTTTAGAAAGGAAATCCTTTTCCTAATCCAGGCAGATCCCTGAGATTCTGCAAGATATGACTTATACATACTGCAGGGTTGCCCATCAGAATGAATAAATTATACACGTCCAGGAAAACATGACTGACCTGGCAACCCTATACCCAGGTGTCTCCAGGCTTCATGTCCCATGATGCTCAGCCAATCAAAATCATGGAGTATGTAGTCCGAGGCATCTGGGATGACAAGCTTAGCCAACACTGCAAAACTTATTGTTCCTGCTATGAGGCCGATGTGACAAATCACAGTACATTCAATGTTTATTTATGCATTTTTAGGTCGCGGCATCTTTAATCCGATCACGGTAAAACCGGAGAGGACGCGCTTCACAATGATAGACGTCTCAATGTGTGTCTCCCTTATAAAACCATTTTATAAATAAATAAATGATTAGCGACGTCACGCAGGTCAACCCGGGAGCAGTAAACAATAAAATCAGCGTTTCCGGATTTGTATCAGAATTTTTTTGTTTCTTTTAAATGAGCAAAACGCAGATTCTTCAATCGAAATTCACATTATTTTTCTTAGCGCTTGTCATATACTCTTTTTTTTAATCTCACAATTGACTTTTTTTTATTAAAGCCTCCAGCCATGAAGCGTTTGCCCATTACCCGTGGAAATCGAGGTTACGCGGGCTAACGACGCCATCGCCGGATACAAATGTATAAAATTAACGTCAAATTAATTGCCGATTAATAAAACGAGACAGCAAGCAATGAGCGAGATACTATCTCCCCGAGCCGGGCTCTTTATTGTGATGCAGCTCTTCCTGCTACAACTTTTAATAAGGATTTGCCCAAATATCCACATTATTTTCCCCAAAAAATAGAGTGATTTTAGGATGACAACATATAGAAGCCAATCTTCAACCCTCTCCTCAGTGTTGGTAACAGGGTTGCCAGGTCGACCATATTTTTCTGGACACGTATTATTTATTCATGTGACAGTCAGATCTCTGTACCCCGAGAGGGTCACATCTGCCAATGCCCCTTCCTTGCCGGACCCCCCTGTTCTCCCCATCCAGTCTCCCGTGCCTTTCTCCAGTCCTCAGACAAAGCTTAAGGACTGGGGCACGTAGAGAGTCTGCTAGCATCCCCAGAAATAAGACGAGGCTGTAGATCTGGGGTCTTTCAGGGTCAGAATGGAACTCTTTTAATTGGGAACAGGCACACATATTTATACGGTCAAACATGGGTCATTTACAGACACAAACGCTTCCCCTAGAAACTGTTGGGAGACAGAGACTGAAACAGATAATGAGATGACCATTTGTGCAACATTTCTAAACTAGGCAGGACAATGCATTCATGATTGACAAACATTACAGTTTAAAAGAACAGATAGCAGGGCAGTGTTTGCCTGACAAAGAAGATTAACATCTCTTTAAATATCCAGCAGATAAACAGATACATATGGACCATAACAATAGACAATAACATTATTCGTGCTTAACTCAGATTACATGCACAAAAGAGAGGGCTAGGAAATGACATCAGGCCTGCACCTCCCAAATACATCTCCAGGTCCATGTGCCCCAAGTCCAAATGAGGCACGTCACAACAATTCATTCTGATGGGCAGTGAATGAAAAATGCCACCCCGCTTCCTGTACAATAAAATGACTAGATTATTAAAATGAAATCTGGGGACATTTTTTTTTTTTTATTGGCAAAATGGTAAAAAAAAAATTTTTTAGCATATTTTCCTCACATTCTATATGCAGTGTATTTGGTATGTGTGATATATGGAGTGACTGTATGTTACATATATATATGTTATTTCTCACATTTCATCCATGACGGGGGAAAAAAAATACTTCTTAGAATTTTTTTTAATATGACGACTAAGGCTAGGGTCAGACGAACGCATTTTTCGCGTTGTCCGTGAAAAAGTGCGTTCGAACGAATGGACGTATTTTTTCACGGAATACGCGATAGCGGTCATACGATGCGCATTTTCGTCCGTGATTTTGTACGGACCATCAATAAAACCCTTTTTGCGTCTGGACGTTATGTTGGCCGGACGTGTGCAGCGTCTGACGTCTCCCAATCATGCACACACGCCGCTATGAGGCCGCAGCGCACGCTGTACGTCAGTAGTAGCGGTTTGACGTTCTCGAAAAAATGCGTTCGTTTGCCACTTGCGTTGCCCGGACGAACTTTCGTGCGGCCGTTCGTCGTATGTTCCCCGGCATTGGACGTCAATTGCTGCTAGCACGGCTGTGATTTTGTGCGGCTAAACGCACGTTAAAACTGCTTTCGTCTGACCTTAGTCTTACTGTTAGGATAAGAAAGAGAAAACCGTTTCAATGCGTATTTTATATTAAACTCCGACCAAAGAATTCTGATTAAACAATAACAAAACAAATGAACAATTCAGAACAGTAAAGTATTGCATGGTAACAACACACAGGATACCTTACACCATATGTAATGAAATATGAATCTGTAACTGCTGTAAGACTATGAATGTTAATATCCCAAGCAGCATATTCAGTGTTATGGAACCAGTTACAGCTAAAAGCTGAAGAGCCATTTGTGATTAGATCATAGGATTAATACATAGTGAACTTAGAGTGAAGCACAGAATACAGAGAATTATATGCAGAGCATAGAATACAGAGAACTATATGCAGAGCATAGAATACAGAGAGCAATGTGCAGAGCACAGAATACAGAGAACTATATGCAGAGCACAGAATACAGAGAACAGTGTGCAGAGCACAGAATACAGAGAGCAATGTGCAGAGCACAGAATACAGAGAGCAATGTGCAGAGCACAGAATACAGAGAACTATATGCAGAGCACAGAATACAGAGAACAGTGTGCAGAGCACAGAATACAGAGAGCAATGTGCAGAGCACAGAATACAGAGAACTATATGCAGAGCATAGAATACAGAGAGCAATGTGCAGAGCACAGAATACAGAGAACTATATGCAGAGCATAGAATACAGAGAGCAATGTGCAGAGCTCAGAATACAGAGAACTATATGCAGAGCATAGAATACAGAGAACAATGTGCAGAGCACAGAATACAGAGAGCAATGTGCAGAGCACAGAATACAGAGAACTATATGCAGAGCATAGAATACAGAGAACAATATGCAAAGCACAGAATACACAGAGCAATGTGCAGAGCACAGAATACAGAGAACTATATGCAGAGCATAGAATACAGAGAGCAATGTGCAGAGCACAGAATACAGAGAACTATATGCAGAGCATAGAATACAGAGAACAGTGTGCAGAGCACAGAATACAGAGAGCAATGTGCAGAGCACAGAATACAGAGAACTATATGCAGAGCATAGAATACAGAGAGCAATGTGCAGAGCACAGAATACAGAGAACTATATGCAGAGCATAGAATACAGAGAAAAATGTGCAGAGCACAGAATACAGAGAACTATATGCAGAGCATAGAATACAGAGAACAATATGCAGAGCACAGAATACACAGAGCAATGTGCAGAGCACAGAATACAGAGAACTATATGCAGAGCACATAATACAGAGAGCAATGTGCAGAGCACAGAATACAGAGAACTATATGCAGAGCATAGAATACAGAGAACAATGTGCAGAGCACAGAATACAGAGAGCAATGTGCAGAGCACAGAATACAGAGAACTATATGCAGAGCATAGAATACAGAGAGCAATGTGCAGAGCACAGAATACAGAGAACTATATGCAGAGCATAGAATACAGAGAACAATGTGCAGAGCACAGAATACAGAGAGCAATGTGCAGCGCACAGAGTACAGAGAACTATATGCAGAGCATAGAATACAGAGAAAAATGTGCAGAGCACAGAATACAGAGAACTATATGCAGAGCATAGAATACAGAGAACAATATGCAGAGCATAGAATACACAGAGCAATGTGCAGAGCACAGAATACAGAGAACTATATGCAGAGCACATAATACAGAGAGCAATGTGCAGAGCATAGAATACAGAGAACTATATGCAGAGCAGAGAGTACAGAGAACTATATGCAGAGCATAGAATACAGAGAGCAATGTGCAGAGCACAGAATACAGAGAACTATATGCAGAGCATAGAATACAGAGAGCAATGTGCAGAGCACAGAATACAGAGAGCAATGTGCAGAGCACATAATACAAAGAACTATATGCAAAGCATAGAATATAGAGAGCAATGTGCAGTGTGCAGAATACAGAGAGCAATGTGCAGAGCACAGAGTACAGAGGGCAATGTGCAGAGCACATAATACAGAGAGCAATGTGCAGAGCACATAATACATAGCAGAGTGGAGAGTGCATTATACAGAACAGAGGCAGTATACAGAGTGCATAGAGCACAGTATGCAGAGCTGAGCACAGCACAGTATACAGAAAGCAATAAGAAACGCAGGTTATTTTGACAGAACAATAACAATTCAAATGAACAATTCAGAACAGTAAAGTATTGCATGGTAACAACACACAGGATACCTTACACCATATGTAATAAAATATGAATCTGTAACTGCTGTAAGACTATGAATGTTAATATCCCAAGCAGCATATTCAGTGTTATGGAACCAGTTACAGCTAAAAGCTGAAGAGCCATTTGTGATTAGATCATAGTGAATTTAGAGTGGAGCACATAATACAGAGAACTATATGCAGAGCATAGAATACAGAGAGCAATGTGCAGAGCACAGAATACAGAGAGCAATGTGCAGAGCACAGAATACAGAGAACTATATGCAGAGCATAGAATACAGAGAGCAATGTGCAGAGCACAGAATACAGAGAGCAATGTGCAGAGCACAGAATACAGAGAGCAATGTGCAGAGCACAGAACACAGAGAGCAATGTGCAGAGCACAGAATACAGAGAGCAATGTGCAGAGCACAGAACACAGAGAGCAATGTGCAGAGCACAGAACACAGAGAGCAATGTGCACAGCACATAAAACAGATAGCAATGTGCAGAGCACAGAATACAGAAACAAAAATACACAAACACTCACTCCCAGGCACGCAATGTGTATATGTCTATGAGAGCAGAGGAATGGGGGTTCTGGTCCCCCAGTTTCTACGCCCATGATAGGGCTGCCAGATCGGCCATGTTTTCCTGGACACGTATTGCGATTTCATGCAGAGGGGAGCACAGGGAAAAGTGCTGCCCTGCAACATGTATTATTCAAATGCTGCAGGAATGAAATCAAGGCAGGTCACCTGGGATTCCATTGGGGTTTCTTACCTGCAACGTATGGATTATACATGCTGCGGGGTGGCATTTTTCATGCACTGCCCATCAGCGTGAATACATTATATGCATCCAGTTAAACATGGCCGACCTGGCAACCCTCGCCCATGATAAGCATCAAGATGCCCAGGAGGGTGAGAATATATGAATAGAAATGTCAGATTCAAGATGTAGAACAGTGACAGAGAACAAAGAAGAGAAAGGATGAGCTGTGACTCGGAGAGGGGAGACATAAATAAAAGTATCGAACCCCCCCAAGATTCCAAAAGGTGGAAGAAGTGAACGTAAGAATATAATGTAATGCAAGAATATTTAAATAGAAGAATCTGACGAGCATAAAATACTTCACCACGGCACATAAAGGGTTAAACCCAAATATAAGAGTCTGACTGTCCGTGAGATCGAAGACTGATGAAAAGGATCCAAAGCACAACAATCTACTGCAAGAGGTGAACATTAGAGAAATGGAGGGTAAGAGTTAAAAAAAACTAAAACAAAGTATCCAGAAGTGTAAATAAAAAATAATCTAATTAAACCCCATGACAAATGAGGAGGCAAATATAAGAATCAATCCCAGGGCTTGTAAGAGGAACAGGAGGTGAGGGGGGCATCTGATGATAAATAACAACTGCCACAAAACCAACGAGGGGTTAAAATGGTAGTCCCAAACAGAAGAATTTAAAGGGCTACTACCCCAAAAAATGCAATGTCCTTATTGTGTTTATTTGATGTTGCTGATATCTTACATGTGTTTGTTTCTCTCTTGTTTGTTTAGTTAAGAAAATATTTTCCTCTATATGTGTCACTCAGTGCATCCATTGTGTGATATTTTCCTCTATATGTGTCACTGGGTGCATCCATTGTGTGATATTTTCCTCTGTGTCACTGGGTGCATCCATTGTGTGATATTTTCCTCTGTGTCACTGGGTGCATCCATTGTGTGATATTTTCCTCTATATGTGTCACTGGGCGCATCCATTGTGTGATATTTTCCTCTATATGTATCACTGGGTGCATCCATTGTGTGATATTTTCCTCTATATGTGTCACTGGGTGCATCCATTGTGTGATATTTTCCTCTATATGTGTCACTGGGCGCATCCATTGTGTGATATTTTCCTCTATATGTGTCACTGGGTGCATCCATTGTGTGATATTTTCCTCTATATGTGTCACTGGGTGCATCCATTGTGTGATATTTTCCTCTGTGTCACTGGGTGCATCCATTGTGTGATATTTTCCTCTGTGTCACTGGGTGCATCCATTGTGTGATATTTTCCTCTGTGTCACTGGGTGCATCCATTGTGTGATATGTTCCTATATGTATCACTGGGTGCATCCATTGTGTGATATTTTCCTCTATATGTGTCACTGGGTGCATCCATTGTGTGATATTTTCCTCTATATGTGTCACTGGGCGCATCCATTGTGTGATATTTTCCTCTATATGTGTCACTGGGTGCATCCATTGTGTGATATTTTCCTCTATATGTGTCACTGGGTGCATCCATTGTGTGATATTTTCCTCTATATGTGTCACTGGGCGCATCCATTGTGTGATATTTTCCTCTATATGTGTCACTGGGTGCATCCATTGTGTGATATTTTCCTCTATATGTGTCACTGGGTGCATCCATTGTGTGATATTTTCCTCTATATGTGTCACTGGGCGCATCCATTGTGTGATATTTTCCTCTATATGTGTCACTGGGTGCATCCATTGTGTGATATTTTCCTCTATATGTGTCACTGGGTGCATCCATTGTGTGATATTTTCCTCTATATGTGTCACTGGGCGCATCCATTGTGTGATATTTTCCTCTATATGTGTCACTGGGTGCATCCATTGTGTGATATTTTCCTCTATATGTGTCACTGGGCGCATCCATTGTGTGATATTTTCCTCTATATGTGTCACTGGGTGCATCCATTCTGTGATATTTTCCTCTATATGTGTCACTGGGTGCATCCATTGTGTGATATTTTCCTCTATATGTGTCACTGGGTGCATCCATTGTGTGATATTTTCCTCTATATGTGTCACTGGGTGTATCCATTCTGTGATATTTTCCTCTATATGTGTCACTGTGTGCATCCATTGTGTGATATTTTCCTCTATATGTGTCACTGGGCGCATCCATTCTGTGATATTTTCCTCTATATGTGTCACTGGGCGCATCCATTGTGTGATATTTTGTGTTGTATAGTTCCATCATTTGCTCCTCACTGTGTGTCTTTGGCCATAGAATGGAGTAAAAGGTTCAGAAGTCCAGAAAACCAACTGATTGACTTGCATTGTGTGGATGTATATAAATGACATCATCAGAGAGAGGTTGGGTAGTGTTCAGCGTTGTTAGCCCACTATCAGCTCTCACTCACCTGCCATCTTTGATTTTGGGTAGCATAGACAGCACAATAGATCGTCTGCAGTCTTGTCTAACCATTCCCTCCCCCAAACCCATTTCCTCCTCACTGCTGCTTTATCCTATACCACAGCTGTATAGGAGACCTACTATAAGCTTGTGGTAAATGTTGCATCGTGAGAAAAATCAAGAAAACGGAAACAGGAGATATTGATAAAAACCTAACATTAGTTTTCCTTTTATTACATGAAATTATTTCAAACAAAGAATAAAAACAGCAGCATGTGTTTTATAGTATGTATTTATAATGTGTTTTATAGTGTGCATTTATAATGTGTTTATAGTGTGTATTTATAATGTGTTTTATAGTGTGTATTTATAATGTGTTTTATAGTGTGTATTTATAGTGTGTATTTATAATGTGTTTTATAGTGTGTATTTATAATGTGTTTATAGTGTGTATTTATAATGTGTTTTATAGTGTGTATTTATAATGTGTTTTATAGTGTGTATTTATAGTGTGTATTTATAATGTGTTTTATAGTGTGTATTTATAATGTGTTTATAGTGTGTATTTATAATGTGTTTTATAGTGTGTATTTATAATGTGTTTATAATGTGTTTTTATAGTGTGTATTTATAGTGTGTTTTATAGTTTGTATTTATAATGTGTTTATAGTGTGTATTTATAATGTGTTTTATTGTGTGTATTTATAATGTGTTTTATAGTGTGTATTTATAATGTGTTTATAATGTGTTTTTATAGTGTGTATTTATAGTGTGTTTTATAGTGTGTATTTATAATGTGTTTATAGTGTGTATTTATAATGTGTTTTATTGTGTGTATTTATAATGTGTTTTATAGTGTGTATTTATAATGTGTTTATAATGTGTATTTATAGTGTGTTTTATAGTGTGTATTTATAATGTGTTTATAGTGTGTATTTATAATGTGTTTTATTGTGTGTATTTATAATGTGTTTTATAGTGTGTATTTATAGTGTGTATTTATAATGTGTTTTATAGTGTGTATTTATAATGTGTTTTATAATGTTGTTTTCTTTGTAATGCACGAGTAATCTAGTTACTGCGTATGTTAATGGACGTGTTCCTTTATTAAGGAACAAGGTGGAAAGCCTGCCCAGAGGGCAGTCTATTGTGGATATACTGCCCCAGCTCATGGATATATGCCCGAGCTCATGGATATACTGCCCCAGCACGTGGAAACTGCCCCAGCTCGTGGATATATGCCCCAGCACATGGATATACTGCCCCAGCTCATGGATATACTGCCCCAGATCGTGGATATACTGCCCCAGCTCGTGGATATACTGCCCCAGCATGTGGATATACTGCCCCAGCACGTGGATATACTGCCCCAGCTCATGGATATACTGCCCCAGCTCATGGATATTGCCCCAGCTCGTGATATATGCCCCAGCTCGTGGATATACTGCCCCAGCTCGTGATATACTGCCCCAGCACGTGGATATACTGCCCCAGCTCATGGATATACTGCCCCAGCTCATGGATATTGCCCCAGCTCGTGGATATATGCCCCAGCTCGTGGATATACTGCCCCAGCTCGTGGATATACTGCCCCAGCACGTGGATATACTGCCCCAGCTCATGGATATACTGCCCCAGTTCATGGATATACTGCCCCAGCTCGTGGATATATGCCCCAGCTCGTGGATATACTGCCCCAGCACGTGGATATACTGCCCCAGCTCATGGATATATTGCCCCAGCTCGTGGATATATTGCCCCAGCTCGTGGATATATTGCCCCAGCTCGTGGATATATTGCCCCAGCTCGTGGATATTGCCCCAGCTCGTGGATATTGGCCCAGCTCGTGGTATATTGCCCCAGCTCGTGGATATATTGCCCCAGCTCGTGGATATTGCCCCAGCTCGTGGATATACTGCCCCCCAAGCTCTCATGGATATGGCCCAGCTCAGACCCCAGACCAGACATGGGGCGGCTGTTCGAATGCTCTATCGGCATTCGGACAGCCGCCCCTGGAGCTCCATCTCCGCATACTTACCTGCTGAGCGGCGAAGGGAAAGTTTCCCCGCTTCAGCTCGTTGAAGGACCCAAGCCGCGGTCACGTGGGACTCCCACGTCACCGCGGCTTGGGTCCTTCAAAGAGCGGAAGCGAGGGAACTTTCCCTTCGCCGCTCAGGGGTTGGATGCGCGCGGCAGCCGGGTAGAGGCTGCGAGCGCATCCGGCTCTACAGGATGCGCGCGCAGCCTCTACCCGGCTGCTGCGTGTGCATCTTGTAACCGCCGCGGCGAGCGCACAGCCGTCTCGTGCCGCGGCGGTTGCATGCACGCGCAGCCAACCGCCGCTGGTTGCGCGCGCATGCGCAGAGTAGGCTTGGCGACGGACACACGCCAAGCCTTACTCTTTTATAGTATAGGATAGGGATAGGGATAGAGGGATAGAGATAGATACAGAGGGATAGGGATAGAGACAGATGGATAGAGGAATGGATACAGAGGGATAGAGGGATAGGGATAGAGATAGATATAGAGGGATAGAAATTGATAGAGGAATAGATACAGAGGGATATATACAGAGGGATAGAGGAATAGATACAGAGGGATAGAGGGATAGATACAGAGGAATATAGGGATAGATATAGAGGGATAGATACAGAGGGATAGAGGAATAGATACAGAGGAATATAGGGATAGATATAGAGGAATAGATACAGAGGGATAGAGGGATAGATACAGAGGAATATAGGGATAGATATAGAGGGATAGATACAGAGGGATAGAGGAATAGATACAGAGGGATATATACAGAGGGATAGAGGAATAGATACAGAGGGATAGAGGGATAGATACAGAGGAATATAGGGATAGATATAGAGGGATAGATACAGAGGGATAGAGGAATAGATACAGAGGGATAGATAAGAGGGATAGGGATAGATACAGAGGGAGAGGGATAGATAGAGGGAGAGGGAAAGATACAGAGGGATAGAGGGATAGATACAGAGGGATATAGGGATAGATACAGAGGGATAGAGGGATAGATACAGAAGGATATAGGGATAGATACAGAGGGATAGAGGAATAGGGATAGAGGGAAAGGGATAGAGATAGATACAGAGGTATAGAGGAATAGATACAGAGGGATAGAGGAATAGATACAGAGGGATAGAGGGATAGATACAGAGGGATAGAGGAATGGATACAGAGGGATAGAGGAATAGGGATAGAGGGAAAGGGATAGAGATAGATACAGAGGTATAGAGGAATAGATACAGAGGGATAGAGGAATAGATACAGAGGGATAGATACAGAGGGATAGATACAGAGGGATAGGGATAGATACAGAGGGAGAGGGATAGGTAGAGGGAGAGGGATAGGGATAGATACAGAGGGATAGGGATAGATACAGAGGGATAGAGGAATGGATACAGAGGGATAGAGGAATAGGGATAGAGGGATAGGGATAGAGATAAATACAGAGGAATAGGGATAGAGAGATACAAATTGATAGAGGAATAGATACAGAGGGATATAGGGATAGATACAGAGGGATATAGGAATTGATACAGAGGGATAGAGGGATAGATACAAAGGGATATAGGGATAGATACAGAGGGATAGATACAGAGGGATAGATACAGAGGGATAGATACAGAGGAATAGATACAGAGGGATAGATACAGAGGAATAGATACAGAGGGATAGAGGGATAGATACAGAGGGATATAGGGATAGATACAGAGGGATAGATACAGAGGGATAGATACAGAGGAATAGATACAGAGGGATAGAGGGATAGATACAGAGGGATATAGGGATAGATACAGAGGAATAGATACAGAGGGATAGATACAGAGGGATAGGGATAGATAGAGGGAGAGGGATAGAGGAATAGATACAGAGGGATAGGGATAGATACAGAGGGATAGAGGAATGGATACATAGGGATAGAGGAATAGGGATAGAGGGATAGATACAAATTGATAGAGGAATAGATACAGAGGGATAGAGGGATATATACAGAGGGATAGGGGAATAGATACAGAGGGATAGGGATAGATACAGAGGAATAGATACAGAGGGATAGAGGAATAGGGATAGAGGGATAGATACAGAGAGATATAGGAATAGATACAAACTGATAGATATAGGAATAGATTCAGAGGGATAGAGGAATAGATACAGAGGGAGAGGGATAGGGATAGATACAGAGGGATAGGGATAGATACAGAGGGATAGGGATAGATACAGAGGGATAGAGGAATAGATACAGGGATAGAGGGATAGATACAGAGGGATAGAGGGATAGATACAGAGGGATAGAGGGATAGATACAGAGGGATATAGGGATAGATACAGAGGGATAGAGGGATAGATACAGAGGGATATAGGAATAGATACAAATTGATAGATAGAGGCATAGATACAGAGGGATAGGGATAGATATAGAGGGATAGAGGAATAGATACTGAGGGATAGAGGAATAGATACAGAGGGATAGAGGAATAGATACAGAGGGATAGAGGAATAGATAAAGAGGGATAGGGATAGATACAGAGGGATAGATACAGAGGGATAGATACAGAGGGATAGAGGAATAGATACAGAGGGATAGAGGAATAGATACAGAGGGATAGGGATAGATACAGAGGGATAGGGATAGATACAGAGGGATAGATACAGAGGGATAGAGGAATAGATACAGAGGGATAGGGATAGATACAGAGGGATAGGGATAGATACAGAGGGATAGAGGAATAGATACAGAGGGATAGAGGAATAGATACAGAGGGATAGGGATAGATACAGAGGGATAGATACAGAGGGATAGAGGAATAGATACAGAGGGATAGGGATAGATACAGAGGGATAGGGATTGATACAGGGGATAGAGGAATAGATACAGAGGGATAGAGGAATAGATACAGAGGGATAGAGGAATAGATACAGAGGGATAGAGGAATAGATACAGAGGGATAGAGGAATAGATACAGAGGGATAGAGGAATAGATACAGAGGGATAGAGGAATAGATACAGAGGGATAGGGATAGATACAGAGGGATAGAGGAATAGATACAGAGGGATAGGGATAGATACAGAGGGATAGGGATAGAGGGATAGGGATAGATACAGAGGGATAGATACAGATAGATGATAGATATGTTGCATGACACGGAGCACTTTCCTAATAATGAGGGACATATCTGTGCAGACAGTGCTGTTATCGCCCCGGCACACCCCAATCCTGCTTGTCCCCATGTTGATTGAGCCCTACACTTTTTGGCTGCCCACTTTCCTGGTTCCTGATAGTGATCACACAGGCTATCGCTGCGTTCCGGCAAACACAGGGACTTTGAGCTGAATTTCCTGAGCGTAAGTTTGTAACAAATAAATGTTCCACGGGCGCATCACCCCCTCACACAAGGGTCTGCGCAGTCTGGTATTGCGCGGCGCGGCTCTGCAGCCAACACAGGACGTTCGTTTACACTTATAAGACACGGAAAACATATATCACACAGAACAATCTCTACCAAACGCTAAGGAGCTGCGCACTCAGTGCAGTGTCTTGATACGCAGCGCCCATCCCGTGCACACACTGCGCCGATACACGATACAACGCAGCGTTACCGTAACCGACCGTCAAACAGTGTTACGGAACGCAGAGCGATGCAAACCGTAGCTGCATTCTGCACGCTGTGTCTCTAATGCCATTAAAAGGCACTTATGTAATCCTGGGAAAGGGCAGAATTTAACGCGTTTAACTCCTGCAATGCCAGGATCATATACTGCTGACAAGTATTAAACAACAACAGAAAACATACAATGTATCAAACTTGGAAACAGCAGCTACAAACAGACAATAAATACAACATAAACAAAGCGTGATAAAACAAAACATAAAATCATTTGCAAGTGATCTGTTTATTTTTTATGATATTGATCTCGCTCGTCACTGCGCCACGATGAGGTCAGCCCAGTGCCTGACCAGGGGGTAACAGCAGGTGCAGGACAAGGGCGCAGGGGTGAATCAAGCCTCCCCGGGGCAATTAGGCAGCCGGCGAGAAATAAGTTGCTACTTAGCCAGCAAAGAGAGCGACGGTGTCACCCTGGAGAGCAGACCTAATTCCATGACAAATCCGCCTGGAACACTCTGCTGGAAGGTGACAAAAAAAACCCGTGCCAAAATAGCATCTCCTGATTTAAGGGGAGAGACCGAAATACACTGCGATACGGAAATAATTAACCCCTAAAACGCTGCTGGGAACTAGAAACGTGCGATGAAAATAAATATAGCACATGTGTATATATATATATATACAGATACACACACACAGGATATAATATGCACATGTATATATATATATATATATAGATACACACACACACACAGGATATAATATGCACATGTATATATATATAATATATATAGATACACACACACACACAGGATATAATATGCACATGTATATATATATATATAGATACACACACAGGATATAATATGCACATGTATATATATATATATAGATACACACACACACAGGATATAATATGCACATGTATATTATATATATATATATAGATACACACACACACAGGATATAATATGCACATGTATATATATTATATATATAGATACACACACACACACAGGATATAATATGCACATGTATATATATATATATATATATACAGATACACACACACACAGGATATAATATGCACATGTATATATATATATATATAGATACACACACAGGATATAATATGCACATGTATATATATATATATATATAGATACACACACACACAGGATATAATATGCACATGTATATATATATATATATATAGATACACACACACACAGGATATAATATGCACATGTGTATATCTATAGATATAGATACACACACACACACAGGATATAATATGCACATGTATATATATATATAGATACACACACACAGGATATAATATGCACATGCTTAGATTACAGCTTTAGGTATATACACTCACACGCTTAGATCATATCTATAAATATATAAAACACACGTATACATATATACACACACACGCTTACATCATATCTATAAATATATAAAACACACGTATACATATATACACACACACGCTTACATCATATCTATAAATATATAAAACACACGTATACATATATACACACACACGCTTACATCATATCTATAGGTATATAACACAAACACGCGTAGATCATATCTATAAATATATATATAACACACCCAACATATTTGTACAATCTCACATGCTTGAGTTATATCAATAGATACTGTATAAAACACACACATATTCACATGCTTTTGTTGTATGTAATATGTAGTATATATACACGCACATAGGTTATATATATATAGGTATAAAACACACACAGATGCTCAAGTTATAATCTAAGCGTGTGTGTGTTATACACCTATAGATATAACCAAAGCGTGTGTGTGTGTCTGTGTGTGTCTGTGTGTGTATACACAAACGCGTGACTCTTTATTTTGATTTGGTGTTTGCTTTAATACTCTAGATAAAGGTTACTTAGAGTACTAGTAGAGTATTTTATATAAAGTATGTATAGATACTTGGATATAATAGTAGACTATTACATTATATATAGAGTGTATGTATATATATTACAGAGAGTGTATTATATAGAGTGTGTAAATATATATAGAGTATTAGTATAGTATTTTATATAGAAAGTATATATAGAATATATATAAAATATTATATTATATATAGTGCATGTATATATATAACAGTGAGAGTATTATATCGTGTGTGTTTATATATAGGGTATTATATACAGAGTGAATATAAATAATAATAGAGAGTATAAGTAGAACATTACATTATATATAGAATGCGTGCATATATATATATAAAGTATTGAGTGTGTATATATATATATATAGAGAGAGGGGGGAGAGTATTATATACAGAGTGTGTATATATATGAGAGAAAGAATGGGTATTCAAAGTATATATAAATAATTATATATAGAGTATTAGTAGAACATCACATTATATATAGAGTGTATATATATATGTATATATATATAGAGTGAGCGTATTATATACTGTATGTATGTATATATATATATAGTATTATATAGAGTATATAAATAATTATAGAGTATTAGTAGAATATTGCATTATAGAGTGTGTATATATATATATTATATAGTGTGTGTGTATATTATATATAGTGTGTGTGTGTATTAGAGTGTGTGTATATTATATAGAGTGTGTATATATATATATTATATAGTGTGTGTGTATATTATATATAGTGTGTGTGTGTATTAGAGTGTGTGTATATTATATAGAGTGTGTATATATATATATATTATGTATATAGAGTGTGTATATATATATTATGTATATAGAGTGTGTGTATATATTATATAGTGTGTGTGTATATTATATAGAGTGTGTGTATATATTATATAGTGTGTGTGTATATTATATAGAGTGTGTGTGTATATTATATAGTGTGTGTGTATATTATATATAGTGTGTGTGTATATTAGAGTGTGTGTATATTATATAGAGTGTGTATATATATATATATTATGTATATAGAGTGTGTATATATAGTGTGTGTATATATATTATGTATATAGAGTGTGTATATATAGTGTGTGTATATATATATTATGTATATAGAGTGTGTGTATATATTATATACTGTACATGTAAGTAGATACTTCTATATAAAGGTTTGTAATTAAAATGTTTATCACTTTCCTTATTGTGTTTTAAACAGATTAAAGTTGATTATTGGCGGGCTGGCGGCGTCGCCCAGAGAAATCTCTCGCTTTTGTTTATTTTATCGCATTTCAGTATTTTGTACTTTTTAAAATAAAGATTAAAAACCAAAAAAGACGGCTCCTATATATATATATATATCTATCTCATGAAAAGGGCACGATGACGTCACGAGCTGATAATAAGGACATTGCCTCGGCAGCCCCGCTGGTAAAATATTCAGCGCGGTGGGCGGAGCCTCGCTGGCTCTACGGGAGTTGAGAGGGAATGCAGGTTTCGCAGGTGGACGAGCTCCCGGGGCTGTTGGAGTCTGCAGCAGATGTTTAACTCTTCCTTTGCAGGCTCGGCGGTGCGAGGGTTAAGGCGGGCCAGGTCACAGGTGCGAGAATTGCCGCTGTTAACTCCTCGGCGGCCGATGAGTGCTTTCTTTTTTTCTTTTAGGCTCGGATGGGGGGGGATTCGCCTGGTTCCTCGTCAAGAAGGGGTTAATGCAGGCTTGTTTCCATGTCACCCACGTCCCTTTTTTTCTCCTCTTTTTGCTTAAAGACCGCATTTCCATGAGTATGATATCAATGCTCGTCGATCGTCAGAACTGCAGGTCACATGCTTGATCCGCTGAGACCCCCACTTTGCCAAGTGTGTGACCCCCCTGGGTGCAGTTTAGGCAGCTCGCATACATTCGTTATGGTGACGTACCCCCCCTCCGTTCTCTTACCTTAGTATTGTATGAGTCCCCCGCAGAAGAATGCCTGATCTCTTTTATTCTCCGACGCCGCGTTCCCCGATGGCTCCGCTGCGGTCCCCCCCCTCCTCGGGCTGGCAGATGTCTCCGCGCGCAGAGAGATCAGGACGATGCTGTATCCTCCATGTGTTCTTCACTTAAAGCCCCCTTCGCGAAACTTACAGCTTGAAACTGACACATGGACCCTCCCTAGCAGGGGGAAGGCCCTGGGTACCTGCTGACGTCAGCAGCAAACTTTCAGCTCCACCTTTCCGTAGCGTTCGGCGCATTATGCGGCGATGCCACAGAGCTGCTCCCTCTAAGCACTCTGGCCGGTCCCTCTGCCAACGCCTCGTGTAGCTTAGAATAAACTCAAGCGGTGCATAACGTTGCCTATACCTGTCCGTATAAGCCGATACCCCCCTCTCCAATTAACTCCTCCCACTGCGTCATGGAACTGGCCGATATATCTGCTCTCGTCGCGTTCCCAATCAGTCAAAAACCCAATCCGTGCAATGTCTGTCCTCATCCGATCTCAAAGTTACAAAGTATATTTCATGTAACCAATCCCAGTAACTGCCTCCAGCTTCCCGCGTAACGCCCGGCCGCGTCTTCTATGACATTATGTAACCGCCACCTGTAATCCACATGCCTACACCAATCCCCCCCCCCGCCCCGGTCTGTAACGCCTGATACCTCCTGCTTCGTCTAGGCATTTCCACAGAAACTCTTACGGCCCCTAATATTGATACAAAATACTTATAACTCCTTTTATTGGTCTATTAAACCTCTAGCCCCTCCCACTACACCATATAACCGCTCAATAGCAATAACATGTCTTGCACCTACTTTTAGCATATCCCTACAACACCGGGTACTGCCCTACATAAATGCACAATATGACTCCAAATCTCCCTCACCGGTTCAAGTGTCTGTTCCCTATAGCTATAAAGCCATGGAACACTTCTAGCCCCTCCCACTGCGCCATATAACCACTCAATAATATTTAAATATTTATTTTAGCCTATTCCTACAACTCCTGATCCTGTCCCACATGAAGGCACAATGTGATTTCCGTTCACCCCTACCACTTCGTATAACCTCTGGCCCCTCCCACTGCGCCATATAACCACTTACTAGCTTGTCCTGGCAAATTTTGTTTTAGCCTGTCCCTGCAACACCTGGTATTGTCACATGTAAAGGCACACTGTGAATCTCGATGATGCCTGCTACTTCATTTAATAGCTTCCTATAGCCCCATCCATAACGCCCTAGAACACCAAGCCCCTCCCACTACGCCATATAACCATCCAGTAGAAATAATATATCCTGCCACTACTTTATTTTAGCCTGTCCCTACAATGCCTGGTCCTGTAAAGGCACAATGATACTTCCGATCACCCCTACTGTGTCATTTAACCACTAGCCACTCCCACTGCGCCATATAACAACTCAACACTAATAATATACCCTGCCACTACTTGATATTAGACTGTCCCTACAACCCCTGATACTGGTCCATGTAAAGGCACAATATGACTCACAATCACCGCTACTGCATCATTTAACCCCTACACGCCATGGCGTACTTTGCCCCATGAAGTGGTTAAAATCTGGCCTGTTAGGGGGGACCTGAGGGCCAGGTTTCGGAACCACTGTCTTAAAGGAAAGGTTCAACCACAAAAAGGCTGAACTAGATGGTGTGAAGCCTTAGGAAAGGATCCAATGTGAGGCCCCTCTTATGAAGATGAAGATCCAAAGTGAGGCTCCTCTTATGAAGATGAAGATCCAATGTGAGGCTCCTCTTATGAAGATCCAATGTGAGGCTCCTATTATGAGATCCAATGTGAAGCCCCTTTTATGAAGAGCCAATGTGAAGATCAAATGTGAAGCTCCTCTCATGAATATCCAATGTGAAGCTCCTCTTATGAAGATCCATTGTGAGGATCCAATGTGAAGCTCCTCTTATGAAGATCCAATGTGAGGCTCCTCTTACGAAGATCCAATGTGAAGCTCCTCTCATGAATATCCAATGTGAAGCTCCGCTTATGAAGATCCATTGTGAGGATCCAAGGTGAGGCTCCTCTTATGAAAATCCAATGTGAGGCTCCTCCTATGAAGCTCCATTGTGAGGATCCAATGAGGTTCCTCTTATGAAGATCCAATGTGAGCATCCAATGTGAGGCTCCTCTTATGAAGATCCAATGTGAAGCCCTTTTTATGAAGATCCAATGTGAGGCTCCTCTTATGAAGATCCAATGTGAGGCTCCTCTTATAAAGAATCAATGTGAAGCTCCTCTTATGAAGATCCAATGTGAGGATCCTCTTACGAAGATCCAATGTGAGGATCCAATGTCTAGCCCCTCTTATTATCCAAAAAACTAGATCGTTATCTGATGTATGAAGGTCCCCATAGTATTTTGGCAGATGGAAGTATGTGAAAGTAGGACTGTATTTGTCTGAAGTGTCACTAAGGATGTGAATGGCATTTATAGACCTATATTGCACACAGATTCCATAATGTGAGGCCCCTGTTTGAGTGAGGCTGTAAGTGGCCGCCTATTATGCCTAATTATTAAGCCATCTCTGCTCCTTCATGATGATAACCAATGTTAACTGCACCTAAATGAACCATAAAATCCTCAAGCATTGAAACTTTATTTCTGTTCAAAGCAAAAAAGTTTGATCTTTTTGAAGACCATTAGCAGAGGAGCTCTGTGGAAACTCTTGGCTGTGAGGTGCCCTCTCTGTGCCCACTGGGGTATTGTTTTGGTAGCTGCTCTATTGGTAGGAAAAAATGAAGCTAGTAACGTCTGCCATTATGTTGTGCGCCTCGAATACTAAGCAAAACTGCAACTGTGGAATAGGACCCCAGGTGGGTAACAGAGGGGGTATTCAAAAAAGCCGGAAATCCGAGAAACCAGATATCAGGATAGTCAGTAGAGAAATGCCAAAGTCAAATAAAATGCCCTCTGAGCTACAAAAAATACCATGACATGGTATAGTACTGAGGGTGAACTGGACTTAAATGGTGTTGTCTATTGGTTGGCATCAAATCATAGCACCAAAACGACTGTGAGTGATGCAGATGAGATGATGACACAGATGGCGAATGGTGCGACCCGCAAGATCATAAGAAAATGACGCAGCCAAGTGGCCAACGTCACAATTACTCTCTGTATCATCAGTGAACAACGAGGAGGCCGAGATGGAACAAGGATTAGTCACAGTGAGGTGGAGGTAACAAATGTTTTTGGAGAGTTTCTGCTTCCAGATCTTCTCTTCATGGAAGGCCGACATGTTGGATTCTCCTGTCGGAAACTGCCGGTGAGTTGCTTTGCCCGTCTTCTTTCGTTTTTTTTGTGCGATTTGTGCTCAGAGAGGATGTATGGGAAAAGAACATGTTCTCCCGGCTGGAGCGGACAGAAGGCCATCGTCAGGAAGCTGTGACATGTCCCAGAGGGAGGGCGTAATGAGCGTTCTCGCCATACACTGGTACTGAGTGCCTGTACACTGACAACGAACGCGTACTGGGATGTCATGCTGAACCCTGAGGACTGGACGATGAACACACAGATTCTTCCATCTATGACTGAGAATGTACACACACATCCAGCACCATATAGTGGTGAGGAGCATCTATACCGTCAACGTGAAAGGATCTCAGCAGGTCGGATTGGAAAAGACATTATTTTTCCATGATGAGCCCAGCAGGGCCGACCCAGGGCTGTGCGGCCGCATGTAAAGGACGCGACTGTAAGAAATGGAGATATAATGGCGGGGATCTTCAGGACGCTAATAATCGCGGTGGGATGTATAATGATGCCTGGCAGCTATAGGTTGTATTAGACCAAGTACCTGTACATGGAGTAAACCATGTTGCTGTATGGGGAGAAGCATTAATATTCACAGATCCAAGATCTACTAGTGGTGCTTAGTGTCGTGTTTACACACAGGGCCGGTGCAAGGATTTGTGTGTCTCCTCAAATATTGTCTCTGTTCCTCTGATACGTCTCATAATCTTATCATTTCTATCTCTTTCATTTCCTCCAATTTTAATGTCTCTCTGCTAATCTCCTCACACCCGCGCACCTATTTCCCTAACCCCCTAATGTCTCCCTCCACCACCCTGCAGGCAGACGGCACTTGCCATTAGAGAACTCGGCTTTCACCTGTGTTGGGCTGACGGCAGGTGGGCTCCTCTGCAAGCTCTTACGGTCTTACACAGGCAGAATATAACTCCTGCCATAATACCCACCATTATGTTAGCCCCGAGTGGCAACCCCTTCCTAATGGCGCCCTAAGCAACTGCCTAATTGACTTAATGGATGCAGTGGCCCTGTTTATACAGTAACCATCATAAAGGCAGATTCCGCCTCTCTGGCTGTGTGTATATGGTGGTGGACTGATATGATGGAGAAAAGGATTGATAAGGTGGAGAGGAGGACTGATATGGTGAGGAAGAGGACTGATATGATGATGGAGAGGAGGATTGATATAAGGGAGAGGAGGACTGGTATGATGAGGGAGAGGAGGACTGATATGATAGAGAGGACTGATATGACAGGAGAAGAGGACTGATATGAAGGGAGAGGAGGGCTGATGTTATGGAGGAGAGAAGAACTGATGTGATGGGGAGAAGAGAACTGATGTGATGGGAAGAGAAGAACTGATGTGATGGAGGAGAGGAGAACTGATGTGATGGAGGAGAACTTATGTGATGGAGGAGAACTGATGTGATGGGGAGAGGAGGACTGATGTGATGGAGGAGAGGAGAACTGATGTGATGGAGGAGAGGAGAACTGATGTGATGGAGGAGAGGAGAACTGATGTGATGGAGGAGAGGAGGACTGATGTGATGGAGGAGAGGAGAACTGATGTGATGGAGGAGAGGAGAACTGATGTGATGGAGGAGAGGAGAACTGATGTGATGGGGAGAGGAGAACTGTTGTGATGGAGGAGAGGAGAACTGATGTGATGGGGAGAGGAGAACTGATGTGATGGAGGAGTGGAGAACTGATGTGATGGAGGAGAGCAGAACTGATGTGATGGGAAGAGAAGAACTGATGTGATGGGGAGAAGAGAACTGATGTGATGGGAAGAGAAGAACTGATGTGATGGAGGAGAGGAGAACTGATGTGATGGGGAGAGGAGAACTGATGTGATGGAGGAGAACTGATGCGATGGAGGAGAACTGATGTGATGGGGAGAGGAGGACTGATGTGATGGAGGAGAGGAGAACTGATGTGATGGAGGAGAGGAGAACTGATGTGATGGAGGAGAGGAGAACTGATGTGATGGGAAGAGAAGAACTGATGTGATGGAGGAGAGGAGAACTGTTGTGATGGGGAGAGCAGAACTGATGTGATGGGAAGAGAATAACTGATGTGATGGAGGAGAGGAGAACTGATGTGATGGGGAGAGGAGAACTGATGGGGAGAGGAGAACTGATGTGATGGAGGAGAACTGATGTGATGGAGGAGAACTGATGTGATGGGGAGAAGAGAACTGATGTGATGGGAAGAGGAGAACTGATGTGATGGAGGAGAGGAGAACTGATGTGATGGGGAGAGGAGAACTGATGTGATGAGGAGAACTGATGTGATGGAGGAGAACTGATGTGATGGGGAGAGGAGGACTGATGTGATGGAGGAGAGGAGAACTGATGTGATGGAGGAGAGGAGAACTCATGTGATGGAGGAGAGGAGAACTGATGTGATGGAGGAGAGGAGAACTGATGTGATGGAGGAGAACTGATGTGATGGAGGAGAGGAGAACTGATGTGATGGTGGAGAGGAGAACAGATGTGATGGGAGAGGAGGTTAATGTTGTGAGGGAGAGGAGGACTGATATATGGCAAGGGAGAGGACAAGGAAGGGGGAAAAGATCATTTTACGGAGGGACAGAGGAAGACTGAAAGCTCTACTATTAAAAATAGCAACAGAAATTTAAAGACTTTAATGAAAAGGTAAAACAATGCAGCAGTAATAATAATTATCACAGATTTACAGGGAATCGCGAAGCAGTTGAGATAAAAAAATATTTCTGGGAATGGAAAACTCCAGGAATATTACTTGTAGACGCCGGTATGTGGGAAGGCTGCGGCAGCACACGATCAGGAGTGCGACCAGGTATATTTACATCAAGGAAACAGCTACTGCTCTGATGTGTATAGAGAGAGCATTAAAATATACATCAAGGCACAGCGCTGCTTCATTTTATATGTGTGGACAGGAAAACGCAAACACATCTCGAAGGAGAGCACTAATATATACCGTATATATATATATCTAGTAGGAGAGCACTAATATGTATATACAGTATATATATATATATAATGCAAAGCAGCAAAAGATTGCACTCGACCTCAAAACTAAGCCAGTGCATCTAAGACATAAAATACAAAACACCAAGAAAATGATGGAAGAAGGTGGTCAGTAATATGGAGTGCTCTCTCTTGGTGTTTTGTATATATATATACACACACACAGCTCGAAGGAGAGCACTGTCACACACACACAATGTCCTAGGAGTGGCTTTGACCAGTTGCATAAACCTTATCTCTGCTAAAAAAGAAAAGCCATAGTATGGCGCGGCATTGATATAAGGGTTCTGTGTAAAAACAGACCCAGGATGTAAAAAAAGTGAGACAGTGATCATTTGCATATCTTACCCGGAATTCCTTGCTGCATATGGGGAATGTGGCACAGGAGCTCTGGGAAGCAGTTCTTTGAATTGCTGTGATGTTCAAGTGGCTTCTGCAATAATAAACACTTATTATTGTGTGGAGGCTTTTTATCTCACTTTTTGTCCTTCACTACAACTCTTGTAGATACTGATTGCCCTATGGGTCTCAAGCAGCCACTGCAATTGGTCATTATGCCTATCTCCTGCTGATGAGGGTCCAACAAACCCTAAAACAGCGCTGTCCTAGGAGTGGCTTTGACCAGTTGCATACACCTTATCTCTGCTAGAAAGTCACAGTGTGGCATAGCATTGATTTTAGGGTTCTGTGTAATAACAGATCCAGGATGCATAAAAGTGAGACGGTGGTCATTTGCATATCCTACCCAGAGTTCCTTGCTGCATATGGGGAGTGTGGCACAGGAGCTCTGGGATGCAATTCATCGAATTGCTGTGATGTGCAAGTGGCTTCTGTAATAATAAACACACTATATATATAAGGTACAACATGTGTATATCTCGAATACTACATATAGGTGTGTGTGTTTATACTGTATATATATTATATATATATATAGTATTTGTGTGTATATATTTATGTGTGTAATAGTGCTTTCTTCTGTATCTATATAAGATCTATACACACACACACCTACAGTGACAAGAAAAGTATGTGAACCCTTTGGGATTACATGGAGTTTTGCATGAATTGGTCATAAAATGTGCTCTGATCTTCATCTAAGTCACAACAATTTGAAAAACACAGTCTGCTTAAAATAATACAACACAAACATTATATGTTTTCATGTGTTTATTGAACAGAACATGTAAACATTCACAGTGCAGGGTGGAAAAAGTATGTGAACCCCTAGCCTAATGACTTCTCCAAGAGCTAATTGGTGCCAGGAGTGAGCCAACCATGAGTCCAATCAGTGTGATATTATTGGATGTGTTGCTGAAAGCTGTCCTGCCCTTTAAAAACACACACCAGTTTTGGGTTTACTGGTTTCAAGAAGCAATGCCTGATGTGAACCATGCCTCGCAGAAAAGAGCTCTCAGAAGACCTACGATCAAGAATTGTTGACTTGCATGAAGCTGGAAAGGGTTGCAAAAGTATCTCCAAAAGCCTTGATGTTAATGTGTCCACGGTAAGACAGACTGTCTACAAAGAATGAAATCAGCACTGTTGTTACTCTACCTAGGCGTGTCGTCCTGTAAAGAGGATTACAAGAGCACAGCGCAGAATGCTTAATGAGGTAAAGAAGAATCCTAGAGTGTCAGCTAAAGAGTTACAGAAATCTCTGGCACATGCTAACATTTTTGTTGACACATCTACAATAAGGAAAACATTAAACAAGAATGGAGTACATGGGAGGACACCACGGTGGAAGCCATTGCTGTCCAAAAAGAATATTGCAGCATGTTTGAAGTTTGCAAAAGAGCACCTGGATGTTCCACAGCACTACTGGCAAAATATTCTGTGGACAGATGAAACCAAAATTGAGTTGTTTGGAAAAAACACACAACACTATGTGTTTAGAAAAAAAGGCACAGCACACCAACATCAAAACCTCATCCCCACTGTAAAACATGACGGAGGGAGCATCATAGTTTGGGGCGGCTTTGCTGCCTCAGGGCCTGGACGGATTGTTGTCATTGATGGAAAAATGAATTCCAGAGTTTATCAAGACATTTTTCAGGAAAACGTAAGACCATCTGTCCGCCAACTGAAGCTCCGCAGAGGATGGGTGATGCAACAGGACAATGACCCAAAGCATACAAGTAATTCAACAAAAGAATGGCTTCAACAAAACAAAATACGCCTTCTGGAGTGGCCCAGTCAGAGTCCTGACCTCAACCCGATTGAAATGCTGTGGCATGACTTTAAGAGAGCGATTCACACCAGACATCCCAAGAATATTGCTACACTGAAACAGTTTTGTGAAGAGGAGTGGTCCAAAATTACTCCAGATCGTTGTGCAGGTCTGATCTGTAACTACAGGAAACGTTTGGTTGAGGTTATTGCTGCCAAAGGAGGGTCAACCAGTTATTAAGTCCAAAGGTTCACATACTTTTTCCACCCTGCACTGTGAATGTTTACATGTTCTGTTCAATAAAAACATGAAAACATATAATGTTTGTGTTGTATTATTTTAAGCAGACTGTGTTTTTCAAATTGTTGTGACTTAGATGAAGATCAGAGCACATTTTATGACCAATTCATGCAAAACTCCACGTAATCCCAAAGGGTTCACATACTTTCTCTTGCCACTGTATATGTAGTATTTGAGATATACACATGTTGTAGCTTCTCTCTCGTGCATTTGTTCATTCTATTGTTGTTTCTATCAGTCACGTTGTTTAATTCGCCCTTTAAGCTGATAATATAAGCGGTTATTTTTTTAACATATTCAACAGACGGTTATGTGTATACTGTACGTGTGTATATGTGTGTATATTTAATAACAGAGAGAAATGTGCTCGTGTTCGTGTAAACGTTGGATCTTTTTGATGTTTGTTTTCCCCTCGCTTTTGTGCCCCTCTGTATGCAGAGGTCGGCTCGCCTGCCTTGTCCCTTTGTGTACGGTAAGGCTCGCGATGCGCCGTTACTGTATGCGAGCACTAGTGCTACGCCCCCAACACTTGGAATCTCTATGGAGACACCGTCACCGAGTGCCGGAAACAAAGGATGCTCCTGTCGCCATGGAAAAGAAGCACAACAAACAGGGCCGCATCTGCGATTGTTCGCTCAAGGTTCCCTTTTGTACGGGGGGGAACGCAAGGGACAATAGACGATGTAGCAGAACAGAGATACGGTGGACGCGACTGATCACGACTCACGCGGACTGTACACGAGGCGTTCTACTGATATCATGTGTATGGAGGATATCCATGCTATTCTGGCATCTCATCGGGCCCCGTGTGTCCTGTTGACCCCTTCCTATGATTCCTGACTTGGTGACGCCAGGTGGCCTCTACAAAAATACACAGAGGTCGGAGCGTCCCAAACCCCCCAATAAACCCAAAGAACTGAGGTGTTATGTACAAAACATACTCTACGCTGCCGCAGTCTCATTTCTATTTTATGTGGTTATTTATATGTTTAGATGACGCAACGAGCAGCCATACGGCCCCTGTGCGCGCGCCAGTGCAACCGATAAATATAAACACGTACACAACCAACAACACAGACCAATCCACTACAATATACCTTTAATGAGTTTAACAACACAGAACTGAGGGATAAATGACAGCAATTTGGTTGCAAGATATGATCATACATTGCGAAGCCTACCACAACATCAATGTACCCCAACCAGGCAGGTCCTACCTTTCATGGTACCATAGTGAAAAATACATGTTCGGGTGGAGTGCGGCCTTTCTAGTTTTATGTTCTAGTATTTTTCTTCTCCAGCGCATTAAACCAAAGATTAACCTCAATGGGGTTAAGGTCAGGACTGTGCGGTGGTCAATCCATGTGTGTAAAATGATGTCTCATGCTCCCTCAACCACTTTCGCACAATTTGAGCCCGATGAATCCTGGCATTGCCATCTTGGAATATGCCCGCTGTGCCACCAGGGGAGAAAAAACCCATTGATGGAAAAACCTGCTCATTCAGTATATTCAGGGAGTCACGTGACCTCATTTTATGCTGAAACATATTAATCACTGCAGTAATTATCCAATGGAAGGCGAGAGCGCCTATTGGCTGAGTTACATCCAGGGGGGACTATTTTGTGTAGGCAGTATATATATATTATAGAGAATGTGTGTGTGTGTGTGTATATATGTATGTGTATAGTATAGGGAATATGTGTGTGTGTGTGTTTAATTATATAGTATAGTGAATGTGTAATATATATATGTGTATATGAAAAGTATAGGGAATGGGTATATATATGTATAGGATAGGGAATATGTGTATGTGTGTATATATATATATCAGTATATAGTGAATTTATGAAAAGTATAGGAAATGGGTGGGTGTATATATATATGTATAGTATAGGGAATATGTGTGTCTGTATATATATATATATATATATATATATATACACACACACATAGGGCCATATTACATAGTTGGTGCTAACTTAACCAGAGCTGTTGTAAACTTCCCAGAGCCGTTATATCCTATGGAGGTTTTAAGTTTACAACAGCTCTGGTTAAGTTAGCACCAACATTGTAATATGGCCCATAGTATATTGAATGTGTATATACAGTATTTATGTGTATAGTATAGGAAATGGGTAACTGTATGTATAGTATAGGAAATGTGTGTCTGTATATATATATATATATAATATGCATCAATAATATACGTATATATATCTCTAATAACCTTATTAAGGTTCATTGGAATGTTATAAAATGCTCTCGGCGATGTAACTAATACATTTTACGAAAAAGAGAGAAAAAAAAAACCTAAATCCAATTACTGTGCTCACCCCGGGGCAAAATTAAAAACAGAAAACGCAAGAAATATTTTACATAAATGAAACGTAAAGCACAAAAATAACACATAGATATTGTAACGTTTACAAAACATAATCTATATATCCTTATAAAATCCAACAAATGTGCAAATGTTTATCATATATTTACTTAATTAAACTCTCTTTTCCGCCGCTGTTCTCGCCGTGTCTGATACAGATTTCACCAGAATAAATTAGATCCGTAAAGGCTGAGAACAAACTGCGGCGCATTTCCTAAACATTCAAGGCATTTATTGTTGTGATGCATTTCATTTAATTAGGTTTAATTACAGCGGGCATATATTTTTACTTAAATAATGTGCATTATTAAAAGCATTTTTTTTTAGATTTTGTAGCAAAGATTTCTCACACTGGCGCTCAGGAAACTTTAACAAGTTACAATATATCTGGAACCGGTAGTTATTTCTTCTCCTTTCTGCGCGTTCTATTGCTGTGGAGCTCTGTGACACACTTTTACACACCGCACTGTCACACATTACTGTAAGTTTTATTGCTGTGGAGCTCTGTGATACACTCATACACACTGCACATTACTGTGTCACATAGCTCCACAGCAATTAAATTAAGTGCAATGTGCGGTATATATGAGTGTACCATAGAGCGGCACAGCAATAAAACTCACAGTAATGTGCGGTGTGTATAAGTGTGTCACAGAGTTCCACAACAATAAAACTTACACTCATACACACTGCACATTACTGTAAGTTTTATTGCTGTGGAGCTCTGTGACACACTTATACACACCGCACATTATTGTGAGTTTTATTGTCGTAGAGCTCTGTAATACATAGAAACATAGAAACATAGAAACATAGAAAAATGTCGGCAGATAAGAACCTTTCGGCCCATCTAGTCGCCCAATTACATGGATACTTTACCTGGATTTATCTTTTGTTTAGGATAGCCTTATGCCTATCCCATGCCTGCTTAAATTCAATTACTGTTTTGGCCTCTACCACTTCAACTGGAAGACTGTTCCATGTATCCACCACCCTCTCAGTAAAATAATGCTTCCTGATGTTACTTTTAAACCTTTGCCCCTCTAATCTAAGACTATGTCCTCTTGTTTTGCTATTTTGTTTCCTTTTAAATATACTCCCTTCCTCTACCTGTGGATTCCCTTTACGTATTTAAATGTTTCTATCATATCTCCTCTGTCTCGTCTTTTTTCCAAGCTGTACATGTTAAGATCATTAAGCCTTTCCTGGTAACTTTTCTCCTTCAAGCCGTACACCATTTTAGTAGCCCTTCTCTGAACTCTCTCTAAGATGTCTATATCCTTCTGGAGATACGGTCTCCAGTACTGCACACAGTACTCCAAGTGAGGTCTCACCAGTGCTCTGTACAGTGGCATGAGCACTTCCCTTTTCCTACTGCTAATACCTCTCCCTACACAACCAAGCATTCTGCCAGCATTTCCTGCTGCTCTATTACATTGACTACTTACCCTTAGATCCTCTAAAATAATAACCCCTAAATCCCAACCCTCAGATGTATCAAATATTCTATATTCAGCCCTTGGGTTTTTACGTCCCAGGTGCATTATCTTGCACTTATCCACATTAAAACTCAATTGCCACAACTCCGACCATTTTTTTAGTTTACCTAAATCATTTGTCATTTGGCTGATCCTCCAGGAACGTCAACCCTGTTGCAAATCTTTGTGTCATCAGCAAAAAGACATACTTTTCCATTAATACCTTCTGCAATATCACTAATAAAAATATTAAAGAGAATGGGTCCAAGTACTGACCCCTGAGGTACCCCACTGGTAACAAGACCTTGCGCCGAATAAACTCCATTTACCACAACCCTCTGTTGCCTGTCACTCAGCCACTGCCTAATCCATTCAACAATATTGGAATCCAAGCTCAAAGATTGCAATTTATTGATAAGCCTTCTATGCGGAACAGTATCAAAAGCCTTACTGAAATCTAAATAAGCAATGTCTACTGCACCACCTGTGTCTATTATTTTTGTTACCCAATCAAAAAAATCAATAAGATTAGTTTGGCATGATCTCCCTGAGGTAAACCCATGTTGTTTCTGATCCTGTAATCTATGTGTTTTTAGATGTTCAACAATCCTTTCCTTTAACATGGTTTCCATTAATTTCCCCACTACTGACGTAAGACTAACTGGCCTATAGTTCTCCGATTCCTCCCTACTACCCTTCTTGTAAATGGGCACAACACTTGCTAATTTCCAGTCTTCTGGGACGACTCCCGTTAACAAGGATTGGTTAAATAAATCTGTTAACGGTTTTGTTATTACATCACTGAGCTCTTTTAATAAATTAGGGTGGATCCCATCAGGCCCCATTGACTTATTTGTCTTTACTTTAGACAGCTGCTGTAGAACCTCCTCCTCTGTAAACTCATATGTAATTGTCTCGTTAGTGTTCTCTCCTAACTGAGGTCCCTTTCCTTCCTTTTCTTCTGCAAAGACTGAACAAAAATATTCATTGAGGCAGTCAGCGAGACTTTTATCCTCTTCTACATACCTTCCTTCCTTTGTTTTTAATCTAACTAATCCTTGTTTTACTTTTCTTTTCTCATTTATGTATCTAAAAAATGTTTTGTCCCCCTTTTTTACTGACTGAGCTATTTTCTCTTGTGCGTGTGCTTTGGAAGCTCTTATAAATTGCTTTGCCGCTTTCTGCCTAATTTTATAGGTTTGCCTATCTTCTTCACTCTGAGTTTTTTTATAATTATTGAATGCTATCTTTTTGTTCTTCACTATTTTGGCCACTTCTGCAGAGTACCACAGTGGTTTCTTCCCTTTTTTGTTTTTGCTAACAAGCCGAATGCAATTTCCTGTGGCCTTCAATAATGCTTCCTTTTAAATAATCCCATTTCTCCTGGACTCCCTTTAAACTCCTCCAGTCTGATAATGACTCCTTCACACAAAATCTCATTTTAGAAAATCTGTTTTTTTAAAGTATAAAACTTTTGTTTTTGTGTGGTGCGGCTCCATCCCTGTTTTTATATTAAACCACACTGACTGGTGATCACTAGATCCCAAATTTTCACCTACAACAACGTCCGATACCAAACCTCCATTTGTGAGTATTAAATCCAATATGGCCTCTTTACGGGTCGGCTCCTCAACTACTTGTGTTAGAGATAATCCCAGTAGGGAGTCTAGAATATTTGTACTCCTGGTGCACCCAGCCATTTTGATTTTCCAGTTCACATCAGGAAGATTAAAGTCCCCCATGATAATAACTTCCCCCTTCATTGCCATTTTGGCTATTTCCTCAACCATCAGATTATCTAGCTCTTCTACTTGTCCAGGGGGTCTATAGATCACACCTACACGAGCTACTGTATGATTGCCAAATGTTAGCGTAACCCAAACTGACTCTATGTTCACCTCGCTCACTTTTATTTGGTTCGTTTTTATGTTGTTTTTCACATACAGGGCCACTCCTCCTCCTTTCCTACCTTCTCTGTCTTTTCTATATAAAGAGTACCCCGGTATTGTTATGTCCCAGTTATTTTTCTCACTGAATCATGTCTCAGTAACCGCCACTAAATCTACTTTTTCAGCTGCCATCATTGCCTCCAGTTCATTGATTTTATTGACTAAACTGCGAGCATTTATAGACACGACTCTGAGCTTGTCATTTTTTACCTCGAATGTTGCTTGCACCCTCCAATTTAGTTTTGGGGGACAATCGGGCAGATTGTTTTTTACCCTTTTGTCCCCCCCTCCTAGTTTAAATATTCCTTTGTGAAACCTTTGAACTTCTGAGAACATATGTTCCCTTATGAGTAAGATGCAAACCATCTTTTTTATACAGTTCCTTTCTGCTCCAATTAGAGCTATCATGGGACACAAAGCCAAATCCTTGCTCCCAACACCATTCCCGAAGCCACAAATTGAATTCCCTATTGCGCATCTGCCTATCCTGAATGTTATGCACAGGCAAAACTTCAGAGAATGACACAGTGGACGCAATCTGCTGTATTTCACCTCCAAGAACACAAAAATCTTCCTTAATCTCAGAAACCTCATTGCTAGTCAAGTCATTTGTCCATAGATGGACTAGAACTTCCACTTCCCCTTGCTGCTTTGCTTGTTTGACAATATTGAGAATACGTCTCTTGTCTCTACGAGCAGTAGCCCCAGGAAGACATCTCACCAAACCACTACTCTCCAGCTCAACACCTCTTATGATAGAATCACCCAGCAACAATTGCCTTCTATCAAATCCCACCTTTTCATTTTTGTCCTTGGTTGCAGTCCTGCATACCTTAGGCATAGTGGATGGTGGTTCCTCAACTATGGTGTCTGAGCCTACATCCGTCTCACCACTACACTCTGAAAGTGCCTTAAAAAAAATTAAGAAGAGCCACAGATTGTGGGACATGCCTTCTATCCACAACTCTAAGTCTACCGTGTACTAAATACACTTAAACTCACAGTAATGTGCAGTGTGTATTATTACTGTGGAGCTCTGTCATATACACACTGCACATTACTGTGAGTTTATTATTGCTGTGGAGCTCCATGATACGCTCATACCCACTGCACATTACTGTGTTTTAATGCTGTGGTGCTCTGTGATATGCTCATACACACTGCACATTACTGTGAGTTTATTATTGCTGTGGAGCTCCGTGATATGCTCATACACACTGCACATTACTGTGAGTTTTATTGCTGTGGAGCTCCGTGATACGCTCATACACACTGCACATTACTGTGAGTTTATTCCTGTGGAGCTCTGTGATACGCTCATACATACCGCACATTGCACTTAATTTTATTGCTATGGAGCTCTGTGATACGCTCATACACACAGCACATTACTGTGAGTTTATTATTGCTGTGGAGCTCCGTGATATGCTCATACACACTGCACATTACTGTGAGTTTTATTGCTGTGGAGCTCCGTGATACGCTCATACACACTGCACATTACTGTGAGTTTATTCCTGTGGAGCTCTGTGATACGCTCATACATACCGCACATTGCACTTAATTTTATTGCTATGGAGCTCTGTGATACGCTCATACGCACAGCACATTACTGTGAGTTTTATTGCTGTGGAGGTCTGTGATACACTCATCCACGCAGCACATTACTGGGAGTTTTATTGCTGTGGAGGTCTGTGATACACTCATACGCACAGCACATTACTGGGAGTTCTATTGCTGTGGATCCTGTGATACACTCATACACACTGCACATTACTGGGAGTTTTATTGCTGTGGAGCTCTCTGTTTCGCTCATGCACGCTGCACATTACTGTGAGTTTTATTGCTGTGGAGCTCTGTGATTCACTCATACACACCACATATTACTGTGAGTTTTATTGCTGTGGAGCTCTCTGATACGCTCATGCACACTGCACAATACTGGGAGTTTTATTGCTGTGGAGCTCTGTGATACACTTCTACACACCGCACAATACTGGGAGTTTTATTGCTGTGGAGCTCTGTGATACGCTCATACACACCACACATTACTGTGAGTTTTATTGCTAGAAGCTCTGTGATACACTCCTACACAGCGCACATTGCAGTGAGGTTAGAACCTTAGAAGATGTTCTAGAGTGAGCTGAATGACAGCCTTCCAGGCAGTAGGGAAGTCCTAATCTTTGGGAAGATCTTACAACAGGGCGGGAAAGCAGAGAGGTGTGGGCTGGTCCTAGCACTTTTATGACCAGGTTACTAATTGTTCAGTGTCACTTAAACGTAACTTTGGGGGATGCATCCCGGCAGCTCTTTGTTACAGTTTATTACTTTGTTTCTTGTTCATGAGGCAGAAATGAAGATGCTTTGCTTGTCTCTCTGTTACAGCATTCGACTTCGATCGCTCCCATCAGCGTTGTGTCCCTCACTAATTATCATTATCTTTATTAATAAAGTGTCGGGCTAATCTGCCGCGCTGCACGCAGGCGAAGGAACACACACACAGAATAGAAGTGTTCAGTATTGAGAAGATAATGAATAATACACCAGATTATTTAAAAAAAAATTTGGTCCAGGTTCTCTAATCTCTCCCTGAACGCAGCGACTAATCTTAGATTTACCGAAAACGTCTTTTCCTCAATTAGCGAGAGGGTAAGCCGCACACGTCGGATTCCCCAGGAAGCCGCATGACTAGCTTATCCTGAAGAAGTGACAGTCTATATGAGCTGATGACTTCAATAACCTACAGATCTGTGAAGTCCCCGTGCGTCTCATGTCATAACTTAGAGCTCGATCGCTGATATTTATTCATTTTCTACCACAATTCGGCTAATTTTCATCTCGGCAGACTCCGGTAAAAAATTCAGCTCAGTTACCGGTACTCTTGTAGGGTAAGTGTACTGAGTGCTGTCCACCATTTGTGAATAAATTATTGCTGTGGAAGTCTTTGATATATTAATGTGCAGTGTTTATGAGAGTATCACAGAGCACCACAGCAATAAAACTCACAGTAATGTGCAGTGTGTATGAGCGTATCACAGAGCTCCACAGCAATAAAACTCACAGTAATGTGCAGTGTGTATGAGCGTATCACAGAACTCCACAGCAATAAAAGTCATAGTAATGTGCAGTGTGTATGAGCGTATCACAGAGCACCACAGCAATAAAACTCACAGTAATGTGCAGTGTGTATGAGCGTATCACAGAGCTCCACAGCAATAAAAGTCATAGCAATGTGCAGTGTGTATGAGCGTATCACAGAGCTCCACAACAATAAAACTCACTGTAATACACTGTGTCTATGAGCATATCCCAGAGCTTCACCGCAATAAAACTCACAGTAATGTGCGGTGTGCTAGAGCGTATCACAGAATTCACATCAATAAAACTCACACAGGGTTATTCAGAGAAAGGTGAAACTCTGGAGAACTTTTGGAGAAGTGAAAACTCTAGGTCAAAATAGCCGATTTGGAAAGTGAGATAAATGAGAGAATTTTTCTGGTTTGGCTCTTTTGACCTAGAATTTTCACTTCTCCAAAGGTTCTCCAGAGTTTCACCTTTCTCTGAATAACCCTGACAGTATTGTGATGTGTGTATGAGAATTAATTTTATTGCTGTGCAGCTCTGTGATATGCTCATACACACCGCACATTACTGAGAATTTTTTTGCTGTGGAGCTCTCTGATACACTCATACACACCGCACATTACTGTGAGTTTTTTTATTGCTATGGAGCTCTGTGATACACTCATACACTTCACATTTTATTGTGAGTATTATTGCTGTGCCTCTATGTGATACACTCATACACACTGCATATTACTGTCTGTGAGTTTTATTGCTATGGAGCTCTGTGATACGCTCATACACACCACACATTACTGAGTTTTATTGCTATGGAGCTCTGTGATACGCTCATACACTTCATTTTATTGTGAGTATTATTGCTGTGCCTCTGTGATACGCTCACACACACTGCATATTACTGTCTGTGAGTTTTATTGCTGTGGAGCTCTGTGATAACCTTACACATACAGCACATTACTGAGAGTTTATTGCTGTGCCGACTCTGTGATACGCTCATACACACTGCACATTACTGTGAGTTTTATTGCTGTGCAGCTCTGTGATACCTTCATACACACTGCACTTTACTGTGAGTCTAATTGCTGAGGAGCTCTGTGATACGCACATACACACCTCACATTACTGTGAGTTTATTGCTGTGCCTCTCTGTGATACGCTCATATACACTGCACATTACTGTGCATTTTATTGCTGTGGATTCTGTGATACGCTCATACACACTGCACATTACTGTGAGTTTTATTGCTGTGGATTCTGTGATATGCTCATACACACTGCACATTACTGTGAGTTTTATTGCTGTGGATTCTGTGATATGCTCATACACACTGCACATTACTGTGAGTTTTATTGCTGTGGATTCTGTGATACACTCATACACATACATGTGCAAAATACTGGCAGTACATGCAAGAAAATTCCTCACTTTGCTAGAAGAGGAATTTCTACAATGCGCTTTCATGACCGGAGTTTTGTCTCGTATCTCTTGACCATTTAGAAGCTTCTACATGAAAACCAGATTAGATGGTGCCATTGCTTGCGGTATTCGGTGCTGGACAAAGTTATATCATGTACCTCTGTGGTTATAAGGATATTATGGGTGTCCTTACAGCAATGCATGATCGATGCACGCAATCTGGTTCATTAGTTTAGCGGCGGCGTCTCTCGGTATTGCTATTCCCAGGGCATAATTTATCCCGCCGCACCCTCTCTACTAGTTTAAAGAAACCGTAATGACGTTTGCGAATCACCCACTGGGTAACCTAGTTCTCATGATGGATGTTGGCCGCTGCCCTGGTTCAGGCCTTTGTTCGCTCTCCAGGAAGATCATTTATGATCATAGAGTCTAAAAATTCTCTTCTGTCTTCTCGTTCGACTCTTATCAAAGATAATCATGGGACGTAATGGGTCGTATTTTATTCCAGAAAAAATGTGATAAACGCAGGGTGTAGACGTAAGGGATAAAACACAGACACTTCATATTGTAACTAATAAAAAACACAGAATATAAGCCCCTAATGAGCCGCCCTCACAGGACAGAAATAGATTGTAAGCGAGTCAAAATGTTACCACCAACGAACTGTAATGACTGCAACCTCGGCAGGACTACAGACCCTGCCGTTGCAGGAACACCAAGATGGCCTTCACTGGGTGTATAAACGATTTCAGTAACAGATCTTAAAACGATGATAATAAAGCAATAAAGTAATATATAACGCGTTTCGCCTTAAGAGTTCATAAGACTTTATTATGGACTTTTAGAACGAAACGCGTTGGATCCAGCTGTTGAAGGATCTACCACCCAACAAGAAGAATCCCAATTCCTGTGATCTGGCATCTTGTTAATCGAGGGCTTCACACTTCTAGGGAAGCCTTCCAGCTCCCACGCTAGTAGTGCCAGAGAAAAGTGCTCCCAAGCTAGTAGTGTCTGGGCATCCAGGCAGTGGACATCTTCCAGGGGACAAGAGCCCTCCATATCTCCAGACAGCGTTCCCCTCAGCTCTATAGGCACATCAGAAGAGACAGCAGGAACTCTTTCAGGCATCAAAGAGGTTCAAGGCTGCAGGGTCCAACAGCTACATATAGTCCAAGGTGGTCAACTTGCAGAGCAGAAAGACTCGGCGCAGGAGAATATCTCAGTCTCCCGATCGTAAAAACCCAGATCTCCAGCGCTTCAGTGCAGTAAAGGAGCCGAGGTGGATATACTAATTACTTAAAAAGGTCAAAAAAGGCACGACGGGACATGAGACGGGCTGGAGGATGGCCAGAAAGCCAGAAAGCCGTGAATGGGCTATGCCATCCTACGACGTTAAGCCCGACTGCCGTCAGGGAGACATAGAACGCCTCGTGGCTGTAAGGGGTTAAAGAGCTAGATATGTAGCAATTTATAGAATACTATGGCTTCTCTTCCAACGGCGTTAAGGGGTCAATATTTCCACCTGCCTACATGGACAAGGAACCTGGATGCTTCACCAACATGTACATGAGGTCCATGGGGTCTTTTTAGAAAAGAGCGCAAAACCAGCTCGTAAGCAACACCTCCCACTACCCCCCCACCTCGCTCCAAAAATGATCATTTGTCAGATGTAAATAAATAGCGATGTTTACATTTCAGGTTTATCTTTCAATTACTCCTTTATTGCTTTTGCTCGGCTTCTTTTTTATTTTTATTTTTTTAATCCAAAACATTATTTTTATCCGCCGGTGCTAATCGTCGAGCCCTCCCACTCACAAAACAGGGAGAACTTTTGTGACAGAGCCATAGCGGTGAGCTGTATCCGGCACGGCTTAGTCTAACGGCAGATTTTCCGCAGGAGACTTTATTTATTTATTATTTCTTTCTTTTGTTTTTTGTTGTTCTTTTTTGTATTTTCCACGCGAAATGCGTTGGGATCTCTCTCGTCGTTTTTGGGGTTTTTTAAGCATGTTCCAGACAGAACACAAAACAAAAAGACTTTTAAACATTTATAGCAGGGCACGCGCTCGAGAGGGGGCTTCATTTTGGTGGAAAATACAACGATTTACAGGGATTTTAAGGGATTTTAGAGAGAGGATGCAGGACCGTTAATCCAGCTAAATGGAACTCTCTGGTAGGGAGCTCATTGCTGTGGATTACCCAGTGGACGACAAGGAGGTCTGTCCAAGACCTGCCTGGGGGTGTGGGGGGGTGGCCATCTGAAATTGGGGTTCATTCATAGATTTGTTGAGAGTGCTTATGGTTGGTTGCCCAGAGGATCGTCTCACAGTGGGAGATAAAGGGAAACAGGAAAACCCTCTTCTTTCCCCAAAATACGGACTTGCACCCAGCATTCTGGAACAAAGCACCCACGTTTATTCTTAATTTTTTTTATTTTAATAACATTTTATTGATCTGGTCGCAAATTGAATGGATGCTCTACTCCTCCTGAGCTCTTTACAGTTACAAAGTGGTCAGGATGTGAGGACTGAGGAGTCCCTACTCCCCCCAGCTCCCCCAATCTGGTGTAATTGTGGGGTGAAGCGGAGGAGTTCCCTCCACCCCACCCAGCATCAACAGCAGCCGGGATTTTTGAATTTCCCGACTGTTTCCGGTCACCAGATGGGTCACTAGTGATGTCACACATAGAGATCGACCGACGGCGCCCAATTGCTGTAGCGAGCGTTCTCGGAGAGGCAGACGATGGATCAGATCTGTGCATGCGCGTGTATCTCCGATCCATCGCTCTGCGCAGGCGCTACGGAACTTGCATACATAATAAGAGCAAGTCCCGAGCAATGCGCAGTTTGCAGATCCAACGCTCGTAGCACTGGAAATCGCGTTGGAAGCTGCAGGGACTTCTGTGGGTCTGGTAGGTAAACCCTACACCCAGGGGTCAAGTCCTACAAAAATAAGTGTACCAAATGGGAACTCCGTTCCTCCTGCAAAAATGGTGGAAGAACTGCATTCCCAACGCATTCTTGCTTGACGTGACCGCTACCTACATCCATAAATCCTTGTATCCCTTGGGTGGATCTTTCAGCTGATTGTGACGTTACATAAAATGAACCCATTCGCGGAGAGTGTTTTTTTAATGAGGCGTCCAATGATAAATCCCCATTATGGCACTTAATATGAAGTTAGGGTGATCCCGTGGGACGGGTGTGGGGGGGGGCTGCGTACCGGTTTCCAAGCACCCGTTGGTACCAGAAGCACAACGCTACGTTTTATCACTCTGCGATCCGTCGCACTGGCTGCCGTACAGCCCTCAAACACCTGCAACATCAGGATCATTCTCGTCTCCGGCCTTTACTCTGATTTTATTTTGACACGTCGGCTCATGCTTAACCTCGTTTGGCAGTTTAATGGGCTGGAACGAGATTTCTGGATCAGAAGGTCTCGGGATCGATACGTGGAGTCACGGGGAGCAGGCGTAGAAGACGAGTTGCGGGGAGGGGTCGTTTTGCATGCTTTGCTGGTGTAGTTACATCTCCCGGACACCACCGCTACGCACTGCAGGGCGTTGGGTTTATTAAAGCATCTCACTCTCTCTCTCTTTTTTTTTTTCCTTTTCTTTTCTTACAGATAAGGAAAGAAAATTCTCTTGATTTCCTTTGCGAAGCTCAGAGGGGAATCGTTTCTGACAGCACGAAATAGCACAGATTGTGTGCGCATCCTCTCCGCCGCTCGAGCGCATTTTTTTTTTTTGGGAGGTTGCAGTGGTTGGTTGGTGGTGGTGGGGGGAGAGGTGAGCAATCATTCTGGATGCAGGCTCTTATATTGAAGAAATTAATGACGTATCCACCACCCCCCCCCCCCCCATAAAGGAAGCTTTTTATCTCCTTCGGGTTTACGCTCTAGAAGTCTTGCCTTCGTTTCCCCGTCCGACTCTCTTGCTCTAGTCTATCCCCCCTCCCTCACCCAGCACCACCACCACCACTTCTCCTCTAGAGGTCCATATATGAGATTCCTCACCTCACTCTTTTTATCTGTCTTCAAACAGCCCAAGAACTGCAGAGTTCAAAGAAGCCCGGCCCAGGAGACTCGGAGCGCGCTGCAGCCTGGAGATAGCGCTGCTCTGTAATGCACGGCGATGATATGTATGATTTTAATTTCCCTTCGTGCTCTGCAGACCCCTCCGATATCAGACAGGAAAGGACAGGCGGGTGGAGGGGGTCTGTATATAGATGTGATGAGACGGACTGTACGGGTTAATAACCTGCTCTTATGCCAATGCAAGAATCTCTACCAGGTCACGGAGCGTCAACGATATGTCACATCAGCCTGAAGAGGTCATGTCATCCATTAGGATCAATGGATACAGTGTACGACACTGAGTGTAAGGATATGTGTCTTTGTACTAAGCAACCCGAGAACACACACAGACCTCAATGGGTAGTGAAGCCTCTTCCCATTCCATCAAAGAGACAACGAAGCCCCATGATAAATAAAGCTGAGAAATCATTATTTCGGGTATAATAAATAAGATATATGTAGGAGGACGCACAAGGGTATAACGCTCTGCTGCACGAACGCATGCATCCATCGGTAGGTTGAGCTCACTGGAGGGGAGTTCTTGAAAGATTTAAATTTTTTGTGTGAAATGGCAAAAATAGCTAAAATAGCAGAAACGTAATCTAAGCTCTCGGCCGGATCAGGGTCAAGCGGAACTGGGCGAAGTGGTGGGTGTCTACGTAGAGGCCATGAGTTAGTAAACAATGAACGCCATGACAGGTGTGGCAATATGCTGCCGTACTCATCAGGCCTGCCCTTTGGGTGGGGTAAACAGGGCACACACCCTGGGCCCCACGCTTTGGTAGGCCCCGCACCACTGCCGATGCTTGCCGTGTGAAAGCATAGAGACAATGCCCAGCATGGAACTTCACCTGCCGCCAAGACTGCCTGGCTCCGAAAGCCTCACCTCCAAGTAAGCAATGGGAGCGTTAGTGTTTCTATCTGGAGATGGGGGGGGTCAGGGTTGTCTGTTTGGGAAGATTAGTGTGAGGGGTCAGTGCGCGTAACTGTGGGTGAAAAAAAATGGGGTATAAAGTGGTGTTGAAAGTGTGGCCAGGAGCCCACAAAATTTTCTCGTCTAGGGCCCCGGTTATGCTAGGTATGGTTCAGGACCTTACAGATGTTAATATGCCACGAAAATAATGTATGGCAATTTTATTGGATATCAATAAGTGGACAACCTTTCACCCAAGATGAGTTTGACATAGGCTGACGTCGCAGCCGAAAGATTGTCCACTTGGTATTCAATAAAATTGAGTGCCTGGTCTCCCTTCTGCTGTTGGATTCCATGTTTGTGGCCACGCTGGAGTCTGAGAGCACCACGTTTGTCATTAGCATTTGAGAGCATTACCCCCTTTTTTGGGGTTTGAAAATATTGTATGACCAGTGCGTGAGGTGGAAATGGTCAAAACACAAAAGAGTACATCCAAGATCTTTACTCAAGATCTTACCAAGTGCACGATTTTGGTCAAGCTGCTACAGAGTACCTTCAAGAGTGTGGCCAGGATGCTAGATATTTCATTCAAGGTATTGGTCAAGATACTCCAAAGTTTACTCAAGATCTTGAACAAGGCATTACAGAGCTCTCTAGATCTTGGTCAAAAACTACCAAGTTTATTCAAGATCTTGATCAGGACGTTGCATAATTCTTTCAAGGTCTTGGCTAGGATGCTGAAGAGCGCATTCAAGGTCTTGGTCAAGAAACTACTAAGTGCATTCAAGGCCTTGGTCTATATTCTATAGATTTCATTCAAGATCTTGTTTGAGACGGAACGTTCACGTAAATCTTCGTCTGGAAATTACTATGTCTGCTTCCAATAAATCAAGATCTTGGTCAAGACGTCACAGAGCCCATTCAAGATCTTGGTCAAGAAGTCAGAGAGCCCATTTAAGATCTTGATAAATAAGCTGAAGAGTCTAATCAAGATATTAGTCAAAATGTCACAGAGCCCATTCAAGATCTTGGTAAAGGTATCGTAGAATGCATTCAAGATCTTGGCCAAGTTGTCAAAGAGGCCATTCAAGCTTGTGGTCAAGAAGCTAACGAGTTCACTCAAGATCTTGGTTAAGATGAAGCTGAGTTCATGCAAGAACGTTGTCGATACTAGAGATCAGAGATGGCACTAGAAGAGGTAAAGAAGACTAGACATTGTCTAAAAATATGAATGAAGAGAAGTGACAGGAGGCGATTGACCAGGACACACTGTGGTTAAAGAATACTCATCTACTAGTAACTAACAACTGGCGAATTCCATATCTGATGGCCAACTAAATCAAGCCACTCTTCAAGCACCACCAATGCAACCAGCACAAAGGAACATATAGACCCAGGGATCTCAAACTCTGGCCCCCCGGGTGTATATTGCCTACAATTCCCAAAATTCCTTGAAAGCCATAGAAAGAGACTCAAGAGAACTGTAATTCAGAAATATCGTTGGGGGGGCAGAGTTTGGGATCCCTGATATAGACAGTATGTGTAAGCTTTTTTATGTAAGTTGTATATTGTTAAAGCTTTTCCACGTGAAGCATTTCATTGCATAATGCAAATACCGTTCAGTCTTCATCGATGACATCACAGTGTGCGATCTACCTCGTGAATAAGAAACTAAGACGCAGGTTCTGGCGTGGAATTAATATATGTAATACACCCATTATTTAACTAACGGACATCTTTTTATAATATAATTAAATTATATTATGCTAATTAATTATTAATAATATATATTATGGTAATTAAGCCATTAATATTCATATATTTCATTCAGTCGAGTGTCGCCTTTATTGCTTGCGCAGGGCTCCTAGTTAACCATGATTTCACTACAATAAACCCCCCCCCCCGGATATCACCGCTGACTGCCTGGAAGGGCTGCGGCTAAATTAAAGACAACAAAGCGAAACAAAAAAGAAAATGATTTGTGCGCGCGCTCTGTAAAATTATACATCCGCCGTAAACAAATCCTTTTGCTTGAAAAGGGTCAGCAGCAAATCTCGGTATGTTCTCTCTCCACACACACGAATCTGCATCATTATGATGTATTGCAGCCTGTTGATTATCTGTTTATAGACGCTCTTATTATGCAATTGGACGTGTTCATCATTAGCGAGGACAGGGGAAGCACAGATACTTATTACCGGTATACGGAGCCGATGCCGTGTCTTTTATAAAAGCCCCACCTTGACAGAGCTAATGACCCCAGCCTCCGAGCGGCAGAGATTCCCACAGGCGGCACTAATGAGGAAGCCGAAGACTCAACAGCAATTAATTCAGCCTCTGGTGGAGGAGCCGGGCAGAAACGGGACAGGTCCCCAAGGGGGGAGTGGATGCTAAGGACATAGTAACTGTTTAAGAGCGGGGGAAGGCGAGGGGTGTTATGGGGTGAGCACACGAGACAGACTAAAATTAAGGTCCGTCCTGTAGAACCTCGTTAATGTCAGAAAAGCTTCGGTATGAATGCAGGATAGCTCGTGTGACGGGCACGCTTACATACCTGGAAAATCACAGACATCCTCTGAGGCAGACTATGCGCGTCATCCAAACTCCTCTAATATATTGTATCATCCTCCTCGTATAACATTCCTTTATATCTGGTACGTTAGCTTTTATCTGCTCATCTTTATTGCCTCTTATTTCTAACCAGCTCACCTTGTACTTTGGTAAACAGGTTGAGTCTCTGTAATGGGGGAATCAGTACCAAGGGTGGGTAGGTATCCCCATGCAGAAAGGTTCCCTCTTGCCGTCAATATCCCAAAGGAGTACTGATTGTGGCCCAATCCCACTCAGTCAATAGCCAGAGCTCCTTGCAAGGTCAACACAGACCTTAGACTGACTTTGAATTTTCAATGGCACAACACACACAAGGGATGGGCAGATCAACAATGTTAAAACATGTCCAAGCATTACCATGGGGACGAGCCACCCCCTCCCACACACACCATGTTGTAACAGACACAAGATTGTGAAGGTGGTAGAAATATCTGGCATAAGCCAGTTTCTGGGGGTTAGAGGAAAGCATGGAGAACAAAGGAATCATTATGTAAGATATTACAAATAAGTGAACCATCACAGAATATACAACAGGACACTCTACAATAAATAAATCAGAGAATAATACAGCAGACATCAGGGGATAGGGGACGGAAAACACAAACACCCTGTATCTACATACCTTAACATAGAAGGGGCTGGGGAACAATATAAACAATCAAACCCATCAGAACCCACAGTCCCACACCTACCAAAAGTATTTCCAGGTCCAGGTGTCCAGAGTCCTAAGTGAATACTGTCACAGTCCCACTTATCCACAACTCTTGGGACCAGGAGGATTTTGGATGTTAGACTTTTTTGGTTTTCCTTCTTGGAACACTTGTATGGCAGCAGAGCTGAGCTCCAAACCACAGAGGAATCCAAACTCATGGCTAGTACAAGAGAAGAGCAGTAGGTACCAGCATGTGTGGTGGCCAACTGGGATTGGGCATTTGGACCTGGCCACCAGTAGGACCAAACAGAAGGTGACCTGAGAAACAAGAAGAAACCAGAACGTTGAGTTCCAAAGCACACTACGATGGTGGGCCGATGGCAATCCAGGCAGCAGGGAATACCAGTTGCAATCTGCAGCACTGAATCCAAGGTCACAGGTGAGAGGCTGAAGGAGAACTCTGAAAATTGCAGTTTTCTGAGATTTTCATTTAAGGATTTCAGTTGAGGGGTGCTCCACCTGTATGACATCACTCTATTACCCCTCTTATTTCAATGCATAGCCCCCTATGATTCCTCTTTGACAGGAGCGGCAGATCTTAAGTTATATGTACATAGTTTAGATGAAGGCACCAGGACAAAACCTTGGAATAAATGTGCTGAGAAACAGAACTTAAAGTCAAATTCAGTGAGCCACGGTAGTGAGTTTGGAGGACATGGTAGGGTTGGTGGCAGTACAGTTGCCTATACAGATGACAGCTAAAAGAAATTCTGTTGTGAAAAGACCAAGGTGTCTGATCACTAAACATCGAACCAAAACCATATTTGGGTGGTCATTACAGCCAAGTCACACTTGTTGGATTAATGTACGGTGGTTCAAAAAGCAGTTTCACTTGGTGGCTTGAAAAAGGTAAATCACCGGATTCAGGAGGTCCCTCTAGTCAAGAAAAATCCGGAATGCATTTCTTTTGAGTCCCAGCAAACTCCTACATAATATATAAAGAAATATTTTATCAATATCATAAATCAGCATCTGATGTAGCCTGAACGTTTGAGTAATAAGAAGACTTTATTCATTGAAGGTCATGGAGCAGTAGTTTGATATTCGACTCTTGAGGAGCAATTGAGATAAACCAACATGAGTGCCAGTGGTAATATGTACATGGCAAGATCTGTTGTAATGAAGCCCCAATGCTTAGGAGAAGAGAGAGAAAATAAGATCCAGCCCTGAAATGCAGAGCAGATAATACGCAGAGATCACATCAGATCTACATGGAATGCCGGTAATTTGACCACGTTACATCTTCTCTCATTCCTGCTTGTATTTAACACACTATGTCAAATCTTCTACAGCTCAGTTTAGTGTTTTTTATATATAGCTGCAGCGCTTAGTCATTATTTTCCATAGCGTCTTCATACGGTTCCCCTCACTTCCCTTTTCACCACCTCCTACCACTCTTGATGACCTCTCACATTTTTGTATGCAAACCATCCTACGTGCTTTCATTCTGCTCTATGTAATATGCTGACACTTTAACACGTCTATCTACTGTATTATAGAAACTCACCCTGCTCCGCGTCCTGCTCCGCGTCCTGCTCTGCGTCCTGCTCCGCGTCCTGCTCCGCGTCCTACTCCGCGGGTCCACTGATCTATAAGGCTTTGATAACTAGTCTTTAGGTCCTGTCTCATGCTATCTACCTCCTATTGCTGCAAGTTATCACCTCACCTAGTTCTTTACATCTTTCCATTGTCAAGAGTATCTACTCTAAAACCATAGCTATTGATCTAGAATAGATCATCTACCCGACAACTTTACGTACTGCTCTTAGTTATGTACCCAAGAACTCTACCTATGGCTTCCAATCATCTACCCTACAACTCTACCTTCTGTCCTCAGTTATATACCCAACAACTATACATACTGCTGTCAATTAACTACCAAGTAACTCTACCTACTGCTCCCAAGCTTCTACCCAACAACTCTACCTACTGCTCCCAATCATTTACCCAATAACTCTACCTGCTACTCCCAGTCATCTACCCAACAACTCTACCTACTGCCCTAACTCGTGTACCTGACAACTCTACTTATTGCTCTCAATCATCTGTCAATTCTGATTACTGCCCTCAATTATCTACCTGATACCTCTACCCATCGCTGTCAATCTACCCAACAACTCTACCTACTGTTCCCTGTGACCTTCCCAGCAACTCTACTATTGCTGTCAATTAACTACCTGCCAACTCTCCTCACTACTCTAAATCATCTACCCAACTACTCTCCCTACTGCTCTCAATCATGTACCCAACAACTCTACCTATGCCGCCCAATGATCTACCTGACAACTCTACCCAGTGCTCACAATAATCACCCAGCAACTCTACCTACTGCTCTCAATCAACTCCCCAACAACTCTCCCTACTACTCTTATTCATCTACCGAACAAATCTAAATTCATCTCCCAGTTATCTACCCTACAACTCCACCTACTGCTCTCACTCCTCTACCCAACAACTGTTGTCAATTATCTATCAAACAACTCTCTGCACATTATCTCTGACGCTCACCCAGAGTGACCATAAGGTTCTTGGTTACCACTTTTGCCCAGGCCATCTTCCCCCGATTGCTCAGCTTGGCCAGCTCTAGGGAAATGTCCAGGTTGTACCAAACCTCTTCCATTAACGGATTATTGAGGCCACTGTGCCCTTGGGCGTCTTCCTTTACAGGTATAGTGGTTTTGTAACCTCCCCAGATCCTCTATCTGAACTTTGCAGACAGTACCTTTGACCTCATGGCTTGGCTTTTACTTTGATTTGAATTTACAGCTGTGAGGCCTTACATACTGTATACCGGTGCGAACCTTTCCAATTCATGTCCAATCCATTGAATTTGCCGCAGGAGGATCCAATCAAACTGTAGAATCATCTTTACGATGATCTAAATAAATGGGATGGGTCTGAGCTACATATAAGGGATTATTCAGAGCGCACTGAAATGTCAATGACATTTTGGTGCTCTCTCGTTCTCCGCACTACAGAGAATCAAATTCCCCGACCCTGCGGTGAATTTAGCCTTCACTGCCGGGTCGCCGAAGTGCAGGGAAAAGTTGCTGCAAAACCGCTGCATCAATCGGAAAAACCGCAGCAAAACCACCGGAACAAAATCGTAGCGACCTGAGAAACCTCAGAGAAAAAGCTGAACGCACCTGACAATCTGCCGCAAACCTGCCGAACGCGTCCGAAAAAAGCTGACAATCCACCAAGCACTGCGCCGACCAGCCGCTGTAAAAAACCAACAAACAGGGTAAAAAAAAAAAGAATGTACGAAAAGGTCTGGAATTAACATATAAGGTCTTATAAATAATAAAAAGGTCTGTTACAGAAAAAAGAAAAAAATGCCTGAAAAATGTGAAATAAATAAATAAATAAAGAGACGTTTTTGCTGCAGAATAAAATAATAAACGGTTTATTAGATATTAAATAAAACCGGGAATATTTTTAATATTGAAACCTATGGGATTCGCCTGATTAAAGCTGCCGAATGAAAACACCGAACATCAGGGCATTTCACTGACATTTCTCTGCTGTTCGGCGTCTCTGAATAGATTAACAAAATTTGGCGAATTGCCTGCTTTTGAATAGCCGAATGGCCACAAAATTGCACCGTACTGGGGTAATTCACCGGGGCCGTTCCAGATCTATTTAAATAACCCCTATAGTTTGATAGCAAAGGGTATCAATACTTACGCCAATGAGATATTTCAGTTGTTTTATCTTTTTGCGGTGCTGCCAAACGTGTTTTTTTTTGCTATTACATTATTGGTTATTAAGTGCGGATTCAAGCGAAAAAAAATATTGAGGTTTAACAATTTTAACTTATGGTTTAAACGTAGAAAAATGGAGGGGAAAAAAAAAGTAAAGGGGTGTGAATACTTTCTGATGACACTTTTTATCTCTCTCATTCTCTTGATGACCAGATGATCTACTATGCGAGCTTCCTCCTCCTCCTCCTCCTCCTCCTCCTGCGCTGATTGATTATGTGGCTGGGCTGAGGATTACCAGTCTCTAACGGTATAAGCTGCACTTTAAGAAACTCATTATCTTGCAGTTTGATGGTTTTATAAATCAGAAATGCCGTCGGATCATCCACTGTATGAGATGAATCAATAATCTGCGCAAACTGATTATCTGCCTCCTGCGATACACGGAGGATAAGCAACCATGCACTGCGCGCGCGGAGTGACTTATATCTCCGCTCATACACGCGCTTTCTGCAATAATTGTTATTGATGAGACAATATATCTTTTTTCGTTGTAACAGGACACTCTAGGGGTTATTCAGAGACAGCCGAACTGGCCCCGAAATGTCACCGAACAGGGAGTTTCCCCGTACGGTGACATTTCGCGGTCATTCGGGTATTCAGAGAGCAGGCAGTTCGCCAAATTTTGGCAAACTGCCAGCAAGTACGGCGCCTGTTCGACGGCAGCGAAATCCCCCATAGAGAAGCAATGTTTAATCTATTCCCAGACACCGAACAGCAGAGAAAAGTTGTCGAAGTGCTCTGCTGTTCGGTGCTTTCATTCGTCAGGTTTATTCAGGCGAATCCCATAGACTTCAATGTAAAAAATACTCGCGTTTCAATTCAATATCTAACAAACCGTTTATTATTTTAACCTGCAGCAAAAAGTCTCCTTATTTATAGATTATTTTTTTTAGGATCTTTAAGGCATTTTTCAAGAGTTTTTCAGCAAAAAAATTCATTTTTTTTTGTAAGCGTTTTTTTCTCCCTCTGTATTTTATTACATTTTATTATCATTCACGGGATTTTATACGTGAATTTTTGGCATTTGCGTTGAGTAGTTTTTTTGCAAACAGTGGTTCAATTTTGACACTTTCAAGCGTATTGTTTTCTTTTTTGTTTTTTTCCCCTGTTCGTCAGCTTGTCGGCTTTTTCCGGCAGCTGGTCTACACCGTGATCGGAGGCTCGTCGGCTTTTTTTTTTTACCTGTTCGGCATGTTTTTTGCGGTGATTCCAGTGGGTTTTCGGCGGGTTTTCCCTGCACTCCGGGGACCCTGCAGTGAAAGATGAATTCACCGCAGGGTGGGGAACTTTGATTCCCCGAAGTGCAGGGAAGAGCGGGGAACGAGAGAGCACCTCTCTGAATAACCCCCTGTAGTAAAAAATATCTTTTTGCCCATAAATACTGTAATTGGGGAGATCCTGCTGCCAGGCTGCACAATTATTTATTTACTAACAGAGAGATCCGAAAATTCACCGCACGTTTGGTGACCTTTCGTTCCCCGCACTTCGGGGGCGATTCGGCGATTCCTAGTTCGCCGACCCTGCGGTGTATTCAGGAAACACCACAGGGCCCCCGTAGTGCAGGGAAAACCCGCCGCAAACCCGACGAACACTCACCGAAACCCGCAGAAACCGCCGCAAAAAACCCACCGAACACACCGCAAAAACTCGACTAGCCACCGATCACAGCGCAGAGCAGCCGCCGGGAAAACCCGACAAGCAGATGAACGGGCAAAAAAAAAAAAAGTGCGCTTGAAAGTTCGACAATGTACTGTAAACGCTGTTTGCAAAGAAACTACAGAACGAAAATGTCTGGAATTTACACATAAGATCCAATGAATGATAATAAAAAGGTCTGATACAGAAAAAAAGGAAAAAACGATTTAACCCTTTCACTGCGGAGGACGTGTGGGGATTGGAACGTCCTCATTGACTCCAGCTATATGCGGGGGACGTTTCCCACGTGTCCTCCTCAAGCGGGAGCCCCCACAGAGATACTCACCTCTCTGTCCGGGGTCCCGCGGCGTTCTAAATTCAGTGAAGTCAGACGCTGAATTTAAACCCCTCCCCGACATCAATGAGCATGGCCTGTCGAATGATACAACACGTGACCATGTTCAAAGTAAAAAAAAAAAAAAAAAGAACATTTTTTTTGTGTGTTGTTTTTATTAATGCAGCAATATTGTTCACATTTCAATTATAAAGTGAACAATGATGCTGCACTAATGATTTTTTCTATGGGGTGTGTTTGCTAAACATCACGTAACTCCCCTCAAAAAAATGTAACGAGTCCCCATTTCTAATTTTTGTACAAGCGCACCCCATAGAAAATATAAACGCAAACGCTCATGTGATAGAATGTGAAAAATAAAAACACTTTACTCGCTGTAGATGATTAAAACTTAAAATTTTATTGCATTTTTGTTATAATATACAGGCAGGACATGACGTATACATATAGTAATGATATATTCTGAATCTGCTGAGTCTGACGTAAAAAAATATATATATATTTCTGGGTCATATAATAAAAGGTGGCTTATAATCGCGTTTAAACATGATGAGCAAAAGCAGTAAAAATGAGCTCAGCACACAGACGTGAAATGCCTCAGCAGTGAAGGGGTTAACTATTATATCCGGAACATTCTGTTATCTCATAGTAACTATTATATCCGGAATATTCTGTTATCACATAGTAACTATTATATCCGGAATATTCCGTTATCTCATAGTAACTATTATATCTGGAACATTCTGTTATCTCATAGTAACTATTATATCCGGAATATTCTGTTATCACATAGTAACTATTATATCCGGAATAATTCTGTTATCCCATAGTAACTATTATATCCGGAATATTCGCCTAATCATAGTAACTATTATATCCGGAATATTCTGTTATCCCATAGTAACTATTATATCCGAATCCTGTTATCTCATAGTAACTATTATATCCGGAATATTCTGTTATCCCATAGTAACTATTATATCCGGAATAGTCTGTTATCCCATAGTAACTATTATATCCGGAATATTCTATTATCACATAGTAACTATTATATCCGGAATTATTCTGTTATCACATAGTAACTATTATTCGTCGGAATATTCTGTTATCACATAGTAACTATTATATCCGGAATATTCTGTTATCCCATAGTAACTATTATATCCGGAATATTCTGTTATCCCATAGTAACTATTATATCCGGAATATTCTGTTATCACATAGTAACTATTATATCTGGAACATTCTATTATCACATAGTAACTATTATATCCGGAATATTCTGTTATCACATAGTAACTATTATATCCGGAATATTCTGTTATCACATAGTAACTATTATATTCTGGATATTCTGTTATCTCATAGTAACTATTATATCCGGAATATTCTGTTATCACATAGTAACTATTATATCCGGAATATTCTGTTATCAACATAGTAACTATTATATCCGGAATATTCTGTTATCCCATAGTAACTATTATATCCGGAATATTCTGTTATCACATAGTAACTATTATATCCGGAATATTCTGTTATCACATAGTAACTATTATATCTGGAACATTCTGTTATCTCATAGTAACTATTATATCCGGAATATTCTGTTATCACATAGTAACTATTATATCCGGAATATTCTGTTATCCATAGTAACTATTATATCCGGAATATTCTGTTATCAAAAGTAACTATTATATCTGGAACATTCTGTTATCTCATAGTAACTATTATATCCGGAATATTCTGTTATACATAGTACTATTATATCCGGAATATTCTGTTATCCATAGTAACTATTATATCCGGAATATTCTGTTATCCCCAGTAGTATTATTAATATTCTGTTATCCCATAGTAACTATTATATCCGGAATAGTCTGTTATCTCATAGTAACTATTATATCCAGAATATTCTGTTATCACATAGTAACTATTATATCCGGAATATTCTGTTATCCCATAGTAACTATTATATCCGGAATATTCTGTTATCTCATAGTAACTATTACAGTATATCCGGAATATTCTGTTATCTCATAGTAACTATTACAGTATATCCGGAATATTCTGTTATCTCATAGTAACTATTACAGTATATCCGGAATACTCCGTTATCCCATAGTAACTATTATATCCGGAATATTCCGTTATCCCATAGTAACTATTATATCCGGAATATTCCGTTATCCCATAGTAACTATTATATCTGGAATATGCTGTTATCTCATAGTAACTATTATATCCGGAATATTCTGTTATCCCATAGTAACTATTATATCCGGAATATTCTGTTATCCCATAGTACTATTATATCCGGAATATTCTGTTATCACATAGTAACTATTATATCCGGAACATTCTGTTATCTCATAGTAACTATTATATCCGGAATATTCTGTTATCCATAGTAACTATTATATTCCGGAATATTCCGTTATCCCATAGTAACTATTATATCCGGAATATTCTGTTATCCCATAGTAACTATTATATCCGGAATATTCTGTTATCGCATAGTAACTATTATATCCGGAATATTCTGTTATCTCATAGTAACTATTATATCCGGAATATTCTGTTATCCATAGTAACTATTATATCCGGAATATTCCGTTATCCCATAGTAACTATTATATCCGGAATATTCTGTTATCTCATAGTAACTATTATATCCGGAATATTCTGTTATCCCATAGTAACTTTATATCCGGAATATTCTGTTATCCCATAGTACTATTATATCCGGAATATTCTGTTATCCATAGTAACTATTATATCCGCAATTATTCTGTTATCCCATAGTAACTATTATATCTGGAATATTCTGTTGTCCCATAGTAACTATTATATCCGGAATATTCTGTTATCCCATAGTAACTATTATATCCGGAATATTCTGTTATCCCATAGTAACTATTATATCCGGAATATTCTGTTATCCCATAGTAACTATTATATCCGGAATATTCTGTTATCTCATAGTAACTATTATATCCGGAATATTCTGTTATCCCATAGTAACTATTATATCCGGAATATTCTGTTATCCCATAGTAACTATTATATCCGGAATATTCTGTTATCCATAGTAACTATTATATCCGGAATATTCTGTTATCCCATAGTAACTATTATATCCGGAATATTCTGTTATCCCATAGTAACTATTATATCCGGAATATTCTGTTATCTCATAGTAACTATTATATCCGGAATATTCTGTTATCCCATAGTAACTATTATATCCGGAATATTCTGTTATCCCATAGTAACTATTATATCCGGAATATTCTGTTATCCATAGTAACTATTATATCCGGAATATTCTGTTATCTCATAGTAACTATTATATCCGGAATATTCTGTTATCCCATAGTAACTATTATATCCGGAATATTCTGTTATCTCATAGTAACTATTATATCCGGAATATTCTGTTATCCCATAGTAACTATTATATCCGGAATATTCTGTTATCTCATAGTAACTATTATATCCGGAATATTCTGTTATCCCACGGTAACTATTCTATCCGGAATATTCCGTTATCCCATAGTAACTATTATATCCGGAATATTCTGTTATCCATAGTAACTATTATATCTGAATATTTTTTTCTGTTATTTTCACATAGTAACTATTATATCCGGAATATTCTATTATCACATAGTAACTATTATATCTGGAATATTCTGTTATCACATAGGAACTATTATATCCGGAATATTCTGTTATTACATAGTAACTATTATATCCGGAATATTCTGTTATCACATAGTAACTATTATATCCGGAATATTCTGTTATCACATAGTAACTATTATATCCGGAATATTCTGTTATCTCATAGTAACTATTATATCCGGAATATTCTGTTATCCCATAGTAACTATTATATCCGGAATATTCTGTTATCTCATAGTAACTATTATATCCGGAATATTCTGTTATCCCATAGTATCTATTATATCCGGAATATTCTGTTATCACATAGTAACTATTATATCTGGAACATTCTGTTATCCCATAGTAACTATTATATCCGGAATATTCTGTTATCTCATAGTAACTATTATATCCGGAATATTCTGTTATCCCATAGTAACTATTATATCTGGAATATTCTGTTATCTCATAGTAACTATTATATCCGGAATATTCTGTTATCCCATAGTAACTATTATATCCGGAATATTCTGTTATCACATAGTAACTATTATATCCGGAACATTCTGTTATCCCATAGTAACTATTATATCCGGAATATTCTGTTATCAGTTTTATCACATAGTAACTATTATATCCGGAATATTCTGTTATCACATAGTAACTATTATATCTGGAATATTCCGTTATCTCATAGTAATTATTATATCCGGAATATTCTGTTATCCCATAGTAACTATTATATCCGGAATATTCTGTTATCACATAGTAACTATTATATCCGGAATATTCTGTTATCCCATAGTAACTATTATATCCGGAATATTCTGTTATTCCATAGTAACTATTATATCCGGAATATTCTGTTATCCCAGTAACTATTATATCCGGAATATTCTGTTATCCCATAGTAACTATTATATCCGGAATATTCTGTTATCCATAGTAACTATTATATACGGAATATTCTGTTATCTCATAGTAACTATTATATCCGGAATATTCTGTTATCCCATAGTAACTATTATATCCGGAATATTCTGTTATCCCATAGTAACTATTATATCCGGAATATTCCGTTATCCATAGTAACTATTATATTCGGAACATTCTGTTATCCCATAGTAACTATTATATCCGGAATATTCCGTTATCTCATAGTAACTATTATATCCGGAATATTCTGTTATCTCATAGTAACTATTATATCCGGAATATTTTGTTATCCCATGGTAACTATTATATCCGGAATATTCCGTTATCCCATGGTAACTATTATATCCGGAATATTCTGTTATCCCATAGTAACTATTATATCCGGAATATTCTGTTATCTCATAGTAACTATTATATCCGGAATATTCTGTTATCCCATAGTAACTATTATATCCGGAATATTCTGTTATCCCATAGTAACTATTATATCCGAAATATTCCGTTATCCCATAGTAACTATTATATCCGGAATATTCTGTTATCTCATAGTAACTATTATATCCGGAATATTCTATTATCCCATAGTAACTATTATATCCGGAATATTCTGTTATCTCATAGTAACTATTATATCCGGAATATTCCGTTATCTCATAGTAACTATTATATCCGGAATATTCTGTTATCTCATAGTAACTATTATATCCGGAATATTCTGTTATCTCATAGTAACTATTATATCCGGAATATTCTATTACCCCATAGTAACTATTATATCCGGAATATTCCGTTATCCCATAGTAACTATTATATCCGGAATATTCTGTTATCCCATAGTAACTATTATATCCGGAATATTCCGTTATCCCATAGTAACTATTATATCCGGAATATTCTGTTATCTCATAGTAACTATTATATCCGGAATATTCTGTTATCCCATAGTAACTATTATATCCGGAATATTCCGTTATCTCATAGTAACTATTATATCCGGAATATTCTGTTATCTCATAGTAACTATTATATCCGGAATATTCTGTTATCCCATAGTAACTATTATATCCGGAATATTCTGTAATTCCATAGTAACTATTATATCCGGAATATTCTGTTATCCCATAGTAACTATTATATCCGGAATATTCTGTTATCCCATAGTAACTATTATATCCGGAATATTCCGTTATCTCATAGTAACTATTATATCCGGAATATTCTGTTATCTCATAGTAACTATTATAATATTCTTTTTTTTTTTTTTTGAGTGAAAAATAAATGCTAAATAAAGTTTGTTATTGTAGCTGTTGGTAAATAACGGGATGTTTGTTTGTACGCAGCGCTGCTCCTCCTGCAGACACTCGTGCTGAGTGCGCACACGGCACAAGCAGCCGCTTTCCTGCGCCGCGTCTCGGAGGAGCTTCTCTTTCCCCGGGAAGTTGTAAGAAAACGATTTTGTATGATCTGAATAATTTAAGCCGCTTCGCAAATGTTTTCCCTTAATTGAGATTTGTGATTTCATTTAACCTGCGGGAAGTGGTGGGGGGGGGGGCTTGCGTGGCCCCTCGAGAGAGAGAGAGAGTGGCTCATTAAGGCACAGGATCCAGGGCGGCGTGACTCGAACAGGCCAAGAGGTTTATTCACCAAACGGTGAACCGGATCTGCAGATTTTTTTAGCCAAATTTTGATGAGTAAGGCTAGGGTCAGACGAACGCATTTTTATGTTGTCTGTGAAAAAGTGCGTTCGAACGAATGGACGTATTTTTTCACGGAATACGCGATAGCGGTCATACTATGCGCATTTTCGTCCGTGATTTTGTACGGATCATCAATAAAACTCTTTTTGTGTCTGGACGTTATGTTGGCCGGACATTAGCAGCGTCTGACGTCTCCTAATCACACACAGACGCCTCTAGCGGACACAGCGCACTCTGTACGTCAGTACCTGCGGTTTCACGTTCTCGAAAAAATGCGTTCATTTTCCACTTGCGTTGCGCAGCCGGACTTTTGTGCGACCGTACTTCGTATATTGGCCGTCATTGCCCGGCATCTGCTGCTAGCACGGCCGTGATTAAGTGCGCCAGAACGCGCGTTCGCACTGCCTCAGTCTGACCCTAGCCTAAGAGTTTAGTCGCCCCCCCTGCCCCCGCCCCATCGTAGCTATTATTGCAACTCAATTACTTTGACCTAAACTTGCAGTTTTCTGCCAATTTCTCCATCAATGGAACATGGAAATCTAAATCCTGCAGAATTCTCCTTGGCGATGTCAGTCTCCACATCATCCTAAAATAGATCCCCTCTCCCTGTACTCGTGGCAGGCGCAGCCGACGCATTTTTGCGCTTTTTTTAACGTTGCAGTTGGTCCTTGGGTTTATATATGTTGCTATTCTCAGTTTGTGAGATACACGCGCTCACACAATGCTCTGGATCATGACCCCTATCATTCTCAGCCAGCTAAACCCATTATCCTCCATGCTGAAGAAGGCTGGCGGAACATTCCACGTGCTGAACTGCTGATGTGCTCGTGGATATTCGGGGTTCACAGTTTTAACGCCCCTTTATTGGGTTATAAGTTATGCGGGAGGTTTGAACGACGAGCAAGATTTACGCGTCTCAAGCCGCAAAACAACAAATTCGTCCGTTTGCAGAAACGCGTAACTTCGTTGCCCAGAGTGCGACTGGTGTGCGGATACTTGGCATCGCTGTAGAACGCGCCGGGCTCATTGGGGGGGGGCGGGGGAATTCAGATGCTCAGGAGTGCCGTGTTCGCTGCTCAATGTTCCTCTGATTCCAACCTCTTAATGAATTATGTTTGTTTAAAGTGCTCTTGGCCGTTACCACGGCAACCCATCCGCAGCAGGACCGGCCCGCAGAGAAAAAGAGGAGCATCATTAACCCCTGATATACCACGGCCAAGGAGTTCACTATGTGACGGAGAGATCTATGTATCTTCCATATCTAACCTATATTTGTATCTATCCCTATATATCATATCTATTTATGCATTCTTATACCTGTCATATATATCTATCTGTGTCTAGCTCTATCCATCTGTATATATTGATTTATCTATCTAGTTATTTATTTTTAGAACTATCATAATGCATCTGTCTCTGTCGCTCTTTGTATCTATCAATCTTTATATATCATATGTATCTATTTGTGTATCACTGCATCTATAAAGTGCACTTGTCTCTATCTACTGGTCTATTTATCCCTCTAGCCTGACGATATGTCTGTCTATATCTATCTCTCTATATCTATCCAGACATCTGTATTTATCATGTCTATCGTTTTATTTTTCTAGTTATTTATTCTTTATAGACATATGTAAATTTTAGATATATCTGCCCATTAAATATCTATTTCTCTAGCTATATATTTATCTGTATCTATCTCTATCTGTATCTGTATCTATCTGTATGTATGTATCTATCCGTATTTGTATCTGTATCTATCTGTATCTGTATCTATCTGTATGTATCTATCTATCTGTATCTGTATCTATCTGTATCTATCAGTATCTATCTGTATCTGTATCTATCTGTATGTATGTATCTATCTGTATCTGTATCTGTATCTATCTGTATCTATCTGTATCTATCTGTATCTATCTGTATCTATCTACATCTATCTGTATCTATCCATATCTATCTCTATCTATCTATCTATCTATCTATCTATCTATCTGTATCTATATCTCTATCTATATCTTTCTGTATCTATCTGTATCTATCTATCTGTATCTGTATCTATCTGTATCTATCTATCTGTATCTGTATCTATCTGTATCTATATCTATCTATATATATCTGTATCTATCTCTATCTGTATCTATCTGTATCTATCTATCTGTATCTATCTATATCCATATCTATCTGTATCTATCTAAATCTATATGTATCTATCTATATCCATATCTATCTGTATCTATCTAAATCTATATGTATCTATCTCTATCTATCTGTATCTGTATATATCTGTATCGCTCTATCACTCTATCTATATCTATATCTATCTGTATCTATCTATCTCTATCTATCTGTATTTACCTATATCTATCTAAATCTATATGTATCTATCTGTATCTGTATCTATCTCTATCTATCTATATCTCTATCTATCTATCTGTATCTATCTCTATCTATATCTATCTATCTTTCTATCCGTATCTATCTGTATTTATCTATCTATATCTATCTGTATCAATCTATATCTATCTGTATCTATCTGTATCTATCTATCTATCTATATCTATCTGTATCTATCTATCTGTATCTATCTCTATCTATCTCTATCTATCTGTATCTGTATCTATCTGCATCGATCTGTATCGATCTATCACTCTATCGCTATCTGTATCTATCTATATCTATCTGTATCTATCTATATCTATCTATCTGTATCTGTATCTGTATCGAACTGTATTGATCTATCACTCTATATCTACAGTGGAAAGAAAAAGTATGTGAACCCTTTGGGATTACGTGGAGTTTTGCATGAATTGGTCATAAAATGTCTCTGATCTTCATCTAAGTCACAACAATTTGAAAAACACAGTCTGCTTAAAATAATACAACACAAACATTATATGTTTTCATGTGTTTATTGAACAGAACATGTAAACATTCACAGTGCAGGGTGGAAAAAGTAGTTGAACCCCTAGCCTAATGACTTCTCCAAGAGCTAATTGGACTCAAGGTTGGCTCACTCCTGGCTCCAATCTGTGTGATATTATTGGATGTTTTGCTGAATGCTGTCCTGCCCTTTAAAAACACACACCAGTTTTGGGTTTACTGGTTTCAAGAAGCACTGCCTGATGTGAACCATGCCTTGCAGAAAAGAGTTCTTAGAAGACCTACGATCAAGAATTGTTGACTTGCATGAAGCTGGAAAGGGTTACAAAAGTATCTCCAAAAGCCTTGATGTTCATGTGTCCACAGTAAGACAGACTGTCTACAAATGGAGAAAGTTCAGCACTGTTGCTACTCTCCCTAGGCGTGGTCGTACTGTAAAGATGACTGCAAGAGCACAGCGCAGAATGCTTAATGAGGTAAAGAAGAATCCTAGAGTGTCAGCTAAAGACTTACAGAAATCTCTGGCACATGCTAACATTTTTGTTGACACATCTACAATAAGGAAAACATTAAACAAGAATGGAGTACATGGGAGGACACCACGGAAGAAGCCATTGCTGTCCAAAAAGAATATTGCAGCATGTTTGAAGTTTGCAAAAGAGCACCTGGATGTTCCACAGCACTACTGGCAAAATATTCTGTGGACAGATGAAACCAAAATTGAGTTGTTTGGAAAAAACACACAACACTATCAGGGTAATTCAAAGAGATTCGAAAAGGCACCGCACATTCGGTGACTTTTCGTTCTCTTCAATTCGGTTCCTTTTGCCGATCCCATTTTGGTGACCCTGCGGTGTATTCAGCAAGCACCACAGGGTCCCCAGATTGCAGGGAAAAGATACCGCAAACCTGACGAAAACTAACCGCAAAACCCACCGAATGCACGCCGAAAACCTACAAAAACATCTGGATTAACCGGTCGAAAAACCCGAGCAGCAGCTGATCACAGGCAGCGAAGCAGCCGAGACCGCAGACGAGGCAGTGAATAAATTAGCAAAACAGTTTGCATGAATGATTGAAAAGTGAAACGCTGTTTGCAAAGAAACTACTGAGCGAAAATGTCTGAAATTTACATATAAAATCCAATGAATGATAATAAAAAGGGCTGTTACAGAAAAAAGAAGTAAACTTAAAAAAAAAAAAAAAAATCGGACTTTTAAAAAAAAATTCAGAAAAATGCTTAAAATATCCTAAAAAATCGATAAATAAAGAGACTCTTTACTGCAGAATTTTATAATGAACGGTTTATTAGATATTGAATTAAAACGGGAATATTTTTAACATTGAAGCCTATGTGATTCGCCTGAATAAACCTGCCGAATTAAACCACCGAATGGCAGGGCATTAGGGGAACCTTTCACTGCTGGTTTGTGTTCTCCGAATAGCCGAAGCAGTGCTTCTCTATGGGGATTCACTGCCCTCGAACAGGCACCGAACAGACACTGTATGTGCAGGCAATTCGCTAGGATTTGGCGAATTGCCTGCTCTCTGAATAGCCGAATGGCCAGGAAAGGTAACCGTAAGCTGAATTTCAGCGTTCGGTTACCTTTCTCAAGCAATTCGGAGCTCTTTGAAGTACCCTGTATGTGTGGAGAAAAAAAGGCACAGCACACCAACATCAAAACCTCATCCCCACTGTAAAACATGGCGGAGGGAGCATCATGGTTTGGGGCTGCTTTGCTGCCTCAGGGCCTGGACGGATTGTTGTCATTGATGGAAAAATGAATTCCAGAGTTTATCAAGACATTTTGCAGGAAAACGTAAGACCATCTGTCTGCCAACTGAAGCTCCACAGAGGATGGGTGATGCAACAGGACAATGACCCAAAGCATACAAGTAATTCAGCAAAAGAATGGCTTCAACAAAACAAAATACGCCTTCTGGAGTGGCCCAGTCAGAGTCCTGACCTCAACCCGATTGAAATGCTGTGGCATGACCTTAAGAGAGCGATTCACACCAGACATCCCAAGAATATTGCTACACTGAAACAGTTTTGTGAAGAGGAGTGGTCCAAAATTACTCCCGATCGTTGTGCAGGTCTGATCTGCAACTACAGGAAACGTTTGGTTGAGGTTATTGCTGCCAAAGGAGGGTCAACCAGTTATTAAGTCCAAAGCTTCACATACTTTTTCCACCCTGCACTGTGAATGTTTACATGTTCTGTTCAATAAACACATGAAAACATATAATGTTTGTGTTGTATTATTTTAAGCAGACTGTTTTTCAAATTGTTGTGACTTAGATGAAGATCAGAGACATTTTATCACCAATTCATGCAAAACTCCACGTAATCCCAAAGGGTTCACATACTTTTTCTTGCCATTGTATCTATCTATCTGTACCTATCTCTATCTGTATCTATCAGGGTTATCCAAAGAGATCCGAATTGCTTGAGAAAGGTAACCGAACGCTGAAGATCAGCGTTCGGTTACCTTTCCTGACCATTCGGCTATCCAGAGAGCAGGCAATTCATCAAATCCTGGCGAATTGCCTGCACATACGGTGCCCGTTCGGTGCCTGTTCGAGGGCAGTGAAATCCCCATAGAGAAGCAAAGCTTCATCTATTCAGAGATCACAAACCAGCAGTGAAAGGTTCCCGAAATGCCCTGCCATTCGGTGGTTTAATTCGGCAGGTTAATTCAGGCGAATCCCATAGGCTTCAATGTTAAAAATATTCCCGTTTTAATTCAATATCTAATAAACCGTTCATTATAAAATTCTGCAGTAAAGAGTCTCTTTATTTATAGATTTTGTAGGATATTTTAAGGATTTTTCTGGATTTTTTTTAATTTTTAAAAAGTCAGATTTTTTTATTTTTTATTAAGTTTACTTCTTTTTTCTGTAACAGCCCTTTTTATTATCATTCATTGCATTTTATATGTAAATTTCAGACATTTTCGCTCAGTAGTTTCTTTGCAAACAGCGTTTCACTTTTCAATCATTCATGCAAACTGTTTTGCTAATTTATTCACTGCCTCTTCTGTGGTGTCGGCTTTTTCCGGCGGCTTCGCTGCAGGTGATCGGCTCCTGTTCGGGTTTTTCCGTGGTTTTCGGCAGGTTAATCCAAATGTTTTTGCGGGTTTTCGGCGTGCATTCGCTGGGTTTTGAGGTTAGGTTTCGTCAGGTTTGCGGCAGCTTTTCCCTGCACTTCGACAGCCCTGTGGTGTTTGCTGAATACACCGCAGGGTCACCGAAATGGGATCGGCAAAAGGAACCGAATTGAAGAGAACGAAAAGTCACAGAACGTGCGGTGACTTTTCAAATCTCTTTGAATAACCCTGTATGTATCTGTAGGGGTTATTCAGAGGTGAAAACAGGAGAATGACTGGAGACGAGAACAATCTAGACCAAATAGCCGATTTGGAAAGTGAGATAATTGAGAGAATTTTTCTGGTTTGGCTATTTTGACCTAGAATTTTCACTTCTCCAGTCATTCTCCTGGTTTTCACCTCTCTCTGAATAACCCCCACAGAGACATAGATACAGATAGAGATAGAGTTCAGTGTGTATTGTTGTTGTTGTTGCAGTGTGAGTTCTGTTCCGCTAGTGATACATTCTGGACGCTCTCCTCTGGGTTTTGTTGCTCCTCTGGTCGGATGACATCACAATATTTAGGGTTATTATATGACATTGAGAGAAAAAGAACAATTAGTTCAAAGCGTTTGGCGCTACAAGTTAAATATCGGAAGCTGGTAGTATCTGATGCTGCTCACCTAGTCGGGTGAACCCTTCACCCCAGAAAAATTGTTAACACGAAAAATCATACATGTATTATGTATCTAGTAGGAGCGCAAAAAACATATACATATGATCAAAAGTATACAGAGTTGATAACTTAACTTATATGTATCAGCGAGGGATGGAACTTTCCATTCAGAAATTCTGTGTCAGAAAAAGTATATCCTAGGGGGGGAAACAGAATTCTGATCGTGTAATACAGTTAATACACAACACTTGTATTAGAGATCGATGTTTACACTCACAAAGGAGGAGCCTCAAATGGCTCGTAGCAAATCACCTGTAGGTCTCTTAACCCCTTCACTGCTGGGTCATTTCACATCTTAAATATAACCAAAAAAAAACACTTTTTTTTAATTATTATTTTTATTATTTTATTTCTATACTTTAAACATGGTCATGTTTGTTATCATTGGAAAGGCCATGCTTTGGCCTTTCTAATGATACCAAACAAGACACCATTAGCTGCCAACAGCTGGGAGATACTGGGGTTCAAGGGAACCCCCTATCTTCACCCAATCTTTCCTAAGGCTGGGGTCAGACCAGCGCAATTTTAACGTGTGTTCTGGTGCACTTAATCACGGCCGCAGTAGCAGCAAATGACGGGCAATGACGGCCAATATACGAAGTACGGTCGCACGAAAGTCCGGCCGCGCAACGCAAGTGGAAAATGAATGCATTTTTTCGAGATCGCAGAACCGCTAGTACGGACGTACAGAGTGCGCTGCGCCCGCTAGCGGTGTGTGATTTGGAGACGTCAGACCCTGCTCATGTCCGGCCAACATAACGTCCAGACGCAAAAAGTTTCCTGGTTTAGATTCGTAAAACATCACGCACGAAAATGCGCATCGTATGACCGTTTTCGCATATTCCGTGAAAAAATACATCAATGCGTTCGGACGCACTTTTTTACGTTCGCGTGTAAAAATACTTTCGTTTGACCCGAGTCTTAGTAGTCAATGAGGACGTTCCCCACACGTCCTCGGCAGTGAAAGGGTTAATAGGGGGGACCTCACCCACATCGGAATATACAGATATCCAGGTGATCTTTAAATCCCGTGGATACAGAAGCCTTTCCAAGTTGTTAGCCGGATATATATTGGCAGAGTCGGATGTATAAATAAGAAATTTAATCAATAAAAATAAATAAAACAAATGTGGTAGAAAATAAATTGAATAAAAGAAATAAAAATAGGAATCCGAGACGCGTTTCGCTTGCGTCCTGCAAGCCTCCTCAGTCGGGAATCTTGCAGGACGCAAGCGAAACGCGTCTCAAATTTCTATTTTTCTTTCTTTTATTCAATTTATTTTCTACCACATTTGTTTTATATATTTTTATTGATTAAATTTCTTATTTATACATCCGACTCTGCCAATATATATCTGTTATGCTCTCACAATATCCGGCTAACAACTTGGAAAGGCTTCTGTATCCACGGGATTTAAAGATCACCTGGATATCTGGATATTCCGATGTGGGTGAGGTCCCCCCTATTAGACCTACAGGTGATTTGCTACGAGCCATTTGAGGCTCCTCCTTTGTGAGTGTAAACATCGATCTCTAATACAAGTGTTGTGTATTAACTGTATTACACGATCAGAATTCTGTTTCCCCCCTAGGATATACTTTTTCTGACACAGAATTTCTGAATGGAAAGTTCCATCCCTCGCTGATACATATAAGTTAAGTTATCAACTCTGTATACTTTTGATCATATGTATATGTTTTATGCGCTCCCTACTAGATACATAATACATGTATGATTTTTCTTATTATATGACATGTTGTTTATTTTCCCTCCCATCACGTTCCACGTTTCTCTCTCACTTTAATTTCTCGCCTCCCCCTGTTTATTTCCCAGTCTCTTCCCTTCCTGCTTGTTTTGGGTTTTCTGCCCCTTCCGACTCTCCGCAGCCTCTTACCTTTTTATGTTCATATGTTTTTTTGTCACTTTATTCTTATTTGGCCCCTCCCCCTCCCTGCCCCCCCCCCTCCTGCTCCCCATTCGCTCATCATTTCTTTATATTTCTGCCCGTTCACATCGCACTTTCTTCTTGCTGGTGAAATTTCTGATGCATCACCTACCCCCCCCAAAAAAAGAAATCCCCACAAAAACACATGCCCTCTCCTCAATCCTCTCTCCCCATCTCATGTCCAGGCTCTGTTAACCATTGCAGCGCCAAATGCCTTGTGAACTGGCAAATATCGCCCTTGTTGCGCGATATGGAAGAGGGCGCCCGGCGCGCAAGGAGTGTCTGGGCGCCGCGCTGGGGTTTATGCTTTTCCGCACATTCTGTGTCCTTCACATTCCTTGCGTTGATTCAGTGGGATGAATGTTTCCCTGTGCATTGTGGGTGCGCTGCGCGTGTGCATTGTGTGCGCGTCCTTCACTTTCCATGAGTGTTATCAAGCCCTAACAAAATATCTTCCATTAGAAATGCCGCCGCGCATTGTGCCGGTGCCAAGGTCAACGCAAACACTGGCAGAGCCGAGCGCACACACTGTCACCACCACCACCCACCGAGGGACCGACCAGACAAAGCGCACCCCAGGGCGGCATCACTATGTACCCCCTTACTCATCACCACCCACCCTCCCCCGATTCCAGTGGGATGAGATCAGAACATATTAACATAAAAAACATTATACACAAACGTACAAATATACTGTATACAGTTTGTAAATGTGTTTATACAGAATGTATATTTATATTTCGGATTTGTATTATATAGAGATATATCTATAGTGTGTATATTATGTCTGTATACAGTTGTGTTCAAAATTATTCAACCCCCACTGAAATTGAGTGTTTTGGCCAGTTTGACATTGATTTTGATCATTCAGTCATCTTGCTTACAATTAAATCAAAGAGGCACGTGTAGGTCAGACAAATATAACATAACATTTATAATGAAATAAGCACAAATGTCTTTTCTGTGCTCACATCATTATCAGTTTTATTCAACCCCCAAGTGACATTCAATCTTAGTACTTAGTACAACATCCTTTTACAGTTATAACAGCTTTTAAACGTGAAGCATAGCTTGACACAAGTGTCTTGCAGCCATCTACGGGTATCTTCGCCCATTCGTCATGGGCAAAAGCCTCCAGTTCAGTCACATTCTTAGGCTTGCGCACTGCAACTGCTTTCTTTAAGTCCCACCAGAGGTTCTCAATCGGATTTAAGTCAGGTGACTGTGATGGCCACTCCAAAATGTTCCAGCCTTTAATCTGCAACCATGCTCTAGTGGACTTGGAGGTATGCTTGGGATCATTGTCCTGTTGAAAGGTCCAACGTCTCCCAAGCCTCAGGTTTGTGACGGACTGCATCACATTGTCATCCAATATCTCCTGGTACTGAAGAGAATTCATGGTACCTTGCACACGCTGAAGCTTCCCTGTACCTGCAGAAGCAAAACAGCCCCAAAGCATGATTGACCCCCCCCCCCCCCGCCATGCTTCACAGTAGGCAAGGTGTTCTTTTCTTCATAGGCCTCGTTCTTCCTCCTCCAAACATAGCGTTGATCCATGGCCCAAACAGTTCTAATTTTGTTTCATCAGTCCACAGAACACTATCCCAAAACTTCTGTGGTTTGTCCACACGACTTTTGGCATACTGCAGTCGACTCTTCTTATTCTTTGGAGACAGCAAGGGGGTGCGCCTGGGAGTTCTGGCATGGAGGCCTTCATTACGCAGTGTGCGCCGTATTGTCTGAGCTGAAACTTCAGTACCCACATCTGACAAATCTTTTCTCAGTTCCTCAGCAGTCGCACGGGGACTTTTCTCCACTCTACGCTTCAGGTAGCGCAGAGCAGTCGAAGTCAGCATCTTCTTTCTGCCACGACCAGGTAGCGTTTCAACAGTGCCCTTTGCCTTGAATTTGCGAATGATGCTTCCTATGGTCTCTCTTGGTATGTTTAACATCTTTGCAATCTTCCTATAGCCATTTCCCTTCCTGTGAAGAGTAATCACCTCTTCTCTTGTCTTCCTGGACCATTCTCTTGACTTCACCATGTTTGTAACCACACCAGTAAATGTCTAGAAGGAGCTGAGTATCACAGTCATTTTAAAGCTGCCTAATTGGTGCTTATTATGCTTTATTGCTGCTCCGTGACATCCACAGGTGTTTTCAATACCTGATTGAAAACACTTGAATGAACCTCTGTTCTTCAGAGTGGTAGTCTTTAAGGCTGGGGTCAGACGAGCGCGATTTCTACGGACTGTACGTCCGTGCAGTACGGACATCGTCAGTACGGATGACGCAGTAGTGGTCACACAGTCCGTTTTTTCACTGAAGTTATTTTTGACGGATGTAGGAGGGAAAAATAAATTACAATGAAAAAACATTCTGTCCGTCAAAAATGCTGGACGTATAAATGCAGTCCGTCTGACCTCGCTCCATCACTCACACACAAAGCTATGCGGACGTTGTGGACGTGGCGCACTCCGCACGTCCGTTCTAGGGGATGTACGTTCTTGCCTAACCTGCGTCCGTTTGCCGCGGCCGTTGTGCGTCCGCAGTTCAGTGCGGACGCACTTCATGTGTCGGGCTCCAATGGACTTTCTTTCATGCTATCACGGACGTACTTTTAGGCGCAATCACGGACGTGAACACTACGCTCGTCTGACACCAGCCTAAGGGGTTGAATAATTGTGTCAATGAAGAATTCACAAAAGAAACATTTACTACTGTATTACAAAACCAATTGATGTCATTTTAGTTGCATATGGTTCTTTAAAAAGTCCTTGTAGGATTTCATTCTGAATACAATTACAAATGTCACTAAATTCCCTAAAACCCTTTACAGCATTGGGGGTTGAATAATTTTGAACACAACTGTATATATATATACTGTATCTATCGTAAATATATGTATAAAAATTTGCATATTCATCAATTTATTGTTTTTTGTAGACGGTCCATAGAAATACACCAATGCATTCATGTGCATACTGACACTCCGCACACATACACCTCTGTATTCATGTGCATACTGACACCCCACACACATACACCTCTGAAACACATACACCTCTGCCTGTCCAATGTGTGTCCGTCTCTCCAGTCCGCTCAGGCACATAGTGACGTTTAGCAGATTTTCCCCTGGATTTGCTGGATCTCAGGTTTATGGAGATTTTGGTTGCCCAGGTTTGTACCAGCAGCTAATGGGAAAAATGTTTGAGCCCTGCGATTCATGGTGGCACCACGGTGTGTATGGCAGAACACGCAGGAGCACTGTGCCCATGTCAATGCCCGCTAAATGGAAATGCCTGCATTCCAATAGTGTATTCCATGGCTAACATCATAGAAATGCGGTGGCGATGCCAGCGTTACCTCTCACGCTACCAGGCGCTCAGCAAACAGATGTTCCCAATCACTTTCCTAATCCACAGCAGCCGTGCCATGTTTGCTGCACAAGCTACGAAAATGCTGGCGCTGCCAACCTCCCATCACGCACTAACACAGCGCCAGCACTACCTCATTTGCACATTATTCTGGCAGTAGCGATGCCAGTCTCACGTCCTACACGGTCCAGGCAGTTTGGATGCCAGCCTCTCACCACATGAAAGGATGGAAGGGACGGTGCCAGCCTATCCATCCAGACAGTCTGATTTTATACACGGTGCCAACTTCTTCTGCCATCAAAGACACGTTAACCAGGGCTCTGCCAGCTTTCACTCATGAACCTGTCTATTCTCATGCTCGGCGCTCGCAAACATCGGGTTGACCTTCACTCGACAGCAATTACATCCCAGAAACAGACAGTGGCAGTGCCAGGCTTCCATAGGTCAGAGCAAGCAGCAGTTATGCCAGGCTCCTCTCGGTGAGTGCAAGACGTAGCAATGCCAGGCTTATATTATTTAGCAATGGTAGGTAGCCCCTATGCCATTGCCCTCACTTGAGTACAGGCAGGCTTTATCCAACTCATGCAACCTCTTTTCTGTGAGTGCAGGTGGTGGCAGTGCCAGGCTTTCACCATTCAGTGCAAACAGGAACCATACAAGCAGCCATGCCAGTCTTCACTTATTGAGTGCAAGCAACGGCAGGACCAGGCTTATATAATTCAGTGTATGCCACTGTGCCAGGCTTATATAATTCAGTGTATGCCACTGTGCCAGGCTTATATAATTCAGTGTATGCCACTGTGCCAGGCTTATATAATTCAGTGTATGCCACTGTGCCAGGCTTATATAATTCAGTGCATGCCGCTGTGCCAGGCTTATATAATTCAGTGTATGGCACTGTGCCACCCTTATATAATTCAGTGCATGCTGCTGTGCCAGGCTTATATAATTCAGTGCATGCCACTGTGCCAGGCTTATATAATTCAGTGCATGCCGCTGTGCCAGGCTTATATAATTCAGTGCATGCCGCTGTGCCAGGCTTATATAATTCAGTGCATGCCACTGTGCCAGGCTTATATAATTCAGTGCATGCTGCTGTGCCAGGCTTATATAATTCAGTGTATGCCACTGTGCCAGGCTTATATAATTCAGTGCATGCCGCTGTGCCAGGCTTATATAATTCAGTGCATGCCCCTGTGCCAGGCTTATATAATTCAGTGTATGCCACTGTGCCACCCTTATATAATTCAGTGCATGCTGCTGTGCCAGGCTTATATAATTCAGTGTATGCCGCTGTGCCAGGCTTATATAATTCAGTGTATGCCGCTGTGCCAGGCTTATATAATTCAGTGCATGCCACTGTGCCAGGCTTATATAATTCAGTGCATGCCGCTGTGCCAGGCTTATATAATTCAGTGCATGCCACTGTGCCAGGCTTATATAATTCAGTGCATGCTGCTGTGCCAGGCTTATATAATTCAGTGCATGCCGCTGTGCCAGGCTTATATAATTCAGTGCATGCCGCTGTGCCAGGCTTATATAATTCAGTGCATGCCGCTGTGCCAGGCTTATTTAATTCAGTGCATGCTGCCATGCCAGTCTCCACTTACTGATTGCAAGCAGTAGCAGTGCAAGGCTACAGGCAGGCTTTATCCAACTCATGCAACCTCTTTTCTGTGAGTGCAGGTGGTGGCAGTGCCAGGCTTTCACCATTCAGTGCAAACAGGAACCATACAAGCAGCCATGCCAGTCTTCACTTATTGAGTGCAAGCAATGGCAGGACCAGGCTTATATAATTCAGTGCATGCCGCTGTGCCAGGCTTATATAATTCAGTGCATGCCGCTGTGCCAGGCTTATATAATTCAGTGTATGCCACTGTGCAACCCTTATATAATTCAGTGTATGCCACTGTGCCAGGCTTATATAATTCAGTGCATGCCGCTGTGCCAGGCTTATATAATTCAGTGCATGCCGCTGTGCCAGGCTTATTTAATTCAGTGCATGCTGCCATGCCAGTCTCCACTTACTGATTGCAAGCAGTAGCAGTGCAAGGCTACAGGCAGGCTTTATCCAACTCATGCAACCTCTTTTCTGTGAGTGCAGGTGGTGGCAGTGCCAGGCTTTCACCATTCAGTGCAAACAGGAACCATACAAGCAGCCATGCCAGTCTTCACTTATTGAGTGCAAGCAATGGCAGGACCAGGCTTATATAATTCAGTGCATGCCGCTGTGCCAGGCTTATATAATTCAGTGCATGCCACTGTGCCAGGCTTATATAATTCAGTGCATGCTGCTGTGCCAGGCTTATATAATTCAGTGTATGCCACTGTGCCAGGCTTATATAATTCAGTGCATGCCGCTGTGCCAGGCTTATATAATTCAGTGCATGCCCCTGTGCCAGGCTTATATAATTCAGTGTATGCCACTGTGCCACCCTTATATAATTCAGTGCATGCTGCTGTGCCAGGCTTATATAATTCAGTGTATGCCGCTGTGCCAGGCTTATATAATTCAGTGTATGCCGCTGTGCCAGGCTTATATAATTCAGTGCATGCCACTGTGCCAGGCTTATATAATTCAGTGCATGCCGCTGTGCCAGGCTTATATAATTCAGTGCATGCCACTGTGCCAGGCTTATATAATTCAGTGCATGCTGCTGTGCCAGGCTTATATAATTCAGTGCATGCCGCTGTGCCAGGCTTATATAATTCAGTGCATGCCGCTGTGCCAGGCTTATATAATTCAGTGCATGCCGCTGTGCCAGGCTTATTTAATTCAGTGCATGCTGCCATGCCAGTCTCCACTTACTGATTGCAAGCAGTAGCAGTGCAAGGCTACAGGCAGGCTTTATCCAACTCATGCAACCTCTTTTCTGTGAGTGCAGGTGGTGGCAGTGCCAGGCTTTCACCATTCAGTGCAAACAGGAACCATACAAGCAGCCATGCCAGTCTTCACTTATTGAGTGCAAGCAATGGCAGGACCAGGCTTATATAATTCAGTGCATGCCGCTGTGCCAGGCTTATATAATTCAGTGCATGCCGCTGTGCCAGGCTTATATAATTCAGTGTATGCCACTGTGCAACCCTTATATAATTCAGTGCATGCTGCTGTGCCAGGCTTATATAATTCAGTGTATGCCGCTGTGCCAGGCTTATATAATTCAGTGCATGCCACTGTGCCAGGCTTATATAATTCAGTGCATGCCGCTGTGCCAGGCTTATATAATTCAGTGCATGCTGCTGTGCCAGGCTTATATAATTCAGTGTATGCCGCTGTGCCAGGCTTATATAATTCAGTGCATGCTGCTGTGCCAGGCTTATATAATTCAGTGCATGCCGCTGTGCCAGGCTTATATAATTCAGTGCATGCCGCTGTGCCAGGCTTATATAATTCAGTGCATGCTGCCATGCCAGTCTCCACTTACTGATTGCAAGCAGTAGCAGTGCAAGGCTTACATAATTCTCTGCATGCCACTGTGCCAGGCTTATATAATTCAGTGCATGCCATCATGCCAGCCTCCAATCACTGATTGCAAGCAGCAGCAGCACCAGGCTTATATAAATCATTGCAGGCCACCATGCCAGCCACCATGCACTGAGTGTATGCAAAAGCAGTGACGGGCTTATACCGTAGTAAATGCTGCTATGCCAGCCTGCCTCCACTCATTGACAGCAATCAGAGTCAATGCCAGTCTCCTGTCACTGAGTGCAGGCGGTGGCAGTGCCAAGCAGTAGTTACTCCTTTCAAGACGCAACCACACCAATCTCCACTCATTGAGTGCAAGTCGTGGCAGTGCCAGGCATCCGTCCCGAGCTCCCGCAGCATCCATACCAGCTCTTTCACCACATAGGACATTGGCAGTGCCAGGCCATTTTTTGGGCACTGGTGGCATTGCAGGATCCCTGTCCCAGGCACACATTGCCGTGAGAGCACCCCCCTTTCCTAAAGTGAGTGGGTGACCAGCCTGGTTCAGAGAAACGTCCTCGTGAACCGAGCAAAATGTTCCGCTCGATCTCCTGATAAACATGTTTGTGTCTCACGCGCCTTTACCCGTCCTGATTCTCCCAAAGTGGCAGCTGCCACAATTTGGAAGAAAGTGAGCGAGTGGGTGTTTGGGGGGGGCAATAACAGCGCGAGCGCAGCGCGGGTTAAGTAGATAAAATGTGTCACTGTTCCTGCAGATCCCGTTAGTAAAGACATCGAGTGCCGCGTCCTTTCCTTTCCTCGTTACACTGTATTCTGGAGAATAAATATATACCCGAGCTTCCATGGACAGACGGAGCTCTGCGCCATTTCCTGGCTCCTAATTAATCGCGCCATTCCCAGAAAGCACATATGGGGCCGGATGCAAAAAAACGTTTAATGTACAAGAATTACAATAATAAGGTTTTTTTTTTCTATTCTTTATGGAAAAGAGTTTAAATCACACATTTATACATGTATACAGTATATCGCGGCCTATCTCCTGCTGACGAGGGCACAATAAAACCCGAAACCGCTGTCCAGGAGTGGCTGCAACCTGTTGCCTAAGCCTGATCTTTGCTAAAAAAAAAGAAAGCACTCAGGATGCAAAAAAAGTGAGAAATTTAAAACGTCATTTGCATATCCTACCCAGAGTTCCTTGCTGCAAATGGAGAATGTAGCACATGAGGCTTGGTGAAGCAGTTCTCTGAATTGCTGGGATGTGTAAATGACTCCTGCAATAATAAACTTTATTAATTGCTGTGTTGAGGCTTTTTGTTTCATTTTCTGCCCCCCACCAAAACTTAAATGAGTATATGTCATGTGTTTGCTGTTTTTTCCTTTGTTTGAAGGAAAAAATAAAGTGAGGTTTTTATCTTCTGTTTCCATTTTGTGGATTTTTACCCCAAATTGCAACATTTACCAAACTCTTATGGCACGTCTCGCTGTGGTGTAGGATAAAGCAGGACTGAGGTGAGGAGGCAATGTTTAGACAAGACTGCAGGGTATCTCTTGTGCTGCCTATACTACCCAAATTCAGCGATGGCAGGTGAGTGAGATCTGATAGTGGGTAAACAACACTGGACATTATCTCAAGGTGATGAAATTTGAATACATCCCACACAATACAATGATGTGAGTCGGTGACTGACCCATTCACTCCATTCTATGACCAAAGCCACACAGTGAGGAGCAAGTGATGGAAAGATACAACACAAAATATCACACAATGGATGCACCCAGTGATATGTATAGAGGAAAATATCACACAATGGATGCACCCAGTGACACATATAGAGGAAAATATCATACAATGGATGCACCCAGTGACACATATAGAGGAAAATATCACACAATGGATGCACCCAGTGACACATATAGAGGAAAATATCACACAATGGATGCACCCAGTGACATATATAGAGGAAAATATCACACAGTGGATGCACCCAGTGACACATATAGAGGAAAATATCACACAATGGATGCACCCAGTGACACATATAGAGGAAAATATCACACAATGGATGCGCCCAGTGACATGTATAGAGGAAAATATCACACAATGGATGCACCCAGTGACACATATAGAGGAAAATATCACACAATGGATGCGCCCAGACCCAATGACACATATAGAGGAAAATATCACACAATGGATGCACCCAGTGACACATATAGAGGAAAATATCACACAATGGATGCACTCAGTGGCACATATAGAGGAAAATATCACACAATGGATGCGCCCAGTGACACATATAGAGGAAAATATCACACAATGGATGCACCCAGTGACACATATAGAGGAAAATATCACACAATGGATGCACCCAGTGACACATATAGAGGAAAATATCACACAATGGATGCACCCAGTGACACATATAGAGGAAAATATCACACAGTGGATGCACCCAGTGACACATATAGAGGAAAATATCACACAATGGATGCGCCCAGTGACATGTATAGAGGAAAATATCACACAATGTATGCACCCAGTGACACATATAGAGGAAAATATCACACAATGGATGCGCCCAGTGACATGTATAGAGGAAAATATCACAGAATGGATGCACCCAGTGACACATATAGAGGAAAATATCACACAATGGATGCGCCCATTGACACATATAGAGGAAAATATCACACAATGGATGCACCCAGTGACACATATAGAGGAAAATATCACACAATGGATGCACCCAGTGACACATATAGAGGAAAATATCACACAATGGATGCACCCAGTGACACAAATAGAGGAAAATATCACACAATGGATGCACCCAGTGACACATATAGAGGAAAATATCACACAATGGATGCGCCCAGTGACACATATAGAGGAAAATATCACACAATGGATGCACCCAGTGACACATATAGAGGAAAATATCACACAATGGATGCACCCAGTGACACATATAGAGGAAAATATCACACAATGGATGCACCCAGTGACACATATAGAGGAAAATATCACACAATGGATGCACCCAGTGATACATATAGAGGGAAATATTTTTTTAACTAAACATACAAGAGAAAAACAAACACATGTAAGATATCAGCAACATAAGATAAACGCAATAAGGACATGGTATTTTTTGGGGTACTGGCCCTTTAAAGATATTAAGTACAATGATATGGGGTATTTTGTGTGATTTTGGGGGGAGTGTATAGTAATTAGGTAAAGCAGAGGGCAATGCAAGCAGAATCATCCCAGTGATATTTCTGTCTGTATTCTGATAACACAGACCCCGTGTGACACTGTGCCAGATAAGAGACGCCATGTAGAGTTTACAACCTTTCATCCCAGCGATATTTCTGTCTGTATTCTGATAACACAGACCTCGTGTGACACTGTGCCAGATAAGAGACGCCATGTAGAGTTTACAACCTTTCATCCCAGCGATATTTCTGTAAAGGATGAACCAATACATGAAACATTAAAACAATTGCAAATTTACATTATTTTTAATTTTTTTAGACTCAGAACTGCAATTTCTGTGCATAATTTCCATTCTACCCCATATTTAATTGTTGACGCATCCCGTGTTTCAAATAAATGTTCCGATAGAAATAAATTGAGCAAAAAGTGCTTGGTGGTGAAGTGAGGGGATGGAGGGGTTTGGGCGCAAATTAGGGGCCGTAACTCCTAAACGGTGACACATGGCCGGTCACGTTGCTCACGGGGTCCCTTTAGTCGCTCACTTAATCCCAGAATCACGCTTCCTTTAACATTTAACCGCGCTTTGTCTCTTTAACCACATAATAGAGCGCACCCTCCCGCTATATCAATCAAATGCACATTATGCGCACAGGACGCGGAACGCGACGGCCAAGCCTGAAGATGTTTATTCCTCGCCAGGTTTAAATATATAAGATAAATTATCCTGGAGTACCGACACACACAACTCCCGGGGAGCGGCCGGGGGGGGGGGCGAGCTTGCTTCATTCCCTGGACCTGCACTGCATGAATTATTAATCCCGTAATATATTAAGTTCTAAGCAGATACACAGGAACGTCCTTCGAGCATTGGGCGGCTCTCTGTGTGTCCATATGGGGCTCGTGCATGTGGACGAATTGGCGACACGTCAGTGAGAAGCAGGAAAATAAACGCAGAGTCAGAAAAATTTGCAAAAAAACTACTGAACAAAAATGCCTGGAATTTACATATAAGATCGAATGAATGATCATAAAAAGGGCTGTTACAGAAAAAAAGAAAAAAACACTTTAAAGAAATAAAACAGGAAGAAAAAATTGCCGAAAAAATCCCGAAAAATGCCTAAAGGATCCTAAAAAAAATCTATAGATAAAGAGACTTTTTGCTGCAGGTTAAAATAATAAACAGTTTATTAGACATTGGATTAAAACGGGAATATTTTTAACATTGAAACCTGATTAAACCTGTCGAATGAAACCACTGAACATCAGGGCATTTCACTGACATTTCTCTGCTGTTCAATGTGAATAGATTATCCATTGCTTCTCTATGGGGCATTTCACTGCCGTCGAACAGGCACCGAGGTTACTGGCAGTTCGCCAAAATTTTCTGCTCTCTAAATGGCAGAATGGCCCCAAAATGTCACCGTATGGGGAAATTCCCTGTTCGGTGACATTTCGGGGCCAGATCGGTTCTCTCTGAGTAACCCCTATAGTAAAAATGTGTCCAAATAATAAAAAAAAGGTCCTTTTAAAAAATAATAATAAAAAAGGACTGATAAAAAAATCTTTAGAAAAAAAAAGTCTTTTAAAAAAATACAAAAAGTTGTTTTAAAAAATAATAAAAAGGTTTTAAAATAAAACAAACAAATGGTCTTTAAAATATTGTTTTTTTAAAAGATATTCCATTAAAACCAATTGGATTCACCGGTTTAAACTGGTCGAAGTGAAATCACTAAAATCAGGTTCTGTCATTTCGCTGCGATTTCGGTGCAGTTCGACGTTCTGTGAATCATTAGTTCTCTGTGGGAAAAGTTTGGTGCTGCCGAATTGCACTGAATTGTGGCAAAATGCAACATATTTCACTGTCAATTTGTCTATATTTGGCAAAAATACAGCTTAGGGAACAGACAATTCCCCCCCAAGTCGCAGATACGGTGCAATTCACCATTCGGCGGCAAATTCGGATCTTTGTGAATAAACCGCTCAGAGACGGAAAGATAGAGAAGGACGAATTGGCTAAATTGGAGTGTGAGAGGTGGACAGGTGAACGAACAGACATGGCCGGTGCCCCGTTCTGCCGCTGGTCACAGGCTTTCCTTTTTTTTAAGTTATACCATCTCACTGTGAGCTCCCCAGATGCTCGATCTTGTTAAGTCTCTCCGCCGCTCTTTCCACTTCTCTTGTCAGCCGCCCCGGTCGATATCAATTGAGTTAAATCCCGATCTTGCATCTTAACAAGTCGATTTTTCTTTTGCCCGTTCGCCCGAATAATTATGTTAACATAGAACGATGGAGGACACGGGTCGCCGAGGCGACCAAGCAACACGGAGCGGGATGATACAAGTTCCAAGGAAGGATGAGACGAAAACCGGATTTACTTGACACTCGCGCCGGAGGGAAGAAACGATAGGAAGTCTAGTGTAGGCAAAAAAACGTACTTGATGGAAGACATGGTCAAGCACCGCTCACTCCCAAGACAATAGATGATAGATACGCAGCCAGAAACTGTCATCGTGGATGTTCATTAATTTAAGCTTGGTGGACCTGTGGTCTCGACAGGCGCAGTCTTCAGGAACCAGAAAGCCGTACTCTGCTGCGTTTAACCCTGTAAGCCGATTGGCGCACATGAGCATGTTTGGAGTTTCTAGCTGGGCGAATTTTCCATTGCGTGAAGAACACATGAAAAATTGGAGAAAAAACGATAAGCCGGTTAATGTAATGGTGGCAAGATGGCCGGCTCAAGGTCTTATCCATTGAGATGAAAAAGTTCTTCCTTCTCATGCTGAGCGGTTTGATTTGTCTGGACAGATGCCTTCATGATGGTCTAACTGTCCATTTAGGATTGACTCTAGACGAGCAACATATCGAGAATCCATGAATGGAGGAGACACAAAGCGATATTGAGTGGATATGACTATCCGAAACCTAGAGAAGACATCCACAGGAGGAGCATCTGTTGATTCAGGAACATCGTAACTACAATCCTGATGTCATGAAAACCAGAGTAGATCTACCTTCCGGAAGGCATCTCCAACAAGCCTGATGTCATGAAGACCAAAGTTCAAGTTGCCTCTGGAACCACGACAGTCATCTGCTCTCCAACTTGAGTTTTTCTTGGGGTTTTTCTTCAAGCTGGTGGCATTGACATGGTTATATGAGTATGAACACGAGGTTATGGGAAATGTCTCCTCGACGCTCTTGATCTAGTATTGAAGCTTGTCGAACATCATCATGTCTGAGAAGCAGCATGAGCATACGTGGCTCACTTAGAAAGCAGCTTTTGGTTTCATTAGGTGGGACTCCCCTTTTTTTTTTTTGTGAAAGGATTTTACCAGGAAGGATACATTGAGATTTCTCTCGTTTTCAAGTATGTCCTGCGTGGCGAGTATGTACCGTTAGGTGTCTTGCCCAAGGACACTTACTGGAGAGGTTGCTTGCTGGGATGGAACCCATGACTCCACAGGCTCTCTCCATGCAGAGCGGTGACATTACCTCTACTCCACCCAGCCCTTACCAGAGGTGCCGTGACGTGGCAGGTGAGCTTACACTTCAATGGCCATTCGTGTAAACCAAAACCTCTGATTGTGTTTTGTTTCACATGGAGCTACAGGGATAAGCACAGATGACTTTTTTTTCTTATGTTTTATACATGTTCCTGGGCTGAATATTTCTGGTAGTTGCAGCCGCTCTGGTAGGGATCAGGCGCGACACCGTTTTTTTCTGTATGTATGCATATTTTGTCGTATTTCCAGCCAGGTCGTCCTTGCTGCTGTCCTGTTCCGCGTTTTTGTTTTTAATCCCATAGGGGAATTGTTTCTGAGGAGGGTATAAATGAAAACCCACCAGTCTTCCTCATGACTGAAGTAGCATGATCATATGAGGCTTGCTTAGAAAGCAGCTTTTGGTTTCGTTAGGTAGGACTCACCTTACCAGAAGTGCCGTGATGTGGCAGGTGAGCTTACACTTCAATGGCCATTCAAGTAAACCAAAACCTCTAATTGTGTTTTGTTTCACATGGTGTTATAGGCACGGATAAGCGCAGATGACGTCTTTTTTTCTTGTTTTGTTTCAAACCTCATTCGAGCGGTAATTATCACAAAAGGGAGTTGAGATGATCATAATTCACAAAAGGTTCCGTCACGTGGACCTTCCTCAAGCATCACGTGGTTCTTTCTGACTCTTGAGAAACATTGTGTGTCCTTCAGGAAATCCACAATTCTTTCGGGAGTGTCTGTTGCTGTTCTTGGTTGATGAAGGTATCGTCAATGAATTGGTCATGTCACAAATCCACTCCAAGTGCAGACTGAGCATGTCTAACTTGGTCTCACATGGGGCAGTTTTCAAACACGCCCCGAGATTGTAACACGCTCATCTATTTGTAACAACATCTCCAGATGCTATGAAGTGCAAATGTTTCAGCATTCTGAGGAAAACACTGGTAAGCCGTCAGTCAGCTGGAGGAGTGTCTTGCGTCTGTAATCGCTAATGAGAAGAAATATAATAAAGATAGGGTTTTTGAAGACAGTTTTCTCTTAAAAGTCGTTTTTTTGGGTTTTTTTTACAATTCTTTAATAATGAATAATTTTGGGGTTAATCGAAGTTTTTTTGTATCGTAACAATATATAATAAAATTTTTATCATTATTTGCAACCATAATGGATTTTTGACGGCAAACCTGACACAGCGCCCGCAGACCTCAAACCTCGTTTTAAAGAGTAATAGTAACAGAGACAGGACGGAGCTATGGGACGCGGAGTCTGTCCCACTCAATAAAAATCCCTTTGACGTATTTTCCGTATCCCTGCCAAGCAGATGTCTAGCTGTGTGTGTGACACGGTGAAGGCCTCGAGGTGTCCTCTCCAGTGTTTCTTTTTTTGGCTGAAGTGGCGATGGTGAATTAAACATTTTGATGCTTCTGCACTACGGCTTCTCTTGATGCTCAGACGAAGAAAAAAAAACCCACCATAAATTCTATCTTGGGGTTGCTCCGGCTCAAAGCTTGGACTCATAACATATGGAGACGAATAGGAAACAGTAAGATATTAACCCCTTGCTGCCGATGGACGTCATAGCATGAGGGGGAAAATGGGAGTAAAACCACATAGAAAAAAAAAAGTGGTAAAAAATAATATGATCTGCCCAATTTAGGGCAAAAAAGGAACTCTATTTTCAATACAATATCCCTTTAAAGGGACACAACCACTTATATAAACTGTAAATAGATTACATGTGCAAAACAAATAAACCCACATTATAAACATATTGAAAACACATTATAAAACACGTTATAAACACATTATAAAACACCTGCTGCTGCTGTTTTCTTCTTTGCTTGAAGTAATTGCATGTTAAAAGAAAAGCAAAGTTTTTTTTTATTCTCTTCTTTTGATTTTGTGTATTTTTCCCATTTTGCAACATTTACCAAAAGCTTTGCTTTATGGCTCTTGTTTGTTTATTTTAATATTTTTTTGAGAAAGGATTTTACCAGGAAGGATACATTGAGATTTTCTCTCATTTTCAGGTGTGTCCTGGGTGGTGAGTATGTACCGTTAGGTGTCTTGCCCAAGGACACTTACTGGAGAGGTGCTCTTGCTGGGATCGAGCCCATGTCTCCACAGGCTCTCTCCATGCAGAGCAGTGATGTTACCTCTACTCCACCCAGCCTGTACATTTAGTCTGCATTATTTAACAGTTAATAAGTGACACATATAAAGGAAAATATCACACAATGGATGCACCCAGTGACACATATAGGAAAATATCACAAAATGGATGCACCCAGTGACACATATAGAGGAAAATATCACACAATGGATGCACCCAGTGACACATATAGAGGAAAATATCACACAATGGATGCACCCAGTGACACATATAGAGGGAAATATCACACAATGGATGCACCCAGTGACACATATAGAGGGAAATATCACACAATGGATGTGCCCAGTGACACATATAGAGGAAAATATCACACAATGGATGCACCCAGTGACACATATAGAGGAAAATATCACACAATGGATGCACCCAGTGACACATATAGATTAAAATATCACACAATGGATGCACCCAGTGACACATATAGATTAAAATATCACACAATGGATGCACCCAGTGACACATATAGAGGAAAATATCACACAATGGATGCACCCAGTGACACATATAGAGGAAATATCACACAATGGATGCACCCAGTGACACATATAGAGGGAAATATCATACAATGGATGCACCCAGTGACACATATAGAGGAAAATATCACACAATGGATGTGCCCAGTGACACATATAGAGGGAAATATCACACAATGGATGCACCCAGTGACACATATAGAGGGAAATATCACACAATGGATGCGCCCAGTGACACATATAGAGGAAAATATCACACAATGGATGCACCCAGTGACACATATAGAGGAAAATATCACACAATGGATGCACCCAGTGACACATATAGATTAAAATATCACACAATGGATGCACCCAGTGACACATATAGATTAAAATATCACACAATGGATGCACCCAGTGACACATATAGAGGAAAATATCACACAATGGATGCACCCAGTGACACATATAGAGGAAATATCACACAATGGATGCACCCAGTGACACATATAGAGGGAAATATCATACAATGGATGCACCCAGTGACACATATAGAGGGAAATATCACACAATGGATGTGCCCAGTGACACATATAGAGGGAAATATCACACAATGGATGCACCCAGTGACACATATAGAGGAAAATATCACACAATGGATGCACCCAGTGACACATATAGATTAAAATATCACACAATGGATGCACCCAGTGACACATATAGAGGAAAATATCACACAATGGATGCGCCCAGTGACACATATAGATTAAAATATCACACAATGGATGCACCCAGTGACACATATAGAGGAAAATATCACACAATGGATGCGCCCAGTGACACATATAGGGGAAATATCACACAATGGATGCACCCAGTAACACATATAGATTAAAATATCACACAATGGATGCACCCAGTGACACATATAGAGGAAAATATCACACAATGGATGCACTCAGTGACACATATAGAGGGAAATATCACACAATGGATGCACCCAGTGACACATATAGAGGGAAATATCACACAATGGATGCACCCAGTGACACATATAGGGGAAATATCACACAATGGATGCACCCAGTAACACATATAGATTAAAATATCACACAATGGATGCACCCAGTGACACATATAGAGGAAAATATCACACAATGGATGCACTCAGTGACACATATAGAGGAAAATATCACACAATGGATGTGCCCAGTGACACATATAGAGGGAAATATCACACAATGGATGCACCCAGTGACACATATAGAGGGAAATATCATACAATGGGTGCGCCCAGTGACACATATAGAGGAAAATATCACACAATGGATGTGCCCAGTGACACATATAGAGGAAAATATCACACAATGGATGCACTCAGTGACACATATAGAGGAAAATATCACACAATGGATGTGCCCAGTGACACATATAGGAAAATATCACACAATGGATGTGCCCAGTGACACATATAGAGGGAAATATCACACAATGGATGCACCCAGTGACACATATAGAGGGAAATATCATACAATGGGTGCGCCCAGTGACACATATAGAGGAAAATATCACACAATGGATGTGCCCAGTGACACATATAGAGGAAAATATCACACAATGGATGCACTCAGTGACACATATAGAGGAAAATATCACACAATGGATGTGCCCAGTGACACATATAGAGGAAAATATCACACAATGGATGCACCCAGTGACACATATAGAGGAAAATATCACACAATGGATGCACCCAGTGACACATATAGAGGAAATATCACACAATGGATGCACCCAGTGACACATATAGAGGAAAATATCACACAATGGATGCGCCCAGTGACGCATATAGAGTAAAATATCACACAATGGATTCACCCAGTGACACATATAGAGGAAAATATCACACAATGGATGCACTCAGTGACACATATAGAGGAAAATATCACACAATGGATGTGCCCAGTGACACATATAGAGGAAAATATCACACAATGGATGCAGCCAGTGACACATATAGAGGAAAATATCACACAATGGATGCACCCAGTGACACATATAGAGGGAAATATCACACAATGGATGTGCCCAGTGACACATATAGAGGAAAATATCACACAATGGATGCACCCAGTGACACATATAGAGGAAAATATCACACAATGGATTCACCCAGTGACACATATAGAGGAAAATATCACACAATGGATTCACTCAGTGACACATATAGAGGAAAATATCACACAATGGATGCAGCCAGTGACACATATAGAGAAAATATCACACAATGGATGCACCCAGTGACACATATAGAGGAAATATCACACAATGGATGTGCCCAGTGACACATATAGAGGAAAATATCACACAATGGATCACCCAGTGACACATATAGAGGGAAATATCACACAATGGATCACCCAGTGACACATATAGAGGAAAATATCACACAATGGATTCACCCAGTGACACATATAGAGGAAAATATCACACAATGGATTCACCCAGTGACACATATAGAGGAAAATATCACACAATGGATTCACCCAGTGACACATATAGAGGAAAATATCACACAATGGATTCACCCAGTGACACATATAGAGGAAAATATCACACAATGGATTCACTCAGTGACACATATAGAGGAAAATATCACACAATGGATTCACCCAGTGACACATATAGAGGAAAATATCACACAATGGATTCACCCAGTGACACATAGAGGAAATATTTTGTTAGCTAAACAAACAGAAACACAAAAAGGACATGGCATTGTTTTTGGTGGTAGTGGCCCTATGATAGGTCAGAGGTGACTGTGGAGGTCAGTGGTTGGAATTTAACAAGCCAGGATGGAGACCATGTATACATACGGAGAATAGTGCCCGTGGATGAAGCCCACCACTCTGTTCCCTCTTCAGTTAGTGACATTGCTTCTCCTCCAACGTTGAACAGGTTAAACTATATGTGTCACCATGAAATTGCGTCTTCCTGTACGCCTTTGTTTTACGTATATCTGCTCTGTGTAGGAGTACGTGTCACGTTTCAGATCCTCGCTCTGTATAGTCCAAGATATGATACACTTTGTTCCTCCGGATTCATGTCATGGAATCAGGTCTCATCCGATCGGAAAGCCGACCCTTTCCATAATTACCAAGATGTCCCACTCTTACCTTGACGTCTGACTCGTCCGCTTGCCAAATATAACCTGGATAAGTGGAATAAAGTGGAAGATATGTTCTATGACAACAATAACGTAACGTTAGACCCACTGAACTCAACGCTGGGAAGATTTACAGAGTGAATCATCAAGCCCAGAAAAAGGGATCTGGATCTTCGACCTTAAAAAAAATCTGAAATCTCTGGACGGTGAAACCTCTACTGTAACAGAATTAACGATAATTATTATAAACACACCGCCCGGCCAGAAATAAAGTCACCCCCTGGATGTAACTCAGCCAATAGGTGCTCGCCTTCCACTGGATAATTACTGGCTGCCTGCAGTGATTAACCCCTTCACTGCTGAGCCATTTCATCCCTGTGTGTTGAGCTCATTTTTAGTGGTTTTGCTCATCATGTTTAAACGGATTTGAAGTCATGTTTTATTGTAGGACCCAGACGCATTATATATCATTTTTTTCAGCATAATATATATTATTATTATTATTTGTATACGTCATGTCCTGCCAGAATGCTATAGCAATTTTTTTTTTTTTTAAATGGGAATTTTCAATATAAACATCTACAGCGTGTTAAATATTTTTTTCACATTTTATTATGCAAGCCTTTGCGGCTGTATATTCTATAGGGTGCACCTGTTAAAAATATTAAAGATGGGAAATCGGTACTGTATCTTTTGGAGAAAATACGTGTTTTTAGCTAAAACTGGAAAAAAAATGTCATTAGTGCAGCATCATTGTGTCATATTATAATTTGAAAGTAAACAATAGTGCTGCATTAATAAATTTAAAAAAATTGGAAAAAAATATTTTTATTTATATTTCTATTTATTTATAAAAAAAAAATTCATTTTACACCGTACCTGGTCATGTTTAATATCATTGGGAAGGTCATGATCTGACCTTTCCAGTGATACCAATCATGACCCTCTAGCTGCCACCGATTGGGAGATTCAGAGGTCATTAGGAACCCCTATCTCCACCATAGGTGGCAGCTAGGGGTTAACTCCCGAACTGATGTCAGTCACCTCCGGGAGAGGATCTGTCATCTCTGTTTACCTTACATGACCATACGATTCCACTATTAGTATTTATGACACCCCCCCCCCCCTCTGCTTGGCTCTATATTGTTCTATTGTTCTATTCCATGATTTTGGTCAGTAAGCTTCAAGACTTGAAGAAGAGAGGATCACTCTCCAAAGCTTGTCTTTTAAATGTAACGTTAATGCATAAAGTATCACTACTAGTGCTATACTCTGATTTATATATATACAGATGAAACTCGAAAAATTTGAATATGGTGCAAAATTAATTTATTTCAGTAATGCAACTTAAAAGGTGAAACTAATATATGAGACTCATTAGATGCAAAGCAAGATCGATCAAGCGGTGATTTGTCATAATTGTGAGGATTATGGTTACAGCTCATGAAAACCCCAAATCCACAATCTCAGAAAATGAGAATATTGTGATGAGGTGCAATATATTCTAGGCTCAAAGTGTCCCACTCTAATCAGCTAATTCAGCCGTAACACCTGCAAAGGGTTCCTGAGCCTTTAAATGGTCTCTCAGTCTGGTTCAGTAGGAATCACAATCATGGGAAAAACTGCTGACCTGACAGTTGTGCAGAAAACCATCTTGTCACCTTCCATAAGGTTGGAAAGCCTCAAAAGCTAATTGCAAAAGAAGTTGGATGTTCCCAAAGTGCTGCATCAAAGCACATTAATAAAAAGTTATGTGGAAGGGAAAAGTGTGGAAGAAAGAGGTGCACAAGCAGCAGGGATGACGCAGCCTGGAGAGGATTGTCAAGAAAAGGCCATTCAAAAGTGTTGGGGACTTTCACAAGGAGTGGACGGAGGCTGGAGTCAGTGCATCAAGAGCCACCACACACAGACGCATCCTGGACATGGGCTTCAAATGTTGTATTCCTCTTGTCAAGCCGCTCCTGAACAACAAACAACGTCAGAAGCGTCTTACCTGGGCTAAAGGAAAACACACCTGGTCTGTGGCTCCAAAGTCCTCTTTTCTGATGAGCAACATTTGCATCTCATTTGGAAACCAAGGAGCCAGAGTATGGAGGAAGAATGGAGAGGACACACTGCAAGATGCTTGAAGTCCAGTGTGAAGTTTCCACAGTCTGTGTTGATTTGGGGAGTCATGTCATCATGGTGTTGGTCCACTGTACTTCATTAAGTCCAGGGTCAACGCAGCCGTCTACCAGGAGATTTTGGAGCACTTCATGCTTCCTTCCGCAGACGAGCTTTATGGGGATGCTGACTTCATTTTCCAGCAGGACTTGGCACCTGCCCACACTGCCAAAAGCACCAAAACCTGGTTCAATGACTGTGGTATTACTGTGCTTGATTGGCCAGCAAACTCGCCTGACCTGAACCCCATATAGAACCTATGAGGCATTGCCAAGAGAAAGATGAGAGACATGAGACTGAACAATGCAGAAGAGCTTAAGGCCGCTATTGAGGCATCCTGATCTTCCATAACACCTCAGCAGTGCCACAGGCTGATAGCTTCCATGCCACGCCGGCCGCATTGAGGCAGTAAATGCTGCAAAAGGGGCCCAAACCAAGTACTGAGTACATCTGCAGCTTATACTTTTCACAGGTGCCATATTGTTCTATGGACAATCCTTGTTTTATTGATTGCATGTAATATTCTCATTTTCTGAGATTGTGGATTTGGGGTTTTCATGAGCTGTAACCATAATCACCACAATTATGACCAATCACGGCTTGAACCAGTGGCGTCGCAAGGTGGGGGCGGGGTTGCGGCCCGCACCAGGTGACACCCGCCCTTAGGGTGACACCGTCACCCTAAGGGCGGGTATCTCACCCTGCGATGCAGTGTTCGGCTCCCTGCAAGCATCTGAAGCTATGGAGCTTCGGCGCTCGCCTGGGGGAACCACGTCACCAGCCGCGTTCTCGCGAGATCGCGGCTGGTCACGTGGCTCCCGCAGGCGAGTGCCCAAGCTCCATACCGCCGGATGCTCAGAGGGAGCCGAACACACGGCGGCGGCAGGAGCAAGGAGGTGAGCTGGGGCCTGGGAGCAATATCCATGAGAGGAGCTGGGGCAGTATATCCATGAGAGGAGCTGGGGCAGTATCCATAAGAGGAGCTGGGGCATATACATGAGAGGAGCTGGGGCAGTATCCATAAGAGGAGCTGGGGCATATGCATGAGAGCTGCTGGGGCATATCCATGTGAGCTGGGGGCAGTATCCATGTGTGCTGGGGGCAGTATCCATGTGAGCTGGGGCAGTATCCATGTGTGCTGGGGGCATATCCATGAGAGCTGGGGCAATATCCATGAGAGCTGGGGCAATATCCATGTGTGAGCTGGTCTGGGGGCAATATATCCATGTGTGAGCTGGTCTGGGGCAATATATCCATGTGTGAGCTGGTCTGGGGCAATATATCCATGTGTCAGCTGGTCTGGGGCAATATATCCATGTGTGAGCTGGCCTGGGGCAATATATCCATATGTGAGCTGAGGCACAATATATCCATATGTGAGCTGGGGCAATATATATCCATGGGTGAGCTGCTGGGGGCAATATATAATTGTGAGCTGGGGCAATATATCCATATGTGAGCTGGGGCAATATATATCCATGGGTGAGCTGCTGGGGGAAATATTTCCAGAGCTGCTGGGGGCAATATATATCCATGTGTGCTTTCACTGCCTTCGAACAGGCAACGTACTTGCTGGCAGTTGCCAAAAATTTGTGTGTGAGCATATGAGAGAGCTCCACAGCAATAAACCTCACAGTAATGTGCGCTGTGTGTATGAGCATTCAGTGTTATATGGGAGTACTGATTTAGGAGTGAGAGTAGTTAAAAAAAAATCCGTAAAACTCTGGGGGGGGGGGGGTGACACCATAAGTTACCGCACCGGGTGACACCAACCCTAGTGACGCCACTGGCTTGAACTATCTCGCTTTGCATCTAATGAGTCTCATATATTAGTTTCACCTTTTAAGTTGCATTACTGAAATAAATGAACTTTTGCACCATATTCTAATTTTTCCAGTTACACCTGTATATATATATATTTTTTTTTTCTGTATTTTATTTATTGAAGCCTCCGTTCCCGGCCAGGCTGTGCCCTTTACGAGCGCACATGTCAGATAATGAATAGGCTGGTTTATTGTCCTACAGGTGTCAGGCTGATTATGTATCCGGAGATGCCAGGCTGTATGTACATCTCTCCTCCTGCTGTCTGAGCAGTGACTCACATCCCTCTCGTCAAGCAGCGGGATGGCGCGGGGGAACCAGACTCACATACTGAGCGCAATTAGCAGCCTAATTCCCGTTACACAGGGATATTGCCTGCTAATTACATTATGTAGCTACATAGAGGAGGAGGAGGAGGGGGACCTTCGCTGCATTACCCCTGTTAGCACGCTCTATGCCCGCAGCATGAAGAGGGCATTGACCACTTGGATTAGGCTGGCAGGTTTGCCAATCAGGCACATTATCTCGCTCTGCCCGCTCGCTGCCGCGCTCTGGATTAAGCTGTAAATCTCCGTGTCTGACAGGGCAGTCTAGCGTGAACGAAACAAAATTAACCAAAAAAATTAAATATGGAGAAAAAAATTCTGTTCGCATTAAACGCTTATGTCTTTCATACAAACATATATATATATATATTACAAGTCTGGAGGAACAGAAGCGATTGCGCTGCGTAACCGGAATTTCTCTTCTTTTTTTCCCTTGTTCACTATTTTTGATGCATGCCTGTGCTATGCCATGCTGCGCCATGGCCACGCTTTGGTTGGTACCCCTTGCCACGGTGCAGACACACATTGGTTAGTACTCCTTGCCGCAGCATAGACACACATTGGTTGGCATCCCATGCCACGGTGCAGACACACTTTGGTTGGTACAGTGGCAAGAAAAAGTATGTGAACCCTTTGAGATTACGTGGAGTTTTGCATGAATTGGTCATAAAATGTGCTCTGATCTTCATCTAAGTCACAACAATTTGAAAAACACAGTCTGCTTAAAATAATACAACACAAACATTATATGTTTTCATGTGTTTATTGAACAGAACATGTAAACATTCACAGTGCAGGGTGGAAAAAGTATGTGAACCTTTGGACTTAATAACTGGTTGACCCTCCTTTGGCAGCAATAACCTCAACCAAACGTTTCCTGTAGTTGCAGATCAGACCTGCACAACGATCTGGAGTAATTTTGGACCACTCCTCTTCACAAAACTGTTTCAGTGTAGCAATATTCTTGGGATGTCTGGTGTGAATCGCTCTCTTAAGGTCATGCCACAGCATTTCAATCGGGTTGAGGTCAGGACTCTGACTGGGCCACTCCAGAAGGCGTATTTTGTTTTGTTGAAGCCATTCTTTTGTTGAATTACTTGTATGCTTTGGGTCATTGTCCTGTTGCATCACCCATCCTCTGCGGAGCTTCAGTTGGCGGACAGATGGTCTTACGTTTTCCTGCAAAATGTCTTGATAAACTCTGGAATTCATTGTTCAAACAATGACAACAATCCGTCCAGGCCCTGAGGCAGCAAAGCAGCCCCAAACCATGATGCTCCCTCCGCCATGTTTTACAGTGGGGATGAGGTTTGATGTTGGTGTGCTGAGCCTTTTTTTTCTCCACACATAGTGTTGTGTGTTTTTTTCAAACAACTCAATATTGGTTTCATCTGTCCACAGAATATTTTGCCAGTAGTGCTGTGGAACATCCAGGTGCTCTTTTGCAAACTTCAAACGTGCTGCAATATTCTTTTTGGACAGCAATGGCTTCCTCCGTGGTGTCCTCCCATGTACTCCATTCTTGTTTAATGTTTTCCTTATTGTAGATGTGTCAACAAAAATATTAGCATGTGCCAGAGATTTCTGTACGTCTTTAGCTGACACTCTAGGATTCTTCTTTACCTCATTAAGCATTCTGCGCTGTGCTCTTGCAGTCATCTTTACAGGACGGCCACGCCTAGACAGAGTAGTAACAGTGCTGAACTTTCTCCATTTGTAGACAGTCTGTCTTACCGTGGACACATGAACATCAAGGCTTTTGGAGATACTTTTGTAACCCTTTCCAACTTCATGCAAGTCAACAATTCTTGATCGTAGGTATTCTGAGAGCTCTTTTCTGCGACGCATGGTTCACATCAGGCAGTGCTTCTTGAAACCAGTAAACCCAAAACTGGTGTGTGTTTTTAAAGGGCAGGACAGCTTTCAGCATCACATCCAATAATATCACACTGATTGGACTCATGGTTGGCTCACTCCTGGCTCCAATTAGCTCTTGGAGAAGTCATTAGGCTAGGGGTTCACATACTTTTTCCACCCTGCACTGTGAATGTTTACATGTTCTGTTCAATAAACACATGAAAACATATAATGTTTGTGTTGTATTATTTTAAGCAGACTGTGTTTTTCAAATTGTTGTGATTTAGATGAAGATCAGAGCACATTTTATGACCAATTCATGCAAAACTCCACGTAATCTCAAAGGGTTCACATACTTTTTCTTGCCACTGTATGCCTTGCTGCAGCCTGGACACACGTTTTTTGGTGTGCCTTGCCACGGTGCAGATGAACTTTGGTTTGTACATCTTGCTGCGGTGTGGACCCGCGTTGGTACCACAAACACACATTGGTTGGTACACATTGCCGCAGTACAGACACACGTTGGTTGCCTTGCTGTGGCGCGGACACACGTTGGTTGGTGCGCCAATGGTTTTCTCTTTGTTTTTTTGTTGATGCTCCTCCATGTATGTGGTTGAGGAAAGGGGCGATGGAAGCTGAGGTCTGTAGTGTCTACTGTCCACGCAGTTGATCAGTGCACCACCAGGCAAAGATCTGCCTTTTACAACCCCTCGACACCGTGTTCACCTTTTACTGTCAATGTCAGGCGACATCATGATACGTCTTTGTTATGATGGCTGAACTCACTAGAAAAGGCGGGAAGGACTCAAAGAACTAATCTTCTTCTATTCTTGCAATAGACACCATCTGTGGAGTAGATATTATGGCCTGCTGCCTGTATGGTGGACATTGGCCAACCTTTTTTGCATTATGCCTTGGATGTTGTGATTCCTCTCCCTTTCCTTTGAGCCTTCACACCATCCACCCCACCACCCATTGTGCTTCTGCCCCGTTCGTTTCATCCTAAACTTTACCACTGCGCCCACCCTTCGTAACGACAAGATGCTTGACTGTAACCCTCTCAACACCACCATGTCTTGTAGCATTGATCTCATATCTCCAGTTCCACCATTTCTCCTTCTTCCTCAACCCACACTGTATCTGTTTCATTGTTCTCACCTTCCGTCATATCTCTACTCCATCCATTCCACCCCATTGTGCTTCTGAGCCAATCATCTCATCATCCACTTTGCCACTGCCTATGCCCATCCTTCTTAATCTCATTGTGCTTGGCTTCTGCCTCCAAGTGGACTTCACATGGGCCTGAAGCTAAAGCTCTAATTGCCCCTGTTTTATTCTGGACGTGTCTAGAGGACACCCGTGAGGTCAACTAGACATATCCCTTGTTGATGAAGTCGTATTTTTCCCCAAGGATCTGCAAATGGTGCACATTAACGATAGCTTCCCTCTCCCCGAAGCCGCACTTTCCCTCACAATGTTCTATAAAGACAAAAAGAATTCACATTAAATTGGACCGGCAACTCATTTTTTCCCCCGACAACTTCAAGGCTGAAACGTAGAGTCGTAAATGGCTGACCTTAATACCGCTCCTTCCGTTCCTTTCGAACACCGTTACTCTGCAGTTTCCAGCCTGGATTTAAGAGTTTCCAGCCCAACGTCTCTTTTGTCCAACTGACTTAAAAGCAGCACTTTATCTCTGTCAGCTGCTTCTTTCGCGGAGCGTAACGGATCTAATTTAGCTTCCCATTTTTTTTGCACTTGGTGGTCATTTTTAAATTGTAACTTTCCCGGCTCCGTCTGTAATACATATTTTTTGTGACAGCTCCATTTTCCTCTTTCTGCCGGCACGTTTATTTGGAGTCTTCTGAAATCTTTCATTCTTGTGCCGTGTAAAAATTCTGAATCGGCTAAGGTAACCACCATTGACCTGTAGCCATCTTGACCATCGGCTGCAATTGCTATGACCGCTTTACGTTCTTATCAGGAAGCAAGGCGAAGCAAAACCCTGTCTGTTGAATCTGAAGCCTCAAGGTACAGGTGGACCTCACAACATTGCAATAACCTAAAGAAGGTCTGACGTGGTACTAGGCTTCTAGAAAATGAATGGCGGCCCCAACAGAACATGGAAAGAAAGATGGGGGGTTTTGGAGATGGAGCTGAGGATCAGAAAGATTTAGGTTGTCCATCTCAATGATGGAGTGTAAATGGAGTAGATCCATAATCAAACAGGGGTCTTACCAAGAAGATCAAATAAGGAACGCCCGTCTACATGGGCAGGAAGAAAGGACAACTCTGAAAGAAAAAAGTATGGAATATGTTGACCAGAATAATCACGCCCTATCTAAAACAATACTCATCTTGAAAATTTTATGGGCTGGACCTCACAAAAGAAGCGTGAACAATGAAGGAAACCACAATGTGTCTTTGCTATGATGGTGAAACAAGAAAGGGAGAAACCAAGAGGCCTCTTTGAGACGTCAACTCTACTTTTTGTTGAGTTTTGGTGCATCCTTTTGGCGAACTAACCACTGCTGCACACCCACAGTGTCAACACGATGGTGTTATAGCGTGACGCACCATCAGAACTGGCGCCAATGACCCAGAGAAGACTCCAGAGATTCTGTTGAGCGACCATGTCACTTTGACACTTGCTTTGTGTTTCAAGCTGGAAAATCTAGACATGTATAAATCTTGATATGATTTCCGATATTGATCCAGTTTTTTCATGGTGTAACCTCATTTATCAGGCTATTTATTCCAATGTCCTTTTATTTTGGGGTAACAGATCCATTTCTTAGTCTCCGTGATGCAACATTATCATTTTTTTCTCATTCTTGCCAAGATCTGAAGCGACTACACCGGTAACCGCCACATCTAAAAATATTTGCATATTATAAAAAAAACATTCTCCCTGGGGTATGATAAAGCGATAATTAAAATGTTTTCACAAAGTGTCAATAGAAAATAATAATTTCTTCGTTTCCTCAGGGGTTTTCTTGGGCCCCGCTGCGGCGAGCTCATCCTAAATATAAACTCGCCGATTCCTTGATTTCAGTTGGCCAAGGGTTCTCTTCTTTTATACGCTTATGGGTCATATCGTACCTATTATTCTGTTTTATTACACAAGTCTCGGGATTTGACACTAGATAGAAATGTAGAGGAGATGGAAAATGAAAGTCAACAACATCAACTGACCGAACCTGACAGATCTCCAGATCTCTATCCTACTGTAAAACAATTATTGAAGAACATTGAAAGTCAACTTACTCTAACCTGATGGGTCTCCAGAGTCCAGACCTCAGTTCAGTTGGGTATTGGGGTCCTTATCATACTGAAGCGTGGAAGTCAGCCCATTTTTGGTTTGGAATAGTCCTTATGCAAGAAAGATGGCCGTACTGGATGGTCTTATGCTGGATTTGGTAAAACCTCAGACCAGGAAACCACAAACTTGGTTCGGACCTATTCGGATATGGTCTGAAATATCGGCAGGTTCGGTAACTCAGATCTATTCGGATTACATATTTCCCTTGTCCGTACTGAATTGTTTTCTCAATACAAAAAATTCAAATCAATCCAAATTTTTTCTGATTATATAATCAGTAAAAATTTGATTTTATTGGAATCGTAAAAAAAAGGTAACCGTGACCCTAGTCCTAGCCTAACCCCTACACCTAATCCTAGTGTTAATCATATGACACCCAGAAACTGTAACCTTAACTCTGGTCTAACCCTGACCTAGCCCTGACCCTAATCATATAACACACATAAACTGTCACCCTGACCCCTAGTCCTAACCTAACCCTAGCTATAACCGTAAAATAACCCTAGGCCGACCCTCACCCTGACCCTCCCTTGTCCTAACCTAACCCTAGCTATAACCTTAAAATAACCCTAGCCCTAATCCTCACCCTGACCCTCCCTAGTCCTAACCTAACTCTAGCACTAACCCTAGCCATAACCTTAAGATAACCCTATCCCTCACCCTGACCCTCCCTAGTCCTATCCTAACCATAGCACTAACCCTAGCTATAACCTTAAAATAACCCTAGCCCTAATCCTCACCCTGACCCTCCCCAGTCCTAACCTAACCCTAGCTATAACCTTAAGCTAACCCTAGCCCTAATCCTCACCCTGACCCTCCCTAGTCCTAACCTAACCCTAGCTATAGCCTTAAACTAACCCTAGCCCTAATCCTCACCCTGACCCTCCCTAGTCCTAACCTATCCGTAGCAGTAACCCTAGCTATAACCTTAAGGTAGCCCTAGCCCTAACCCTCACCCTGACCCTCCCTAGTCCTAACCTAACCCTAGCTATAATCTTATGCTAACCCTAGCCCTAATCCTCACACTGACCCTCCCTAGTCCTAACCTAACCGTAGCATTAACCCTAGCTGTAACCTTAAGCTAACCCTTGTCCTAACCTAACCCTAGCCCTAACCCTAGCCATAACCTTAAGCTAGCCCTCACCCTGACCCTACCTAGTCCTAACCTAACCCTAGCACTAACCCTAGCCGTAACCTTAAGCTAAACCTAGCCCTTACCCTGACCCTCACTCTAGTCCCCCTAAATATTTTACATAAAGGTTCTGAATATCGGAAATGGGCGAATAATACATTAGATGTTTTTGATATTCTGAATCCGATGATTCTGATTATTTCCAAATGCGATTATTTTTTTGGACGCCAAAACAATCCAAAGCGATGCGAGCCGAATCTTTCAGCTCTGCCCGTGTGTACAACCAGCTGAGTACACTGGCATGTATTATGCGGCGTCTATCCTAATCAAATAAATGAAATTAGTTTTAATGAGAAGCTCCTAAAAGTGCGTGGCGCTGCGATCTTTTTACGCGGCGCGAACTGCTAACCAGGCTGTTTTTTGTTTTTTTTTACCCGCTGCGCCTCCTTAATGATTCAGCAGTCTGCGTTTCCAGATATAAGACTTTATTAGAAATCGACAGGAGCATTTATTCACTTTCACTTGGCTTCACACGCGCTTTCTCTCCGCATCGAATTGCTTTTCTTGTCGAAACAGTAGACTCTCCCCCCTCCCCCCCCCGTCCCTCCTTTTTATTATTTTGGACAAGCTTTCCCGCAGGTCGCCATTCTTTTGTCACTTGACAATTTGATTCCTGCGCTTCGTTCGGGTTCTCTTTGAAGACGGCGCACAATTGAATACTTGACAATCCTTTTATGAGCCACGCTCAGGCTCTCGCTGGTTATGGAACCAATCTGTGACCTGATGGTTGAAGGCCTTCCAAAGCGGGGAAGAAAAAATATATATATCACAGGGTTTTTATTCCCAGGATTTTTCAATTAAAAAAAAAATGTCTATGGGGTGGATCTCTGACCGGAGGTAAATGTATCATTAGGTATAAAACACGAATGTTACCAATGGCTTCTTTGTTCGTAGAACAGAGCCTGAGGATGATGAGACGATGGAATAACATCTCCGGAGGTATAAGGAATGTATAGCGAAGGACATCAGGAATGGAATAAAAGCCCTAAAGCAAGACTGGGGATTTATTCCAAACACTAAATATTGCTTTATTTGTATTTTGTCCTTTTTTGTCGTTTTGTGTAAGAAATAATATTAATTTTAAAGGGACAGTAATCATACTGACCGCTTTATCTTTTTATAGTGGTCAGAAAGTGAGGAGTGCCCTCCCTATTCTCGCCACCCTCTCCTCCCCCATTCTGGTGAAAATACTGGGTGAAGCAGAGGAGCTTCCTCCACTCTTGGTATTAGTATCTTAAAGTGACACTCTAATAATCCTGAGCACTATATAGTTTTATAGTGGTCAGGATGTGAGGAGTGACCCCCCCCCTTTGCTGGCCACCCACTCCTCCCCAATCTAGAGAAAATGCTGTTTGAAGCAGAGGAGTTTCCTCCACTCTTGGTATTAGTGTCTTAAAGTGACACTCTAATAATCCTAAGCACTATATAGTTTTATAGTGGTCGGGATGTAAGGAGTGTCCCCCTTCGCGGGCCACCCACTCCTCCCCCAATCTGGAGAAAATACTGGGTGAAGCAGAGGAGTTTCCTCCACTCTTGGTATTAGTATCTTAAAGTGACACTCTAATAATCCCGAGCACTATATAGTGTTATAGTGGTCGGGATGTAAGGAGTGTCCCCCTTCTCTGGCCACCCACTCCTCCCCCAATCTGGATAAAATACTGGGTGAAGCAGAGGAGTTTCCTCCACTCTTGGTATTAGTGTCTTAAAGTGACACTCTAATAATCCTGAGCACTATATAGTTTTATAGTGGTCGGGATGTAAGGAGTGTCCCCCTTCTCTGGCCACCCACTCCTCCCCCAATCTGGAGAAAATGCTGTTTGAAGCAGAGGAGTTTCCTCCACTCTTGGTATTAGTGTCTTAAAGTGACACTCTAATAATCCTGAGCACTATATATTTTTATAGTAGTCAGGGTGTGAGGTATGCCCACCCTTCTCCCCTCTCCCTGATCTGCCAAAATCGCCTGGAGGAGGTGAAGAAGTTTCCTCCACCTCACCGGGCATCACCAGCAGCTCAGATTTTGAATTTCTCGACTACCGGGCACCAGATCGGTCACTAGTGATGTCACACACACATAGCGGCCGACGTCACCCTCTGAGACCAATCGCTGTAGCGAGCGTTCTCAGAGAGGCAGCGATGGATCAGATCTGTGCATGCGCGTGCAGCTCCGATCCATCGCTCTGCTCAGGGGCAAAGGAACTTGTGTACATAAAGTGTTGTGAGTCTTGTACACACAAGTACACAAGTTGCGTAGGAGCACAAATTGCGCAGAAAAGCTTCAGGAACCTCTGGTTTCAGGAGTCCCTGAGCCGAAGAGGAGGAGCAGCGCGCAGTGAAGGAGAAAAGGGAAGTAAAATGACCCAGAATAAAAAAAAAATCTTAAAATTAATTGGGCAGAGCCTGTCAGCATGATCTGCCCAATTATTTATGGGCAAAAAAGGGAACAATCTGGGCCCTATTACAATCTTCGCGCAAACGTTTGCGCCGGCACAAAAACGCATTAACACGAGGGGTAAAACCCTTTTGAGCTGACTGTAGTATTGCAATGTCAGCGCAACAAACGCGTGTATTCGTCTACCGCGGGTGAACCTGCGCGAACGCTGCGCGAGCTTCCTGTACTGCGCGCGTCCTATACTTAACATTGTGAGCGCAAACGCAAATGAATGCTGGTATGCGGATGGTATTACAATCTATGCGCAGTTTGTAACGCAAAGCCTTTGCGCGCATAATTTTAGCAACTCCTAAAAGCTGGTGTTAATGGCAAATCTGAAAGTTCTGGCCGAACCCAAATACACCAGCCCAAAAAAAAAATACAAAAATACAGCAAAGTATAGTTACACATTCTACACATACCCAAACCAATAAAATGGAGAGGTTGTGCGTGTTTTTATTATTGCTGCAGCATATATACGCAGATTGACTTTGACAGGCGCAAAAACTTAAAGTGAGATAATTGTGGTTCTTCATTCTGATTGGCTGAATCGCGTGAAAAAAACAGTCCGCACACTGATTTCTGCGCGCAACGGTACTGCACGCGCATTTGTGCGCGTCCGTTTTATGCTCGACGGATGAAAAAATGCGCGAGGATTGTAATTCCAGCGTTGATTTACACACATTAACGTTTAATGCTCGGCGCACAAATTCACGAGTTGCGCATGCGTTTTTGCGTTAAGAATGTAATATAGCCCTCTATTTTTAATAGTTGTAACAGATCTCAGTACCCCAAACAGGTCACATCTGTCAATGCCGCTTCCTTGCCGGACAGGCAGACTCTTGTGCCTTTCTCCAGTCCTCTGACGATGCTTAAGGATCGAGACACGTAGAGAGCCTGCTAGCATCCCCCAGAAATTAGACAAAGCTGCAGATCTGGAGGTTTTCAGGGTCAAAATGGAACTGGGTATATTGGGAACAGGCACAGATATATATGCGGTCAAACATGGGTCTTTGACATATACAAAACCTCCACCAGAAAATGTTGTGAGGGCTTTTCCACGTTCTGATGTTTCCACTCCTCCTGCTTCACAGCACCTGGGACACAATTAGACATGGACAAACCTTTGCTCAGCACTCCTAGACAAGACCAGACAATGACAGCCGGGGAGGGTAAACCAGATTACAGTCTAAAACGTCAGATAATGGGCAGTGTTTGCCTGACAAAGCAGATTAACAAATCTACTCAAATATACAGCAGATATCAACAGATACACATGGACCATAACGACAAACAGACAATAACTTTATTCATACATAACACAGATTACACAGACACCCTGCACCCTCTCTACAGGTACAGGGTGACTTAAACACAAGAGAGGGCAGAGAAATAATATAGAACATGAGGCCTGCACCTCCCAGATACATTTCCAGGCCCATGTACCCCAAACCCAAAGTGACTCACGTCACAGTAGTGTATCCCTTTAATGACAGATGCATGTTTCTTTTTTCTACAATAAAAATAATAACCGCCACCGAGCAGAACATGGTCTTCCGATCACTAGAGGAAGACCTTGGTGGAGGAGATTAAGTTTTACCACCATAGCCCTTACCTAAAACTCTCCATTACCAGGTACATCATGCCTTGAGTAAAACCTAAAAAGCAATGGTAGAGCGGGATGTATCGACACGCGCTCACATCCTACTGCCTCGTGGAAACCCGTGGCAGGATGATAGATACTATCAGATCTCCTCTCTGTGCCGGGAAAGGAAGGGGGACCCTTAGGCTGTCTCCGGCTGAGACTCAGGTGCAAAGCCAGATGTTCTACCATCGTGACGAGCGCTGCGGTGGGGGGGGGGGTGGTGAGAATTCCTTAACCATGTCCTTCTGAGCTGCAAATCCCTGTTTATTCAAAGCTCACTGATATTCCTAATTACTGGCCTATACAAAGCAATAGTAATAGACATTTTGCTTTTACCACCTCACCTCGGAATGTCCTGCGCACATTTATACATGTAGAAAGTGCTGGGATATATTGTTGTCATGGGGCGGGATATATTGTCATGGGGCGGGATATATTGTCACGTGGTGGGATATATTGTGAAGGGGTGGGATATCATGAAGTGGGATATATTGTCACAGGAAATATATTGTCATGGGGTGAGATATATTGTCACTAGGAGGGATGTATTGTCATAGGGTGTGATATATTGTCACGGGGTGTGATATATCATCACTGGGGGGATATATTGTCAAAGGGTGGGAATATTGTTACGGGGCGGGATATATTGTCACGGGGTGGGATATATTCTCACGAGGTGGGATATATTGTCACAGGGCATAGGATATATTATCATGGGGCAGGGATATATTATCACCGGGTGGGCTATATAGTCACCGGGAGGAGGATATATTGTCATGGGGTGGGATATATAATTACGTGGTAGGATATATTGTCATGGGCTGGATATATTGTCGAGGGATGGGATATATTGTCACTTGGTGAGATATATTATCACAGGATGGGATATATCGTCACAGGACAGGATATAGTGTCACGGGTAGAATATATTGTCAGGGGGTGGGATATATTGTCACAGGGTGGGATATATTGTCACAAGGCGGGATATATTGTCACGGGGTGGGATATATTGTCAGGGGGTGGGATATATCATCATGGGACAGGATAAATTGTTACAGGGTGGGATATATTGTCAGGGGGTGGGATATATTGTCACTGGACAGGATATATTGTCACGGGGTGGGATATATTGTCACGGGTGGGATATATCATCACGCGGGGTGGATATATATCGTCACAGGGTGGGATATATTGTCACGGGGTGGATATATCATCACAGGGTGGGATATATTGTCACAGGATGGGATATATCGTTATGGGGTGGGATATATTGTCATGGGGTGGGATATATCGTCACGGGGTAGGATATATTGTCACAGGATGGGATATATCGTCACGGGGTAGGATATATTGTCACAGGATGGGATATATTGTCACGGGGTAGGATATATTGTCACAGGATGGGATATATTGTCACGGGGTGGGATATATTGTCATGGGGTGGGATATATCGTCATGGGGTGGGATATATTGTCACAGGATGGGATATATCATCACGGGGTGAGATATATTGTCATGGGGTGGGATATATTGTCACAGGATGGGATATATCGTCATGGGGTGGGATATATTGACACGGGGTGGGATATATCGTCACGGGGTAGGATATATTGTCACAGGATGGGATATATCGTCACGGGGTAGGATATATTGTCACAGGATGGGATATATTGTCACGGGGTAGGATATATTGTCACAGGATGGATATATCGTCACGGGGTGGGATATATTGTCATGGTGGGATATATTGTCATGGGGTGGGATATATAGTCACAGGATGGGATATATCGTCACGGGGTGGGATATATTGTCATGGGGTGGGATATATTGTCACAGGATGGGATATATCGTCACGGGGTGGGATATATTGTCACGGGGTAGGATATATTGTCACAGGTGGGATATATCGTCATGGGACAAGATATATTGTCACAGGGTGGGATATATTGTCAGGGGGTGGGATATATTGTCATGGGGTGGGATATATTGTCGGTGTGGGATATTGTCACAGGTGGATATATTGTCAGGGGGTGGGATATATTGTCATGGGGTGGGATATATTGTCGGGGTGGGATATATTGTCACAGGTGGATATATTGTCAGAGTTGGATATATTGTCACGTGGTGAGATATATTGTCACAGGATGTGAAATATCATCACGTGACAGGATATATTTTTACAGGGTGGGATATATTGTTACAGGGTGGGATATATTGTCACGGGTGGGATATATTGTTAGGGGTGGGATATATTGTCACGTGGTGAGATATATTGTCAGGGGGTGGGATATATTGTCACGGGGTGGGATATATTGCCACGGTGGGATATATATCGTCACGGGGTGGATATATTGTCGCGGGGTGGGATATATTGTCACAGGATGGGATATATCGTCACGGAGTGGGATATATTGTCACAGGATGGATATATCATCACGGGGTGGGATATATTGTCACGGGGTGGGATATATTGTCACGGGACGGGATATGTTGTCACGGGTGGGATATATTGCCACAGGTGGGATATATCGTCACGGGGTGGATATATATTGTCACAGGATGGGATATATCGTCACGGAGTGGGATATATTGTCACGGGTGGGATATAGTGTCAGGGGGTGGGATATATTGTCACAGGATGAGATATATCATCACGGGGTGGGATATATTGTCACAGGGTGGGATATATTGTCACGGGTGGGATATATTGCAACAGGATGGGATATATCGTCACGGGGTGGGATATATCATCACGGGGTGGGATATATGGTCACAGGGTGGGATATATTGTCACGGGGTGGGATATATTGTCGGGGTGGGATATATTGTCACGGGGTGGGATGTATTGCCACGGTGGGATATATCGTCACGGGGTGGATATATCGTCGCGGGGTGGGATATATTGTCACAGGATGGGATATATCGTCACAAAGTGAGATATATTGTCACAGGATGGGATATATCATCACGGGGTGGGATATATTGTCATGGGGTGGGATATATCGTCATGGGGTGGGATATATTGTCACAGGATGGGATATATCGTCACGGGGTGGGATATATTGTCATGGGGTGGGATATATTGTCACAGGATGGGATATATCGTCACGGGGTGGGATATATTGTCACGGGGTGGGATATATTGTCACAGGTGGGATATATCGTCATGGGACAAGATATATTGTCACAGGGTGGGATATATTGTCAGGGGGTGGGATATATTGTCATGGGGTGGGATATATTGTCGGTGTGGGATAGTGTCACAGGTGGGATATATTGTCAGGGGGTGGGATATATTGTCATGGGGTGGGATATATTGTCGGGGGTGGGATATTGTCACAGGTGGGATATATTGTCAGGGGGTGGGATATATTGTCATGGGGTGGGATATATTGTCGGGGTGGGATATATTGTCACAGGTGGGATATATTGTCAGAGTTGGATATATTGTCAAGTGGTGAGATATATTGTCACAGGATGTGAAATATCATCACGTGACAGGATATATTTTTACAGGGTGGGATATATTGTTACAGGGTGGGATATATTGTCACGGGTGGGATATATTGTTAGGGGGTGGGATATATTGTCACGTGGTGAGATATATTGTCAGGGGGTGGTATATATTGTCACGGGTGGGATATATCGTCACGGGGTGGATATATTGTCGCAGGGTGGATATATTGTCGCGGGGTGGGATATATTGTCACAGGATGGGATATATCGTCACGGAGTGGGATATATTGTCACAGGATGGGATATATCATCACGGGGTGGGATATATTGTCACGGGGTGGGATATATTGTCACGGGACGGGATATGTTGTCACGGGGTGGGATATATTGCCACAGGTGGGATATATCGTCACGGGGTGGATATATATTGTCACAGGATGGGATATATCGTCACGGAGTGGGATATATTGTCACGGGTGGGATATAGTGTCAGGGGGTGGGATATATTGTTACAGGATGAGATATATCATCACGGGGTGGGATATATTGTCACAGGGTGGGATATATTGTCACGGGTGGGATATATTGCAACAGGATGGGATATATCGTCACGGGGTGGGATATATCATCATGGGGTGGGATATATGGTCACAGGGTGGGATATATTGTCACGGGGTGGGATATATTGTCAGGGGGTGGGATATATTGTCACGGGGTGGGATGTATTGCCACGGTGGGATATATCGTCACGGGGTGGATATATCGTCGCGGGGTGGGATATATTGTCACAGGATGGGATATATCGTCACAAAGTGAGATATATTGTCACAGGATGGGATATATCATCACGGGGTGGGATATATTGTCATGGGGTGGGATATATCATCATGGGGTGGGATATATCGTCACGGGGTGGGATATATTGTCACGGGGTGGGATATATTGTCACAGGTGGGATATATCGTCATGGGACAAGATATATTGTCACAGGGTGGGATATATTGTCAGGGGGTGGGATATATTGTCATGGGGTGGGATATATTGTCGGTGTGGGATAGTGTCACAGGTGGGATATATTGTCAGGGGGTGGGATATATTGTCATGGGGTGGGATATATTGTCGGGGGTGGGATATTGTCACAGGTGGGATATATTGTCAGGGGGTGGGATATATTGTCATGGGGTGGGATATATTGTCGGGGTGGGATATATTGTCACAGGTGGGATATATTGTCAGAGTTGGATATATTGTCAAGTGGTGAGATATATTGTCACAGGATGTGAAATATCATCACGTGACAGGATATATTTTTACAGGGTGGGATATATTGTTACAGGGTGGGATATATTGTCACGGGGTGGGATATATTGTTAGGGGGTGGGATATATTGTCACGTGGTGAGATATATTGTCAGGGGGTGGGATATATTGTCACGGGGTGGGATATATTGCCACGGGTGGGATATATCGTCACGGGGTGGATATATTGTCGCGGGGTGGGATATATTGTCACAGGATGGGATATATCGTCACGGAGTGGGATATATTGTCACAGGATGGGATATATCATCACGGGGTGGGATATATTGTCACGGGGTGGGATATATTGTCACGGGACGGGATATGTTGTCACGGGGTGGGATATATTGCCACAGGTGGGATATATCGTCACGGGGTGGATATATATTGTCACAGGATGGGATATATCGTCACGGAGTGGGATATATTGTCACGGGTGGGATATAGTGTCACGAGGTGGGATATATTGTCACAGGATGAGATATATCATCACGGGGTGGGATATATTGTCACAGGGTGGGATATATTGTCACGGGTGGGATATATTGCAACAGGATGGGATATATCGTCACGGGGTGGGATATATCGTCACGGGGTGGGATATATCATCACGGGTGGGATATATGGTCACAGGGTGGGATATATTGTCACGGGGTGGGATATATTGTCAGGGGGTGGGATATATTGTCACGGGGTGGGATGTATTGCCACGGTGGGATATATCATCACGGGGTGGATATATCGTCGCGGGGTGGGATATATTGTCACAGGATGGGATATATCATCACGGGGTGGGATATATTGTCACAGGGTGGGATATATTGTCACGGGTGGGATATATTGCAACAGGATTGGATATATCGTCACGGGGTGGGATATATCGTCACGGGGTGGGATATATTGTCACGGGGTGGGATATTTTGTCACGGGGTGGGATATATCGTCACAGGGTGGGATATATTGTCACGGGGTGGGATATATTGTCACGGGGTGGGATATATTGTCACGGGGTGGGATATTTTGTCACGGGGTGGGATATTTTGTCACGGGGTGGGAAAACTAGATAATACGTAACGGAACATATCACAGATTCCGAATTCACCAATCAGAGTAAACGAAGGACAAAAAGATGCAGGTTGCAGAACAAACAGTCTCAAAGGTAAACACGAATTAAGGACCGAAGCTACTATGTAATTACACAATCAACTCGAAGATGTGGATAAAGACACAGCCGTGCTCTCCCCATGTCCCTAACTCATTAGCTTCATGAGCGGAGGGTTACCCTCCCCCTGCCGTGTCGATGCCAACTCTGGGCATTCGGTGCCCGTGGGAGGCTGGCTGGATGCTTGCCTGGAGCAGTTCCTGCCATCCTGCTCTGTGGTGCCAGGGCCTCTGGCAGCCTAACCCCGCAGAACGACTCTCTACTTATCCGGCATCTGCGCTTCTTAATGGGAATCTGTTAACCCTTCTCATCCCTCTCATCATATTCCAAGTGAACGAGCAGTCCAGCAGCCACGCAGCTTCCTTCTATCGTCAGTAACGTGACGCTACGTTCAGGTAGATGCATGTTTGTCTCTTCGATGGGAAACACTCATGTTTTTTTCCCCCCGAGTTTGTAGATTTGATGCTCCTCCATGAGGACAATCGTTGGTTATTGTAAGCACGTTTCCACAGGTGTGCCATTGTTTTAAATTATAGGCAGTAGACGTGTGCAGGGTCCAAAATTTTGATTTGTTTAGTTTCACTGGTTCTGTTTGTGTGAGGGTTAGGGTTACTGTTCTGCTTACTGGTTCTGTTTGTGTGAGGGTTAGGGTTACTGTTATGCTTACTGGTTCTGTTTGTGTAAGGGTTACTGTTCTGCTTACTGGTTCTGTTTGTGTAAGGGTTACTGTTCTGCTTACTGGTTCTGTTTGTGTGAGGGTTAGGGTTACTGTTATGCTTACTGGTTCTGTTTGTGTGAGGGTTAGGGTTACTGTTATGCTTACTGGTTCTGTTTGTGTTACTGTTAAGATTACAGTAACACTTTATGTTTGTAATAGGGTTACTCTTAGGGTTAGGGTTACTGTTATGCTTACTGGTTCTGTTTGTGTTAGGGTTACTCTTAAGATTACAGTAACAGTTTATGTTTGTGTTAGGGTTAGGGTTAGTATTGCTCAATGAGTGCATTTTTTTTGAGTTAGGAAAATGATTTTGGATTGATCCAATGAAAATGCTGAATTACAGCGATTTGGAATCTCGGATGTACTCCGATCGCCTAAATGCTAATGTTATGTCTGAAAAACTACGACAACGAATGCACATGTCTAATAGAAAGATAACTCTTCAACAAAAAAATCTTGACTACGACCTTCGTTGTTGAAAAATTGTCTTGTTGTCACATGGTAAAATAAACCTTAGTGACCCTGAAGCGGCTACTTGGTCTCTGTCTAATGTATGGCATATTGCCTTAATGTTATTCCGACAGAGCCAATGAAACACCAAAAGCTGTACGTACTGAGAAGCAGGGCCGCCATAACAAGGAGCCAGAGGTGAATGCCGTCATGGGGCCATTATCTAAGAGGACGCAGCCTCCAGCTGCTGGCCATGGGGCTTTGGTTACTGGATAATGGAAACCAAGAGCTGGGAAATGGTGGTCAAAACCCAGAAACGTTGGTTAATGGTTCCATGCCATGACCGGCAAGCCATTGACCGGCACTCTGCTCTAAAACTGAAGGTCCAAGCTGCAAGTTGGAGCAAAAGAGAGACATATATGGATGATGAAGGGCAAAGCTGACTGGGCTGGCAGCTAATGCTCGTATAAGGGGCTCTCAGATTTCTAACGATGACCCGGCGGGGGCACAATAGTGAACGTACATAAATGGCCTCTTTCACTTATTCCTCTCCAAATAGTAACCAGTGAGGGCATTATCCCTCACCTCAATGAATCACCATGAATATCAAACAAATGGGGGTGGGGGGGTCAAAGGCTTGAGTAGAGGGACTGAGGGACTGTTTAAGGAGGTCCCCTGTTGAGTTGTTTGTCTTGTTGGTTGCTCATTTTCTTCTAAGACGCTATAGGTTATTCACCAACTGCCAGTGTACACCATTGTTGCAACTATGGTTGACTTTGGCGATCCACATAAGCAAAATCCAATACCGGCAAGTAATGTAGCTGCTAAAAATGTCGAACAACGCTGAGCAACAGCACCGCCATTTCCATAAATCGTACGTAAAATGAGTAACCTGTGTCTATTCTCCATTCTCCGTTGTTCTGCCATTGTTTGTAACCAGTGGCAGCCATTGGGGTGACAGTCCATGATATGTTCAGGGGCCCAGTGGCTCCAGAGCGCCCGGGCCAAACCCTGAGCAATTCGTCAAAGTGCCACAGACATAAGGATACCCCATGCCACCCAAAACTGGACCAACAAGATAGCAACAATTTTTCCATTGGGCCGCGGTATCTGGGGCCAGTAAGAGCGCTCTGACTCATGACTGAGGGAGCGATTAGTATGGCCTGCACCAGGCTGAGGCACACTTTTAATCCCCATACTGGAGGGGAAGAGTTAACTGTAAGAGGCAGCTGATGGGCCCGAACAATGGATTAGTAAGGGGCCCCAAGAATTCGAACGACAGCCCTGTTTGTACACCGAGGGATGTACTTTGGTGAATTTTAAGAGGTGACAGAGGACACCGTGTAGACGGGTTCCCACTCAAACTGTATCATCGCGTTCCCTGCAAAGACACGATAGACTACATTTATCGGAAAACAGAATTATGTGCATATAATTGCAAATTAGTGTTGACCGTGGTTAAACGCGTCACAACAAGAGGTGAAACGAGGAGACCGGGCCGAGCTCATGGAACTTGAAAGCATGCTTTGGCCTCTTCAACAGACTGTTCCCGTCTTCCGTCCTATAATGAATTAATTACATTTTTGCGGGAAGGTACGGTCAGACGGAGAGAACGCGCTTCGCGTCTCTTCATATGTTATTATTACCAGCCCGGGACGCGGATATTGAATGTTTTTATGTTATGGGATTATTTGTTTCTTTTCGGGATGGTGATTAAATATATTATAGTCATAAATCTAAATGTTGGCGCACGTTTCCAATTAGGGGTTATTCTCTCGGCTATAGATTGGCATGGACTGGCAGGATAAACACCATACATACATCAAAATACAAAAGCCACATACGGTATAATTATCTATGGCTTTTTATTGTAATTTGCCATCTATAGAATACCCCCCCCCCATGCGCCAAAGTGTTTAATTCACCAATGGAGCCTCTGAGACGCAATAAACAAGTATATTATGTAGCTATTAGAGTAAAAATGTAATTTCTGCAGGTCGTACGGTTGCGTTTCGCGCCGTATTCCACTAAATTATATTCATGCATGTTATTTGCCGTCCCTGGGCACCGTGATCCGACGCGTTTTCCTTCCGTGTGGTTAAGTCGTAGCTTCCATGGTATATTGAGTTTGGATCAGCGTTTCGCCCAGTTTGTCGGCTCTGGCACGGATACACTAGCGCATCAATGCCAATTTTTAATATGATTACAGCCCGGAGATTAGCAAATCTCGTTACGCCCTCCTCCCCTTTCGATTTCTGAACTGCACAACTCTTTGCGACCCGAGGGAGGGTTTCGGTGAAATTCCACCTCGGGCTGGATGTTACGGTGTCCCTGCTGGCCACGATTTGTCGTCGGGTCTACAAAACAATGTGACATCGCGTCTCCCACAGTCAGATCTCATTCTCCGTCGCCTTGAGGTCTGCATTCTGTCCTTTTCGCGGACGAGCCATGAGAAATATATTCTGAAAAAATATAAATACGGTTTGGCAGACAGCTGGAGACCACGTATGGTCGTTTTATGTCATTCCGTGCATTGCAGGAGGGCAGCGGCTCTTCAGTTACAATGCAGTGCACAGCCGTTTCTGTGTCCACAATCGTTAGGGGGTGCGTGACTGCATCTTGGAAGTGTAAGGATGTAGCTTCATATAACCTGATGCTCAGCTCTAGAGATCATTAATGATGCTGGCTATGTGTGACATCACTGCCATCAGGACCAATCAGCATTGAAACTCCTAACTTGCAACATTCACAAAGCGTCGAAACCGAACGCAATTTCGGTGCTTTACATTTTGGCCCGAATCGATACACATTGGCGATTGCATTTAGGCCGAAAATACACGGCAGTCACTAGTTATCGAAAGGTCACCGTATTTTGCTGAAGCAGTTATCGGACGTAGGCGAAAAGCGCTGACATGCACCGAATTGTGTCAAAATTGCCTCGGCGAATTCCAACAAAGTAAAAAATAAAAAAAACAAGTTTCCTATTTTAACAGGAGAAAAAAAAAGAAATAAGAATGTTTTAAAAATGTGTCTAAATAATAAAAAAAAGGTGTTTTTAAAAAAAAACAATAAGAAGGTCTGTTACAAAATAATTTAAAAAATCTTTTAAATAAATAAAACTTTTTAAAATAAAAATAATAAATGTTCTTTGGAAAAAAAAATCTCTGTCAATTCACCTGTATTTGGCGAATTGACAGTTTAGTTAAAAGACAAACTGTCAAGAAATTGCGCCGAAAAGTGAATGTGTCAGTCACAGACTCACATCGTTGTGTTGTGTGGGATGTATTCAAAGGACATCACCAGGGGGTAGTTTAGAAGCCTTTTAAGCTCCCTGTTTTATCTAATTCCGCTGCCAGCTCTTATAACAGATAGCCTGGAGAACAATAGCCTCATGCAGCCTTGTCTAAACATTCCCTCCTCCACCTCCTTAACTGGTAAACACTGTAGATTGGATAAACCACAGAAGTAAAGAAAAACCTTTGCACAGAATTTGGTAAATGTTGCCCCGTAAGAAAAATCCACAAACTGGAAACAGGAGATAAAACCCTAACTTTATTTTTCCTTTATACATGCAATGACTTCGAACAAAGAGAAAAAAAACAGTAGCATGTGTGACAGATCTCTGTACCCCGACAGGGTCACATCTGCAAATGCCACTTCCTTTCAGGACCCCCTGTGTTCTACCCAGGCAGACTCCCGTGTCTCCATCCGGCCCTCAGACGAAGCTCAAGGACCGGGACACGTAGGGAGTCCCCTAGCATCCCCCAGAAATAAGACGAGGCTGTAGATCTGAGGTCTTTCAGGGTTAGAATGGGACTGGTTTAATCAGAGACCTATTTATACGGTCACACATCGGTCATTTACATACACGAACCCCCTAGAAACCGCCGTGGGGGGGCAACCAGACCAAAACCGATAATTGGACAAACATTTACTTCTTGGAATGTGAAACCTGATTACATTAGGCGGACAGTTAAGTTAAACGTTATGTAACATTTCTAAACGAGTCAAGACAATGGGAATCGTGGTAACAGATTACAGACAGCAGATTTACAAACTATTCAAACATAACCAGATTAATACATTCTTGAGACAAAGAGTAGGCTGCGATGTTAATCCTTTCAACAGATAACAGGTACACAAGGACCAGACAATAGACAATAACATTCTTGCATAAACATAGATTACACAAACCTTCTGCACATGAGAGGGCAATGAAAATAATAAAGAACCTCAGGCCTGCACCCCAAACCGATCTCCATGCCCACGCACCCCAAGTCCAAATGACGCACGTCACAGCATGTGTTTTATAAGGTGGTGTTACTTATAATGCACAAGTAATCTAGTTCTGCTTATGTAAGTGGTCGTGTTCCTTTAAGATTTATTGTATCAATCTTGTTAATCACTTAAAAAAAAATTGGAAACATTATTTTTTTAATTGTTTAAAAAAAATATAGTACTAATATTGTTATGCTTATGCAGTGGTTACACTGTAATGGCGTGAGTTAATATACTGTAATTACCCTTTCACTCAACACGTAACACGTTTAATGATACTGCGCCGCTGCGTCAGCTGCTCCATTGACGTTACTGAAGTAAATCAGCGACAACGCAAATCCACTGCGTGAACGCTCATAGAATCTGACTCGGGATGATCTGAAGCAAGGAAAGTGTTGACATACGGAGCTTTATCGTATCAACCCCAAAGTCAAAACTCGTAGCTGCTTCCAAAGCAAGACAATAAACAGCATTTTTTATTTGTATCGAGTCGCTCGCTGCTCTCTTAAGGCAACAGTTAAAAATATCACAAAGCTCTATATACACAAAAAATTCCCATCAAATTAATGGGTTGCTATGGTTACAGATTACTAATTGAGTAAAAGAAACGTAAGGAGATATTCCGTATGAATTCAGACGGGCGGCAGATTGAGCGTTTATCGCTGAGGAAGTGCCGACTCAGGACAAAGTGTCCCCAAAAACACTGAGCTGACAACACGACCTGTGCGTGTGGAAGGAATCCACAGAGCCGGCAATGAGACCTGCGTCCAGTGACGGAACTTGGAATCCATGGATAAAATGTATATGAGGATTGTGAAAGGTTTAGGGGGAAGATGCTGGGGTTTTAAAAGGACAGTAACATGTTTAGGTGGACTGTGACACATATAGGAGAAAGGGGATGGTTTATGGGAATAGGATCAGGTTTCAGGGGACAGTAACATGTCTAGAGGAACAATACAAGGTATTGCGGGGTGATGGCACATTTAGTGGAGGATGCTCAGGTTTAGAGGGACAGTGACAGGTTTCAGGGGACAGTAACATGTCTAGAGGAACAATACAAGGTATTGCGGGGTGATGGCACATTTAGTGGAGGATGCTCAGGTTTAGAGGGACAGTAACAGGTTTAGGTGGACTGTGACACATATAGGAGAACATGGTTGAATTAAGGGAAGATGCTCAGGTTTAGAGGGACAGTAACAAGTTTAGGCGGGCAGTGACAGTTATAGGACAATGTTGAATCAGAGCGTTTCCCCAAAGTGATTTTAAGGTTATGGTTAGTTTTATTATTAGAGTTAGTCCTAGGATTAAGGTTAGTTTTAGCGTTGGGATTAGGGTTGGGGTTAGTTCTAGGATTAAGGTTACGGTAGGGGTTAGTTCTAGGAGTAAATTTAGTATTCGGCTGGGGTTAGTTCTAGGATTAAGGTTAGTATTAGGGTTGGGGTTAGTTCAAGGATTAAGGTTAGTATTACGGTTGGGGTTAATTATAGTATTAAATTTAGTATTAGGGTTAGTTCTTGGATTAAGGTTAGTATTAGGTTTAGGGTTAGTTATAAGATTAAGGTTAGTATTAGGGTTAGTTCTAGGATTAAGGTTAGTATTAAATTTAGGGTTAGTTCTAGGATTAAGGATAGTATTCGGTTTAGGGTTAGTTATAGGATTAATGTTAGTATTAGGTTTAGGCTTAGTTATAGGATTAAGGTTAGTGCTAGGAGTAAGGTTAGTTCTAGGATTAAGGATAGTATTCGGTTTAGGGTTAGTTCTAGGATTAAGGTTAGTGCTAGGATTAAGGCTAGTATTAGGTTTAGGGTTAGTTGTTCTAGGATTAAGGTTAGTATTAGGTTTAGGGTTAGTTCTAGGATTAAGGTTAGTATTAAATTTAGGGTTAGTTCTAGGATTAAGGATAGTATTCGGTTTAGGGTTAGTTATAGGATTAAGGTTAGTATTAGGTTTAGGGTTAGTTATAGGATTAAGGTTAGTGCTAGGAGTAAGGTTAGTTCTAGGATTAAGGATAGTATTCGGTTAAAGGTTAGTTCTAGGATTAAGGTTAGTGCTAGGATTAAGGTTAGTATTAGGTTTAGGGTTAGTTGTTCTAGGATTAAGGTTAGTATTAGGTTTAAGGTTAGTTATAGGATTAAGGTTAGTATTAGGGGTAGTGCTAGGATTAAGTTTAGTATTAGGTTTAAGGTTAGTTATAGGATTAAGGTTAGTATTAGGTTTAGGTTTAGTTATAGGAGTAAGGTTAGTATTAGGGGTAGTGCTAGGATTAAGTTTAGTATTAGGTTTAAGGTTAGTTATAGGATTAAGGTTAGTATTAGGTTTAGGGATAGTTCTAGGATTAAGGTTAGTATTAGGGTTGGGGGTTTTAAAACATTGTGGTCAAATTTGATAGTTTCATAAGATAAAAACATTTTAGGGTTAATTTTAGGATCTTTGCCTAAATTATTAGGATGTTTGTCTTAAGTATTACTGAATAGGTGAGCATCATGGGACATGTAGTTCTTAAATGTTCAGGATGCCAGGGTTAGACAACTCATGTTGAGTTTTCTGGGGGAAGACAGTCCAGCTTCTCCAGTTTTCTTTTTTGGTGGTTGGCGGCCATCATTGGGGTGTATAACCTCTGCCCCCCGTTCTCATCCTGCGCTCTTTAATCGTCGCACTGTAACGCAGCTGATATTTTGCTTTGGGATTCCAGAAAATAAATGAAAAAATGTTTCACACAACACAAACCTGTATATATTTATTTAACTCTTTTGTAACTCCATGTCTTTCTGCACCATAATACCTGGTTTAGCGAATAAGCCCCGTTTGCTTATAAAATCGGATTGTCTTTAAATAAAGGCATCGTGAGAGCGCTTCGATTTGGGAGGGGGATGGGGAAGGGGTGTCTGACAGGCTCCACGGCTGCCGCGGGATTAGGAAACATTTTGTTTAAATCCTGTAACATGCACTTGACACAAATATGCAGATTAATTTCCAGCCGTGGGTTTAATATTTCTGCCAGTCTATCAAACCCCCGATTTATTCTCAGGAATCTGCACGGCACAAGCTGAGTGTGCACCGAGGATGACTGAGTGTGCCCCCAGTGTGCCCCGAGTGAACAGAATACAATGTCACTCCATGAGGAAACAGTATTCATATGTGTCCTGTTTGCACATGCATTGTACCCATTGTGCCCTGTTTGCATATGCATTGTACCCTTTATGCCCTGTTTGCACACACACACACTGTGACCTTTATGCCCTGTTTGCACACACACTGTGCCCTTTGTGCCCTGTTTGCACACACACTGTGCCCTTTGTGCCCTGTTTGCACACACTGTACCCTTTATGCTCTGTTTGCACACACTGTACCCTTTAGGCTCTGTTTGCACACACACACACTGTGTCCTTTGTGCTCTGTTTGCACATACACACACTGTGACCTTTATGCTCTGTTTGCACACACACTGTGACCTTTATGCCCTGTTTGCACACACACTGTGCCCTTTGTGCCCTGTTTGCACACACTGTACCCTTTATGCTCTATTTGCACACACACACTGTACCCTTTATGCTGTTTGCACACACACTGTACCCTTTATGCCCTGTTTGCACACACACTGTGCCCTTTGTGCCCTGTTTGCACACACACTGTGCCCTTTGTGCCCTGTTTGCACACACTGTGCCCTTTATGCTCTGTTTGCACACACACACTGTACCCTTTATGCTGTTTGCACACACACTGTGCCCTTTGTGCCCTGTTTGCACACACACTGTGCCCTTTGTGCCCTGTTTGCACACACACTGTGCCCTTTGTGCCCTGTTTGCACACACTGTGCCCTTTATGCTCTGTTTGCACACACACACTGTACCCTTTATGCTGTTTGCACACACACTGTGCCCTTTGTGCCCTTTTGCACACACACTGTGCCCTTTGTTGTGCCTGTTTGCACACACTGTGCCCTTTATGCTCTGTTTGCACATACACTGTGCCCTTTGTGCCCTGTTTGCACACACACTGTGCCCTTTGTGCCCTGTTTGCACACACTGTGCCCTTTGTGCCCTGTTTGCACACACACTGTGCCCTTTGTGCCCTGTTTGCACACACTGTGCCCTTTATGCTCTGTTTGCACACACACACACTGTGCCCTTTGTGCTCTGTTTGCACATACACACACTGTGACCTTTATGCTCTGTTTGCACACACACTGTGACCTTTATGCCCTGTTTGCACACACACTGTGCCCTTTGTGCCTGTTTGCACACACTGTACCCTTTATGCTCTGTTTGCACACACACACTGTACCCTTTATGCTGTTTGCACACACACTGTACCCTTTATGCCCTGTTTGCACACACACTGTGCCCTTTGTGCCCTGTTTGCACACACACTGTGCCCTTTGTGCCCTGTTTGCACACACACTGTGCCCTTTATGCTCTGTTTGCACACACGCACACTGTACCCATGCTGTTTGCACACACACTGTGCCCTTTGTGCCCTGTTTGCACACACACTGTGCCCTTTGTGCCCTGTTTGCACACACACTGTGCCCTTTATGCCCTGTTTGCACACAGTCCTATACTATCTGAATTGGCTTTCGGGGTGGTGTAAGGCGTCGATACGCGCTGTATGAGGATCCTGGGATCCTGGAAAAGTGCATTTAATAGATGAGGATGGCAGAAAGTGCAGGTCCTGTCAGCGCGGCCTCCAGGCAGGCCGGATACCTATAGGTTTTGGTGCTGATAAATGTATATTTTATTGCACTGAAAGAATTATAGCTTTTCCTGACATTAAGTTTCAGTTGGTGAGAAGCCTGGCAGTTGGCAGGTGGTTTAAACCAGTCGTGAGGTGACTCCGCAGGCAGCGCAGAGCGACACAAAATCCCAAATAAAATGTATCAATTTTTTATTTTGTTCCAAGCTCTCAGTGACAGCACTAAACCCTCACACAATGACAGCTCCCGTCACACACACACACACACACACACACACACACACACACACACACCACACACACACACCATAACTGCGTGTCTACTGCTCAAAGAACTCAGCTCCAACTGCCAATGTCTTACTGGTACAGAGCGCCCTCTAATGCTCAGTAACTAAATGACCACACCACTGCTACAGTGTGCACAGAGACACAGACACACACAGGGTTATTCAGAGAGCGGTGAAAAGCAGGAGAATGACTGGAGAATGGAAAATTCTAGGTCAAAATAGCCAATTTGGAAAGTGAGATGAAAGGGAGAATTTTTCTGGTTTGGCTATTTTGACCTAGAATTTTCACTTCTCCAGTCATTCTCCTGCTTTTCACACTCTCTGAATAACCCTGACAGTGTGCACAAACACGGAGAAACACACACTGTGCACCAGGGGCGACCCAAGACATTGTGCTGCCTGGAGCGAAGGATGAAATGCTGCCCCCCCCCAAAAAACAAACAACAAAAAAACATGCAGTGTGTATGAGCGTATCACAGTGCGCCACACTGAATTTGACATACCCAGCAGAGCCCAGAATCTGACAAATCCAGCAGAGCCCAGACTCTGACATACCCAGCAGAGCCCAGAATCGTATATACCCAGCAGAGCCCAGAATCTGACATACCCAGCAGAGCCCAGAATCTGACATACCCAGCAGAGCCCAGAATCTGACATACCCAGCAGAGCCCAGAATCTGACAAACCCAGCAGAGCCCAGAATATGACATACCCAGCAGAGCCCAGAATCTGATATACCCAGCAGAGCCCAGAATCTGACAAACCCAGCAGAACCCAGCATCTGACATACCCAGCAGAGCTCAGAATCTGACATACCCAGCAGAGCCAAGAATCTGACATACCCAGCAGAGCCAAGAATCTGACATACCCAGCAGAGCCTAGAATCTGATATACCCAGCAGAGCCCAGAATCTGACATACCCAGCTTAGTCCAGAATCTTATAAACCCAGCAGAGCCCAGAATCTGACATACTCAGCAGAGCCCAGAATTTGACATACCCAGCAGAGCCCAGAATCTGACATACCCAGCAAAGCCCAGAATTTGACATATCCAGCAGAGCCCAGAATCTGACATAGCCAGCAGAGTCCAGAATCTGACATACCCAGCAGAGCACAGAATCTGACATACCCAGCAGAGCACAGAATCTGATATACCCAGCAGAGCCCAGAATGTGACATACCCAGCAGAGCACAGACTCTGACATACCCAGCAGAGCCCAGAATCTGGCATACCCAGCAGAGCCCAGAATCTGACATACCCAGCTTAGCCCAGAATCTGGCATACCCAGCAGAGACCAGAATCTGGCATACCCAGCAGAGACCAGAATCTGGCATACCCAGCAGAGCCCAGAATGTGACATACCCAGCAGAGCCCAGAATGTGACATACCCAGCAGAGCCCAGAATCTGGCATACCCAGCAGAGCCCAGAATCTGACATACCCAGCAGAGCCCAGAATCTGACATACATACCCAGCAACAGGGCCCAACAGGAACTGGAGGACCGAGGCGAATATGAGTCAGTGCCTGGCGTGCCTGAGGATCCCTCTGCTCGCCCACCCACACGCTGCGGCGTCTTTATCCCGCGCTGGCCGTGTGGACTGGACGCATGCGTGTGGGTCAGGGTGGGCACGGTTAGCAGCGGCACTCGTGACGATGAGGGCAATGATGCACCAGCGGCAATTAGATGCCGCCGCGGCACATCAAAAATAGTGCACTGCAGCGGCCGCAGCATCAGCGCCGTGAATTTGCCACTGTCAAATTTTCACCGCCCGGAACAAGTGCTCCACACTGCTCCATGGTCGGGCCGGCCCTGCTGTGCTCAGAGACACAGACACGCACAGTGTGCACAAACACGGAGAAACACACACTGTGCACAGAGACACAGACACACAAACCGTGTGCACACACACACACGGAGAAACCCATGGGGTGCAGAGACAAAGCCACAGAGTGCACAGAGGCATATACACATGGAGAAAATCACAGTGTACACAAAGACACACACACGGAGAAATGCACAGTGTGCACAGAGTCAAACCGACACACACACAGAGAGAAACCCACAGTGTGCACATAGACAAAGACACACAGGGAGAAACCCACAGTGTGCACAAAGACACACAAGGAGAAACACACAGCATGCACAAAGGCACACACACAGAAATAAACAGTATGCTTAGAGACAAACATACACAGGGACAAACACTTAGGGAGAAACACAGTATGTGCAGAGACAAACACACAGTGTGCACAGAGGCATACACACACAGGGAGAAACACAGTGTGCACACAAACACTCAGACAAGCACACAGGGAGAAACAGTAAGCACAGAAACACGCACAAAGACAAACACAGAGAAATGCACAGGGTGCACAGAGACAAAACACATGGAGAAACACACAGAGTGAACAGAGACAAACACACACGGAGAAACACAGTGTGCACAGAGACAAATGCAGTGGGCACAGAGAGACACACACAGACAAACGCACAATGTTCAATGTGCAATGCCAGGATTCATCGGGTTCACATTGTGCAAGAGTGGTTGAGGGAGCACGAGACATCATTGTCACACATGGATTGGCCACCGCACAGTCCGGACCTTAACCCCATTGAGGTTAATCTTTGGGATAATGTGCTGGAGAAGACTTTACGCAGCGCCGCGACTCTCCCATCATCAATACAAGATCTTGGCCACAAATTAATGCCACTCTGGACGCCAATAAATGCTGTGACATCGCATGAGCTTATCGACACGATGCCGCGGTTACAGGGGGTGACTTCTATACATACCGCCCAGGCAAAATATTTTATTTTTCTTCTTTTTTTCTGTTTTGATGGAAAAACACAGCATGCACAGGCGTCTGGATGTAGGTTAAGATGGTCACGGAGTGACGGGATGAAGGACGGACAAATAGCAGTTGATTAAAAAGTAAAATTCAGCTACCCACAACGAGCAGCGGAGCGACATGGGGGAATCAGTGACAATAAGAGAAAGTGACAGGTTGCGTATTGACAAGGAAGTAACAGGACGGCTGAAAGGGGGAGCTTCTCCTTTAAGTCAGGATGCAGATGAAAAATTCATATTTCAGAGCATTAAATGGACGGTATGGTTAGTTTACTAAATTATAAATAAATGGAGAGGCAGAGATGTACCTCCACCTATGTGTACACACAGAAACGCAAGATTAACCAGGAAAAAAGTGCCCAATGTACAGCGTGTATTATATATACTGTATATAGAGTCAGAGAAACACTGTATCAAGGTTTTCCCAAATTCGATAAACTACTTAATGATTATTAATTGACAAAACACATTGATTATAATTATTTATAACTCACTGGCGTCTATACAAGCATTCATTACGGAGCACCCCAATTCCCGCTTTATTGTTATTTCCACCACCTCCATATACAGTATTCAGGGTGTGTTTTTAGGGGCTCCTCCATATATTCAGGGTGTGTGAGTGTCTTTTTAGGGGCTCCTCCATATATTCAGGGTGTGTGGGTGTCTTTTTAGGGGCTCCTCCATATATTCATGGTGTGCGGGTGTCTTTTTAGGGGCTACTCCATATATTCAGGGTGTGCGGGTGTCTTTTTAGGGGCTCCTCCATATATTCAGGGTGTGCGGGTGTGTTTTTAGGGGCTCCTCCATATATTCAGGGTGTGCGGGTATCTTTTTAGGGCTCCTCCATATATTCAGGGTGTGTGGGTGTCTTTTTAGGGGCTCCTCCATATATTCAGGTGTGCGGGTGTCTTTTTAGGGGCTACTCCATATATTCAGGGTGTGCGGGTGTCTTTTTAAGGGTTTCTCCATATATTCAGGGTGTGCGGGTGTGTTTTAGGGGCTCCTCCATATATTCAGGGTGTGCGGTGTCTTTTTAGGGACTCCTCCATATATTCAGGGTGTGAGGGTGTCTTTTTAAGGGGGTTCCTCCTTATATTCAGGGTGTGCGGGTGTATTTTTAGGGGCTCCTCCATATATTCAGGGTGTGCGGGTGTCTTTTTAGGGGCTCCTCCATATATTCAGGGTGTGCGGGTGTCTTTTTAGGGGTTCCTCCATATATTCAGGGTGTGCGGGTGTCTTTTTAGGGGCTCCTCCGTATATTCAGGGTGTGTGGGTGTCTTTTTAGGGGCCCCTCCGTGTATTCAGGGTGTGCGGGTGTCTTTTTAGGGGCTCCTCCGTATATTCAGGGTGTGTGGGTGTATTTTTAGGGGCTCCTCCATATATTCAGGGTGTGCGGGTGTCTTTTTAGGGCTCCTCCATATATTCAGGGTGTGCGGGTGTCTTTTAGGGGCTCCTCCATATATTCAGGGTGTGCGGGTGTCTTTTAGGGGCCCTCCATATATTCAGGGTGTGCAGGTGTCTTTTTAGGGGTTCCTCCATATATTCAGGGTGTGTGGGTGTCTTTTTAGGGGCTCCTCCGTATATTCAGGGTGTGCGGGTGTCTTTTTAGGGGTTCCTCCATATATTCAGGGTGTGTGGGTGTCTTTTTAGGGGCTCCTCCGTATATTCAGGGTGTGTGGGTGTCTTTTTAGGGGCTCCTCCGTATATTCAGGGTGTGCGGGTGTCTTTTTAGGGGCTCCTCCGTATATTCAGGGTGTGTGGGTGTCTTTTTAGGGGCTCCTCCGTATATTCAGGGTGTGTGGGTGTCTTTTTAGGGGCTCTCCATATATTCAGGGTGTGCGGGTGTCTTTTTAGGGGCTCCTCTATATATTCAGAGTGTGCGGGTGTCTTTTTAGGGGCTCCTCCATATATTCAGGGTGTGCGGGTGTCTTTTTAGGTGCTCCTCCATATATTCAGGGTGTGCGGGTGTCTCTTTAGGGGCTCCTCCATATATTCAGGGTGTGTGGGTGTGTTTTTAGGGGTTCCTCCATATATTCAGGGTGTGTGGGTGTTTTTTAGGGGCTCCTCCATATATTCAGGGTGTGTGGGTGTGTTTTTAGGGGTTCCTCATATATTCAGTGTGTGGGTGTGTTTTTTAGGGGCTCCTCCATATATTCAGGGTGTGTGGTGTGTTTTTAGGGGCTCCTCCATATATTCAGGGTGTGTGGTGTGTTTTTAGGGGCTCCTCCATATATTCAGGATGTGCGGGTGTCTTTTTAGGGGCTCCTCCATATATTCAGGGTGTGTGGGTGTGTTTTTAGGGGCTCCTCCATATATTCAGGGTGTGGGGGTGTGTTTTTAGGGGCTCCTCCATATATTCAGGGTGTGTGGTGTGTTTTTAGGGGTTCCTTCATATATTCAGGGTGTGTGGGTGTGTTTTTTAGGGGCTCCTCCATATATTCAGGGTGTGTGGTGTGTTTTTAGGGGCTCCTCCATATATTCAGGATGTGCGGGTGTCTTTTTAGGGGCTCCTCCATATATTCAGGGTGTGTGGGTGTGTTTTTAGGGGCTCCTCCATATATTCAGGGTGTACGGGTGTCTTTTTAGGGGCTCCTCCATATATTCAGGGTGTGCGGGTGTCTTTTTAGGGGCTCCTCCATATATTCAGGGTGTGTGGGTGTGTTTTTAGGGGCTCCTCCATATATTCAGGGTGTGGGGTGTCATTTTAGGGGTTCCTCCATATATTCAGGGTGTGTGGGTGTATTTTTAGGGGCTCCTCCATATATTCAGGGTGTGTGGGTGTGTTTTTAGGGGCTCCTCCATATATTCAGGGCGTGTGGGTGTGTTTTTAGGGGTTCCTCCATATATTCAGGGTGTGTGGGTGTGTTTTTAGGGGCTCCTCCATATATTCAGGGCGTGTGGGTGTCTTTTTAGTGGCTCCTCCATATATTCAGGGTGTGCGGGTGTCTTTCTAGTGGCTCCTCCATATATTCAGGGTGTGCGGGTGTCTTTTTTAGTGCTCCTCCATATATTCAGGGTGTGCGGGTGTCTTTTTAGTGGCTCCTCCATATATTCAGGGTGTGCGGGTGTCTTTTTAGAGGCTCCTCCTTATATATTCAGGGTGTATTTTTAGGGGTTCCTCCATATATTCAGGATGTGCGGGTGTCTTTTTAGTGGCTCCTCCATATATTCAGGGTGTGCGGGTGTCTTTTTAGAGGCGCCTCCTTATATATTCAGGATGCGAGTGTATAACAGAGCTGCCCAGCACGGAGTCTGTAAACTCTAATAAATGCTGTTATAAGATCCTTTGCTCTTCTTCTAATCTAAATGGACATTTTCATTGATATAAATGGCCCAACAGGTCATAACGTCACCTAAAAATTCTGGTAATAGCCTGGTCTCCGGCCCCGCCTCCTGTGCCATTATTTAATATATAGCGTCAACATATTCCTCAGCGCTGAACAAGGGGTACGATATGAAATTGTCCCGCTCTAGGCATTTTATTCAATGAAGCATTAAATTAACATGAAGGTTAATGTATGTAAATATAGTATGAGCAATGGAGGATCAGCATCAAGTGATAGCAGGAAAAAATATATATATAAATAATGTATTTTAAAAAAATGCAGATATTGAATAAAAAAAAGAGAAATGCAGAGGGGCGAGCTCTCACACCATACAATGGGTTCTTCAGAAATATATATATTTCTTTTTAAGACATTTCAGCTGCGCTCCGTCGAGCCCGCGCTCATTCTGGATGCGCTATGGAAATCCTATTTTTAGTTAAAATTAGGCAATTATATAGAAAAAAAATTCTTTGCGATTTGCTTCCACAGTGCAGCTCGGTGACACTTAATACACATCTAAATAATTCACACGCGGACGTGACTGACAAGCGCGAAACGCTGACAATAAGTGCAAATGACAGGTAGCGTAACGGCCCGGGAGACGACATGACGGCTAAAGGGGCGGGACTTATGAAAAATACATATTTTAGGGCACTACATGGATGATCTGTTACCGAGATACAGATTGAGGGTGAAGTGTGCGGCGCCGTTCATTCACATGCATCGAGTCACATGAAAAGGGATTAAATTCAAATATATAAACAAATATGTTTATATAGAAAAGTATTTGACATTTAATCGAAGTGCAGTCGTGTTATGAATTAAACGTTGCTTAAAATGTTATAACCCATCCCCGTGTGCAGTATGATGATATTTCTATGTATCTCTGAATTTCCTGCATGAATATTCGTCAGGGATTGGATGTGGCAGTCGCCATTTTGGAATGACATCACTTCCTCAATGACAGAGTTACAGCAAAAAAAAAAAAAAAAAACAACGAAGAGGACGTTGATTCTTTTGGCTGTTTTTCCGAAAGAATTTCAGAGCATTTTGATCAATATATTTATACATAATGGGCCAATTACAAGCTTTGCGCAATTGCACTCGTGCGGCGCAATATTTTTTGCGCACGAAAAAAAAAAACGCGCAAAAATGTGCGCAAAGTACGTTGCGCGCAGAAATCTGTGTTCGGACTGTTTTTTTTCCACGGGATTCGGCCAATCAGAATTAAGAACCACCATTTTCTAACGTTTGGTTGTTGCGCCTGTCAAAGTCAATCTGCATATATATGCTGCAGCAAAAAAAAAAAAAAAAAAATTCAACAATTTATTCATTTTATTGTTTGGGTATGTGTAGAATGTGTAACTGTACTGTGCTGTATTTTTTTTTTGTGCTGGTGTACTTTGTGTTGCCCAGGACGATCAAATTTACAGCTACCACCAGCTTTTCAAAGACGTTACGAAAATTCACGCAAACTTTCGTTGCGCGAAGATTGTAATACCATCCGCGTACCAGCGCACGAACGCATTTACGCTGACAATGTTAAGTATAGGATGCGCGCACGCAAATTCGTTTGCACAGGGTCATTCGCGGTAGACAAAAATGCGCATCGTTGATTTTGCCCCTCGCGCAAATGCGCATTTGCGCACGCGTGCAAAACAATGCGCGAGGAATGTAATAGGGCCCAATATATTTTTTAATCATAGGCTGATGCAATTGAAAAAGTGTTGACACAGCCAAAAATAAAATAGTTTATGCTGGTCAAAAAATGAAAACAAATTGGAACAGTGAAATGACAAAAAAATATATATATGTATATATATATATATATATATTTTTAGCCAGCATTATATTTGAAAATTCAGTAATTAATGCGGGGTTCTGTCTGATTTGCTCTGTTTCTTGGTCAAAGTCCATTTATCAACTGGCGTGCGCAGCCCGTTACATTAGGGTGTGCACCCACAGAACGTTTATTAACTGAAAACTTGTGTTTAGAAGATTTTGCACAAAATACACATTTTTTCATTAGAAATAACGAGCTGTAATCAGAGATACTGTCTGTTTTATGTTATTCATCATGAACCAGATAAGGGACCTAAAATGTCAATGCAGGAAGTGAAAGAGGACCCAACATTAGGGTGTGCCTGACACACCCACTGCGCATGTCTATGACCTAGGGTTGCCACCTTTTCTTCAAGCCAAACCCAAACACTCTAGTCTAGTGTTTGGCTTGGGCGGCTGAAGAGAATAATGGTCTCCAATTGTCCGTCCTTAACCCCTAAGGCTAGGGACAGATGAGCGCATTTTCTGCGGCCACCGTCAAAATGTACGTCGATGCGTGCGCACGCATTTTTTCACGGAATACGCTTAAGTGGTCAGACGACCACAGTCGCACAGTCGCAGGTACTCACCAACGCAATTCTAGGGAAATCCGGCTGTTTGAACGTTATGTAGGCCGCACACTAGCAGCGTCTGACGTCTCCTAATCACGCACACACGCTGCCATGCGGCCGCAGCGCACTCTGTACGTCTGTAGCAGCGGTTTCACGTTCTGAGAAAAATGCGTTCATTTGCTGGTTGCGTGGTGTCGGCGCACTTTTGTACGCACGTACTGCGTATATTGGCCGTCATTGGCCGTTATGTGCTGCTACTGCCGCCGTGATTTAGTGCGCCTGCACGCGCGTTCCGACTGCCCCACTCTGACCCTAGCCTAAGATCCTGTCTTAGGCACACCTTGAGTTAACTCTCCTTCTGCGCAGGGAGAGAGAAAATCCTTTCAAAAAGGACACACGAGGCATGTAATTTTGTCTGGCAATTTCTCTCTGCCTTCCAACGTTTTTTGACGCATATTTATGCTTCTAACAAAAACGTTGTCTCTTTATTTCATTGGTTAACATTTCAAAACATAACATAGTTCATTGGCCAGTTTCAATACAGGTCTGGTGACACATTTCTAGACAGTCCCGTGGCCTCGGCATGTGATTTCTTGAGATATCAGCATTTCTTAAGACATCAGTACTTTTTTTAAGACATCAGCACTTTTTTATCACTTCAGAAAAACATTTGCAAACATCAGCATCCTTGCCATTTCTAAAGACATTTGCAAACATCTTGAGAAGTGAACCTTAGTCCTATAATACTGCTGATTATCAATTTATCTTAAAACTATTTCTTATATTTTAAACCTTAATTTATCTATTAAGGCTAGGGTCAGACTGAGGCAGTGCGAACGCGCGTTCTGGCGCACTTAATCACGGCCGTGCTAGCAGCAGATGCCGGGCAATGACGGCCAATATACGAAGTACGGTCGCACAAAAGTCCGGCTGCGCAACGCAAGTGGAAAATGAACGCATTTTTTCGAGAACGTTAAACCACTAGTACTGACGTACAGAGTGCGCTGCGTCCGCTAGCGGCGTGTGTGCGTGATTAGGAGACGTCAGACGCTGCTAATGTCCGGCCAACATAACATCCAGATGCAAGAAGTGTTTTATTGATGATCCGTACAAAATCACGGATGAAACTGCGCATAGTATGACCGCTATTGCGTATTCCGTGAAAAAATACGTCCATTCTTCGAACGCACATTTTCACGGACAACGTGAAAAATGCGTTAGTCTGACCCTAGCCTAATATTATAATTCCTGGGGTGTTATTTAACTACTTATAGGGTCCTTCTTATAGGTTAGCAGATGGTGGTCTGAGGATTCCTTTTCCTTCAATCCCCTCTTAGAATCATAGTATGATCATACTATTTGATTCTTTCTTTGTTTCATCTATCTACTGTAAGTTAGTATGGGTTGGGGAGCGAGACCCTCAATACCCATGTGGATCAATATAGAACCAGGGGGGCTGTACCTGCCATGGAACGGGTAACACATGGCAGTCTCCCAGTGCCTATTTATCTTCCTAACCTACATTCTTATTAATAGTAACAAGAGGTGCTAGGAATGACTCAAACCCTGCCTTTACCTGATCCCTTGCTTTAAATTCATCAGGGACCCCTCTTGGTACCCCTATAACATCAATATAGACATGCGGATCAAGACTACCTTGTGGGCTTAGGACTTCCCTTTTCCTGCGACGTGAGCTAATATTTGGAATTTCCTCAGGATCCGAAACAATATGAAATCCCATTATGGCCTTAGCTAGGGCACATTCACCTGACCATTGAAGGGGCAGACGCGCCCTAATCTTGAGGTCTCCACATATCCAGTAGAGATCCCCAATCAGAAAAACTTGATTCTGTAACTTAATACTGTTGATATTGCTATAATTGGCACAATAACCCTCGGGGAAGAAGGTGAGGTTCCAACCTTTTTCTGCTGACCTATAGCAGGTATAGTTCCCTGGGTAAACATGTATCCCTTCTCCTGGTTGTGGGAGGCGTGTTAGTATGGGGTAGCTATTCTTCCAATATTCACATAAACTCTGGCTATCAGTGGTGTTAGTATATAAACTAAGAAAACATTCTTCTACATCTTGCGCAATATTAAAAGGTACAGTGCCTAGATGTGGCCTAGCAGCACCACACACATAACAATTTGTACGGTTATTGTTTAGGGCACTAAATTTTACCCATTCTAGCCAAACATTTACATCTGAAAATCCTGTTTCCATTACTATGCTGTCTTCATAGGTGGGATTGGCTATTGATTTGGTGTTAGGTAGGAGAGGAGGAGGTCTCACTACCTCTCCATATTTCCTGGGTAGGAATGGGTTCTCTTCCTTCTTATAAATGGCCATATCTTGGAGTTTGAACTTGTATCGAGGGAATTTGGTTGTGGCAGTTGCGTATATTCCCATTACATAGACACCCGTGTCGGCCTGGGAAGGGTGTTGTATAGTTAACGTCAATTGTACTGTCTGAGCTCCGCTTCTGATTGAGCACCGCCACCCACCTCTCCCAATTAAAGTCATACGATTTAATAGGCTTTGTCCCTCGGAACTGCGTCGTCGTGCGGCGCTATCTGGTTTATATCCCCATCTGTTAACTACGGCATCAGAGGTACCATATCCCATATTGCCCGTGTCCCACCCCACTGCGCCCCAATAATCACAATTATGTCCCCAGTACTCATCGGTTACACATATATATATACAGTTGCCTTGTACAGTATCATACTGCAGTAATGGTGGACAATAAAAAAAACAACAGTGGCCAGACAGTGATGGTTTGGGTTGGGGTTCTTTCTGGTAAGGGGGTGTGGACAATAGGGGTTGTGACATATGTTCCGAAGGGGGGGGGTAAACATTATTTCAGTCTTTTTCTTCCCCCACATGCATCTCCATACTCTTCGAAAAGGATCCTTGGTTGTCATCTTCTCCTTGTTGGAAGCCAGGGCTTTCTGCCCTCGTGAGTGTCTCTTGTTGAGTCCTTTGTTGAATCCGCTTGACTCGAGAGGGTCCCTTGTTGAATCCGCTTGACTCGAGAGGCGTGAATCCAGACTGGGCTGTCAGTATAGCTGTGCGGGTTACGGCTACCACCGTGGTCTCTGGTCCATAGGCGAAATCCTCTGGTCTTTTTTTTCTTTCTGTAGCCGCTTTACCAGCACCTTGTCTCCTGGATTAAATGGGTGGGTAGATTTGTCTGAAAGAAAGGGGAACTTAAATATATCTTCGTCTCTGGTTGTCTCGAGGGTTGAGATCAGCTGCCTAACATATTCATCCCTTATCTGCTCTAAGTCCCCTGTCTCCACTGTTAGCCTACCTGTAGACCATAATAATGGAAAGGGTCTGCCCATAAATATCTCGAAGGGGGAGTAGCCTGTGTTCCTATTAACCGCCACTCTGATTTCAGCCAGAATGATGGGGAGTACCAATTTCCAATTCTTTAGCTCTTCTGTGGTTGCATATTTTTGTAAGGTACAAAATAATTGGTCCCTATCCATTGTGGGAGGTCGCAAAACCCGGCATTACTGGTTTAGCTATGTCCTGTTGTGCTGCTCGTTTAGCTGCTTGGTCAGCCAGATGATTCCCTTTTGCAATAGGATCTGAGGCTCTGGTGTGTGCTCTACAATGTAACACCGCTATCTGAGAGGGCATAAGAATGCTTGCTAGGAGGTCCGTGATCAGGGTCGAATGGGAAATCTTCTTGCCATCTGCGGCCACAAATCCCCTCTTTTCCCATATCGTCCCATGGTCATGGACCACACCATAAACATATTTGGAGTCAGTGTATATCGTGACAGGTCTACCCGCATAGAGCCTGCATGCTCGTGTTAATGCAATCAGTTCTGCTGCCTGGGCAGACTGGTAGGGTACAGGCCCTGACTCTAGAACAGTGTCAGGGAGTTGAACCTACTGCATAGCCTGCATAATAAGTGTTGTCATTGGGGCGGGTACAGGAGCCGTCAACAAAGACGACATCTGCGTCCGGAACAGGTGTGGACATGAGATCAGGGCGGGGTGCAGTTTCAGACTCAATGGAGAGAGCACAGTCATGTTCGAGTGGGATTGTATCTGAGGGATTCTTAAGACCCAGTAAAGCGTTTAGGATTGGTGCTGGACCAGAGACACTTGAACTGTATTCTATGTGCAGTGCAGGGTTGCTTAGCAGTGTGACTTCATATCCACTAAAGCGCTGTGATGACATGTGCTGTGTATGTATGCCCTTAAGTAAAAATAAAACATCATGGGTGTGGGTAGGTGAGGTTCGTACCCTAATGTGTATTGGCTTGCCATACTAACGGCTATTGCACATGCTGCCAGGGCACGCAAACAGGCCGGCATCCCTTGTACCGTTACTGGCAAAATCTTTGATAAAAAAAAATGCTATGGGGCACAACCGGCCCCCATGTTCTTGCGTCAGTACCGCGGCCATGGTTTTACAATTGTCCCTTGCAAACAGATGAAATGAAAGTACATAATCAGGGAGGCCAAGCGCGGGGCTTATTAACATCATTGCATTTCTGAGAACCCTAAAGGCATTTAACATTTCATTAGACCACGTTATCACATTGGATTGACCCAACAGGGTGGCTTGTCTCAGAATGTTATCGTAGTAGGAGCAGTCAGGGATCCACTGTCTGCAATAGTTTATCATGCCTAAGAATGACAGCATGTCCTTCTTAGTTTTCGGGTTGACCAGGCCCGTGACAGACTGGACTCTCTTCTGACTGATGCTCCGTTCCCCCTGTCTGAGAACAAACCCTAAATATTCAACTTGCGTTTGACACCACTGCATTTTTTTTTAAGGGAAACCTTGTGCCTACATTCCTGTAACCAACTGAGAAGTGATTTACGATCCTCCCGGCAGGCCTCCTCTGATGGACTGCATACGAGGAGATCATCCACGTATTGCAGCAGGACAGAACCATGGCTGGGGTGCCAGAATTTCAGAGTGGCCTGCAGTACAATACTGTAGACCACCGGGGCGTCAACGTACCCCTGAGATAACCTTTTCCATGTAAATTGGGTGCCTTCAAATGAAAATGCAAAAAGCAATGCCGTGTCAGGGTGTACAGGGATGCTAAAAAAAAAATGCATTCTTCAGGTCAATTACAGAAAAATGTGTATGTGTCGCTGGTATTGATGACAGAAGTGACGTGACATCTGGGACAATTGGCGCAATTAGAATCACTAGGGAATTAACTGCGCGCAAGTCTTGAACGAACCTGACAGTCCCGTCAGCTTTGTTCACGGGGTTAATTGGGGTACTGAAGGGGAAGACTACAGGTTCCAGGATACCATCCTGTAGAAACTGGTCAATCATAGGACATAGTCCGTCCTCTTTCTCTTTTTGACAATGTTTAAAAATTCTATTAATATCTTCTATTTCTAAGTAACTTATTCCCCATGGTCATAAATGGAAAATGGGTTTTGTTGGTGTTATTCTCATATCTTAAGGCTTATTAATGGCGATCCTTTGTTATATGCGAGTGGCCATAATAACGAAAGCCAGTATATATTCTTCTGCTTTTTTTTTTATTTTTTTCTTATTTTTTTTTCTCTTTTACTTCCTCTTTTTTCTTTTTTTTTTCCCGTCTTTGGATGTGGATGGGGCCGAAGGTTTCAAATCCTCCATTGCCCCTACCGCACCCAAGACCTCTGTATCAGTAAAGGGACGGATATATGGATTGTCTATAAGACGGAGGGAGTCGTGGTTCCCAGCTGGCACGGGGTATTTCTTGTTTATTCCGTGGTATACTCTGTTCTATTTTATGCAGTCTGGCGCTGTCAGAGGACAATGGGGTCCCTCTTCTACATTGTTTCACCATTAATCATTGTCCCCCCCTCCCCAATTTCATATACTGCATGTCCCACTGAGGGTCTCCCTGATAATAGGGCCATGCCTCGGTGTCGTCGAGACATAATCCTTTCACTATATCCATATAGAATGGGCTGTGGTCTCCCTGTCTGAGGAAAGGATCACAACTCCCACTGCTTCTGTCCATCCCGCCATACTATCTATCCATGGGTTAATTAAATAGCAATCTGTGCCCCCTACTCGTGCTACATAATCTTTACAAAACTCTCCTATTTTCAGTAAGGGATATTCTTTAACCTTGCTACTTTAAATACCCATGGTTAGTTGTACAATTGAATAATCAGGCAGGTAAAATAGAGAAAGAAAGAAAAAAAGAGAGGCTCTTCACAGTGCTCGAAAAGAAAAACAACTTAAATTCTTACTATATATATATATATCTCTATGCCACATGGATCAACAAAAGATGAGCTAATTTAAGGATAAGTAATAAAAACTTATTTAGTGAATCCTCCCCTAATCTCGAGAATCAAACTTCTAATCTTTTACTTTTTATTTTGTAGTTATATAATTCCTTTATATCATAAACAAAAATTTATAAACCACAATCCAATAGTATATAAAAACTAGCTTCACAATATATGTATCTCCGGTTAGTAACTGCATACATGACCAACATCATCCACCCCATCAGTCAGCAACTAACACACAAATGGCCAACAAACACCTCTGCTTAATACAACATGCACCTCACAGCAAACAATGTCCAACCAGTCAGCTCTTATATATACATATATATATACATATATATATACATATACACAGTACCATCAGTATACAATGGGGCAAAAGTCTGCATACTTTACAGATTTTCCTGCCACCCAATTAACTTATCACTCTAATAATATATACTTTAACAATATATACATGTATATACATGTAATTAAACTGGTAATACAGGAATGACGAGCGTCCGTCTTACCTTACAGACCTCTCGGCACCTTAACTTATACCTCTACAATTTATATAATTTACTCTATTATCACAACTGAGGGACGTCTGTCTTATTACCTTACAGATCGTTCAACAGTGAATCTTAACACTCTAATATTCTTATACTCTATTATTCTTATACTCTATTATTCTTATACTCTATACATTTTATGAGGGTTAACGCAAGGTGTGATCAATTGGACATATAATGTCCCTTCTATTGAGTGTGGTCCCTGACCCACTCCATCTTTAAATAAACGGCCCCTGGCAACGTTTTCTTTTAATTTGTAATAAACGGCCCCTGGCAACGTTTTCTTTTAATAAACGGCCCCTGGCAATGTTTCCTTTTACACTATAGGACATGGACAACTAACTTTAGTTCGAGATAAACGTTGTCATTGCCCTCGTCCAGACAAGACAATATACTCACCAGGACGAGGGGTGACCGTTCATGTCGGCAGTGCCTCCAGATTGAAGAGAATAATGGTCTCCAATTGTCCGTCCTTAACCCCTAAGATCCTGTCTTAGGCACACCTTGAGTTAACTCTCCTCCTGCGCAGGGAGAGAGAAAATCCTTTCAAAAAGGACACACGAGGCATGTAATTTTGTCTGGCAATTTCTCTCTGCCTTCCAACGTTTTTTGACGCATATTTATGCTTCTAACAAAAACGTTGTCTCTTTATTTCATTGGTTAACATTTCAAAACATAACATAGTTCATTGGCCAGTTTCAATACAGGTCTGGTGACACATTTCTAGACAGTCCCGTGGCCTCGGCATGTGATTTCTTGAGATATCAGCATTTCTTAAGACATCAGTACTTTTTTTAAGACATCAGCACTTTTTTATCACTTCAGAAAAACATTTGCAAACATCAGCATCCTTGCCATTTCTAAAGACATTTGCAAACATCTTGAGAAGTGAACCTTAGTCCTATAATACTGCTGATTATCAATTTATCTTAAAACTATTTCTTATATTTTAAACCTTAATTTATCTATTAATATTATAATTCCTGGGGTGTTATTTAACTACTTATAGGGTCCTTCTTATAGGTTAGCAGATGGTGGTCTGAGGATTCCTTTTCCTTCAGCGGCCATATTTTTTGTAGCATATACATTATGCGTATATTTACATTATGTGTATATAATATGGCACGTGGTATGCATGGCAGGCTGGTATTATGCATGGCAGACTGGTATGGCTGGCAGACTGGTATGGCACACACACTGGTATTATGCATGGCACACTGGTATGGCACATACTGGAAAGGCTGGCAGGCACACTGACTGCTGATGATCTTCGAGCCTGCGCGCCTCACTCACACTCACCCTCCAGAGAGTCGAGATGCTTTGCTTTTTGTGACGGTCCGGTCGGAGAGTGGATGGAGAGCGTCGCAGCACCATCAGCAGGTCTCGTTGGCTGCTCAGGACCAGTAGGGAGCCGCAGTGCCGCACGCACGCTAGGGCACGACGAGCAACCACGTGAACATTGTAACGCGAGCCCGTTGCGCCTACGCGTGCTTACAGCGGCTCATGGGAGGAGGCGGGAGGACGACACGTGACCGACGCGCCGCCCAACCCCTCCCACAGTGGGCGGTGCGACTCCAAAATAAAATAAAATAAATAAAAAAGACGGAGGAGAGGACCACGGCGCCGGGGGAACGCAGGAAATGTAAGTGTGAGGCGGGACTTGAGCCGGCACCTCAGAGTCATGTGTCCGGGTGGCAGAGGGTGTCAAACCCGGGCACATGACTCCAAACCCGGACGACAGTCCGGGTCAAAAACGGACAGGTGGGAACCCTACTATGACCCCTTCATATTTTTGGAAAAAAAATCTGTTTACCAATAAAACTGAAAGCAAAAAAATGTACCAATAGTGAGTACAGATGCAAACGCCAAATTTTTTATTTAATTTTTTTAAGCTGTCACATCTTTATTAAAATATCCAAAACTGAAAAAGAAACTACCTGGTTTGCCGGACAAAAAAGCTGCAAAATTTCCGAAATCGGGCCATGTCATACTGAGTGCAAATCTAGAGAAGGCGCGGCATTTCAGCAGCTAAACCACTTCTGCCTTTGGCAGAGCAGCTCCCAGCATTCCACTGTACAGGAAACAGGAAGTGGCGTTTCGTACGCACCAATGAGGAAGCTTTGTGTCTAGTTCTGCCATTGGCAGAGCAGCTCCCAGCATTCCACCGTAAAGGAAGTGGCATTTTGTACACGCCTCTGAGGAAGCTCTGTGTCCAGAGCCCCGATCAATACCTCAGCAGCTGCTCAATTGCTGCAGCGCAGCAATTCAGTTTGTTGCAGCAGTGTCATCGAACGCTTTGGATGCGAATTTCGAAATAAAATGGCTGACGATTTCTTAATGAAAGATTCAGATTGTTTTTCGTATGACTCGGACAAAATATGATAAAGAAAAGCAGTCAGCACAATTCCGTTTTGTATACAAACACCACAAATGATAGGTTTACTTCTGAAACAAAATATAATTGAACTGTAATATATGTCTATGTGCCGGGGTAAATAATAAATAAATATTTTGTGCTTTGATGAACAGAAACCGCAAAATTAACATTGGCGTACTGAATTGTTACTTGCTTCATGGCGGCGGCCATCTTTACTACGTCACACTCAGCTACTCGCAGCATCTCCTCAGGTCGCTGCAAGTGCTAAGTTAGCAGTGCTGAGCGTTGAGCGGCAGAACGGCGTTCAATGGCAAGTTGCTAACTTAGCATTTGCAGCGGCTGAGGTATTGAACGGGGCTCAGTTCTGCCATTGGCACAGCAGCTCCCAGCATTCCACTGTACAGGAAACAGGAAGCGGCGTTTCGTACGCGCCTATGGAGGAAGCTCTGTGTCCAGTTTGCCCAAGGCAAGCTGCAATTGTTTTAATATCTTTTTCTTTTGATGATTTGTGTTAATTACTGGTTAACCAAGAACTGGCAGACACTAGGCATGCTTTGGTTGTCCCCATGGGTTTTGAGGGTGACCCCTCTCCCATACATTTCTCCCTGTCCTCTGATTAAATCAAACCACACAAGTTAAATCTAGATTTAAAGCTTTATATGATAAAACACAGGGGAAACTTTAACTCTTCAGTGCCCTGCCTTTTTTTTTAAATAAAAAAAAAAAGAAACATTATATCCCACTTTTCCAATATTTATACAGGACACAGAAAACTGCTGGGGAAAAAAACCGAAAACACACACACACACCACAAAAACACAAAATATTCAGGATAATAAATCACAATATTAATATTTATTTACATTCCAGCTCCTCAACGTGAGGGCAGGAAATAGATCATTTTGATACAAGGGACTGAAAATTACATCTCTTAAAAAAATATTCCTTTGGAAAACAAGTCATAATATATCTATTATTTATATGCACACACTATACAGTCATATACAATTCAAGTATACATAGCCATCGGAGCCGTTACTCATAACCAACTCTCCAATCGTTTTGTTAATCTCCCATTATTACCGCCCTCTGCCGGCGCTTTATTATTAACTTATTTATCAAGTACAGTAGCGCCTGCGCAGAGCGATGGATCAGAGTTGCACGCATGCGCAGATCTAATCCATTGTCACAGTGGCCCTTGACGTCAACAAGCCGTGTACCGACATCACTAGTCACCGGCAGCCAGGACATTGAAAAATCCCGACTGTTGGGTGGGATGAAGGAAATGCTTCCCAGTGGGTTTTTTTCAAATTGGGGGAGCAGGATGGGGGGGGCACTCCTCACATCCTGACCAATTTATAATCTATAACATTTATTGGGGTTTAGTCACTGAATATGAACCCAAATTAGCAGAGACTGGAAATGGCGCCAGAGTTTGGAAACTTTCTGGGATATTGGGGCTAATATGTGCAGTTTCGTTGTCAAATGTCCACGATCGAATAATCCCACATAAATTGTTAATCTTCGTGCAATGAACAGCACGGAGTCTCTGTGTCCTGGCGAGTTGTGTTCTTGGCTTGTAACGCAACATGTACAGACCCGTAGTTGTCCATTTGGGAGGGGGTGACTCCACCCCTGCGGGAGAGTCCAAATAAAAAGATTCTGCAAAACATTATAATCTTACATCGGGCCAGTTCTTTCTTCCGCTGTGACCTCAAATAGTCATCAATGGACATATAGCATAGTGCACCAGCAGCAATTCTGGGGACCTCTAATTCCGGTCAAAACAGAGGACTAAAGTAGTTCTTGAGGTTTGATTAAGGACTGTTGACCAACGCTTCCTTTATGTCTACCAGTGGTTCAGGACTTTGTGAATTCCTAATTCTATTCCAGTGAAGTTATAAAGAAAGGTTGGACCAAGGGAGATCCTTGAGATTGGATTATATCTTAAATACCAAGCGATAATGGACAGGTGCACATCAGGATCATTCTCTGGAGCTCCATCCAGCATTTGATCCCCAATTAATCATCGATGGAAAGCAGATCTATATGTTTGTAGATGAAGAGATAGAACGCCCAAATTCTATTTTGTCAATCAGTTGTGGATACACAGAAGGCTATAGAAACGGATACTGCAAGTGTCTATTTCATGGTCTGTTTAAGCCATTGGCAATGAGACCGGCCATATTAAATATCTGGTTTTCTCCCCCGTTTGCATAGTCTTAGTAGATATTACAAGGGCTTCTTTACACACAAAATAATTCATCATTTACTGAGATCCTCTTGTTCGTCACTTTCTGTATCATCATCCCCAAGCTCATCTTCCGAGCCCGGTGGGGCAGGTGGGAAAAGCTGATCCCGATCCAGATTAATGTAGGTCACATTGAGATTAATGTAGTGATCCCCCCGCAGAGAGTTGGAGATGTCTTCTATTTCACCAATGAGCTGGGTGAAGGATGGACGCTCCTCAGGATGTGGACTCCAACATTGCAACATGAGGGTGTACCTAGTGAGAGAATGTAGGGTGCGGTGGTTATTTCACTTCTGTGATATCATGCATATACCTACAATCCCTACTAGATGGATGAAAAGCATAAATTTCTAGTGTGATGACTCTTTGTCAATGTGCTCTTGCCAACTCAACAAACCGGAAGCAAAAAGTGTGTGCAAAAATACCGTGTTCCCAACTCTACACTAGTGATGGCTAGCCATGGCGCAATACGTTTGGTGACATTTACTCTCCATGGATGCTCAGCCAGTCTACAGGCATGTCCCACAAAGTAGGACAATCAGTTGGGGTGTAAAATTAAGGGCTCTATTACTGCCGTTAAAATATATCCTAACAACTGTTACTTTTAGATGGAAGCATCGAGTACGGAGTTGGAATCACACACTCCACAGCTCACTGATCTGGAGAAGCTATTGGGACTTACAAAGGGTCAGGACAATATTCGGGTTGTGGAAGACGCCTTCCTCGGCACAAGTAACGAGTGATGTCATAAGGGTCCACATCAGGATACGGCGGTGCTCCTCGGGTCATCAGTTCCCAGAGTAGTACTCCGAATGACCACTGCAAGATAAAAACACATGTGTTTGCTGGACAAACACTTGCTTCTCAGCACTCTTCAAGTCCTATGGCTTCGCACCTCCATTTACCGATCTGAATCTTCAACGATACTTTTTTTAAAAAATAATATTTGATTCTACAATTTTAAACTGATAATATGTTCCAGGACCTCCAACTACGAGGTTCTCACCACATCACTCTTCATTGTAAATTTCTGGGTCTGAAGGCTCTCCAAAGCCATCCACTTGACAGGCAGCCTGGCATTCTTGTGGCGACGGACACTGTAATACTCTTTGTCAAAGACGTCTCTTGCCAGCCCAAAGTCTGCCACCTTCACCCTAAAGGTCTCATCCAACCTTGAGCGAGAGAAGGAAAAAAAAAATCCAAATAAAACGTTGTCCATCTCTGTTTATACCAAGAATCTAGACATGCTAGGAAGTCTCAACTGACCAAATTCTCTGTTGGAAGACTATACATGCACTATGAGAGCCACATGGGTCACTATAGAGGACCACACCTTGAACCCGACCCAACATTTTGATTAAGCAGATGCATTTCTGAGTTCACCAGAATACAGTCTAGAATGGGCATCAGGTTCCTGGACCCATCAATCAATATAGTATTCTATCCTTAATCTTCTTCAGAAATGTTGTTTCAGAGAGGGCCCATCATAATAGATATAATACAAGAGGCCATGTAGGAGCATAATATTTGGGATGGTTGTAAGGAACCGTTTGGAAACAAAATGTGTGTTTCCAACAATGTCAACCTTTCTTGGAAATATTCTCATCTAGAGGTTATTGGAAGAATGTTTTGCCTGGTTCTTACACAAAAAAAACACACTTCTTTCCAACCAAAGAACTCATTCATTGATGGTGCTGTTGAAAAAAAATAAAAATGTGCTTTTTTGTGTTGCATAGTCCTGATGGTGGAGCAACTAGTACACGTAGACAAACAAAAGGGACCATTGAGTGGTCATAAACAATGTTCGTTTAAAGTTCTCTTTTGTCTGATACAAAAAGAGCAGCCCAAGCCAAAGTCAAGATATTTCAGGAATGTGTTGACGCTAGAGGTGGACTGCAAAAGCAGGTGTGCCTGAAGGAATAACAGCTTCCTGCCAAGATGTGAATACCGTGAGGAGACAGGCAATGAGAGGCTTAGCATGTGTCAACCTCAGGTGTCATCCATGGAACATATAGTCGACAAGTTTGTAATCTGCTCTTCAAAGAAATGGACATTACAATCTGAGTCCTTTAAACCAGAAAAGAAAACATCGAAAACTATGTCACATATCTCTATAAAGTTAAAATAAGCCAAGACAAATCAGGATTACATTTTAAGGGGGAAATCCATAAATCTGTATTTTAACTTCCTACTGGCCATTCTTGGAACATCGCAAAACCCAGTGACTCACATGCAATTTCGAGCTGCGAGGTCTCGATGCACAAATTTCATGTTGGCCAGGTATTCCATCCCACGGGAAACTTGCAGCCCGAAACCCACCAAGTCTTTCACTGTGGGACTCTAGTGGAATGAGAAGGAAGCATTAGACAGCAGGTTATAACGAGCAGTTTAGGTCCCCAAAAAGTCCAATTTATACACACCAACTTAGATATGTTAGATATGACTGTTTGAGATTAGGGCTGCTCATAAATATACGCTTTTAAATGACAATATGAGCAGTATCACTCATTGCAAAGACGGATTACATGGTGAATAATTGGTCTACACCGTGGAAAATTCGAGGGTGGATGAAACCAAACTCGAATGGCCTTTAAGGACCAAGGTTGGGTGCACACGCTCCTCACAAAATCCACCAAATCATAGAAAATTGAGTATTCTGTATCTTCTAACATCAACGGATTTTTGGACGCTCACCCTCTCCTCACTGCGAATGAAGTGTCGTAAGTCCCCATGTTTCATATACGGAAGAACGACAAGAGGAAGGCCTTCTCGTGGCAGGAAGATCCCAATCAGTGACAGCACATATGGATGGTGGAAGCTCTTCATAATAATTCCCTCCCGTAGAAATTCCTCCACCTCCTCCACATCAGTAATCCCTGTGAAAGACACAAACGATGGAAGCCATGTATAATGCCGCCAGAACGTGTACCCATAAAAGTGATAACGGTATCAGAGTATCAGGAGACACTTCACCCTTGAAATGAATATCTTGTATATCTATAGGTTCTTACTGTTGAGGGATTTAACGGCGCAGTGAACTTCTCTCTGTTCCTCATCCAGGTAGGTTCCATGGTAAACCCTTCCAAAATGACCTGGAACAGAAGAAATCAAAAGATATGTTTATACCAATTTCCACCAACAAGGAAGGAAACATTAAGAATCATCACTCTATGGCAAACTAAAAAAATGGAGGTTTCCTTATTTTATCAATTCCGCAGGTAGTTACTGAAAACCTAGAGATAATCGAACAGTGTCATTACGTTAACTGTAGGCTGAAACATCTCCCCATCGTCACAAATTATTAATTTGGCAACAATATTTATATGTAATCGCCATCGGGATCTTAGGGGTCTTTACTTCGAGTTCATATATTTGTAAACTAGCAGCAGACTTTTGTATTCCAGTGTGCTGCTCAAAGAACACCTTGATACATTGATTCAGATTAGAAAAATTGGTTTCCAAGACCTTTTCCAATAATGCGATCGCGATGCGTGGTCAAATCGGTTTCGGCAATCAAAACATCCTTCACTTCCTCCAAAACATCTGGACTCAGGTGGTCATAGAAGTTGGTGATGAGAAGAGGCATGGAGCTGGCCCCAAGACTTCCCCCCGAATAACCTCCACCGTGGACAGTCAACCCTCCAGAACTACTACTGGGGATATCTGTTAGGGGACCACAAAAAACAATCAGAATGTCTGGAACCTGGACGGAAGATTCATTCAACAAAGAAGAATGAAGAGAGCAAAACCATTTGACAGTGGAAGACATATAGAAGACAGGGCTCAAAATTTCCACTTGCCCACCCGCCCAGGTCGAGTAGAAAGTTGGGAGTGGGAATTCAGCCCACTAAATATACAGCAGATGGGGCAGAGTGGTGGATGGGCAGTGTGAGAAAGTGGGTGTGGAAGGTGAGGGGTGTATCTTTTGCGAGTATCTTTTTGGCCTGGCTAGTAGTTTAGGATTGCAACTTTGACCCCTGTGAAGAGATCTGAAAAGGAGAAATGCAAGAGTTCATAAATGGTTATTGTGAGAAAACTCAATAGGATACCTGGACTTTGACAGGTCATTCTATTCCAACCCTCTCTTATGTCCAATTCCCCATAACCCACATCTCCCAACAGTAATGCCAAGTCCAGGTACCCCGAGTTCAAACAGAGTCTCGTCACCGTTATGAAGGAGAAATTTGAGGGAGAGGTGTAGACTAACGATGGCAATATAAAACACAATTCTTACAAGATTCCCGGTAATCTCCACGAACACCACTGATCGGGCTCAGCACCGTGTCTCGGTTATTATTGGATAGCAACTCCAAATTCTCCACTGCTGGAACAAAATTATAAACACGTTATGAAACGGTTACCGAAAAGATAAATAGTTTGTAAACTGGATTGAGCAGGACACGCTCTGTTCATATATACACAGGGGCGAAGGTCAGCGGACATTGCCCTAGTCGTATTCCCATGGTCAATCTATAACCACGGTTCATCTCGTTATAAATAAAATCACCTCACCTAGTTTCTTCTTTTTCCTCTGCTTTTTTAGCAGCAGGAAAACTAGAGTTGCGGCAACCAACAAAGCGGCCACGCTGCCCAGGACAATCCCCAGCACTGGATCCAGATAATTGACAATTAGCACATGACCCAAGGTGGTGCAGACACCATCGACACAGACCTGAGGAGAAGAAAGCACAACGAACAGTCAAACATACCAGCAGCAAATGGGTAGAATAACCAATAAAAAATATGTTGTATGTCCATGGCCTTGGGGGAGTATTAAAGAGGTTGCTCTAATAATACAAGAGAACGATGTGGGCAGGACTTGTGATGGCTTCAATCCAACACCAAAGCATCAAGCATTATTCCTGGATTACAAGAATTGATCATTATCTAAATGCAACCAAAAAATGTTAACTAAGAAAGTAGTCTCCAATTTATCTGAATGTGACCTCTTGGTCAGTTGAATACCAGGCATGAGTAAGGTTACAAACAAACACAAAAACACACACACGCACACAATCTACTTTTTTCCTTTTCCAGTCCTACACTGTAACCTTGACTTGAGATCTATTGAACATCAAATGGTGTTCAGAAGGAGTGCCGAGAGACACGATGCATCCCCAAATTTTTATGTAGTGCCCTCAAGGAGTCAGAAAGGGGAGATGGGGGGGGGGTACAAAATCGGCAAGAGAAACAGGCAGGTGAGGAACACTGAGGACTAAAAAAATGAAAAGGGACCAGTGAGGGTAGCAAAGAGAACCACCAAGAAGGCTTTATGTGGCAAGAGGACAAAGGCGAATGAAATATTGTCGAAACGAAAGCGGGAAGGGCGACATGAAAAGAAATGGGGCAAATTCCTGGTGAAAAGACCTGTGGGCTGAGGATACATATGGAAAATTTATGACAGGAGTGAAATGGAGAAGACAGACAATGGAGGAGATCGGGAATGGTGCAAGACAAACTTTAAAAAATTAAGTCGATGTCATGAGGGAACACACAATTTATTTTTTGACCACTTGGTTCAGTCATGTCCCACAACAAAGTTCTGAACCTTCTCTTTGCGCACTCTAGATGACATAGGCATACATTACCATCACGACGGCACCTTTAGAAGGGATTTCCACATCTTTCGGAACTTGGCATGTGATTTCATTCTTCAACACTTTTGGGTAACATTCTCTGCCGTCAACGGTCATGGAGACATTGAGGCAGGTGTTCAGCAGATCCAGGTCCTGGTGCTAAAAAGGCATGAGTGGAGTAGAATGAGTGAAACAAACATTCCTGGGAAACAATGGTTTTATATAGCAACAGGCTATTCTATATTGTATCGTGGCAAAATGACCAGGTGGTGGACACTAGGTGACAAGGGTAGAAGGTTCTTGAAACATTTCTCCAAAGCTTGGCACATCACTGAGACCATGAAGGAGAAAGGTCATCATCATGGCAGATTTCTGCCACTTTCTAGGCTAGATACTTTGCTGGGAAAATAAAATGCAGGAGAAGGCTGGCGATGAAAAGGAAATACATTTTATTGAATCAGATCTTGAAGAAATTGTAGGACAAAGAGGGCAAGAAGGGCCAGGAACCATAATGGGAACCAAAAATAAAGGGATTAGCAAAAGAGACAGCATGGTTGATCGTACATGAGCACTGACTTCTAATGACAATTATTTGTGAAGAGAACCCTTGAACGTATCCCCCTTCATAGCCTTACATGTGACTCTATCTCACGGTCACCCTTTTTCAGATACTTGACGTCACCATCATCGAACGGGAAGACTTTGTAGTCCCGCAGGTATCGGAATTGCTGAGGAAACATAAACTTGATGCCATCGAGCATAATGGTCAGGTTCCCATAGTAGTGGTGGTTGCTCACAGGAAGCTTGAAGGCCGGGGTACGACACACAGCAACGCGAGAACTGGATCTCTTCTCACAGACCTACAGGAGACACGGAGCGAGGTTTAAGAAGGAGAAACAAATACACAACAATACAATGAAAAGCTAGCTGCCGGGAAAGGCAGAAAGTGCTGCAACACGTGGGTGTTGGGGTACAGGAAGAATAGGAGGACTATTACATAAAACCTGGAATTGGTGCATGATGGACACAAGCCACGTGTGGTCTCCATTTAACTGGAGGAAATCTCCTTAAAGTTAGCTGCGGCCAGAATCAACATGTTAAATGGAAACAAAGAACCCGATAGAAGGTCTTCACAGGTCACTTGCAGACATTCTTTAGGACCCTAAATCACACACACACACTGAGTGTTCCACACCATGTGTATCATATTCCTCATTATACACATTAAGGAGTTTATTTCACAGTAACACGATACACTTCACATTGTGAGCCGATAAAACCTGTATCACCACAGCATAAAACCAGCCCTTCGATCCATCACTACGAAACACAGGACTTTATTCTGGGACCTGCAAGAGGGCTGCGTGTCTGTCTGTATCTCTGCATCTGTGTCTGTCTGTATCTCTGCATCTGTGTCTGTCTGTATCTCTGCATCTGTGTCTGTCTGCATCTCTGCATCTGTGTCTGTCTGCATCTCTGCATCTGTGTCTGTCTGTATCTCTGCATCTGTGTCTGTCTGTATCTCTGCATCTGTGTCTGTCTGTATCTCTGCATCTGTGTCTGTCTGCATCTCTGCATCTGTGTCTGTCTGTATCTCTGCATCTGTGTCTGTCTGTATCTCTGCATCTGTGTCTGTCTGTATCTCTGCATCTGTGTCTGTCTGTATCTCTGCATCTGTGTCTGTCTGTATCTCTGCATCTGTGTCTGTCTGTATCTCTGCATCTGTGTCTGTCTGTATCTCTGCATCTGTGTCTGTCTGTATCTCTGCATCTGTGTCTGTCTGCAGCAGGGGCAGTTGGGGGGCATCATGCTCTGAGCAAAGGTAGTTGGCCAGAGAGCAGTTGGGAGCTCCTACCAGTGATTCAGTGAGGGGTTCCAAGATTTCTGATGGGAACACGGTCTACACTCACTCACACATCTGCAAACCATAACAACAAAATTGCTCATATTAGGTAAAAAAAGTAAAAAACCTGAACTCAGCTATTTTGGCACAAATCGTACAATCCTCCACTTGGCGAAGAAGACACTTTCTCAGCTTTTACCAGATTGAAAATAGTTCAGGGAAAGAGACATGGATTTCTTGGTTCAGAACAAGAGAAACTTTGGATGAATTTCAGGAATTCATTGACTTGGTTGTTCCTCCAGACCCATGGGAAGTCGCACCATGTTCCACCAGAAACATTGTGGCGTCTGACTATCCACCCATAGCATTTGGAGAGTGGTCTCGAGTCAATGAATAATAAGTCTATAAGCTTTGATGGTAGATCCAAACACTGGGAGGTGATGATCAATGGAAAGACATAAAATGTCCACATCTCCCTGGAGCCGTCATGCATTTCCTCTCCTCCCCGGAAAGGCTTTGGGGGAATCGCAGAGAGAATTTAGACTTTATACCTTGTATTTTACATTTTTAGAGAGTGTATAGAGTATAAAACACACAGAGGATATAAAACTACAAAATATCGTGGCCAGTATTGTCTGCAGAAAGACAGGATAAAGATAAATGCAGAGTTTTTCTCCGAGAGTCGCACGGGTAATTTTTTGGAGAGATTCTAATATTGAGTTTCCTAAGGGAAATATACACTTCCTGCAGCCGGCTCGAAATACATTCTCCCTATATATAGTGCTCAGCCTAAAAGCAACATCACTGACCCAATTTGCCCAATTTCTCAGCTCATCCATCTAATTCCTAATGAAATCCGAGGGAGAGAGAATATGGATACCGCAAGCGATGCTCATTAGTCTACACCTGGGGAGTCCATCCTACACCCCCCCCCCTTTCCGCATTCTGCCGATCGGCTACAGATTACCAGCTCATTTATTATATACCTTGGATGGCAGAATCACATGGAGCGTAGCCCAGCGAGGGCTCAAGGAACATGATCGTGCACTTATGGCTACAATATATATTTATTGCAAAAGACATTTGCACATCTCAGCAATTCAGAGAACTGCTTCACAGAGCTCAGGTGTTACAACCCCCATATGCAGCAAGGAACTCTGGGTAAGACATGCAAATGACGTTTGCAATTTCTTATAGTTTTTCATCCCAAGTCCACACACACACACTCTGCCAAAATACTGTCATACACTGTAATATCTGGTTGTGTCGCCTTTTTATGTGATCGCATCACGCATTCGCCGCAGCATCGTGTGGATAAGCTCATGCGATGTCACAGCATTTATTGGTGTCCAGAGTGGCATTAATTTGTGGCAAGATCTTGTATTGATGATGGAGAGTCGCGGCGCTGCGTAAAGTCTTCTCCAGCACATTATCCCAAAGATTAACCTCAATGGACTGTGCGGTGGCCAATCCATGTGTGAAACGATGTCTCATGTTCCCTCAACCACTCTCGCACAATTGGAGCCCGATGAATCCTGGCATTGCCATCTTGGAATATGCCCGCTGTGCCATCAGGGGAGAAAAAACCCATTGATGGAAAACCTGCTCATTCAGTATATTCAGGGAGTCACATGACCTCAATTTATACTGAAACATATTAATCACTGCAGTAATTATCCAATGGAAGACGAGCACCTATTGGCTGAGTTACATCCAGGTGGAGACGTTTTTTGACCAGGTAGTGTATAAATTTAGGGAAATTTGATATGTGACACAATACAGAGATGGTGTCGCCTCGTTGGATGAATTCTAAGGATGAAAATTAGCCGTTGCCAGACGTTTACCTACTACGTAAGGGGTGCTCAACCTTGGCCCTCCAGAGGTTTTAGACTTACAAGGCTGTCAACCTAATGGGTGACTGAGTATCATTGGAGATGTAGTTCCAAAACGTCTGGAGGAACATTGTTGAGCACCCCTGATATACACGTTAAGGGAACCATTGTGAGAATCTGCAAGAACTGGCGCTGTATACAAATAAATGAGACACATGTATCAGGACTGCCGTGTAAGTCCTTGAAGGATAAACTCAGACTGACCTGTTGCACATTAACAAACCCAACAGTGATACTGGAGACAGAATCCAGATTTGACCCATGGATGGTGATCGATGTACCCCTGTAAGAGAGAAGGTGGCAGTGTTAGAATAGTTATAATTAGGCAACTGGACGGATCCTGTAGGTCAAGAATCTCAAGCGCTGTCCGCCAAGATGTTGTTGAGATACATCTTCCATGATTCTTTGGTCATCTACTGTTTAAGATTCATGAGAATTGTAGGTCACCGACATCTGGGGCAAGGTCAAAGCTCCCTATTGGACATGGCAATGCCTCCACACTGAGGTCTATTCACAGACGCTCAAGATGTAGCAAAGTGTGTGCAACTTTGGCCGACAAGAGACTCATAGCAGCGGGTTTAACTTTCAGCAGAACCAACATTGGGTTTAGAAGAACCTTGGCAACCATTAACTGATAACAACTCCCCTCCGTTGGTATCAAAGCTTTGGAAAACACATTTGTAATTTCTTGTGATTTACAGAGTTGATGTCTCGGTCAACGAGGCCGAATGATCAGAGCTACCAGATCTGAAAGGTTTTAAATCCATTTGTAGTAATCCTTTTACACAAACGCTTCAGAGTAGTTTAAATGATCTTTATCTCGTCGGTGCTCCGTTTATGAAGTATGGGGGATTGAGCAGTTTGGTATTAATCTCCTCTGTTTATACAATAACGTCCACTGGAAAACTAATCACCAAATTACTCCGAAGGAAGCCAGGACCTAATCCCTTCACATTGTCTGCAGGACATTCGCTAATCACCCTCGTGTTACTCTGTACTCACAGTCGTCCGTTTGGATCATGTTGTAATTATGCACAAGCATCGCGGTTGTGAAGTTGTTAACAAGTCAAGTGTGGTCACTCGTTGACATGTGAAACCTGGAACCTACCGGGGAATAAACTGGATGAGTGGTTCAGGTTACGTTATATAGAACGGAACACACTCACCAGCCAAAGCACGGGTTCCACACAGCAAAGGTAGCAAACCTCACCAATTCAGCAAGAAAAACAGCCGGCCACACCGTGAACGTCCAATGGAGCCGTTTATGGAGATGCTACATGAAAAAGCACATTTATAGATAATATAGATCCCAATAAACCGCTCCTTCAGGGACTTCACAGCGTGACCGGCTACATGTTCACCTTACTGAATGCGTAAGACACGACATTTCCATTGCCGGAAGAAAGACCAAGATTCTACAATGTCCACCACACCTGGTGGCGTTGAGATCAAAACTTCAACAACTTAAAAAGTAATGTTATTGTAGGACTCCTATTGTTACAATATAGAAATGTACATAGTGCAGGAGGGGTGAGGTCGCGCCTATTCCCCGAAGGGTTGGCTGCAACCACCAAATGCATCCAGCCCAACAACATGTGTAGAACGTAACAAAGAAAAAAATGTCATCTGCGCTTACTCCAATTATACCGTGTGAAACTAAACACAATTAGAGGTTTGGTTTCTTATTAATGGCCATTATAAGACTAGCTCGCCCGCCAACGTCACGGCACCTCTATAAGGGCGAGTCCTAACCAAAATGAAACCACAGGCTGCTACATAGCAAACCATACCTGCTCATGCTGCTTGTCAAACATGAGGTAGACTGGTGGGCATTTATTTATGCTCCCCCAGAAACAAAATCCACTTTGGGATCAAAACAAAGACACGGAGCGGAGTCTTGCTGTAGGGATGACCTGGCTGGAAGTACATTGAAACATACATAGTGCAGGAGGGGTGGGGTCCTATATTTCTACATATAGAAATGTTTCACTGGGTTGGAGCTCAAACAAACTCTGAAGGCTCTAGGACAGTGATGGCAAACCTTGGCACCCCAGATGCTTCTTAACTACACGTTCCAGGATACTCAGCCAGCCTATGGGTGACCAAGCATCAAGGGACATGTCGTCCAAAACATCTGGGGTGCCAAGGTTTGTGATCTCTGCTCCTGGATGTATTATTCCCATAATATAAATCATAGCGCCTATGACATGTCTAAGGTGTTCACGCGATTCTGCCGTTAAGCTGCTTGAGCTTTGTCTTGATCACAAGCTAGGAGGCTGCGAGCCACTCATGGAACCATCAGCTTACAACGGATCGCATCCTGGTCATCCCCATCTCTGCCGCCACAATGATCACATTCAGAGTTGGGTCACAGGCAGTGGCAGCACTAGGGTTGGTGTCACTCGGTGCGGTAATTTATGGTGTCACCCCCCCTCCTGAGTTTTATGGGGTTTTTTTAAACTACTTTTACTCATAAGTCAGTACTCCCATATAACACTGAACGTCATAATACACGGCGCACATTACTGTGAGGTTTATTGCTGTGGAGCTCTGGGATATGCTCACACACAAATTTTGGCAAACTGACAGCAAGTACGGTGCCTGTTCGAAGGCAGTGAAATCCCCATAGAGAAGTAATGGTTAATCTGTTCAGAGACACCGAACAGCAGAGAAATGTCCTGATGTCCAGTCAGTGGCGTAGCGTGGGGGGGGCTGGGGGGGCCGTGGCCCCGGGCGCAGTTTTGTTAGGGGCGCATTTGCGCCCCTAAAACTGGCCCGGGGGTTGAGGGGACGCAGATGCCGGGCAGCGCGGGAGCGCCTGCCCGGTCTTTAACAGTCCGTCCTGTTAGGTGATGCGGCTGCGCGGCGTGCGCAGCCGGTCACGTGGTCCGGCTAATCAGGTGGTACGGAGTCTCTGTACCACCTGATTGGCCGGACCACGTGACCGGCTGCGCGGCATCACCTAACAGGACGGACTGTTAAAGACCGGGCAGGCGCTCCCGCGCTGCCCGGCATCTGGGTCCCGGTCCCCTCAACCCCCGCCGGAGCTGGGGCCTGGGGCAATATCCAGGTAAGGGCTGGGGGCAAATCCATGAGCTGGGGGCAAATCCATGAGATGGGGGCAAATCCATGAGTGAGCTGGGGGGCAAATCCATGAGATGGGGGCAAATCCATGAGTGAGCTGGGGGGCAAATCCATGAGATGGGGGCAAATCCATGAGTGAGCTGGGGGGCAAATCCATGAGATGGGGGCAAATCCATGAGTGAGCTGGGGGGCAAATCCATGAGATGGGGGCAAATCCATGAGTGAGCTGGGGGGCAAATCCATGTGAGAGCTGAGGCAAATCCATGTGAGAGCTGAGGCAAATCCATGTGAGAGCTGGGGCAAATCTATGAGCTGGGGGCAAATCCCCGTGAGCTGGGGCAAATCCATGAGTGAGCTGGGGGGCAAATCCATGAGCTTGGGCAAATCCATGAGCTGGGGGCAAATCCATGAGCTGGGGGGCAAATCCATGAGCTGGGGGCAAATCCATGAGCTGGGGGCAAATCCATGAGCTGGGGGCAAATCCATGTGAGAGCTGGGGCAAATCCATGAGCTGGGGGCAAATCCATGTGTGAGCTGGGGGGCAAATCCATGTGTGAGCTGGGGGCAAATCCATGTGTGAGCTGGGGCAATATCGATAACGTCCACAGGTTGGGGGGGGGCGCACAATTCTTTGCTGGCCCCGGGCGCTGACAACCCACGCTACGCCACTGTGTCCAGTGTTTTCATTTGGCAGGTTTATTCAGCTGAACGAACACCATAGGTTTCAATGTTAAAAATATTCCTGCCTTTATCCTCTAATAAACCGTTTATTCCTTTAATCCATAGTAAAAAAATTCTTTACGGATTTTATTTTTTTAGTATCTTTTAGGCATTTTTCAAAAAAAAAAATGCAATTTTTTTCTAATAGTGGTTCTTCTTTTTTTTCTGTAACAGACCTTTTTATTATCATTCATAGGAACTTATATGTTAATTCCAGACATTTTCGTTCAGTAGTTCTTTTTAAAACAGCAGGCGACAGGTTTGCGGCAGCATTCGGTGGCTGATTCCCTGCACTTCAGCAACCCTGTGGTGAATTCACCAGGGAAATTTGATTCCCCAAAGTGCGAGGAACAACAGAACACTGAAATGTCTGCGTCATTTCAGTGCTCTGTGAATATCCTCTTTGTGGTGTTTTTTTTGACGCCCCCTGGAAAGTGTCAGCCTAGGCCTTGCCTACCCAGGACATACTTGAAAATGAGAGAATTCTCCTTCCCGGTAAAATATTTTTGTGTAAAATAAAAAAAAAAAACTAGGGGGTAGTGTCACCCGGTGCGTGCCACACACCCCCCCTCCTTGCCATGCCCCTGGTCACAGGGCTGTTTACACATCTTTTATTCCTAGTTATACATTGTGACTACTTTTTTCATTTCTTACCTGGCCAAACTGCAGTTTGGAGTGATCTGTTCCACAATCGGGTTGGGTTTATAAAGAAATGGTTCCTGGAAGGAAATCTTGTCACCGTCCAGGTGGACGGAGATGCTTGCAGATCCAGTCTTGGTGGCTTGAGGAGTCAAACAGCACAAAGCATCGGAAGGGCATGAGGATCTGTAAGGAGCCAGCAGATTAACGAGTGGACCTTGCTTGGTAGCCATGTTCTTGATGTATAGTGACCCCCACCTTGTACTATGTGCTCCCCCTTAAATTACAAAATCAGGAGAAAATGTTATATATTGAGGAAATATATAATTTTTGCCTCCAGTTAGAGGATCTCTTACCCGCTGACCATCGTACACTCTGCATTGTTTATTAAAACCTTCCGTGTCTCTCCAGCGGTCAAATTAACCCCCTTCAGGGTCACACTGGAACCTCCAAGAAGTGGTCCAAAGGATGGGGAGACGGATGTGATAGCAGGCTCCTGTGGAAGGACACACACAATAAGTTATGTTCCCGGTATGGGTCCCCCAACATGGCTGTTGTAACGTGGGCATCCACACCCAGGATAGGTATCCACATGCATAAAGCACCACTGTCAGTATCCTGAAGGCCCAAACCCTCCCAGTCAATAGCTGGAGCTCCTTGCCGGGTGAAAACAAAACTGGGAATGACTTTAGAGTTTACAACTGGGGAAAAAAAAAACAACACACAGGGGGGAATGTACAAAATACAAAGGTAAACCCATCTCAGTGTTTCCATATTGAATGGCCTCCCAGTAGCCTCCCCCTTCCGCACACACCCTGGTGTAAAAAAGTCTGAGGAAGGGGCAGAGATCTGGTTTAATCCAGAGGATTGGAAGCAAGGAGAACAAAGGATTCTTCCTTTAATTCCTTCTTTGTATTTACACGAGGGAAACACTAACAGGGTTATTCAGAGAGCGGTGAAAAGCAGGAGAATGACTGGAGAATGGAAAATTCTATGTCAAAATAGCCGATTTGGAAAGTGAGATGAAAGGGAGAATTTTTCTGGTTTGGCTATTTTGACCTAGAATTTTTCATTCTCCAGTCATTCTCCTGCTTTTCACCTCTCTTTGAATAACCCTGTTAGTGTATATAACTTGACACTCTACAAAAAACACTTAAGGGAATAATAATACAGCGTAAACATCAGGGAAGGGCACAGAAAACACAAACACCCTGTACCTAGGATTGTATGCACAGAGAGACTTCAACATAGGAGAGGGCTATGTACCTCAAGTCTAAAGGGACTACCGTCACGGACGCCCAGAATGATTTCCCTGCTCTGTTTCCCAAACATGGCCGCACACAGTGTCACCACCATGCCTTGTCCCAGACTGGCTACGCTCTGTCTCCTTTCTGGTCCCTTTTCTCCTTCGAACAGCCACCCAGTGGCCCTTTAATCATCCTGAGCTGAGGGAGCCCTGAATTTTTTTGTGTGCTCCTCACCATAAACGTGAAGCCGCTGGCTCGTGCGCTGCCGCTGATGTAGTAGGAGCTTTCAGGAACCTTTTCAGCGATGCTCAGAACAACGTCTACGGCAGACACCGCATCCGGAGGACCCAGCGTCTGCAAAGTGCAAACCATCCTGCGGAAAAAAAAACAAGTTTAGAACTACTATTCCCATGATGCTTTTCTGTACGTAGTTCTGCCAACTTGTTCTGGCGCAGGGAAATGCGGGTCAAACCCTGCTGCCACTTAAACTGCTTCCCCTCATTCCACCTTGCGCTCAACCTAAAGTCAAACCACCAAAGCCCTGTAACTGCTCATACTTGTCCATAGTTACACAGGCTGAAATAAACCCGTGCATTCATTGAGTTCAGTCTTTCACACATCACCTACAGCTGCTGATCCAAAAGAAGTAAAAAACCCCAGGCTGAAGCGCTGCCAAATATGCCACATATGGGAGGGGGGGGGGGGGAGAGATTTCTTCTTGCACCCAGATAGCGTCAGATTTCTCCTTGGATCAAGCATCTTTTACCCACATATTAAATATTATATATGTTTCTGCAGGAAGTCATCCATTCGCTGTTTAAGAAAGTTTGTACAGACTCTGACCCAACCACCTCGACAGGCAGAGAATTCCTATTATTCATTCACACTGTTAAAAAAAAAGAATTAAAAAAAAAAAAATTGCAGCGCATTTTCCACGTCCAGTTTTGCATCCCTGTGATTTACCTTTTGTTGTCGCTCTTTTCTGGGATGACGACACACTCCCGGGGACCCACGTTCACGCGGTGCGTGTCGGTACTGATGGGCGCATTAGCAGGGCCGCCATACACGCTGTGGGATTGGAAGTCTCTCCCGCATAGTGTAATGTTGGTGTTGCCGCGTAAAGGTGCGTTTTTGGGGAAAAACTGCAGGAAAAAACAAATTAATTAATTAAGACTTGGCCTAACAATGGGGTCCACAACGGCAGCAAACCAGCAAACCAATGCTGTATGGGCGCAACAGTGTATCTGCAGGTTCCCTCTAATCATAAACACCAAGAACATAACAAATAAAACACATCTCTCCCTGATCTGTACCTAATGATTTAGGTAAACTAAAAAAATGGTGGGAGCTGTGGCAATTGAGTTTTAATATGGATAAGTGCAAGATAATGCACCTGGGACGTAAAAACCCAAGGGCTGAATATAGAATATTTGATACATCTGAGGGTTGGGATTTAGGGGTTATTATTGCAGAGGATCTAAGGGTAAGTAGTCAATGTAATAGAGCAGCAGGAAATGCTGGCAGAATGCTTGGAAATGCTGGCAGAATGCTTGGAAATGCTGGCAGAATGCTTGGTTGTGTAGGGAGAGGTATTAGCAGTAGGAAAAGGGAAGTGCTCATGCCACTGTACAGAGCACTGGTGAGACCTCACTTGGAGTACTGTGTGCAGTACTGGAGACCGTATCTCCAGAAGGATATAGACATCTTAGAGAGAGTTCAGAGAAGGGCTACTAAAATGGTGTACGGCTTGAAGGAGAAAAGTTACCAGGAAAGGCTTAATGATCTTAACATGTACAGCTTGGAAAAAAGACGAGACAGAGGAGATATGATAGAAACATTTAAATACGTAAAGGGAATCCACAAGGTAGAGGAAGGGGGTATATTTAAAAGGAAACAAAGTAGCAAAACAAGAGGACATAGTCTTAGATTAGAGGGGCAAAGGTTTAAAAGTAACATCAGGAAGCATTATTTTACTGAGAGGGTGGTGGATACATGGAACAGTCTTCCAGTAGAAGTGGTAGAGGCCAAAACAGTAATTGAATTTAAGCAGACATGGGATAGGCATAAGGCTATCCTAAACAAAAGATAAATCCAGGTAAAGTATCCATGTAATTGGGCGACTAGATGGGCCGAAAGGTTCTTATCTGCCGACATTTTTCTATGTTTCTAATCTATTCCTATCACAGCCTGTAGAAAGGACATGCGCTTTTATGAAGAAAAAATATATAAAAGATGCCGAGTGTCAGTTGACAAGAATTCAAAAATCAGGAAAAGACGACAAAATGAAAAAAATATATATATGTATATATATATATATATATATCTTTAATGCTTGGCTGTTGTCGTTTTTTACTGTTTTATTATATTTTTTCTACAGTCCTCCCATTTGATGAATACAATTTACAAAACAAACTTCCCAGTCATGGCTAGCTGAGCATCATGGGACTTGTAGTTCAGAAGCACACGCAGTGCCAAGTTCAGTCGTCAGGGCAATGCAATCCTGTATCTGTGCTGACCGTGCGCGACTCCGAATAGGATTTTTGCCACTAAAAACCTAATTTGTGGATATGCAGAGACGATCCTGTAGCTTATGGGGGGGGGGGGAAGTCCATCCAGTTGGTTTGCTCATTAGGACCCCAGAGGAGACGGCGCTCGTTCCTGCTCATTTGCATTGTTTTATGCATTCAGCAGCCCAGACCACATGTTTTTGGTATTTGTATTAAAACGGATGTTTTTTCTTGATCGATTCTCATGTTTTAAGGAGTTTTTGTTGTTAATTTTCCATTCGCCCGTGTTGTCATTCTTGTTATGATCGTTTCGTTTTCCCAAATTTCAGAAAACAGTTACATTTTTCATCTATTTGTGCCGCACCACCTCTCCTGGTCCCGACATAAAAGTAAATTACAGCCGGAGTAACAGAAGGCAGTAAATTTGTTCTATCGCTACATTCTATCTGATGACATTTAAATAAGTGCATATACATATAAAGCAATCTGAGGAGGTTTGCGGCTCACAGGCATCATGGGAAACTATGAGAAGAATTTTTACCCTTCACCCCACACTAAAGGCTCAGAATTAAAAGCAATGGTGCAACTTTGTTTTCCATGTTAGATGCTCGCACATATGTATTTTTATCATATAAAATTATAAAACACGTTTCAATATTAATAAATGTACTTAATACGGTCAAAAAAGGCGGTTTTCAATTTTGATTGATTTATGGTAAGGTCACAAAATGCCTTATTTGTAAACAGATTGAACGTCACCTTTTATTGCTGCAAAGACTGAGAGCTGTGGATCAGAATTCATTATCCTCAGCCAGACGGGGCCTCTTCTCTAAATGTTGCATAAACCTTTGATGCAGCGTACGTGGGAGCCCCTCTGGATCAATGCCAAGGAGGCTCGGATGCTAGGGAGGCCTCTAGCAAAGCTCAAATATGAGATAGCTCTGGTTATTCGAAAAATGCAGAGAGGAACTGAAACGTTCAGTATCCAGAGTGAATATCTCCTTCCAGAAAGGCTCTGTCTTGCCATCAGCATACCAAAGCAGAACTGATTCTAGCCCAGTTCCACACAGTCAATAGCTGGAGCTCATTGTAGGATGAAGACAACTTAAACGGCCTTATTTTGGGTTTAGAGTCACACACACACACACACACACAGACTCAGGAATAGAAAGGAACAGGAGAATAAATGGGACAACACACATAGGGGATGGACAGCCCAACAAATGTAAAATACCAAAGTATTTACATACTGAATAGCCACCCCCACTCCCAGAAACATGCCCTGGTGTAACAGGTAAGGGAAGGAACCCCTCTCCCAAACTTTCATGGAGGACAGAAGGCACGGTCCAGAACCAGCTTCCAGTTTTTTGCAGGAGGTGACAGAGATCTGGTGTAAACCAGCTCTCGAAGTCTAGATGGGAGCATAGACAAAATATTTCAGGACTGTAGAAGTACAAACCAGGGAAACAGCACAACATACAACACACAACCCTCTACAATGAATACACCATGGATTAGGACACAGAACAATACTAAAAGTCACATATCTCTCAAAAGTCATTTCAGGTCCAGGTGGCCAGAGGCCAAACTGACTCCCCAACAATAACCCAAATAAATTTTAATGACAGCGTGTAATGGTCTTCTTAGAGTTGAATGTAGGCGTGTGTGAAACGTCAGCATGAACATTAATTCCACATGCATTGTGAGGTTCAGTGGAAATTCCACCATAGGAGGCTCCAATCTGAGGGTGACCTCGGGAAGCCTCTCATTTTGCTCATTACTAGACATTGTCTCTAATCACTGCTGGATCAGGTACGAATGTTCTGGTGAATAAAAGAATTACACTTTATGTCGAAAGTTCATTTGTATGGGTGGAGTCAGAACCATGGTGTCGGCATCGAGCCATTGTCAAATAAATGATAAGAACATTCACATTTGTGGCCTGAATTTACCTCGGAGATGGTGGGAAGGCAGATCTTCTGGTTCCATTCCCCTTGGCATTCTTCTCGTAGGGAGCAGCCATTCTGACACCAGCCACAGCCCATGTACTGGGAAGCGCGCAGACATCGGCTGCATGTCAGAAGATGACGACACCCGGGACCCGTGACTTTGACCGGAGTTACCTGCAAAGTTGAGATGGGTAGAACATTGCTCAAGCTTTTTCCACATCAATGAAAATATGAGACTAACAAATGCATCCAAACATTCTGTGCTCACCTTGTTCCCAGTGACAAACATCAAATTGTTCCCAATGCGTGTGACCTCGCGTGACACCGGGTAGCGGTCACTCAGGGAAAAGTTGGACAATTTCAGTGGATCGCTGTTTCGTAGTAGGATCGCCTGGAGGTGGAGAGGAACATTAAAGTAATTTTGGGAGGATTCCATCCACTCCGTAAAATGTGTTTGACAATACAATGCAAAGCTCTCCAAGACAAAAGGCCCCTTGGGGCACAGGAGTGGACAACGTTACTCTTCAGATTTGACGAAAAACCAATAAAAGAGCCCAAGAGGAACAAAGATTATCCTAACACATTAGAGAGTCTTCTAAAAAGTCAGCCTCAGGGACATTCCTGGTAACACAGAATTCCGAGAGATTCCAGGAAAAGTGTCCTTCAAAGCTCCTGAGCATCCATAAACCCAAACCCTACATTTAAAAGATTGAGCGTTAGAGGTGTGCACGGCTGAAAAATTTGTTTCGTTTTAAAATAATTTTGTTTTTGGAATTTCATTTCAGATCAATTTGAAATTTGATATTGATTCGATAGTTGATATATCAATTCGAATTTTGGGTCAGTAAATAAAACCCCAATTAATCAGATTTTTCTGTTTAAAGGCAAACTAGTGTTAGATATTAAGCAGTCTCATACAGATTTAGTACCAGAGGCCAATTAACAGGGACAGGTAAAACGAAATTAATTTGTTTCATAAAGTCGTTTGCTGACTGTAGTACTTGTATTGTAATTTAAGATTAATTCGAATTACTAAATAAAACCAATTAAAATCATTTTTCTCTTTTATGAAGAAACAGTATAACGAATTAAATTGGTTAGATACCATTTCGAATTCGGATCAAAATCGATTCGTTATTTCGGAAGTACTTCCGAAATCCGAATTAACGAAATTGCTTTTCTGACCCTTCAACGACATTAGGAGCTGCTCCGACACAAGGCAGCTGATGCCCCAGCGTTGAGGGTAAATCAGATTGCTTTTCAGTCAATGTTTCGATTATAAAAACTTTAGTCAAAGCAAATATTCGTGTCGCTCTCACAATACAGTACACTATATATTTTTGAGCATACAGGGTTTGATCGCCGAAACCTATCGATTTTTCCACTACAATGCAGCCATTTTTTTCCCTGTCCAGCAGATTTAATTGAGGATATACCATGATTTTCATTATCAATTAAAAAACTCAGGACGTCTCCCTGCAGCCAATGATGCATATCAGCTGTGTGGGCAGGCTGCATTAGAGGCCCGCAGCAGCACCTGGTGGCGGGGCGGACTAGTACACCCTGCTGGCATTAACAGTCTCCCGACAGGCGCCACCCGCCCGTCGTTAAGTGGTTACAAAAAAATATCAAGTGCTGAAAGGTGTTGGCAAGACACCTAAGGGTGCATACTCGAGACCCAGGACATACTTGAAAAATGAGAGGAATCTCAAATGTATAATATTTTCAAAAAAAATAAAAAAATAAAAATTTTACTCATTGGATTTTTCAAATAGAAATGTTTAACAGTGAAAAGCGACATGATGCTGGTCAAAAACAGGCCTTTTTTATCATTTAACAGACCTGTTTTAGTTATATTTTTGGTCGTAAAATAATATTTTCTATTGAATCAGATGATATTTCTAAAACCAGTCAAAAATAGCTCTTTATTTTTCCTCTTATTTTCTTGAAAAAAGAAAGAAAAAAGAAAAAAAAAAAAAAAAACACGGTCAAGTGAATTAAACGAGCACACAGTCACACATATGTGGTAAATCTATAAAGCCCAACAGTGGTGGCTTTAGGGTTATTGAGACCTTAAGCCAAGCTGAAACATGAGGCCCGTCTTCCGGTGCACAAAATTTACCCAATAAATTTGAATCAAGACGTTTAATTCAGTTCTCTTGGTTGGAATGTGAATGTAGGAGTCTATTTGTGTGCAATGTCCTTATAATGGCATTTTACCTGAATTTTCTCATTTGAGGCCCCAGTGGGAGTGAGGTTTTAGGCAGCCGCCTATTTTGCCTAATTAAAGAGCCGCCTCGGAAGCCCAGTATAAAACGGATATAAAACGTGCATCAGGATTGCTGGTTGATTCAAATAATGTCTGATCACCATAATGGGATCAAGAAGGCATTTTTTCCTTCTCCAAGTGGTTTTTGGGGATTTTTTGTGTCTTCTTTTGGATCAATAGCAGCAGGGAGGTGTGGGATTTGGTATTTGATGGGGACCAGTCTTGTTTTCAACCTGAATTACTAACTAAACGTCAATGTAACGACTATATACACATGGTATTGTTTGTGATGCCGTGCCAAGATGTCCGCCACTGCACCAAAACTGACATATGCTCACACAAAGGATCCGTTTCCAACGCCAATCTATTTGCGTGATGTTGATTTTTGATGGCAGGCCTTCAATAAAAATGGTTACACGACAATTTACACACAAATATGAAATGCTCTACAATTTTTTACATCTTGCAATCACCTGTATGATTCTTCCGTCAGCCGTGCCAAGGTGCCCAATGGTAAGAGACTCATGGCTCGTGACATACACAGACGTGAGGAGCCCATCAAACTTCCCATTAAACAAATCAACGCGTACCAAAGGTGAGGTGACCAGAGTGGGAGTATTCCAACAACTGAAGTCTGTTGAATTCTTGTGTCCCTGGTAAAGGGGAGAAAATGGGAGATTTGAAAATCAAAGGAGAATAAAAAATGGTGGATAAAAACCAATGAGAATCACTGACCCTTAAATTTCCCATCTTAAGCTATTATTTTGGAGGACCTCTGTGCACAAGGGACTTCTCGTTCTGCAAAGCTACAACTGAGAAGCCCACACAATGTCTTAAAGACGCCGGCACAACATTCCAACAAACCAGAACAATAGTAGATTGTGATACTAAAATGGGGGATTCAGATTAGACCGTATATGGTAATAGGGCAGTGTTTGCCAAACAAAACAGACAAATGAAGGCCACTGCAACCTTTAACAGATGCAAACATATTCTAGATCGGGGGAGTTGGAAAAGGCTACAGTGACCCACCCAGTAATCCTATTAGCAGAGCGACAATAATGATAATAACAATAGCAGTATTCATACATACCACAGACACAAACACCCTGCACCTAGAATTGTAGGTACAGGGTGACTTCAACATAGGAAAGGGCAGGGATATAATGTAGAAAATCAGGCCTGCACCTCCAAGTTCAAAGTGACTCTCGCCACACTGTACATCATTATGGAGCACAGGCTTCATTCCACAGTAAGTCATGCATCATTTTGTAGGTTTTTACATTTTAATACAATGTTCCAAACATCGGAAACAACTGAATGTATCAGACCCTTCCAACATTTCCGAATGGTCCAATCTGAAATATCCAAAAATGTCCGATATTCTGAATGTTACAAAAATTTTGGATGCTGAAATATTCGGATCTAAATTTTTTTACCTTTGCATGTACCTAGAAGGGACTAACTGGAGCCCATATACACGCCATAAAAGTAGAACTGATTGGGCCTTCTCCTTCCCTGCCAATAATAACTCCCACTCCATTTCCCAATCCTCCTTACTGTTTGTGGACAGTACATATCAGACTGGTAGTACGGGAGGCCTCGAGGGATGCCATCAGGTTTTTGTTTCTTGTCACAGCACGTTTTCATTCCGTCCTCGATGGAGGTGTCGATGAACTGGAGGGGGAACGTACAGAGCGCAGACTTGCTTGTCGGTTCCATACTGTGATGTTCGCTTTGTGCAAAGGCAGCAAACAGGACCGGTTCATTAGGATTTACCGCAAGCTGCCCAGCCAGCGTGTCCCCGATCCGGACCATGTGAGCGGCCTGTAAGATGTTAAATAAAACAGGTTCTGCCCTTCTCCGCCTGCGTCTCGGCTCACGACGACATTCCAGAACCAGCTCCCGGTAACTGCGAACAGATAATTCAGAAATAACCGGACTCATTGGTGGTGACGATATGGTGCGAAGAAGAGTTGGAAAGTGAAGGTCGACTAGTCTTAAACTTATGATAAAGACCAAGGACTCAAAGAGGCCGAGAAAATGAATGGAACATAAAATATACACAGGGCAAGATTGAAAGCATCTGCTAAAAGAGCAATATCTACCAGGCTAACAAATATACCTATGGGCAGTTGGCTACAACTGCTCTCCATGGAGAACAACCCACATAATTAAATAGAAGTAGAGCAGAGACACACATTGGGGCTGAAGCAGAGGTACATTGGGAGTGAGGCAGGGGTACAATGGGGTGAAAGGTGTTGATGAAGTGTAATGTGTTGGGACAGTGGCTCAATGGGGTTGGAGAGATAAAACAGGAGCACGATAATGGGTAGAGGGACACAGCAAAAGAACAATGATGGTGTTAGGAGGTGACCAGAGTGGGAGTATTCCAACAACCGCTCCAGATAACCTTGATATGATAGCACTACAAGGAAACCCATTAAGTTCCTTCTAGTATTGGCAACTTCCACCTTTTTAAAAATACTGCAATTATGCTCATTCCCTTCCGGGGGCTTAAGTTCCTGTGCCCTAGGGATGTGCGTTTCGGAATTTCGGAATTTTCACGAAATTTCCCAATTCGTGTTTTCGGATGCGGCCGATTTTCCGAAAATTTTTAGATCCGAAAATGGCAGATCCGAAAAGTTTTCCGAGCCGAAACGAAATATTTTCGAATGTACTTGAAATGTGTCAAATCGAAATTTATTGCTTTGAAACGAGGAGAACAGACGTTCCGAAAAAACGAAAATTTTCAAAAATACGAAAAGTCGATACAAAAAACGAGCTAAGTGACACGAAAAATGGTCGAAATTCCGGGAAAAAAAAATGTACACGAAAAACGAGTCGAGCCGAACCGAATCGAAACAGAAATCGGTCGAAACGAGCCGGATCGAAAAGTTTAAAAATCGAATCGAACCAAAAAAAAAAAAAAAATCCGTGCACAAGCCTACTGTGCCCCTCCTCACCTTTTCATCTCCTCCTCATTTGCTTTAAGGCGCGCTATCCTGGTGTGGTAAACGGAGGATCCAATCTGCTCTGGTTGCACGGTGAGAAAATACACAAACTCTCCACTGCGGAACGTGTGAATGTAACGTATGGGATGCGAGTTCTGATAGGGGGGCTCCACGGTCAGGGAGTGGATGTTGCCCGCGAACCCATCTTCTGTTGAAAGGAGCCGCCTTATGGACACCGACGTGGGACTGTAGCTCTCGGCAATGGTGGAATTTATGGAGGAAGCTAGATAGAAATAAAAGGCATTACCACGATTCACCACTGTCAGTTGTGTCCCCAAAGAGCTAGCAATACAGTCCCGACATGAAGACGGAGAGTTGAATTGGCTCCTGAAGAGACAAAAGCGCTCGGTGATTTCGGGACCTGTAAAAGCGTACATAAAACACAATCCACGCAAGGATGAACCACAGCTAAACAGAAGATCTTCCTCCGAGTCCTTAACCAGGATTATGCTTTCAGTGTCCTCTGGTTGGAGTGGCAGAGCATCGCCCAATTTACACATTGAACAAAGTTCACACTGGGAATCTGATGTTGGACCAGTGATAATGGTCTGTAGAACTTGTAGATCATCTCCATTGAGAACAAACAAACGGTTGGTGGCGGCCAAGAAAAGAAGGGGTTCCTGCTCATCATCTTTTGCTGCTATGTTCTGGATAGGACTTGAGATCGTGAAGTCGGGGAACTGATACTGAACATTGGGATCCAGGGTGGAACCACGAGAATATTCTGGGCATTGCTGAGTAGATGCCAGACTGACACATAAAATGAGGAACGCAAACACTCTTGGGAAGGTGGTCATTACGGAGGGAAATCTGGAAGTCTTCAGAGTTTGGATGGTACTTTCACTTCAGTGGTGGAAATGTTGACACGCAGAGAGTTTCCATATTTGAGCACCTGCACGAGAAGAAACATAAAAATGAATCACAGGCTGTTCATTGATTAACCCAAATCTAGAAACATAAAATGCACCCACAGGATGTCACGGAAAGGTTAACCAGAATAATCCTATCTCCAAACGTCAACCTACTACCGTCAAAAATAAGAACAATTCCATGACCTGTTCTCAATCGTGTAAAACGAAGGTGATGGGGGCACCGGGCAAAAAAAAAAAAAACTTCAGATAAATTTGGCCTAAAACAATGGACGCAACATTGGGACGCTTGCACATGAATGGTTTGCTCACAATGTAGGACTTCAACTGTCCGTCTCATGTATTTTTAGGAGCTAGAACAAGGTTTGACAAATGTAGAACAAGGTTAGGATCCAGCGAGTAAACCGAGGAACCAACTGCACATTTGTTAGGAGCCAGGCATTCTTATGACCATGTAGAAAGGTAGAATCATAAATAAATGTAGGATCTCATGGCTTAATGGATTACTCAAGCCCTGAAATGTATAGCGGCCAAGTAGGGTTCCGTATACGAACACAGAAAAATATATTTTACAACAGTGGGTCACCAATCGTGGCTCTCTGGAGGTTTTGGAATTACATTTCCCAGGAGACTCTGCCAACCGAATGAGTGGCAGAATGTCACTTGTTCGGAAAAACATCTGGTGAGGACCATGGCTGCCGACCCCAGCTTTACAAAATAAAGTCCAAAGAGGATATTTGATCTTCTGATCAAGTCATTCATGTTTTACTGGACCAAGGGCATTGACAAGGTCACCAATATCATCTCAATGAAAGCACCAACATTCTGAATTGGTGGCGTTGGACCAACCACTATTGGGATCAAATTGCATAACAATATAAGGGATACCGGAAGGTCCTTCTGAAATTATTCAGAAATGTGATTTTGCAAAGAGCAGAACAAATAAAATAAAATAAAAAAAAAAACCCACCTCCTGAACTATGAAGAACTCGGAGAGAGATGAAGAATGAATGTTAATGAAAGCATTTAATGGAACAACGTGAGAATTTATTTCTCTGAATAATTCCCACTTCTCATCCTATACAACCGGTGTCAGCAGAATTAGTTCACCCATTCAGTATCAGACTCGGCCACTCCTTAGGATTCCTTAAATTCCAGAACAATTAAACCCAACCCCCCAAAAAAGGGGGAATTATGAGTTTCTTAGAAAAAGGATGATGTCTTCTGCAGAAGCGATTTATATTGTTATTTATAGAAGTATTTTTAATGACAAATAATGCACAGTATCAGACAGACATATCTATAAGTATCATCACATGATTTTATATAAACATTAGACGTGTGCGTTATGTTCCGAATCACAATTACTTCCGAAATTCTGTTTATTGGCATTTTCAGAAGTACTTCCGTAATAATGAATAGATTTAATCGGAAACGGTATACGCCGAATCGATGTGTTTCGTTAAGTCTTTTCACACAGGTGGAAAGATTTCCAGCAGACTGAACCAATCACTGCATTGCTAACCCTAATCTAACCCCAGCTTCTAACCTCATGGATAAAAATCAATGAGTGACATTACAGGAAGTCACTCGCGCTGCAACATTGTCGCACGCAGAGTCTGAATACCGTTTACTAAACAACCTGCAGCTGTAACCGGATCTGCTGAGAATAAAGTGCACGCTTGGTTACTTTGTGTTATTAGTCTTTCTGGATTCCAAGTTCTAACCTTGCACTTGCTCTGCAGGTCTTCAGATTGACAAGCTGTGCAAGACTCCAACAGAAACCACTGGGAGTCTGCAAACGCCTGGAGTTTCACTGCTAGTAGCAGCGGAATGACGTGGGTCACCCTGGTCTGCAGTCATAAGACGTTACACATAAAAAGCTATTTATAAAGTTAATATAAAGCAATGGTTTCAGAAATTCCCCACCCACACGTACGAGAAAAAACAGAAAGGAAAGATTTCATATCTGAACCTCTAATGCAGTGGGTCCCAACCGCAGTCCTCAAGTACCCCCAACTGGGCAGGTTTTAAGGATCACCTTGGGGAAATGCTGACTGAATCCTGCAATCATTGAACAGCAAATCATATCACCTGTGCTGTGCTTCAGCTATCTGGAAAACCTGCAGAGTCCCTTCACTGGCTCCCCATCCACTGCAGAATTAAGTTCAAAATCCTTATCCTTACCTACAAAACCCTCACTAACTCAGCTCCCCACTACCTGTCCTCACTAATCACCAAATACACCCCAGCCCGCTCCCTAAGGTCAAACAGTGACCTGCGCCTAGCTTCTCCCCGCATCACCTCTTCCCATGATAGACTGCAGGATTTCTCACGCGCAGCCCCCACTCTCTGGAACGCTCTCCCTCGTACTGTCAGACTTTCCCCTAACTTCTCTTCCTTCAAACGCTCCCTTAAGGCTGGGGTCAGACGAGCGTGATTTCTACGGACTGTACGTCCGTGCAGTACGACATCGTCAGTAACGGATGACGCAGTAGTGGTCACACAGTCCGTTTTTTCACTGAAGTTATTTTTTGACGGATGTAGGAGGGAAAAATAAATTACAATGAAAAAAACATTCTGTCCGTCAAAAAATGCTGGACGTATAAATGCAGTCCGTCTGACCACGCTCCATCACTCACACACAAAGCTATGCAGACGTTGTGGACGTGGCGCACTCCGCACGTCCGTTCTAGCAGTATTACGTTCTTGCCTAACCTGCCGTCGTTTGCCGCGGCCGTTGTGCGTCCGCAGTTCAGTGCGGACGTACTTCATGTGTCGGGCTCCAATGGACTTTCTTTCATGCTATCACGGACGTACTTTTAGGCGCAATCACGGACGTGAACACTACGCTCGTCTGACACCAGCCTAAAACGTTCCTATTTAGGGAAGCCTACCACCCAACTCACTGACACAACCATCAATCACTCTCACCTTACAGTCCTCTCCTCCTGTTTCCAACCCCAACCCTCCCAGATTGTGAGTTCCTACGGTAATAGGGCCTCATCTCCTCCTGTACTGTTTGTCAAATGTTGTTCAATGTATTGTAACCCTGTCTATACTGTGCTTATTGTACAGCGCTGCGGAATATGTTGGCGCTTTATAAATAAAGAATAATAATAATAATACTAATAATAACCTGACCTGTTGGGGGTACTTGAGGACCGCGGTTGGGAACCACTGCTCTAATGCATCAGGGAGTCTACGTTTCAGCAGCATGATGATAGAATACCTTGGGGTGTCCACATTTCACAAATATACATCTGCACATAAATGCTAACATTTTAAAAAGGCAAAAAAAAGAGAGGATAACTGGGGTTTTGGGGAATGTCGCTGGAGACGGGCCAGAGACCAGGCTTTTCAGAAACCATCACAGCCTATCGGAGTCATTTATGTTGCCAAACAAATGTCATTAAGAACAAGAGCAAAGTGTCTTATTTACAGCGAGAGATTTCTAAACAACATTCATTAGAGTTTACAGACTCATTGCTGGGAGTTTTATTGCTGTGCAGCTCGGTTATACATTCGCACACCCTGGATATATGGAGAAGACCCTAAAAAAGACATACAGGGTTATTCAGAGAGCAGTGAAAAGCAGGAGAATGACTGGAGAATGAAAAATTCTAGGTCAAAATAGCCGATTTGGAAAGTGAGATGAAAGGGAGAATTTTTCTGGTTTGGCTATTTTGACCTAGAATTTTTCATTCTCCAGTCATTCTCCTGCTTTTCACCTCTCTCTGAATAACCCTGATCGACCTAGCTTACTACTAATTTGTCAGATTTATGAGATGTGCTTTGAAAGAGTCAAACTAACCCCAAGCAGGAATCTTCTGATAACAAGGTTAGAAAATAGGCTTGATATAAAATGTACGCTCCATGTAATATGAGACCTACAGTTGTGTTCAAAATTATTCAACCCCCACTGAAATTGAGTGTTTTGGCCAGTTTGACATTGATTTTGATCATTCAGTCATCTTGCTAACAATTAAATCAAAGAGGCACGTGTAGGTCAGACAAATATAACATAACATTTATAATGAAATAACCACAAATGTCTTTTCTGTGCTCACATCATTATCAGTTTTATTCAACCCCCAAGTGACATTCAATCTTAGTACTTAGTACAACATCCTTTTACAGTTATAACAGCTTTTAAACGTGAAGCATAGCTTGACACAAGTGTCTTGCAGCGATCTACGGGTATCTTCGCCCATTCGTCATGGGCAAAAGCCTCCAGTTCAGTCACATTCTTAGGCTTGCGCACTGCAACTGCTTTCTTTAAGTCCCACCAGAGGTTCTCAATCGGATTTAAGTCAGGTGACTGCGATGGCCACTCCAAAATGTTCCAGCCTTTAATCTGCAACCATGCTCTAGTGGACTTGGAGGTATGCTTGGGATCATTGTCCTGTTGAAAGGTCCAACGTCTCCCAAGCCTCAGGTTTGTGACGGACTGCATCACATTGTCATCCAATATCTCCTGGTACTGAAGAGAATTCATGGTACCTTGCACACGCTGAAGCTTCCCTGTACCTGCAGAAGCAAAACACAGCCCCAAAGCATGATTGACCCCCCGCCATGCTTCACAGTAGGCAAGGTGTTCTTTTCTTCATAGGCCTTGTTCTTCCTCCTCCAAACATAGCGTTGATCCATGGGCCCAAACAGTTCTAATTTTGTTTCATCAGTCCACAGAACACTATCCCAAAACTTCTGTGGTTTGTCCACATGACTTTTGGCATACTGCAGTCGACTCTTCTTATTCTTTGGAGACAGCAAGGGGGTGCGCCTGGGAGTTCTGGCATGGAGGCCTTCATTACGCAGTGTGCGCCTTATTGTCTGAGCTGAAACTTCAGTACCCACATCTGACAAATCTTTTCTCAGTTCCTCAGCAGTCACACGGGGACTTTTCTCCACTCTACGCTTCAGGTAGCGCACAGCAGTCGAAGTCAGCATCTTCTTTCTGCCACGACCAGGTAGCGTTTCAACAGTGCCCTTTGCCTTGAATTTGCGAATGATGCTTCCTATGGTCTCTCTTGGTATGTTTAACATCTTTGCAATCTTCTTATAGCCATTGCCCTTCCTGTGAAGAGTAATCACCTCTTCTCTTGTCTTCCTGGACCATTCTCTTGACTTCACCATGTTTGTAACCACACCAGTAAATGTCTAGAAGGAGCTGAGTATCACAGTCATTTTAAAGCTGCCTAATTGGTGCTTATTATGCTTTATTGCTGCTCCGTGACATCCACAGGTGTTTTCAATACCTGATTGAAAACACTTGAATGAACCTCTGTTCTTCAGAGTGGTAGTCTTTAAGGGGTTGAATAATTGTGTCAATGAAGAATTCACAAAAGAAACATTTACTACTGTATTACAAAACCAATTGATGTCATTTTAGTTGCATATGGTTCTTTAAAAAGTCCTTGTAGGATTTCATTCTGAATACAATTACAAATGTCACTAAATTCCCTAAAACCCTTTACAGCATTGGGGGTTGAATAATTTTGAACACAACTGTATAACTGCTAAAGATTAAATATTTTTATATTTAGAAAATGAATGTTATTTTCCTACATTTTGGTTTTCTCCGTGTGGGATAATGTTTGAGAAACTACAAAATTACAGTTGGATAAAAAGGGCAGCAATAAAACCCTGCGAACTTCCTTTGGTTAACATGTTGCAAGCGGTCAGTCGGATTTCACAAAAACATATACAATCGCCTTCACGGTAATAAAACTCATAGTAATGTGCGGTGTGTGTATGACTGTATTACAGAGCTGCACAGCACTAAAACTCACAGTAATGTAAACAGCCAAAGTTGGATTCCTAACTTGTCATACTCTTACATGAGCCAATCAAATTTACCCCAGGCTTGGAATCGAGTCCTTCAAATGTTTCCAAATTCACATTGTCACAATTTGGGCAGTTCAAAAGAAGGGGATAAAAGGCAATAAGGTCTTGCGGGAGAGTTCGGCGTTTGTGCAGCTTTCCCCATCCTTGGGTTTACAGTCTGAGCTGCAGCTGCCGTCAGTAACAGCTTTGGGACGGACTCCAGGCCATTTGCCGAAAAATGTTTTTTGTAGCTGCTGAAGTTGTGTGTCAGGATATTTCCACTTGTAATTCAAGCAAATTCTTCATTTATTACTCAGGACCTGTTTATACAATGCGGGGATTTACTTTCACAATCACAAAAGCAAACACACAATACATGAACCCAGTGACGAGTCAAAACCCCGACACATCCGGCACCAGCGGAAAAATAAAAGTTATACAGCTTAAAGACCAAGTGCTGGGAGCTTTACTGTACCCCTAAATGCCAACCGCACCCCCTGAATACACGAAGGAGCCCCTAAATGCCAACCGCACCCCCTGAATACACGAAAGAGCCCCTAAATGCCAACCGCACCCCCTGAATACACGAAGGAGCCCCTAAATGCCAACCGCACCCCCTGAATACATGAGGGAGCCCCTAAATGCTAACTGCACCCCCTGAATACACGAAGGAGCCCCTAAATGCCAACCGCACCCCCTGAATACACGAAGGAGCCCCTAAATGCCAACCGCACCCCCTGAAAACACGAAGGACCCCTAAATGCCAACCGCACCCCCTGAATACACGAAAGAGCCCCTAAATGCCAACCGCACCCCCTGAATACACGAAGGAGCCCCTAAATGCCAACCGCACCCCTGAATACACGAAAGAGCCCCTAAATGCCAACCGCACCCCCTGAATACACGAAAGAGCCCTAAATGCCAACCGCACCCCCTGAATACACGAAGGAGCCCCTAAATGCCAACCGCACCCCCTGAATACACGAAAGAGCCCCTAAATGCCAACCGCACCCCCTGAATACACGAAGGAGCCCTAAATGCCAACCGCACCCCCTGAATACACGAAAGAGCCCCTAAATGCCAACCGCACCCCCTGAATACACGAAAGAGCCCCAAATGCCAACCGCACCCCCTGAATACACGAAGGAGCCCCTAAATGCCAACCGCACCCCCTGAATACACGAAAGAGCCCCTAAATGCCAACCGCACCCCCTGAATACACGAAGGAGCCCCTAAATGCCAACCGCACCCCCTGAATACACGAAGGAGCCCCTAAATGCCAACCGCACCCCCTGAATACACGAAGGAGCCCCTAAATGCCAACCGCACCCCCTGAATACACGAAGGAGCCCCTAAATGCCAACCGCACCCCCTGAATACACGAAAGAGCCCCTAAATGCCAACCGCACCCCCTGAATATATGAGGGAGCCCCTAAATGCTAACTGCAACCCCCTGAATACACGAAGGAGCCCCTAAATGCCAACCGCACCCCTGAATACACGAAGGAGCCCCTAAATGCCAACCGCACCCCCTGAATACACGAAGGACCCCTAAATGCCAACCGCACCCCCTGAATACACGAAAGAGCCCCTAAATGCCAACCGCACCCCCTGAATACACGAAGGAGCCCCTAAATGCCAACCGCACCCCCTGAATACACGAAAGAGCCCCTAAATGCCAACCGCACCCCCTGAATACACGAAAGAGCCCCTAAATGCCAACCGCACCCCCTGAATACACGAAGGAGCCCCTAAATGCCAACCGCACCCCCTGAATACACGAAAGAGCCCCTAAATGCCAACCGCACCCCCTGAATACACGAAGGAGCCCCTAAATGCCAACCGCACCCCCTGAATACACGAAGGAGCCCCTAAATGCCAAACCGCACCCCCTGAATACACGAAGGAGCCCTAAATGCCAACCGCACCCCCTGAATACACGAAGGAGCCCCTAAATGCCAACCGCACCCCCTGAATACACGAAAGAGCCCCTAAATGCCACCGCACCCCCTGAATATATGAGGGAGCCCCTAAATGCTAACTGCACCCCCTGAATACACGAAGGAGCCCCTAAATGCCAACCGCACCCCCTGAATACACGAAGGAGCCCCTAAATGCCAACCGCACCCCCTGAATACACGAAGGAGCCCCTAAATGCCAACCGCACCCCCTGAATACACGAAAGAGCCCCTAAATGCCAACCGCACCCCCTGAATATATGAGGGAGCCCCTAAATGCTAACTGCACCCCCTGAATACACGAAGGAGCCCCTAAATGCCAACCACACACCCTGAATATATGGAGGAACCCCTAAAAAGATACCCGCACTCCCTGAATATATGGCGGAGCCCTTAAAAAGACACCCACACACCCTGAATATATGGAGGAACCCCTAAAACACACCCGCACACCCTGAATATATGGAGGAACCCCTAAAAAGACACCCACACACCCTGAATATATGGAGGAGCCCCTAAAAAGACACCCACACACCCTGAATATATGGAGGAGCCCCTAAAAAGACACCCGCACACCCTGAATATATGGAGGAGCCCCTAAAATGACACCCGCACACCCTGAATATATGGAGGAACCCCTAAAAAGAGACCCACACACCCTGAATATATGGAGGAGCACTATTGTACCCTTTATTGTCTTTCATGTCATATGTGGACGGCATTTCTAAAGAGAACCATTACACGATCTATAAGTGGAAGAGAACCATCATACGATCCATAAGCAACTGCCATCGCGCCGCCAGTTACGTATTCCAGAATATACGAAGTACGTCCGCACGAAAGTCCGGCCGCACAACGCAAGTGGAAAATGAACGCATTTTTTCGAGAACGCAGAACCGCAGGTACTGACGTACAGAGTGCGCTGCGTCCACTAGCGGCGTGTGTGTGTGATTAGGAGACGTCAGACCCTGCTCGTGTCCGGCCAACGTAACGTCCAGACGCAAAAAGGGTTTTATTGACGTCACACACGAAAATGCGCATCGTATGACTGTTTTCGCGCATTCCGTGAAAAAATACATCAATGCGTTCGGACGCACTTTTTGACGGTCGCTGCGAATAATGCGTTGGTTTGATCCCAGCCTAAAGTGCAGCGACAACAGACAGAATTATGTACATTTAAAAAAAACGTATTTTTTTTTGTAAAAATGCTCAAATTCAGACAATTTCCTGCGCGTCTAAAGCAAGACTGAACCCGCCTGATGATACGTGGAGGTGAATTCTCCAAAACCCATCCCAGAGCCGGCGAGCAAACTCACTAGAAGTGGACTACAATTCCCATCATCCTCTAACATGCGAGCCCAGAATGGGTTAATCCCCGAGCTGTTAACTGCAGGATAATGACAGAAGCTGGACTTTACCAGGTCATCATTTTAGGCCCAAACATTGCAGTCCTCCACCCATTCCACAGGGATTAACCCCTTGTGGGTCATAGTAGCTGGAAGGGAATTATCAGAGCGTGCGCAGGTCACAGCAAAAAGCCATACATACACATGGTTTTTTTCCTGTAATGGAACAGCCCATGGCTCCAGGTGCCAACGGAAACCACAGGTGAGTCAAAGACCTTCTCAAACACATTAGTCAGCCAGATGTTCGGAGCTACCTGTGCGCCTCTGCAGGTCACTGGTTGCTTTTGGTCACTATAGGGTTAAAATGAACAGGAAGCGCTGCAAGGGTTAATATGGGCAAGGTTGAGCTCATTTAAAAAAAAAATCCCCAAGATCTGTACATTGCCAAAACATGTCCCTGAATAACAAGAAATGACGTCACAGAATAAAAAAAAAAAAAGTTAAATAAATGTGAAAAAAAAAAAACACAAACCTTTAAGGCTGGGGTCAGACCAGCGCACTTTTAACGCGCGTTCTGGCGCACATAATTACGGCCGCACTAGCAGCAGATGACGAGCAATGACGGCCAATATACGATGTACGGCCGCACAAAAGTCCGGCCGCGCAACGCAAGTGGAAAATGAACGCATTATTTCGGGAACGCAGAACCGCTAGTACTGACGTACTGAGTGCGCAGCTGCAGCATAGCGGCGTGTGTGCGTGATTAGGAGATGTCAGACCCTGCTCATGTCCGGCCAACATAACGTCCAGACACCAATAGTTTCCTGATTTGGATCCGTAAAAAATCACGCACAAAAATTGCGCATCGTATGACCGTTTTCGCGCATTCCGTGAGAAAATACGTCAATGCATTTTTGCACTTTTTGACGTTCGCTGTGAAAAATGCGTTCGTCTGACCCTAGCCTTAAGGCTAGGGTCAGAGTGGGGCAGTCGGAACGCGCGTGCAGGCGCACTAAATCACGGCGGCAGTAGCAGCACATAACGGCCAATGACGGCCAATATACGCAGTACGTGCGTACAAAAGTGCGCCGACACCACGCAACCGGCAAATGAACGCATTTTTCTCAGAACGTGAAACCGCTGCTACAGACGTACAGAGTGCGCTGCGGCCGCATAGCAGAGTGTGTGCGTGATTAGGAGACGTCAGACGCTGCTAGTGTGCGGCCTACATAACGTTCAAACAGCCGGATTTCCCTAGAATTGCGTTGGTGAGTACCTGCGACTGTGCGACTGTGGTCGTCTGACCACTTAAGCGTATTCCGTGAAAAAATGCGTGCGCACGCATCGACGTACATTTTGACGGTGGCCGCAGAAAATGCGCTCATCTGTCCCTAGCCTTAATCTGACAATTTATTACTAGAGACTCTGGAGCTCGAGATAATATGGACTGAGGCAGGAGATAAAGCCATGAATAAAATCACCCCCTGCACCTCCTGTAACACGCACTCCCTGCACCGCCTGTAACACGCACTCCCTGCACCGCCTGTAACACGCACTCCCTGCACCGCCTGTAACACGCACTCCCTGCACCGCCTGTAACACGCACTCCCTGCACCTCCTGTAACACGCACTCCCTGCACCGCCTGTAACACGCACTCCCTGCACCCCCATAACACGCACTCCCTGCACCTCCTAGAACACGCACTCCCTGCACCTCCTAGAACACGCACTCCCTGCACCTCCTAGAACACGCACTCCCTGCACCTCCTAGAACACGCACTCCTGCACCTCCTAGAACACGCACTCCCTGCACCTCCTAGAACACGCACTCCCTGCACCTCCTGTAACGTGCATTCCCTGCACCCCCTAGAACACGCACTCCCTGCACCTCCTAGAACACGCACTCCCTGCACCCCCTAGAACACGCACTCCCTGCACCTCCTAGAACACGCACTCCCTGCACCTCCTAGAACACGCACTCCCTGCACCTCCTAGAACACGCACTCCCTGCACCTCCTAGAACACGCACTCCCTGCACCTCCTGTAACGTGCATTCCCTGCACCCCCTAGAACACGCACTCCCTGCACCTCCTAGAACACGCACTCCCTGCACCTCCTAGAACACGCACTCCCTGCACCTCCTAGAACACGCACTCCCTGCACCTCCTAGAACACGCACTCCCTAGTGATGTTATATAAAGGTAAGGCATCTCCAGAGAAGGTTCAGTTTTATATTCCTGAGAATGAAAGGCTCGCCGGGCGACGCCGGACTCCCCGTCTGTAAAACCTGTTAATGTGATTTGTTACCTGTACATTGTAACTATGTAACCTGTAACGTAGCGGCTTGTTGATGTGCCTCAGGGTACACATAAAGCACACGAGGAGACACTCAATTCTACCCCAGTAAACACATTTTCAGGACAGGACTGACCGGGGGGGGGGGGTATTCGTTTACTTGGTGTTTTGTTGCTGTTATTTGTCCGCGCCCCGATTACATGGAGGAGCCCCGAAAAACACAAAATAGGGACGTCTGTCTTAAGGATGAAGTCAGATGAGCGCAGTCTGAGCGCACTCTGCGTGCGTGCATAGCGGACGGACGTACTGACGGAAGATGCTGTAGACGCCACACGGTCGGGTTTTTTTGACGGATGCAGAAAAAAAAAAAAAGGAAATATGCGAAATAAAATGAATTGAGATTAAAAGACAGGTACAGTCAGCCAGACCAAAAACTTCTGAGCCTCGTCGCAAATGCGCTGCGTCTGACGTCCTGTCATCACGCACACAGGACGCTACGCAGACGCGGCGCACTCTGGGCATCCGTCATAGCGCTTTTACGTCGAGGCCTAAGGCTGGGGGTCAGACGAACACAGTATTAACGTGCGTTTAGCCACATTTAATCACGGCCGTGCTAGCAACAAATGACGTCCAATGCCGGGCAGCATACGAAGAACGGCCGCACAAAAGTGCAACGCAAGTGGCAAACGAACGCATTTTTTCGAGAACGTCAAACCGCTAGTACTGACGTACAGAGTGCGCTGCGTCCGCTAGCGGCGTGTGTGCGTGATTAGGAGACGTCAGACGCTGCTAATGTCCGGCCAACATAACGTCCAGACACAAAAAGGGTTTTATTGATGATCCGTACAAAATCACGGACGAAAATGCGCGTCGTATGACCACTATCGCGTATTCCGTGAAAAAATACGTCCATTCGTTCGAACGCACTTTTTCACGGACGACGCAAAAAATGCCTTTGTCTGACCCTAGCCTAAATGGCGTCTGTTGCCGCCTGCGTGGTGTGGGGCACATCGGTGCACACATACTTTGCGTGTTGGTCTATTGATTCACAAATCAATGCTGCAACGGACGTTAAACTGTGCGGCGACACGGATGTGATGACTGCGTTCGTCTGACGCCAGCCTAAGGCCCCCGGCACACGAGCGTATTTACGGCTCATGTGCGCCCGCACTTCCCTGCGTCCGTGCGTTTTTGACGGGGAAAGCCCTCCACCGGACGTGAAAAAGCTAAACGGACGCTGACAGGATACAAAGCGCGATTCTCCATAGAGGGATGGCGCTTTGTACGCTGAGCGCAGAGAGTGGAAGGAACGTTCACTTTCACGGACGTTCCTTCCTCTGCTCGTGTGCCGCCAGCCTAACTAGGAACACTTGTAACATGTGTCATGATCGGCCACGTTTTCCTCGATTTGTAGGACTAATGCTGATGGGCAGTGCATGAAAAATGCCGCCCCGCAGCATGTATAATCCATACACTGCAGGTAAGGAATACCAGGTAACCTGCCTCGATTTCCTTCCTGCAGCATATGAATTATACATGTTGCAGGGCAGCACTTTTCCTTGTGCTCCACCTCTGCATGAAACCGTAATATGTGTCCAGGAAAACATGGCCGACCTGTCAACCCTAGTTAAGGCTCGCTCCTAGTATTGGATCAGCAGCAGCACCGGGACATACTGAAAGCGAGAGAAATCTCAATGTATCTTTACTTTATAAATAAATACATTTAAAGGGACAGTACGGTGCAGGTAATGTTACGCTCTGTAAGCTCTCGAGCAGCGTCCTTTCTCTTACTGTTCTGTGTCTTTATCTTGTATGGATATTTGTTATTCTGCCTCGCCCATTGTACAGCGCTACGGAATTTGTTAGCGCCTTATAGTTTTAACTCTAGTGCCATTTCACGGCCGCCGTCGTTTCGCGGATCCAGGGACTCGCCCGACTAAGCACCTTGTCTGCCTGTAACCAAAAGCAGAAATTCCTCTCACCTGGGGCCTCGCCCTCCCAGCATTCCTGCCCGGTGAATAGGAGGCTGCCCCGGGGCGACCAATGAGCATGGCGTGAAGACAGAAACCAACTGGGTTTCGCCATTCAAACCAGTTGACTGTTGGAGGGGGGGGGATAAAAAAACCAATCTGCGATGGATGTTACGCATCATGTACGGACCGTCAGACACGATGACTTTATGGCTCACACACTGTAACATGATCACAATTCCTTTTTTTTTTAAATCACTAACCAAACAAGAAAAATCTGAAGAGCGTAAAACGCAACCTAGAAAAGTCAAAACGCAAGAGCAATTCACATGATCAGGGATGAATCCCAGAGGAATGGCGGCCGTCAGCACCTGATCTCCCTCCTGCAGCGTATGAATCCTATAAAATCCACGGCAGCAGAGTTCATGCGCTGCTCATTAACATGGAGAAAACACAGCGGGTGGATCTGCTGCCTGTGGGTTAGGCTGGGGTCAGACGTACGCATTTTTAACGTGCGTTTAGGCGCATTTAATCACGGCCGCACTAGCAGCAAATGACGCGCAATGACGGCCAATATACGAAGTACGGCCGCACGAAAGTCCGGCCGCGCAACGCAAGTGGAAAATGAAGGCATTTTTTCGAGAACGCTGAACTTCTAGTACTGACGTACAGAGTGCGCTGCGGCCGCATAGCGGCGTGTGTGCGTGATTAGGAGACGTCAGACCCTGCTAATGTCCGGCCAACATAACGTCCAGATGCAAAAAGTGTTTTATTGATGATCCGTAAAAAAATCACGCACGAAAATGCGCGTTGTCTGACCGTTTTTGCGCATTCCATGAAAAAAATACGTCAATGTGTTTGGACGCACTTTTTGACTGTCGCTGCGAATAATGCGTTCGTTTGACCCTAGCGGAGAAAAGGGACAGAATTCTAACAGTGCAACAAACCAGATGCAACGTTCTTTCGGTTTCCATGGAGACTGCACCTAAATGTATAAAGCTATGAAGGACATTAAATAGCGAATCCAGGGAAATCGCAGCCGTCCATAACCCAGGGGGAAAAAAATATATACGTTTGGTGACTTTTTTCCTTCTCTTCAATTCGACGATCCCATTTCGGCGACCCTGCGGTGTATTAAGCAAGCACCACAGGGCCGTCGTAGTGCAGGGCAAAGCTGCCGAAAACTCCCCGCAAAACCCGGCGCACATGAAACCTGCAAAATCATCTGGATTAACCCGCCGAACACACCGGAGAAACCCGAGCAGCCGCCGATCACAGCGCAGAGCAGCCGCCGGAAAAAGCCGACACCGCAGACGAATAGAGTGAAGAAAAAAAAAGTGAAACGCTGTTTGCAAAGAAACTACTGAGCGAAAATGTCTGAAATTTACATATAAAATCCAATGAATGAGAATAAAAAGGGCTGTTACAGAAAAAAAACACGATTTAGGCTAGGGTCAGACTAACGCATTTTTCACGTTGTCCGTGAAAAAGTGCGTTCGAACGAATGGACGTATTTTTTCACGGAATACGCAATAGCGGTCATACGATGCGCAGTTTCATCCGTGATTTTGTACGGATCATCAATAAAACCCTTTTTGTGCATCTGAACGTTATGTTGGCCGGACATTAGCAGCGTCTGACGTCTCTTAATCACGCACACACGCCGCTAGCGGACGCAGCGCACTCTGTACGTCAGTACTAGTGGTTTCACGTTCTCGAAAAAATGCGTTTGTTTGCCGCTTGCGTTGCGCGGCCGCACTTTTGTGCGACCGTACTTCGTATATTGGCCGTCATTGCCCGGCATCTGCTGCTAGCACGGCCGTGATTATGTGCGCCTGCACGCGCGTTCGCACTGCCTCAGTCTGACCCTAGCCTTAATAAAAAATATTCGGAAAAAATACAGAAAAACGGCTAAAAAAAATCTAAAAATAAAAGAAACTTTTTGCTGCAGAATAAAATAATAAACGGTTTATTAGATATTGAATTAAAAGGGAATATTTTTAACATTGAAACCTATGGGATTCTCCTGAATAAACCTGCCGAATTAAACCACCGAATGGCAGGGCATTTCGGGAACCTTTCACTGCTGGTTTGTGTTCTCTGAATAGCCGAAGCATTGCTTCCTCTATGGGGATTCACTGCCCTTGAACAGGCACCGTAAGTGCAGGCAATTCGCCAGGATTTGGCGAACTGCCTGCTCTGAATGGCCAGGAAAGGTAACCGAATGCTGATTTTCACTGTTCGGTTCCCTGTCGCCAGCCATTCGGATCTCTTTGAATAACCCTGATAGAGGCTTTCTGTAGAATTTTCCAGGTGATGGTCGAAGGAAAATTATATTTATATTGAGTTAAAATTGCTTAATAAGCGAAAAAAAAAAAATTAATAAAATCGAATTCATTTTATGCAGAATTTCAAACTTGCTGAAGAAGGCAAAACGCCCGTCCCATGTGGTAACAAAGTGCAAAACTATAAAGTGATCAGGATGAGCCTTTACGAATGTTGCTTCTTCATAACCCGGTGACGATTATTATTCTGTAACTTGGGAGATCGTTCGTTTAGCAGGAAGTATTTTATTTATAAATTGAACATGTAAACACATTAGTCTTACACAAACATTCTCCTTTAGTTTTACTGCTGTGGAACGCAGGGACATGTCTGGAAAGAAAGAAAGGAAGGGGGAGAATAAAAGGGAAAGAAAGGAAGGGGAAGAATAAAAGGGAAAGAAAGGAAGGGGAAGAATAAAAGGGAAAGAAAGGAAGGGGGAGAATAAAAGGAAAGAAAGGAAGGGAAGAATAAAAGGGAAAGAAAGGAAGGGGAAGAATAAAAGGAAAGAAAGGAAGGGGGAGAATAAAGGGGAAAGAAAGGAAGGGGCAGTATAAAAGGGAAAGAAAGGAAGGGGAATAATAAAAGGGAAAGAAAGGAAGGAAGAATAAAGGGGAAAGAAAGGAAGGGGCAGTATAAAAGGAAAGAAAGGAAGGGGAATAATAAAAGGAAAGAAAGGAAGGGAAGAATAAAAGGGGAAAGAAAGAAGGGGAAGAATAAAGGGGAAAGAAAGGAAGGGGCAGTATAAAAGGGAAAGAAAGGAAGGGGAATAATAAAAGGGAAAGAAAGGAAGGGGCAGTATAAAAGGGAAAGAAAGGAAGGGGAATAATAAAAGGGAAAGAAAGGAAGGGGAATAATAAAAGGGAAAGAAAGGAAGGGGAATAATAAAAGGGAAAGAAAGGAAGGGGAAGAATAAAAGGGAAAGAAAGGAAGGGGAGATAAAAGGGAAAGAAAGGAAGGGGCAGTATAAAAGGGAAAGAAAGGAAGGGGAGAATAAAAGGGAAAGAAAGGAAGGGGAAGAATAAAAGGGAAAGAAAGGAAGGGGAAGAATAAAAGGGAAAGAAAGGAAGGGGAAGAATAAAAGGGAAAGAAAGAAGGGGGAGAATAAAAGGGAAAGAAAGGAAGGGAAGAATAAAAGGGAAAGAAAGGAAGGGGAAGAATAAAAGGGAAAGAAGGAAGGGGAGAATAAAAGGGAAGAAAGGAAGGGGAATAATAAAAGGGGAAAGAAGGAAGGGGAATAATAAGGGAAAGAAAGGAAGGGGAAGAATAAAATGGAAAGAAAGGAAGGGGAGAATAAAAGGGAAAGAAAGGAAGGGGAGAATAAAAGGGAAAGAAAGGAAGGGGAAGAATAAAAGGAAAGAAAGGAAGGGGAGAATAAAAGGGAAAGAAAGGAAGGGGCAGTATAAAAGGGAAAGAAAGGAAGGGGAAGAATAAAAGGGAAAGAAAGGAAGGGGAAGAATAAAAGGGAAAGAAAGGAAGGGGAAGAATAAAAGGGAAAGAAAGGAAGGGGAAGAATAAAAGGGAAAGAAAGGAAGGGGAAGAATAAAAGGGAAAGAAAGGAAGGGGGAGAATAAAAGGGAAAGAAAGGAAGGGGCAGTATAAAAGGGAAAGAAAGGAAGGGGAAGAATAAAAGGGAAAGAAAGGAAGGGGAAGAATAAAAGGGAAAGAAAGGAAGGGGCAGTATAAAAGGGAAAGAAAGGAAGGGGAAGAATAAAAGGGAAAGAAAGGAAGGGGAATAATAAAAGGGAAAGAAAGGAAGGGGAAGAATAAAAGGGAAAGAAAGGAAGGGGAATAATAAAAGGGAAAGAAGGAAGGGGAGAATAAAAGGGAAAGAAAGGAAGGGGAAGAATAAAAGGGAAAGAAAGGAAGGGGAGAATAAAAGGGAAAGAAAGGAAGGGGAAGAATAAAAGGGAAAGAAAGGAAGGGGAAGAATAAAAGGGAAAGAAAGGAAGGGGGAGAATAAAAGGGAAAGAAAGGAAGGGGCAGTATAAAAGGGAAAGAAAGGAAGGGGAAGAATAAAAGGGAAAAAAGGAAGGGGAAGAATAAAAGGGAAAGAAAGGAGGGGAAGAATAAAAGGGAAAGAAAGGAAGGGAAGAATAAAAGGGAAAGAGGAAGGGGAAGAATAAAAGGGAAAGAAAGGAAGGGGAAGAATAAAAGGGAAAGAAAGGAAGGGGAAGAATAAAAGGGAAAGAAAGGAAGGGGAAGAATAAAAGGGAAAGAAAGGAAGGGGGAGAATAAAAGGGAAAGAAAGGAAGGGGCAGTATAAAAGGGAAAGAAAGGAAGGGGAAGAATAAAAGGGAAAGAAAGGAAGGGGAAGAATAAAGGGGAAAGAAAGGAAGGGGCAGTATAAAAGGGAAAGAAAGGAAGGGGAAGAATAAAAGGGAAAGAAAGGAAGGGGAATAATAAAAGGGAAAGAAAGGAAGGGGAAGAATAAAAGGGAAAGAAAGGAAGGGGAATAATAAAAGGGAAAGAAAGGAAGGGGGAGAATAAAAGGGAAAGAAAGGAAGGGGAAGAATAAAAGGGAAAGAAAGGAAGGGGGAGAATAAAAGGGAAAGAAAGGAAGGGGAAGAATAAAAGGGAAAGAAAGGAAGGGGAAGAATAAAGGGGAAAGAAAGGAAGGGGGAGAATAAAAGGGAAAGAAAGGAAGGGGAAGAATAAAAGGGAAAGAAAGGAAGGGGGAGAATAAAAGGGAAAGAAAGGAAGGGGAAGAATAAAGGGGAAAGAAAGGAAGGGGAAGAATAAAAGGGAAAGAAAGGAAGGGGAGAATAAAAGGGAAAGAAAGGAAGGGGGAGAATAAAAGGGAAAGAAAGGAAGGGGAGAATAAAAGGGAAAGAAAGGAAGGGGGAGAATTAGGCTAGGGTCAGACGAGCGCAGTGCGAACGCGCGTGCAGGCGCACTTAATCACGGCCGCACTAGCAGCAAATGCCGGGCAATGACGGCCAATATACGAAGTACGGTCGCACAAAAGTCCGGCTGCGCAACGCAAGTGGAAAACGAACGCATTTTTTCGAGAACGTTAAACTGCTAGTACTGACGTACAGAGTGCGCTGCGTCCGCTAGCGGCGTGTGTGCGTGATTTGGAGATGTCAGACACTGCTAATGTCCGGTCAACATAACGTCCAGACGCAAAAAGGGTTTTATTGATGATCCGTACAAAATCACGGATGCAAATGCGCATAGTATGACCGCTATCACGTACTCCGTGAAAAAATACGTCCATTCGTTCGAACGCACTTTTTCACAGACAACGCGAAAATGCGTTCGTCTGACCCTAGCCTAAAAGGGAAAGAAAGGAAGGGGGAGAATAAAAGGGAAAGAAAGGAAGGGGGAGAATAAAAGGGAAAGAGATTTAAACATTGATACTTTACAGCCAAAAAGGAACTGCAGGAACACTGCAAGTCTCATCATCCTCAGCCATATGCCGTATGTACACTGCCTCCTCGTCCAAATATAAATAAATAAATCAGCCTGTTTATGATCTGGGGAGGCTTCAAAAGCGTTAAAAAAAAAAATCCTCCCCTGATGGCACAGCGGGCATATTCCAAGTAGGGTTGCCAGGTCGTCCATGTTTTCCTGGACACATATTACTAGTTTCTGCAGAGGGGGAGCACAGGGGAAAGTGCTGCCCTGCTACATGTATAATTCATACGCTGCAGCAGGAAGGAAATCAAGGCAGGTCACCAGGGATTCCTTTCCCATTTCTTACCTACAACGTATGAATTATACATGTTGCAGGTCAGAACTTTTCCCTGTGCTCCCCCTCTGCATGGGATGTGTCCAGGAAAACCTGGCTGATCTGGGGGCACTAGGCTCATGCTGTGATTGAACTTAGATGGGCACCCTGGTAGTGAGTGATGATAGTTGGCAGAATGCCATGGTTGGAAGGTTCCAGAAGTCGCCTTTGAAAAGCTGAACGACGGGCACAGGAAACATTCACTTACAAAACATGCCAAAAATACAATGTGTTACGAAACGTTCTGCCAAACACTTATATAAATAGGAACTCGCCTCGTTCCGCACTTTGACCTTTTTCAAACCCAAAAAAAACCAAAACGGAAAAGTCTCCATATGTCCTGCGACCCGGATTTCGTTACCCCTGCTAACGAGTGAACCCACGGACACTGATCAGAGATCACTCCCCGCTTCATCCTGCCCTGGAACCTTCAGATTTAGAAAATTTATTTTTTATTCCATAGCGTTTTTCCAGGACTGCGCGTCTGCCCGACCGAGGAATTCCGAGAACATTCCATAGAAAGTTCACTTTGTATCCTCTTTCACGTAACACATACAGGTTTATTCAAAGAGATCCGAATGGCTGGCGAAAGGTAACGGAACAGTGAAAATCAGCGTTCGGTTACCTTTCCTGGCCATTCGGCTATTCAGAGAGCAGGCAATTCGTCAAATCCTGGCGAATTGCCTGCACATACGGTGTCTGTTCGGTGCCTGTTCGAGGGCAGTGAAATCCCCATAGAGAAGCAATGCTTCGTCTGTTCAGAGAACAAAAACCAGCAGTGAAAGGTTCCCCTAATGCCCTGCCATTCGGTGGTTTAATTCGGCAGGTTTATTCAGGCGAATCCCATAGGCTTCAATGTTAAAAATATTCCCGTTTTAATTCAATATTTAATAAACCGTTCATTATAAAATTCTGCAGTAAAGAGTCTCTTTATTTATAGATTTTTTTGTAGGATCTTTTAGGCATTTTTCTGGATTTTTTTTCTTTAATCGTTTTTTTCTGTAACAGCCCTTTTTATTATCATTCATTGGATTTTATATGTAAATTCCAGACATTTTCGTTCTGTAGCTCAGACTCCAAGTCTGGAAAGAAATGAAGGGGGAGAATAAAGAGAAAGAGATTTAAACATTGATACTTTAGAGCCAAGACCACATTGAGGCAGAGGGGGGGATACGGGGGGGGCTATCCTAATAGGAGCTTTAAAATAAAATCTATAAAAATGTTTCTAAATAATAAAAGATCTGTTACAAAATAAACCACTTTTTAATAAAGTGTTTTTTGTAAAAAAAATAAAGAAATAAATGGTCTTTTTAAATAAAACCTACTGGATTTTCCGGTTTAAACCTGTCGAATTGAAACCCTGAAAATCAGATCATTTTGCTGAGATTTCAGTGATATTCGGCGTTCTGTGAATAGACAAAGCAATAGTTTCCAATGGGACAATTTTGGTGCCGCTGAATCGCACCGGATTTCTGTCAATTCACCTGTATTTGTAGAATTGACAGTTTAGTGAATAAACAAATTGTATATATGGGAAAATTCTCCGTTCGGTGCAATGTCGGGGGTTAGTGAATAACCGCCACAAGTGTCCAGAAAAACGTGGCCGATCTGGTACCACGCGGTGCTGCCTGCTTTGATGGACACACGCCATGATGAGAAAAAAAAAAACTGGCTAGAATTGCCGGATCGTCCATGTTTTCCTGGATAAATATTACTATTTCATGCACAGAGAAAGAGCGGCCCGGCTGCAACATAATAACCAGGGGCCAAGTACAAGGCAAAAAAACAAGTGGGAACTCACAAAGATCACCCACCTCTAATTAACAATTGCCCTCTTGCATGTAACCCACTCATATATATTTACATTGATTAAGGCTAGGGTCAGACTAACGCATTTTCGCGTTGTCAGTGAAAAAGTGCGTTCGAACGAATGGACGTATTTTTTCACGGAATACGCGATAGCGGTCATACGATGTGCAGTTTCGTCCGTGATTTTGTACGGCTCATTAATAAAACACTTTGTGCGTCTGGACGTTATGTTGGCCGGACATTAGCAGCGTCTGACGTCTCCTAATCACGCACACACGCCGCTAGCGGACGCAGCGCACTCTGTACGTCCGTACTAGTGGTTTGACGTTCTAGGAAAAATGCGTTCGTTTGCTGCTTGCATTGCGCAGCCGGACGTTCGTGCGGCCGTACTTCGTATATTGGCCGTCATTGCCCGGCATTTGCTGCTAGTGCAGCCGTAATTAAGTGCGCCAGAACGCACGTTTAAAGTGCGCTAGTCTGACCCTAGCCGTATAGGCTGGGCTTTAGGAAATAAGTCATAATAAAGGATTTCTCATGTATCTAACAAAGAAACATAGGACTGACCAATGGGAAGGCTGTTCCTCCTGCAAAAATAATGGGACGGGGGGGGGACTACATTACCATTCAATCCTGCTTGGGATTTACGAAGGCCTGCGATACACATAATACACAGAGAGGACACAATACAGGGAGTCTGGGATTCACTGATGTCTGTGTTACATAATACACAGAGCGGACACAATACAGGGAGTCTGGGATTCACTGATGTCTGTGTTACATAATACACAGAGCGGACACAATACAGGGAGTCTGGGATTCACTGATGTCTGTGTTACATAATACACAGAGCGGACACAATACAGGGAGTCTGGGATTCACTGATGTCTGTGTTACATAATACACAGAGCGGACACAATACAGGGAGCCTGGGATTCACTGATGTCTGTGTTACACATAATACACAGAGCGGACACAATACAGGGAGTCTGGGATTCACGGATATGTCTATGTTATGCATAATACACAGAGAGGACACAATACAGGGAGTCTGGGATTCACGGATATGTCTATGTTATGCATAATACACAGAGCGGACACAATACAGGGAGTCTGGGATTCACGGATATGTCTATGTTATGCATAATACACAGAGCGGACACAATACAGGGAGCCTGGGATTCACTGATGTCTGTGTTACACATAATACACAGAGCGGACACAATACAGGGAGTCTGGGATTCACTGATGTCTGTGTTACACATAATACACAGAGCGGACACAATACAGAGAGTCTGGGATTCACGGATATGTCTATGTTATGCATAATACACAGAGAGGACACAATACAGGGAGTCTGGATCCTCTCAGTAATTATTTTTTTGGGAGGCTCGTTCCCTTTACACACTTTGTTCTGTGTGGTTTTAAGAGACGCTGTGCATGCGCGGTTTCCGTAAGGTGCGCTTTGTGCGGTTTCTCTACGTTTTGTGTTTGTACGTTGGAAACAATATGATGAATGAAAACATGTTGCGTGAGGGGCTGACTGTGACCGTGTGGGAATATTTGGCTTTTAGAAATCTTCTGTTATTACGGAAACCATGAGCTCACGTCCTGTTACATGTATGGACGCGTGTTGGCTGTGCTTTATAAAGGGACTTAACCCCTTCAGAGCCAGGCTGGATAAACCCCTTCCTTGGGTCACAGCCCAGAGATGTCCCTTAATGAGCCGATTTAATAAGCGTCTCGTGTTTTGTGGGTAAAACGTGATTCAAATGAGAGCATTTATTGAAAAAAGACCCAGTATTGGGTTAACCCAGAGGCTTCTCTTTGTTTCTTAATCCAAGGTTTGAACATTTCCGTGGGTCAAGCAAGAAATCCTTCAAGCCCTGGCTCCTATTTTCCTGGTCCTGGCTCCTATTTTCCTGGTCCTGGCTCCTAATTTCCTGGTCCTGGCTCCTAATTTCCTGGCTCCTATTTTCCTGGCTCCTATTTTCCTGGTCCTGGCTCCTATTTTCCTGGCTCCTATTTTCCTGGTCCTGGCTCCTATTTTCCTGGCTCCTATTTTCCTGGTCCTGGCTCGTTGCTTTTCTTACTGGCTCCTCCGCTGGATACAATTCCCTGTCATGTATTATACATTGTTACAAAGCAATTTGTAAACAGAATTATCCTTTAATAGCAAATAATGACCCCAGATCATCATGTGTCTCAATGTCCATCCAGTGGAGAGGGTCGCCAGATCGGCCATGGTTTCCTGGACACATATTATGATTTCATTCAGAGTGGGAGCAAAGGGAAAAGTGCTGCTCTGCAATATGTATAATTCATATGATGCAGAAAGGGAATAAAGTCAGGTCACCTGGGATTCCTTACCTGCAGTGTATGGATTATACATGCTGTGGGGTGTCATTTTTCATGCACTGCCCATCAGCATGAATAAATTCTATGCGTCCAGGAAAAACATGGCCGACCTGGTGACCTTACCTGTGGACGTTAAAGTAGATCGCTGGAACTTGCTCTCGTTAAGGCTAGGGTCAGACGAACGCATTTTCGCGTTGTCTGTGAAAAAGTGCGTTCGAACGAATGGACGCATTTTTTCACGGAGTACGCGATAGCGGTCATACGATGCGCATTTGCATCCGTGATTTTGTACGGATCATCAATAAAACACTTTGTGCATCTGGACGTTATGTTGGCCGGACATTAGCAGCGTCTGATGTCTCCAATTCACGCACACACGCCGCTAGCGGACGCAGCGCACTCTGTACGTCAGTACTAGTGGTTTAACGTTCTCGAAAAAATGCGTTCATTTTCCACTTGCGTTGCGCAGCCGGACTTTTGTGCGACCGTACTTCGTATATTGGCCGTCATTGCCCGTCATCTGCTGCTAGCACGGCCGTGATTAAGTGCGCCTGCACGCGCGTTCGCACTGCCTCAGTCTGACCCTAGCCTAAGTTTGCACCGGCTTGGAATCCAGCCCCAAATCCAGCTCCTCCATATATTCAGGGTGTGCGGGTGTCTTTTTAGGGGCTCCTCCATATATTCAGGGTGTGCGGGTATCTTTTTAGGGGCTCCTCCATATATTCAGGGGTGTGGGTGTCTTTTTAGGGGCTCCTCCATATATTCAGGGTGTGCGGGTGTATTTTTAGGGGGCTCCTCCATATATTCAGGGTGTGTGGGTGTCTTTTTAGGGGCTCCTCCATATATTCAGGGTGTGTGGGTGTCTTTTTAGGGGCTCCTCCATATATTCAGGGTGTGCGGGTGTCTTTTTAGGGGCTCCTCCATATATTCAGGGTGTGCGGGTGTCTTTTTAGGGGCTCCTCCATATATTCAGGGTGTGCGGGTGACTTTTTAGGGGTTCCTCCATATATTCAGGGTGTGCGGGTGTTTTTAGGGGCTCCTCTATATATTCAGGGTGTGCGGGTGTCTTTTTAGGGGCTCCTCCATATATTCAGGGTGTGCGGGTGTCCTTTTGAGAGGCTCCTCCATATAGTCAGGGTGTGCGGGTGTGTTTTTAGGGGCTCCTCCATATATTCCGGGATGTGTGGGAGCATTTTTTCCATATAATTAGTTTGTGAGAGTGTATGACAGAGCTGCACAGGAATAAAACCACAGGCAATGAGTCCACAGGGGAATATACGTAAAACAAAACCAATTCTATTTACACACATACATGCCTGTCACACAGACTCCTTCACACCATTTGTCCCTTATATTGTGACCACGGTGAGCTGCGATGATCCAGAGAAACAAAATCCAACACCGGCAGGCGAACTTACTTTAAACAATATTACCACCATTCATTTTCCATCGAGCAAACTGCGGCCGTTCTGAATTCAGCGCCTTCGATCATTGTCTGTAAGACTCAGGAACAGATTTCGGCAGTTTCATTGTGGCGATCATTGATCTCTGATAGAAACAACGTCTGACACTGCGGCACCGATTCCTTGAATGGCGAATCCACTGATCAACGAATAATCCCTTTGATCCTGCACTTTAATCGCCTCCCCGGATCGATGCATCAGGAGCATTAAGGCTGGGGTCAGACCAGCGCACTTTTAACGTGCGTTCTGGCGCACATAATTACGGCCGCACTAGCAGCAGATGACGGGCAATGACGGCCAATATACGATGTACGGCCGCATGAAAGTCCGGCCGTGCAACGCAAGTGGAATTTGAACGCATTTTTTTGAGAACGCTGAACCGCTAGTACTGACGTACTGAGTGCGCTGCGGCCGCATAGCGGCGTGTGTGCGTGATTAGGAGATGTCAGACGCTGCTAATGTCCGGCCTACATAACGTCCAGACGCAAAAAGAGTTTTATTGACGATCCGTACAAAATCACGCCCGAAAATGCGCGTCGTCTGACCGTTTTTGCGCATTCCGTGAAAAAATACGTCAATGCGTTCGGACGCACTTTTTCATGTTCGTGGGGAAAAATGATTTCGTCTGACCCTAGCCTTATTCTCCGCTCTCTGTCGGCAGATGAGCGGCTCGAGTTACCAAACCCTTACACTACCTGGTAAAATGATCCGACGCGGCGACACATGGCGTCCAAATGGTGCGCGTATTCTCATAAAGCCTCTGCTATAAAAAAAAGGTGGAAAAGCCCCCCCGTAGGGTCGGCAGACGTTTTCCTAAATTCTGTCGTAATTCTATACACGGTGTCTGAAGGACTCTGCGTGAAAAGTGCTGCACAGCGCACGTGATGTGGATTCATGCCCCGCAGCACGGAGAGCCCCAAGGAGCCAGAATCGAGGAGCGCGGACGATGGAGTCGCCAATGTGTCCTTGTAAATTTTCATTCCTTCTCCAGCCGAGGACCCGTACAATGAACGAGCGGAGATGACATTCCCTAGAAATGAGGCAGGACCCGGTAGATACAGTGCAAGGAGGGACCTGGAGACCAATGGAAGAGGACAGCCTGGCGCTCCCACCTCCTCCTCCTCCTCAGGAGAGCAAGTCCCTGGTCAGAGCGCATTTTAATCTCCAGACATGAAACAATAGGGCGGATTGCGTTCAAGAGGTGGACATGAATAAAATAGATCAGACACCCGATGGTCTGAAAGCGGCAATGTCTGGGGAAAAAAAGACCGCTCAAAGCTTTGACAGCTGCACGGGGGGGGGGGGGCAGTGACGCACAGTAATATTAGAAATAATAACAGTAACATACGAACAAAAACCCAGACACATTGTGTACCTTGTCATTGGCACAGGGTGACTTGGACATAGGAGAAGGTTGGGGAATAAGATGGCAGACCCCCCCCCCAGAAACCAAATTCTAGGTGCCCCCATATCAAAGGGGCTCGTCACGCGACGCTTCAGTACCATCATCATTAGTTACATTGTGTCGTTGAACAAAACAAACAAACAACTGTCAGGTCCAACCTCTGTTACTGCTGCTGATCCGAAAGTAAGAGGGGGGGGGAGGAGACCCCAAAAATGTCACAAAAAAAGAGGATAAAAAACTAATTAAAGAAATGAGATATGTATTAGGCTGGGGTCAGACGAGCGTGATTTCTACGGACTGTACGTCCGTGCAGTACGGACATCGTCAGTACGGATGACGCAGTAGTGGTCACACAGTCCGTTTTTTCACTGAAGTTATTTTTGACGGATGTAGGAGGGAAAAATAAATTACAATGAAAAAACATTCTGTCCGTGAAAAATGCTGGACGTATAAATGCAGTCCGTCTGACCTCGCTCCATCACTCACACACAAAGCTATGCAGACGTTGCGGACGCAGCGCACTTTGTGCGGCCGTTCTAGGGGTTGTACGTTCTTGCCTGCCTTGCGTCCGTTTGCCACGGCCGTTGTGCGTCCGCAGTTCAGTGCAGACGTACTTCATGTGTCAGGCTAGAATGGACTTACTTTCATGCTATCACGGACGTACTTTTAGGCGCAATCACGGACGTGAACACTACGCTCGTCTGACCCCAGCCTTAGTCGACGCTCGAGCAGGCTGCCCCGAGCTCAGGTTTAACTCCTCCCTGAGGTCACCGCGTTCTGCTGATCAATATCCAAAGCCAAGGCCTGGAGGAGGCTGAGGAGCTTCCACTCCATGAATGAGGCTGCCCCGGGCAGCGCAGGGTCCACGGCGGAGCTCGGCTCCTCTTCCATTATGTAATGCTTTCTGCAGAGTCGCTCAGACTTCCGGAAGCTGCGCCTCGTGGGGACGCCGGCGAATCCAAGTAGCACTAATTGGGTATTGGACGCCCTAAGTGGATGTTTATTCTATTGTGTTTGAAAACCACAGCCGAGCTGCTGTAACTATCCGGGGGATCCAGAAACACCTGATCACGGAGTGAAGTGCTCGGCGGCTACCGGAGCGATAAAGGAAAAATATACACAGGGCGTCCGTAAAGTCTCTTTACAATTTATTCCAAAGACAGAAAAGTGAAAATTGTTACAAAATGAGACGTATATATATTTAAGGTTTTTTGCCTCATTTAATACATCTCTATATGGGCGCCATTAGCTGCACGAAGCACAACAAGACGGCGCTGGATTTCTTGCCATGTTGGCTGTAGCTTCCCCTCATTAATGGTGACATCAGTGATCCTCTGCTTTAGGCTGGTGTCAGACGAACGCAGTGCGAACGCGCGTGCAGCCGCACTTTATCACGACCGTATTAGCAACAAATGACGGCCAATGCTGGCCAATATACGCAGTACGGTCGCACGAAAGTTCGGCCGCACAACGCAAGCGGCAAACAAACGCATTTTCTCGAGAACGTGAAACCGCTAGTACGGACGTACAGAGTGCGCTGTGCCCGCATAGCGGCGTGTGCGCGTGATTAGGAGACGTCAGACGCTGCTAATGTCCGGCCAACATAACGTCCAGACGCAAAAAGGGTTTTATTGATGATCCGTACAAAATCACGGACGAGAATGCGCATCGTATGACCGCTATCACGTATTCCGGGGAAAAATACGTCCATTCGTTCGAACGCACTTTTTCACGGACGACCGAAAAATGCGTCGTCTGACCCTAGCCTTAGATTAGTGACGTCCCTTTGTACCAGACACCATATCTTTAACAGTAAAGAGACACTCTATAAATGTAAAGTGGTCAGGATGTGAGGAGTGACACGCACTTTTCCCCCAACCAGGATTTTGAATTTCCTGGCTGACGGTCACTAGTGATGTCACATACAGAGCGGGCGACGTCACCCTCTGAGACCAAATCGCTGCAGCGAGCGTTTCCAGAGAGGCAGCGATGGATCAGATCTGTGCATGCGCGTGCGGCTCCGATCCATCGCTCTGTGCAGGCGCTACGGAACTCCGCGTACCGCGCAATTTGCGTTTCATACATTACACAAGTTGCATGGGATTGCGGAAAAGCTGCAGGGACGAGAGACCAAGACATTATAATAATAATAGTTCAGACGCCGTCAGCAGGATCCGGCCAATTATATAAGGGGGGAAATAAAAGGGAACTCGATTTTTAATTGTTCGTTTCAGCAGAGGCTCCGGTGGAAAGAACGGGCAGAACCGCGAAGAGCTGCAGCAGCAGTGCCCAAGCAGTGACGTTACCGTTGTCTTGCCGTACTTGATCCACCGTGAATAGCCCCAACTAGTGACTGTGAATCTTCACACTCGAATCTCGCAGAACTACGTGTCCCATGATGCTCAGCTAGTTTTTCCGAGCGTCACGAGTAAATCTAGGTTTTCCAAATATTTCTTGCCTCTCTGGAGATCACGCCTAGACGCTGAGCAGCACATGAAAGCTGCCGCCATGTAGCGCGTAGGAGTTCTGCTCTCCGGGAGGGCTATCGCTTGGCTACCTGGGCCGACCCGTGGGATTCTTCCACGAATAGGTGAAGAGATTGCATTCCTGCTGTACGAATTCTGCATTGTGCAGGGCAGCACTTTCTTGAGCTGCCTATAGATATGTAGGAGCAGTTTGGCTCCCAAAAAACAGGGTCTAGAAGCTCAAAGCCTTGGTTAAACATAAATAAAATGACAGGTGTACAACACACACTTTTCCTATGATGTCTGTGATGTCCCATGCATGAAAAGTGCTGCCCAGGAGTAGGAAAGAAAGAAATTATTCGGTCGAGGCAGAATCCCAGGTGAATGTTTGTATATGATAGGAGCCGGCGGCCTCAGCTCTCCAGATATTTTTGAAACTACATCTCCCATGAGGCTTAGCTAACCTAACGAGTGGCTGAGCATCATGGGAGATGTAGTTGCAGAATTTCTGGGGGGGGGCAATGCTGCTGATCCCTGGGATGACTTGGCACAAAAATAAGCAGATATACATAATTTTATTAAGAACATATGGGGGATCACGCTGCCCCTGTATGGACTGTAACAGGGATAGCGAAACTTGATACAACAGATGTTTTTAAACTACACGTCCCATGATGCTCTGACAGCTTTAAGGCTGGCTAGGCATCATGGAACATGTAGTTCCAAAACATCTGGAGTGCCATGTTTCCCCGTCACCGGACTTTAAGGTCCAAACAGATCATAAACACCGCTCCTCAGCTTTTACATGACCCGCTGCATCACTGCGAAGTACAAGATCTGTGTGTGTGCCGATTGCCAGGGCATGAAAAGTGCTGCCCCAAGTATGTAAAACGCGTTCACTGCAGCAGGGAAACAACGCATTGACCAAGGAGGATCCAGGGGATCTCACCTTCAGGGGATCATGCATGTTTCACAGCTGCAAAGACGAGGATGCCACTTTTCTTGTGCTGCCCACTGGCATGCAGAGTTTTAAAGGTGCAGGAAAACGAAAATTTACCTGGCAGCGCTGAGTGTCCACACCTTTAAAGAAGGTGTAACCGCAAAGCTTCATTTCCTGCTCTGCACAGGTGCCCAGGGAGGGGGGCATGTAGGAAACAAACCTGGGGGAGACCTATACTGTATATATATATATAATATATGTCACATACATACAGCTATATATTCTAACACACACCTTGTAAAGCAGTCACCTTTCACCCTGTTTTTTGTTAACCTGCAACAAGCTTGAACTTGTAGCAAATAACCCCCCCCCCCCCCCTCCAAGGTGTGTTCTTGGTAAGAAAATGCATTTTACATGATTCACACAGATGTTCAAGCAGGGAATACTGCCAAGCTCTCTCCTGCCAGGCATTGCCCTCACTGCGAGGTCACAGTATAACCCACAAGATCCGGCAATTAGTGAGTTAATGACTGCCAGATATTTTACTATGAGACAGGAAAAAGTAGCTCAATGTGACATTGACACAATGTATCCATGAGCTTCATTCACTGTTTATTCTTCATTTAGTTATTTGTCAACAATCCGCGTTAAAATGTAAAACCAACCAGAGTGCCTTGTTTAAGAGAGCAGCACACTGCATCTAGAACCCCTGGGCTGAAGAGCTTGCGCTCTAGACAGCAGCACACTGCATCTAAAACCCCTGGGCTGAAGAGCTTGCGCTCTAGACAGCAGCACACTGCATCTAAAACCCCTGGGCTGAAGAGCTTGCGCTCTAGACAGCAGCACACTGCATCTAAAACCCCTGGGCTGAAGAGCTTGCGCTCTAGACAGAAAAGGTTTCTTGTAATCCTTCTATCACTTACCTGAGCTGTTTTATTCTGCTTGTCCTGTTTGCACAGCTCCTGCAGTGGAATGTGTGGTGTGACTGGGTGGAGTGAGGGTCTGCTGTGCCCCCCCACCTTCCTCTCCCACAGAGGGGGGCAGTTGTTCTTCTGGTCTGACCAGGTTGGAGCTCCTGCAGGAGGTGGGTAGGAGCTTCAGTCTGTGAACAGTGAAGTATGTGGCTGTGAGAAGAAGCAGAGGGGAGGTGACTCTGGGTTCCACCCTCATCCACAGGCAGTTTTATATTGCACAATCTAGCAGGAGAATTTACAATATCAGAAATCTGTCCCTTTTACCTTCCCCACCCCTCCTGCTCAGCTCAGGCTCCTGTCCCTCCCCATGCCTCCTGCTCAGCTCAGGCTCCTGTCCCTCCCCATGCCTCCTGCTCAGCTCAGGCTCCTGTCCTTCCCCACCCCTCCTGCTCAGCTCAGGCTCCTGTCCCTCCCCATGCCTCCTGCTCAGCTCAGGCTCCTGTCCCTCCCCACCCCTCCTGCTCAGCTCAGGCTCCTGTCCTTCCCCACCCCTCCTGCTCAGCTCAGGTCCTGTCCTCCCCACCCCTCCTGCTCAGCTCAGGCTCCTGTCCCTCCCCACCCCTCCTGCTCAGCTCAGGCTCCTGTCCCTCCCCACCTCCTCCTGCTCAGCTCAGGCTCCTGTCCCTCCCCACCCCTCCTGCTCAGCTCAGGCTCCTGTCCTTCCCCACCCCTCCTGCTCAGCTCAGGCCTCCTGTCCTCCCCACCCCTCCTGCTCAGCTCAGGCTCCTGTCCCTCCCCACCCCTCCTGCTCAGCTCAGGCTCTGTCCCTCCCCATGCCTCCTGCTCAGCTCAGCTCAGGCTCCTGTCCTCCTGCTCAGCTCAGGCTCCTGCCCCTCCCCACCCCTCCTGCTCAGCTCAGGCTCCTGTCCCTCCTGCTCAGCTCAGGCTCCTGTCCTTCCCCACCCCTCCTGCTCAGCTCAGGCTCCTGTCCCTCCCCATGCCTCCTGCTCAGCTCAGGCTCCTGTCCCTCTCCACCCCTCCTGCTCAGCTCAGGCTCCTGTCCCTCCTGCTCAGCTCAGGCTCCTGTCCCTCCCCATGCCTCCTGCTCAGCTCAGGCTCCTGTCCCTCCTGCTCAGCTCAGGCTCCTGTCCCTCCCCATGCCTCCTGCTCAGCTCAGGCTCCTGTCCTTCCCCATGCCTCCTGCTCAGCTCAGGCTCCTGTCCCTCCCCATGCTCCTGCTCAGCTCAGGCTCCTGTCCCTCCTGCTCAGCTCAGGCTCCTGTCCCTCCCCATGCCTCCTGCTCAGCTCAGGCTCCTGTCCTTCCCCACCCCTCCTGCTCAGCTCAGGCTCCTGTCCCTCCCCACCCCTCCTGCTCAGCTCAGGCTCCTGTCCCTCCCCATGCCTCCTGCTCAGCTCAGGCTCCTGTCCCTCCCCATGCCTCTCCCATTCAGGGCAGGATCTGCAGCTCCCATTCTTTTTCTGGTTACATCCTCTGCCTGGTACAAAGTCTCCAGGCTGGTTACAATGTATCACTCAGCAGGTAGCACTGTGTGACAGGTCCATGGCAGCTGCCAGGGCTCAGGAAGGTGACTTGCTGGAGTCTTCTAGGTCCAAGGCCCAAACGGTCAAACCGAAGTAGGGAAAATACTTTGGTTTTAATAATTTTTGCCCAAAATTTGCAATTCTTCACCGATTCGCTGCTTAGTAAATAAACCCCCATGGCCGTGTCCTGTGGCTCAGACAGTGTGTCATAAAACATACAGTGACGCAGCAAGAGCCGGGAATTTACAGCGAGGGACCAGACAGAATTATAAAAATATGTAAAACCTGTGCCATGGCGCTGCACAAAGGGACTTTAACTAGGAAGGGCCAGGCGAGCGAGATTAAATATATATATATATACCGTAAGGGTTATGCAATAAGAGTCGAACTTGCCACCAAATTGCACCGAACTCTGAATTTCCCCGTATGGAGCAATTTCGTGGCAATTCGTCTATTCAGAAATCTGTCAATTCGCCAAATACTGGTGAAGTACAGCGCAGTTCGCCGTGATTCGGTGACCTTCAGCAGCAGCGAAATTGTCCCATAGAGAAGTAATGGTTAATCTATTCAGAGACACCGAACTGCACCAAAATGTCAGTGAAATGCCCAGATTTTCGGTGTTTCAGTTCGACAGGTTTAAAACGGAGACTCCCATAGAATTCAATGATAAAAAATATTAGCTTTTTTAAAAAAAATTTATTCAACCGTTTTTTCTTCTTCTCATTTTTTCTTCTTCTCTTTTTATTTTTAAAGTAATTTTCTGGGGGTTTTGTCAATTTTTGGTTCCCCTCTTTTTTTACGAGTTTTTTTGATATTTTTCTTTTATTCTGTAACTTTTATTATTTGCGTGCATTTTCATTGTTTTAAATGAGTTCATTTTTTTTATTTTATTTTTTATTTATTTATTTATTTTACCAGTTCGGCGGCTGATCTGCTTATTTCAGCGGCGTGCGGCGGTCTGTTCAGTGGATCGTCGGCTATTTTGGGCGGTCAGTTCGGCTGTCTTTGGCGGGCTTTGGTGTTCTGTTCAGCGGTGTTCGGCGGATCCCATTCGGCGCTCTTCGGAGACCCTTCGGTGAATAGTGAATTCACTGCAGGGTCGACGAACTTAAAACAGCCAAAGTGCGCCAAACACGAGAGGGCACCGAGAAATTTCGGCGCTCTATGAATTGTATCTGTAATATATATATTATTTGTGTTTTTTTTTTTTATTATTTTAATTATTTTGTCCAGAATTTTCAATATAAATATTTCCGGTGATAAAACTCTTGACATTTCCAGGGGACTTTTTATTTATTTATTTTAGGCCAAGCAGTGTGTGTCAGTAACACGTTAATAGCAAAATCGAGTAATGGTGTTGTGGTTAGTGAGGGATATCAATGATTTATTGGGGCAGATTATAGGTATCGGTGGGTTCCCATCACTTATTTTTTTTAGGACTTGATCTCTGGAAGCTCCAAGAGCAGAGAATTCCCTCTGGCGGCAGTTTCACTTACTATTTAATGCAGAGGTGGAGCACAGGGAAAAGTGCTGCCCTGCAACATGTATAATTCATATGCTACAGGAAGGAAATCAAGGCGGGTCACCTGGGAATCCTTTAGGATTTAGGATTATGTATGGATTATACATGCTACGTGGTGGCATTTTCCATGCACTACCCCTCTGCATGAATAAATTATGTGTCCAGGAAAACATGGCCGACCTGGCAGCCCTAGACAGGAGAGGTATGGGCTGTAACAGGCAGAGGGAGGGAAGGTAAATGCAGTGACGACTAGTAGAAAGGAAACTGATCAATAAAATGTCTGTACATCCCTGCAGATTGCTGCCAGGTGGACAAATATTTGCCGGGTCCAAACACACCCAATCCAGCCTTATTCACCAAACTTGCGAATCGTGGGTGTAAACGGCAAAGCGAGAAAAAAAAACTCTGGGTGTTTTATGTTTACATTTCTGTTTGTTTGTTATTGAAATCTGTCATTTCCCGCTCACTGTATAAACCTCACTGTGATACAATAAAATGATCAGCAACGATTTAGGAATAAAATGTGTACACGGTGTATATATATATATTTATAAATAACAATATAACAATCTGAGGAGTGTGTTTACATTTCTGTTTGTTTGTTATTGAAATCTGTTATTTCCCGCTCACTGTATAAACCTCACTGTGATACAATAAAATGATTAGCAACGGTTTAGGAATAAAATGTGTACACGGTGTATACAGTATATATATATATTTATAAATAACAATATAACAATCTGAGAGTGTGTTTACATTTCTGTTTGTTTGTTATTGAAATCTGTCATTTCCCACTCACTGTATAAACCTCATTGCGATACAACAAAATGATCAGTAATGGCTTAGGTTTAGGTGTGTGTGATTTATAATACCACTACTCTTTAAGGGTTATTAAAGAGTGCCGAATTTGCCACTGTATTCCGTGATCTTCGGCAACAGTGAAATTGTCCCCATAGAGAAGCAATGGTTAATCTATTCACTGGACGACGAAACAGCATCGGAACGTCAGTGAAATGCGCTGATTTTCAGTGATACAGTTCGACAGGTTTAAACAAGCGAATCTCTTAGGTTTCAACGCCAAAAAATATTATTGTTTTTATTTATTCAATCGTTTATTCATTTAATTTTCAGCAAACCGTCTTTTATCTTTTGGTGAAATTTGATTTCCATTTTTTTTTGAGAGGCGTTTTGTTTTTTATTCCGTAATCGACCTTTTTTATTTATTTATTATTTTTACCTTTTTATTTCCACACGTTTTTATTGTTTTTAAACACCTTTTAAAGAATAGCAGAGTTCCCTTTTTTATTTTTTTTTTAAAAAATTCCCCTGCAATTTGGCGGTTTGTTCGGTGCTCCTCGACAGCGTTCGCCAGCTTGATTGGCTTTCGTCGGCAGTCTGTTCGTTGCTCGTTGGCAGCGTTCGGCAGGTTGACCGGCTCTGCGTCGGCAGTCTATTCGGTGCTCATTGGCAGCGTTCGCCATGTTGATTGGCTCTTCGTTGGCGGTCTGTTCGTTGCTCGTTAGCAGCATTCGGCAGGTTGACTGGCTCTGCGTTGGCGGTCTCTTCAGTGCTCGTTGGCAGCGTTCGGCAGGTTGACCGGCTCTGCGTCGGCAGTTTTTTCAGTGCTCGTTGGCAGCGTTCGCCAGGTTGATTGGCTCTTCGTCGGCAGTCTGTTTGGCGCTCGTTGGCAGCGTTCGGCAGGTTGATCAGCGGCGGTCTTAGGCAGCTCCACATTTGGTGCACTTCAGGAACCCTGCGATGAACAGAGAATTCCCTTGCAGGGTTGGCGAACTTGAACCACCGATGTGCGAACGAGAAAGCGCTAAATTTCACTCCGTGCTTTCTGAATAAACCTCTTAATAAATATTATCAATAAATCTATATGGGTGTTTGTTTACCTTTTTGTTATTTAAATCTGTCATTTCAAGCTCATCGTTTAAACTGCAATAAAACAAAATGCCATAAAAAAAATACAAAAAGGTCTTTTAAAAAATAAAATGGGGGTTTTTGCACGAAATAAAAACAATAAATGGTTTAAAAAAAGATATACCCTTTTTTATTACATTGAAACCTATGGGATTCACCTATTTAAAATCTGTTGAATTGAAACACCAAAAATCAGGAAGTTTTGCTGGAATTTCGGTGCAATTCACCATTCTGTCAGTTGAAGACACGATTGTCTTCTATGGGATAATTTTGATGCAGCTGAATTCCGGTGAATCGCAACATACTTCGCTGTCAGTTCTCCTGTATTTGGTGAATTGACAGCTTAAGGCTGGGGTCAGACGAGCGTAGTGTTCACGTCCGTGATTGCGCCTAAGGCTAGGGTCAGACGAAAGCATTTTTCCCCGCGAACGTGAAAAAGTGTGTCCGAACTCATTGACGTATTTTTTCACGGAATGCGCAAAAACGGTCAGACGACGCGCATTTTCGGGCGTGATTTTGTACGGATCGTCATTAAAACTCTTTTTGCGTCTGGACGTTATGTAGGCTGGACATTAGCAGCGTCTGACATCTCCTAATCACGCACACACGCCGCTATGCCGCAGCTGCGCACTCAGTACGTCAGTACTAGCGGTTCAGCGTTCTCAAAAAAATGCGTTCAAATTCCACTTGCGTTGCACGGCCGCACTTTTGTGCGGCCGTACATCGTATATTGGCCGTCATTGCCCGTCATCTGCTGCTAGTGCGGCCGTAATTATGTGCGCCAGAACGCACGTTAAAAGTGCGCTGGTCTGACCCCAGCCTAAAAGTACGTCCGTGATAGCATGACAGAAAGCCCATCGGAGCCCGTTACACGAAGTACGTCCGCACTGAACTGCGGACGCACAACGGCCGCGGCCCACGGACTCAAGGCAGGCAAGAACGTACAACTCCTAGAACGGCCGCACAAAGTGCGCTGCGTCCGCAACGTCCGCATAGCTTTGTGTGTGAGTGATGGAACGTGGTCAGACGGGCTGCATTTATATGGAAAAAGGGGGGGGTGCGGCGCTTCCCAGTGTAGAAAAGGTAACAGAATTAATTACCCAATAAAACATATCGTAGGACTTCAATTGATGGGGTAATGAAGACCTCAAAAGAAGAAAATAACAATAGTGCAAGATTGTTTAAATAACAACAAATTAGGAGATATGGCAGTTCTCACTCACACTTGAAAGAGCCTCGCCCGGCTCTGGCAATATTCGCCCGTGGGTAGAATTCAAATGGGCCCTCCCACTGGCCACTTCAATAGATGTGGGTATCCAGAGAGTATAGATAGATGTTAATTCTCAACACATAGGAGAAGGAGAGAATGGTAATAACATCGGGTGATACCGGAAATACTTGCAGAAATTGATTTTATAATATGTCAGACCACTCACGTGTTCAGGAGCCGTCAGGGCTCAAGTGGAGGTGCCCAAAGGTTGTTTTAAGTGGGCACAAACCTTAATAAAAGCCCCAATGGATCCGTGCAGCAGTACACAATGGAAGCCAAGTAGTGGAAGAAAACAAAAATAGAAAAAATAAAAAATTGAAGTAAAAATGAATTGGGATAAGTAAAATTGAAAAGTAAAAAATTGTTTTAATAGAATAAAAGTTGGCTGTACGCGTTTCGCCTAAGTCTGTATAGACTATACGGCTTCCTCAGCAGCAACAATAGAAGAAACAAAAAACCTTTATATGCATTTATACGTCCAGCATTTATACGTCCAGCATTTATACGTCCAGCATTTTTCACGGACAAAATGGTTTTGCTTTTTAATTTATTTTCCCTCCTACATCCGTCAAAATATACGTCATTGATAAACGGACTGTGTGGCCACTACTGCGTCTTCCGTACTGACGTACATCCGTAGAAATCACGCTCGTCTGACCCTAGCCTAAGTGAATACGTGAATTGCCCCAAAATTGCACCAAACGGTGACATTCACTGGTGCAATTCGGAGGTTAGTTACAAGCACAAATAAAGCACCAACAGATTCCTTAGTGCTGTACAATGGGAGAAACAGAATAACAAATACACGTTGCACACACGGAATAGAAGGGATGACCCTGAATAACCCCTAAGGCTAGGGTCAGACGAAAGCATTTTTCCCCGTGAACGTGAAAAAGTGCGTCCGAACGCATTGACGTATTTTTTCACGGAATGCACAAAAACGGTCATACGACGCGCATTTTCGGGCGTGATTTTGTACGGATCGTCAATAAAACTCTTTTTTGCGTCTGGACGTTATATAGGCTGGACATTAGCAGCGTCTGACATCTCCTAATCACGCACACATGCCGCTATGCCGCAGCTGCGCACTCAGTACGTCAGTACGTCAGTGCAGTACTGGAGACCGTATCTCCAGAAGGATATAGACATCTTAGAGAGAGTTCAGAGAAGGGCTACTAAAATGGTGTACGGCTTGAAGGAGAAAAGTTACCAGGAAAGGCTTAATGATCTTAACATGTACAGCTTGGAAAAAAGACGAGACAGAGGAGATATGATAGAAACATTTAAATACGTAAAGGGAATCCACAAGGTAGAGGAAGGGAGTATATTTAAAAGGAAAGAAAGTAGCAAAACAAGAGGACATAGTCTTAGATTAGAGGGGCAAAGATTTAAAAGTAACATCAGAAAGCATTATTTTACTGAGCGGGTGGTGGATACATGGAACAGTCTTCCAGTAGAAGTGGTTGAGGCCAAAACAGTAATTGAATTTAAGCAGGCATGGGATAGGTATAAGGCTATCCTAAACAAAAGGTAAATCCAGGTAAAGTATCCATGTAATTGGGCGACTAGATGGGCCGAAAGGTTCTTATCTGCCGACATTTTTCTATGTTTCTACTAGCGGTTCAGCGTTCTCAAAAAAATGCGTTCAAATTCCACTTGCGTTGCACGGCCGGACTTTTGTGCGGCCGTACTTTGTATATTGGCCGTCATTGCCCGTCATCTGCTGCTAGTGCGGCCGTAATTCTGTGCGCCAGAACGCACGTTAAAAGTGCGCTGGTCTGACCCCAGCCTTAGAATGTTCCTTTAATTAAGAACGTCCGGAATGTACATTATTCCTATAAAGTCCCAATGGATCCAGTCAATGTCCGGGATAAATCCTGCTTCCAGGGCGTCCTATAAGGCTGGGGTCAGACGAGCGTAGTGTTCACGTCCGTGATTGCGCCTAAAAGTACGTCCGTGATAGCATGAAAGAAAGTCCATTGGAGCCTGACACATGAAGTACGTCCGCACTGAACTGCGGACGCACAACGGCCGCGGCAAACGGACGCAGGTTAGGCAAGAACGTAATACTGCTAGAACGGACGTGCGGAGTGCGCTGCGTCCGCAACGTCTGCATAGCTTTGTGTGTGAGTGATGGAGCATGGTCAGACGGACTGCATTTATACGTCCAGCATTTTTGACGGACAGAATGTTCTTTCATTGTAATTTATTTTTCCCTCCTACATCCGTCAAAAAATAACTTCAGTGAAAAAACGGACTGTGTGACCACTACTGCGTCATCCGTACTGACGATGTCCGTACTGCACGGACGTACAGCCCGTAGAAATCACGCTCGTCTGACCCCAGCCTAAATCCCCTCAATACGAGTCTGGGGGAATAAGTGAAACATTCCAGTGTTTACTAACCCTGAGGAATGATTAAGAGGTGATCATATTGATGGAAGATAATGGTGAGTATTTACCACCTGAGGCACAGGGGACCCAGCCCTCCATACAAATGCTAATGCATTATCTGATCTTCTGGAGGTGTCCTGGAGGTCCATCTGCTTCGCCTTTCTTGGGTGCGCCGTGCTGACGGCTACCATAGCACCCCCCCCCCCTCCCCTGGAAAAAAGTGCAAAAATTGGAGGGAAACTTTTTAAATGTGTCTTTTTGTGGAAAATAAAATATTTTACAATTTGTTTTTTAAAATTAACATTTTCTTTTACAGAAAAAGGTTTACCATGGGAAGGGGGGGGGGCATTTGCCCTATAAAAAGAAAATAAAAAAAATTGGAATTTTTTTTGTGTGTTAGAGCCAGGGGCCCCTCTGTGGTGGACACCTGCAGGAAGATGCCTACTTTGCCTAATTGTAAATTGGGCTCTCTCTGCCAAACCACTTGGCCCTGGGGCACCCTGGGCTTCCTCGGCCTCTTGTTACTCTGCGGAGACATGGGAGAGAGCCAGTAATGTCACTTTTATGGTGGGTGCGCTGCCCCGCACTTTTTTATATTTATTTTTTAATCCTACTCCTCCTGCGAAAGGTTCTTCCTCATCAAAGACATTTACCGGCCGCCATATTGTTGTTTTAGTGGATCCCCCCCCTGGAAGAATGTGTCCCCTACTTTGAACGTTATCCCCCCCCCACCAAAAATTGCAAAAACTGAGCAAAATACTTTTTTTAATTTGTTGGGGGGGGGGGAATAATATACATGTTTATTCAAAGAGAGGTGAAAAGCAGGAGAATGGCTGGAGAATGGAAAATTTTAGGTCAAGATATCCAAACCAGAAAAATTCTCCTATTCATCTCACTTTCCAAATCGGCTATTTTGGCCTAGAATTTTTCATTCTCCAGTCATTCTCCTGCTTTTCACCTCTCTCTGAATAGCCCTGAAATTTAAAGAAAAAAAAGTTTCTGGCTGCGCATACATCAAAAGAAAGAGCAGAATCTGGTGCCTTAAAATCAATCAAAAATGAGGCAGAATGTTAGAGCACAAATAGTAACCTACCCCTAACCCTAGTTACGGAAAATGGTGTTTCTTTTTGGCCTGGAGCAACCAAAATTCTGAGCATCAAAATTCAGCCTTTATACCACTTCATTATTATTATTTTTTTAATGCTGCTCTAATTTTGGTGATTTTTTCAATAGTATATCAAAACCTAAAAAAAAAATTAAATTTTTAAAATATTTTTGTTTTATAGAAAAAGTTGCCCGTCACAGGGGGCGTCTTTCACTGCAGAACTAAAGAATAAAAAATATTTTATTATTAATATTATTATTATTCTTTATTTATAAAGCGCCGGCAAATTCCGCAGCGCTGGAATAATAATTCCAACGCTAATAATTATTAAGAATAAATTGGGATATTTTGTTACAAATATTTTAGTTGGAGAAGTTACTCATCACAGGGGGGCCTTTCTTAACAAACAAAAAATAATGAATTCATAGAAGTTTCATCAGACCTTGTAACTGTAAGATGTTTTTTATTGGGTTTTTTTAGGTCCTGAGAAAGTATATTTATATGTGCAGTATCACACTGCACCACCAGGTGGCAGAATGTCCTGTAGAAATCATGTCAAATGATTGTTGCAATTACAAATGTTTCAACATTCTCATGTTTATGTCTTTTGTTTGTAATGTATTGGTTTGACACAAAAAAGTGGAGAAAATAAAAGCCAAACCTGACACATTCCAGGCAAAACTCCAAAAATGGACTGGACATAATTATTGGCATCCTCAATTAATATTCAATCCCATAATTAATTCGTACATATTTCTTTTCTGTATTAGGCTGGCCGTCCACTGGTTCCGTAGTCGGACGACCGACTTTTTAGTCAGACCATGGACGACGTCGGTCGTCCGACCAGGTCAGACTAGGGTCGTCCACTGCGTGCGATCTGTCGTGCGACCACAGACGATCCAAATCAAATTCAGAGGTGGAGTGCAGAGGCTGCCAAAACCAGAATGAACTGATTTTTCACGCAAAAACAAATTCATTCTGCTTTTGGAACCAGTGCAGTCCTTTTTTTTGTTACTATTATTTTTACTATGCGCTTTGTCTGTAAACCTGTCAAACTATCCCCTAAATCAGGGCATGACGCCAACACTTCAGTGCAGTACTGCGCTCTGATATCTGTTCTCTCTGCCGCCGCAGATTGCCAAAGTGCAGCGATCTGCAGCAAACTGCACCATATTTCACCATCATTTTCACAGGACAAACAGCAACAAAACTGCACCGTATGGGGAAATACAACATTCAGTGCCCTTCAGGAGGCATGTCAGTGTTTAGTGAATAAACCCCTTTGCGCAGCAGCGCCGCTAGTCCCACTGTTACACAGCTAATCTCACCATGCAAAAAGGTGTTTTGGTAAACTTGCTTCGTGCTGCCCCATTTATTTTCAATGGGAGTTCAAAAAACAGCAAAACCAATATAAATGCGTTTATTTAACTCCCCTAACGAGTTTGTCAACGTCCATCTTGCCCAGAAATCGTTCAGAACTCCCAGCCTGCAAGGTGTGATCGCCCGTCTGCTGCGGTCTTTACCGTCACCAGAAGTCGGACGTCTGCCGCAATGGACGATGTTACAGGATCGGACGTACGACGACAGACGATATCGGATGATCGCACCATAAATCTGTATATTTGTGTTTTGTTTTTAATATCTTGCATTTTATTACTTTGTATTCCTGTAACAAGTCAATGTTCTTTAACCCAGGACATACTGAAACGAGAGAAATCTCAATGTATCCGTCCTGGGAAAAAACTTTGCAAATAAATAGCGCACATGTGGAGAGATCTCAAAACAGCAGTTGGGAAGAGGAACCTTTCCAATCTGAGAGACCTGGAGCAGTTGGTGGAAGAAGAGCGATCCAGAATCCCAGTAGAGAGTTGAAAGAAACTCACGGATGGTCACAGGAAGCCATTGATTTTGGTTATTTTGTTCCGAAGGTTTCGCTACCAAATGTCGATGATTTTGTCCAGTTCTGGAGTTTTGCCTGGAATGTGTCAGATTTGGCTTTTTTTCTCCCTCCACATTTTTTGTGTCAATAAAATACAAACAAAAAGAGATAAACATGAGAATTCCGAAACATTTGTAATTGCAACAATTTTCTGGGCGAAATGGTGCATTTTTTGACAGTAACGCAAGGGTGCCAATATTTTTGGCAATGGCTATATTTATTTATAAACTATTTTACCAGGAAGGATACATTGCGATTTCTCTAGTTTTTATGTATACACACATCTAAAAACAAATATATATATATATAGACATTTATTGATTGCATCTTTCAGTTTAGTGGCCAGCTCCTATTTCTATGCTGAAGCACAGGAGTATGAATTACAGCCGCAGCCTCTGCACTTGATTCACAGGGACAACTCCCCCTGGCTGCAATGCAAACCGTGACATCCCACAATGCTTAGCGCCTGGCCGATGTGCGCTACTGCTCTGCGTCAGCCAAGTTTCCAAAATAAGTCACCTTCAAGGGAGACAGATCATTTAACATATATATATATATATATATTCCTGCTCATCTTTCCAAGTTCTGTGATTGAAACCTCTAACCCAGGGGTCAGCAGCACTGCAGCAACCTTGGCCCTCCAGATGTTTCGGGAACTACATCTCCCATGATGCTCAGCCACTCATTAGGTTGGTAAAGCCTCATGGGAAATGAAGTTCCAAAACATCTGCTCTAACCTAAAGTTGATTGAATTAAAAAAAAAAAATCAATGTATGCCAAACAAAACCTATTAAAATAAATATAAATACTAAAATAATGAAAGGAAATAAAAAAGCAAATAAATAATAATATAAAAAAAATCCATAAATAATATAAGTCTAAATAAAAAAAAAAAACACACAAACATAATAATAAAAAAAAACATAACATATGTCTAAATAAAAAAATAACAGAAAAAAAAGCCAAAAAAAAATTCAACAAAATAAAAAAAAACTAGAAATAAAACCGTTTGCAGTACTTTAATATAAAATGTGGAAGATACTGTTAAAACCATTTATATGCAGGTTAACTCAATTTTCATAGCCCCCACCAACACCACCCTGGCTGTAGCCCATGTGTCCCTCACGTCACAAACCCCCGTCCATAGAATAAGTGACGTTCTCTTCAATTTATTTATTTTTAATGCAGAATATGAAAACGATTTATTGCACATTAAGGAATAAGGATTCATTTGTACTTTGTCTTTTTTTTTTATCTTTACTGCATTTTAATTTATGAAACAATATTATTTTGGTTTGAAATTTTAGTTTTTGCTTCAAAATAGAAAAGGAGTTTTTGTGGTTTAAAATAAAGAAAAAAAAAATCATAATTCTTCCAAGAAACAGTTCAAAAAATATATATAAAATAATAATAAAATTTAAAAGCAAGCAGGCTGCAGATTCTGCTCCTCGGAAATTATCGGGTGCCGGCATTCGAAGGTCCGAGGAATGCCGGCTGCAGTCTGTAACGTTTTCCAGATTCACATTGTCACTGGTGGTGGGATTAGTAGTAGTAGGGAGTCAGGATGAACAGGCGGTCCTCTTCCTTACGAATCCAGCGCAGAAGACGTTGGATGCTGCTCACAGCATAAGCTTTGGTCACCAAGGGGCTAAAGCAGACATAGAGTACAAAGGCTTCTGTGACCTGCAGATAGGGGGCGGGAGAGAGATGTTAGCACAGGGTCCCCCCCTTGTAGCTACCGTCCATATGGACCCCTCAGAATCTGTGTCGGCCGGGACACCCCTAGCATATACTGGGTGAGAAAATTTTGTGGGGTCCCTGGCCTCGCTTTCAATGCCGCACCTCCATATAAACACCACCTTTATTCACGCACTGACCCCCCGTTAATACATAGTTACATAGTTATATAGGCTGAAAAAAGACATGCGTCCATCGGGTTCAGCCTCTCCCATAACCTACTGCTGTTGATCCAAAAGAAGCAAAAACCCAGTCTGAAATATGCAACATACTGGGAAAAAATTCCTTCTTGACCCTGAATGGCGTCAGATTTCTCCTTGGATCAAGAAGCTTTTACCCACATATTAAATATTATAACCCTTAATATTCTGTGTCTGCAGGAAGTCATCCAGTCATTTTTTAAAAGTCTGTACAGACTGACCCAACCACCTCAACAGGCAGAGAATTCCACAGCTTTATTGTTCTCACCGTAAAATAACCCTTCCTATGCTTTAAGCTAAATTTTCTTTCTTCCAGTCTAAATGGATGACCCCGTGTCCTGTGTATAGACCTGTTAATGAATAGGTTATCAGACAATGGTTGATAATGGCCCCGTATATATTTATATAAGGTAATCTTCCTAAATAGACCCCCCAGCCCTCGAGATACACACGCATGACCCCCTCTCACTGCCAGATACACACCTCCCCCCCAGATACACACATTATTATTATTATTATTATTATTATTTATTTATAAAGCGCCAGCATATTCCGCAGCGCTGTACAATAAGCACAGTATAGACAGGGTTACAATACATTGAACAACATTTGACAAACAGTACAGGAGGAGATGAGGGCCCTATTCCCGTAGGAACTCACAGTCTCCCTCCCCCCCATACACACCTTCCCTCCCCCCCGATACACACCATACCCTCCCCCCCATACACACCATACCCTCCCCACAAGATACACACCTTCCATCCCTCCCCCCAGATGCACACCTCCCCCGATATACACCTTCCCTCCCCCCAGATACACACCTTCCCTCCCCCATACAGATACACACCTTCCCTCCCCCATACAGATACACACCTTCCCTCCCCCCGATACACACCTTCCCTCCCCCCGATACACACCTTCCCTCCCCCAATACACACCTTCCCTCCCCCCGATACACACCTTCCCTCCCCCCCATACACACCTTCCCTCCCCCGATACACACCTTCCCTCCCCCCGATACACACCTTCCCTCCCCCCGATACACACCTTCCCTCCCCCCATACACACCTTCCCTCCCCCCGATACACACCTTCCCTCCCCCCATACACACCTTCCCTCCCCCGATACACACCTTCCCTCTCCCCATACACACCTTCCCTCCCCCGATACACACCTTCCCTCCCCACCAGATACACACCATCCCTCCCCCCATACACACCTTCCCTCCCCCCCCATACACACCTTCCCTCCCCCCGATACACACCTTCCCTCCCCCATACACACCTTCCCTCCCCCGATACACACCTTCCCTCCCCCCGATACACACCTTCCTCCCCCCATACACACCTTCCCTCCCCGATACACACCTTCCCTCCCCCCGATACACACCTTCCCTCCCCCGATACACACCTTCCTCCCCCCCATACACACCTTCCCTCCCCCCGATACACACCATACCCTCCCCACCAGATACACACCTTCCCTCCCCCCATACACACCTTCCTCCCCCCATACACACCTTCCCTCCCCCCAGATACACACCTTCCCTCCCCCGATACACACCTCCCTCCCCCGATACACACCTTCCCTCCCCCCATACACACCTTCCTCCCCCCCATACACACCTTCCCTCCCCCCGATACACACCATCCCTCCCCCCAGATACACACCTTCCCTCCCCCCATACACACCTTCCCTCCCCCATACACACCTTCCCTCCCCCCATACACACCTTCCCTCCCCCCCATACACACCTTCCCTCCCCCCATACACACCTTCCCTCCCCCCCCATATACACCTTCCCTCCCCCCATACACACCTTCCCTCCCCCCCAGATACACACCTTCCCTCCCCCCCATACACACCTTCCCTCCCCCCCAGATACACACCTCCCCCCCAGATACACACCTCAACACCCCCATGTCATTGTTTAATTGGAATTGGGGGGGTTCTCAGTCTGGCAGACCTGGATTTCCACGCTGGACACTGGCTTAATGCATTTTACCCGCAGGTTCTCGGTCACTGCTCTCCATGAAAGTCATGGCTGAGCTGCGCACATATGGGGCTGCAGGGAGAGGGGCCTCGAAAGCCGGCGCCGCGCCAAGCTGCAGGGAGTCATAGGATCTGGTGGAGGTAGAGCCCCGTGCCGGGAATTTGCAAGACTGGCCCTACAACACTTAATAGCTGACACGTATTATCATACAGTGGGTGTCGTCAGTGGGCCGGGGCCCCCCTGAAGCACAAGGCCTAGGGCCTGCTTCAAGCTCACCCCACCCCACCCAAAGGGCCAGTCTGTGTGATGGACTGATGGAGGTTTATTCACTATGTTGGCGGAGAGTAGAAAATGTTAGATGAAAATAGTTGGAAAAATGTTGAACTGAGATGCTCCACCAATCTGCATCTTGGCGTGTAAACCACTAGCAGGACATTCCATTGGCCCCAGACTTACCCAGGCAATTGTGATCTCCTGGTCTCCTGCATGGTAGATGGTGGTGAGAGGGGGGGTGCTGTGAACCTTGCTGTGAAGGTACTGGTACAGAGACAGGAGCCTCTTCTTCCCTTCAAGAGTGTGATAAGGCGGCTCCGTGGCCGGGCTAAAAGGACAAAAAAAAACAAATATATTCTGTATAAATAACAAGTGTGTGTTGGGTGGAATCATGAATGATCGGTGCATGGAGTGAAAGGTTTCTGTGTTTAATCGGTCTCCGCACTCACCTGGTAAAGAGACCTGCGCTCTTTGACTTGTAAATAAAATGCCTGAGGTCTTGGATGCCAGTTTGTGAAACTTCATAGTACGGTTTCTTCAGAGCCTCTGTCAAAGGTCCCCAATGTCCACGTTTCTCCAGACGCTCCATGATCTTTTTCTTGCTGTCTGATGCTGTGAAGAAGTCCTCCCGGTCGGTGGAGATCAGCAGAAGGCAGAGCTCGGGGTCTTGGTTCAGGTAGGAAATATGAGCATGGAAGAAACCAGAAGGGTTGAATTTTGGAAAGCAAACAGGGGTCCAGGCTTCACCTTCCCTGAAGGAACTGGAAGAGCTCACTAAATTGAAAAGTAATTGTAGGTCAGAAGAGTGGAGCAGCTGGTCCTTCCTTCTGACCAAACTGACCAAGTGGTTTCCAGACATAAGAATGGAGAATACCAAGCTCTTGGCCTTGGCCAGAAGAAGGGAGGAACCTGCAGAATCTCTGACTCCGGGAGCAAGGGGAAAGCACCGGACAGATAGAAGCAGAAAACTGGGGTCGACATCTATCAGATTCAGTAAGCTGTCCGTGATCCGTTCTGAGCCAGAGAGTAAACGTCGCAAGTCGTAACTGGGTCGCTGCTGGAAAAGGTGGTGGAGCTGAGTCCCGGTCAGTAGACTGACAATCTGGTAGTAAACATAGATGAGTTCCTGAGCGATCTCATGCTCGGCCTGAAGCGTTTGTGACACAGAGACCAAAACCAAGGGGGATCGACGCAGGAAAACCACCTTATAGCCATCTGCAGAGAGAAACAGAGAAGGAATGCATGAGAGCTGGCCTTCAACAAGTCATAGAGTAGAATAACTCCGACTTGTAGACAACTAAATGCTAAGACCTTCCAGCTCACATAAAACTAAGATCTCATAAAGGAAAAGCTATTACAAGACTTCTCCTTCCATTAAAAGTCTTTAAAATTGGAGGTTTGGATTTATGAGCTCACACAGTCGACTTTATGAGATACTTTGCCCTCAAGTGACCCCCTACCCCCTTCAGAACATCAATCATAACACCACATGACTTGTCAAGGCCTAAAAATCATTTACCATCAGAGTGAAAGATGCTACAAACCCTGGCCTGACCCCACTATGTTTCTGACCGTTGTCGATGGATATAAAAAAATTAAAACCTGCGTATGGACTCCAACCACTAGCTTCATCCTATGGACCATCGTGGTCGGAGTCTTACAAATGTCTGTAATTCTTAGGAGACCTTACTATGAAAGAGACACTTCATTACTGAGAAACAGACAATGCAACTGAGAAATTGATTTTTAACGGGCATCACCTGCATGGATGGAACGGATGGCGTTCTTCTCGGTCTCAACGAAGGACACGAGGGCCATCATGACCCCTGCCATGCTTGAGAGGACCTCGTCTGACCGATAGCGTGAATACACAGGCTTCCCTGCCTCACTTAAGACAAACACGTGTTTCTGGTGCTGGTACCAGGCGTCCAGTGCCCTGAATACCTCATCCTCTCCACTCACGGAGCGGGTGGAGGACCTTTGTCCTGGTTCTGAAGTTTCTTCTCTGGGATGGTCATCTTCGTGCAGTGAGCTCACGCTTAGTTGGGTGCTCAACTTGGTAAAGTCCTGGCTGATCTGCTCCATACTGCTGGACTCCACATCTCCCTCAACCCCAGGACTTCTGGGCACAGTGACATCATCTTCTTCAGTGAGGTCCTCATAAGATCGGGCATGGACAAACATGGATTCATCCTGGCTAGCTCCTGAAGAACACAAGACATTGATGCGGGATAACGTACATGAGACAAGAAACAAATTATGGAGTTTGAGGTAAAAAAAATCTTAATTTAAAATGAACAAAAGGAGATAATATTTAATGCTTGTAGGATAAAAAAACCCTGATTGTAATGGAGTTTGAAGACCAAGTCACCTACTATGTTTCAAAGCCTCCAAGGAGGATTACTATGGCTTTTTAAAAAAAAACATTTTATAACAGAACTCTGAAAAACAATCTAGTTTTCTGAATCTTCACAGCAAAACATGGGGTCTACGTTTGACTGAGGTGGTGGGAACCAGTGATACGTTCCATGAGGAACCACCAGAAATTGCACAGTAACCGGTTTGGTTGCTCTTTATCCAAAGTGCTAATAACAAAGTGATAAGGAAAAGGAAGCAAGAGGCCGGAATAAGAAAGAGAAGACAATGTAAGAGTACAAAGAGAATGTTGACGCTCAGGGAGGAGGCAGGCGCCATTGTGAAGATGTATGTAAGTGTTGCATGGAAGTAGACAACTTGCTCTCACCTGGTTCTGTGCCTTGGGTCAACGCTGTGACTGGACTATCAGAACGTTGGGTCAGTGACGAGGTCGGGCTTCCAGTAGGCCGGGTCAGCACTGTGACCGGGTTACCGGAACGCTGGCTCAGTGCTGGGCTTTCGGAAACTTGGGTCGGCGCAGAGACTGGGCTTTCAGAACGTTGGGTCATCGACGGGCTGTCGAAATGGTAGCTCAGTGCCATCAGTTCGGTAACCGGGCTATCGGAACGATGGGTCAGTACTGCGTTTTGGGAACCTTGTGTCAGCACTGTGACTGGACTATCGGACCGTTTGATCAGCATCGGGCTTTCTGACCCTTGGCTCAGCGCCTTGACTGGACTATCAGAACGTTGGGTCATTGCTGGGCTTTTGGAACGTTGGGTCAGCGCCGTGACCGGGCTATTGGAACGTTGGGTCAGCAACGGGCTTTCGGAACGTTGGGTCAGCTCTGTGACCGGGCTATTAGAGCGTTGGGTCAGCGACGGGCTTTCTGAACGTTGGATCAGCGCCGTGACTGGGCTATTGGAACGTTGGGTCAGTGATGGGCTTTCGGAACGTTGGGCCAGATCTGTGACCAGGCTATTAGAACGTTGGGTCAGCGCCGGGCTTTTGGAACGTTGGGTCAGCACCGTGACTGGGCTATTGGAACGTTGGGTCAGTGATGGGCTTTCAGAACGTTGGGTCAGCGCCGTGACCGGGCTATTGGAACGTTGGGTCAGTGATGGGCTTTCGGAACGTTGGGTCAGCGCCGTGACCGGGCTATTGGAACGTTGGGTCAGTGATGGGCTTTCGGAACGTTGGGTCAGCGCCGTGACCGGGCTATTGGAACGTTGGGTCAGTGATGGGCTTTCGGAACGTTGGGTCAGCGCCGTGACCGGGCTATTGGAACGTTGGGTCAGTGATGGGCTTTCGGAACGTTGGGTCAGCTCCGTGACCGGGCTATCGGAACGTTGGGTCAGTGATGGGCTTTCGGAACGTTGGGTCAGCTCCGTGACCGGGCTATCGGAACGGTCACTTCCTCCAGACGGCTCGGATGACCCTGCAGTTTCTCCCTCCAACATCTTGTGCACGTCCGAAGCCATCTGGTGCCTACGGAGTGAAGCAGGCTTTGGTACTCCTGAGTCTTCCAAGCATGGTCCCCCTGCAGAACATGGGTGGAGACTTAAGACGTGCACACTGCGGGCGTTCACTCCCCCACCATGCAGGGTATTGTTTCAGCTAAACAGTGAACAGGAAAAGCAAGTTTGATCAATTTAAAGGAGGAAAAAAACCTGGCAAAACATAAAATACACAAAAATAAATAAAAGTGCATTGAAGGACTTTCCCTGCTCGGGTATTTTAGACTAAAATGTGCAAATATTAGTGGTGGTGGTCTTGGAGAAAAAAAAATAATTAAATATATCCCCCACTTCCTGCAGGTTTTCCCGGAATAGAGATAAGACGTTTAACTGGTTTCCTTCGGACTGATCCTACATTTACAAACAAACACAATAAAGCTGCAAAACCAGCTCCACCAGAGACCCAAACCCTAAATTAAAGGTCACCCAACAAAGCCCCCCACCCCTCAAAATCTGCTGTGTGAATCAGAGGGGAGGAGGGGGTTAATCTTGGAAAAAAGCTGTGAACTATATTTCCCATGATGCTCCGCCAGGCCAGATCATGCAGGATTAGGGGGAAGGAGGTGTCAGCATTACTAAGCAAAATAAATAAATAAGTAAGTAATGGGCAGAGGATGTCACTGCATGCCCTGTGCTCTCACCTTGCTGCCACACATGCCATCCAGCAGCTTGGCATTCACTGCTCCCCTCCCCCCAGCTCCAGCCTGCTTTTCCTGGATTTTTCCAGCCTCTCCAGTCACACAGAATGCTTATTTCCTGCTCCAGCATGCGAGCGATGAGGCTTGTTCTGCCTTTTAAAGGTCACTGTGGTTTCTCCCTGCACCGCAGTGCACTCTGGGGATTGTAGTTCCTGGACATTTTCCTGTCTAGCACAGTAACCAACACTCAGAGAAACAGTTTCTCTTCCCTGAAACATAATGTCACCTTGAAATGCTCCCAGCATGGGCAGCTGCAGTGTGTTATGCTACACTTTAATGTGTTACAGGATATTTATTGCGTTGTTATATTTTATTGCAGTATATTACTATATTTACTTATTTATAAAGGCCCCTATTACAATCTTCGTGCATTTTTGCGCTCGCAAAAAAACTTAAGCGCGCGCAAATTAACGCGGTATTACGATCCGAGCGCATTTTTTCAGCCTTCATGTTTTTTCGTGCGCAAATGACCGCTGCGTGCAGGAATCGGTGGGCAGACTGTTTTTTCACGGGATTCAGCCAATCAGAATTAAGAACCACCATTTGCTAGGTTTCGGTTGTTGCGCCTGTCAAAGTCAATCTGCGTATATGTGCTGCAACAAAAATAAAAAATTAAACGGTTTATTAATTTTATTGTTTGGGTATGTGTAGAATGTGTAACTGTGCTGTGCTGTATTTTTATTTTGTGCAGGTTCATTTCGTTTCGGCCAGAACGTTCAGAATGTAAGTTAACACCAGGTTTTCAAAGACGTTACGCGAAGATCGTAATACCATCCGCTCAAACGCGTTCGCCCTGACGATGGTAAGTATGGTATGCGCGCACGCACTTGCACTCGTGCTGGGTTCGCGCAGGGTCAATCGCGGTACACGCTAACGCGCATCGTTTGCGCGAACGTCGTAATACGACGTTCCGCGCAAATGTTTTTGTCCTCGCGCAAAAGCGCATTTGCGCGAAGATTGTAATAGGGACCAAAGTATTTTACCAGGAGAGATACTGAAAACGAGAGAAATTTCAATGTATGTTCACGCTAGAGGTGTGTGTGCGTGATTAGGAGACGTCAGACGCTGATAATGTCCGGCCAACATAACGTCCAGACGCAAAAAGTGTTTTATTGATGATCCGTACAAAATCACGGACGAAAATGCGCATCGTATGACCGCTATCGCGTATTCCGTGAAAAAATACATCCATTCGTTCGAACACACTTTTTCACGGACGACGCAAAAAATGCGTTCGTCTGACCCTAGCCTTATGCGTGCAAACGTCGTCCTTATAGTTTTGCGCGAAGATTGTAATACCATGCGCGCACCAGCGCCCAAACGCATTTGCGCTCACAATGTTAAGTATAGGACGCGCACAGTTCATCACACTCGCGCAAGTCCATCCGCGTTAAACGCTAACGCGCATTTTTTGCGCGAATGTCGTAATACGATTTTGCCCCTTGCGTTAATGCGTTTTTGCGCACGTGCAAAATTGTGCGCGAAGAATGTAATAGGGCCCTTTATAAATAAATAATAATAAAGTATTTTACCAGGAAGGATACATTGAGATTTCTCTCGTTTTCAAGTATGTCCTGGGTTTTATTCACTACAAAATATCTGTATGAATTTATTGTATTGTAATATTATTATATTGTATTTCAATACATTATGTTTATTTATTATGTTGTTCGTACATTATTATTATTCTTTGCTATATGTATATTCTTATTATGTTGTTTCATATTACAATATTCACAAATAGAGTATAGCAATATAGGATAACATCATAAACCTATGAACAACGTAATAATTAAATATAATATTAATAATATTACAATACAATAAATGCATGAAAATATATTGTGGTATGTAAAGCAACATAATAAACAAAAATACTATAGAATTTGAAAATACAATATGCAAAAATATAGTATAGGGTTTTTAAATTATATAATAGTTTTATTATATTTATTATGTTATAAATTTATTCTATTTATTTATAAAGCATTTTACCATTGAGATTTCTCTTGTTTTCAAGTATGTCCTGGGATATTTCTATACTATATTTTAATGTAATGTATTTTTAAACGATATGGTGCATAATATAATTGACGAGTTACGCAAAAGTGTTTTTTTTTTTAAAATTCTTTATTTAGAGAATTACAAATACAAAGAAATTCACAAAATCAAACAGAAAAATATGGCCGCGTGAGGGCGGCCAAGCAGGTTACGAGTAGTCAGACCAAAACTTGCAGTGCGACCATCAACGGGCCGAACGGAAAGTGTCACGTCCCAATGCAAAGTAAGAAGGCAAGGTAACAAAACACATACCGGAACATATCGACAAGGTCAAAAAAGGACCCGAAAGGTCGTGCGAAAACCAGGGAAAGTCCAGAAAAAAACTCGTAAACAAAAAGAAAGATGCATGGGGGGGGGGAATAATAGCGCTCAGTCCGACTTAAGTTCCGATGGGTCCAGCGAGAGGCCCGTAGCAGCCAAGTCCAACCAAAATGTCGCCGGGCCGGTGATCATTTAGGGCACATTTGGCGTGTGTCACCACCAGTGTGCCCGCGAGGCCCCAGCGATAGCGGATCCCTTTTCAACGAAGAACGGATGTCACATCTCTAAATCGCCTGTGGGCAAGTAGAGTCTGGAACGGGAGGTCATGGTATAGAGCCAGGTTAGAGCTCTCAAATTGCATGGGATCCCTCACACCAGGGGTAGACATTGTCTTCACCTCAAAAGCTACATCACGAAAAGCCACAACATTTTCGAGGTGCCCCCTTAGCAGCCGTCACAGGTCTCCGAACCAGGAACACCGATCCAAGCATGTCAGGCGTATCTGGGGGGCGAGGCGGGTAACATAGGGCGACCAGCTCCTCCGACGAGAAAGAGTCCGGAACGTTGCAACGACGTTGCCTGGTTTCCAACACCTCTACCAAGCGGGTCAGGAGCTCCACTTGAGACCTGAGCCCAAGGACCTGGTCAGACAGACGTGCTTGGTCCAGCTTCACCTCAGAGGTCATCACCTGCACCTCTGCCATCTGTGCACGCACCGCCTCAACCTCCGCTCGGGCCGCCTCCACCTCTGGTCTCCATCTCCATACCTCTCGTAGTTCCCTGAGTTTGTCCAGAATTCTGCGAAAATCGCCTTTCATAGAGGGGAGGTGATCATCCACCTCACCGGTCTGGGATGTAGCAGGATCCTCTCGTGCTCCAGTTGACCCAGGCCCATTCCTTTCTGACCTCACACCAGTCTGCCGGTCCGAAGTCACGCTACTGCTAGCAATGAGTTGGCGATCTTCAGCCGAATCTCCGTCAGAGGTCCCTAGCGGCCGTCGAAGTAGTCACAGCCGCCATCTGTGCGGCCTTCTGCTTTTTTTGCGCCCGCTTCTTCGCAGCAGCAAAGAGGGGTCGGGAGTCTGATGCCTGGGATTGCGGGGTGAGCCACGACACCCCAGAGGTACCCCCCAATAGCCGTCCTCGTCGCCAGAAGATCCATATCCTGGTGGGAGAGAGGTGGGGGCCAGCGCTCCGGCGAAAGCAGACCCACCTTTCAAAGAGTCCCGAATGTCCCGCTGTCGGGGGCCCCCCTTTTGAACACGACTGGCAGGCATAACGCAGGAGATGCAGGGCTCCAGAAGAACTCCAGCATGTCACATGTAGGCTTCCAAGATGGCCACGATCACTAGGCTCAAATCATGACACCCTGCCTCCTGTGTGAGTGACAGGTGAGGGGGAGGGGAGCTGAGACAGGCAGGTGCTTGAGGGGCTGTTTTATGGACCCACCAATTGCAAACGCGTCCTGTGGTCGAGCTTCCCATCACCAGGTGGGTTGTCTTTTACGGAGATCCACCAATCAGGGGTCGACTATGTGGCCGCGCCTTCTGTTTTGTGGGCGGTCCTGGTGACACGTTTTGTGCAGCTCATCTCAGGGGCGGCTTTATTTGCCAGAACACGCATGCGCACTGATGTCATCGCATGCCTGTAACCACACGCCCCAGTGCTTAACCCCTTCACTGCTGAGCCATTTTACCGCTGTGTGCTGAGCTCATTTTTACCGGTTTCGCTCATCATGTTTTAACGCGATTTGAAATCACATTTTATTACACGACCCCAGACATATTAGATTATGAATCTGCTGGAAAAAGAGATATATATCATTGTTATATGTATACGTCATGTCCTGCCTGAATATTCTAACAAAAAAAAATTGCAATAAAAGTTTGAGTTTTTAATAATCTACAACGTGTAAAGGGTGTCGTCCCCCCCCCCCCACATTTTATCATCCGAGCCTTTGTGGTTATATTTTCTATTAGGTGCGCTTGTTAAAAAAAAATATATATATATATATATATATATATATATATAAATGGGGACTCGTTACATTTGGGGGGGAGAAATTACTTGATTTTTAGCAAATGCCCCATTAGAAAAAAATAGTGCAGCATGGGTTCACATAATATTGCTGCATTAATAAAATAAAAAACATTTTAATTTGTTAATTTTTTTTTCTTACCAAACTTGACCATATGTTCAAAGTATCATTCGAAGGGCCATGCTCTGTCCTTTCAAACAACACCATGACCCTCTAGCTGCCACATTCGGGAGATAAGGGGGGGGTGCAAAGGAACCCCCTATCTCCACTATGGGATTTCCTTGGGAAATCCCCGGGAAGCTAGGGGTTCCCCGGCTAGCTGATGTCATGTGACGAGGTGGGACCCGGAGGCGGAGCTGCCATCTAAGACCTCAAGAATGGCGCCGGATTGCGGCCTGGTGCCTCAAGGGTTAAAGTCAGGCACCGCTTAAAAGGGTGCCTGCCGTCTCCCGCTAGGACCTCCCGATCGAAGGGAGAGGGATTGAAGGGGGGTGTGGCCTGAAAATGATATCATTTATCCCTGTGTGACCTCCCATTAATTACTAACAGAGGATGCGCCGATACCATATTTTTTTAAGACTGATTACAAGTACCGATACTTTTTAAAAGTACTCACCGATACTTTTATTTAAAGTCATGTGACCGCTTTTCAATAGGAAAAGACTTAGGAATAGGAAATTGCCCCCAGCTCATACATAGTACCCCCTGCTCACAGTACCCCGTGCTCACCCTCCCTCGCCGCCAGGCTCCTCCGGCACTCCTGCCAGGCTCCTCTTTGGGGCAGCGGCGCATTGCCAGGCTCCTTTGGTGTCTTCGAGCGGCCACCAGCAAAGAGTTGTAGCCCGGACGCTCGTTGGTAACCACTAGGGATGAGCTGTTCGGGTTCGGACGGGTTCTACCCGGATTGCGGGGCTGTCGCGAGGCGTCCCGGAGTGCGAGGCGGGAAGGGGGTGTCGTGTGGCGTCCCGGAGTGCTGGGCGGGGGTGTCGCATGGCGTCCCAGAGCGCAGGGTAGGGCGGGGTGTAGCGTGGCATCCCGGAGGGCAGGGCGGGGGTGTCGCGTGGCGTCCCGGAGGGCAGGGCAAAGCGGGGGTGTCGCGTGTCATCCCGGAGGGCAGGGCAAAAGTGGGTGTTGTGTGGTGTCCGGAGGGCAGGGCAGAGCGGGGGTGTCGCGTGGCGTCCCGGAGGGCAGGGCAAAGCGGGGGTGTCGCGTGTCATGCCGGAGGGCAGGGCAAAGTGGGGGTGTTGTGTGGTGTCCCGGAGGGCAGGGCAGAGCGGGGGTGTCGCGTGGCGTCCCAGAGGGCAGGGCGGGGGTGTCGCGTGGCATCCGGGAGCGCAGGGCAGGGCGGGGGTGTAGCGTGGCGTCCCGGAGGGCAGGGCAAGGCGGGGGTGTCGCGTGGCGTCATGGAGGGCAGGGTGGGGGTGTCGCGTGGCGTCCCGGAGCGCAGGGCAGGGGTGTTGCGTGGCGTCACGGAGCGCAGGGCAGGGGTGTTGCGTGGCGTCACGGAGCGCAGGGCAGGGGTGTCGCGTGGCGTCACGGAGCGTAGGGAAGGGCAGGGCGGGGGTGTCGCGTGGCATCCCGGAGCGTAGGGTAGGGCAGGGTGTCGCGTGGCGTCCCGGAGCGCAGGGCAGGGCGGGGGTGTCACGTGGCGCCCCGGAGCGCAGGGCAGGGCGGGGGTGTCGCGTGGCATCCTGGAGTGCAGGGCAGGGCGTCGCGTGGCGTCCGGGAGCACAGGGCAGGGCGAGCGTGTCACGTGGAGTGTGATGAGAGGTGTATGTGATGAGAGGTGTGTGTGTGTGATGAGAGGTGTGAGTGTGAGTGTGATGAGAGGTGTGTGTGAGTGTGATGAGAGGTGTGTGTGATGAGAGGTGAGTGTGATGAGAGGTGTGTGTGAGTGTGATGAGAGGTGAGTGTGATGAGAGGTGAGTGTGATGAGAGGTGTGTGTGTGATGAGAGGTGAGTGTGTTGAGAGGTGTGTGTGAGTGTGATGAGAGGTGAGTGTGTTGAGAGGTGTGTGTGTGTTGAGAGGTGTGTGTGAGTGTGAGAGAGAGTAATGAGGTGAGTGTGAGAGAGGTGTGTGTGAGTGTGATGAGAGGTGAGTGTGATGAGAGGTGTGTGTGTGAGTGTGATGAGAGGTGAGTGTGATGAGAGGTGTGTGTGTGTGATGAGAGGTGAGTGTGATGAGAGGTGTGTGAGTGTGATGAGAGGTGAGTGTGATGAGAGGTGTGTGTGTGTGTGTGTGTTGATGAGAGGTGTGTGTGATGAGAGGTGTGTGTGAGTGTGATGAGAGGTGTGTGTGAGTGTGATGAGAGGTGCGTGTATGTGTGTGTGTGTGAATAATAGGTGTGTGTGATGAGAGGTGAGTGTGATGAGAGGTGTGTGTGTGTGATGAGAGGTGTGTGTGTGATGAGAGGTGTGTGTGATGATAGGTATGTGTGATGAGAGGTGTGTGTGTGTGATGAGAGGTATGTGTGATGAGAGGTGTGTATGTGTGATGAGAGGTGTGTGTGATGAGAGGTGTGTGAGTGTGATGAGAGGTGTGTGTGTGTGATGAGAGGTGTGTGTGAGTGTGATGAGAGGTGTGTGTAAGTGTGATGAGAGGTGTGTGAGTGTGATGAGAGGTGTGTGTGAGTGTGATGAGAGGTGTGTGAGTGTGATGAGAGGTGTGTGTGAGTGTGATGAGAGGTGTGTGTGTGTGATGAGAGGTGTGTGTGTGATGAGAGGTGTGTGAGTGTGATGAGAGGTGAGTGATGAGAGGTGTGAGTGTGATGAGAGGTTTGTGTGAGTGTGATGAGAGGTGTGTGTGTGATGAGAGGTGAGTGTGATGAGAGGTGTGTGTGAGTGTGATGAGTGTGTTGAGAGGTGTGTGTGAGTGTGATGAGAGGTGAGTGATGAGAGGTGTGAGTGTGATGAGAGGTTTGTGTGAGTGTGATGAGAGGTGTGTGTGTGATGAGAGGTGTGTGTGAGTGTGATGAGAGGTGAGTGTGATGAGAGGTGTGTGTGATGAGAGGTGCGTGTATGTGTGTGTGTGTGTGATGAGAGGTGTGTGAGTGTGATGAGAGGTGTGTGTGAGTGTGATGAGAGGTGTGTGAGTGTGATGAGAGGTGTGTTGTGTGTGTGATGAGAGGTGTGTGTGAGGTGATGAGAGGTGTGTGTTGTGTATTGAGAGGTGTGTGTGTGTGTGATGAGAAGGTGTGTGTGTGTGCTTTGATGGTGTGGTGAGTGTGATGAGAGGTGTGTGTGTGTGTGATGAGAGGTGGTGGGTGTGTGTGATGAGAGGTGTGTGGGTGTGTGTGATGAGAGGTTGTGTGGTTGTGTGTGATGAGAGGTGTGTGTGATGAGAGGTGTGTTGTGTGTGTGTGATGAGAGGTGTGTGTGTGTGTGATGAGAGGTGGTGTGTGATGAGGGTGTGTGTGTTTTGTGTGGTGATGAGAGGTGTGTGTGTGATGAGAGGTGTGTGTTGATGAGAGGTGAGTGTGATGAGAGGTGTGTGGTGTGTGTGTGATTTTGAGAGGTGAGTGTGTTGAGAGGTGTGTGTGTGTGATGAGAGGTGAGTGTGATGAGAGGTGAGTGTGTGTGAATAATAGGTGTGTGTGAAGAGATAGGGGCTTCTCCAATGGAATCTTTGCAGACAGCAGAGGTGGCCGCAGCCCCTGGGGCCAGTGTTTTGCACAATATGACTGGGTGTCATAAAAACACGCTATTTGTATGTATTTTGTAACTATATATACTATGTATATACAGGATGTAATCTTGGCGCACACAGAACAGCAAATACACTAAATGACTACAGCTCCCGGCAGGCAACGCGCAGCAATCTTTTCCGGATTCTCCACACGCATCGTCAGCATCCCGTAAAGCACCGCGGGTTCTGTATCCTGCCGAGACTCTGGATCTACGCTAGTAGGCGAGGAAAGACTTCACTTCCCGGCGTGCCTCGCGGGCTGTGAGTGCTCAGGCCCTTTCCGGTCTCTCAGAGGAAGTCGCCATTCTTCTCACAGAGGGAGGAAGAAGAGAAGGAGGAGGTAAATGAGGGAACCCGCCGGGCCTAGCGAAAAGGCTTCTCTGTGAGACGGTGAGTGGGGCCCGGGTTAAGACGTTCACTGAAAAGCACCAGCTTGATGAGCGAAACGTAAAATAAGTCGAATATTCCGCCATAAATATTGGTATTTACGTCATCTATGGATGTGTACCCAGACAGTGCATGTACACCCCAACCACCAGGTACTGGCTGAAAATGTGCGCCGAAAAGGTGAAAAAACCCGCATTTCTGGGTATATTTTATATTTACATGCAGGTGTATCTGTTAAACAATATGTCCATAAATATTATTACTATTATATATCATACAGTATAAATATCCATGTAATCTGTCCATACTGTATAGATTAGCCCATATACTTATACAATCTATAGAATATACCCATAAATACATTAATATATACATGTTATATATAACCATGTAATATACAATAGTCATTTTTATATAGCACATATCAATGCTTGTGTATAAATCTATATAATCTACCCATACATAGTAGATTATATATTTTATGTATATTAGATATCTATGTCCACACTGTGTGTGAGATAGATCTATATATATATATTCCCACATGGGCACCTGCAAATATATATTTAATATACCCATAAATTATATTGCCCACATATACCCACATACATATACCCATAAATAGATATCTAATATACATCCATATAATATACTATGCCCATACTGTATATATAGCTTACATAGATACTTGCAAATATATTTAATCTACCATAATATATATATATATATTGCATACGTATAATATACACAAAACACGTATCTAATATACACATACATAAAATATACATCCATGTAAGATACTGTGTGTTTATATTCATATAAATATATATAGTATACACATTTATAACCTACACATACATAAATATGCCAATATACAGAATATACACTTGTGTACATTATTTTATATTTAAAGTATTGTAGCAGGAAGGATACATTGAGATTTCTCTCGTTTTCAAGTACGTCCTGGTTTCAAGAACATTGAAGTGTTACAGAAATACAAAGTAATAAAATGCAAGATATTAAAAACAAAACACAAATATACAGAGTAACATATCATGGGAAGGGCTAGAAGCTTGGGTTAATTAGGGTGATTTGCAAAGTGGAAGCAGCTGGAAAGTAATCTACAAATTTCAGACCAGCACTGGGTGGGACAGCAGAGTCTAGAAGCAAGCACTGTGGCAGGGGGTGATGTGAGCTTGTGGCAGGGTAATGTGTGACTTGTGGCAGGGGTTGATGTGAGCTTGTGGCAGGGGGTGATGTGAGCTTGTGGCAGGGGGTGATGTGAGCTTGTGGCAGGGGGTGATGTGAGCTTGTGGCAGGGCTGTGTGAATAAAGAGGTTGCAGAGTTAAAGTGTGGGCTGTATATGCCAGCTATTTACGACGTGGTGGGGCAGTGGGGATGCAATATGAGAGCATGGGTTTAACAAAGCAGAGCAGAAATTTTAACAAGACAAACGGCCACAATATTAATAGATGTAAGCATAAGATATGAACAGTAGGATTGAAGTCGAGATTGAGGAGTAGAATTGCAGAAGACATGTTGATCGCTGATACCTTTGCTTCTGAGTCCAGAAGCAGGCGCTGTGGCAGAGGGTGATGTGAGCTTGCGGCAGGGCTGTGTGACACACACACACACCTCACACACCTCACACACCTCACACACCTCACACACCTCACACACCTCACACACCTCACACACCTCACACACCTCACACCGTCTGAGAAAGCGGTGATTTACAGAGTATATCAGAGGCAATCTTTTCCCTCATGCACCACATTGCGAATCACAGAGTGTGTGTGTGCTGTCCCCCCCCCCCCCCCCTCCCCTCCATGCTGGGATATATCCTGTTATGTAATGCAACCTTAGAAATGATCTCTTTCTTCATTATCTCTGCAGGATCGTCTATCTCTTCCCCTTTCCACGTGCTTCTCAGGCCGTGTAGGAAAACAAAAGCCTGGAGATGTGGACAGACCCGCGGTCACCCATCCCTTCTTACAGGTGAGCCGTCCTACGCCGAGATCTGAAACAGGTGCCGCGCGTTTCACAGCTCTGCTGCTATGAGAAAATATTGCAGGGGCTGTGATAAACCAAGAGATACCAGGATTCTAAATGTGGGGCAGCTAGATAAGAGATAGATCGTATCAACATCTAAAGTAATTTATACAGCACTGATTTGGTAGATTGTCAGCTCACGTGAGCAGGGTCCTCTCCTATCATCATTTTCCATATGTCAAAATTATCTGTTATGGTTTGTGCAGCGTTGCAGAATATGTTGGCACTTTGTAATTGTGACCTGAACACGCCGTTTGATCTTGCACTTTTTGTTTGTTTTTATTTAATTCCATACATGTATTCGTTAATTAAATGGCAATAAATAGATTTTTCTTTTCTTTTCTTGCAGGGGTCGTGTAGAAGAACCTTTTGCTTCGAGATTTCTACCGGGTCTCCATCCCAGACTGCAGGGGCATCCTGAACGGGGCGTCCACCTTTCCCCTTCCACGGTGCCATGCGCGGTCCTTATGCACGGTTTCCTGGACAAGGAGTTGGTCCCTTGGCACATCAGCCTTTTGAAGGTGGTCCAGAAGGTGTCTGGAAAGAGGAAGGGGTTCCTCAGGGTGACCACAGAATGCCTGGGGGGCTGTACCATGAAGAGACGGGGGGGCTGTACCACGAAGAGACGAGCCAAGGTTTTCCGAGGAACGAAAGGTTCCCAGTGAATTTTAGGCCTCCAAACGTTCCCGATGAAGATTACAGGTCCCTCCCAGCTCCAGATATGGACTACAGAGAGCGGGTGGGAACACTCGTGGACCAAAGCAACAGGGAAATCCCCGATGTGGATTACAGGAGCACAGAAGGCCCTGGCCTGGCCTACAGAGACAGACTTCAGTCTGGGGCTGTATCCAGAGACAGGGAAGCATTGGAATACAGAGACAGGTTGGCGCTTGGCCGAGATAGAGGGGCAGCGGACTTGAAACAAAGGGACATGGAATACAGACAAAGCGAAGGGTTACCGTTAGATTTTCAGCAGAGGTTGCCAGTCATGAATGAACTCCAAGAGAGAGACACTATGGCGTTAGGACTCATGGATGCTGGGACTTCGGCCATGCTACACCGAGAGCGGCAAACGTCTGATATGTTACTCAGAGACAGAGATCCTGCTGCCATGGACCACAGGCAAAGAGAGGTAGCTGTCACAGACTACAGAGACAGAAGGGTCCCTCCTCCTTATATAGAGAGTGGGCCAGCAGGACCGGACTTCATGATGACAGATCCTGCTGCGTCTAGATACGGCGAGGCAGAGAGAGGCATGGACTATAATGAAAGAGAAGGTGGCAGATTACAGCCCTGGGGGAGAGGGACCTACGAATATGGTGAGGCTAGGAAAACCGAGCTGCCCTACGGAGATAAAGAAAGATTGCCATTGCATTACAGAGAGCAGGATGCACCGTACCTGCAGTACAAGGAGGGAGGTGCTTTGGTGATGGACTACAAAACCAAAGGTGCCGTGGACCTGGATCTTAGGGATATGAAGCAGACGGGAGAACCCTTCAAAGGGTGCCAGGCTTCCGCTGCAGGCTACAGGGAGCATAGTGTAAAAGTAGAGCATCGGACGGACAATACCGCGGAGCAAGCTGGAAAATACTACATGGCTTCAGATAAAACCTATGGAACAGGGGGTGCGGATGTAGACGGCAGGGGGAATGTAAAAAGCGCCTCTGACAACAGAGAGAAAAAGCTGCAGGGTTTGGATAACAGAGAAAACGCAGATTCAGATTATCGCGCAAAAAAGACCTGTGGAGCGGACTACTGGGAAAAAGAAATGAGCGATTCAGATTACCGCGAGAGGACGCAGGTCGACTCAGATTACCGCGATAAAGACGGCTCCGATAAAAAGGGTGCAAAACACCCGAGCAAGTCAGAAAGTAAAGCCGCAGCTAACAAGGACCTAAAGAGTGGTAAAGATCTCAAAGTAGCAGACTCTGCGGCCACAGATTATGTTAAGCAGCTTCACCCTGATCCGAAAAACCTCAAACCCCTGGCAGCGAGGGATGACAAAAACCCCATCCTGTCTTACAAACAGGCAAAGGTCCCGTCCACTAAACCAGAGTCTGTTGCTGCTGCGCAGAAATCTGCACACATTGCTTCCTCGAAAGAAGCGGGACGTCTCGAGCCCAAGCAGGAGAGTTGCCAGGGGAAACTGGACATGGACTTTCGAGACAGGCCGAACCGTAAATGTCTTTCTCTGGAAGACAAAAAGGCTCTGTCCGACCCCCTCAGAAAGAAGCCTTCCTCTGAGCTGCTGGGTTCACGTGACCAGGACATGCGAAAAGAAAGCTTTGCACAGGGATCCGACCGGGGTGCCGGCGATCAGGACTTCTGGACGTCGGGCTTTATGCAGAAGAAGGATGAAGATCTCCGAAGTGGAAAGTGTGAGTCCAGCGCGGAGCTGCTGGCGAAGAACGCTCTGCTATGTGACTTCTTGCAGTTGGCGGGACGTGAGCTGAGCCAGCATCGAGTGCAGAAATCCGACAAGGGGGCCACTGACACGCAGGGCCTGTCACCTACATCTGCAAAGGCGCAGATGGGCTCTTCCAAGGGTCACGGTCCTGCCGTGGGAGCCGTGCCAAACAAGAGGCCAGCGAGCAGCCACGCTGACATCGAGTTTTTAGGAAGACAGGACACTGACTACAGGAACATAGACTACAACGATGTCGACCTGAGACTCAAGTACAGCCAAGATAGACGCTCCGTTGATAAGCGATCGCGTGAAGACCCCCAGGCAGGGAGCAAGGTATCAGTTCTACAATTCAATGTTTGCAAACCTTTATAGATCTACGACGGGCCTGAAAAAGTTTGTATTGAACATTTAACATTGCAGGTTAAGCATAATCTTTTATACAGTAAGCCAGGCGTCCCGTGCGGCGACATATATCGCACCAACATCGTGTTATTATGTTCTGTAGTTACTGCTCATACAAATGATACAAAAAGCCGTGTTTGTCAAGACAAATCCACCTTTCACAAAATAAAACACCTAGACTTTTTTTTTTTCTACTTTAAATCTTCCTGCTTTTTTAGCGTGCGCTCTGCCATCTTAGGCTAATGTCAGACGAACGCAGTCTGAGCGCACTCTGCATAACGGTCGGACGTACTGTCGGAAGATACTGTAGACGCCACACAATCCGTTTTTTTTTTCTTGACGGACGTAGAACAAAAAGGGAAATATGGGAAATAAAATTTATATGAAAAATGCTAAATATGTAAAGGATATGAAAAGCCATTTTGTGAGTCAATTTGCTGGACATCACAAATGCACTGCGTCTGACATGTCACACAGAACGCTACGTGGCACACTGCGTGTCCGTCTAGCGGTTTTACGTTCTTGCCGAACTTGTGTCCGTTTGCGACGCACGTTGTGCATGCGCAGTGTGGTGCGCACGCACTTAGTGTGTGGGGTCTCTATTACTCATGATTCTATGTTATGACGGACGTTAAACTGTGCGGCAACACAGACTTGATCACTTCGTTTGTCTGACATTAGCCTTGGTTGCCATTTCGCGACTGCCATCAATAAACAACCAGAAAAGGGGGAGGGGGGGGTTATGCGAAAAGTTGGATATGGTTTGTATTTTTTGCTTGGATTAAGGTTAGGGTCATTTGTGGTTAGCATTAGTGTTTGTGTTAGGGACAGTTTTGCGGTTAGGATTTTTAGGGTTATACATTAGGGTCAGGGTTAGGAGTAGTATTTGCATTTAAGGTTATTCCTTATGGTTAGTATCAGATTTGTGGTTCGGGTTATTAGGGATAGTATAAGCCTTTTGGTTAGGGTTAGTATTGGTTTAGTATTAGGTTGGCTATTTTTTTTATTTTATTGGTAGTGTTTAGGTACGTAGGTAGTGTTGGTTAGGGTTCGTTGTTATGGCTTGTGTTAGTGGTTAGTATTGGGGTTAGGGTTTGTTATTATGGCTTGTATTGGGGTTAGTGGTTAGTATTGGTTAGGGTTCTTTATGGCTTGTATAGGGGTTAGTGTTTGGGTTTGTTGTTAGTAGGGATGCACCAATACCACTTTATGTCATGTGACCACTTTCCAATAAGAACAGACCTTATATAAAAATGCCCCCAGCTCACATGTATATATCCCCCCCCCCCGAGATAGATATATATATCTATATATCTCCCCAAGCTCTCATGGATATTGCCCCCCAGCTCAGACCCCAGACCAGACATGGGGCGGCTGTTCGAATGCTCTATCGGCATTCGGACAGCCGCCCCTGGAGCTCTCTGGCATACTTACCTTCCCGAGCGACGCCGACAAAGTCTTCGCGCGTGAGCTCGTTCAAGGACCCCCAGCTGCAATCACATGGGACTCCCACGTGATCGCGGCTGGGGTCCTTCAACGTGCAGAAGCGCAGAAACTTTCTTGGCGTCGCTCAGGAAGGTAAGTATGCCAGAGAGCTCCAGGGGCGGCTGTCCGAATGCCGATAGAGCATTCGAACAGCCCCTCGGATGCCGGCAAGCCGGCTCAATGCCGGCTTCCGATATCGGGGGTACTGCACGAGTACTCCTGCAGTACCCGGTATCGGCACAGATATCGATACTAGTATCGGTGCAACCCTAGTGGTTAGTGTTCGTATTGGGGTTAGGGTTCTTTATTATGGCTTGTTTTTAGGGTTAGTGTTTGGGGTCATGGTTAGTTTTAGGGTTATGTTTTTTTTTTTTGGGTTATCGTGAACCAACAGATTCTCCGTTTATAGGCAGCAGATTCTAGGTTTAGGGTTAGTAATTGGGGTTTGGGCAGCAATATGTGGTTGCTTTAGGGGTTAGAGCAGAATCTGTTGCCTAAAAATGGAGCAGAATCTGTTGTTCAGCTTAACCCCAACCCTAAATGAACCGGAGCAGCTTTTAGAAGGGCCATGGCGTGCAGTCGCCTGTGATTTAGCTGGTAGATTAAGGCGGTCGAGCACACGCTAAGGCTAGGGTCAGACGAACGCATTTTTCGCGTTGTCCGTGAAAAAGTGCGTTTGAACGAATGGACGTATTTTTTCACGGAATACGCGATAGAGGTCATACGATGCGCATTTTCGTCCGTGATTTTGTACGGATCATCAATAAAACACTTTTTGTGTCTGGACGTTATGTTGGCCGGACATTAGCAGCGTCTGACGTCTCCTAATCACACACACACACACACACACACACACACACACACCGCTATGCGGCCGCAGCGCACTCTGTACGTCAGTAGTAGCGGTTTGACGTTCTCGAAAAAATGCGTTCGTTGGCCACTTGCGTTGCACGGACGAACTTTCGTGCGGCCGTTCGTCGTATGTTCCCCCGGCATTGGAAGTCATTTGCTGCTAGCACGGCCGTAATTTCGTGCGGCTAAACGCACGTGAAAAATGCGTTAGTCTGACCCTAGCCTAAGAGTACATTCCTTTTTTTTACGTGTGCTGTGAGGATTTTAAACAAACGTTGTTTAATTGGCTTTGAGTTCCTCCTTGTTGCGTATACGGGTCCGTACGCCGGTAGCCAGGCTGTTAACTATCTTTCTTTATTTATTTTGCCCAGGATAAGGATTATCGAAGAGCTTCATTGCCTGAAGGGTCCACCAGGATTTTATGGATGGATGGTCTCCCAACTGGAGGATCCAGAGAAGAGGTATTTAAAACCCACGGCTTTGTATGCTTTAGCTCTAATGGAGTCGAGCACACACGCCTGTCATCTTACAAACAGGAATCACTAACCCCATATCTTACAGCTGGCTGTGTTGCCGAGACTATATGCAAAACCCCAGAGTAATACGATGCAGCGTGCCCAAAACCTGTCCGTTAGTCTGACGGCGTGATCGCCAAACCCTTGTTTGCGCTTGTGGCTTATCGGCTTCCTGCTGTCAGTCGCATTTTATATCCTGTGGAAAAGATTAGCGTGTGCTAATGTGTCTCCATCCATGTGCGCACACGCATCAATCAGCTTTCCATTACTCACATTAAGAAGCTGCAACCTGCGCACAGGGACTACTCACCCCGTCTGCTGCCTTCAGGCCTAATGTGTGGTTTGTGGAGCCGTGCATTGACGAACGTCCGGAGAACATGTCATTTAGTTTCAAAGTAATACTACAAGCAAACAAACCCAAACAAATGGAGCGCGCGTCTAATCGGTTACGGTTTATTTTTGTAGAAAAGCATTGCTCCTTTAAAGAGGACCAGAGGACCTTCCACATCAAGCGTATAGAAAAACTACCTACAACACGTTCTAACCTGTGGCTACCTGTAACGCGTGCACAAACCTGTGGCTACCTGTAACGCGTGCACAAACCTGTGGCTACCTGTAACGCGTGCACAAACCTGTGGCTACCTGTAACGCGTGCACAAACCTGTGGCTACCTGTAACGCGTGCACAAACCTGTGGCTACCTGTAACGCGTGCACAAACCTGTGGCTACCTGTAACGCGTGCACAAACCTGTGGCTACCTGTAACGCGTGCACAAACCTGTGGCTACCTGTAACGCGTGCACAAACCTGTGGCTACCTGTAACGCGTGCACAAACCTGTGGCTACCTGTAACGCGTGCACAAACCTGTGGCTACCTGTAACGCGCGCACAAACCCGTGGCTACCTGTAACGCGCGCACAAACCCGTGGCTACCTGTAACGCGCGCACAAACCCGTGGCTACCTGTAACGCGCGCACAAACCCGTGGCTACCTGTAACGCGCGCACAAACCCGTGGCTACCTGTAACGCGCGCACAAACCCGTGGCTACCTGTAACGCGCGCACAAACCCGTGGCTACCTGTAACGCGCGCACAAACCCGTGGCTACCTGTAACGCGCGCACAAACCCGTGGCTACCTGTAACGCGCGCACAAACCCGTGGCTACCTGTAACGCGCGCACAAACCCGTGGCTACCTGTAACGCGCGCACAAACCCGTGGCTACCTGTAACGCGCGCACAAACCCGTGGCTACCTGTAACGCGCGCACAAACCCGTGGCTACCTGTAACGCGCGCACAAACCGTGGCTACCTGTAACGCGCGCACAAACCGTGGCTACCTGTAACGCGCGCACAAACCCGTGGCTGCCTGTAACGCGCGCACAAACCCGTGGCTGCCTGTAACGCGCGCACAAACCCGTGGCTGCCTGTAACGCGCGCACAAACCCGTGGCTGCCTGTAACGCGGCGCACAAACCCGTGGCTGCCTGTAACGCGCGCACAAACCCGGCTGCCTGTAACGCGCGCACAAACCGTGGCTGCCTGTAACGCGCCACAAACCCGTGGCTACCTGTAACGCGCGCACAACCGTGGCTACCTGTAACGCGCGCACAAACCCGTGGCTACCTGTAACGCGCGCACAAACCCGTGGCTACCTGTAACGCGCGCACAAACCCGTGGCTACCTGTAACGCGCGCACAAACCCGTGGCTGCCTGTAACGCGCGCACAAACCCGTGGCTGCCTGTAACGCGCGCACAAACCCGTGGCTGCCTGTAACGCGCGCACAACCCGTGGCTGCCTGTAACGCGCGCACAAACCGTGGCTGCCTGTAACGCGCGCACAAACCCGTGGCTGCCTGTAACGCGCGCACAAACCCGTGGCTGCCTGTAACGCGCGCACAAACCCGTGGCTGCCTGTAACGCGCGCACAAACCCGTGGCTGCCTGTAACGCGCGCACAAACCCGTGGCTGCCTGTAACGCGCGCACAAACCCGTGGCTGCCTAACGCGCGCACAAACCCGTGGCTGCCTGTAACGCGCGCACAAACCCGTGGCTGCCTGTAACGCGCGCACAAACCGTGGCTGCCTGTTAACGCGCGCACAACCCGTGGCTGCCTGTAACGCGCGCACAAACCCGTGGCTACCTGTAACGCGCGCACAAACCCGTGGCCACCTGTAACGCGCTCTGTGCTTTTCATGACACCCAAGGTGCCCCTTCACACCACTTTCACTGTATGCTCGTAATGTGTTGCCTGTGCTTTTCATGGCAGCCAAGGGCAGGAATTAACCCCTGAGTGCCCAAGGTGCCCCCTCACGCCACACTCACTGTACATTTGTAATATATGAATGCCCCTAATATGTTGCCCATGGCTGACATATCACCCCTTGTTAGCCCCGTTGAGGAATTGATGCTGTGTATGAATGTGGTGCTGTGTAACATGCTCTCGTCTCTCCTTACAGCTGGCGGACTCTGGTTTTTCCAGTGATCTTTACGGTCGACACTCATTTTAACATAATTTACCAGGAACAATGTCAAAACTAACCTTTCAGTTTCTCTTGTTCTGTTTTTTTACCCAGATCCTTTGTTGCGTTAACGCTTTTCGTTCTTGAGTGGTTTATAACACGCGACCCGTAGTCTGCTCATTAGCGATGCTTCAGACACACATGGGCAGCGCTTGGCGTGACGCTTCAAGTGTTAGATTAGTGATGGCAGCCCTTGGCACCCCAGAAATGTATGAACTGCATGTCCAATGATGCTCAGCCGGCTTTCAAAGTGACTAAGCATCATTGGACATGCAGTTCACAAACTCATGGGGTGCCGAGGTTCGCAGTCTCTGTAATGGAGGGAATATCACCCTTGGGCGTCATTAAAGCAGAACATAAATAGTTCTGGCAAAGGTAGCATTAAATAAGGAACCCCAGGAGCCGGGCAAGGTTTCATCATGTGTAGATTTGGGTATAATCATACGTTTTGGAGCCAGTGGCTGCCTGGGTCTGTCACGTCCTACTTGGATTTATAGTGCAGCTTTCCCACACGCCCTAGGGTGTTAAGAGAGATGTGTGGTTTATCGAGTGATCACTAAATTACACGTGGAATTAAAAAGAATTCTAAGGAATGTCTTATAGAGGACAATGTAATACATGACTGAAGTAGGTTACATGCAGGATGAACTTTACAGGATTCCCCCGTCTGTCCTAAAGTCTTCTCTCTCCATTTGGAGCTTCATGGGCAGAATGATTTAAGGGGAATAAACTAACCGGGAGGTGCTATTATTATTGCTGAGCAGAGGTTTCCTGGTGGTAGCGGTGTGTTGCAGCAGGGTTAGATAAGCTCTGTTTTATGAGAGAGGGATTTTAGTGTAGGCTGCGCCCATCTCGCTCTGTACTAAACTCCTGCCCCCTTTTCTGCAGATCCTGTGCGCGCTCGACACTTCCCACAAGCTGCCTGACAACGTGAATCTCATTGGATACATCCCAGGTGAGTTACCGGATCTGCCTTCTGTTTGTAACGCGTCCTCGATGCGTAAATGCAATTTAATGCAGGGACATTGAACTGTGAGTCCAAACGTATCGAGTGGATTCCAAACGTCGTGTAAACTTAACCAAGACTAAAGGATACATTACAGTGTCTGTTTCCCAGAGTTCTGGTTAAGTTTACACCAGGCTCGGAATCTGGCCCAGTGATGGGTTATCGAGTCTTTTGTACAATTTATCACACTGCATTGGCTGGCAGAAAATAATGGGAATATTATTCCAACCACATCTGGAGAACAGTTCGATACCCCTGTCTTAAATCCTGATTCCTGTGACGGGAAAACCATAAGATTCACGAACTTCTCATTGAGACTTGATGGAGAAATAATCATAGTGATTACATACCACGGCTTTCCCTAAGTGCCAGATCTTAATCTACCACTAAATGAAACTGCAACCGTAACAGCAATCCATTCATTCATCGTTCGCTTTTCTGAACGAGAAGATCATTGTCTGCAGCAGCGTCAAGGTCAATACTGCTTATATAAAACAAATTTATAGTCCAAGAACTGTGGCCGACACCTGATGGAGCGCAGCAAAATGCTTAGTGCTATTTGTCTGAACAGGGGGACGTTTTCAATAAAGTCATCCAAATGGACTTCTCCTATGCTGCTCTGACAGATGCTTGATGTAGCACTGTGCTCTTCAGCCCTCTACGTGCACCTTCATGCCAATCCATCAGGGCAGCTTCGTCAGGACCTGTCGGCTTTGAGTGGTCTGCCATTTAAACAAAGAAAAAAAAATAGATTTTTGGGTTTAGTCCTGGCAGAACACTGAGCCCAGCTTCCTGGCTGACAGGATGGATAGCCATGGCTAGCAATGATGGATCTCAATACGCTCGGCATTAGGAGCCATTGGATTGGCTGCCTCCATGCAGTCACGTGACATGCTGCATCTTACAGGAAGCAGACAGCCTGTCACATCAGACCTGTGCGGAGGGAGCCATGCATTTCCTCCCCCTCCCGCGTTAACCTTTTAACTGTTACAGTAAAATGCATTGCCGCGCTACAACTACTTTGTCTACCCACTGACACTCCATATTCCCATGTGCAATGTGAGGACACCGTGCCCTTTCACGGAGAGAGCCTAAAGGATGGAGCGAAGGCAGGCAGCACAGACACTGCTTAATGCAACATTTATAAAACACATACGTAGAGAAGCAGTGTGTCACAATTGGACGATTATTTTTTTTCAAAGGTCGCGCGATATTGATGCGTTTACGCCTCTTCTGACCCGAGAAGCACAAAAATAAGTATAAAGGGACATAATATGTGTGAATTAAAGATAATTAAGCTCTGATTCCTGTGTCACTCCGGCCTCAGACATGTAAAATCTTACCTCTAAGCACACGCATTGCGTTTCCATGTTCCGCTCAGCAGATACTATCCACTTGTGGTTTATTCACGATTTGCTGCGGCGTCGGCGTGCAAAGCCTCCTCGTTTCCATGGCAAGTCAGCAGAGAACAAACACCTCACAGCCTTTTGTAGGACATGATTTTTTTTGTAACGTTACCTTTTTATAAATGATTTGCCGTTGGCAAGCGGGCGGCTTGGAGTGTTGCCTGGGCTCCAAGCACTTGGCTGCTGTTCTCGCGTCGCTCTGTCGGCACTGAGCGGCTGCCGATTGGCTGAATGTTTTAGCAGAGCGTCCCTTTTTGCAAACAAAACCATGTTAGCGTGCAGCGTTTATGGAATAGACTCTATATATGTAAAGAAATGTTTCTTTAACCTGCACAGCAGGCAAGCCAGACCGGTACAGCCCACTTCTGTTAATACTCTGGCGTGCGCGTTGTGATTCCTGGCCTTCCTGCGAATATAAACCTAAATGGCACCTCCTATGCCAAGCCAGCACAGTGACTTTTGTGCCTGCGTTTCTCTTTAAAAGGCCAGGGTTGTTTACGTTCTCATAAATTCTCTAGAGAGGGTAAATACACACCTTTGCTTTGTAGACGTACATCTCCTTTAACCCCTTTCCTACTGAGATCGAGATATCTCGATCTGCAGCGCAGAAGCAAATGAAATTAGTTTGCAGCAAACAAATTTCGTTTGCTTTTGGGCTGCAGAAGGTGCCCCCAATGTTTTAGCCCTGTGGGCATAATGTCCAAAGAGCTTACACGATATTAAATTGGCTGATGAATGCTGCAACATGAGACCTTCAGCAGCCGATGCAGAGGAAAAAAAAAAGAAAATAGACCAGCAGCTCAAACTGCTGTAGCTCCATTTGGCAGTACATGGCGCCATCTAATGGCCAAATTATTTACAGTAAGAAATACAATGTGTATAACTTGAAATATTTCTTACTGTATAATTAAATATTTTACAAAAAAACACTGGTTTCTGTCTGACCATGTTTGATTTCCCCCCCCCGGAAAATCACTTGGTACTGAAGGGGTTAACAGCCCTAGAGCCATGGTTTGCTCATCCCTGTTTTACAGCAACGTCGCCAAACGGTAGCCTGCCTTTACTTCATATAGCTTTTTGTTTGCAGTGACTTTGTTAGGATTTGCGCTTGCCAGTAGTCCTGGGGTTAATTAATTTGTCCCCCCCCCCCCATTTACTAAGCGAACAGAGCGCTCGCTTCATACCGCCTTCACCGCAAAGGATCTCACAGGAAACATCCAGGTGTCACCTCTGATACAGGACCGTGAAACCGTCCACTGATTAAGAAGTAACGTCTATATAAGATTTGGTTTGAAAGTCCTACGTGTCTCTGTGCTCGCACACGCATATATATATATTATTGCCTAATGTTTTGATTCCTGATTGTTTGCTTATAGCAGGTTTTTTCGTGATTCTCCCGTACGTTACCGATCTCGTTTTCTGTTGAGGGTTTTTTTATGCGTTTGCCTCTGGGGTGGGGGGGGGGGGTTTCGAGGACATTTCTCACTTTGTTGCGTCAGATGAAATGTATCTTTTTAGATAAATTCATGTATCGCTCTGTTTCCAAACGCTCGTATTGTCTGATCTGCATTTCATGAAATGTCACGCGCCTGTCTCAGCCCGAGGAACGAAGATTAAGACCCCCCCTCCTTACTGGCGCAAAGGACTCTGGATGTCACAGTTGTTACTTTGTCCATAACTTGGCACGTCCGTCCGATATCACTGTATTATTGCCTTGCTGTGACATACGTATACATGTACAGGTCGCTCAGTGTCAGGGTATGTTTAATTAGAAGACGGGTCATTTCTGAGGGGAGGGAGGGATGGGGGGATTACGTAAGCTTTCCTGGTTTTGTTTTTTATAAATGAAGGGGTTAATTATATGAAATTTTGTGCATTCTTCGACCTGCTACTAACTCGCGTCCCGTCTGTATCACATGCTGTCCCCAGGTTACAGCCTCGGCTCTGTCTGCGTGGAGTTTTCCCTCGTGGAAGAGGCCGTCCGATGCATGGAAGCCAACAAGGTTGCTTTACCCACTGATCCAGTGCTGCTGCTGAAGGATATAGAGGATGACAGGAGGGGGGAGGACGGGGAAAGGAACAGGGTTGGGGGGCTCCTACCTATGAAAGGTCAACGTGTGACCACACAGCACTCCGTAGGGCAGACATAACGCCAATGTTACAGCCTCTCCCCTACTCTCGAGACGGCTCGCTGGGTATCCTTGTGATCGCGCCATTTAAAAGGCGGAAAAATAGGGTTTTAAATGGTTTTTCTGAAATATTATGCGCGTGATACAGCCTGCCGTGATCTCAACACACTCCTACATCTCTTACAAAGTAAACGCGTTCTCAGAGATCTGATAGCGGCGCAGGACACCGTAACGTAATGACTGTTAAAGGCTAGTAAAGGAATCCATTTCTTTTAATGCATTCTATATTTAACCTCTTAAGGAACAAGGGTCTTTAAAGTCAATGCATTTATGACGTAACCGTTGGGTCCTTGATCCTTAAGGGGTAATATGATGCATTAAAACAAGTGCAAGAGCAAAATCTTTTAGAGCTCCTGCTTGCAAAGCTCCAGTCCAGGAGCTGTAGTCCTGTTTTCCACTACAGAATCCCTTGGCGGATGGTTGCAGCAGCCCTGCTGTCTCCTTACTGACGGCTCAATTCGCAACTTTTGGAGTCTGACTGCTTGGTTTTCACCAGAGCCTCGGCTGCGCTTGTGCGACAGATCGGGATGAAGGAGAGGAGCGGGAAAGGTGATTATTTGTGTGGCGCGTTCACCATAGATTCACACGGGCATTAATCCCTGCAATGCTCTTAAGTTAACGCAGGCAGGCGTAGAGCCGCTTGTTTTTAAAATGCGCCGCTGCAGTTATAAGCAGCATGTTCCGGGGCGACGGCGTCCCTCTGTGCTACACACGTTCAGACGGTGCTTCTAGGGGCCCGTAATGAGCAGAGCTGTCGTCCTTTTCATAAACGGCTTCTATGACAAATAGAAAGAAACGTGAATAAAGGCGCCTTTCACTACTATTAATACAGGGTGAGTGTCCCCTCTCCGAAACGCGCGGTATCTCGGGGTCCCACGTCTAAACAGCCTGAATGGCGTCGTATACAGGATTTTAATCCTTTTATCCCCGTCACGTGAGGTCAGGGGGCGATTTTTACGTATTTAGTGTCAACGACACTCAAAAAAAAAGTTTACATTTTGGATAAGGGACAAAAACCCTATAATACTGTTAATCAGGTCTGGAAAGCAAACTTTAGCCTCCTACCCTGGGTTTTCATATTGGGGGTCTCTGCATAATGGCCTGGTATTGATGTCTCTTCTTTTACCTGCTATTGGTCAGTCACTGAAACTGTGTGCTTTTATTGGCTGTCTCTTAAAGAGCTGTCCTTCGTGCATCTAATATCGGCCAATCCTGGAGCTGCAGGCAAGCTCTGAGCTGCACGACGGCACAGGAACTCGCGTAGCTCAGTGATTGGCTGACTGCTTCCACCAATGGCAGGGGAAAAGCTTGGCAGCCAATAAAGACTGGAATCATGCGTGGTCTAAATGGGGAAGCGCATGGGGAGGAGCCTGCAGCTCTGCATCACTTGCCTCATGAATGGCAGAAAGGGCGTTTTTATACCTGAAAGGCAGACGTCTGTGTTTACCTTCCTGTACATATTCTGCCGTATAATATCTTTAAAATAACGCTATCCTTTAATGAGGTCCTTTAGCGGGTCTATACACGTTGCACGGGTACATTACGCTCGAAGAAGGAAGAATTACTATTTCCCGCCTCTCTGACATAGTCGCAGCCCGTTCCCTAATTGCACGAGGATTCATGACTGCTTGCCAGTGGCTGACTGGTTCGGCGTCCTTACGTCCTCGTCTGCATCTTTTTATACACCTTTTTCTCGTTCTGTCACATGCGGCCCTTCCCGTGCATTGCACTCGCTCTGTATCAGTTTCCTGTGCCGCGCATCGGCCGCGTGCACCTGCGCTCTCCTAATCCTGAACTCGCTGAGATTGTGTCTGCAAACTGCAGTCTTCATTCCCAACCGTGACGGGAAGGGGGGGGGGGGTCTGCAGGAAAAATTTGATATTTCGCTCCATTTAACCCATAGTGAGCATGACAGGCTGGCGTTGGGCGTCACGTTTCCAGTGAATGCCCAAAGAATAAATAATAGTTACATAGGCTGATAAAAAAGACCGTCCATCGGGTTCAGCCTCTCACACATCACCTGCTGCTGCTGATCCAAAAGAAGCAAAAAACCCACAGTCTGAAGCGCTCGCCAATATGCAACACACTGGGGAAAAACTCCTCCTTGCCGCCAGAATGTCAGTATTTCAGCTTCTCCCCTTCCTCGTTTCTTTTACCCCAATATGATCCATTGATCACAGGTTTGAAACCCGTGTAAATTAACCAGGGAACGTCGCTTTCTTTCCACCTTGTTGCTTTTCGTTTCTGTCATCGCTTTTGGAAAGGTTTTATCCGTTCACGCCTTCATCTACGTATCCTTTTTTTATATTCCTTTTTCTTTCTCCGTCTCTGTCGTTGTGACATTTTTTTTTTAACACGTGCGTCTTTTTGTTGTTGTTGTTGGAATAATATATATTTTTATTTTATTTGAGGTCTCCATTCATCCCGATGTGTTTTGATGCTTTAAAACATGCGTACTTTTTTTAAGTGTAATTTGGCGGGGGGGTCGCGGTGTCTTAGTGAATGGCCGTCGCTCCCATATTTAATTTGGGAGCTCTATCGCTTCCCAAATGTACCGAACCTTCATACACTGTGCCCCCCCATGTTAGCACCTCATTGATAAAATATTCTTTCTTGGGGTTAAACGCTGAGCCCATAGATTGCCATTCTCTAGAAAAGCTCTGCACTGGGGGTTAAGTCTCTCGGACCCCCTTTCTCTGTTTCTAAACATTTCTTTCTCGACGTCACGACCTTAAAGTTGCAATTTAATGTCCTGTTTTGATGTCATGAACCCTAAATTAACCCCCACAGGTTTTCAGCATGAACACCTCCTGAAGCCATCGTGCGGTCCTTGGGTCTTTGATCCACCATGTTTTCTCGTCTCTCCCTTTGCAGACAGATTCAGGGTTTTTTAACCATTGAGTCCCCGAGATTGTCTGCGAATGTCTTTTGCTACTAAAATAGTGTACGGCTTGAAGGAGAAAAGTTACCAGGAAAGGCTTAATGATCTTAACATGTACAGCTTGGAAAAAAGACGAGACAGAGGAGATATGATAGAAACATTTAAATACGTAAAGGGAATCCACAAGGTAGAGGAAGGGAGTATATTTAAAAGGAAACAAAGTAGCAAAACAAGAGGACATAGTCTTAGATTAGAGGGGCAAAGGTTTAAAAGTAACATCAGGAAGCATTATTTTACTGAGAGGGTGGTGGATACATGGAACAGTCTTCCAGTAGAAGTGGTAGAGGCCAAAACAGTAATTGAATTTAAGCAGACATGGGATAGGCATAAGGCTATCCTAAACAAAAGATAAATCCAGGTTAAGTATCCATGTAATTGGGCGACTAGATGGGCCGAAAGGTTCTTATCTGACGACATTTTTCTATGTTTCTATGAAGGATTGCGCAGAGACGGGCACAATCCTTCATTCACGACGCCTTAATCATGGCGAGGGTCGAGCGTTTGGTTAACCCCCCCCCCCTCGTATCTTGCGTAACGATTAAACGTGAGAGCCCGTGTCAGTGAATGTTCTGTTGGATTTCATGCCCGACTCGTGGTACGTGACGATGTGGTGGAGCCATTCTTGCCGTCGCGCAGTGGACGTGGTGCTGTTCCAGATTTCGGCGGGGGGGGGCACTCATGGTGTAAATGTGGAGTTATAATTCAGTATAAGCGTTTTAATCATTAATATCTAAAAAAAAAAAAAAAAAGCAAAGAGATTTGTGTCCATCAGCAGAGCAGGAAACCTGCACGGTCTCTACCAAATGCTGTCCATCGTCGGCTGCCATGCTGCACAGACTTTACCGTGGCCCGGGCAGAACCTCCAGCCACGCCACAGTATGTGTAAACCTCCGAAACGGATGTACGATTTGCAATGACCAAAAGACAATCCAGGGACTCTTACTGAATGGGGGAGCTGGAGGGACGCCACAGGCCACTGTACGACGAATGAAGTCTTCTCCGGCGTGAATCAAGGTCCCCCTCGGCCAAACAGAGCGGAGGATCGTCTCGCCGCATCTAAACTATATTCCGTTTGAGACCCAGGTGGAAAACTTTTTATTTGTGTGGTTGAAGCGATGCCTAGAATCCTCACGACGTGATGTCCACGCGGCCAAGGGACGGACCCGCGCATGTTCCAGACAGCCCGTCACGAGTGGCAGCCGCCGCGTTTCACACACTGAGCCTTGTATTCATGTTTTAGGTGGTGCAGTGGCAGCGGGGTCTTTGCTGCTGTGATCCGGGTGTGGAATTCCTCCTTTTCAACCTTTTGTGTACATCACGGTCGCTGCGGCACGAGACCCCCGCGCCCCGGCCTGGGCGTGTGACTAGTAAAGCGATGGCCCGGCTGTGCCTGAACTCTCTAGACCAGGTCAGTGCGTTAAAACCAGCATTTTCCTCATTCCCGTCCATTTATTTCTATCCTACCTATAGCCAAGTATTCCTGTATCCGAGACCATTCCCTCCTGACCTAAACGCCGGTCAAGTCTCAGCGCCGATGTTTGATTCTGCCGTGCACCTGTGTGATTTCTGAGCTGTTGCAGGGTACTTTTTTTTTTCTTTAACATCTGAGCTGCCGGGAGGGAGAAGTCTGCGGACTCTTCTTTTAAATGGGAATAACTCGCTAAAGGTAGGAAATCAATGCTGGTTTTAACACATTGAACGGATTGCGAGAGAGCGAGGAGAAACCGCAAACACTAGAACGTGGCCAGGAATGTGCAAAATCCGGGGATCTGAGACCGAGTCGGCTGCATTTCTGCAGCGATCCTCCTCTACGTAACTAAATGTGGTCTTTAACAGATATATATGTATAATAATGCTATCCCGTGGCTGTGTCACCGGACACGCGCTGGGCCTGTGTTGTGTTTCTACACAAAGTCTCCGTGCTGTACTAATAACCAGTGTATTTTAATAAAGAGATGATTGCTTCTACGTAAAACTACCCGTGTAGCTGGTCCTTTCTGTGCCGTGTTTTCCTGCGTGTTGAGGAGAGGCTGGTCCTGTAAGTGTATCGTGCTACAATGTATCTCGCATTCAGGTTCCAGACATTACAGCCGTGGTCTTTTTTTTAATGCCCCCATGTTACGCCTTCTGTTTTCCTCCCGTCCATCGCAGGATAGGACCTTTTTTTTATTTCCAGTTTCTTAGTTTATTCTTGACCGTTTTACGTTTTTTCCGTGCCGGGGGGCATTGGATTTGACCTCCCCCCCCCCCCCTGCTCATTTCTTATCCGCAGGCAGGGAATGTAATCTCTCTCCTTTGCTCTGCAGGGCTCCATCACCTTCAAAGGCAAGAAAGTCACCCTAAAATACATGCCCAATTCGAGCCGATGGAACTGCCAACAGGTGAGTCCTGCAGCCGCTCCGCGCCATGTCGCGATGCTACGTATTCATACAGGTCGAGTATCTCTTATCCGAAACACTCGGGACCAGGAATGGTCTGGATTTTTTTTTTATTTTATTTGCATTTAATGAGATCTCGAGGACCCAAACCTAAACATTTTAATCCATTAGTGTTTCACACACGCAGCCTGAAGGGTATTTTATACAGCTTTTTAATCTTTTCGGCCGTGTCGCATGAGGTCAGGGGTGGGATTTTTCACTTTCGGCATCACGTCCGGCACTCCTAAAAGCTTCTGCGAAGGGATACTCGACCTATTACTGCAGAGAGCTGCACGAGCGCTCGATGTGCCGCTCCGGGAATTAGTGAATCTATCCGGGGGGGGGGGGGGTATTCCTTTAACACACCTGCTTGTGTTCAGGTGAGGGAATCCTGCAGACCTTGCACAGCGGATGGTTACGCTGTACCTCTGGTTGAGGAGGAGGCCTTGTTTCTCTGTTACCTGTATGTTAATCATTGTACACGCTTTGTTTTTGCAGTGTGAGGCGGTTAACGTTCTGTCGAAGGAGCGGTGCTGGCAGTGCAGCGCCCTGAGATCCGGTGAGTTGGTTCTACGTGTTGCTGTTTGTAACTTGGTCGATGATAAACCTAAACTGCATCATTTATTCAAACCTGTTGGAGTGTATTGATCAGGTGTGTCTGTTGGTTCCTGGTGTCCTCTGAGCTCCAGGTCGGCCATGTTTTCTTGGACACCTAATTTATTCAGGCTGAGCAGTGCATAAAAAATACCACCCTGCAGCATGTATAATCCATACGCTGCTGGAAAGGAACGGTGACCTGCTCTGCTGATTGGATAACAGATTTCTCTCCTGCAGCATATGAGTTATGCACACTACAGGGCAGCACCTTGCCTGTCCTGTCCCCCTCCCATAAAATATGTCCAGGAAAACCTGGCCTACCTGGCAAACCTAGTTGCACGTAGGGTCCATTCATTCACACACAGCCTTGCCCCGCTCCACTTCCACAGCATGCAGGGTCCTTGTTCCCGTCACGCTCAAATCCCGGGCCGTACGTACAGCGAGCTCTTGGCATTACTCCTGCTCACCTTTTTACCAAGTCAATAAAAGGTGACGGAATACTGCGCTTGATAAAGGCTGTTAGAGCTGAAACGTTGCTGCTGCGCATCCAATAAGCTGGAGCGTTGGGTTCCTTTATCTTTTATTGACTTTCACGCGGCGTTGTGTCTGGCCGCTCCCTGGTTCCTGCAGCGCCCGCCTGGCCATGAACCGGTTAAACCTGTGAGAGCACAAACCCTTCATCTTTATTTCCCCTTTATAGCAAGAACATTTCTCGAGTTTGATACGGACGAGTAAAGTTATAAAGTTCAAAATAAAGCGCTAGTTTAAGCATTTCTTCCATTTTTACTTTTTTTTTTTTTTCTCCCAGGGTTGGACCATCTCATAACCCGAGAATTACCGAAGGGCGCAAAGACCCCGCCAGCCCCTCCAACGCCCAGAGGCAAGAAGCGCAAGGCCAAGCAGATTTCCACCCCCAGGAGTCCAGAAAAATGGAAGGAAAAGAGCCCCTCGCGAGAGAAGGCCACGCCGCCTTTCCAGAAGAAGGGAAAGCGAGTGCTAAAGGTGGCGGAGTCCGAAAGCACCAGTAAGTGTAGATCACTGTATGAAAGACCTGGGGGGGGGGGTACTCGCCGAGCACCGGTGTTCACACATGTTGCACCTACTGTGAACTCTGGCTATTGACAGAACACCGGCAGGTGAACAACTGACCGTCGGTACCGCAGTTGTTCTCCTGTAATGTGAGCAACCGGTGGATATTCTCCATGTAGTGTGTTCTGCCACCGCTGGTTACACCGGGGAATACACTGCGGTGATTTAATGAGCTGATCTCCACTGAACTCCAATAGTTACAAGTATTTATAAAGCACCAACAAGTTCCGTAGCGCTGGAAACAACGGTAAAAACAAAGCTAAACGCATTCAGCTGAAACACTTGGTGGGAGAGACGGCAAAATATACGCCTGGCTACTTTGGCAGAGACTACGGATGGAAGTTCTGAAGGGACATAACTAAGGTGGCAGCTCACTTCATGGAGAATTCACCGCTGTCTGAGATTTCATCAACTTTCGTCTTCAATGAAACATCGATGCTCGGTGAATAACCTGATGTCTGTCGCCGCTTCACTCAGTGATGTCGCTTTCTCACATTGCTTCCCACAGCGGTTATGCTGAAGGGTTTCTCTCCGAACAGCCGGCACGAGAACGTGGTGAAAGCGCTGGACGTTTTCGTTCGCCTCTCTCCCCGCGACGTCCGCATCATGAGGCATCGCCATGTAGACCGAGGGACTAATTACGGATTTGTCGACCTCAAGAGTCACAAGGTGGGCACGCAGATCCCTCACAGGTCTTCTTCCTTCTTAATGCTAGCAAAAATATGTGAAGGCCCCGAGAATGGGCATCGTCGCATGGTTTGTGAGGGTCCTGGCTCCAGGATAAGCCAGGGCTGTCAAATTCACCCCCCAAGATGTTGATGCCTACAATACCCAGAATTACTCCTGTGCAATAGATGGCCAAGGAATCATGGGAGTTGTAGTTCAGAAACATCTGTGTGGCTAGAGATTGACAGCCTGGCATATGGGGTCTGCCCTAAGATGGGGGTCCCCACTAGAGGTCTCACAATTTTCTATGCTCAAGCATGAATGCTGTCATAACCCCCCCCCCCCCCCCAAATCGGGGATCTCAAACTCCGGCCACCCAGGTGCTGGTGGCCTACAACTCCCAGAATTCTCTGAATGCAATAAATGACCAGAGAATCATGGGAGCTGTAGTTCAGGACCGGAGCTTGAGAGTCCTGCTCTAAATCATGGAAGGGGTGAAAGGAACTTTAGGGGAAATGTCACCAAATACTCTGATTAGTTTTCATTGTGCCTTGTTTATCAGGTAAGCATTGCATGCGTTCCAGCGGATGATCCAGAGCGAGTATATGCCATATATACCGAGTGTGGATACTTCCTATACGGCACAACCTCGGCTTTAAAAATTACCCAAATGCCACTTTAATTCTGATGATCCCGTACGGGTGGATTTGGCAGGAAGTTTCCTTTCCCTAAACGAATAATATCAATGCGCTCGTTCATGATCCATACAATTAACCCGTTACTTTTGCCTCCACTTTGCCGCCCGCAGGAAGCCGTGCGTCTCATAGGGCTGGTTCGACAGATGAATCCTCCGCTCACAATTGATGGAAACCCGATCTCCGTGGAGCTGGCTGTTGGACAGAGGAGGTAACACCCCCCCCCCCCCCCGTTTAGCCAAATTTTGCCCAATCGTGGGCTCACAGAGCTAAGTCCCGCAACACACTATATAAGGCGTCCCTTGCAGCCCCAGCACGTTTTTTTTGAGAGGAGATTGTTAGTGTGTGTTCTCACTGCCAGTCTGCCAGCAGCTATTGGGGGGGGTCTAATTTTTACAAAATATCTGGGAATTGTTGTAATCTTTGTTCTCCCTGCCAGCAGCAATTGTGGGGGTCCAACCCTGCACTCTTCCACAATACCACAGAGGGGTTACTTACAGTGTGAAGGCACTTGCTGCCACCAAAGGCACAATATTTGGCTGCACTGACACTGACGCCTATATTACCAGATTCATATTTAAATTTTTTGGACCGCAGGGTCCAACCCTGCACTCTTCCACAATAGCACAGAGGGGTTACGGTGTGACGGCACTGTTGCCGACACTAAAGGCCCAATTTTAAAGCACCTATTGTTACTTTCATCCACAGCCTGCATAAGTTTCACCATAATTTAGCCAAAAAATCACTAAACTTGTTCTGCGTGTCCTAAAATGTCTCCTCTTTTCATACAGGCTGCCGCCACAAGCAGTTGTTTATGAATAGATTAAAGGAAAACCGTTTACCATCATTTGAAATGTCATTTTTGTGTTTTTAAATGTTTCTCTACATCCTACAAATCTGCCACTTCACGGGCAGGTTATGGGGACCTCCTAGGCACGATATTTGAAAGAATTTTTCGTTTTTATTTTTAACCTTTCTTTCATGGAAAACTCACTGTTCCTTTAAAAATGATTTTTTTTAAAACTTTTTGTCCTTGTTTCCTGTCCCCCAGGGCACTACCCGGACCCCCATACACCTCTTATGGCCAATATCTTGCATATATGCCCTCTTGGAGGGCACTCTAAAAATCGAACTAGGAGTCCCATTGACTTGTATTGAGTTCGGTTTGTGTCCAAACTCGAACTTTTGAAATTAAGAGTTCGAATGCGAACCGAACACGTGGGTGTTCGGCTCATCCCTAGTACAGACACGTATGAATAAATCAGCGTCCTGTCCTTTTGAAGCAGTGATTTTCGTTTCTTTTTGTCTGTATGTGAGCAAATAGTTTGTCGTTTTGGAAATGTTCCTTCTGGTTTTGTATGGAGATTCTGGAAGACTAAATGTTGTCCCCTTTGACCGTAGGACGGACCCTCACCGGAATGAACAAAGCCGGTTTCAGAAAGGCAAAAACGCATCTTCTGGCAAGGTGATTACTGTGCGGCGTCGCTGTGCCCCTCCGGGGGTTATAACCATGTTTGTTTACGCGCTGCCGCTTTAAAACCCACGCTGAGTTTAGGCTTTAATGCATCTCAATGCGGCTGTTTCCTGAAGGTTACAGTGTTGGGATGTTACAGTTTTGTTGCATGTATAAATAAGTTTCACTGCTGCACCTGGTCATCACGTCCCACGAACAGGACAGGTTCTAAGGATCCCCTTGGGGGAATACAGACTGAACCCTGCAATCACTGAGCAACTAACTTATCATCTCATTCTTTTCTCACAGGGCAAGAGACAGAGGGGTCAGCGCAAAGGTGTCACCTACCCTGGAATTTCTGCCAACCGTAAGAGCTTTGGGTTTACATATATTGGGTTTACATATATTATTGTCGTCATTTATATGGCGCCAACGGTTTCCGCAGCGCATTACAATAACCAAATGGACCAAAGACCCAAACAAACATAGGATGGAGACAAGAGGTGTAGCGGGCCCTGCTCGTAGGAGCTTACAATCTAGAGATTCATGAATGTTTGCTTCATATAACAATACAGGTCGTGTATCCCTAATCTGACATATTTTTCAGTGCTGACATCACAACAAAAGTGTAAAAACTAACCTTGTTTGACGGAAGATAAAGGAAATAAAATCCTGTATAAAGCGCCCTTCAGGCTGTGCGTATGAAAACAAATGAATGTCTTGTCCCCCAGATATCTCATTTATTATATGCAAATATCCCAAATCCTGAACACTTCTGGTCCCCAGCATTTCAGATAAGGGATGCACATCATGTACCTGGATTTTTCCCCCGTGTCCTCTGATTCGATTCCCTTGAAGTCTCCATCCGCATTGCTCCATCTCCTAGTGAAATTTTAATGGTCAGATCTCCTGCGTAATAAAAGGCTCCCGACTTCATTGTTTTGGTGAAAGCATTTGCATCCCCACCACCGCACCCCTCCAGCGTATCACAGGCAGTGCCGGATTAACATAGGGGCAGATGGAGTAGCAGCTCCAGGCCCATGCCTCAGAATAGGCCCAGAGAAAGGATAACTATGTCTGCATTTGGACCCCGGTATCTCCAACTCCATAGAAGCTACAGGGTTAAGTGAGATATCACTGGAAAGGCCAGAGCATGGCCTTTCCAATGATACCAAACATGACCATGGTTTTAAGTAATAAAAATGATATTTTTTTCTTTTTCTTTCCAACAGTAATATTTTTCACTTTACAATTACATAGTTACATAGTTACATAGTTATATAGGCTGAAAAAAGACATGCGTCCATCGGGTTCAGCCTCTCCCACATAACCTACTGCTGTTGATCCAAAAGAAGGCAAAAAACCCAGTCTGAATGCTTGCCAATATGCAACATACTGGGAAAAAATTCCTTCTTGACCCCAGAATGGCAGTCAGATTTCTCCTTGGATCAAGAAGCTTTTACCCACATATTAAATATTATAACCCTTGATATTCTGTGTCTGCAGGAAGTCATCCAGTCGTTTTTAAAAGTCTGTACAGACTCTGACCCAACCACCTCAACAGGCAGAGAATTCCACAGCTTTATTGTTCTCACCGTAAAATAACCCTTCCTATGCTTTAAGCTAAATTTTCTTTCTTCCAGTCTAAATGGATGACCCCCGTGTCCTATGTATAGTCCTGTTAATGAATAGGTTATCAGACAATGGTTGATAATGGCCCCGTATATATTTATATAAGGTTATCAGATCCCCTCTAAGGCGCCTTTTCTCTAAACTAAACAGGTTTAAGCTTGTTAGTCTTTCCTCATAACTTAACCCTTCCATTCCCCTTATTAATTTAGTTGCCCGTCTCTGCACTTTTTCTAGCGATATAATATCTTTTTTTAAGACAGGTGCCCAAAATTGCACGGCATATTCAAGGTGCGGCCTGACCGTTGATTTATACAGAGGCAAAATTATGTTTTCATCCCGTGAGTGAACTCCCCTTTTAATGCATGCCAGTACTTTGCTGGCCTTGGCGGCTGCTGTTTGACATTGCACATTGTTACTTAGTTTGAAATCTATGATTATTCCCAAATCCTTATAATTATAAAGTAAACAATGATGCTGCACTAACTAACCAGCACATTTCTCATGTCGCCAACAAGTGTGGAGGTGATGGTTCAATCCATTGTTACATCAAAAACCTAAACTGCCGCACTGCAGCGAAGAGCACTGGGGGAACTTTGGACCCCTGCGTCACTAATCTTTACACCTCACAAGGTCAAGTGAGATGTCATTGGACAGGGCAGAGTCTGGCCTTTGCATTAATACCAAACGTGACCTTGTTAAATCGAAAAGAAAACTTTTTTTTTTTTTTTAGTTTCAAAGCAATGGCATTGTCCATTTGTCACGTATAAAATGAGCAACACCACTGCCGTTGCTCCCAGCGTGGGAAATGAGAAGGGGAGTAAGGTCAGTGTTTTATACATAGTCATATTATTCATAAAACACCATCCTCCAAAACACAAAGGGAAATATTTCATTTTTGTTTTCATTTTTTTGGTTAAAATTTTATATTTTCTCAAAAAAATGCAGTAACAGGTTCCCATTTCACATAATTTTTTTAAAAAGAATGCCATATAGAATCACAAAGGTTTGGATGATAAAATGGGGGGAAAAAAAGTTCTACTCTTTTTTAAATGATTGAAATCTGAATGAAAAATGAATCGCACAGTATCTGCCTGGTTCTATATACTGTAGCTGTATCTGCACTATTGATTAACCAAAAATATGCTTTCCTTTCACTAAATTACAAAAAAAGCCACCAAAATATTCAGCTCCAGGCCCATAGAGATCTTATTCCGGCCCTGATCACAGGCCTCCATCCTCTGGTACCTACCTTTTACAGTGACGGAGCACTTCTCGCTAATGTGTATATATGTATGTATATATATGTATGTATGTATGTATATATGTGTGTATATATATATATATGTATAACATACATACACGCACTCAATATATATTTTAAACAATAAAAAAGCCCCCCCCCCCCCCCCCCTCCAGCCGTGTTGAAATCTTATATCAAACTTCAGGGTGGATGAAGAGGTTACACGACTCCGGCACTCGCTCTATGCGTCCGCCGAGCCCTGCTGTGGATTTCTAGTTACTGCAGGTTTGGTGACATACTTTCATGCTTTCACAGATGACTGCGAAGGGCCGAGCTACATCTTCGATCCAAATACAGGCCGCTACATCGATCCGCTGACAGATATCTGCTACGATTCTATTGCCGAGGTGAGATATGGCTGTGACTATTCTCATGGTGGTCCCAGAGACGCTGAGCGCCGCGGTGCTCTTAAATATGGATTATATGGAATAAACTGTATTATTTACTTTTTGTTTTTATTAGTTTGACATTAGTCTGATTTTTCAAACAATTCCACGACACTCCCCGGGCCCTCTCCCTGAAACTATTTAATCTGACGAGAAAGCAGTCACTCGGCGGGCGAGACTATCACTCGGCACGTGCTGTAAAAACGGGTGCATTTACTTGGCAACGGTTTATCAAGTCTGAATTGCGAACCGTTAGCAAAGTCATGTCCCTTCATATGTCCTAATGTGACACGTGGCCACGTCAAGCCCTCCTAGTGTGTCAAAGTACCCCAAAATCAGTGCATCCCTAACCTAAAGAACCAGCGACTTGCTACTTTTTATTATATACACTAATGGTTTTGCCGTTATATCGGACACATGTTTTATTTCCTCAATAATCGTCTCAAATCAATTCGCCGTCTATAATCTCTTCTGCAGGGTAAGAGGGGGGAAGAAGGTGCAAGCCGCAAGCCAGGCCGTGAGGAGCGCGATGGCGAATCGCGCAGGAAAAGGGGTTTTAAGGAGGACCAGGTTAGTACTTTCTAGCGGTATCACAGCCAAGCGATTTAAAGGGAAACCTACTTATATACATATTAAAGCGTAACACAACATATCTTTAATATGCAACCTCTATATATCCCTTTTTTTTCTCCTTGAGCTCTGTATAAAGCAGGAAGTGGGTGTGTGTCTCTTTAAAACACTCATCAGGTGGTCTGCCTTCAGTTTATCTAAACTCGGCTTGCCGTGTGGATTTTATGTACTTTTTTTCATTTTTATTGCCGTCGAAGTGATATTAACTTGTGTAAGGCAAAACGTTTTATCGTGAGCAATCGTCCCGTTTGGAGAGTTTGGTAGACTTTTAGATATTGGGCAATACTTGACATTTCCACGACCCCCCTGAAACTTAAAGATGAGGCCAGTGTCACCTGATGTCCCTCCACAAGCTAAAGACTTGGGGGCTTCTCGGGGCTTTCCCACTTTTTAAAGTTACCCCTACGAGCGCAGTGACCGTTCTTTCACAGAGCGCACGATTAGGCGTTTTATTCTGCCGGGCCATGGTCCTTTTGAGATAGGATGTGTCGCTTACACGCAAGGGGGACAACCTTCTTTTCGGTGACGCTTTCTCTTTGTGTCTGTGCACACAGGGGAAAGCTGGCGACGACGAACCATTTAAGAAGCCACTTCCGCCCCCCACCACGAAAAAAGAAGAGCCGCCTCCAGAGGTAAAACCTTCCTCCTATGCGTTTTCATGTGGATCTGGCTCGTTGTGTTTTACCGTCCTGCTCTCGTCTCCCGCTTGGCGGATTGAAATGTTTGTTTTACTTGTCTTAACCCTTTAGTGACCGGGCGATTTTTACCATTGTCCGAAAGTACCCGCTGCTGTTTTTACGTTTTTGCGCTGTCTGTGTTTAGGTCTAATTTTCCTCTTACTCGTTTGTGGAACCCACGCATATTATACAGTGTTTTTTTCGCCATTACATGGACTTTCTAATGATACCATTATTTCCATCATATCGTATAATTTACTATAAATTATATAAACTATTAAATAATGGAAATAAACACTTTTTTGTACTTTAACCTCCAAAATAAAATTTGTCCGGAGTTGAAAAATACCCAATTTTTACATGTTTTTTTTCTTTTTAACCCCTTCACTGCTGAGCCATTTCACCTCTGCGTTGAGCTCATTTTATTTTGACCGTTTTATGCTGCTCATGTTTAAACGTGATTTGAAGTCCTGTTATATTATATTTCCCCCTCCCCCCGACATGGTCATGTTTGGTATCATTGGAGAGTCCATGAACCCTTTCAGATTTTCAGGCGCAGGGGGGGGGAGCCTGAAAATGACATCACGACAGCTGTGGCCCTTAAAACCGTTGCGCTGACTTCAAGGAAGCCAGACTGACGTGGGACCCTGGCCAGAGACGCTAGTAAAGGACCATGATGTACATAGTACGTCCTTGGTTCTTTAAGGGGAATTTTCCCCAGGATGTACTATGTACGTCAATGGCCCTTATGGGGTTAAGCCAATCCTTCATGTACCCAAATCCCCCCCACCCCTATATTGGGTGTCCCCAGCTACCTTCCTTCCTCAGCCGTCTCGATTCTTTATTCCCACCCATTTCTTTCAATGTAAGTGTTTTTCGTCTCAGATTGTAATAATCCCTTTCTTACGTGTTTTTTTTTCTTTTTTTTCTTCGTTTCCAGCCGAAAGTAAACCCTCTCATTGGTCTCATTGGGGAATATGGAGAGGACAGCGAGGAAGAGGAGGATGAAGAGGAGGAACAGATGTTTCTTCCTCCCTTGCAGAAAAAGATCCCTCCCCGACCACCACCACCTCCACCTCCAGCCCCGGTCCCAAAAGTCGTTCCTAAGCTTGCTCCAAAGCCAGCCCCAGCGCCCAGCAGTGACCAAGACAAGCTGACAGACTGGAAGAAGATGGCGTGTCTGCTGTGCCGCCGACAGTTCCCTAACAAAGAAGCCCTGACCAGGCACATGCAGCTGTCAGACCTGCACAAGGTAAGGCCACACTGCGATGGCGCCTAGGACAGGCTTTGCTTTTTTCCAGCGCCGACATGGTGGGACGTTCAGTATCTGTCTGAGGCTGTTCGTTAAGCTCGTATCTACACCTCGTGTCTTGTTAAATGGTAACAAAAACCCCAGTGGGTGTAGGAGGTGTCCATAGACTATTCTGCAGAGCGATGGCTGACCGTAGCACCCAACATGTTTCAGAACTTTTTTAAAACTGGCTGCATTCTGATCTTCATGCAGTTCCGACGATGTGCATTGCAGCGCGCGGGGCGTCGGTGCTGCAGAAATCCACAGGTTTTCACAAGGTGTTTCTCTGTGATCGATTCAATAATGCCTGCTTTCCATCACAGCAAAACCTGGCCATCCACATGAAGATTAAGCGGTCTGAGAAGGAACTGGCGTACCTACAGCAGAAGGAACGAGAGGTGGGTGTGCGTCTTTTAATTAACATCAACCACAGACATGGGCTTCATGAATGTTTTGATTGGGCTTAGAGGACATTTTCCAAATCTGAGCTTGTTGGAAACTGGGAGCAGCTAAGGGAAAATAATCGGTGTAAATCGAGGTCCCTTAGTGACGTCCCTGTAGCCGACTCTATTCTCGCCAAACCGCTGCATTGGTGGAAAACCAAAATCACTTAACACCAGGGTCAGAGAGTTGGTATTTGTTACAGAATACCAGTTTGAGCCAGAACAGTGAGCTGCGGTGCGATAACCTGCTGTTCCTGAGCTGAGCCATTATTCACGCGTTTTATACAAAGTAATGGCCAGTAAGGGGCTGCTAATTCCTGGAAATCTGATTTAATATTTCCGGCAATGCAGTTTAGGGATTAAAATAGTCTCCACCATCTTTATGACTAAAACCGTGAATTGCAGAGCGTCTGAAAAGGCTTTTATTGTGACGAGACCTCTTGGTTAAGAGATCTGATCGCAGGGTTTAGTGCTGGGCTCTCTCTGTGTCAGGACTAGTCCACGGGCTCGTGTAAAAACACGAACGAAGGGAATATCTGCGTGACCTTGGTTTTATGGCGTGGTTTAAACTGAATCCCGGCTTTATGGGACGGATTAGACTGAATCCCGGCTTTACGGGACGGATTAAACTGAATCCCGGCTTTACTGGGTGGATTAAACTGAATCCCGGCTTTATGGGGCGGATTAAACTGAATCCCGGCTTTACGGGGTGGATTAAATTGAATCCCGGCTTTACGGGGCGGACTAAACTGAATCCTGGCTTTACGGGGTGGATTAAAGTGAATCCCGGCTTTACGGGGCGGATTAAACTGAATCCCGGCTTTGTGGGGCGGATTAAACTGAATCCCGGTTTTGTGGGGCGGATTAAACTGAATCCTGGCTTTGTCGGGCGGATTAAACTGAATCCTGGCTTTGTCGGGCGGATTAAACTGAATCCTGGCTTTGTGGGGCGGATTAAACAGAATCCTGGCTTTGTCGGGCGGATTAAACAGAATCCTGGCTTTGTGGGGTGGATTAAACTGAATCCTGGTTTTGTGGGGCGGATTAAACTGAATCCTGGTTTTGTGGGGCGGATTAAACTGAATCCTGGTTTTGTGGGGCGGATTAAACTGAATCCTGGTTTTGTGGGGCGGATTAAACTGAATCCTGGCTTTGTGGGGCGGATTAAACTGAATCCTGGCTTTGTGGGGCGGATTAAACTGAATCCTGGCTTTGTGGGGCGGATTAAACTGAATCCTGGCTTTGTGGGGCGGATTAAACAGAATCCTGGCTTTGTGGGGCGGATTAAACAGGTTTTTGTCGTTTCGTGAGGTTAAGCTTCTCCTTGGCCCTCTGTGTAGCTTGTTTATGATGTTTTTTGGGGGGGAGGGGTTCAGTAATCTCGTTAAACCCTCCGTAGCCTGAATGTGGATATTATTAACAGGAAAATCAGTCCATACAGAGGAGGTTACAGGAGGCAAAAAAAGAGCTGGAGGAGCTTGAAAGAGAGGAAGAGGGCGGAAGGAAGGTGCAGTCTCTTCTCTTCCTGTTTTGTGTTGTTTGTGGTTTTGTTCTTGGCATGTTTAGCGTTAGGCTGGAGGATTCAGCACTTTTACACGTGTTTATGGAGACATTGTCGTCCTGCACGTAGCTTCATTTCTGCACCTCTCCATTAACGCATGCTGTGTCAGTGACGTCCCTCATCACTCACGCTAGTTCTTCATCGCTCAGTACCGAAGTCTCCGTGTCGACCAGAAAGTCCGGCGTCTTGCATGGCTCGTACGCGGTCTCTCTGTAAAACCTGTCCGTCCGTTCGGTCGTAGGATTAGTCAGTCTCCTGCTTTTAATATCATTCCATATCCCTGCATTGCGCCGTGAGATCAGCTGCTGCACCTGCTGCTCTTTAACCCTTTTATTTGTTCTCTAGCAGGAGAAAGAGGGACACTGGGCATCCCGTGACGTCCAATCACCTGAAAAGAAGAAGCCTAAAGCGTCCGGTACCTCCTCCCGGTAATACAGGTAATGAAAAGGACAAAAGAAAAAAAAATAATCCCGGGGTGAATTGGCAGCAATCACAGAGCGGATCTCGAAGCTGCTCGGACTGTTCCAGCACCTCGGCTGTCATGTCTCAGGTGCTGAAACGTTTCGGGTGCATTCTGGAGCCCGTGTGCAGCAAGAAAGAGGAAATGCTTTCGGGTTTCCTGCCTTTTGTTATTGAGGAGCGCAAAGGATAATGTACATGGGGAGAGGTTTACAGTGGGGGAGTTCGTTATTTTTTCTACGTGTTCACTTTTCTCTTGGTGCTGTTAAATAAAGATCAAGAAAGAGAAGCCAATACTCGCCTCCGAGTCCATTGTTAAAATTCTAACTTTCCGTCATGATAGTAGGAAAATTCTATTTTTTTTTTTTTTTTTTTTTGCATTAAATGAAATTCCTTCGCGTTGCTTCAGGATAAGACCAGATGGAGTTAATAATCGATCCGTAACACCAGGCAGCAGCAGAGCCTGAGCGCCGAGGCTTGATTGAAAGGAGAGAGCAGCTTAAGCCTATAGATCAGTGATACACAGCTCTGGTCCCCAGGTCCCCCTAATGGGCCAGCTTTTAAGGATTCCTTTGGGGAAACCGACTATAACCTGTGCTGCAGATATCCTGCAAACCTGGCCTGTTAGGGGGGCATGGGTGCGGAACCACTGCTATAGATACTCCTCGTGCTGTCACTCCTGGCCAGTGTCTGGACCCCATAGCAGAGGTGCTCATTACTTTGCAGACAGCGCGGTGGGCCTGTAGAACGTTCTCCTTTCAGATCCGTTATACAGATGTGAATCGGATACATTTCCAGCAAACCGTCATGCGATGCAGGGCACAGCGATCTCTCTGCAGCGTGCAAGCGGCCGCGTTCAGCTCTTATGTCTCCGCAGGCCCTGCCCCTGGTCCTCTCGTATCGCTGGTTCTGTGAGGCCTCTGTACATAAGACGAGCAACGACGGCGGAGAAAGGTCGTGGCAACAATCCTTGAAAGAAGAAAAACAAAAGACGAGGAATCCCAATGAAATCCATCTTTTCCTGGCGAATGTCCTGTGACTTTTGTTTACATTCACCTGTTGATTTCTGTATCGGGGGAGGGGGTAACATTTTTTGTTTTTGCTGCTATCTGGGTTTTATTAAAGTATAAATACTTACACGTTGTGATGTTTGTATTTTCTTGTACAGAAGGTTTCCTGCGCCTTCTCTTCCTAACATAAAAACTCTGCAGAGCCTGAGCTTTATATAAAGATTTAAAACGTATTAACCGGTTAATTACATCGAGTCCAAACCTCTAAATTAATATTGAGGCCAACAGGGTTAGTCGGAGAGCACTGAAATGTCACCAACATTTCTGTGCTCTCCAATTCCCTGCACTTCAGCGAGTTCGATTCGCCGACGCTGTGCTGAATTCAGCATTCACCGCATGGTCCCTGAAGTGCAGCGACTTGAGCTGCCAAACGACTCGAAAAACCACCGAATGCATCAATCTGCAAAAAGCAGACTATCCGCTGACCAGTCGCTGGAAAAATCCGCCGAATGGGGTAAGAAAAGAAAAAAAAAAACGCAACTTTTAAAAGGCAGCAAAACTACTGCATGAAAATGCCTGGAAATTCTATATAAAGTACTATGAATAATAATAAAAAGATCTGTTACAGAAAAGAAAAATAGACTTTTTGCTGCAGAATAAAATAACAAACTGTTTATTAGATATTGGATTAAAACGGGAATATTTTTGACATTGAAGCCTATGGGATTCGCCTGAATAAACCTGCCGAATGAAACCACTGAACATCAGGACATTTCAACTTTTCTCTGCTGTTTAATGTGAATAGATTAACCCTTGCTTCTCTGGGGATTTCACTGCTGTCGAACAGGCACTGTATGTGCAGGCGATTTACCAATATTTGGTGAACTGCCTGCTCTGAATAGCCAAATAGCTCCAACATGTTACTGTACGGGGAAATTCACTTTTCGGGGCCAGATGATCTTGTCTCTGCATAACCCCTTAGGTCGGGTGGGATTTTCCGCTAGGGGCGCCATGTTGGCAGTAAAATTATAGAATTTAGCTAAGTTATGACGATAAGTTAGAATTTTAATAAAGGACTCAGAGGCGAGTATTGCAATCTCTTTCTTGCTTTTTAATACAGCAGCAAACAGAAATGTCGAAAAAGAAACATTAGACATTTAAAGAAACACTTAGTTAACAATGGACCAGTCTAACCCCCCCCCTTCCCCAGTGAGTCAGTCCATAAGTAGATCCCTGTTCCCGCCTTTTCTGCCTCTTTTCTTGCCAACTATAACCAGGCGAAGAAGTGAAGAAATATGATCCAGCCGGATTGCAGAAGAGCAGGAACTGCCAACAGATGGATCTCACCGAGCTGAAATAAAAGGAAGAGTGAGATACTAGCGTGACAACGCGAACGCGCCTTCAAGTCATAAGTCCGCCCTGGGAGGGCAGGGTGGGCAATACTCGCCTCTGAGTCCTTTATTAAAATTCTAACTTATCGTCATAACTTCGCTAAATTCTATAATTTTAATACAAGGACTCAGAGGCTCCTATTGCAAGTTCAAAGCTGGTCCATAAGAGCGGACGACCAATGAACAATCGGCTTAAAATAGAAAGTACGGAAGGTGGTCTCTCTAGACCAATCAGCCGACTTGAGTAAATCCTCCAAACGACAACCCGCAGATATCGCGGCAGATGCAGTTGCACTACGAACTGAGTGAGCCCCAAATCTAGACACATCCACCCCCGCTAGCGCTAACAGCCATTTAAGCCAACGCGCCAGAGTAGTGGAACCGACTGCGGCGAGCGAAAAGAAATAAAAAGGGGTGTCACATTATCCGATCGCAGCGACATCGTACGTGTTTCATACACTTGTAAACAGTTTACAGGACACAGGGCCGGTTGAGAAGGAAGCGCCGGATAAAACACAGATTTTATAGACGTCTTAGTCCGATGAGAGACATCAATCCGGACCCCTTCTGGGACAAAAGACCTGACCTGAAAGTCCAATGCCCGGACATCCCCCACTCTCTTACACGAGATGAGACAGAGAAGGGCCAAAAGTTTAGCCGAAAGTTGTCTCAACGATAACTGTTGATTAGAGGGCCATTCGTTCAAGAAATTGAGCAGAATTGCCACATCCCAAGTTTCTGAATACCGAGGGAGCGGAGGTCTTGAACACCGAATGCCTCTCAGTAAACGACAGACCAAGGGATGTTTGCCCACTGGAATCCCCTGGAAACCCACATGATAGACCGACAAGGCCGACCGATAAACATTAATAGTTCGATAAGCCTTTCCGTCATCAAAACATTCCGATAGAAAGTTTAAGATGAAGGTAATAGGGGCTTGAAAGGGATCCAAATTCCGTGGCATACACTAACCAGACCACTGAGCCCAGGCGGAGTCATAACAGGACAGTGTGCCTGGGGCCCATGCGGCCCGTAGGAGGGCCCTAGTCCGGCTCGAAACACTTCCGAACGTCCCGGGATCCCCGAGACCAGGGAGACTAGGACGCGACACGAGTCTCGTAGTAACAGTGGATGAGGAAGTCCCTGACCGTCCAACAGATCCTGACATCTCGGTAATAACCGCGGGAAATCCACCAGGAGTTCCAGAAACAGGGGAAACCATGGTTTGGTTGGGCCAGAATGGGGCCACTAAAACCAACTCCGCCTCCTGCATCCGCACCTGGCGTAACGTCCGAGCCACCAACTGAAACGGAGGAAATGCATAATGACGATGTCCCCTCCAGTCCTGAAGGAATGCATCGGTGGCTATTGCCACTGGATCCGGACGCCAACTGTAGAAGTTGGGTACCAGGTTGTTCAGGCGCGACGCAAAGAGGTCGATCTGAAACGGACCCCAAAGTCCTGTCACGACGGCAAAGATTGACGAGTTCAAACGCCAATCCCCGGAGTCCTCTGTGTCTCGAGCTCCAATCTGCGAGTAGATTCGAAACACCCGGTATGAACTGGGCTTGTACCGTGATCTGCCTTCGAAAGCACCACTCCCAAAGCCGCGTTGCCATCTGTCAGTAGGGAGGATCGAGGGCCCCCCAGGGCATTGATGTACCTCACGGCTGGGAAATTGTCCATTCGGAGGAGAACGGACACCTGACCTGCTGACTTGAGAAAACTCTGCATGGCAAACAGGCCCGCCAATAATTCCAGACCATTGATATGGTTGCAAGCTTCCTGTGTCGACTAAGGTCCCCCGTTATCAAGGTTCCTAACCTGGCCCCCCAACCTGACAGGCACGCGTCTGAGTCTATCGTCACCGTGGGAGGTGGTGATGTGATAGACCTGCCGTTGCAGCACCGGAGGTTCTTGATCCACCAGAGGAGATCCTCTCGTGCTCCCCTCGAGAGCTGAACCCGATCTGAATAATCCCGACCCTCCTGTAGGAAATGGGCCATCAGGCGTTGGAGGGCCCGATAATGGAGAGGTGCTGGATGTACCGCCAATTTCGAGGCCCCCAATAGCCCTATCATGCGTGAGAGATCTCGCAAGGTCGGGGTGACATTGTTGAGAAGCGCACGCACCTCCTTTAGTATAGACTTGCACTTGTGCACTGGGAGTACCAGGGACATCGGTAAAGGTTGAACCGTGAATCCTAGAAATTCCAGAGATTGAACTGAATGGAGAATCGATTTTTCTGAGTTCATTAAAATAAACAATTCTTGTAGCAGTGTTATCGTCTGCTGAATATGAATTTGCAGCAGCGTGGCGGATTCCGCCATCAGAAGGATGTCGTCCAGATAAATGATAAGGCGGACCCCTTGCGATCTGAGACGACATGTCACTGGCTTCAGAAGCTTGGTGAAGCACCAAGGCGCCGAAGAGAGTCCGAAAGGTAAGCAGCAGAAACGCCACGTGACGTCTTTCCATCGGAAACAAAGGAATCTCCTGGATACCGTCGCCATAGGTACTGTTAAATAGGCATCCTTCAAATCTACCTTCGGCAACCAGTCCCCTTGTCGAAGAAGATCCTTTAACAGGTGCAAAACCTTCCACCTGAAAGTGGTTGTAAATTACCGATAAATTCAGCTCTTTCAGATTGAGGACGGGTCGACTCCCCCGCCCTTCTTGGGGACCAGGAATAGATTTCCCAAGAATCTCACATCTTCCCTTGAGGACCACTCTGCAGATCTCCTTCGGAAAGGAGCCATAATCTCTTCGTCCACCAGCACTCCCTCCTCCGCCGTGAAGATCAACGGCGGGGGAAAGGAGTGATGAACGGGGGTCGAGATGAAATTTATGACGAAACCCTGTATCTTGTGTAGCACCCATGTATCGGATGTGATCTTTTGCCATTGTTGAAGGCATTTGGATAAACGGCCCCCCACTTGCACATTCATGTGAAGAATCAGAGAGCGCAATACCTGGCGATCTGTACCGGAAGTTGCGTCCTCCTCGATAGCCTCTGAAGCCTCTGGTACGCCAGGGTCTGGAACGGGAGGGAAAAAAATTTGAGACTCTTGTCTCTGACTGTGAGGCGTCATACGCCACAGAACCTCTTGAGGCGTCATACGCCACGGAGCCTGTGAATTGGCGGGAGAATCCTGCCCTTGCACGGCCGGCAGCGCGACCCCTGCCCCTGCCGGCCCGTGCAAAAACCCGCGGTGAACACCTTCTTTATGGAAGTAGTAACCTTCTCCATTGTAGTAAAGGCTCCGGTATATTCTGTCATGTCTCGTAAGAACCCAGGGCCAAATAGCATTCCTTGGGCCTTAACCCCAAGCTCATTATCTGCAACTGCCGCCAGTTGTGCATCCATCTTAAGCAAAATGCATTTGCGTCTCTCCGTAGCCAGAGCTGTATTTGTATTGCCTACGAAACTAATAGCTCTCTGGACCCAATTAGTAACTTCATAAGGGTCAAGCGTAGCGTCGTTAATTTTAGCCTGTTCGGCCACATCTAACAGTTTGGCTAAAGGACCTATCGTGTCTAGGAGTTTATCTTGACAATTTTTGAAAGCCAGATCTATGCCTCTATTCTGGGACCATCCTTTTTTTCTCCACAAATTTTATAAATTTTTTGTCCACCTCCGGGGTCAAGCATGTTTTCCCTACTGTAGTAGGTCGGGGACACTCCGCACTCATCCTGGATCTGGAAGTTTTATCAAGAGGTCTGCGCACACGCGCATCGATCCATGCCTCCACGTGTGGGGAGAGGGACCACTCTGTGGATCTAGGGTGAGATAAATCCTCAGGAGCGAACATGGGGTTCCCCATTGGGTCGTAAATGGGTCCCTCTGTACCAGGCCCCTGTAAGGGCACTAAGGTCTTATCAGCAAACTCCTCGTCCGACGCGTAAACCTCTAAGGCGTCTTCACCACCTTCTTCTCCAGATAAAGGGGGATTATATTGTCTACTGGAGGAGGAAGGGTGATCATTGGTATGAGAGTGGTCAGAGCGTTTACTACGCTTGGTCGAGTTTGACTCAATATGATGAGCTTTGTGTGAGCGCTTTCTTGGCGTGTGTGTCTCCGGCATTGAATCCCCGGGCAGTGATACGGGGATGCCAGCCCCTCCAGCCTTGCGCTTATCTTTATTATTATCAGGCTGTTTCCCCATGGTTAGGGGAGAATCAGAGAGCCTCACTTCGGTGAGAGAATCGCCCAAATCTTTAACCGGGAGAACCGGTGTTGCATCCATTTTAGTCTCTAAAATAGCCTCTTTAAGGGATTGAGTAAAAGCACTAGAAAGGGCATTAACCGCTTTGAAAACTGCCGATTCTATTGAGGCTTGGATATGGGGCTCTAATACTTTATTATGTGTGGGGTCAGAAGGGCCTGCGGCTCTAGAGCCTGTCGCATTACCAGCCTTATCGGGAGGTTTATCCATGGGAGAGGAGCTGTCTTCCGATCCGGAGTCCCTTGTAGGGGAAGAATCCTTGGAGCTCATGCGTGAGGTAGCTTTCGATAACGGCATCTTGCGAAGTGTGAGGTAACGCTAAAATGGAGGCGGTCAAAGCGCGCAAATCTACCGCGCATGCGCCCCGCCCCCTAGTAACCGCCGCTATCGCGGACACGCTTACTGTAAATAACTCCGTTGAATAACGTAACAGAAATAACAGTGTGGAAACCCTCGCAATTTCATTAAATAAAAACGATACTAACAGCACCCCGGTCGCCTCGGTTAGAGCCGGACGACCGGGAGAAAACCTCTATACAATAATAATACTGGAGAAACAGAATTTTATACTTATCTTCTCCAGCAGCAAAAAGAGGGAGAAAAGTCGGGAACAGGGATCTACTTATGGACTTTGGACTGACTCACTAGGGAAGGGGGGGTTAGACTGGTCCATTGTTAGCAAAGTGTTTCTTTAAATGTCTAATGTTTCTTTTTCGACATTTCTGTTTGCTGCTGTATTAAAAAGCAAGAAAGAGATTGCAATACTCGCCTCTGAGTCCTTGTATTAAAATTGTGGATTATTCCAGCCTTGGTGTTAGAATAATCTTAATTTTAATAAAGACAAGAGGCGAATATTTTGCAAAGAGAGTTTTACATAGCATTCCCACAAGAGAGCAGCAAGTCTCTCCCACAGCCTCTTTTCTTGCGTGCGGGACGAGCAGGAATGTCCATGAAACAGAAAGTCCGGAACAACTGAAGATGAAGAAACCTAAGTGAACTTGACGTCAACTGGCCGAACAGGAGGAAGGAACCGAAGTTCAACAGGCGAGGCGCAGAACTGCGGAGCAACGGAGTCCAATCAGGCTAAGGAGAAAACAGAGGATACGTGAAAGTACCATGTGATGGAAACGTGTCAATCAGCAGGTAACTAACTCACTAGCGAAGAGCTATCAAGAACACTATGAACAAGGTCGAGAAGACTAGCCCTAGACTAGACTAACTAGACATGCAAACATCGAATCCTACTAAAGGAGGGAAAAACAATTCGATAAATGATGGACACAGAGTCGTTGAAGTCGTGTTTTTATTTATTTTTATTTTTCTATTCAGTAGAAAATGCGGTAAATGTAAACAACCAGGGCATGGGCGGGAGGGAAGAATATTCGCCCTGTCTTTATTAAAATTAAGATTATTCTGACACCAAGGCTGGAATAATCCACAATTTTATATCAAGTCAGGAGGCTTCATATTTTGCAGTTTTAAAGCTGCACTAGAGCCCCAGATGCATGGGAACGAGGGCGAAACTAGAAGGTATGCCAGGGCTATGGGTAGGGACTCGGAAATAGCAGTAAGGAGCCAGGCCTTAAGCTCCTCCTGATTGATGGGATTTAATTGTGGAGGGTCCATCAAAAAAATCGGGAGTTACGGGGCTCACCCGTTGCGGATCTTTAATATATATCCGCGAAAGTAGCGCAATATAGTGCTGTGTGATCGGGGCTCACCCGATGTGTTGCGGGCTGGTAATAACAAAATGCCGCTTGGTGTATACGAATATATCGGGGCTCACCCGAGTTAACCGCGGGGGGGTCCTGCAGGGAAGCGGAGGCTGTTTATTTCTCAGGGCGCGTGAAGTGTGCTGCTGCCTGTCAGCGTTGTGAGCTCCGAATGGCGGCAAACGCATATGGGAAAACCCCCAAAATGGCCGCCAGGGTGTGCAAGCACCGTAAAAACACCACTCTGAGGAGAAAAGACCGCACGCTCGGTTAAAACTGGGAAAGCCGCACAACGGGTAATTAAGTGCAGAAAAATACACTAAAAATGTTGAAAAAACGTGGCAAAACATCGCCGATAGTCACCCGACGGTCAGAGGTGTAAAACGCTCGTCCCGTCGGGAGACCACAAGCAGATGGCAAAGCGCAACCTGCAGGCGGGAGAGTGCCCGCACAGCACGGACGAACCTATGGGGAAAAACAGATTAAATCCACAGTAATACAGTAGAAAAACCATATAATAAAATTACAGAAAGATCAATCGAAAATACAGTAAAATACAATTAAACTAGGCCTGACAACCAGGAGCTGCTTCAAGAACGTCTCACCTGGTCGTCAGCAGCAAAGAGAAGAGGCTGTGGGAGGGACTTACTGCTCTCTTGTGGGAATGCTATTTGTTTATTGGTTACTACTGTTGCTATGTAAAACTCTCTTTGCTGCTGTGATTTAGTAAAGAAAAGAGAATGCAAAATATGAAGCCTCCTGACTTGATATAAAATTTTGGAATTCCATCTAAGGGCCTCTCCACCTGTATAATTTATTACGTGACCAGCGCATAGAACAGGTACAGACTTATTGCAAACCTATCGCAGTTACATAGTGTGAGTGGAGTTTATTTAGCGCGGCGCCCGCTAACGCTTCGTCTTATTGGTCATCCTATTGCACTGCTCGTACGGTGAACCCGTCTACTTTACACCAAAATCCAGTCGCTGGTGTCATGTGGCATCTTACAAGTTCTTCAGACGTGGATTTCAAGATCTGGAAAAAGAAAAGCGTTGAGGATTAAACAAAACAACTTAAATAATAAAAAAAACTCAATGAAACCGCTTTCCAGCAAACGAAGCAGGACGTCCCCTCAGATTCCACCGTAAGGCACGGTGAACCAGTCCTTAAGCAGAGCACGCAATGTATTAATTCTGCTTTACCTAATTATAATTAACCCCGCCACACACACAAAACACCCCTTATTGTAATTAATATCTTTAAAGGGCCAGTACTCCCTAAAAAATGCAATGTCCTTATTGTGTTTATTTGATGTTGTTGATATCTTACATGCGCTTGTGTCTCTCTTATGTTTAGTTACGAAAATATTTTCCTCTTTGTGTCACTGGGTGCATCCATTGTGTGATATTTTCCTCTATTGAAGTGAAAATAGGCTGGAAGATGGCCGCCATTATAAGCCAGGCGGCCATCTTGTTCAGAATATTGGTTCACTTAAAAATAACTAGGCAGGTTTTTAGCTGAAACTAGAATGAAGTATACGTAGAAATTTAGGAATGTTAGATTAGCAGCAAAAGTAATTAGAGTCTGAGAAAGGTCTAGGCTGTTCCTGGCACGGAGGGGCAGAATGAGGAGTAGATACACCAAGGTCGCTGAGGCCCGCTGAGAGACAAAGGAGTATAGAGATCAGACCAGGTGTTAGTTGCAACAAATGATCTTAGGCGCTAGGGAGGAGGGCACAGCCCGGAATAGGAGAAGCAACTAATCATGATTTACTGAAACTAACAAAGTTTGCCAATTTACGGCCAATTAATGGAATGTTTTTGTATTAGGTTAAGGGAGGTATTAACCCACGTGGGGTGGGAGAGTGTCATCGGGAGGTGGGCTAATTGGGATGTACCTAATTATGTATTTGGGGTATAAAATTTAATGTTGCGATGAACTCGGGGCTCAGTCTTTGCGATTCAATCCTGTCTGAGCATTTTGTGACGTCACAATAAAGTTTGCCTTTCCTGAAGAGACTCATGTCCAGACAATCCTTGCTCGTGTCCGGTCCGGTCCGGCCTCGTCCCGAGTGAACCAAGTGGATTCCGGTAACATTTCTGGGGGCTCGATAGCCGGGATTCAAGGCCCTTTGCCGGCACTGCAACGACTGCTGGACACTGTAGCGGTTGACTGCAGGTGCGAGTGATCCCACTGGTTGGGCGTCTGTTGAAGGTGAGCAGTCATCTGCAGGCACCAAGCAGGATTTCCTGTACAGTGGACCTCGTCTCGTCCCAAACGGACCCCCGGCCCGGGAAGCTGGGACACCCCTGAGTTTGAGGAAACAGCGAACAGCGTGGCGATAGGTAAAGTGTCTTCTATGTTTGTATGTCTAATGGAAATACCGGTATAAAGGGAAACGTCCGGCCATAGTCGGATAAGGAGACCCGCGGACACGGTCTCGTTGGCATACCGAACTCGCCGCCGAAAGCACGGACAAGCAAAGGAGCCAGAGTGGCTAGTGCGTGTCTGGACCCGGGGGATCGGATGCTAACTAAAGTTAGATTGTTTGGGTTCTGAATTTGAGGGAGAGGGGAGCCGCGTGGAGTTGCGTAGTCTTAGTCAGTGTTTGTAAATAGAGCTTCACCACGTGGACAAAGGAAAGGAGGAGAGATTTCTGTGACCGGGCTTAGAGCCCTGAGTCAGTGCTAGTGTGTACGTCGTGTAGTGAAGAGGGCTCATTGGGGCCAGCGGTAGCTGCAGAGGAAGTGGTGCCGGGTGGGTAGAATTACTCATAGGCAAATTGGAATTGCAGACGGGAGTGTAGTTATAGAACGGGGTGCACATAGTCACAAGCAGGCAAGAGCTAGAGTTCAATCAATTGGGTATAAGGAGCCAAAAGGAGGGACGGTGTGCCCTCGGCTAGTAGAAAGAGTAGAATTGTTTATGTATTGTTTTGTGCTGAAAGTATCTGGTACAGTATGGGTTGTGAATGAATGCTGAGAGTGCTGTGAGTGATTGTGCGCCTACTCGCCTAACGAGAAAGCAAACTTGAGAGTGGACTCCCAATCTACGTTTCCGGCTCAGGCGACTGCAGTCCGGCTACTGACGGAGGAAGCGAATCCGATATATATGAACTGTTGGCTGAAGTACCAGACAGTAAATTTCAAGTGTTTCTGCTAACAAGTAATATCTGTAATGTAAAAAGGTTACTGCTCTTAAGAGTAACAATGGGTAACGGGTCATCCAAGCCTGACAAGGTGAAGAAGGGTGAGACGCCCTTAGGGTATATGGTGTGGAATTTTGAAGCACTATATACAACACATGACTATGGTGTAGAGTTAACTAAAGAGAAATTAACAGGAATGTGTACAATTGTATGGCCACTGCTAGTTCCAGACTGGCCGGAGCAGGGGTCAATGGACCCGGCGCTGATACAGAAAGTGCATTCCCAAGTAACCGGGAAATGCGAACATCCTGAGCAGTACCCATATATAGATATATGGAGGTATTGTGTAAAAGATAAAAGTCATTTTATAATGATGGCGGGACGTAACGAGAAGCAGGTACCCCCAATAGAGAAAATAATAAAAAGAGAAGACCGGTGTTGGTAGAACACCTGGAGGAGATTGATTCCCTGCCCCCGCCCTATCCATCATATTATGGGGCAGCTAGAGAAGCTTTGCATGCCACGGTTGCGCAGGCGGAGGAAGGGAGGCGGGCGGCTGCTACTGCTCCGCCGGCTTCCTCCGCTCCAGCGAGCGGAATCGCGGAGGAACATGAGGGGGCAGTGGGTGGAAGAGACAGAGAGGTCCCACCAGGAAAGATCGAAATGCCCGATGGGAGCGTATATAAATTGGTAGACCAAGAGGACAGTGAGGATGATGATGAGAGTGAAGAGGTAAAGCAAGGTGCTACCACTCGCGCAGCGAACAATATATATAAACCGCGAGACCCATATCAGCACAACCCCGGTAAAAGTAAGATGCAGATGCCCCTACGGGAGGTGCCAGGTCCCTTATTGGAAAACGGAGCACCTGGGCCAATGCAATACACATATGTCCCATTTACGACAACAGATCTATTCAATTGGAAAACACACACACCACTGTAGTCTATTAATCCCGCAGCGGTGGCCAGTATGATAGAGTCAGTTATGCTCACACATAACCCCACATGGGCAGATTGTCAGCAATTAATGCTGACAATGTTCACTACTGAGGAAAGAGCCCAAATAAATAGTAGCGCGCGGAAGATTCTACTTGCCCAAGCCGTAGAAGATGCCAGAGCCCAGCCAGAAGCGTGGGCAGAGGAACACTACCCCAAAACAGATCCCAAGTGGCCGTACAATACTGCTGCAGGTATTGCTCACCTGCAGACGTACCGTACAGCGGTAATAATGGGTGTTAAAGCGGGAGGGAAGAAACCCACAAACATGGGGAAGATAGCGGATATTGTACAAGAGTCTAAAGAAACCCCGAGTGCATTTCTAGAAAGGTTACTAGATGCGTATAGGATGTACAGTCCTATTGATTCTGAAGCGGTGGAAAATCAGAGGTTAATTAATTCTTCCTTTGTGGGTCAGTCACAAAGAGACATACGGAATAAAATACAAAGACAAGATGGGTTTCTAGGAAAAGGTATTAGCGAATTAGTTGAAATTGCTAATAAAGTGTTTCATAACCGGGATTTAGAAGAAAAGCGGGGGGAGATAAAAAGACAAAAAGGGCATACAGGGGTGGTCGGATATATGGGAAATGGAGGAGGAAGAGGTACCCCAGACAGAGGGAGAGCCAGGGGTTGGGGAGGCAGAGGTAGGGGAGCCCCCTGGGAACCTCCAGGACCCAATCAGTGCGCGTGGTGCCGGGGCGAGGGTCACTGGAAAAATAATTGTCCGGGACTTTTGGCTAAATATGGGGTACAAGGGGAAGCTGGGGAGTCGGGAGGTCAGGCCTCCAATGGTCAGGTAACAAACGGCAGGTATGAGAGAAATGATGGTGCCGGGGCAGGGTTTGTTGGGTTGGCGGGAACGTCATTTGAAGGGCAAGGTACATATTGACACGGACCTGGGCCCATCCCGCTCGGTAATCACGAGCCCACGGTCACTATGAGAGTGGGGAATAAATATGAAATTTTTATGATTGACACCGGTGCCGAATATTCTTTTGTAACACAGCAAATTGCTCCCCCAGTGGGAACTGAAGTTGATATTGTGGGAGCAATGGGGGTGTCTGCTAAGTACCCCTTTCTTGCTTCACGAAAATGTAGTGTGGGTGGGCATAATGTTGAACATGAATTTTTGTATATGCCCGAATGTCCCATCCAGCTCCTGGGGCGGGATATCCTTTGGAAATTGCAAGCCCAAATTACATTTCTCCCCAGGGGTCACACTAGATTGGACCTGCCTGAGAGTGGCTGCTCTACACGGCAGCACAGCCCAGCCAGCCAGTGCATCCAACCTATAAAAATTGCAGTAATTATGCCAAGGGAAGAGGAATGGTGCACGGCACCAACGCCGCCGGCCGACCCGGACCCGTACACACTACTCCTGGGAATCCCTGGTGTATGGGCCGAGGAAAACCCGCCCGGGCTAGCTGTAAATATACCTCCAGTGTACGTTGATTTAAAACCGGGTGCAATGCCTGTGGCTCTAAGACAATACCATATACCACAAAAAGCCAAGCAGAATATCCAGACACATTTGCAGAGACTTAAAGATCACGGTATATTGAAATTCTGTGTGTCACCATGGAACACACCTTTGTTGCCAGTACTGAAAGAGGGCACACAAGAGTACCGCCCAGTCCAAGATTTACGAGCGGTTAACGAAGCCACAGTAACTCTACACCCCGTGGTTCCCAATCCATACAATTTATTGGCATTAATCCCCAGAGATACAAAATATTACACGGTGCTTGATTTAAAAGACGCTTTCTTTTGCATCCGCCTGGCTCCAGCAAGCCAGCCCCTTTTTGCGTTTCAGTGGGAAAAATCAACCACAGGAGCGCGTCATCAAATGACCTGGACACGCCACCCTCAAGGTTTCAAGAACTCGCCCACGATTTTTGGGTGCGCGCTCAGCCAGGACCTCCTGTCCTTCAACGCTCAGCCACACAAAGTTGTTCTATTACAGTATGTTGATGATTTATTACTGGCTTCTCCCACAGAAAAAGACTGTTTCTCCGCCACTAAAACCCTGCTACATTTATTGTGCCAAGCAGGTTACAGAGTGTCTAAAAAGGAAAGCACAAATATGCAAACAGACTGAAATATTTAGGTTTTCAATTAACAGGTACCAAGCGTGCACTGGGGGCAGAGAGAAAGGAGACAGTATGTTGAATACCCCAACCAAAGACAAGAAGACAAGTCTGTGAATTCCTGGGAGCTGCTGCCTTCTGCCGCCTGTGGATCCCCAACTTCGCAGACATTGCTAAACCCCTCCATCAAGCCACCAAGGGGGGAGAGCATGACCCCTTCATATGGGAAGAAGAGCAATTGGCAGCTTTTCTGAAATTGAAGACTCTGCTAATGGAAGCTCCAGCTCTGGGATTGCCAGATCACAGCAAGCCCTTCCAGCTGTACGTACATGAACACAATCAAACAGCTACTGGAGTACTGATCCAGAATTTGGGCTCCTGGCCGAGGCCTGTGGCCTATCTCTCCAAGCAACTTGACCCTGTGGCCTGCGGCCTACCCCCATGCCTGAAAGCTGTGGCAGCTACAGCAATGCTGATAGCAGAAGCAGACAAGCTGACACTTGGACAAGTTCTTCATGTCAAGGTGCCCCATGCTGTCAAGGCCCTGCTAGATGTAAAAGGAGGCTACTGGTTCAGCAACAGCCGGATGACGAAGTACCAAGCTATGATGTGTGAGAATCCACGGGTTCATTTGGACCTTATCGCTACCTTGAACCCTGCTACTTTACTGCCTGACTGTGACGAAGATCCAGCTCATGAGTGCCTCCAAGTCATGGAGGAAGTGTTCAGTAGCAGGCCAGATTTGAAAGATGTACCCCTAGACAAATACGATCTACAACTATTCACTGATGGTAGCAGTTATATGGATGATGGGAAGAAAGTGGCTATGCAGTAGTCTCAGCAGAAGAGATTATTGAAGCACACCCTCTGCCAGGTCATACATCTGCACAACTGGCTGAAATCATAGCTCTTACAAGGGCTCTAGAAATCTCCAAGGGCAAAAGAGTGAACATCTACACAGACTCCAAATATGCCTTTATGACTGTCCATGCACATAGTAGGCCTCTTTCTTTGTAGAGTGCACCAACTTCCTCAGGACAGCAAATCAAGTATGCAGCTGAAATAATTGCTCTCCTGGATGCTGTATGGAAGTGCTGTCAGCATCATGCACTGTCGTAGCCACCAAATGGGTCAAGATGAAATCCCAAGAGGCAACAGGCGCGCGGACCAGGCCGCAAAACCATTGCTAATAACTGATCAAGCCAAAGTCCTGATCTGCAAGCAAGAGGCTCAGCCTTCTATGCCAAACTACGAATTCTACATGAATTGGAGAAAATTTGAACCTGGAGGCGAATTTATTGAAATTATTTTGCACAAATGGCGCAATGACTACGACCTATTAGAACTCAATCATGATTATATTCAATGGCTTTTCCCAACTCCGTTTCAAGGTCGAAATTTCTACTCCACTCCTCTGAATCCTCAAGAGACACGTCTTATGATTAACACCTCAGAAGTTCAGCACAGACTCCGCCGAGCATACAAAATGATGCTGAAATTCTTCGGCGTAAAATTAATGGAATATGGAGAAGATAAAGATACAGCAGTAACCGAAGTTGAACGAGCAGAAAATTTCGCCTCACATTTTGAAAATCTAACAACTAACCCTCACAATAATCTGAGAATTACACGAATACTGCTAAGTTTGGGAGAATTGGGTGCAGAAGAATACCAAGCCCCATTGTTAAGGATCTCCTTGAGGAAGAACCTCATCGAAACAAACTGCCAAGAATGAAGAAAAGTGCGATGAACTTCTTCATACCAGCAGTAAAAGATTCACAGGAGAGACAAGATCTGCTGTTCTTTGCCTGGCGACATGATTTCCCAAAAGAAGAATTCATCTGGGGAAACCATGGAGAATTGGCACGATACAAAGTAAAACCAGTGGTGGCTGCACTTCTACCGGCGCCACTGAGTGAATGGACACCTGTGTATTCAGAAAAAGAGAAGAAATGGCTATCGGAAGAACAAGGCTGATATGGAGAAGACGGATGGTTCCAGTTAGAGAATGAACAAATAGTTCTACCAGCAACACTGGCGCCTGAGATTGTAAGAGCACTCCACGCAAGTACCCACGGAGGAAGAGAAATGATGGAACAGCAATTGGAGCCACATTTCTATGTACCAGGACTGTCAATAATTTGCAAAGCAATAGCCGAGCAGTGCGTGACATGCGCCAAGAATAATCCGAGAACAGGCCCGTCTCAACCTCCAAGGAAGCAGCCAATTGGGCTGTTTCCAATGGCATCGTTACAGATAGATTTCACAGTGTTGCCACCCTGCAAAGGATACAAATATCTACTGGTAATGGTGTGCACCCTGACAGGATGGGTGGAAGCTTTCCCAACGAGAACAGAAAAGACAGTGGAAGTGGTGAAAAGTCTGATGAAAGAAATAATACCACGCTACGGACTTCCTCTCGAAATAGGGTCGGACAATGGCCCTGCATTTATACAGAACTGTTTACAGCAACTTGCCGACTGTTGGGTATCACCTGGAAGTTACATACTGCTTACAGGCCCCAAAGCTCGGGAAAAGTCGAAAGAATGAACCGCACCCTAAAGACTTTGATATCCAAACTGTGCCAAGAAACGTCATTATGCTGGATGGATGTGCTGCCGATAGTCCTATTACACATTAGGTGCAGGCCAACCCCCCAATTGAAGCTAAGTCCGTACGAACTCATGTTTGGATGGCCTACCCCTCTGATTAATGGACTAAGGAGGGACCTTCGGGCATTAGGGGAAACTAAATTGAATGATCAGGTTGTACTGTTGGGTAAAGTAATGCAGAAATTAAATACTTGGGTGGGAGATAATATACCTCACTTTTTGTACCCCCCACTGCATAAATATTGTCCAGGTGATTCAGTATGGGTAAAGGAGTGGAAAAATGATCCACTAGGCCCAAAATGGAGAGGTCCTTACCTTGTCCTGTTATCAACCTCTACAGCAGTAAAGGTTGCCGAGGTGGTCCCGTGGATACATCACTCCAGATTGAAGGTAGCTGCAGCCAATCCTGAACCAGTATGGAAGGTCGTCACCAACGAGACCAATCCACTGAGGCTAAAGCTAACAAAGACCACAGTCATGAGCCCCTGAGAGATTCGACTGAAAGCATCCAAGATACTCAACCCTTGGGTGTTCTGATGGATACAACGAGATCTAATTATCCACTGATGGAGAATGCTGAGAGGGTTATTTTTAGGGGCCCGGCCCTGACCCGTGATCAACCGGAAATATCTTTTGTTTTTGAAATTCCGGTGGGGAGGGATTTGGTTTATGTGACTGTGAAGAGAATTGCCCAGGGGTTTTTGACAGTTGGGGCAATTCTGGTACTGATTTTGTTTCTTGCACATTTGATTCATGGACTGTCACGTGGAGCATGCCCCAAGTGCACAAGCACCACCAAAACCTGGAATGGTACACACCCGGTGATGGAGAACCGTACCATGTGGAGACAAAAACGAGAGGCGCTATCTGGAACCCAGCTAAAAGGACACTTACTTGTGCAATTTAAATATGGCTATGCTAAAAAGTCTGGGCAAACCACATGTTGGGTGTGTAGTAGACTGCACCCAGAGACAATTCATATACCATTCGCCGCTGTCCCAATGAATTTGAGTATGTTTGCATCAGAAAATGTCACAATACAGGCAGTCGATACATCGAGGGAGAAACCAGAACCATTCAGTCCTGGGCACCCCATAATAGGACCAGTGTACCAACCAGAGTGGTGTTTTCAATTAGGCTCAGATAAGGAGATAAATAACGAGGGTGGGATATGTAATTGAAGTCAGTTTAACTGGACATCATACATTTATATATTCAGAACAGGACTGAAGGCGCATTATATATACATACGATGCAGGCAATTCACTAGAGAGCAAGAGGAGGTGATTGCGAATGCGACCAATGGAAGACAGGATGTAGTGGATATGATGAGACGGCTGAGACAGTTTGCGATAGCGATAACAAAGGGAACACTATACTCATCACCATTTATAGTGAAAGGAGGGTACCAGGTGTGCTGTGAAGGAGTGTGTTACACATGGGTACCACCTACAGTAACGGGAATGTGTTATTTGGCTAAATTGATCCCAATCCAGAGGGTAAGGGGAGAAGACACTAATTCAGACACAACACTTCACCCTAGGTCTCCACTGGTGTTTGAAAGACAGAAGAGAGAGCTATTCAAGAAAGCGGCTCGAATATGGGCATGGCTTCCAGCATGGACTGGATGGGGAAGAGAGTTGATGGCAAGAATGAACAGTTATGCCAGTTTGATGGATGAGATTTTGAATAAGACTAGTTGGGATATTCAGTTGTTGAATCTGGAAGTACAAGAGATACGAAAGGTGCAAATGATACACAATATGGCACTGGAACAGATTAGTGCAGCCCTGAATGGATTGTGTGAGATGACAATGCATTATGAATGTTGCACTTTCATCAAGAACGCTACACATGACGTCCCTGACTATTACCAGGTAATCCAAGATCACCAAGAGAAGGTAGCACAGTTGCAGAACACAGCAAGGAGGATCGCTGCTGAAGGCTGGAATCCACTCCGTGGGTTCGGAGCAATCGGAGATTGGTTCGGATCCATACTGAGATTTATTTTCGCAGATTGAATCTATGATTCTGATGGTGGTGGTGATCTTGATCGTAGGAGCACTACTGTATCGTATAGGGCTTTGTCTCTGGCCACTATGCAAAAGGGCACCGACACCCGCACAGACACAAAAGATACCACTGATTATCCCACAAGGTATGTTCCCGACGAAAATAGGCCCCCCCAAAGTATGAGGAACTCGAGAATAAAAATAGTGAGGTGTAATGGCTACAAGTCTCAGGAGAAGAGCCTGAGGCTTGAGCCAAGGGGGGAATGAAGTGAAAATAGGCTGGAAGATGGCTGCCATTGTAAGCCAGGCGGCCATCTTGTTCAGAATATTGGTTCACTTAAAAATAACTAGGCAGGTTTTTAGCTGAAACTAGAATGAAGTATACGTAGAAATTTAGGAATGTGTTAGATTAGCAGAAAAAGTAATTAGTCTGAGAAAGGTCTAGGCTGTTCCTGGCACTGAGGGGCAGAATGAGGAGTAGATACACCAAGGTCGCTGAGGCCCGCTGAGAGACAAAGGAGTATAGAGATCAGACCAGGTGTTAGCTGCAACAAATGATCGCAGGCGCTAGGGAGGAAGGCACAGCCCGGAATAGGCAAGCAACTAATCATGATTTACTGAAACTAACATAAAGTTTGCCAATTTACGGCCAATTAATGGAATGTTTTTGTATTAGGTTAAGGGAGGTATTAACCCACGTGGGGTGGGAGAGTGTCATCGGTAGGTGGGCTAATTGGGATGTACCTAATTATGTATTTGGGGTATAAAATTTAATGTTGCAATGAACTCGGGGCTCAGTCTTTGCGATTCAATCCTGTCTGAGCATTTTGTGACGTCACAATAAAGTTTGCCTTTCCTGAAGAGACTCGTGTCCAGACAATCCTTGCTCGTGTCCGGTCCGGCCTCGTCCCGAGTGAACCAAGTGGATTCCGGTAACATTTCATGCGTCACTGGGTGCATCCATTGTGTGACATTTCCTCTATATGTGTCACTGGGTGCATCCATTTTGTGATATTTTCCTCTATGTGTGTCACTGGGTGCATCCATTGTGTGATATTTTCCTCTATATGTGTCGCTGGGTGCATCCATTGTGTGATATTTTCCTGTCACTGGGTGCATCCATTGTGTGATATTTCCCTCTATAGGTGTCACTGGGTGCATCCATTGTGATATTTTCCTGTCACTGAGTGCATCCATTGTGATATTTTCCTGTCACTGGGCGCATCCATTGTGTGATATTTTCCTCTGTCACTGGGTGCATCCATTGTGTGATATTTTGTGTTGTATCTTTCCATAACTTGCGCCTCACTGTGTGGTTTTGGTCACAGAATGGAGTGAATGGGTCAGTCATCGACTCCCATCAATGTATTGTGTGGGATGTATTCAAAGGACATCACCAGCGGGTGCCATTCAGGGTTGTTGGTTCACTATCCGATCTCATTCAGCTGCCATCTTTTATCTCTACCAGACGACACAATAGATCCCCTGCAGCCTTGTCTAAACATTCCCTCCCTCACCCTATTGCCTCTTCACTGCTGCTTTATCCTATGCCACAGCTGTAAAGCGAGACTTGCCATAAGATTTTGGTAAATATTGCATCGTGGGAAAAATCCACAAAATAGGAACAAGAGATAAAAAAAAACCTAACTTTGTTTGAAATAATTACATGTAAAATGAAAAAAAAAATAATAAAAAAAAAAAAAAAAATCGGCATTTGTTTATCGTGTTTTTGGTTTTATCGTGTGATTTTGTTTGTATTGCACAAGTAATCTAGTTACAGCTTAGGTAAATGGTAGTGTCCCTTTTTATGAATCTATATATACACACACACCAGAATGTTATGTTTCTGAAAATTACAAACGATGCAAAATTCACTGTCGTTTCATCACCGACAAAAGGGGACTCAAAGAGTGGAAGGAGAAACTTCACTGAATCTTCTCCTGCTGCGATTTGGACGCCCCTTTTTTTGGTGAAACGCCAGCGTTTGTCACTGATGCAACAATGTCTTTTTTTTTTCCCCACCCGTTTGCAACTTTGGCAAACACCGGTGCTCTCTGACCCCCTAAAAGTCCCTGGTGGATTTGTCATAGTTTGCTACAGGAACAGCAACCTTGGCTCTCCCCGATGTATTGGAACTACATTTCCCATGAGTCTCCACCACCCTAATGATTGTCGGAGCATGGGATATGTTGTTTCTAAACATCTGGAGGTCTTGTTTGCCGACCCCTGGTCTCCTATTTAGTAAATAAACCCCGTAATGATGATTGGCATCATGATCACTTTGTCACGAGGTGGTTTCAGAGCTAGTTATCATGTGATGCTCAGTTTTGATTGGCCGAAAAAAATCTCCCATGTACCATTGTTTTCTTATATAGAATGAATAATTAATCTTATAATATTTATTTTTATCGTTGATAACCTGTTTCTGACGGATACGGTGTCTGTATATTTCAGCCGCTGCTTTTCCAGAGGGAGGAAAGTGACAACTGTGTCCCTGCGAATAAAGCTCCAGGCTTGGAAAAACCAAAATATAACCACTAGAGGGCGACAGAAAACCTGACCCATGTTAAATTGTGCCCTAGATGGTTATTTCCTACGGTTCCCAGAATTCTTTGAATCCAATAAATGACCAGATGATCATGGGAGTTGTAGTTCAGAAACATCTGGAGGACAGTGTTTGTGGACCCTGGAAAAAATACACCCCATGTCCAAAAATAAAGTCACACACTGTTATATTCGGTTGTGTCACCTTTTGTTGTGAGCGCGGCATCGTGTGGATAAGCTCATGCAATGTCACAGCATTTATTGGCGTCCAGAGTGGCATTAATTTGTGGCAAGATCTTGTATTGATGATGGGAGAGTCGCGGCGCTGCGTAAAGTCTTCTCCAGCACATTATCCCAAAGATTAACCTCAATGGGGTTAAGGTCTGGACTGTGCGGTGGCCAATCCATGTGTGAAAATGATGTCTCGTGCTCCCTCAACCACTCTTGCACAATGTGAACCCGTTGAATCCTGGCATTGCCATCTTGGAATATGTCCGCTGTGCCATCAGGGGAGAAAAAACCCATTGATGGAAAAACCTGCTCATTCAGGGAGTCACATGACCTAATTTTTTTGGGGTGCGTAACATCACTGAACCTAGACCTGACCAATTGGAGCCCCCCCCCCTGGGCAGGCAGTGTATGAGGTCATTGCGGCTGCGTTCCATCCTGCGCCGGTGTCAGCGATTGCTTAAAATGCGTCATTATTTCTAAGCTGCGCAAACCCCCCTCTTAAGCACCCAAAGAGCTGTGACCCACCCCCCCATGAGGCTCCATTATTTTACTTAAAGGTTATTGTGCGCAGTGACGGCTTTAATGTGGTGACGTTAATACTGGAGTCTCTTGCGATGACAGAAACATTCCTTTCTCTCGGCAGCCGATTACCAGACCTTGCGTTGGAGACAAAGGCCCTCGTTCATCGGTGGAAGTCGCCGGGCGGCCTGTGCATCATCCCAGCCCTTTATGTAGAACGTCTCGCGTCTTTGATGTCCAGGGGAAGCCAGGGATGATAACCTTTAGGATTCCAACACTTTCACCTGAAACCGCCTCATTGGGAGGTCAGCTCTGTGGCCCGACGTCACATCCGAGAGAACGAAGGTGACCTGAGATCCTGCGCGTCACGCCACGCTGATGCGTCTTACACCTGGGCACAACTGCTCCTCTCTGCTAAATTTTACCGGCCTCCGTCTGGAGCTCATTATTAATAATCTTGCTGTAAAGCAGCGCTGCAAACCCTGGTCCTCAGGACAGGCCAGGTTTGCAGGATATGTGAAGCACAGCACAGGTGCTATTATTTGCTGCTCAGTGATTGCAGGAAGTGGAGGAGTTTGGATAAGTGGTCAGGATGTGAGGAGGGACCCCTCCCTGTAGCTACAATGTAGTCTAGGGGGGGTGAAGTGGAGAAGTTTGGATGAGTAAAATGGGCAGGATGTGAGGAGTGTCGCCTCTGCTACCTTGAGCTCGCAGAATCACTGGGTGAAGTGGAGGAGTTTCCTCTCACCATCACTAGGATTTTGGATTTCTCGGCTGCTGGTCACTAGTGATGTCACACACAGAGAGCGGGCGACATCACTCTGTGAGACCAATCGCTGTAGCGAGCGTTCCCAGAGAGGCAGTGACGGATCAGATCTGTGCATGCGCGTGCACCTCTGATCCATCGCTCTGCGCAGGCGCTACGCCACTCGTGTACGTAAAGTGTGGGAGTCCTGTAACGTCCTTAAAAAAAAAAATAAAAAATACAGCATTTTTAATCAATTATACATTAATAAATGGCCATTACTGTAAATAACCTATTTAGCCACTAGATGGCGCCATCTACTGCCAAACTGAGTTACCAAGGTCTGAGCAGCAGGTCTAACCCCCCCCCCTCCCCCGCCTGCCGAAAGTCTGATATTTCACAGCTTTCAGCAGCTCATTATACAGTTTTAACTCTTTGCTTCCAGGCTGCAGATCAGCATATCGAGATATCGGGGGCACCGTATGGTGCCTCTGAAGTCCGAGGTATCTCGATAGAAACTAAGCGTTTTAACCCCTTCACTATCGGTGATCTAGGTCTGGATTATTGGTGAATAGCTTTTTAAAGGCGATCTATAGCCCCTCGTGTTTAGTGAATGACCCCCTTTAGTTTTACAGAGAGCGATGGTGCGTTAACACGAGAGCGCGCAAGCGAGAGGAGCGTAAAGCTGAGACGAGGGCGTCATGTACGGTGACCGCGAGGAGGAGCAAGACCGGTTTTTCTTTAAATAAAAAAAGTCGTTTATTTGTGCGTGAGAAACGCGTCAGCTGCCACAACGACACCGTAACGCGAGATCCGCACGTCTCAAAAGGAGTTAAATGATGATTGCCCCTCCCCCGGCGCTCTGTGTGTCCATGTATGACTGGCAGAGATTTTTTTATGTATACCCTGTGATTTAGATACCCGCCCCCTTCCTCCCGCGCCGCCATCACTACGTAACCAGGTGCATTAGAAAGAAAAGAAAAAAAAACTCATTTATTCTCTTTGAAGCCGAGACGGCAGCGACACAATGAAATAAATAAAACCACAGGGCACCGACATCAATATACAGGACGACAGCACCGGACGCGCGCGCGCGGGGAGAGAGACAGACGTGTCTGTGACAGCATCACCGCGAGTGTTACATTATTAACAGGATTTAAAGCCGCAGCTCCGCTGACCTGACACAATCAATGCCGTTACAGGCGCCTTAGCGCAGGTCCCTTGGCATACCAGAGGTTTTGGAAATACAAGTCCCATGATGCTCAGCCACACGTCAAGCCAAGCATCGTGGGATATGTAGTCTAGAAACGCCTGGGGAACCAGGGCTCACCATCGCTGCCTCAGTTTGACGTCCATATATGAGAAGGGGGTGGTGTTTTGCAGGAAAAGCAAACTTTAGTGACGCCAGGGAGCAGCCCGGGACTAATCGCTGGACTGGAGGAACATGCAATGCTGGTGCAACGGGACAAACTAGTTTCCATGGCGATTGCTCCAGATTTTTCCTCAAAATTGCCCATTTTATGGGTGTAATCTCACGTTGCAAAATAAGCAGGTGACGTCTCCAACTGAGACGAGACGCCGCTGCTTAGAGGGACGATACAGTGGACGCCGCTATTAAACAGCAAGACCCGCAGCAGGAAGCGGTGCACGACGCCTGGAGGTTGGGTCAGCTCGCCTAAGCACGGCAAGGGGATGACGGTCGTCCTCTGAAACGGAACACCACCACCACCACCATTAACTCCGGCATCAGCCACCTTGCGCCTCCATTTGTTTCGGAACTACATCTCCCGTGAAGCTCAGCCAGCCTAATCCGTGACTGAGCATCATGGGAGATGTAGTTCCAAACATTTAGATCCGACCCCTGCCCTAACCCTTCAACTCCAGCGAGCTGGCACAGATGGGCTAAAGTCGCAATGGTCCAAATCTCCGAGTCGCTGCCAAGTCGTCCTTTTTGGATTCATCGTACATCAGGGGCGAGCGGAGACCCAAAAAAAAAAAAAAAATATGTACACACACACGTATCTCTTTGCCAGAGTTTTTTTTGCTGTTGTAGCATTTTTCCGGAATTTTGGTGAACCAGAAGGAACGAAGGGAGGCACCTGGCAGCCATGGGGGACACCGGGCAGCCATGGGGGACACCCGGCAGCCATGGGGGCGCCGGGCAGCCATGGGGGACACCCGGCAGCCATGGGGGCACCGGGCAGCCATGGGGGACACCCGGCAGCCATGGGGGACACCCGGCAGCCAGGGCGCAGCACTAGCAGAGGGTTCACATACTTAAGATATAGGATTCGAGTCCTCCGGAGGGTCGCACAGGTAAAATATCCCCCGGGTATTTATCCACGTCCAGCCCAGGTTGAACGAGCCACCAGCGTGTAGCAGCGCGGCGGCGGTAGAGACACCCAGCGTCGCTGCTATCTGTCACAACACGCAGCGTGAAAACGTCTCCATCACCGTTTATCTTCAGAGTCAAAACCACCGGCCATTTAGAAACGTTATCGGCCAATCAGGAGCTTCGCTGGCCCCGTACTACAGGGTAAAATGCTCTTTATTATCTCCCAGCCGGCCGCGGCCTGGTCCTGCGTGGAAACGATGTGCGCACCGGCCAGCAAGTCATTTGAGGAAGTGCTCCAGCCGGGGCTGGCCTGACGCGGCGGTCGAGGACGCGGCCGGCCGCGACACTTTCTTCCTTTTGGCTTTGAGAGGCAGAGGCCGGATTTCTGCCACGTTACACTGAGGGCAAAGGTCAAGGGAAAACAAAGGGATAAAACCAGAATAAATCAAACAGGAGAGCCCCGACCTTAAAATGAGAGATGGTTACACGCAGCACACGTGCATGCGACGCCATGGTCTGTGTGTGCTACACAGAGCAGCTCAACAGGTTATCTATAGAGACATGACATATATATCTGTTCCCCCACCTCGTGGGTTAATGTGCTCCGTGGTGTTAATACAGTGATGTCCCGCTAGGGCTGCCAGATCAGCCATGTTTTTCTGGACACATAAATTTATTCATGCTGATGGGCAGTGCATGAAAAACTCCACCCCGCAGCATGTAGAACACATACACTGCAGGTAAGGAATCCCAGGTGACCTGCCTTGATTTCCTTCCAGCAGCATGTGAATTATACATGTTGCAGGGCAGCACTTTTCCCTGCGCTCCCCTCTGAATGTGTCCAGGAAAATCATGGCCGTCCTGCGTCCCAGAAACACAGTGAGACGCACAATCATTAAAAGCACGCGTCATTTCCAAAGCATCTTAACCCCTTCACTGCTGAGCCATGTCACACTGTCTGCCGAGCTCGTTTTGACCATTTTTTGTTCATCACATTCAATTGCTGTTACAAGTTTTATTGCAGAACCTACACGAGTTATAGATCGTTTTTTCAGCAGATTCCCAATCATTACACTGTGTTTACATCACATCACTTTTTACTGGACAGGGTCATGTCTGGTATCATTGCTACCTCACTCAACCTTCTAATCCAGGGCTCAGCAACCCTGGTGGTCCGTCACATGTATAGGAACTACATCACCCATGATGCTCAGGTTGTCGGAGCCTTATGGGAAACCATAGTAAAAAACCATATGGAGGGCCAAGGCTGCTCCTGTTCTAGAAGTTGAGATGTGGAGGTCCAAGGGAGCACCCCATCAATCCCGAATTCACCCCCCCCCCCCATTCATACCGTCAGGTTCCTGTGGAAGCCACCAGGAGAGCACCTTGTAGGATGTGTGGGGAGCGTCCTCCGCAAAAGAGCAGGAAATCAGACGACGCTCCCCACACGTCCTTCGCTTCCAGGAGGTTCAGCCCCTCCAGTGACACGTTAGGATTTTGTGACCAATAAGATGCTTTGCTTCCAGCCGCGCTGACCTTTTATAAAGTGACACCGGTCCATTAACCCTGGTTTCAGGTCAGACCCGTAGACCTCCGCCGCGAAATCCCCTCCCGGTCACCAGATTCATTAAAAACAAACACGGGGCGACACGAGGAAGGATACAGGCTGGATGAACTTCATTCTTCCTCCCAGACCATCGAAACCAGTCCGCACCTAGAAAGACACACAGGATAAAACGGGAACCCGGCGCGTTACTGTGACGAAATGATCAGAACCAGAGGCAGGTTAGCGGTGTCTCTGGTTACCATGACATCATTAAAAGAAACATTCTAGAAATATAAAAAGATCAGGATGTGAGAAGTGTCCCCCCCCCCCCTTATATCGCCCCCTTCCCTGCTGCATTGATCTGCCAGAATCACTGGGTGAAGTGGAGGAGTTTCCTCCTCCCCACCCAGGATTTTGAATTTCCCGGCTGCCGGTCACTTGTGATGTCACACACACAGAGAGCGGCCGACATCACCCCGTGAGACCAATCGCTGTAGCGAGTATTCTCAGAGAGGCAGCGGATGGATCAGATCTGTGCATGCGCGTGCGGCTCTGATCCATCGCTCTACGCAGGCGCTGCGCAACTCGTGTACGTAAAGTGTCCTTTAAACAAAAAAAGCCACCATTTTTCAATACAGCATTCCTTTAACATTAATACCCCAAAAGCGGTGGCGGCGGCGGCATAATGCAGCGCGTCACATGACATTCTATCCAGTGGGACAGAATCAGTATAAAGAGAGAATCGATGACTTTTTAATGAAGCTTTTGGTTGGGCTGATCCGCGCCGTGTCCCTCATATCTGCTGCATAAAATCTATTCTTGGGAAGCTGCCTTTAGATTCGCTCATTTCTGGGAGGAAAAATGTTTCATTAATAAATAAAATCCAACGACCCCCATAAACAAAAGTTTGGGGTGGGGAAAGGTGGTACAAATAGGGGGCAGGCTGGACTAGACCATGCCATTTTAGGGGTGATCCTGAAGCCTTGGTGTAATGCAGTGATGGCGCGGCACGTACCACTCCGGTGTTTGACCTCGCGGCCAGGAGGCCCCCGGGAGGAAGAGGCTTTCTGTTCAGCAGAGAGTTCTTGATGAAGGACGGAAGCGGCGGATCCTCGTATTCCTCGACGTTGATATGATGAACGCCTCTACTGCTCTGAGGGGGAAAAACAACCGAGGTTCAGCGTCACAAAAAGGAGAATTTCTGAACCGCAGGCGCCGAGCGACGAGACTCAACTTACAGCGGGTCTTTTGGTTTCCTGCGCGTAGCTTAAGGAGGGTCTGCTCAAAGGTCTCCTGCAAAAGCAAAACAAAGCCCGTTAATACGCGGCTCAGCGAGACGGCCGGTCAGCGCGTCCCACCCGGTCCGTCCAGATCAATAAGTCACTGGACGGGAGAATGAACAATTCATATGTCAAGGTCACCCGGAAACATCACCCCACGACCCGCCTCTATACACCCCGTTCCAAATTATTATGCAAATTCTATTTCCTTGTCACAAAGATTAAACATGTTGTGTTTCAGTTTAACTCACGGATGGCGTTGTGTCTCAGGGCTCGTGTGATCACTGAAAACAACCTGGGACACCTGTGATAATTAGATAATGTCAGGTGAGCCCAATTAAAGGAAACACTACTAAAGGAGGACGTTGCACATTATAAAGCACAGCACCATTTTCAAGCAATATGGGGAAGAAAAAGGATCTCTGCTGCCGAAAAGAGTGAAATAGTTCGATGCCTTGGCCGAGGTATGTAAACATTAGATATTTCACGAAAACTTAAGCGTGATCATCGCACTATTAAGAGATTTGTGGCTGATTCAGAGCACAGACGGGTTCGTGCAGATAAAGGCACATTGAGGAAGATTTCTGCCAGATCCATGTATCGGATCAAGAGAGCAGCTGCTAAAATACCATTACATAGCAGCAAACAGATATCTGAAGCTGCTGGTGCCTCTGGAGTCCCATGGACATCAAGGTGTAGAGTCCTCCAGAGTCTTGCAACTGTGCATAAACCTTCCATTCGGCCACCACTAACCAATGCTCACAAGCAGAAACGGCTGCATCGGGCAGAAAAATACACAAAGACTAATTTTCAAACAATCCTGTTCACTGATGAGTGCCGTGCAACCCTGAATGGTCCAGATGGATGGAGTAGTGGATGGTTGGTGGACGGCCACCCTGTTCCAACAAGGCTGTGACGCCAGCAAGGTGGTGGTGGAGTCATGTTTTGGGCCGGAATCATGGGAAGAGAGCTGGTCGGCCCCTTTAGGGTCCACGAAGGTGTAAAGATGACCTCTGCAGAGTATGTGGAGTTCCTGACTGACCACTTCCTTCCCTGGTACAGAAGGAAGAACTATGCTTTCCGTAATAAAACCATCTTCATGCAGGACAATGCACCATCTCATGCTGCAAAGAATACCTCTGCATCAATGGCTGCTATGGGGATAAAAGGAGAGAAAGTCATGGTGTGGCCTCCATCCTCCCCTGACCTCAATCCTATTGAGAACCTTTGGAGCATCCTCAAGCAAAAGATCTATGAGGGTGGGAGGCAGTTTACATCCAAACAGCAGCTCTGGGAGGATATTCTGAGATCTTGCAAACACATTCAAGCAGAAACTGTCCAGAAACTCCCAAGTTCAAAGGATGCAAGACTTGTGAAGCTGCTATCAAATAAGGGGTCCTATGTTAAAATGTTTAAAAAGTTAAAATGTTGTTCAAAGTTTGATTGAAATAGCTTCTGATTTCAGTAAATTTGCTGCAGACACAACAAATGACTATGTTCAGTTCTTTACAACCTATAAAGTGTTTTGAAACTTACTGTGCGTAATAATTTGGATCAGTGCATTGTAATCATGGGAAGAGCTGGTCGGCCCCTTTAGGGTCCACGAATTGTATCTTAATAGTTGATAACATGAGAATTATGCTGACTGTTGTTTACATCAATTATTTAGGTAAATGAGAAAATATCATTTGCATAATACTTTGGAGCAGGGTGTAAACAGTGGAAATGATGGAGAAAGACGAGCGCCGCGACTTTGCACCCACAGGTTACTGAGCATTATGAGAATCAGACAGGACAGGGCAGAGCCCCGGGCTCTGTATGACCCAAATAAACAGGAGGGGGACACACAAACCTCTGTATGAGCCGAATAAAGCTCCTCCCAGAGGCGGGACAGACAAACCTGAGCCGAATAAAGCTCCTCCCAGAGTTCAGAGGCGGGGGGGGGAGGGGGAGGGGGGGACACACACAAACCTCTGAGCTCTGTATGAGCCGAATAAAGCTCCTCCCAGAGGCGGGACACAAACCTCTGAGCTCTGTATGAGCTGAACAAACCTCCTCCCAGAGGCGGGACACAAACCTGAGCTGAATAAAGCTCCTCCCAGAGGCGGGACACAAACCTGAGCTGAATAAAGCTCCTCCCAGAGGCGGGACACACAGGCGCTCACCAATCTGTAACAGCACCGAGTCGTTTGCAGTAACTTACGCAACGTCATCAAGCTTCATCTTTTTGTTAGCGGAAATGCTGGATTTCTGAGTGTCGTGCTCCGGGGTTTCGACGTCAAAGGTTATGTCAAGGTTGACGTCATCTCCCAGGTCAGGGGGGCGGAGCCTTGGCCTCTGCAGTCCGACTGGAGCTGGGCTGTAAGGGAGAGATCAGACACATGCGTTCACAATACGGATAAATACATTAAACATAACGCTATACATTTCCTGCAGCAGACGGGGACGCCCTCACCAACAGGCCGGCTCAGTGCACACGCAGCACACAGTCGTTTGTGCAGTAGATGTGTTTAATGACGCTTACATTGCAGAACCGGTTCTATTTTGTAAACATTTCTACGGCTTGAACACCCTGCGTGTGGCCATACACTGGAGGCGTCATACCCTGCGTGCGGCCATACACTGGAGGCGTCATATCCTGCGTGCGGCCATACACTGGAGGCGTCATATCCTGTGTGCGGCCATATACTGGAGGCGTCATATCCTGCGTGCGGCCATACACTGGAGGCCTCATATCCTGCGTGCGGCCATACACTGGAGGCGTCATATCCTGCGTGCGGCCGTACACTGGAGGCCTCATATCCTGCGTGCGGCTATACACTGGAGGCCTCATATCCTGCGTGCGGCTATACACTGGAGGCCTCATATCCTGCGTGCGGCCATACACTGGAGGCCTCATATCCTGCGTGCGGCCATACACTGGAGGCCTCATATCTTCAGACCTCAGCGACAATATACCACAAGTAAAGGAGCGCGTGGGACCATTTAGAGAAGAAAAAAAAAAAAAAGGAGTTTATATTTATTGGATTTTCTGGCAATACTAACGACATGTAAACCTTAGAGTATCCTGAGAGCAGGGAGCAGCATAAAGGCCGCTGTACACGTCTGTGCGAGAAAAAACACGAAACCCTGTATGAAAAGCTATGGGCAGCTTGTGGAAATGTATCTGGATTACTGACTATTAATCAGGTTTCACGCTGTGCCGGGCAACCTGACGAGGGTCACCCAAAAACTGCACGCACATACAGTGCCAGTACATATATAGCACCAACACATACCGCAGCGCTTTACAAATTGGATGCATGAACATAGGAACCGAACAAAGCTATAAAAACATTTTGGCAAGAGGTCAGGCGGCAGAAGCGCAGAACGTCAGGTCCGCGAGAAAATAGTAACTTGTCTACACATAAAAAGACACAAACCTCTCAAAAATCAGGCGACTGATGGCCTCGTTGGCTGCGGTTGGACAACTCAGCGTCTTCTGCAGGAATTCCACTTTCTTCTTCAGACTCTGCAGAAAGAAAAACAAAACAGATTTTAAAGAAGAGTACGGGTTAGTCCGAGGTCTGTAATGACCGGAAGACGTCTCACCGGGAGGACCCTCAGTGACCGGCTGGGCTCTGCGCAGTGACGTCTCACCGGGAGGACCCTCAGTGACCGGCCGGGCTCTGCGCAGTGACGTCTCACCGGGAGGACCCTCAGTGACCGGCCGGGCTCTGCGCAGTGACGTCTCACCAGGAGGACCCTCAGTGACCGGCCGGGTTCCGTGCGATGACGTTTCACAGGGAGGACCCTCAGTGACCGGCCGGGCTCCGTGCAGTGACGTTTCACAGGGAGGACCCTCAGTGACCGGCCGGGCTCCGTGCAATGACGTCTCACAGGAAGGACCCTCAGTGACAAAGAATATGAAATAACCGCTTTGACTCACCATGACCTCCTTGTCGGCGTTGCGCAGCTCCATCTGGGTGGCCATGAGCTCCTCCTGTGTTTTCTCCAATTCATACGTCGCCTTCTGAGCCTGAATAAAGGGATTGAAATCAAACACAACAAAAAGGGATGAGTATGCGGAGTATGTTTGGATCAGCGGCAGCAATCAGATTCCTCCTCAATATCGCACACGTGAGTGTCCGACGGCTGATATTAGGACCATAATAAATCGCAGGACCCTCACGTGAGATATTTGGATTCAGCCAGTTCCAAACACATTCCAGTGAATCGTAAGAGCCGGAACTCCGAGACTAACAGCCGAATCCTCCAAACAAAATCTCCTGAACACGAGCGAGTGTACACGCCGGATACGGATATACACGATACTCCGGGGGACGCACAAAGCGCCGGGGTCTGTTAATGCAACGTCTGCAAATGCCGACGCTACACGAGAGAAAAACCCAAACGGCAGCGAGAAGGAGAGGATTCACAGGGAAGCTTCTGGAGAAAAGGAGGTTTAGACAGGACAATCCCTGATATCAACTATACATATGCGCGCAACTCCATCTCTACCAGACGTGAAAAGCCTCGCTGGAGAGAGGAAACGTCGTCTTGGTTTGAGGAAGGCTCAATAAACTTGCGTGGCGTGCCCGTATCGTCTCCTCTCTCGATGGATCAGGGAACTCAAATCCTGGTCCCCCAGCTGTTTCTGAACTACATCTCCCATGATTCTCTTTTCATCTACTGCATTCAAAGGATCATGGGAATTGTAGGCAAGTGACATGGGGGGGGGGCTGTGCTGCTGGCAGGGAGAGACGCGGTGAGCCTGTGTGTTATACTGGAGGTTATTCACAAACCCCCGAATTTGCCAAATTGCACCAAACGGTGAATTTCACGGAAATTCGTCTATTCACAAAGCTGTCAAACTGACATTGAAATACGGTGCATTTCGTCAGCACCGAAACACTTGCATTGAGAACCATTGTGTCTTTTATTCACAGAACGCTGAATTTCGCCCAAATGCCCTGATTTTCAGAGTCTCAACGCGACAGCTTTAAACAAGAGAATCCAGTAGGTTTCAATGCAATATATATATATATATATACACATTCATGAAATTTTTTGCAAAAACCCTTTTGGTTTTTAAAAGACCTTTTTATATTTTCTTAAAAGTCTCTTTTTATTATTAAAAGGACATTTTATTTAGACACATTTTTAATGTTTTAACCTATTAGACTTTTTTCACACCTCGGAATTCACTGAGGCAATTTCACCACAATTCGGCACTTATCGCCAATGTCTGGTAACCGCGCCGACGGCTCATTTTCAGCAAAATACAGTTGATAGTGAACTCACCGTATTTTTGATGAAATGGAATCGCGGTAATGCCGTTGGTTTGCGAATAGACCCCATTATCTATATATTATTATACAGTTGTGTTCAAAATTATTCAACCCCCACTGAAATTGAGTGTTTTGGCCAGTTTGACATTGATTTTGATCATTCAGTCATCTTGCTTACAATTAAATCAAAAGAGGCACGTGTAGGTCAGACAAATATAACATAACATTTATAATGAAATAACCACAAATGTCTTTTCTGTGCTCACATCATTATCAGTTTTATTCAACCCCCAAGTGACATTCAATCTTAGTACTTAGTACAACATCCTTTTACAGTTATAACAGCTTTTAAACGTGAAGCATAGCTTGACACAAGTGTCTTGCAGCCATCTACGGGTATCTTCGCCCATTCGTCATGGGCAAAAGCCTCCAGTTCAGTCACATTCTTAGGCTTGCGCACTGCAACTGCTTTCTTTAAGTCCCACCAGAGGTTCTCAATCGGATTTAAGTCAGGTGACTGCGATGGCCACTCCAAAATGTTCCAGCCTTTAATCTGCAACCATGCTCTAGTGGACTTGGAGGTATGCTTGGGATCATTGTCCTGTTGAAAGGTCCAACGTCTCCCAAGCCTCAGGTTTGTGACGGACTGCATCACATTGTCATCCAATATCTCCTGGTACTGAAGAGAATTCATGGTACCTTGCACACGCTGAAGCTTCCCTGTACCTGCAGAAGCAAAACAGCCCCAAAGCATGATTGACCCCCCGCCATGCTTCACAGTAGGCAAGGTGTTCTTTTCTTCATAGGCCTTGTTCTTCCTCCTCCAAACATAGCGTTGATCCATGGGCCCAAACAGTTCTAATTTTGTTTCATCAGTCCACAGAACACTATCCCAAAACTTCTGTGGTTTGTCCACATGACTTTTGGCATACTGCAGTCGACTCGTCTTATTCTTTGGAGACAGCAAGGGGGTGCACCTGGGAGTTCTGGCATGGAGGCCTTCATTACGCAGTGTGCGCCGTATTGTCTGAGCTGAAACTTCAGTACCCACATCTGACAAATCTTTTCTCAGTTCCTCAGCAGTCACACGGGGACTTTTCTCCACTCTACGCTTCAGGTAGCGCACAGCAGTCGAAGTCAGCATCTTCTTTCTGCCACGACCAGGTAGCGTTTCAACAGTGCCCTTTGCCTTGAATTTGCGAATGATGCTTCCTATGGTCTCTCTTGGTATGTTTAACATCTTTGCAATCTTCTTATAGCCATTGCCCTTCCTGTGAAGAGTAATCACCTCTTCTCTTGTCTTCCTGGACCATTCTCTTGACTTCACCATGTTTGTAACCACACCAGTAAATGTCTAGAAGGAGCTGAGTATCACAGTCATTTTAAAGCTGCCTAATTGGTGCTTATTATGCTTTATTGCTGCTCCGTGACATCCACAGGTGTTTTCAATACCTGATTGAAAACACATGAATGAACCTCTGTTCTTCAGAGTGGTAGTCTTTAAGGGGTTGAATAATTGTGTCAATGAAGAATTCACAAAAGAAACATTTACTACTGTATTACAAAACCAATTGATGTCATTTTAGTTGCATATGGTTCTTTAAAAAGTCCTTGTAGGATTTCATTCTGAATACAATTACAAATGTCACTAAATTCCCGAAAACCCTTTACAGCATTGGGGGTTGAATAATTTTGAACACAACTGTATAATACAGTTTCCTGGGCTTTACATGTAGACATATTTCTTTTGTGCAGAGCGTGAAGAATCTGATCAGCCAGATAATAAAATCCTGCGCGGTATCGCAGGAGCCACGTGACTCGCATTTTAACGCTGTGAAAGAACGCGCCACTTGTGTCCTCCGCGTCATTATCGTCGTGCATGGAGCAGCTTGCCGTCTGCTGACACAGGCCGCGTTTTCCCGGGGTCTGACGTCGAGGTTTGTGAGACGTGTTTTCTTTTTTTTGAACGGAGCCCGAGGCGATTCTGCTCGTTTTCAGTCAATAAAGATTAAAAATTAGCATAAATATCTGCTTGGGAAGGGGCGCCCGGGGCAGGAAACTCAACGGATCTTCTAGAACAGTCTGCAGAGGAGTAGACGTTGAGCGAGGCCGGAGGGTGACAAGGTACGCGGGTCTGATGAGAGTGCGGCAAGGAAAAGGGTTAAACTTTACAAAGAATAAACTGCACCTGGGCCTGGCAGGAATATTTAACGCTCATATAATTCAGGGTTCCCCGGATGTCAATGCCTACAATCCCCAGAATTCCTTCAATGCCACAGATGGCCAGGGAATCATGGGAGATGTAGTTCAGCTGAAATATCGGGGGAGCCAGAGTTTGAGTTCCTGCTCTAAACATATGCCAACAAAACGCAGGCCACTTGAGGGAAGCGGCATTAAGCTTCAAAGTCGATTAAAGGGACACTCTAGGGTTAAAAATGGGAGACATGGGGACTGAGGGGTTAAACATTAACACCGCCTCCCATTTTAACCCTGTAGATACATTTAACTCTCACAATGTATCCAGCGCAGCCTCTCCAATCCTACAGACGTGACATGCTGCTGGTTCCTGCAAGCTGCAGTATGTCACATGACCAAGGAGGAGGTGGACGCTCCCACAAGCGCCAATCCAATAGCTCTCATTGCAAGCCATCGGAGTCACCTAGGTCCTGAATGGCTTCCTGTAGCTCAGGCCAGATCTCGCCAATGCTCCATTGGAAGCTGTTATTTAAAAATATATATATAAAATAGATTCCTCAAATTTTTCAAAACTCGAGAAAAATCGCCCAGTCCTAGCATGGCCGGAGTTTACGCCAGAGCTGCCAGGAAAGCAATCCAATTAGAAATGAGACGGAGCGCGTTAATAGCTGCAAACTGACCTTATTGTTTGATGCAAATATCTCCCGCTTCAGCTTCTCGGTGATGTCCGCAGATGATTTTCGAGCCTCCTTTAAATTCTCATATTCCCTGCAAGAGAAAGAACGGCAGACGTGTCCGAACAGGCAAAGCATTTCTCCTCCAGCCGTTCCTCATCCTGGTCACCTGCTTCTCTGTATGAATGTGTTTATGTACAGGTCCCCAGTGACAATCATTTATATTGTGTCCAGGACGCGCAGTAGCTTTTTTGTTTTTCACAAAGCCAGAGACGTTTCCTGATGGTCACTTACTTCTTCAGAGACACGCAGTATATCGCAAGCTGTTCTACAGCGGCCGACCCAGACCCCATGTCTTTGATCATCATTTCAACCTCTTGCCGCTGCGACTGCAGCAATATTTCAATGCTGTGATCAAGAAAGAACAAGTTTAGAGTGTGCAATGCAGTGAGGCGCCGCTAAAGAGCCACCACGAGGCCAGAGAGGAGCCGCTAAAGAGCCACCACGAGGCCAGAGAGGAGCCACTAAAGAGCCACCACGAGGCCAGAGAGGAGCCACTAAAGAGCCACCACGAGGCCAGAGAGGAGCCACTAAAGAGCCACCACGAGGCCAGAGAGGAGCCACTAAAGAGCCACCACGAGGCCAGAGAGGAGCCGCTAAAGAGCCACCACGAGGCCAGAGAGGAGCCGCTAAAGAGCCACCACGAGGCCAGAGAGGAGCCGCTAAAGAGCCACCACGAGGCCAGAGAGGAGCCACTAAAGAGCCACCACGAGGCCAGAGAGGAGCCGCTAAAGAGCCACCACGAGGCCAGAGAGGAGCCGCTAAAGAGCCACCACGAGGCCAGAGAGGAGCCACTAAAGAGCCACCACGAGGCCAGAGAGGAGCCACTAAAGAGCCACCACAAGGCCAGAGAGGAGCCGCTAAAGAGCCACCACGAGGCCAGCGAGGCGCCGCTAAAGAGCCACCATGAGGCCAGAGAGGAGCCGCTAAAGAGCCACCACGAGGCCAGAGAGGAGCCGCTAAAGAGCGACCACGAGGCCAGAGAGGCGCCGCTAAAGAGCCACCACGAAGGCCAGAGAGGAGCCGCTAAAAGAGCCACCACGAGGCCAGCGAGGCGCCGCTAAAAGAGACACCACGAGGCCAGAGAGGAGCCGCTAAAGAGCCACCACGAGGCCAGAGAGGAGCCGCTAAAAGAGCCACCACGAGGCCAGAGAGGCGCCGCTAAAAGAGATACCACGAGGCCAGAGAGGCGCCGCTAAAGAGCCACCACGAGGCCAGAGAGGAGCCGCTAAAGAGCCACCACGAGGCCAGAGAGGAGCCGCTAAAAGAGCCACCACGAGGGCAGAGAGGCAATAAAAATCTTGGGGGAAAGCCAAGATCAATCCCCCACAATCTGCAAGCGAGACAATTGGGGGGGGGGGGTCACAAACACAATCCAGAGCAACACAAACGTACCCAAATCCCTCACCTCTCCATACTTTTCAGCTTGTTTCTCAGCCTGCGTGCCTCCTCCTTCGCAGCTTTGGCGTCTGTCTGCTGCTGGTCCAGATACCGCATTTGTTTCTGAGCAGAAGAACAGAGAACAGGTTGAACAACTCCAGAATATCCGGAACATGTGGGACGCAGAACGTTCCCGGAACCACCAGCGGATATACACGGCGAGAGAAGCGGCGCGGTGCTTTCGAGGGACATATTGCACAAAGACACACTGGCTCAGTACAACAAGTTCCACGCTGGTGCTGCAGAGTCTTCCAACATGGCCCTCGCAGCGCTGCACCCATTGCAGGAGCGCAGGAAAAATCACCCAGAGCATCACGGAACTTTGCAAGTCTGAGATCTGGAAGTCAGCGTAATTCTTTTTATCATATAAAATTACACAGTGCATCAACGTCAAACCACAACCACAACCCTAAACAAGACAGCGAGGCATAAGAAGAAACCCGCTGGAGAAAAAGGGAACGTTCTGGCGGTTTTACCTTCAGCGTGGAACACAGCATCTCCATCTCCCCGACCTCCTTCTGCAGGGACTCTATGGTCACATTCCTGACATTCAGCGCGTCGCGCAGGGAGTCCACCAGGTGCTGGCAATCCCTCTTCTCCCTTTCTGGTGGAAAAAAATAAAAGATTGAGAACAAAATGAGACTCGGCAGGGGGGGGGGGGGGTTATTCACTAAACGGTGGAGTTAGCCTTCAGTAATCCCCAGTGGGAAAGTCAAGCAGCAGCAGATTCATTGTAGCTTCTCCTGTTGCGGGTCCAGTTTCCCTTTTGTCAACGTTTATCCTTGTTATATCAACGGCAAGTTACTCTTACTGAATAACCCCCTAAAAAAGGTAGGGGTGACCCGATACAACCCCTAGGATTTGGACCTGAATGTGGCATTTTTCTGTGATCGGAGACTGAGTCTGGGACCTGTCAGGCAACGAGAGTCCCAGCTGGAGGCCTGCAGCCGTCACGCACGGCGTCTTCCCTGACGCAGGAAAGCAGCTGCGAGTCTGTGGTTGCCTCTGCATTCACTCGAAGCATCTTCCCTGCCAGCTGCACGACCTGCGTCCAGGCAAGGAAAACGTGAGTGAATGTCGAGGACCCCAGACTCACTTTCGCGAGGGAGCCACTGTATACAAGGTATCGGCCAATCTTGAATACCGCAGTGCCCGCATCGGTGGCTCAAAAGTACCGATCAGGACATCTCTACCATTTTCTCTTCTCATCGTGCTTTTTATATATTTTATATATATTTTTTATCTGTTATTCTGTTTTTATGTCTTTTTAATATTTTGCCCTGTCAATATGCCGCTCCATTTTAGCCACTCTGGCATCTCACTGTTTAATATTCCCATCTACCCTCTAATTATGTATATCTCGATACCGCTGTAGCGACAATTTGTCCCATTTACTCTGATTGTCCCCTGTGCACGTTCCCAAATGCTTTTGGGGCCACCCCTCCAACACAGAGGAATTTTTTCCACTTTCTCTCTACGCTGCCGCTAAGTCCGCACCAAAATTGTGTGGAACGCACAGAATCGGCCAATGGAACGCACGTTCAAAAATGGCCGCGACGCAATGATGCGGCACGCACCACGTGACCTCCGCGAACCCGGAAGTAACCGCGAAATTTAAAATTCAGCGTCCACTATATAAACACAGACACGTGGAGTGTCCCATATTCCCTATTTTTGAACTATCCTGCACACAGACTGAGGAAGGCTTTTGTCTGATAGCCGAAACGCGGATCTGTGATACCCACCTGCTTTTTTAATCAATAAATTTTTTACCTTTCCTTCTGCATGCACCTGAGAAACTTTATTTCAGAGCTTTTATTCCATTTCACAGTGTATTCTTTTAATACTCTGCCTACCACCCCTTTCTCCCTCCCCAAGAAGACTGTCTGCCGTTGAAAGAGGTGCAGGTACCCACCGAAAAAGCAGTACCATATGCCCACAAGTTGAGCCTGAAATTTAAGGCTCCAACATCGGTGAGTTTGCCTTTGACTATTTGTTACCTCTGTTAAACATCAGCAGCATATTGCGCTATGAGGATGTCTTCTTTTTGTATCTGAGACAATCGAGTTAATATTAGAAGAAAGGTGAAGACCACCCCAGAGAAACTTTAAAGAAGGGCAGAGGCCACCCTCGACTAGGCCCAAGGCACTCCACACCAGAGCCGGTACAAGAGGCTCTATACACTGTAAGTGTTCCCTTGTCATTGGGCACCTTACCCTTTACCAATCAATATTGCGCTATTTTTTCTTTGTTTCCTCTTTACCCCTCTCCCCTATTTTGGGAACTGGGAGTCTACATAGGCCCTAGGAGAGGAGAGTACTTCAGGACTTCATTCAAAACCTCTGGACTACCTCAGCGGAGATCCTACCGGACGATCCTTTCCTTCAATATAAGGTCCGAAATATTTTCCCCTTTTTTTACTTTCACGAACTGGATAACGAGACTCTTTTAGAGACTTTTTTACCACTTATATATACATTTTTTTCTCCCAAATTTTTTTTTACCTTGCATTTGCACTTTATATGCATTTTTTATGACTATATGAAGACACTTATTGCCAATTTGCACATTTTCTATTATTGCATATAACGGGACGCCGTTTATCCTACCTTGCTCAGTTACAGTGATACCAGCACTTTAGTGGTCTTTCCGACCGTGCACTCATTGGACCATTAGGACTACCATAACCACTACATATAGATCGCCCTCAGAAGGGATTGCGCCACTAGGATTCCCCTTCGTTTGTTCCATCTCTCCCATAAGGCTGTGCAAGGGGGAGAGAGGGGCAGCACCGGCATGTTGCGGCTCCGTCACTTACCTTTTGTAAGAAGACTGGCTTTGATGCGATCCACTTCATTCTGTAATTAGGAGATGGGAGAGATTGGTGATAAAATGCACTAGAGGGGCCCGTGAAAAAAACCCAAAAACAAAGCTCAAATATTCACGTCTGTGCACGACCCGCTGCCAACATATTAACATCAGAAACAAGCTACATGCAGCTCTCCGAGCCGGTGGGTGACACACATTTCCGATTAGGGATGCACCAAAATAAATCGGTTGAAAGGAAAAAAGGCCAAATTAAAAAAAAAAAAAAAAAAAGCTGCCTGCTTGAGCGGCCTCCAGGCCCACGTTCGGATGATGGATTTTCGGTTTCAGCTGAGCTAATCCTGAATTTTCAGTATCGGCCGGAGATTTTAATTTCGGTGCATCACTATTTCCGATATGTAGAATCCATACGCTGCGAGCAGGAAATCAAACAGGAATCCTGCCTCGATTAGGAAGTCAATTTCTTTCTAATGCATATGGAGTTTTCATGATGCAGGGCAGCACCTTTCCTGTGCTCTCTGTATGAAATCAGGTGCGACAATGAAAAGAGAAAAGAAAAAGTGGCCGATTTGGCAGCCTTTGCAACAAAGGAGAAATCCGAGCGAATATCAAACCTCTTGCTGGGAAACGAAGGATTAAAAAGGGACACAACGACCAATAGAAGCTGTGACTACATTCCCTGTGCAACACAAAAGCACACAATATAAAACCACAGGATAAAAGTCAATAAAACATGGAGTAAACCGACCGTAGCAGAAATCCCACCTAAGGAAGCCCCTCCTCCAAAGTGTAGAACATGGAATAAATTAAAGTGTCACAGCGAAGGAAAAAATATATAAACACAATAAACAGAAAAACCTTTTACACACTAATATATATATTTAAAATCACAAATACCAAAATATTAAAAATGCTTCCGTCAAAAAATGTGAAAAATACAATTAATAGTATCATAGGCCGTAACAAAAGCGAAGTCAGCAACTAAAGTGACCAAAATAAGCAACACGTAGTATCAGACTCCCTGATAAACAATGTATCTTAGAATCCCCCCCCCCCCACCAAAATAACCTCAAAAAACTAATTACTGAATGAGCTCAGCTAGTATACTCTGCTCCTTGAAGTGGGCGGCCGGGTTACAGTTAATTTAACCCCTTCACTGCTGAGGCATGTCACCGCTGTGGGCTCAGGTCATTTTTACCGCTTTCGCTCATCATGTTTAAACGCGATTTGAAGCCACATTTTATTAAATGACACAGACATATTAGATATCGTTCTTTCCGTCAGACTCGGCAGATTCATAATATGTCATTATTATAATATACAGACAGGACATGACGTATACATATAACAAAAAATGCAATAAAATTAGAATCTTTAATCATCCGCAGTACGTAAAGTGGTTTTTTTCACATCTTATCACATGAGCGTTTGCGGTTATATTTTCTATGGGGTGCGCTTGTAGAAAAATTAGAAATGGGGACTCGTTACATTTTTTGGGGGGGAATTACGTGATTTTTAGCAAACGCACCCCATAGAAAAAATCATTAGTGCAGCATCATTGTTCACATTATAATTGAAATTGAAACAATATTGCTGCATTAATAAAAACAACACACAAAAAAATACATGGTTTTTTCTTTATTATACTTTATTTTTTTTTACTTTATTCCTGTTCATGTTCAGGCCTTTCGATTGACACCCTCCATGACCACCTAGCTGCCATGGTTCTGGAGATATCTGGGTTCAAAGGAACCCCCTATCTCCACCAGGGAATTTCCTTAGGAAATCCCCGGCCCGCTAGGGGTTCCCCGGCTATCTGACGTCATCACACTATGCACCATGGCGTCGGGCAGCGAGGGGGGACCCAGGGGTGGAGCCGCCATCCAAGATGGCGACCCCCACCGGAGCTAGGCCGCACTTCGGCGTCGCAAGGCGCTGAAGTGCGACCCGGTGCCTAAGGGGTTAAAGCCAGGAACCGCTTAAAAGGGTAGACTCTCCCCTTTTAAGCGGTGCATGGTTTTCCTTTGTGGGACCTCCCGATTGGGAGGGAGAGAGATCCGAACGGATCCCCCCCCCCTCCCTTCCATGCGATCTCAGTCATTGCCGGGGGGGGGGGGGGTTTCCTGGAAATGACATCGCACGTGGCGCGATGATGTCCTTGACGTCGGGAGGGTCTTAACTTCAGCGTCTGAGGACGCTGAAGTCAGACCGCCGTGGGACCCCAGGCAGAGAGGGGAGTATCTCCGCCGGGGGTCCCGCAAAGCTGATGACATATGGGACACGTCCTCAGCGTACAGCGGGATTAACTGAAGACGTGTACCACACATCATCAGCAGCAGTGAAGGGGTTAATAATCCTCTGCCGCATCCATCCCAAAACCAGGGTTTCCCGAACCTGTCCTCATGTCCCCCTAACAGGATAGGTTTGCAGGGTATCTGACGCACAGCACAGGTGATTTGAAGCTCAGGGATTGCAGGATTCAGTCTGTGCTTCCCCCAAGGTGATCCTTATAACCTGGCCTGGCTGAGGGTCCTGAGGAGAGGTTTGGGAAACAAACACTGCCCAAAGTGAATAAATAGCTCAAAAACACTGTTTTATTGGATTTCCATATAGTTTGAGTTACCCCCGATAGATAGTTGTGTTTACAGATTCTTGTTCCACAATATTAAAACACAATATAAAACACACGCTGCAGTTTTTCTTCCTTTGAAGCAATTTCATGTAAATTGAAAAAACAAAAATTAGGCTTTAACCCTTTCACTGCTGAGGACGTGTGGGGAACGTCCTGATTGACTCCTAAGGAAAGATGGGGTGGAGATAGGAAGTTCCTTTGAACCCCGATATCTCCCGACTGTTTAAAGCTAGCAGGGTCATGTATGGTATTATTATAATGATATCAAACACGACCATGTTTAAAGTAAAGTAAAGAAAAGAAATAATAAAATTAATAAAAAAACACGCTTTTCTTTTTTTAATTAAGACGTGAAATAGCTCAGCAGTGAAGGGGTTAATCTCTTATTTTCGGTTTGTGGATTTTTTCCCCATGATGCAACACTTACCAAAATCTCACTTTACAGCTGGGGTATAGGATATAGCAGCAGAGAAGAGGCAATGGGGTAGAGGGGGAATGTTTCGACAAGGCTGCAGGGGAGCCATTGTGCAGTCTAGGCTACCCAAAGTAAGATCCAATAGTGGGCTAACGACACTGGATACTAGCCTCAGGTGATGTCCTTTGAATACATCCCACACAATACAATGATGTGAGTCGGTGACTGACCCATTCACTCCATTCTATGACCAAAGCCACACAGTGAGGAGCAAGTGATGGAAAGATACAACACAAAATCTCACACAATGGATGCACCCAGTGACACATATTAGAGGAAAATATCACACAATGGATGCACCCAGTGACATATATAGGGGAAAATATCACACAATGGATGCACCCAGTGACACATATAGAGGAAAATATCACACAATGGATGCACCCAGTGACATATATAGGGGAAAATATCACACAATGGATGCCCCCAGTGACACATATAGGGGAAAATATCACACAATGGATGCCCCCAGTGACACATATTAGAGGAAAATATTTTCTAAACATACAGGAGAAAACAAAGTACATGTAAGGCTAGGATCAAACGAACGCATTTTTTGCGTCGTCCGTAAAAAAGTGCATCCGAACGCATTGAAGTATTTTTTCACGGAATGCGCGAAAGTGTTGATACGATGCACATTTTCGTGCGTGATTTTTCACGGATCTGCAATAAAACGAGTAATCTGAGTAACCAAATCAATTGCTGAATCAAAAAATAAGGGGAAGGGGAATAAAAAGGCATTTTGTGGATGGTGGCGTTTTACCAAGATGGATGCAGTCCAAGTGTTTGTGTTTGCTGCAACGGGCTACCTGTACCTCCAGAACAAAAGACAACGGCGATCATGGGTTCATCCCATCAACACTGCCAGACACACGCATGGCCACTTTGTGACGCTGTACAGGCCACTGCGAGAGAGGGACCCCATGATGTTTTTCAACTACCTGCAGATGTCCATCCCCTCATTCCATGAACTGTTGAAGTTACGTGAGCGGCTGACAAAGCGGGACACCAACATGAGGGCCGCCATACCACCGGAGTCTGTAGTGACATGTACGCAAACACATTCATACCCACCCACACGCAGGCATCACATTCCAAGACACGTCCAAAACAATTTATGACACTGACAACAATGTATGTAAATAGAAATATATTGTAACCAAATAATGAAGAAAATAAACACAATAAGATATTTTCCTCATAGATTATTGAATATAACATCAAAATATAACAATAGTGACACAACAGAAACAGCATGTGATCAACAAAACAAACAGCATGTGATCAACAAAACAAGCTGAGAATACACCTCACAAATTGCGATACAGAGGAGCATCTGGGTCCTGAGGACCGTGCACGTAGCTGCGGTGGTACCCAGTCTCTGGGGGTGGCCTAGCAACACGGGACACGGGTGGGTGGGTAGTTAGCGCCTGGCGGTCTTGTGGCACAGCACCATGATACACTGCTGCCTGTTCTGGACGGGACAGGATTTCGTGGATGAGGTCGAGGGATCTGCGGCGGTACTCCACCTTCTGCGCCGGGGTCATCTGGTTCAGCAGGGACTGACAGGAGTGGGAGAAGGACATATCCTCACTGTCAGTGATCGTGCAGCGTGGAGGAGGTGGATGGTGCGCCCCCATGAAGCGGACCATGGCCTGCTCAAAGTCGCTAGGCGGTCCCCTCCTCCTCTTGTGAACCGGTCCGGTGCTGACTGTGGGTGCTGTTGCTGGCACCTGTCCGGTCTCCACATCCCCCTCCACCTGCGAGTCTGCGCCACCATGGTCAACCTCCTCCTGGCAGCTGCCAGAACCTCCTGACAGAAGGTGTTGCTCCTGTGAGCCAGAGGTGGATGGGTGGTCTATGCTGCTCACAGTTGGTCGTGGCTCCTGGGTCCTTCTGAGGAACGAGAGTTGTTCTGTGTAGAGATAGCTGTGGACCTTCTTCTTTGCCCCAGAGCGCGCAGCTGCCGCTTTCTTCTTCAGGACCCGGGTGTGATTGTCCCTGACAGTGCGCCACTTGTTGATGGTTTCATGTGCTGCAAAACATGATGAGAGTGACATTAGGTTCGGTTCACATGATGTGATCATAACACACTTTTACTTCATATTTCCCAGGTATCTCGCTAGTGGACGCAGTTTGAAGGATCTGCATTACAACTTCCGCATTGGCAGATCAACAGTTGGTGAGATCGTCCGCAAGGTGTGCCAAACAATATGGGAAACCATGAAGGAGCAATGTTTGCCAACACCCACGGACGAGGCATGGGTAGCAATTGCAGCAGGATTTTGGGACAGAGCGAACTTTCCCAACTGCCTGGGAGCCGTGGATGGCAAACATGTCCGCATAGTGAAGCCACAGTACAGTAGCTCACTGTATCAAAATTATAAGCATTATTTTTCCATTGGCCTACTGGCGGTGTCAGATGCCAACTATAATTTTGCGTATGTGGATGTCGGATCATACGGCAAAGACTCAGACTCCACACTGTTTAGGAACTCCACACTGTGGAATGAGCTAGAGACCCGCACCTTTGCCTGCAGTCCCCTATGCCTTCGTGGGTGATGAGGCATTCAGCCTATCCACACATCTCCTGCGGCCATACTCAGGGACACACCTGACTCTGAAGGTGTTTAATTACAGGCTGTAGCGGGTGAGACCGTATGTCGAGTATAGCTTTGGCATACTGAGCAGCAAGTGGAGGATTTTTCATAGGCCGTTTGATGTAAATGTTGATTTCTGTGTGGATATTGTGAAATGCTGCTGCATCCTACATAATTATGTTCGTGCGAGGGATGGTTTTAATTTCGATGATACCCTCACAGTTATGGGTCTGGATGAATATGCAAACAATGACATAATTCCTGTGAATAGACACAGCAACAGGTTTCGCGATGCTCTGTCTAATTATTTTACTAGCGATGCAGGTCAGGTGCCCTGGGGAACATTTAACATGTGACGACACCTATTAGGTTTGCCATTTACTTTTATTGTACATGCAATTTACATGCGATTAGGAATAAAATAATCATGTACTCACTCTGTAGCTTCTGCTCTCTGTCAGACCACGTATCAAACTCCGGGTACACCACCCTCGACACTGCAACCCATGCGCTGGACTTCTTGATCTTGTCCTTGTACAGATCACAGGCCGTGTCCCATAGCTCGGGATGCTCCGCCACTGCAGCTATCAGGCGCTCCACATCAATTTCTGGGCAAGCCATCGTCTGCAGCAACTGCCAGGTATCAACAGCCAAAACAGGACACTTTGTGTCTGGACGTTCTATAATTCGCACACGTGCAGCGTCTGACGTCTCCTAATCACGTACACACGCCGCTATGCCGCTGCTGCGCACTCTGTACATCAGTACTAGCGGTTCGACGTTCTCGAAAAAATGCGTTCGTTTGCCGCTTGCGTTGCGCGGCCGAACTTTCGAGCGGCCGTACTTCGTATATTGGCCGTCATTTGCTGCTACTACGGCTGTAATTAAGTTGGCCTGAATGCGCGTTCAAAATGCGTTAGTCTGGCCCCAGCCTAAGATAGCGACATCAAATAAACACAAGAACACTGCATTTTTGGGGGGGTACTGGCCCTTTAAAAATTTCAATTGAAAAAAAGTGAAGCGTTTACTGGAATGCTGCAGAACGAACGCGCTGCACATGTACGCACACCATGCAATGTATAGTGCTTTTATACGGAAACAAACATCAGACGGAGGATTCGGTACCTTAAGAGACTCCGCGTCGAGCGCGACATCCTCCTCTCCCACGTCAAAGAACAGCTTATTGATGATCTGTCTGTTGCTGACCTGCAGCACGAGAAGAGGATGGTGTTACACGAAGTGACGCCAAGCTGCGCTGCATACCATGAATGGAAAGACGGCAACCAAGGAGAGATTCCCAGCTCTGCTAGACGTGTGTGTTCATAGATAAAGGGTTACCCAGACAGCGCCAGTGTTTGCTGAAGTTGGAAACACAGGTGAAAAAACTGCCCATTGCTGCAATGGAGACAAACACCGGCGTTTCACAAAAACAGAATCCAAACAGTGACAGGAGAAGCTTCACCATGAAACGTCTGCTGCGGCTGTTCGGATTTGTCTTGTGAGACGCAGGTGTTTGTAGACGTTGCAGCAATGCTGGTTTTCAGAGTACGCAACTTCGGCAAACGAAGCTGCTCTTTTAATGACCCCTGAATACTGGGAAGCAGAATATACATGTTGAGCCCCCCCTCGTGATTTCACAGTCTGATATCTGAGAGGAAGGAGAGCGCAGCAGGACAGCCACGAGCATACACACGCTTGGCGTTGTGCAGGGTTCCTCTGAGGACACGCTGCTCAAAGTGACTGAGACTCCAAGCAGCATGTCACACGCCGGGGCTGCCCAGAGGCTTACAGACTGTGCTGCGACCTGCTGCAGTGCTAAGGAGCCGGATTCCCAAGCTGCAGCACCTGTCCGGAGCGTTCCAGATCCAAGGGTACTAAAATCCGGCGGCTGCGATAATTCCGTTTTGCAGAGGCTTCTGGGTTTTAAGAGTCCGGCTGCTCAACCTGAAATATCAACCATCACGACTGGAGAAACCAAGGAGAATTACTATACCTGGATTCGACACTGCGGACAGGTGCGACTCGGGGCGGAGTGAAACCACCGCTGCAAGCTGAAAGGAGAGAGGACACAGTAAGTGCTCGCACAGGGACACCGCGCGCAGGGTTATGCTAAGGATGGGGATTCCAGGCCGGCGCCACGTTTGGAGGGTGCCTGGTGCGCCCCACCAGAAAATCTGGTCCTATAACATCAGCAAGAAAAAAAAGTTACTCTGATTAACCCCTTCACTACTGAGGGATTTAAAAAAAGCAAAGCACTGAGTGGAACATGTGGGGTATTATTGAAAATCATGAATTATACAGTAAGAAATGTAACGATACGGACCTGTGGAGTTAATGCTGTCTGATAGGGATTGTATAAAGTTTATTTTCTGTGTTTTCCATTAACTCTTTGCAGTCGCCCCCCTCCCCCCCTCAGCTGTTTGCAACTGATAAGTCGCCAAATATGAATCAAGATTTTAGCAAGTTGTTCCATAACGGATATTTAGAGGAATGTTCTGCTTCTCTCATTCGCCCGTGTTTGTTTGTGTATTTATATTGAGCGACGCGCGGCAATGAAATGAGATCTTACGGCGTAACCCGATGCGTCTGTGACATGATTTCCCGAGTACTCAAATTGTGTAGAGGGAACAAACCAGATTCCAGACCCGAGAGAGGCCGGAAAGAATGAGCAGACCCCCCCCCCCCCCCGGAGGGTCAGCGAGACCCTAACAAGAAATATTGGGGAGATCCCCAATATATTCCTTACTGTAATATCCTATTGGGCCTGGAGACATCACACCCCGCACGCCACATCTCAGGCCCTGATTGGTTAGATCCTGTACAGGAGACATATCAGGTCGGGTCCCACGATCCAAGTCATCAATTTGTTGAAGCTCTGGTTGTAACCTATACGTGAAACGCGTCAGGCCCCCGCGTCGCGCCTCTGGCCAGGATTAGCTGGATCCTATACGTGGAACGCGTCAGGCCCCTGCGTCGCGCCTCTGGCCCTGATTGGCTGGATCCTATACGTGAAACGCGTCAGGCCCCCGCGTCGCGCCTCTGGCCAGGATTAGCTGGATCCTATACGTGGAACGCGTCAGGCCCCTGCGTCGCGCCTCTGGCCCTGATTGGCTGGATCCTATACGTGAAATGCGTCAGGCCCCTGCGTCGCGCCTCTGGCCAGGATTGGCTGGATCCTATACGTGAAACGCGTCAGGCCCCTGCGTCGCGCCCCTGGCCAGGATTAGCTGGATCCTATACGTGAAACGCGTCAGGCCCCTGCGTCGCGCCTCTGGCCAGGATTAGCTGGATCCTATATGTGAAACGCGTCAGGCCCCTGCGTCGCGCCTCTGGCCAAGATTAGCTGGATCCTATACGTGAAACGCGTCAGGCCCCTGCGTCGCGCCTCTGGCCAAGATTAGCTGGATCCTATAAGTGAAACGCGTCAGGCCCCTGCGTCGCGCCTCTGGCCAAGATTAGCTGGATCCTATACGTGAAACGCGTCAGGCCCCTGCGTCGCGCCTCTGGCCAAGATTAGCTGGATCCTATACGTGAAACGCGTCAGGCAGCTGCGTCGCGCCTCTGGCTGGATCCTATATGTGAAACGCGTCAGGCCCCTGCGTCGATCCTTTATGTGAAACGCGTCAGGTGCCTCATGTGATGTCAGATCCTGCGTTATGACGCGTCGTGGCGAGTCCGCACAGACACCCGCCGGTCACACACCCGGTTTATTTCTGCACAAATCCCACAGACACGAGATAGGGTGTATGTTTATGCATGCTGCAGGGCTGTGACTGGCTGAAGCATTTCCCATAAGCCTCTCCCTCCCTGGGGTCACACACACAGCCGGGTGTACGCACCAATCCTGGTGGAAAGTGTGGCCGCAGTGAATGGCCGCCACGTCCCGGACATTGTCGAAGAAATCCGAGCAGATGGTGCAGTACGCCCGGATGGGCATGACGGCGCCTGAACGACCCGACCGATCTGCGCCCGGATCCGCCGCACAACGTTTGTTTTTGCCGCGCACTTCCGCACTCCCGAGGACTGACGTCACGGCGGTCGCTGGCGCGCGATCCCATTGGGCGAAAGAACAGGAGCCGCATCTGCATTGGCCGAGGCAGCTGGCTGTACGGGGCGCGAAATGGGCCAAATCACCTTTCCTGCTGCTTCAGGGCAAACGCTGCCAGTCAGGGCTGAAGGCGCCGATTTCCCGTGATGCCCTGGGAGACACGTGACGGCATTACTAGACTAGCAGCCACTGGTATTTCCTCAGCTCGGCTGATAGTGTCCGCCATGTTTACCTGTTTATAGAAGAGCGTTTCACTCAGCGTGAAAGTCTGTCTCAGTCTGTTACTGAGAGAAAACGCGTGTTTTGAGCAGCTCTGTCCTGCTTTCCTCCCTGAAGTCCCTTTTTTAGGGGCTCCTCCATATATTCAGGGTGTGTGGGTGTCTTTTTAGGGGCTCCTCCATATATTCAGGGTGTGCGGGTGTCTTTTTTAGGGGCTCCTCCATATATTCAGGGTGTGCGGGTGTGTTTTTAGGGGTTCCTCCATATATTCAGGGTGTGCGGGTGTGTTTTTAGGGGCTCCTCCATATATTCAGGGTGTGCGGGTGTGTTTTTAGGGGCTCCTCCATATATTCAGGGTGTGTTTTTAGGGGTTCCTCCATATATTCAGGGTGTGCGGGTGTGTTTTTTAGGGGATCCTCCATATATTCAGGGTGTGTGGGTGTATTTTTAGGGGCTCCTCCATATATTCAGGGTGTGCGGGTGTCTTTTTTAGGGGTTCCTCCATATATTCAGGGTGTGTTTTTAGGGGTTCCTCCATATATTCAGGGTGTGCGGGTGTGTTTTTAGGGGTTCCTCCATATATTCATGGTGTGCGGGTGTCTTTTTAGGGGCTCCTCCATATGTTCAGGGTGTGCGGGTGTCTTTTTAGGGGCTCCTCCATATATTCAGGGTGTGCGGGTGTCTTTTTAGGGGCTCTTCCATATATTCAGGGTGTGTGGGTGTCTTTTTAGGGGCTCTTCCATATATTCAGGGTGTGCGGGTGTCTTTTTAGGGGCTTCTCCATATATTCAGGGTGTGCGGGTGTCTTTTTAGGGGCTCTTCCATATATTCAGGGTGTGCGGGTGTCTTTTTTAGGGGCTCTTCCATATATTCAGGGTGTGCGGGTGTCTTTTTTTAGGGGCTCTTCCATATATTCAGGGTGTGCGGGTGTCTTTTTAGGGGCTTCTCCATATATTCAGAGTGTGCTGGTGTCTTTTTAGGGGCTCCTCCATATATTCAGGGTGTGCAGGTGTGTTTTTTAGGGGTTCCTTCATAATTTCGGGGTGTGTGAGTGTATAACAGAGCTGCGCAGCAATAAACCTCCCAGCAATGAGTCTGGAATCTATAAGGAACTCTTGCATATCGCTCGCTGTAAAGAAGACACTTTGCTCTGCTGCTAAATGAAATTTTTGACATAAATGGCCTTGATAGTTTGTGACATCATCTGAAAAGTTTAAGAGTCTGGTTTCTGGCCCCGCCTCCAGCGCTTCTCAAACACTAATTCGCTTCTTTAGCCGTATACGCGATACACTGCTGCTTCCTACGATGTTACAGAAAGACGTCTAAACTCGTATCCCCTCGCCGTGATGTCATTCTGCGTTTCCTAACGGTGCAGTCATGACATCACAGTTTTAGTTATATTATAGCGACCTGTAAGAACAGGGATTTTTTTTTTTTCCTTTTCGGTTTAAGGAGCCCAAAATTCATGGTCCTCGACTCCCCATACACCATGATAAATGGCTCCTGTGACGCCTCCGGATATATATTGTAGTTTGAGTCTATAGATTACCTGCCCCAAGGCTCAGGGATGATGGGAGTTGAAGTTAGACACATGATATACTCCTGGTAAATGAGATTATAAATTTATATTTGCTTATTTTATTCAGCTCCGCCACTGAATGAACCACATTAAGACACAACACAGTATATGGAGGCGATGCATTGTAACGGCGATATCACATAATCCTGGTGATGGATTTCCTTTGAATTCTGACTCCGAACCGGCTCCGTGTCGCGTTTCACATAATTGTGCCCAATTGGTGGGAAAGGAGGATTATTCCCAGTCTGAGCTGGTGTTTTTACACCTACACCTGTCAGCATTTAACTCTACGTTTGCCTGTATTGCACAACAACTGGGAAATGCAAGACCAAAGCGTGCCAGATCGGCCATGTTTTCCTGGACACGTATTACTATATTTCATGCAAAGGGTGATCACAGTAAAAGTGCTGCCCTGCAACATGTATAACTCATGCTGCAGGAAGAAAATCAAGGCAGGTCACTTGGGATTCCTTTCCTGCAGTGTATGGATTATACATGCTGCGGGGTGGCTTTTTTCATGCACTGCCCATCAGCATGAATAAATTTTGTGTCCAGGAAAACATGGCCGACCCGGCATCTCTACTGGGTAGGAACGCAGTCCCTTCGCTTCTTTACCAGGGGGAACTGGTTCCCATTTGGCCGCTATGCTGGGAAGGTGCGATACTACTGTATTCAGACACAATTATAAAGAAATGTTTTTTTATATATAAGGGTTTTTCCAGCGTTTATATACATTGGGAACGCCGAGAAGGACAATTTATCTGTATTAGCCATAGGAGTGATGGTGTCATAAAGAAGCGCTGCAGCTGCTACAATTTGCAGTAATTTTGTAACAGGAATCCTGGATGGACAGAAATTCTGAGTTTTCACTCCTTTTTCTTTTTTCTCCTTTTCTTTTGAATATGTGTATTTAGTATTATGTTATACATGGAATAGGGTTTCTATTTAAACATTTTTCCAACAAGTCAATAAAACGAAATGGCGAGTCTGTTAAAACCCGCCCAGCGCCGATTTATAATGTGATTAAACGTGGATCTGCACTTTCCAGACTTAAAGGGACTTGGGGGGGGGGGGGGTTAGAGACTGACAAATGCTCTGCATGGAGGTGAGATAACCTGCCTCTAATTAGATCAAGGTAAAGGGGAAGCTCATTGTGAGGCTCATTAATGCCGAGGTGTGAAAACCTGCCACCTTTTGCTCAACAAACATTTCCTCCAGTCCTGGAGGCGCCTTTTTCTCTTTCAAATAAATCACATCATGCAGTAAAATCTACATAATACATGCTTTGTACATCCCCGACATCCACAGCCATCAAATGCGTCCGACACATTAACCCTTTCATATGAAAACATAACAATTTATATATCACAGCGCACCCGCACACCCTGAATATATGGTGGAGCCCCTAAAACCACACCCGCACACCCTGAATATATGGAGGAGCCCCTAAAAAGACACCCGCACACCCTGAATATAAGGAGGAGCCCCTAAAAAGACACCCGCGCACCCTGAATATATGGAGGAGCCCCTAAAAAGACACCCGCACACCCTGAATATATGGAGGAGACCATAAAAAGACACCCGCACACCCTGAATATAGGAGGAGCCCCTAAAAAGACACCCGCGCACACCTGAATATATGGAGGAGCCCCTAAAAAACACCCGCACACCCTGAATATATGGAGGAGCCCCTAAAAAGACACCCGCACACCCTGAATATATGGAGGAGCCCCTAAAAAGACACCCGCACACCCTGAATATATGGAGGAACCCTAAAAAGACACCCACACACCCTGAATATATGGAGGAACCCTAAAAAGACACCCACACACCCTGAATATATGGAGGAGACCCTAAAAAGACACCCACACACCCTGAATATATGGAGGAACCCCTAAAAAGACACCCACACACCCTGAATATATGGAGGAGACCCTAAGAAGACACCCACACACCCTGAATATATGGAGGAACCCCTAAAAAGACACCCACACACCCTGAATATATGGAGGAGACCCTAAAAAGACACCCGCACACCCTGAATATATGGAGGAACCCCTAAAGACACCCACACACCCTGAATATATAGAGGAGCCCCTGAAATAACAGACATAAGGGGAAAAAGTGGGGCTTATTGTCCAAGATAGGGACTTTTCTCCTAAGTAGGGACACTTGGAAGTTATGTGTTTGGAATATTAGGAGACGTTACTTTTTGATTCCTGTATTTTGAGTGTTATTTGCCGTCTTGCAGTGTGTTTTGTGCTGTAGATTGAATATGTTGGTGTTCTATTTCCTGCGCTTTTGGGATATTTGATGTAGGAGCAGTACCTGCCCTGGCCACTTGGTGTCACTCTTTCCCGCGCCTTGTAATTTTACATTGAGCTGAGCCATAAGCCCTGCGTATATGTGTGTAGTAGAGACATATGGTTTCACCCCCTGGGCTACCTCAGGAGACCCCTTCAGTCACCCATGAGGTCAGGAGGGGCATCTGGACGTTCCCTTTCATCTGACAATCAGCTGTTTGTGCTCTGTGCCCTGCCTGATGAATGGAGAATAATCAGTTAAAGCTGTGAGGGGGTAGAGAGAGAGCCCCCCCCCTCCCCGGACCTAACCCCACATAGATCTCTGTATAAAATAGGTCACAATAAGAGAGACATTTACCTCCTTGTCATTTGTATAGCACCAACATCTTCTGCTGCGCTGTACAACACAAAGAAATATAGCAATGTGAACAGGAACACACGACGAAGAAGGTTCTGCCCAGAGAGCTTACAATCATGTAGAGTGACGTGTGAGCTTAGTATCCTGGGTGATTCAGAACTACATGTCCCATGATGCTCAGCCAGACTTTAGGCCTGGAGGGAATATCTACCTTTTAAGTTAGAGATATTAATTGAAGTATTAAGTGCTGGTAGCCGTGAGTCTAGCGGCTGGTGGCTGTGAGTCTAGCGGCCGGTGACTGGTGGCTGTGAGTCTAGGGGCTGGTGGCCATGAGTCTAGCGGCCGGTGACTGGTGGCCGTGAGTCTAGCGGCCGGTGACTGGTGGCTGTGAGTCTAGCGGCCGGTGACTGGTGGCCGTGAGTCTAGCGGCCGGTGACTGGTGGCTGTGAGTCTAGCGGCCGGTGACTGGTGGCCGTGAGTCTAGCGGCCGGTGACTGGTGGCCGTGAGTCTAGGGGCTGGTGGCCGTGAGTCTAGGGGCTGGTGGCCGTGAGTCTAGCGGCCGGTGACTGGTGGCCGTGAGTCTAGCGGCCGGTGACTGGTGGCTGTGAGTCTAGGGGCTGGTGGCCGTGAGTCTAGCGGCCGGTGACTGACTGGTGGCCGTGAGTCTAGCGGCCGGTGGCCGTGACTGTGGGCGGTGACTCTAGCGCCGTGCCGTGAGTCTGTGGGCCGTGACTGATAGCCGTGAGTCTAGCGGTCCGTTGCTGGTAGCCGTGAGACTAGCGGCCGTGGCTGGTGGCGGTGAGTCTAGCGGCTGGTGGCGGTGAGGCTAGCGGCCGGTGGCCGGTGGTGGTGAGGCTAGCGGCCGGTGGCGGTGAGGCTAGCGGCCGGTGGCGGTGAGACTAGTGGCTGGTAGCGGTGAGACTAGCGGCCGGTGGCTGGTAGCGGTGAGACTAGCGGCCGGTGGCTGGTAGCGGTGAGGCTAGCGGCCGGTGGCTGGTAGCGGTGAGGCTAGCGGCCGGTGACTGGTGGCCGTGAGTCTAGCGGCCGGTGACTGGTGGCCGTGAGTCTAGCGGCCGGTGACTGGTGGCCGTGAGTCTAGCGGCCGGTGACTGGTGGCTGTGAGTCTAGGGGCTGGTGGCCGTGAGTCTAGCAGCCGGTGACTGACTGGTGGCCGTGAGTCTAGCGGCCGGTGACTGACTGGTGGCCGTGAGTCTGTGGGCGGTGACTGATAGCCGTGAGTCTAGCGGTCCGTTGCTGGTAGCCGTGAGACTAGCGGCCGGTGGCTGGTGGCCGTGAGTCTAGCGGCTGGTGGCGGTGAGTCTAGCGGCTGGTGGCGGTGAGTCTAGCGGCTGGTGGCGGTGAGGCTAGCGGCTGGTGGCGGTGAGGCTAGCGGCTGGTGGCGGTGAGTCTAGCGGCCGGTGGCTGGTAGCGGTGAGGCTAGCGGCCGGTGGCTGGTAGCGGTGAGGCTAGCGGCCGGTGGCTGGTAGCGGTGAGGCTAGCGGCCGGTGGCTGGTAGCGGTGAGGCTAGCGGCCGGTGGCTGGTAGCGGTGAGGCTAGCGGCCGGTGGCTGGTAGCGGTGAGGCTAGCGGCCGGTGGCTGGTAGCGGTGAGGCTAGCGGCCGGTGGCTGGTAGCGGTGAGGCTAGCGGCCGGTAGCGGTGAGGCTAGCGGCCGGTAGCGGTGAGGCTAGCGGCCGGTGGCGGTGAGACTAGTGGCTGGTAGCGGTGAGACTAGCGGCCGGTGGCTGGTAGCGGTGAGACTAGCGGCCGGTGGCTGGTAGCGGTGAGGCTAGCGGCCGGTGACTTTTCCCTGTGACTTTTTATGATTGGAATTGGTTTTAGGGGAATAATCCGGCAGATATTGGGGAGCCGTTGCTGCCGGTGTGTCTCGCCGTGTTGTATTATCTATATAAAGCAATCTTCATTAACCCTTTACAGCCACATTAATGATCCGAGTCCGACACGTACATGAATGGACTGAACAAAGCCGCGGAAATGCGGACATTTCCCAGCGATTAGTCTCACTGTGAAGATAAAGGAGCCGAGCTCAGGTGACGGGGAAGCGGCCGCTGCTATATGCAGTGTGACTGATCGGGATCCGCCGCCCGGCTGAGGTGGTAAATATAAAAAATAAACAAAACTACAGTGTTTATAAATTAATCCAGGAATCACTTTAATAAATATAAAACTTAACCAAAATCCAGCAAGGCGTGCACGGGGTTAATTTATCAATCGAAAATTCTTTTATTACAAAGTTCTACGGTTTGGTTTTATATTTTTTTTTTAATAAATTTGCTTGTGGAGAAATAAACCTTTTATTGATGTTAAAAAAAATCGATTACCTGTTTAAATCAATGAGATTTGAGCTGAAATCGTTTTTGTATAGTTTGTTGTAGCGATCGTAAAGGAAGGGGTTAAATGGTCTCGTGTGGTGGGGGGGGGCTGCCTTTGGTGCCCTTGCTTGAGATTTGGAGTGTGTGTGTGACCCAGCGAGACACCAACATCAGTAAACATGACATAATCTCATGTTTTTCCAACGGTTCCTCACCTGGCGTCTGCCGCGGCCCTCCCACTCGCAGGGAAATAAAAGCCAGGTGTCAACTCAGGGAGAAATATGTGTATATTTATGTATATTTTCCAGGTGACCGACCCCTTATTTGCTTTCACTCTATTCTTCATGACATTTTTCATTACTTTTGAAAATCCCAGACTCCCTGCATTGTGTCCTCTCTGTGTATTATGTGCAAAGCAGACATTTCAGTGAATCTCAGACTCCCTGTGTTGTGTCCTCTCTGTGTATTATGTGTACCACAGAGAGGACACAATACAGGGAGTCTGAGATTTAGTGATATAACACAGATATATTACTAAATACCAGACTCCCTGTATTGTGTCCTGTGTATTATGTGTAACGCAGACATATCCGTGAACCCCAGACTCCCTGTATTGTGTCCTGTGTATTATGTGTAACGCAGACATATCCGTGAACCCCAGACTCCCTGTATTGTGTCCTGTGTATTATGTGTAACGCAGACATATCCGTGAACCCCAGACTCCCTGTATTGTGTCCTGTGTATTATGTGTAACGCAGACATATCCGTGAACCCCAGACTCCCTGTATTGTGTCCTGTGTATTATGTGTAACGCAGACATATCCGTGAACCCCAGACTCCCTGTATTGTGTCCTGTGTATTATGTGTAACGCAGACATATCTGTGAACCCCAGACTCCCTGTTTTGTGTCCTGTGTATTCAGTGGCGTCACTAGGGTTGGTGTCACCCGGTGCGGTAACTTATGGTGTCACCCCCCCCGGGTTTTGCAGATTTTTTTTTAAATACTCTCACTCCTAAATCAGTACTCCCATATAACACTGAATGCTCATACACACAGCGCACATTACTGTGAGGTTTACTGCTGTGCAGCTCTCTCATACGCTCACACAAATTTTTGCCAACTGCCAGCAGGTATGTTGCCTGTTCGAAGGCAGTGAAAGCACACATGGATATATATTGCCCCCAGCAGCTCACCCATGGAAATATATTGCCTCAGCTCACATATGGATTTATTGCGCCCCAGCTCACATATGGATTTATTGCGCCCCAGCTCACATATGGATATATTGCCCCAGCTCACATATGGATATATTGCCCCAGCTCACATATGGATCTATTGCGCCTCAGCTCACATATGGATATATTGCCCCAGACCAGCTCACACATGGATATTGCCCCAGCTCTCATGGATACTGCCCCCAGCACACATGGATATACTGCCCCAGCTCCTCTAATTGATAATGCCCCAGCTGCTCTCATGGATTTTGCCCCAGCTCCAATCATGGATTTTGCCCCAGCTCATGGATATGCCCCAGCACATGGATATACTGCCCCAGCTCATGGATATACTGCCCCAGCTCATGGATATACTGCCCCAGCTCATGGATATACTGCCCCAGCTCATGGATATACTGCCCCAGCTCATGGATATACTGCCCCAGCTCATGGATATACTGCCCCAGCTCATGGATATACTGCCCCAGCTCATGGATATACTGCCCCAGCATATGGATATGCCCCAGCAGCTCGTGGATATGCCCCAGCAGCTCATGGATATACCCCAGCAGCTCATGGATATGCCTCAGCAGCTCATGGATACTGCCCCAGCAGCTCATGGATATGCCCCAGCAGCTCATGGATACTGCCCCAGCACCTCATGGATACTGCCCCAGCACCTCATGGATACTGCCCCAGCACCTCATGGATACTGCCCCAGCACCTCATGGATACTGCCCCAGCACCTCATGGATACTGCCCCAGCACCTCATGGATACTGCCCCAGCACCTCATGGATACTGCCCCAGCTCACCTCCGCTGCGTATTCGCTCCCTGCGAGCGTCCGAAGCATGCAGCTTGGGTGCTCGCCTGGGGGAGCCATGTGACCAGCCGCGATTGGCTGGTGACGTGTTTCCTCCGGGCGAGCGCCGAAGCTGTATGCTTCGGACGCTCGCAGGGAGCGACTACGCGGCGGAGGGTGAGACCCCCGCCCTTAGAGTGACGGTGTCACCCTAAAGGCGGGTGTCACCTGGTGCGGGCCGCACCCCCCCACCCCCACGTTACGACGCCAGTGTGTGTATTATGTGTAACGCAGACATATCCGTGAACCCCAGACTCCGTTTTGTGTCCTGTGTATTATGTGTAACGCAGACATATCCGTGAACCCCAGACTCCCTGTATTGTGTCCTCTCTGTGTATTATGTGTAACGCAGACATATCAGTAATTCTCTCGTTTCAGTCCATTATCCTTGCGCCTGGAAGGAGCCGCCATCTTTGATTTCTTATTGGTCAGGAGTTCTTCTTGCCCTCAGCAGAGATTGCTGGGAGTTGCAGTTCAGGGTAAGCCGCTCGCAGCATTGTAATAACATATCAATATTTCATGTTCATGAAATGTATTATTTTTCGTATGTATTGCGCCAGCATATTCCGTAGCATAGTTCACGGGTTCCAATAAATCAGGGTAATGTATAGGTAGGAGGTAGAGGGGGCCGGGCTCCCTATACAGAGCTTATGTACTAAAAGCAAAGCTAAAATATAGTGTTTTTCTTTTTTTTAGTGTGTGTGTGTGTGTGTGTGTGTCATACAATCATCGTCTGACTGTACACTGCGTCTGTTGGATACATCAAATGAAGGGTGATATCCGTAAAGTAGATTCTCAGACAGCAATAACCATACACAGCGGGTAATCTAATGCTTGGCCCGCAGGCTTACAATCTAAAAGCACTCGTTTGATGCAAGCGGGAGCCGCCATGTGATTCTCAGTCTCCTCATACGGCGGCTCCGGATGAATCAGCGCAGCCGGAGACCCCCAGTACTTATGAATTGCCCTGTGTCTACACTGGCCATGGAGGAGACTGCAGACCCCGCTGCAGCCCCCCCCCCCCCAACACAAACTGAGTGACTGCAGGCTTCCTGTGCCCCGGATAATGACTGCAATCCCGTTACCCCCTGTATCCCCATCCCTGATACCACATCTAGTATTACGTACCCTAAACCCGGCTGATACGGCAGCTCCTAGAAAAAATTACAATTATTCTGTGTATCGACACCTCTTGACATTGCGGGGAGATGGGGCACTCATGTTTTAGGGGATCCCTGGAGCCGGGGGGAATGGCTGTTACCAAACTTTTTTTTTATTAACCTTAAAACCTGTCAGGGCTGATTTTTATATCAAAACATAATTTATAACAAAAGCAGCCTCCCAAGTGTCCCTACTTGCAAGGACAAGTCCCTGTTTAGGGCCAAAGCTCTCTGCCCCCGCCCCCCTTCTATCTGCATGTCCCTTTTTGCAAGGACTTTTCCATATATTGGAGTTCTGGAGGTCTTTTTTTAAGGGGCTCCTCCATATATTTGGGGGGTTACGGGTGTCTATTTAGGGGTTCCTCCATATATTCAGGGTCTACGGGTGTCTTTTTTAGGGGCTCCTTCATATTCGGGTGTGCGGGTGTCTTTAGGGGTTCCTCCATATTTTCAGGGTGTGTGGGTGTCTTTTTAGGCCCCCCCATATATACAGGGTGTGTGGGTGTCTTTTTAGGGGTTCCTCCATATATACAGGGTGTGTGGGTGTCTTTTTAGGGGCTCCTCCATATATTCAGGGTGTGCTGTGTATTTTTAGGGGTTCCTCCATATATTCAGGGTGTGTGGGTGTCTTTTTAGGGGCTCCTCCATATACTCAGGGTGTGCGGGTGTATTTTTAGGGGTACCTCCATATTTTTAGGGTGTATAACAGAGCTGCAGAGCAATTAACCTCTCTGCAATGCTTCTGTAATCTATAATAAACACCGTTAGAAGTCGCTCGCTGTAATGAAACGCTTTGCTCTTCTTCTTAATGATTTTGTCGTTGCTATAAATGGCCCTGGCAGCTTTTCTGGGGACCCTAGGTGTTTGGCACTTTGAATATGTCCGCACGGGGGCTCCGTCTATGAAGTATCATCATCTCCAGGATCGCTGATAAATTGAATCAATATACAGCACCTGGAAAGCGGTCCTTATACACAGAAAAGGGGGGGCTCGGGGGTCACACTCACCCTCTAACAAGTCTATCTGTTAACTATGTGTCAACATCAGCAGCTGCTGTGATCCCCTTATCAGAACATGTATCTGATAGCAGCAGCTCTCGCCTCTCATGGACCCTTGTAAAAAACCTTGTTAAGGGCTGAGCCCCCCTTTATGACAACATCATCCAGCAGGCCTCTGTTTGGCTACTGTTAACCTATTAATTGCCAGAGCAGACTGAGCGCTTTGGACATTCAGAGCTTAAGCAATGTTTGAGAGATAACAAACGTCTAGCCAACAATTCCCAACTGTCTCTATTTAGTAGCAACTTTCCCCATCTCCTCATTGGGTCCTTTTGTCCCTTTTTTCTCCTTAGGGTTCCTCCACATATTCAGGATGTGCGGGTGAATTTTTAGGGGCTCCTCCATATATTCAGGGTGTGCGGGTGTATTTTTAGGGGCTCCTCCATATATTCAGGGTGTGTGTGTTTTTTTAGGGGTTCCTCCATATATTCAGGGTGTGCGGGTGTGTTTTTAGGGGCTCCTCCATATATTCAGGGTGTGAGGGTGTCTTTTTAGGGGTTCCTCCATATATTCAGGGTGTGTGGGTGTGTTTTTAGGGGCTCCTCCATATATTCAGGGTGTGCGGATGTCCTTTTAGGGGCTCCTCCATATATTCAGGGTGTGAGGGTGTATTTTTAGGGGCTCCTCCATATATTCAGGGTGTGCGGGTGTCTTTTTAGGGGTTCCTCCATATATTCAGGGTGTGAGGGTGTATTTTTAGAGGATCCTCCATATATTCAGGGTGTGCGGGTGTCTTTTTAGGGGCTCCTCCATATATTCAGGGTGTGCGGGTGTCTTTTTAGGGGTTCCTCCATATATTCAGGGTGTGAGGGTGTATTTTTAGAGGATCCTCCATATATTCAGGGTGTGCGGGTGTCTTTTTAGGGGCTCCTCCATATATTCAGGGTGTGCGGGTGTCTTTTTAGGGGTTCCTCCATATATTCAGGGTGTGCGGATGTCCTTTTAGGGGCTCCTCCATATATTCAGGGTGTGAGGGTGTATTTTTAGGGGCTCCTCCATATATTCAGGGTGTGCGGGTGTCTTTTTAGGGGTTCCTCCATATATTCAGGGTGTGCGGATGTCCTTTTAGGGGCTCCTCCATATATTCAGGGTGTGAGGGTGTATTTTTAGGGGCTCCTCCATATATTCAGGCTGTGCGGGTGTATTTTTAGGGGCTTTTCCATATGTTCAAGGTGTGCGAGTGTATAACAGAGCTGCACAGCAATCAATCTTCCAGTAATGAGTCTGTAAACTATAGTATATTCTGCTGGAAATCACTGTGTAAGTAAAATACACTTTTTTTCTTTTTAGTAATAAATGACCTGATTGGCTCCGCCTCCAGCGCTATTCCCTAAAACGCATATGCCCTCTCTCTGACCTTTCAAAATATTGGTTAATGTAATGAGTTGAGGGTGGGCTTTCCATCAGAATAGGGTTTCCAGGTCGGCCAGGTTTTCCTGGACACATATTACCATTTCACCCAGAGGGGAGCACAGGGAAAAGTGCTGCCTTGCAACATGTATAATTCATATGATGCAGGCAGGAAATCAAGGCAGGTCACTTGTGATTCCTTTATGATTTTTTACCTGCAGTGTATGAATTATACATGCTGCGGGGTGGCATTTTTCAGCATGAATAAATTATATGGGTCCAGGAAAACAGGGCCGATCTGGTAACCCTACTTCAGAATGTGACAGTCCTAGAGGAGCCCTGCCATTATGGATTTTTACTGTTGTTGGGTCTCTGTCTAAATTAAAGCAGACTGAAGGACGAGGATTTCTAGTTGTCTATGGAAAACCCACATAATATCTCCAGGTTCTAGAACATTCTTTGGGTTGTTCAGCAATCGCCAGTGTTGCAAAAACCAGTGAGATTCATCAGCGTCTTCAAACACCGGCTTTTCTCTAAACCAGAATCCAAAGAGTGGCAGGAGAAGCTTCCTGATAAAGCCTGGGCTTTTTAGAAGTCTTGTAACTACATTTCCCATGCGACTCTGACACCCTATTGAGTAGCTGTGGATCACGGGGAGATGTAGTTTCAAAATATCTTGGGATGAATAACCCCCTTTAAAGGTATTGCCTGCAGATCTGTGACTGTCTCTGGTATCTGCTGTATGTGAGACGTATGTACAGTCGCAAGACAATGTATGTAAACCCTTTGGGATTACGTGGAGTTTTGCATGAATTGGTCATAAAATGTGCTCTGATCTTCATCTAAGTCACAACAATTTGAAAAACACAGTCTGCTTAAAATAATACAACACAAACATATGTTTTCATGTGTTTATTGAACATAACATGTAAACATTCACAGTGCAGGGTGGAAAAAGTATGTGAACCCCTAGCCTAATGACTTCTCCAAGAGCTAATTGGAGCCAGGAGTGAGCCAACCATGAGTCCAATCAGTGTGATATTATTGGATGTGTTGCTGAAAGCTGTCCTGCCCTTTAAAAACACACACCAGTTTTGGGTTTACTGGTTTCAAGAAGCAATGCCTGATGTGAACCATGCCTCGCAGAAAAGAGCTCTCAGAAGACCTACGATCAAGAATTGTTGACTTGCATGAAGCTGGAAAGGGTTACAAAAGTATCTCCAAAAGCCTTGATGTTCATGTGTCCATGGTAAGACAGACTGTCTACAAATGGAGACAGTTCAGTACTGTTGCTACTCTCCCTATGTGTGGTCATCCTGTAAAGATGACTGCAAGAGCACAGCGCAGAATGCTTAATGAGGTAAAGAAGAATCCTAGAATGTCAGCTAAAGACTTACAGAAATCTCTGGCACATGCTAACATTTTTGTTGACACATCTACAATAAGGAAAACATTAAACAAGAATGGAGTACATGGGAGGACACCACGGAGGAAACCATTGCTGTCCAAAAAGAATATTGCAGCACGTTTGAAGTTTGCAAAAGAGCACCTGGATGTTCCACAGCACTACTGGCAAAATATTCTGTGGACAGATGAAACCAAAATTGAGTTGTTTGGAAAAAACACACAACACTATGTGTGGAGGAAAAAAAGGCACAGCACACCAACATCAAAACCTCATCCCCACTGTAAAACATGGGGGAGGGAGCATCATGGTTTGGGGCTGCTTTGCTGCCTCAGGGCCTGGACGGATTGTTGTCATTGATGGAAAAATGAATTCCAGAGTTTATCAAGACATTTTGCAGGAAAACGTAAGACCATCTGTCCGCCAACTGAAGCTCCGCCGAGGATGGGTGATGCAACAGGACAATGACCCAAAGCATACAAGTAATTCAACAAAAGAATGGCTTCAACAAAACAAAATACACCTTCTGGAGTGGCCCAGTCAGAGTCCTGACCTCAACCTGATTGAAATGCTGTGGCATGACCTTAAGAGAGCGATTCACACCAGACATCCCAAGAATATTGCTACACTGAAACAGTTTTGTGAAGAGGAGTGGTCCAAAATTACTCCAGATCGTTGTGCAGGTCTGATCTGCAACTACAGGAAACGTTTGGTTGAGGTTATTGCTGCCAAAGGAGGGTCAACCAGTTATTAAGTCCAAAGGTTCACATACTTTTTCCACCCTGCACTGTGAATGTTTACATGTTCTGTTCAATAAACACATGAAAACATATAATGTTTGTGTTGTATTATTTTAAGCAGACTGTGTTTTTCAAATTGTTGTGACTTAGATGAAGATCAGAGAACATTTTATGACCAATTCATGCAAAACTCCACGTAATCCCAAAGGGTTCACATACTTTTTCTTGCCACTGTATGTGGCTTTTTTAAACGTGATCCTCACAAAGGACCTGGAGTGAATCTCCTCCAGGACTCGAGAGCTTGTAGCGGAGCCGCGGGTACCCAGGGGCCCACGTCTATAACCGTCACAAAGTTTATCTCCCGACGCGGCGGATCGTCCTGCGCCACCTGTAATTTGAGCGCAGCTGACAGGCCTCCAGCCCGGAGGAACGTTTAAAAGAGCCCCGGCATAAAATAAATGTGCTGTAAGAGGCAAAGCGTCTGCTCAACACAAGACTAACTGGACATGAAGGGCCCAGACGCAGCGAAGATGGTCAAGCCAGATGTTGCAGAGGGAGGTTCTATATAGAGGTATCGGTGCTATCAGAACACTCTGAAAGGGACTCTGGTTTGAAAAATAGATTTATCACTTTTTTTGCCCTTAAATAATAGGACAGATCCTGCTGACCCCAACCCGGGAGTCCCTGAAGATTTTCTGCGCAATTTGCCGTCCTGTGCAACTTGCAAACTGCGCAGTGCTACAGGACTCGCACTCTTCACGTACACGAGTACTGTGCTGCACGCGTGCAGAGCGGTGGATCGGAGCTGGACGCGCTTGCACAGATCTGATCCATCGCTGCCTCTCTGAGAACGCTCGCTACAGCGATTGATCTGCTGACCAACAGGGTGGAGGAAACTCCTCAACTTCACCCAGCGATTTTACCAGATCGGGGAATCGGAGGGAGGGGGGTGCTCCTCATATCCTGACCACTTTAAACCAATAAAGTGGTCTGGATGAGCAGAGCGTCCGTTTTGATTTTTCACAACCATCCTGGTCTTCAGCTTCTGTCCATGCAAACGGTTTTCTTGGGACACGCACTCTTCCATCCTGCCGGCTTCGCAAATGGAACCGTCCTCCCTTAGCGGCCCAGGTTGGGATATTCATGAGCCGTTGGCTCCTAACACCAGCCTGAGAGTGCTGGGTGTCCTGCTCCGCGGCTCTTCGCTATTGAAGAAGGCCAGCCGTACCTGGCCGATACTCGTGTTCTGGCGTCCTGCACATCAACCCAGGGGCCCCAGACCGCGCTTCAGGTCACCCAGACTCTCGCTGCACACCCAGAATGACTAAAATAACAAAACCTCACTCAAAATGACATAAGATAAACACTACAGAGCGCAGCGAGACCCGACACAGGGATCTGTCATCCTATCTGCTTCTCCTGTGTGTTTCACCCGCTCTTAATCCTACCCATTCTTCCTCTTCTCGCAGGGCCTCGTCTCCCCCACCGCCCATTGTTTTTTGGTTCCCCCCCCCACCCTTTCCCCTCACTCTATCAGTCTTTGACCTGCGCGTATATGTATTTGCAATATTTGCACAACCGATAATTTTGAGGGTGTGCCGGGAAGGTCGAGATACGAGGACTGTCTTGTTTGAATCTGGCGCCAAAGAAAAGGAAGGAACCATTTATTTGCCGGCTATAAATTACACCAGATGCCGCGTCGCCCGCCCCCAGCCACTCATTATTTTTTATTTAATTTTACCTGCCGGCTCAAGCCTCACCTGTGCAGACAAAGGAGGGCGAGGCAGGCTCACCATCTGCCATGCACGGGGCCTCGCATTAACAAGCCAGTGTGCACGGGGTAAATGATGCTCATAATGATACCCCCTGCATGCACAGAGCAGGCAAGGCTCAGAGATCCGCAGCGTTAGGGGTTAACGGTATAACAACAGTATCTCTAGATAAGGAAAAGTGATTTCCATAATGGGAATTTCATCCGAAGAAAAAAAAATAATAAACTGTCCCGCAAGCCCCATCCTGGCCTTATATCAGCCTTATAGCGTATATTTCCAGAAAGCAGACACCCAGGAGGTTATCAGCCATTCACAGATTCCAAGGGAGAGACCGATCAACTGTAACATCTAAAATGACATGCATCTTCTCCATGTCGGTGCCGAGTGAATAGTCAGATCCAAACCACCAATAAAAGACACTCAATGGTTATATCGCTGGAGGTGGGGCCTACCAAGATTATTTGACAGGGGGTTTTAGATGGTCCCGATACAACGTGATGTCATTAAAGTGTCATTTAGAACAAGAGCAAAATAACTTATTTACAGTGAGGGATTTGTAACAATGTTTATTATAGTTTAGACTCTCTGCTGTGCAGCTCTGTTATACACCCACATGCCCAAATATATGGAGGAGCCCCCAAAAAAGACACCCACACACCCTGAATATATGGAGGAGCCCCAAAAAATACACCCACACACCCTGAATATATGGAGGAGCCCCTAAATAGACACCCTCACACCCTGAATATATGGGGGAGCTCTTAAAATGAGGAACACTAGGTGAGAGAAAAGTCACAAAGAATTTGGATCCATCCGGGTAAGAAACAGGTCAATCTTTCCCAAATGCACCTTGCATTGAAAGGGTTAAGAGGCTCGATGCGGCGCTCTGCAATTTGTGAATTAGAATACATGTTAAATCATGTGGAAAAACATAAAAGCAGCGAGAGAAACCGAACACTGACCAAAAAATGTATATCCCGAAGAGACGTCTTTAAAACCTAAGCGTGAACAGGAGGCCGAGAGGCGTCGATCTCCGGGGACTATTCACTGATCCAGCAGAAAATTGCTAATTTTAGGGTAAAACGACCCAATGTAAGAATACTTTTTCATTTCTGGTATTTTCTCAGCTCAGTAATTTTTGCCTTAAATTCCCAATTTTTGTAGTGAAGGACTTTTTTAAGGCTTCATAATTAAGATCCGATGGAAGGTGCTAAATTGCGAATTTCGGAAGGAAAAAAAAAAGATAGACAAATTTTAAAGCTCTAGAAAACCAGACAAATTTTTCAATTTCCAATTCTTTACCCAATAGTTGCTTTTAAGGCTTCCGATGGGGAGGGTGTGTTTGCTAAACTGTGAATTTTGGGAGGAAATAAATGAACTTGATAATTTTTAATTTTCTTCCTGCTCCTAAAATTGATCTAAAATTTTAAAAGATCACAGGGTCAAGTCCTGACAATGCTCGGTTTAGTGAATAGACCCTAAACGTACATATCTGTGGAGCTGTCGCAGAGATGAAGGGGGAAAATCAATTAATGGCATTAGTGGCTTAAAATGAGGATCTCTAATCAAGCTTTTTTTTTTTTTTTTTTTTTTAAATAAAAAATAAAAAAATGATCAGTATTTTCCAGTCGCCCCGACTGGAAATACTGATCATTTTATTATTTTTTTTAATAACTATTTTTAAATTTATTTTCCTTTTTTTTTTTTCCATCTCCTTTGTGATTTAAGAAAAAAAAAAGTAAAAAAATAGTAAAACTCTGCGTAAAGCTGGTTTGGAAATATCTTTTTCCCATATCACATATTTTGGCCCGACTTTTTAGATTTTATATTATTATGTTTATATATCTGTATTATGACATATCGAGTCGTGTGTGTGTAAACCTATTTACTGAAAGTCAGAAATTATAAAAAAAAAATAATCAGTGGCCATTTTGACCGCAATAGTACAGTTCCTTTGCCAATTTTCCAACCTGGCGTTTAAGAGCTTTTCTGGGAAGCTGCCACCCTGCCTGAATAGGCTGCTTCCCCCAGCAGCTCCCTCATCCTATAACCTCCGATCCAGGACCAGCACCTTACTTGCAATACCACAATACAAAAAGACAGTGGCTCCATCCACATTTTCCTACAAAGCAACGCAAATATGGAATAACCTCCCAGACGCCATCAAATCTTCCCCCAGTCCAAAGTCACTTAACCCCTTAACGCCACAGGGCATTCCATGCCTTCCTGCATTTGGCGGGCTTTAACGCCGCAGGACGGTATGGAATGTCCTCGGCGTTAGGAGCCCAGCCGGAGGTTATACTTACCTCCCCGGCGGCTCCCACGCAGATCTGGCTTCAATGAAGCCTGATCTGTGGTTTTTACAGCCTCCCGGCGCACTGACGTCATCGCGCTGGCGCGATGATGTCAGTTTCAGGCGCCCCCCCCACTGGAGCATGGGGAAGCACCTGGAGGGGAGGGATCCTGTGGCCAACATCGCTGGAACGGTCACAGCCTGACCTTTCCAGCGATGTATGGGGTTAACCCCTTAGCTGCCAGGTCGCAGCCTATTTCCAGTGGGGGCCGCCATCTTGGATGGCAGCCCCCACCTGTGGGCCCCCCCCCGCGTCAACTGACTCATCGCGCCATGCGCAATGATGTCAGTTAACTGGGGAAGCCCCTGCCTGCAAAGGGATTTCTTTGAACCCCTTTATCTCCTGATCGGTGGCAGCTATGCCTGATATCGTTGGAAAGGTCTGAGCATGGCCTTTCCAACGATATCAAACATGACAATGATAAAAGTAAAATGAAATGGTTTAAAAATAAAAATAATTGAAAAATTAATTAATTAATAAAAAAAACTTTTTTTTTTTTTTTTGAATGCAGCATTATTGTTCACATTTCAATTATAAATGTAAACAATGATACTTCACCAATGATTTTTTTTTGGGGGTGTCTAGCTAAAATCACGTAATTTCTCCCCCCCCCCCCGAAAAAAAAAATAATGGGTTCCCAAGTCTACCCCATAGAATATAACCGCAAAGGATCGGATTAATAAAATGCGGGAAAAAAAATACTTTACACACTGTGGATGATTGAAATTTTATTAAAAAATTCACATTTGTTTTACATTTATTGTTATAGCATTCTGGCAGAAAATGACGTGTATATATATATATATATAGTTATGTTATATTATTAATCTGCCGAGTCTGCCGGAAAGAACGATATGTAATTTGTCTGGGTGGTATAATAATACGTGACTTAAAACCGCGTTTAAACATGATGAGCAAAAACTTCAGCAAACTTCACTTCCGAAAGAGTGCCGAAGTTGTAAAATTACTCCCGTCCTTAAGGGGTTAAGAGATCTCTATTAACATACCTACAATACGGAATGTGCCTGTAAACCTGTAACACAGTGACTATATACAGAATGCGCCTGTAAACATGTAACATAATGACTATATACAGAATGCACCTGTAAACATGTAACATAGTGACTATATACAGAATGCACCTGTAAACATGTAACATAGTGACTATATACAGAATGCACCTGTAAACATGTAACCTAGTGACTATATACAGAATGCACCTGTAAACATGTAACACAGTGACTATATACAGAATGCGCCTGTAAACATGTAACATAGTGACTATATACAGAATGTGCCTGTAAACATGTAACATAGTGACTATATACAGAATGCACCTGTAAACATGTAACATAGTGACTATATACAGAATGCACCTGTAAACATGTAACAAAGTGACTATATACAGAATGCACCTGTTAACATGTAACATAGTGACTATATACAGAATGCACCTGTAAACATGTAACATAGTGACTATATACAGAATGCGCCTGTAAACATGTAACACAGTGACTATATACAGAATGCGCCTGTAAACATGTAACATAGTGACTATATACAGAATGTACCTGTAAACATGTAACATAGTGACTATATACAGAATGCACCTGTAAACATGTAACATAGTGACTATATACAGAATGCACCTGTAAACATGTAACATAGTGACTATATACAGAATGCACCTGTAAACATGTAACACAGTGACTATATACAGAATGCACCTGTAAACATGTAACATAGTGACTATATACAGAATGCACCTGTAAACATGTAACACAGTGACTATATACAGAATGCGCCTGTAAACATGTAACAAAGTGACTATATACAGAATGCGCCTGTAAACATGTAACACAGTGACTAGATACAGAATGCGCCTGTAAACATGTAACACAGTGACTATATACAGAATGCGCCTGTAAACCTGTAACATAGTGACTATATACAGAATGCGCCTGTAAACATGTAACACAGTGACTATATACAGAATGCACCTGTAAACATGTAACACAGTGACTATATACAGAATGCACCTGTAAACATGTAACACAGTGACTATATACAGAATGCGCCTGTAAACATGTAACACAGTGACTAGATACAGAATGCGCCTGTAAACATGTAACACAGTGACTATATACAGAATGCGCCTGTAAACCTGTAACATAGTGACTATATTTCCTACATATTTATTTTCTGGGTTAATCTGTATATTTGTGTTTTTAATATCTTGCATTTTATTACTTTGTATTTCTGTAACAATTCAATGTTATTGAATCCAGGACAAACTGAAAACCAGAGAAATCTCAATGTATCCATCCTGGTAAAATAATTGATGAATTTTTCTTTATTTCTCAGTTTAGTAAGACGGAGAGCCAGAAGACAAGGTAGTGTGTGTGTCCTCTTTCTATTAGATTGTAAACTCTTGAACAGGCTAATCTTCTCTCAGTGTGACTAAGGCCGGGGTCAGACTAGTGTTTTGCAGAGTGGAAGGAACGTCCGAGAGAGTGGACATTCCTTCCACTCTGACGCCCATTTGGCCACCTCTTTGAGCGCAGTTAGTGTGCTCAGCGCTGCAAGGCTCGATCCTCCTATAGAGTATCGCATTTTGCAGCCCCGTCGAACACGTGTCGTAGCACCAACTGCAGTCAGCGAGGCGGCCATACGGGCGTCAGAGTGGAAGGAATGTCCACTCGCATGGACATTCCTTAGGCTCTGCAGAACGCTCGTCTGACCCCGCCTTATGTGTCCAGAAAATCATGGAGGATTTGGCAAACCTAATGGTATCTATATTATTATTATTTAATTTTATGTAGCAAAACAGTCTTGTTATAAGCGAGTTTTTCTCCGCCTCTGTTACTCCGCTCGGCGGATCAATACAAGCAGACGTCGCTGTGGAGGCTCAGGTATCCTTAAATCAGAGATAATAAATCGTGCGCTTCGGATCGTGTGACACAGACAATCTGTCCCTTAACCCCCGGGGGCATTAAATGAAATCGCAGGGTCAGGAGAGCCAGATGATGGGTTCCGGGAGCCTGGACGCAAAGACACTGTTTGCCTGAATGCACACAATGTTTGTAAAGGATGGGGGGGGGGCAAAAAATAAATCTGTCAAAATTCCCAAAATTAAATCCTTTTACACAGGACATACTTGAATCGAGCGACATCTCAATGTATCCTTCCTGGAAAATACTTTTTATAACTAAATATATAGCGTATTAGTATTTTTACACATTTATTTACCTGTGTTTTTATGTTTCTGCTTCTATGGTGAAAAGAAACAAATTTCTCTTTTTGTTGCCCCCCTCCCCCTCCTCCTCCTCCTCCTTGGATCACCGCAGACCCCAATGCAATCCGTCAGCATCGCTTTAAAACCGAATATTTATTAGACAAGGACCAGGTCGGCCATGTTTTCCTGGACCCCCTATTTCATGCAGAGGGGGAGCACAGGGAAATGTGCTGCCCTGCAACATGTATAATTCATTTGCTGCAGGAAGGAAATCAAGGCAAGTCACTTGGGATTCATTTCTGATTTCTTACCTGCAGCATATGGATTATACATGCCGCGGGGTGGCATGTTTCATGTATGTTTCATGTATGTTTCATCGGCATGAATAAAGTGTCCAGGAAACACGGTCGACCTGGCAGCCGTGGATTCAGGTATCTCGTGGATGCGGAGTCCTCCACTATTGCACCCCCCCCCCCCCCCTCCGGGGGTGAATATGAGCAAAGAAGGATGGGAAACATTCTCTTAACAGGTTTTTCCAAAAATGAAATCCCATATATATTATGATTCCTGCGCGCGACCCTCCGCAAGCTAATGAAACATCAGGAGGGTATCATTACATAAACGGCTCTTCTTGTGTTTCCTCTATTTATCGTTACTTCTCTATTTCTTAACCCGTTTTCAGGCCGATTTCACTTTATGTAACGGCCTTTAAACCACTTCCCCAAATGTTCTTTTTTACCCATATTCCGGCACTTCCCTCGCCCTCTGCTGCTCCTTCTGATTTCCTCATACTGCCCTTTTATTCCTCTTAATTTCAGACCCTCAGGAAGTAGTCTCTATTTTGGGCCCAATTTCTCCTGTCTTCCACTAATGTCATTCTTTTTAGGGGTTCCTCCATATATTCAGGGTGTGCGGGTGTCTTTTTAGGGGTTCCTCCATATATTCAGGGTGTGTGGGTGTCTTTTTAGGGGCTCCTCCATATATTCAGGGTGTGTGGGTGTCTTTTTAGGGACTCCTATATATTCAGGGTGTGTGGGTGTCTTTTTAGGGTCTCCTTCATATATTCAGGGTGTGCGGGTGTCTTTTTAGGGTCTCCCCCATATATTCAGGGTGTGCGGGTGTCATTTTAGGGGCTCCTCCATATATTCAGGGTGTGTGGGTGTCATTTTAGGGGCTCCTCCATATATTCAGGGTGTGTGGGTGTGGTTTTAGGGGTTCCTCCATATATTCAGGGTGTGCAGTGTTTTTTTAGGGGCTCCTCCATATATTCAGGGTTTGCGGGTGTGGTTTTAGGGGCTCCTCTATATATTCAGGGTGTGCGGGTGTCTTTTTAGGGGTTCCTCCATATATTCAGGGTGTGCGGGTGTTTTTTTAGGGGTTCCTCCATATATTCAGGGTGTGCGGGTGTTTTTTTAGGGGTTCCTCCATATATTCGGGGTGTGTGGGTGTCTTTTTAGGGGTTCCTCCATATATTCAGGGTGTGCGGGTGTCTTTTTAGGGGCTCCTCCATATATTCAGGGTGTGCGGGTGTCTTTTTAGGAGCTCCTCCATATATTCAGGGTGTGCGGGTGTGTTTTTAGGGGCTGCTCCATATATTCGGGGTGTCCGGGTGTCTTTTTAGGGGTTCCTCCATATATTCAGGGTGTGCGGGTGCGTAACAGAGCTGCACAGCAGTAAACCTCTCAGCACGGAGTCTGTAGTCTCTAGTAAACGCTGTCAGAAATCTCTCGCTGTAGATAAGACCCTTTTCTGTTGTTCTAAATGGCGTTTTCTTGACGTGGTTGTAAAGTCCTGGGAATATTCCGGTCCAGCGTTATTCCCTGAACTTTTCCGTGTTTCTTTGTGGCTACATTAGAGATGTTGTTGCCGCTTCTCATGGAAATGTTATACAGCGGCAGAAGGATCTCTGAGATGCCGCCGCTGGGGGCGCGCTGATTAGTAGCAGATGGAGGTAAACGGACTCTCTTCGTGCCGTCCCTGGGGTATAAGTTGGGACATTTTTTGGGCTGTGTAACCTCAGCCGGGATGTTGCAATCCTGTACTTGGTTATAAAGCTTATTAAAGGCAGAGGGCGGGCAGGGGGGCTGCACGGTGATAAATGGGGTACTGACCTGAAGTTCATCAGCAGCTGGGGAGAGGTGGGGGGGGGAGATAGGAGCCCATGGGCTAATGTGACACATATGGGCTACTTACATCCTTAATTCCAGGAGTCAAAGGACTTATTAAAGACAGGAAGTCTTCTAAACATCAAAGTCCCTGCATGTCATAAATATTCTTCAGACGCAGAGATTAGCCGCCATTGCAATTGAAGGGTTGATCTATTGGATGCAGATTTTGGGCTTCGTGGACAGACGGAAAATCCGAACACTAGACCAGAGGTCTGTTTTTAGGGAGAATAAATGGATATGTATAAAAGTGTATTCGTGGCTGCACTACGAGTGGACGAGCCTTAAAACAATAAGTGGCAGAGTAGATGAAGACTCCATGCACAAGAGCTTGCAATCAATGCTAGTGCGGTAACCTATGATCTCAGTGAAGACTTGAGTCCTGCGAGAGACGAGGTGTTTGGGTTCACAAATCAACAGCTAAAATCTTAAAAATGTACATCTGGGTGTTACAAGTCCCCCCCCCCCTCCCATTTACTAGAATAAGTGACCAGAACCCCAAAATCTCATGTGCAACCCTGTCTCCACCGTGTAAGACGGGCACCCCAAACCCAAAAATAACTCCTTTATAGATAACTATAATATTAACCCCTATTGCTAACCTTAACCCCAAAACTAATACATAGTTCATGACCCCAGAACAATTGCATAAAACCATAACCCTAATCTCCAAAAGTAACCCTCTCTATCTAACCTTAATCCCCTGCTGTCCCCCTGTATCTAACCGTACACTCCAAACCCTATATCTAACGTATCACCCCAAGCTGTCCCCCTTTGTCTTTCCATAATCCATGCTGCCCCCTATATCTACCCATAACCCCCAAAAACCCTTGAAAGAAAACCACCAAATAGCCATTATCTAATGATCCCCTGCTGCTCCCCTGAACCTAACCATAAGCCCAAAACTAGACCCTATATGTAACCGTAACATAACACCCAAACTTAAAACCGTATAATTAACCGTAACCCCCAAAGAACCCCTACATTTAAGCATATGTCCATGCTTCTCCCTATATCTAACCATAACCGCAACACTAACCCCATATATCTAATCACAACCACACCACTAACCCCATATATCTAACCATAACCCTCAAACTAACTCCCTATATATAACCATAACCCCCAAACTAACCCCCATATCTAACCATAACCCTTAGACTAACCCCTATATCTAACCATAACGTTAGACCAGGGGTCGGCAACCTAAGGCCCGCGGGCCGTATACGGCCCACCGCCCCTATTGTTAAGGACCGTGGGTGTCTGAAAAAATCACGGATACCCGGCCCGCAATAAAAATCTGGCATCAAAGTGCTCCCCCCAGTTGCCCCCCCCCCGAGAAGATATTGCCGGCGGCCACATGCTTTTCCCTCCTACGAGCGGCCACCAGCATGAATATCTACCGCTCACCTGGGGTTCTATACACCAGCCAGTTGCGATCGCGGCTGGCTGGTGCATACACCCCCAGGCGAGTGGCAGATATTCATGCAGGCGGCTGCTCGTTGGAGGGAGAAGCACGCAGCCGCCAGCAGACCAGACAGGAAGTGAGAGCTGGGGGCAATATATCCATGTGTGAGCTGCTTGGGGGCAATAATATCCATGTGTGAGTTGCTGGGGTCAACATTATCAATGTGTGAGCTGCTAGGGGCAATATTATCCATGTGTGAGCTGCTGGGGGCAATATTATTCATGTGTGAGCTGCTTGGGGCAATATATCCATGTGTGAGCTGCTGGGGCAATATATCCATGTGTGAGCTGCTGGGGACAATATATCCATGTGTGAGCTGCTGTGGGCAATATATCCATGTGTGAGCTGCTGTGGGCAATATATCCATGTGTGAGCTGCTGTGAGGCAATATATCCATGTGTGAGCTGCTGTGAGGCAATATATCCATGTGTGAGCTGCTGTGAGGCAATATATCCATGTGTGAGCTGCTGTGAGGCAATATATCCATGTGTGAGCTGCTGTGGGCAATATATCCATGTGTGAGCTGCTGTGAGGCAATATATCCATGTGTGAGCTGCTGTGAGGCAATATATCCATGTGTGAGCTGCTGTGAGGCAATATATCCATGTGTGAGCTGCTGTGAGGCAATATATCCATGTGTGAGCTGCTGGGGGCAATATATCCATGTGTGAGCTGCTGGGGGGGGGCAATATATCATGTGTGAGCTTTTGGGGGCAATATATCCATGTGTGAGCTGCTGTGAGGCAATATATCCATGTGTGAGCTGCTGTGAGGCAATATATCCATGTGTGAGCTGCTGTGAGGCAATATATCCATGTGTGAGCTGCTGTGAGGCAATATATCCATGTGTGAGCTGCTGGGGGCAATATATCCATGTGTGAGCTGCTGGGGGGGCAATATATCCATGTGTGAGCTTTTGGGGGCAATATATCCATGTGTGAGCTTTTGGGGGGCAATATATCCATGTGTGAGCTTTTGGGGGCAATATTATTCACGTGTGAGCTGCTGGGGGGCAATATTATTCACGTGTCAGCTGCTGGGGGCAATATTATTCACGTGTCAGCTGCTGGGGGCAATATTATTCACGTGCGAGATGCTGGGGGCAATATTATTCACGTGCGAGCTGCTGGGGGCAATATTATTCACGTGCGAGCTGCTGGGGGCAATATTATTCACGTGCGAGCTGCTGGGGGCAATATATTCACGTGTGAATTGCTGGGGGCAATATATTCACGTGTGAACTGCTGGGGCAATATATTCACGTGTGAACTGCTGGGGGCAATATATTCACGTGTGAACTGCTGGGGGCAATATATCCATGTGTGAGCTGCTGGGGGCAATATATCCATGTGTGAGCTGCTGGGGGCAATATATCCATGTGTGAGCTGCTGTGAGGCAATATATCCATGTGTGAGCTGCTGGGGGCAATATATTCACGTGTGAACTGCTGGGGGCAATATATTCACGTGTGAACTGCTGGGGGCAATATATCCATGTGTGAGCTGCTGAGGGCAATATATCCATGTGTGAGCTGCTGGGGGGCAATATATCCATGTGTGAGCTGCTGGGGGGCAATATATTCATGTGTGAGCTGCTGGGGGGCAATATATTAATGTGAGCTGGGTACCCTGGGCCCATGGTATGGAAAGAGTTCGCAGGGTTTTTTCTCTCAGAGAAGACGCCACGGTCACTGTCTGCACTCCTGGGCTCAGGTGAAGGAGATGCTACTTCCTCCTGTGCAGCCTCCTTAGAGCCCTCAAACTAACCCCCTATATCTAACCATAACCCTTAAACTAACCCCCATATCTAACCATAACCCTCAACTAACCCCTATATCTAATCACAAACCTTAAACTAACCCCTATATCAACCATAACCCTCAATCTAACCCCTATACCCAACCATAATCCCCTATATCCAACTATAACCCTCAATCTAACACCTATACCTAACCATAACCCCCTATATCCAACCATAACCCTCAATCTAACCCCTATACCTAACCATAATCCCCTATATCCAACCATAACCCTCAATCTAACCCTATACCTAACCATAACCCTCAATATAACCCCTATACCTAACCATAATCCCCTATATCCAACCATAACCCTCAATCTAACCCCTATACCTAACCATAATCCCCTATATCCAACCATAACCCTCAATCTAACCCTATACCTAACCATAACCCTCAATATAACCCCTATACCTAACCATAATCCCCTATATCCAAACATAACCCTCAATCTAACCCCTATACCTAACCATAACCCTCAATCTAACCCCTATACCTAACCATAATCCCCCATATCCAACCATAACCCTCAATTTAACCCCTGTATCTAACCATGATCCCCTATATCCAACCATAACCCTCAATCTAACCTCTATACCTAACCATAATCCCCTATATCCAACCATAACCCTCAATCTAACCCCTATACCGAACCATAATCCCCTATACCTAACCATAACCCTCAATCTGACCCCTATACCTAACCATAATCACCTATATCCAACCATAACCCTCAATCTAACCCCTATACCTAACCATAATCCCCTATATCCAGCCATAATCCTCAATCTAACCCCTATACCTAACCATAATCCCCTATATCCAACCATAACCCTCAATCTAACCCCTATACCTAACCATAACCCTCAATCTAACCCCTATACCTAACCATAATCCCCCATATCCAACCATAACCTCAATCTAACCCCTATACCTAACCATAATCCCCTATATCCAACCATAACCCTCAATCTAACCTCTATACCTAACCATAATCCCCTATATCCAACCATAACCCTCAATCTAACCCCTATACCGAACCATAATCCCCTATACCTAACCATAACCCTCAATCTGACCCCTATACCTAACCATAATCACCTATATCCAACCATAACCCTCAATCTAACCCCTATACCTAACCATAACCCTCAAATTAACCCCTATATCTAACCACAATCCCCTATAGCTAATCATAACCCATAAACTAACCCCTATATCTATATATATCTATCTAACCCCAGCTCCCCATGTCTTACTGATGTCGTTCATATACAGCCATTCTTATGGCCGTGGTGGGATTTGACTCCTTAGTGGACCTCTCCACCATTTGATTCTCTCACCGTCTTCCCTGGTTTTCTTTTTTGTGGAAAACGCATTTTTATTGCCTCAAGGTTTGCTCTAAACCTGGACAGCGGCCGCAGACCGAAACCCAAATCCCCCCCCCTACCCCTGCGCGCTCGCTCGCAACAAAACAGAAATACACCATGACCTGACGGCACGGTCCATAGAGCCCCACTCGAGTAAATGGAGCCGTGATTCCGGCTGGAGGCCTAGTCTGACCCGTGCAGGTAACATCGGGATCTCCTGTAGTCCTCTGGGACACATTGTATCTCTATAGCGCACAGATGGCCTTATCCTATGTATATTCTGCCGCCATATTGGCCTCCACTCCAGTAGCATGTGTATGATCTTTTCCCATGGAAAGTTGGACCCTTTAAATCAGGTCAAACTCTGGCCCACCATGTGTTTCTGAACTACACCTCCCATGAGTCTCTGGCTGTTTATTGCATTCAATGAATTCTGGGAATTGTAGGCAATGAACATCTGGGAGGATGGAGTTTGCGATCCCTTTTTCATGGGTTAAATAAAGGTTGGAATTGTTCTCAAAAGACCCCCAAGCTCTGGCACACCATACAAAGTCCACTCGTACTCCGGATCATACGCCATGTGTTTGCAGTAAATCCCCTTGTCCGCTGGCGTCGCTGACCCTTAGACCCGAGTCTCCACGCTGGGGTATGGAGGTAATGTCACCCGCTGAACACGGTGATAAAGCAGCTGGGGCATGTTTTATATTAAGAAAATCGTTCTTATAGCCTTAATGCTATTTTATTATTGGACTGGGGGAAAACCATCATAAACGCACATATCGGCGACTCAAAACGTCCGTTCGGCCCTGGAGCATTCTGACATCTCCGTCTATTATGGAATAGGAAAATTTTGTGATTATAATAACGGAAAGTTTAGATTTTAATAAGGACACGGAGGCGAGTATTTGCTGTTCTTTCTTATCTGCCCCAACAGCAGCGAAGAAACTTTATTGAAAATAACAGAAAAAAACAAGTAGTCCTCGCTTCCCCAACGTGGGGAGGGGGACCTAGCTCCCCAGATCCTCCCCATCCAGTCCATAAGGAACTCCCCCGGAAGCAGCCCCTCCTCTTTCGAAGCTGCGACAGAAACGGTGGGAGACTTAGAAGTAGAACCAGTGAAGGAGATCGGGAGCCAAAACATCGAAGAACCACCTTGGGAACTCAGAAGGCTGAAAGACACAAACGACATGAAGGAACAGTGAGAAACTGTAACATGACGAAATGAAGGGAGCCCTGGCAGCCGCCAAAAAGTCCACCCAAGCCCGGGAGAGATGCGGAAACGAGCTGAAAATGACAGGGTGTGGCTGGGCGGGAAATACTCGCCTCCTTGACCTTATTAAAATCTAAACTTTCCGTTATGGAATAAGAAAATTTTGTGATTTTAAGGCAGGACCCGGAGGCTTCGTATTTGCTAGTTCAAAGCGGAACAGGAGCCGCATCCGACCAATGGGCTTAAAATAGAAGGTACGAAACGTGGACTCGTTAGACCAGTCAGCGGCACGTAAGATCCAGTCGACAGCCCACGGAGGCCGCCTTAGAGGCGGAAGCACTGCGGACAGAATGGGCCCCGAAAGTCGAGACGTCTCACCCTCCGCCGCGTATTCGCTCCCTGCGAGCGTCCGAAGCATGCATGCAGCTTCGGCGCTCGCCTGGAGGAAACACGTCACCAGCCAATCGCGGCTGGTCACGTGGCTCCCCCAGGCGAGCGCCCAAGCTGCGCGCCGCCGGACGCTCAGAAGGAGCGAACACGCGGCGGAGGTGAGCTGGGGGCCTGGCAGTATCCATGTGCTGGGGCATTCCATGAGGAGCTGGGGCATTCCATGAGCTGCTGGGGCATTCCATGAGGAGCTGGGGCATTCCATGAGTGAGCTGGGGCATTCCATGAGTGAGCTGGGGCATTCCATGAGCTGCTGGGGCATTCCATGAGCTGCTGGGGCATTCCATGAGGAGCTGGGGCATTCCATGAGGAGCTGGGGCATTCCGTGAGTGAGCTGGGGCATTCCGTGAGTGAGCTGGGGCATTCCGTGAGTGAGCTGGGGCATTCCATGAGTGAGCTGGGGCATATCCATGAGTGAGCTGGGGCATATCCATGAGTGAGCTGGGGCATATCCATGAGTGAGCTGGGGCATATCCATGAGTGAGCTGGGGCATATCCATGAGTGAGCTGGGGCATATCCATGAGTGAGCTGGGGCATATCCATGAGTGAGCTGGGGCATATCCATGAGTGAGCTGGGGCATATCCATGAGTGTGCTGGGGCATATCCATGAGTGAGCTGGGGCATATCCATGAGTGTGCTGGGGCATATCCATGAGGTGCTGGGGGCAGTATCCATGTGCTGGGGCATTCCATGTGCTGGGGGCAGTATATCCATGAGCTGGGGGCAGTATATCCATGAGCTGGGGCAGCATCCATGAGCTGGGGCATTATCCATGAGCTGGGGCAGTATCCATGAGCTGGGGCAATATCCATGAGAGCAGCTGGGGCATTATCCATGAGAGCAGCTGGAGCAGTATATCCATGAGCTGGGGGCAGTATATCCATGAGCTGGGGCAGTATATCCATGAGCTGGGGCATGTCCATGTGCTGGGGCATATCCATGAGAGGCGCTGGGGCATTATCCATGAGAGGAGCTGGGGCAGTATATCCATGAGAGCAGCTGGGGCATTATCAATGAGAGGAGCTGGGGCAGTATATCCATGAGCGGAGCTGGGGCAATATCAATGAGAGGAGCTGGGGCAATATCCATGAGAGGAGCTGGGGCAATATCCATGAGAGGAGCTGGGGCAATATCCATGAGAGGAGCTGGGGCAATATCCATGAGAGGAGCTGGGGCAATATCCATGAGAGGAGCTGGGGCAATATCCATGAGAGGAGCTGGGGCAATATCCATGAGAGGAGCTGGGGCAATATCCATGAGAGGAGCTGGGGCAATATCCATGAGAGGAGCTGGGGCAATATCCATGTGTGCTGGGGGCAGTATCCATGAGAGCTGGGGCAATAGCCATGTGTGAGCTGGTCTGGGGCAATATATCCATGTGTGAGCTGAGGCGCAATATATCCATGTGAGCTGAGGCGCAATATATCCATATGTGAGCTGGGGCAATATATATCCATGGGTGAGCTGCTGGGGGCAATATATAACTGTGAACTGGGGCAATATATATCCATGGGTGAGCTGCTGGGGGCAATATATATCCAGTCTAATCCAGAGCTGCTGGGGGCAATATATCCAGAGCTGCTGGGGGCAATATATATCCATGTGTGCTTTCACTGCCTTCGAACAGGCAACGTACTTGCTGGCAGTTGGCAAAAATTTGTGTGAGCATATGAGAGGGCTGCACAGCAATAAACCTCACAGTAATGTGCGCTGTGTGTATGAGCATTCAGTGTTATATGGGAGAACTGATTTAGGAGTGAGAGTAGTTAAAAAAAATCTGCAAAACTCGGGGGGGGGGGGGGTGACACCATAAATTACTGCACCGGGTGACACCAACCCTAGTGACGCCACTGAAAGCAAGCACATAGTAGCCTAACCCTAAAACAAGCACATATAGTAACCTAACCCTAAAGCAAGCACATATAGTAACCTAACCCTAAAACAAGCACATAGTAACCTAACCCTAAAACAAGCACATAGTAACCTAACCCTAAAGCAAGCACATATAGTAACCTAACCCATAAAACAAGCACATAGTAACCTAACCCTAAAACAAGCACACATAGTAACCTAACCCTAAAACAAGCACACATAGTAACCTAACCCTAAAACATGCACACATAGTAACCTAACCCTAAAACAAGCACAAATAGTAACCTAACCCTAAAACAAGCACACGGTAACCTAACCCAAAAACAAGCACATAGTAACCTAACCCTAAAACAAGCACATGGTAACCTAACCCTAAATTCTAACCCAAACTATGGATAAAGGCGCTCCATTCCTGCAGAGCGTCTAATTCGGATACGACCCAATGTTGCCAGATGATGAGTATCACTATGGAAACCACATAGTACATATCTACATCACTTTAGTATTTGTGTTTGACAGGCAAAATAAGGATCCTTTTATACCTGTCAGGTGACCCTGTTTAAGAGGAACAGTCCCTATTTTTGCCCAAATCCTTTTTTTTTTCTCCTAAATTTACAAAAATATAGAAGCTCATACTGTGTAAAAAAAAAAAAAAAAAAAAGTCTAAAACAAAAGTAATATGTGAAAAAGCATTTTTAGGATTTGTGTCTGTGAATATATATGTGTACACAAAACACACACTTATTTTTAGACATTTTAAACACAGGCTCTAATGTTGAGGGACAGGAGACACAATATTAAAAGCAGATTGGAGAAGGTGAAAGGAGGGGGGGGGGTGTATCCTGCATGTCATGTAAAGCCTTTCATGTCCTAACTGGTATTAATATCTCCCCCCAGCCTCCCTCCCCGAATGGTCCCCATTAGCATGTATGCACAGCTTTGAAGATAAGGAATTGTAGAAATACAAATCCCGCCGTCAGCTGACGGCACACGCTTCCCTTAACCCTTGGATGGTGAGCAATTTGGCTGAGCTTCCCAAAAAACGGAGAAGCAGCAGCTGGCCATCCCGGGTCACTCGTCAGCAGACACAATGGGCGTACGGGCCTACAGGTCCGATACGGTCACCCTACATTGAGGGATACAATGTCTCCGGGTCAGAGGTGCCCTTCCACTTTGTTACATTGTTACTCGGCCGACACGAGGCCTTGTGTTTGCGCCCACATGTCACGGCAGAGGAACAGCCTCCAAAGGGCCAAAGGTCTCATCTGTCTCTGTCACGGTGACACTCTACAGTATGAGGGGGCCATCATCCAAGTCCTTCTGCTCTTCAGAGGACCAGCTCCTGCACTCCAGAGCCTGTACTTATACTTCAGATTAGATTTCCAGCCTTTCACCGGAGAAAAAAAGGCCTCCGCAATCCCTGCAGCCACTCGAACTATTGTGCTACCCAACCCTTTCACGCTTAGAAAAGGCTGCTCTCCGCGGACCTCTTTCTTCTTGAGGACTCGGCCGGCCATGTGTTGAGGTTAGAGATGAATGGACCTGTAAGGCCTTTGGGGTCATCTTCATGATTATCATGTGAAGAGGAGAGATAAGATGCTCGTGTCGGCCAGATCATTGGAAAGGATTACATTGATATCTCCGGCCACTAGAGTCAAGTGCTGGCGATAACCTCTCCGGGCTCCTTCTGGCTCAATGGTCGGACGGCTGATCGACCAACGAAACAATATCAAAGCCAGCTGAATTCATTCGGGCGCAATACAATGAGGGCGTTCAGGCTCTCGTGCCGGTCCTTTTGAAGAGGCGCTGGCGCAGACAATGAATACCAGGCTGAGGAACCTGCGTCGTAATGAGGTTCTTTCTAATGCGCCATCTGACAGAGGAGACAAAAAAATGCCATTTCCACCCATCGCTTTGAAGTGACATTAGATCCAGAGCAATTTACAAAATGTCACACGTTGAAGTGGAAAACACTCTACGTCTAATGCTGCGGACTTTCTCCTCTCCATCACAGGCCCTGGCCTAATGACGCACTTGATGTACATTATGGATGATTGGCCGTACTCTTTTAAGCTGGTGGACAAGGTCTTCTGACCCTGGTACCAAGTGTAGCCCCACCACCCGAACCTAAACGGCAATCTTTTGTGATGCACTATAAAGCGGAGAGATGGCAGAGACAATTATGGCTTTCTTTTCGGTGTTTCTACGGACCGAAAGCTTCCTGGCCAGTGTACGACTGAGGTCCACAAGGACCTGTAATTGATCCCAGAGTCTAAGAGTGAGCACCTGGGGTCTGGAGGGAACTGATGGAAGCCATAGCTCAGGCATGACGCTGCGTTTGATCACGGAGACAGGGATTTAATAAAACAGAAGGGGTCGAAGGCTTTGAAGGTAAAGGGACCGAGGGCATCTGAGGATGGTGGTGGTGGTGGGGGGGGTTCACTGGCGGATGCTCCCCCTGGGCTCCTTTTAGTCTGACACCTTCCAGAAGCCTTTATGAAGCTTCCTCTTACTTTCATCTCCCAGGAGTGTGGAGGAAATATGGACCCGGCGAGCAATCAGGACAAGATGCATGAAAATAGGCAACGGTTTGACGTATTGTTCCTTCCACACCTGATGGACTGCAGATCCGGGCATTTGCCTTCGGACATATCCAAATTGAGGGGAAGGCTGTCACCTTCCGAGGACTTTACGCTTGTTTGCGAAGTGGCCCTGTTGTCCTATCAGGGAGGTGACGGCAAAGTAGCCCAGGAAAACATTTGTCCATCAGGGTGAGTGGCACAAGGACAGGGGCCAAGGCTTCAAAGCAAACTATTAAGGGCCCATCATGTGCCGGTGTCCTCACTTACAAAGGAGGCATTAAAGAGGGTTTCATTGTTTCAGCCACTGAATAGATAAAAGTATTGAGGGTAAAATAACAACCACCATCAAAGGGCGGTATCTTTAATAGGTAACCGAGGCAGGGCGACATGCAGCCATTCAGGACACGGAGGTCACGGCAGCCTGAAGAAGGTGTAGACTGTATGTAAGTGTACGGGTATCAATAAAATGTCATTAACAGCATTTATTAGAGTTGGAAGTTTTATTGCTGTGCAGCTCTGTTATACACCCGCACAACTCAAATGTATGAGGTGCCCCTAAAAAGACCCCTGCACACCTTGAATATGTGGAGGAACCCCTAAAAATACACCCGCACATCCTGAATATATGGAGGAACCCCTAAAAAGACACCCGCACACCCTGAATATATGGAGGAACCCCTAAAAAGACACCCGCACACCCTGAATATATGGAGGAACCCCTAAAAACACACCCACACACCCTGAATATATGGAGGAACCCCTAAAAAGACACCCGCACACCCTGAATATATGGAGGAACCCCTAAAAACACACCCACACACCCTGAATATATGGAGGAACCCCTAAAAATACACCCGCACATCCTGAATATATGGAGGAACCCCTAAAAATACACCCGCACATCCTGAATATATGGAGGAACCCCTAAAAAGACACCCGCACACCCTGAATATATGGAGGAACCCCTAAAGACACACACACACACCCTGAATATATGGAGGAACCCCTTAAAATACACCCACACACCCTGAATATATGGAGGAGCCCCTACAGACACACACATACACCCTGAATATATGGAGGAACCCCTTAAAATACACCCACACACCCTGAATATATGGAGGAGCCCCTAAAAAGACACCCACACACCCTGAATATATGGAGGAACCCCTTAAAATACACCCACACACCCTGAATATATGGAGGAGCCCCTAAAAAGACACCCACACACCCTGAATATATGGAGGAGACCCTAAAAAGACCCGCACACCTGAATATATGGAGGAGCCCCTAAAGACACACACACACCCTGAATATATGGAGGAGCCCCTAAAAAAGACACCCACACAGCCTGAATATATGGAGGAACCCCTAAAAATACACCCACACACCCTGAATATATGGAGGAGCCCCTAAAAATACACCCGCACACCCTGAATATATGGAGGAACCCCTAAAAAGACACCCGCACACCCTGAATATATGGAGGAGCCCCTAAAAAGGCACCCGCACACCTTGAATATATGGAGGAGCGCCTAAAAACACACCCGCACACCCTGAATATATGGAGGAGCCCCTAAAAAAAAATACACTCACCCACCCTGAAGGTTATCTGCGGATAACCCGCCGATACGATCGGAAAAGATCGAATCACTTCGAACCGCCGCAGAAAACCTGCCGAACGTACCTAACGATCCACCGCAAACCCGCTGAACACATCGAAAAAACCCAACAATCCGGCAACCAGTCGTCGGAAAAACCTGACAAGCCAACGAATGGGGTAAAATGAAATGAAAATGTTTAGAATTAACATAGAAGGTCCTATGAATAATAATTAAAGGGCCTGTTACAGGGGGAAAAAAAAAAAACACTATAAAAAAATTATCGTGGAAATTTTTTTTTGCCTCCTCGTTACTTCTTTTACTATACAGTGTATAGCGGGCAGCTGCAACATGAGAGCCGCAAACTCCTGCTGCAATTTGGCTGGAAAAGGACAACGGTTCCGTGTGCCATTAACATTAGTGGTTAAGCTGTGGTTTCTAAGGGCTCGGGTGGTTTAGTGCCCTACATTCTAGGGATGTGCGTTTCGGAATTTCGGAGTTTTCACGAAATTTCCCGATTCGTGTTTTCGGATGCGGCCGAATTTCCGAAAAGTTTTAGATCCATAAATGGCAGATCCGAAAAGTTTTCCGATCCGAAACGAAATATTTTCGGAATTTTCGAATGGACTTGAAATGTGTCAAATCGAAATTTATTGCTTTGAAACGAGGAGAACAGACTTTCCGAAAAAACGAAAATTTCCGAACTTACGAAAAGTTGATACAAAAAACGAGCAAAGTGACACGAAAATACGAAAAATGGTCGATATTCCAAAAAAAAAGAGTACACGAAAAACGAATCGAAACAGAAATCGGTCGAAACGAGCCGAATCGAAAAGTTTAAAAATCCGAAAAATCGAACCGAATCGAACCGAAAAAAAAATCTGTGCACAAGCCTACTACATTCACAACGGAGCTAAAACAAAAGTGATAATAATAGAAATATGATGTAATTATTAACATAACCTTGAAATCGGTGGATTAATAGTCCTTTTCCCTGTACACGTAGCCCTGAGATGGTTCATTGAGAGGAATCCGTGCAGCGGAGACACAGGAATTCTTCAGTAAACTCAAAAAGTTAAAAAAAAATATAACATTGAGAGACTCGAACGTCTGAAACAGAAGAAAAATAACAGCGTGAAAAAGGAGACAAAACATTCCTTGGATACATCAGCGAGAGAAGGAAAACAGGGCGACGCGGAGAGACTGAAGGCCAAAGATACAGAAATAAAACAGAGAAAGTATATGTAGAAATGACGACGGGAAATGTACATCTCGGCCGTTTATAGAGGAACATTAAGCTGAAATGATAAAGATGACGTTTCTCGGCATCCTGTAGCCGCTGCATGTGTTTAAGGTGCGGTAAGGCTGTGTTTTAGCAAACTGTTTTCTGTTTGCTTTGACAAAACTCAAATTCACAACTTCCAGACTCCTCTGTATTATGTTATCAAAACGTCTTGAAGCACCGAAGTGGGACTGGCAGCACATTACCCAATCTGCCGGCCACCCTAACCCTGAGCCCGTCATGAGACCCTCTAACCCCAAGTGTCCCCAATCAGCGGGCTTTGTTATTCCACAGTTACCACTTAATACATTCTAACGCACCCCTTAAATCTAGCCTAACCTTGGCCTTGTTCTTAACCTTCTCCCCGATCCTTAACCTTCTCCCTGATCCTATTCTTCTCCCTGTCCCTATTCTCCCCGATCCTTAACCTTCTGCCTGTCCTTAACCTTCTCCCTGATCCTATTATCCCCATCCTTAACCTTCTGCCTGTCCTTAACCTTCTCCCTGATCCTATTATCCCCATCCTTAACCTTCTGCCTGTCCTTAACCTTCTCTCTGATCCTATTATCCCCCATCCTTAACCTTCTCCCTAATCCTATTCTCCCTGTCCTTAACCTTCTCCCTGTCCTTAACCTTCTCCCTGTCCTTAACCTTCTCCCTGTCCTTAACCTTCTCCCTGATCCTATTCTCCTCCCTGATCCTATTCTCCTCCCTGATCCTATTCTCCTCCCTGTCCTTAACCTTCTCCCTGATCCTATTCTGCTCCCTGATCCTATTCTTCTCCCTGATCCTATTCTCCTCCCTGTCCTTAACCTTCTCCCTGTCCCTATTCTCCTCCCTGTCCCTATTCTCCTCCCTGTCCTTAACCTTCTCCCTGTCCTTAACCTTCTCCCTAATCCTATTCTTCTCCCTGATCCACTAGCGGCGTGAGTCGGAGACGTCAGACGCTGCTAATGTCCGGCCAACATAACGTCCAGACACAAAAAGTGTTTTATTGATGATCTGTACAAAATCGCGGACGAAAATGCGCATCGTATGACCGCTATCGCGTATTCCGTGAACAAATACGTCCATTCGTTCGAACGCACTTTTTCACAGACAACGCGAAAAATGCGTTAGTCTGACCCTAGCCTAAACCTGACCCAAGCCATCTCTCGGACCCTGGCTTTCTCTTGAACCCTAATTCTCTCCGTAACCTTATCCTTCTTTCTTACCCTGGCCTTCTAACTGATCTTGGTCTTCTTGACTCAAGCCTTCCCTCCAACCCTGGCCTTCCAACCCTGGCCTTCTAACCCTGGCCTTCCAACCCTGGCCTTCTTACCAACCGTCTTCTCCCTAAACGTTGTCATAACTTTCTTCCTGCCCTAACATTCTCGCTAACGTTAGTTTTCTCTCCGACCCTTGTCTTCCTCCAAACCAAAACATTCTCCCAACTCTAGCCTTATTATTCATAGGATCCAAAAATTTCAGCTTTTTTTTTTCTTCTTCTTTGAATCAGAGGTTTTGCGGCAGATTCTTCCTGCACTTCGGCAACCCTGCGGTGAATGCTGAATTCACCGCAGGGTCGGGGAATTTGAAAATTCATTGCTCACTGTGGAAAGAATTAAGATGCAAATTATTCCAAAATAAAACCTTAAACAAAATAAAACATTAAAGAGCCATTCTAGGCCTCACCTAAACGCATGCTCTTTACTTACCAGCTTTGCCCCTGAGAGCCGCATAGCCGCGCACAGCTGATTGAGGTGCCGGTGCAGAGACACAGCCGGTCATGCATTGACGTCAGGAGGGAGAAGTCTGCGGACTCTTCTTTTAAGCAGGAAATTAAGAAAATGCATTTTATAATCTGAGGAATGGATTCAGGGAGAGTTCAGAAACCAAATAAACGTTTAACACGAGAGAAACATTTTCTGGCGCAACAATTTCCTCCAGTAAGGTGCAGATAACTCGCAAACTCACATATTATTCCACAGTAGCCATGAGGATTGTGTCAGTGATTGATACAGTGGCCGGGGATAAACACAATGATTTCCCGGAGAGGAAACGAAATTAAAAATAAAACCCTGCCTGTTTACACAGGGATCGGAGAGGTGAGAAGGGCCGACTGTGTTCTGTCCGCCGTGAAAATTCGTGTTTCTATTTCAGAGTCAAATCGTGTTCAGATTTAGGGGCGAAGCCACTCGAGGAATCGTCTCGGGAGTCGACTCCTGGCCTTGTGGTCTACAAAGGACTCGTGCTGCTCAGTTACCATCCATCCTGATGGGAAGGTCACACCGCAAAGCTTTGGCAAATAAATACAACTTTTCCTGCTCCAAATTCTACATATATATATATATATATATATGTTATTTTTCCCCTTTATTTTTCAATGCAATAAAATGCGGCAAATCCAAATATTTAGTACAAATCTATAATTTACAGGATATCGCACAGATCATCCCTCGGTTCCCTCTACTCCGTAGCTGCTCGTCTTCCACATATAAAACGTCTTTTGTAACAGGAAAAAAGAGGAACAGAGGAAACTCAGTCTTTTCCACGAGCTCTTCAACTCCTGGTAATGTGCCGCAGGGGGGCCTGAACGTATGATACAAGGGGTTCCTTCAGGCTGCTTGGGGGGTGGCGGTAGTAGCGGAGCCAATAAAACGCCCTCTTATCCCCAAAAATACACTTCACCCATTGTGAGGCTCGTGCCCCGATCCCCCGGGCGAAATCGGAAAGTCACAGGGCTGCGTGAAAAGCAATTATAGCCTGAAACGGCCGCAGCCTTGTGACTGGGCCAAGTGAGAGTGGTCATGACCCATTGCCAGGGGCACGAGAAAAAACACATGGTACACCCCCCCCCTCCCTAAAACCGCTACCTCCCCGTGGAAATGCTCTGGGACAGAGAAGCTGGTTTCATAAAGCAGGGGAAAAACCTTGACCTTCCATATGTTTTGGAACTACATTTCCCATGAATCTCTACCAAGCTAGTAAGTAACCGAGCATCATGGGTGACGTAGTTCCAAAACATCTGGGGGGGGCGCCATGGTTGCTGAACCCTGCTAAACCTTTCTCACCCCCAAATCTCTACCTACTGTGAATAACCCATTTAAATGTAACTCTATTCCTTATTCACCCCGAAAATCTAAAATAATTATGATCATATCAGTTTTTCACCTCCTAATCTATCACTAACGCACCCATTTATTCCAACCCTAACTTGTCACCCCTAAACCTAACCCCATCCTCAATCATCCCCTAATTTATAACCCTAACTAACCTTTTTCCCAACTCTCCCCCCTAAATTATAACCCAGCTTCACCTTATTGTTTTTGGAACTACATTTCCCATGTAGCTTAGTCAGCCTAATGGGTGACTGAGCATCATGGGAGATGTAGTTCCCAAAATTACAGGGAGCCAAGGTTGCTGACCCTTGCCCTAACTTCACCTTAAATTGTAACCATACCCTTAACTCCCTCCCTGAAGGGGTTATTCACTAACCTCCGAATCGGCCCCTGAATTTCAGGCCGATTTGTCGAGTCACAAGGCTGTCATTTCACCAAATACAGGCAAATTCACTGCAAAATACCCTGCAATTCACTGCAATTCGGCGGCACCGAAATCGCCTCAGAGCTAGCGTGTCTTCTGTTCACAGAAAGCCGAATTGCATCGAAATTCCTGCGACATACTGATTTTCGGCGTTTCAATTTGACAGGTTTAACCAGGCGAATCTAATAGGTTTCAATGTAATCAATGGAATGCATTTTTTTATTTCTTTTTTTTTAAAGACCATTCATTTATTTTTTAAGTCATGGGTGGTTTGTTTTTTGTTTTTTTTAACAGAACTTTTAATCATTTTCAACAGACTTTTTAAAGGCCTTATTTATGATTTTGCCACATTTTTACTCCATTTTTATTGATTTAACCTCCTATAAGGCTAGGGTCAAACGAAAGCATTTTTACACGCGAACGTAAAAGAGTGCGTCCGAACGAATTGACGTATTTTTTCACGGAATTCGCGAAAACGGTCATACGATGCGCATTTTCGTGCGTGATTTTTTACGGATCGTCAATAAAACACTTCTTGCGTCTGGACGTTTTGTTGGCCGGACATGAGCAGCGTCTGACGTCTCCTAATCACGCAAACACGCCGCAGCTGCGCACTCTGTACGTCCATACTAGCGGTTCGGCGTTCTCGAAAAAATGCGTTCGTTTTCCACTTGCGTTGCGCGGCCGGACTTTCGTGCGACCGTACTTCGTATATTGGCCGTCATTGCCCGTCATTTGCTGCTAGTGCGGCCGTAATTATGTGCGCCAGAACGCATGTTAAAAGTGCGCTGGTCTGACCCCAGCCTTAATGGTGCATTCGCCGTATTTTTGATGAAATGGAATCGCTGAAGTGAGCCAAAACATGGCGATATGATTAAAGCTCTGACATTGAGCTCAATTTCGCAGCTTTGTGGATACAACCCCCCCTATATTTCCCCTGAATCTCGCCCATCCCTAACTTGCCCTTAAAATGTAACCATACCCTTAACTCACTCCCTAAACCTAACCCTGTATAGTGGTACCGGCATCTCTCTTACACAGTCCATGTTTCTTGGGGATGCGGTAACATTACGAGGTCCCTCTAGTCCCGCTACAGCACAGCCAACTTCCATAAACTATTGTGTTGTAACTTGTATTATGCGTTTGTTTTTTTTGTCTCAAACCTGGCTACACGAATAAACGGCTACATGTGACAGTAATGCCGCGTTCCCGTTGGTTTTGTCTTGCAGAATTCAGAGCTAAGTGGCCGCCCCCCCCCCCCCAAAACTGTTTTTCTGGAGGTTTTGCCTCGCGCAGGGTCCTGTCCTTTATTCTTTACATAATTGTGTTGATTTATTCAGCCCACGTGTGTTAATTCGCACAATTACCCTGTCTGTCATTTGCGCTCATTAATGTCACCATGTGCCGCTCGCTCGTTAAGGCTGATTTGCATATTTAATTGACTAACAAGCCTGATTAGCGTTGATTGAATCGAGACGGAGCAGAGCGATAATTTATATTTACTGCATTCAGAGAGTCCTCTATGCTGTGCCCCCCCCCCAGGACTCATCAAGCCCACCCAGCAATGCAGAGAGAGGGTCCCACAAACTCCATGGATAAAGCTCCACTCGTCCCATACCTTCAGACTCCATTTACCAGGGACAGACCCTATGTTAGGACTAAGCCCCTTTTTTCTAATGTCCTCATCTTGGGGGCTCCTCCATATATTCAGGGTGTGCGGGTGTCTTTTTAGGGGCTCCTCCATATATTCAGGGTGTGCGGGTGTCCTTTTAGGGGCTCCTCCATATATTCAGGGTGTGCGGTGTATTTTTAGGGGTTCCTCCATATATTCAGGGTGTGCGGGTGTCTTTTTAGGGGTTCCTCCATATATTCAGGGTGTGCGGGTGTCTTTTTAGGGGCTCCTCCATATATTCACGGTGTGCGGGTGTCTTTTTAGGGGCTCCTCCATATATTCAGGGTGTGCGGGTGTCTTTTTAGGGGTTCCTCCATATATTCAGGGTGTGCGGGTGTCTTTTTAGGGGTTCCTCCATATATTCAGGGTGTGCGGTGTCTTTTTAGGGGTTCCTCCATATATTCAGGGTGTGCGGGTGTATTTTTAGGGGCTCCTCCATATATTCAGGGTGTGCGGGTGTCTTTTTAGGGGTTCCTCCATATATTCAGGGTGTGCGGGTGTCTTTTTAGGGGTTCCTCCATATATTCAGGGTGTGCGGGTGTCTTTTTTAGGGGCTCCTCCATATATTCAGGGTGTGCGGGTGTCTTTTTAGGGGTTCCTCCATATATTCAGGGTGTGCGGGTGTCTTTTTAGGGGTTCCTCCATATATTCAGGGTGTGCGGGTGTCTTTTTAGGGGTTCCTCCATATATTCAGGGTGTGCGGGTGTATACCAGCTGCACAACAATAATCCTCCCAGCAATGAGTCCGTAATGTATAGTAAACGCTGTTAGAATCTCTCGCTGTAATCAGACACTTTGTTCTTGTTCTAAATGTCATTTTTATTGATATAAATGGCCCCTAACAGCTCATGATGTCATTTAAAAAGCCTGGTAATGGCCTGTTCTCTGGCCCCGCCTCCAGCGCCTTTCCCTAAATGCCAGGGACCCTCTTTGCAGGTGTGTAGTGGTGCGAGATGTGGTTAAGTGTGAGACACTATAAAATGCAATTGGAGAGTGAAATGGCCACATGGATCTTCCACCACCTTGAGCTCAAGAACGCGTCTCATTGTGGGACCATAGTTGCCCCATACTGGTACCTGCTGGCCGTATGTGCGTGTGTAATATGGACCTTGGTCTTCTCATGGTTTGGCCCCAATTCTCCTGAGTTTTGATGGTGTGGTTCCTTAAAGTGTTTTGGGGTCTGTAATTAAGTTATTGTGCGTCTGATGTCGATAATACGGGAGCCGGGCGTCTCCTTGCACACGATGCTTACATATACTTTGTAAAGATCTTGTTGTGACCAACGGACCATGTTGTCCTCATTACAAGACTTCCGACAAACGAGCCCGCTCTGAAAAGCAGAAAACCCAGGATGTTCCAAATCATCCCCAAAAAATGAATCCCAGGATGTTAAAGTGCGTTATTTATAGTAAATTTCCCATTTCCTGTCTGGAGACCCCCGGTGCAATGACTCCACGGCCCAGGGGCTGCACATCTGCTGCTCCTCTCCAGGCTTCATTATCTTGGAGGGATAAGGGAAAACACAGGATCAGGCAACAGCGACCAACATAACCGTGAAATGTCCCTAAAAGGGCGAAATCCCCAAATCAGACAGAGCTGTCATGAAAGGTCCCTCTCCCTGCACCGCCTGTAACACGCACGCACTCCCTGCACCGCCTGTAACACGCACCTCCTGTACCGCTCGCTCCCTGCACCTCCTGTAACACGCACCTCCTGTACTGCTCGCTCCCTACACCTCCTATACCGCTCACTCCCTACACCTCCTGTACCGCTCGCTCCCTGCACCTCCTGTACCGCTCGCTCCCTGCACCTCCTGTAACACGCACTCCCTGCACCTCCTGTAACACATACTCCCTGCACCGCCTGTAACACTCACTCCCTGCACCGCCTGTAACACGCACTCCCTGCACCGCCTGTGACAAGCACTCCCTGCACCTCCTGTGACACGCACTCCCTGCACCGCCTGTAACACGCACTCCCTGCACCGCCTGTAACACGCACTCCCTGCACCTCCTGTGACACGCACTCCCTGCACCGCCTGTAACACGCACTCCCTGCACCGCCTGTAACACGCACTCCCTGCACCGCCTGTAACACGCACTCCCTGCACCGCCTGTAACACGCACTCCCTGCACCGCCTGTGACACGTACTCCCTGCACCGCCTGTGACACGCACTCCCTGCACCGCCTGTGACAAGCACTCCCTGCACCTCCTGTGACACGCACTCCCTGCACCGCCTGTGACACGCACTCCCTGCACCGCCTGTGACCAGCACTCCCTGCACCGCCTGTGACCAGCACTCCCTGCACCGCCTGTGACCAGCACTCCCTGCACCGCCTGTGACCAGCACTCCCTGCACCGCCTGTAACCAGCACTCCCTGCACCGCCTGTAACACACACTCCCTGCACCGCCTGTAGCATGCACTCCCTGCACCGCCTGTTACAAGCACTCCCTGCACCTCCTGTGATACGCACTCCCTGCACCTCGTATGACACGCACTCCCTGCACCTCGTATGACACGCACTCCCTGCACCTCGTATGACACGCACTCCCTGCACCTCGTATGACACGCACTCCCTGCACCTCGTATGACACGCACTCCCTGCACCTCCTATGACACGCACTCCCTGCACCTCCTATGACACGCACTCCCTGCACCTCCTATGACACGCACTCCCTGCACCTCCTATGACACGCACTCCCTGCACCTCCTATGACACGCACTCCCTGCACCTCCTATGACACGCACTCCCTGAGCAGTGGGTTGTTTAGGCCTTCTTGAGATGTTATGGACCTTCATGTTGTTAATTTTCTACATAAACATAATAAACATTGTATCCCATGAAAACCATAAATAGCTGTATATTTAAAAACATGATAAAATACACAGAATTAACCCTTTAATCTTGCGCCGGTTTACTTTTTCCTGATATTTTATACAATATCTCTTGATCTCTGCTCTTACAGTTGACAATTTTTTTTTAAAATATTCCTGTGGTTTTTGGTTTTCATAGTTTATTGGTGAAAAATACAGCAAAACACGACTGCGTCTCATTTTTTAACATGTTTTGTCTGTGGAAGACCGAACGGTCTGCTGCAATGCCGGAATGCCCTGAATTATCATGCTGAGAGATGGCGACCGCCATCCCTGTCCTCCCAGCCATGTCTCAACCTGCACCCCGCGTGCCTCCTGCAGCGCACCGGCCAGTGTTTTCTTGTGGGCTTATCCTAAACCATAATCTGTGCTTGTTATGATACAAAGTATTCAAAACAGGTCCCTTATTTAAGCTCTCCGGCTCCTGGTGGGAACTCTGTAATGTGTTTGCTCTAACATCACTGCTCTATAACTGTGGAGACACAGGTTTGATCCCAGCAAGAGCACCTCTCCGGTAAGTGTCCTTGGGCAAGACACCTAACGGTACATTCTCGCCACCCAGGACATACTGAAAACCAGAGAAATCTCAATGTATCCTTCCTGGTAACAATACTTTCTAAAAAAAAAAAAAACACTACAGGGGTTACTGCGAAAGCGCCGGTGTTGTAACTAGGGCTGCCAGGTCGGCCATGTTTTCCTGGACACACAGCTTATTCATGCTGAGGGGCAGTGCATGCATAATGCCACCCCGCAGCATGTATAATCCATACGCTGCAGGTAAATCCCTATATAAATGTACATACACTGTATAACTACTACACCTCCTTCTGCTCTAATGTAACCTGTAAAGCGCTGAGTACACCTGTTACTGCTTTATAAATAGACACTGTATAACTACTGCACTTACTGCACCTCCCTCTACTGTAATGTAACCTGTAAAGCGCTGAGTACACCTGTTACTGCTATATAAATATACATACACTGTATAACTGCTGCACTTACTGCACCTCCCTCTACTGTAATGTAACCTGTAAAGCGCCGAGTACACCTCTTACTGCTATATAAATATACATACATTGCGTAACTACTGCACCTCCCTCTACTGTAAGGCAAATACAGCTCTCGTTCTCAAGATACACACACACTATATAAATATATATATACTGTATATACGCACACATGTAATCGTGATATTATACTGTGTGACTTTAAGCTGCTCTAACTCAGCTATTGCTGCCTGTGTTGGTGGCGGCAGTGAAAGGGTTACTTGGCCCTTATCACAATAGGCTCCTTGCAGGAAATCTGCTCCCCTTCTGAGCATTTCCTCAGGAACACCCCTTCCCTCACCCCGTCTCCCCCCCCCCACATCTCTCTAAATGCTGATTTATTCCTCTGGCTTCCTCCGGGCTCCTTCCCTGACCCCCAGCTTCCTGCCTCAGCTCCCAGATCCTCCAAAACCTCATTCCTGTGAGCCTCTACCCTGCGCATGCGCTTATTCTGCCCTGTCACACCACTGGGCCAGAACCAGCAGAGCCAGCGCGCAGCATGAAAGCATCAGCAGATTAAGGCCGGGGTCAGACGAGCGTTTTTAAGAGCGGAAGGAACGTCTGACCGTGAGAGAGGACGTTCCTTCACTCTGACGCCCGTCTGGCCGCATCGCTGAACGCACTTAGTGCCTCCTGTGGAGAATTGCGCTTTACAGCCCCGAACGCGCGGCACAGCGATTTGACCGGAGGCTTGCAACACGGCCGCTGTGGCGCACGCAATTCGTGCACGCACAACAGCGTGTGGCCGGCCCTGTCGCAGCGTCACAACATAGTGCACTCATCTGACACCAGCCTTAGAGAATAAGCCCCCAGCGGCGTCGTCCCCCACCTTATCATAGGTCTAGAAACGTGTCATTTCTATCATTCCGATGCGGAACATTTTATATTTTGATTCTTTAACGTTCTGGAGCTGCTGGATTTAACCCAGTTACTCTCTTGTCCCTCTCCCCCCATCCCTCTCTCCCCATTCCTTTCTCCCCATTCCTCTCTCCCCATTGTGTCCCTGCCCCATTTCCCTCTCCCCATTGTGTCTCTGCCCCATCCTTCTCCCCATTGTGTCTCTGCCCCATCCTTCTCCCCATTGTGTCTCTGCTCCCTCTCCCCATTGTGTCTCTGCCCCATCTCCCTCTCCCCATTGTCTCTGCCCCATCCCCCTCTCCCCATTGTGTCTCTGCCCCATCCCTCCCTCCCCATTGTGTCTCCCCCATCCCTCTCCCCATTGTGTCTCTGCCCCATCTCCTCTCCCCATGTGTCTCTGCCCCATCTCCCTCTCCCCATTGTGTCTCTGCCCCATCTCCCTCTCCCCATTGTGTCTCTGCCCCATCCTTCTCCCCATTGTGTCTCTGCCCCATCCTTCTCCCCATTGTGTCTCTGCTCCCTCTCCCCATTGTGTCTCTGCCCCATCTCCCTCTCCCCATTGTCTCTGCCCCATCCCCCTCTCCCCATTGTGTCTCTGCCCCATCCCTCCCTCCCCATTGTGTCTCCGCCCCATCCCTCTCCCCATTGTGTCTCTGCCCCATCTCCCTCTCCCCATTGTGTCTCTGCCCCATCTCCCTCTCCCCATTGTGTCTCTGCCCCATCTCCCTCTCCCCATTGTGTCTCTGCCCCATCCTTCTCCCCATTGTGTCTCTGCCCCATCCTTCTCCCCATGTGCTCTGCTCCCTCTCCCCATTGTGTCTCTGCCCCATCCCCCTCTCCCCATTGTGTCTCTGCCCCATCCCTCCCTCCCCATTGTGTCTCCGCCCCATCCCTCTCCCCATTGTGTCTCTGCCCCATTCCCCTCTCCCCATTGTGTCTCTGCCCCATCTCCCTCTCCCCATTGTGTCTCTGCCCCATCTCCTCTCCCCATTGTCTCTGCCCCATCCCCCTCTCCCCATTGTGCTCTGCCCCATCCCCCTCTCCCCATTGTGTCTCTCTGCCCCATCCCCTCTCCCCATTGTCTCCGCCCCATCCTCTCTCCCCATTGTGTCTCCGCCCCATCCCTCTCTCCCCATTGTGTCTCCGCCCCATCCCTCTCTCCCCATTTTGTCTCTGCCCCATCCCTCTCTCCCCATTGTGTCTCTGCCCCTCCCCCTCTCCCCATTGTGTCTCTGCCCCATCCCCCTCTCCCCATTGTGTCTCTGCCCCATCCCCCTCTCCCCATTGTGTCTCTGCCCCATCCCCCTCTCCCCATTGTGTCTCTGCCCCATCCCCCTCTCCCCAATATGTCTCTTTTTGGCCTGAAAAAGTTCATTTTGGGGTCCGGGCTCGGTGCTGCCCCTCTATTATTCGGGCCTTGCACCGATCCGATTCTGGCTTATGTTCTGATTTCTGGGATTTGTGTATGTTGACCTTGAAAATAAACAAAGGTCAAGGTCTCAGGATTTAAATAGAGCAGAACTGACAAGGTGACGCGGGATGGTTTATATCTGCCATCCGTCAGGAGCAACGCCTGCCGGTATACACCGAAAACCCCCTGAATATACAGCACACCCTTAAAATATAAAGGAGCCTCTAAAACACCCCCAAATATATAGCAGAACCCTAAAAAGACACACACACACCCTGAATATATGGAGGAGCCCCTAAAAGACACCCACACACCCTGAATATAGGGAGGAACCCCTAAAAGATACCCACACACCCTGAATATATGGAGGAACCCCTAAAAAGACACACACACCCTGAATATATGGAGGAGCCCCTAAAAAGACACTCGCACACCCTGAATATATGGAGGAACCCCTAAAAGATACCCACACACCCTGAATATATGGAGGAGCCCCTAAAAGACACCCACACAACCTGAATATATGGAGGAGCCCCTAAAAAGACACCCGCACACCCTGAATATATGGAGGAACCCCTAAAAAGACACCCGCACACCCTGAATATATGGAGGAACCCCTAAAAAGACACCTGCACACCCTGAATATATGGAGGAGGCCCTAAAAATACACCCGCACACCCTGAATATATGGAGGAGCCCCTAAAAAGACACCCGCACACCCTGAATATATGGAGGAACCCCTAAAAAGACACCCGCACACCCTGAATATATGGAGGAGGCTCTAAAAAGACACCCTCACACCCTGAATATATGGAGGAACCTCTAAAAAGACACCCGCACACCCTGAATATATGGAGGAACCCCTAAAAAAGACACCCGCACACCCTGAATATATGGAGGAGCCCCTAAAAAGACACCCGCACACCCTGAATATATGGAGAAGGCTCTAAAAAGACACCCGCACACCCTGAATATATGGAGAAGGCTCTAAAAAAGACAACCCGCACACACCTGAATATATTGGAGGAACCCCTAAAAAGACACCCACACACCCTGAATATATGGAGGAACCCCTAAAAAGACACCCACACACCCTGAATATATGGAGGAAGCCCCTAAAAAGACACCCGCACACCCTGAATATATGGAGGAGCCCCTAAAAAGACACCCGCACACACCCTGAATATATGGAGGAGCCCCTAAAAAGACCCGCACACCCTGAATATATGGAGGAGCCTCTAAAAAGATACCCACACACCCTGAATATATGGAGGAGCCCCTAAAAAGACACCCACACACCCTGAATATATGGAGGAACCCCTAAAAAGACACCCACACACCCTGAATATATGGAGGAGCCCCTAAAAAGACACCCACAACACCCTGAATATATGGAGGAACCCCTAAAAAGACACCCACACACCCTGAATATATGGGAGAACCCCTAAAAAGACACCCACACACCCTGAATATATGGAGGAACCCCTAAAAAGACACCCGCACACCCTGAATATATGGAGGAGCCCCTAAAAAGAGACACCCGCACACCCTGAATATATGGAGGAGCCCCTAAAAAAGACAACCCGCACACCCTGAATATATGGAGGAGGCTCTAAAAAGACACCCTCACACCCTGAATATATGGAGGAACCTCTAAAAAGACACCCCGCACCACCCTGAATATATGGAGGAACCCCTAAAAAAGACACCCGCACACCCTGAATATATGGAGGAGCCCCTAAAAAGACACCCGCACACCCTGAATATATGGAGAAGGCTCTAAAAAGACACCCCGCACAACCCTGAATATATGGAGAAGGCTCTAAAAAGAAGACACCCGCACACCCTGAATATATGGAGGAACCCCTAAAAAGACACCCACACACCCTGAATATATGGAGGAACCCCTAAAAAAGACACCCACACACCCTGAATATATGGAGGAGCCCCTAAAAAGACACCCGCCACCCTGAAATATGGAGGAGCCCCTAAAAAGACACCCGCACACACCTGAATATATGGAGGAGCCCCTAAAAAGACCCGCACACCCTGAATATATGGAGGAGCCTCTAAAAAAAGATACCCACACACCCTGAATATATGGAGGAGCCCCTAAAAAGACACCCACACACCCTGAATATATGGAGAAACCCTAAAAAGACACCCACACACCCTGAATATATTGAGGGCCCCTAAAAAGAAACCCACCACACCCTGAATATATGGAGGAACCCCTAAAAAGACACCCACACACCCTGAATATATGGAGGAACCCCTAAAAAGACACCCACACACCCTGAATATATGGAGGAACCCCTAAAAAGACACCCGCACACCCTGAATATATGGAGGAGCCCCTAAAAAGACACCCACACACCCTGAATATATGGAGGAGCCCCTAAAAACCAGTTGGATGGAATTTGCCGAGCGCAATCTGCCGGTTTTCTCCGATCTCTGCTTCTGCAGCTCTGATTTCGGTTAAATAGTGAATTCACCATTTTTCCGGCGAAACGGAATCGCCGAAATGCAGCGAAACACAAAGCACGGGAAGTGCTGGCAATTTCGGTGCTTTGTGAATAGACCCTGATGTGTTTAATGCCCCGGACCTTCCGTTTCCCACGCGGGGGGTGGGGGGGCTTTGCCCAGCGCTGGTACAGGATCACTGGATCCACTTTGCTATTCTTAAACATGTCTGCGAGCGCAGGAACTGGAAATGAAAGACAGGAAATAGGTGATTAGGTCGAACGCTACAGTATACAACGTGACGGAGTATTCGCAGAGTGTCATCACTCACTATAACAAACCGCCGCGTCTGTTTATATATACGGATCTGCGAGGCAGCGTTCAGGCAGGACGTCTCCGACGCTGGAGCTAAATTCACAGGCGGCGCTGAAAGGAGCGGAGAAATCGGGAAATCTCCCAGAATTCCCTGCGCTTACAAACGATTTCTACACTGTGCCACATCTGAGGGACTAATGTGACGTAATGCTAGCGTTGCCAGGTCGGCCATGTTTTCATGGACACGTCTTGCAGAGGGGGGGGGGAGCACAGCAAAAAGTGCTGCCCTGCAACATGGATAATTCATATGCTGCAGGAAGGAAATCAAGGCAGGTCACCTGGGATTCCTTACCTGCAGCGTATGGATTATACATGCGTTTTTCATGCACTGCCCATCGGCATGAATGCATTATAAGTGTCCAGGAAAACATAGCCAACCTGGCATTCCAAGTTTAGACACCCAGTCTGTGAGGAGCATTGACACATGACTAGGCAAACCGCCAAGGGTTAACTGGGATATAGTCTGGCACAATGGTGATTAATCATTCCATGCCATCTGGCAGATGAGAGGTTAATTAGCAGGTGCTGGCAGGCGCAAGAGGCGTTAATTTACTTTTGCAGCACAGGAGGCATTAATTAGAGGTAGCAGGAAGGCAAGCAAGGGGTTAATTAATCCTGGCAGGTCTGCTGTGGTGCTAATTAGTATAGGTATGCTGGCACCTGAGGTGTTAATTAGGGCAAGGGGAGTGAGGGGTTGATTATTCTATGCAGCCCATTAAAAAGTGAATTAGAATACACTAAGCGGCACCTGAGAGGTTAATTTCCATTCTGTCTAATGAGGGTTAATTAACATATGCAAGAGGGCACACCAGCTGTTAATTAGTGCCTGCAACTTAGGGTACATGAGAGGTTGGTTGCTCAAAGTGATGTGATTATGAGGGGTTAATATTCAGAGGATGGCGCAGTGGGTGTTAACAGATATTTACATATATATGCAGTTCTTTGAATTTCTGTGATGTGCAAATGGCTTCTGCCAAAACATATATACAGATATATATATACATTTTTAATAAAGCTAGAACTCGCTGCCCCAGAATAACATCAGCAAAATACTAATAATGTATTTAACCCTTTCACTGCTGAGCCATTTCACCGCTGTGTGCTCAGCTCATTTTTACCGCTTTCGCTCATCTTGTTTAAACTAGGGATGTCCGTTTCTTAATTTCGGAATTTTCACGAAATTTCCCGATTCGTGTTTTCGGATTCGGCCGAATTTCCGAATCGGATCGGACCCGAAAACCGATAGATCCGAAAAGTTTTCCGAGCCGAAACGAAAAATTTTCGGATTTTTCAAATGGACTTGAAATGTGTCGAATCGAAATTTATTTTTGCTCTATTCATGATTTCGGTTCCATTTCGGTAATTCTGGACATCGTATATTTAACTATTATGGGTTATATCGCTGATTCTGTAAATTTTGTATTTGTAAATGCGTATCACTTGTTTATTGTGGCATTCGGGTCAGTTTAGCGTTTTTTAAATCGTTTTGTTCATTTTTTTTGTTCCTTGGCTTTCATACCATTTTAATATGATTAAATAAAGTTGTGAAATGTATATTCGATTATTCATAAGAAAAAAAGGATCTTTATTTAATAAAAAAAAACACGATAGAATCGCCAGAATTATCGTAGACACTTTGAAACGAGGAGAACAGACGTTCCGAAAAAACGAAAATTTCCGAAAAGTCGATACAAAAAACGAGCAAAGTGACACGAAAATACGAAAAATGGTCGATATTCCGAAAAAATGTACACGAAAAACGAACCGAATCGAAACAGAAATCGGTCGAAACGAGCCGAATCGAAAAGTTTAAACATCCGAACAAATCGAACCGAATCGAACCGAAAAAAAAATCGGTGCAGAAGCCTAGTTTAAACGCAATTTGAAGCCACGTTTTATTATACGACCCAGACATATTATATATCGTTCTTTTCGGCAGATTCATAATATGTCATTATTATATGTATACGTCATGCCCTGCCTGTATATTATAACATAAAATGCAATCAAATTTGAATTTTCAATCATCTACAGCGTGTAAAGTGGGTTTTTTCACATTTTATCACTCGAGCCTTTGCGGTTATATTTTGTATGGGGTGCGCGTGTTAAAAAATGGGGACTCGTTAAATTTTTTTGGGGGGGAAAATTACGTAATTTTTAGCAAACGCATCCATAGCAAAAAAATCATTAATGCAGCATCATTGTTCACATTAAAATGGGAACAAAATTGCTGCATTATTTAAAAAAAAATTAAAAAAGTATTTACTTGATTTTGTTTTTTATCTTTAATTTTACATGGTCTTGTTTGGTATCATTGGAAATACCATGCTCTGGCCGTTCCAATGATACCAGACATTAACCCCTAGCTGCCACGGATCGGGAGATAGATGGTTGCAATGAACCCCCTATCTTGACCATAGGTTGCTAGGGGTTGACTCCCGAACTGACACAATGATGCCAGTAAGCAGGGGAAGATCCCAGAAGCTTGGCTGACATCCAAGATGTCGGCCAGCTCTAAAAGGGACAGCGATCCGGCGCCTGTTGGTGTCGAATCGCGATCCAGCCCCGAAGAGGTTAAAGGCAGCCCCCGCTTGGAAAGGCAGACTGTGCCCTTCCAAGCGGTGCCTGCCTTTTTGCAGTGCCCCAAGCCGATGTTTTGTGTCTTCTCTGACGAGTATTACTGCCGCCGTGTATTGTAACATTGGACAAGTAATGTTTTCAATTCATTCCTGACGTTTTTCTGGCTTTTTCTCTTTTCTTCAGACACTTTCTGCATCTTTTGCCATTTATAAATCAAAATATGACCTCTCCAACCCTTTTTGCGATGTCACATCGCTCGCAGGTCCTGGTATCGTCTCCGAGACTTGTGTTGCTCTTCTTCCTTTCCGCATACATTGTTTCCAAATATCGAAACCGCGTCCCTCCATCACCGTTTCCAGTTTTGGGGCAATCGTGTCTGTTTTTTTCGTGTTTTCTATCACGGGGGCTTCTCTCCTTGTCTTGATGTTCCTCCTTGTGTTGCGGCTCCCTGTTCCTCTTTGTTTGTCCATGTGTTGTCGTTATCAGCCGACACAAACGCTACAATCACCTTAACATGATGCGCCGTGGCAGCTGCATCTGCTATTGTGATTTTCTTTTTGCATCAAAGTCGGATTCTTTCTGGTGTTTTTGTGTTATTTAACCCCAGGTTATCTATACCTTCTCTTTTAATGTATATGTATGAGTGCGTTAGTGTCCGTCCCTTTGTCTCCCTATCCATCTACCTATATTTACCCACGGCTGTCCCGCTCACCTTCCGCCCGTCCATCCATCTCTCACTCTCTGTTTACACAATGTCCGGCTCAGGATATAATAGTAATAATTAAGGCTCGGACTTGTGCTATGGCTTATTATACACAGCTTCGTGTGTGTCCATCCCCTGCCCCCAATTACAGAGACATACACCAAGCCCCCCCAACCCTCCAAATAAACACAAAGGCCTGTGTGTCTGTCTGGAGCGCCGCGCAGATGTGCGCAGAGTAAACTGTATATCTATAGAAATTTATATAGAAAGTCCAGTGCCCCCCCCCCCCGCTTATATTCCCATTTCCTGCTTCTAGTGACCTCTCGGATCTGAGCCCAGCTGGGAAACTAGCCAAAAGCGCGGGCCGGTTCCCACAACCCCCCCCCCCACACCCCTGATTTAACCCATTTATAGGCATAACTCCGATCCGTGGAATTTACAAGACACGGAGAAGCAAACCGCAGCGCAGTGACTGCTAACCCAGCCACCCTGGGTGCTTCAGACCGACATTACCCATGATGCTCAGCTTGCCTTAACCCCTTCACTACTCGATTTTTGCATCGAAAAAATACAATGAAAAGTGGAGATTTACATATAGAACCCCCAATTACGTACCTTTTTAATGCTGGAGAGAAAAACGAAAGTCCCAGTGAGATCTGACTCCTGTCACTGTATTACTGTAAACAAGCTGCAAGGAGCAGCCCCCACCCTCACTAACAAAAAGCTCATCAAACTTTACAGCACCATTCCAGCTGCCAGGGATTTGTCAGAATACAGGGAGAGCTGTGGGGTCAGTCAGTGCTGTACAGGGATAAGATTCAGGGGGTTATAATGAGTGTAAATCCCTGTAAAGTACAGATGAAAGGTGTTGCTGTAATTGCCATACACAGGCATTATGCAGCACATACAGATACAAGGTGTTGCTGTAATTACCATACACAGGCATTATGCGGCACATACAGATACAAGGTGTTGCTGTAATTGCCATACACAGGCATTATGCAGCACATACAGATACAAGGTGTTGCTGTAATTGCCATACACAGGCATTATGCGGCACATACAGATACAAGGTGTTGCTGTAATTGCCATACACAGGCATTATGCAGCACATACAGATACAAGGTGTTGCCGTAATTGCCATACACAGGCATTATGCAGCACATACAGATACAAGGTGTTGCTGTAATTACCATACACAGGCATTATGCGGCACATACAGATACAAGGTGTTGCTGTAATTGCCATACACAGGCATTATGCAGCACATACAGATACAAGGTGTTGCTGTAATTGCCATGCACAGGCATTATGCAGTACATACAGATAACAAGGTGTTGCTGTAATTGCCACACACAGGCATTATGCGGCACATACAGATACAAGGTGTTGCTTGTAATTGCCATACACAGGCATTATGCAGCACATACAGATACAAGGTGTTGCTGTAATTGCCATACACAGGCATTATGCAGCACATACAGATACAAGGTGTTGCTGTAATTGCCATACACAGGCATTATGCAGCACATACAGATACAAGGTGTTGCCGTAATTGCCATACACAGGCATTATGCAGCACATACAGATATTTTTTTTTTTGGAGAAAGTATTTTACCAGGAAGGAAACATTGAGATTTCTCTGGTTTTCAGTATGTCCTGGGTGGTGAGTATGTACCGTTAGGTGTCTTGCCCAAGGACACTTACTGGAGAGGAGCTCGTCGGGATCGAACCCGTGTCTCCACAGGCTCTCTCCACGCAGAGCAGTGATGTTACCTCTACTCCACCCAGCCGGTCTGCATTGCTAATAATCTCGTTCTGATCCCTACAAACCCCCGTAAGCAGGAGATCTCACCATTTTATTATCTGTCTGCAGGACATTTACTGCAACTGCCTGTATGCTGATAATGCAGACCCCGTGTTACATTGTGCCAGATTAGGGACGCCACCTAGAGTTTACAACCTTTTATCCCAGCAATATTTGCGTAAAGAATAAACCAATAAACGAAAAATTAAAAATTAGTGAATTTACAATATTTTAATCTTTTAATGATTTTTGTGTAAAAAAAAAAAAAAAAAAAGCAATTTTATGCTCTAGGGGTTATAATGACCCATGAATTCCAATGGCATCAACAGGGGTCCATTTGCCTGTTTTTTTGACCTTCACATGGCCCAGGTGACCCCGTCACATGATGTTTAGGAATGTCCATTGCCCCAAATGGTTTAACATAATACAGGAATGCTTCGAAACTCGCTGACTGTGGGAACGATAAAAATCCTGCTTGTTTGGCATCAAAGGAGCAGAATAAGCGAGTATGAGAGATCCTGTAAAATTTCACGGCAGATCCAGAGCCGCAGGACTGTGCGGGAAATACTTATGATATTGCATCATGGGAATCCTGTGTGGCTTCTCCGGGTGATTAATGGCATCACCCCCTGCGCTGCTTCCCCGGTGACATGGATTATTGCTTTGGGATCAGCATTTAGAGGAAGAGTGGGCTTTGGAGAAATTGAGTCCTTAAAGGCAGATGGACCCCTCCGGGAGGCAGACCACCCTATTACTGTCGCTGAAAACATGGCACCATTTGCCGGGGGCTACAGCTGCTCCTTCACCAAAACCCTGAGTGTCTGGAAAGGTCCCCAAACCTGCTCTGTCACCCCCTGGCATTGGGTTATCACAATAAGGGTCTATTTACTAAGCTTTTCACTTCTGTGCATTTCAGCAATTCCATTTCACCGACAATACGGTGAATTCACTACTGACCGGATGGTCACCGCAATGCGCCGACAATGGATTCGCCGCAGCCTCGTGAAAAAGTTGGAGAATAACACCAAAGAGCGTTGAAATGGCCTTAGCGAATTCCACCAAACTGCAAAAAAACCAGACATCTCCTAAACCCATAAAAATGCATAAAATGTGTCAGAATAAAAAAAATCCCTAAAAAACCCGAAATCTCCTAAACCCATAAAAATGCATAAAATGTGTCAGAATAAAAAAAAAGATTCTTTAAAATGTAATAAAAAGGTTTGAATTGAAAAAAAACACTTTTTAAAAAAATTAGGAAACAAAAAATTTGTATAAAATAATACAAAGAGTTCTTTTAAATGAGCCTTTGGGCGTCATTTTTAGGGGCTCCGCCATATTTCCATTCTGTGTCGCGGTTCAGGGATTGTAGCGAGATATGTCATTGATGTGATGTGTCACTAATGATATCTTCGGGCCTTTGTCTATTATATAACTGGGGGCTTTCTGAATGAGCTGACCTGAGACCCTGCAGAATAATGCGCCTTCACCAGCTCACACAGGAACCAGACGCAGCCTGTAACAGCGCTCTTATTTATTCGGAGATAAATATACCCTTTATTGGGCTGGCTTTTCATCTCAAAGGTCTGGTGGCAGCTTTGTCTCTAGCCCCGCCTCCAGCGACATCCTCTATGGCCAACGGAAAGTGATGGGAGCGATGCTGTCGCCACGGAAAGTGATGGGAGCGATGCTGTCGCCACGGAAAGTGACAGACCGACAAATCAAAAGGGAATTCCTATATATAAATCAGATGATGTGTTTTTGGGATGATGTGGGGGGGTCCCCATCCTCAGGTTCTCTTAATGTGAGAAGATGCTGATGGTTTCTAGAATCCCCTGGAAGCTGTATTTAGCCCCAGGTGAGGGGATACAATGTGTCCCTCCAGGCTGGATACACGGTGTCTGCTCCCATGGGGTTAATAGCATTAAAACTGATCTAATCTGACCCTGAGGGTTTGAAATGTAATGATATGGGTAATTTCACTTAATATGCAGAGTTTATCACTATCTGTAACTAGTGTTTTATACCAACAGCAAGTCACACAGCCAAACCAGCTCCAATCAGCTTTATGGAATGGCGCTGGAGGCGGGGCCTGAAACCTGGCTACCCCCAGACTTTTTAAATGACATCATGACTTATCGAGGCCATTCATGTCAAAATGTAATTAACCCCGAAGCAAAATATCTCATTTACAGCGAGCGATTCTAACAGCATTTACAGTTTGCACTCACTGCTGGGAGGTTTTATTGCTCTGCAGCTCTGTCATACACCCGCACACCCCGACTATATAGAGGAGCCTCTAAAAGACACCCGCACACCCCGAATATATGAAGGAGCCTCTAAAAAAACACCCACACACCCCAAATATATGGAGGAGCCCCTAAAAAGACACCTGCACACCCTGAATATATGGAGGAGGCCCTAAAAATACACCCACACACCCTGAATATATGGAGGAGCCCCTAAAAAGACACCCGCACACCCTGAATATATGGAGGAGCCCCTAAAAAGACACCCGCACACCCTGAATATATGGAGGAGGCCCAAAAAAGACACCCACACACCCTGAATATATGGAGGAGCCCCTAAAAGACATCCACACACCCTGAATATATGGAGGAGCCCCTAAAAATACACCCACACACCCTGAATATATGGAGGAGCCCCTAAAAGACACCCACACACCCTGAATATATGGAGGAGCCCCTAAAAAGACACCCGCACACCCTGAATTTATGGAGGAGGCCCTAAAAACACCTGCACACCCTGAATATATGGAGGAACCCCTAAAAGACACCTACACACCCTGAATATATGGAGGAGGCCCTAAAAAAGACCCCACACACCCTGAATATATGAGGAACCCCTAAAAACACACCCGCACACCCTGAATATATGGAGGAGACCCTAAAAAATACACCCCCACACCCTGAATATATGGAGGAGCCCCTAAAAAGACACACCCACACCCTGAATATATGGAGGAAGGCCCTAAAAATACACCCACACACCCTGAATATATAGAGGAGCCCCTAAAAAGACACCCACACACCCTGAATATATGGAGGAGCCCCTAAAAAGACACCCGGCACACCCTGAATATATGGAGGAGCCCCTAAAAATACACCCACACACCCTGAATATATGGAGGAGCCCCTAAAAAGACACCCGCACACCCTGAATTTATGGAGGAGGCCCTAAAAACAACCCAGCAACACCCTGAATATATGGAGAAGCCCCTAAAAAGACACCCCACACCCTAAATATATGAAGGAGCCCCATAAAAAGAACACCCACACACCCTGAATATATGGAGGAGCCCCTAAAAACACACCCGCACACCCTGAATATATGGAGGAGCCCCTAAAAAGACACCCGCACACCCTGAATATATGGACGAGCCTTTAAAACATACCCACACACCCTGAATATATGGAGGAACCCCTAAAAAGACACCCACACACCCTGAATATATGGAGAGCCCTAAAAACACACCCACACACCCTGAATATATGGAGGACCCCTAAAAAGACACCCACACACCCTGAATATATGGAGGAACCCCTAAAAAGACACCCACACACCCTGAATATATGGAGGAACCCCTAAAAATACTCCCACACACCCTGAATATATGGAGGAACCCCTAAAAAGCGTGGAGAGAGGGCATTAAATAAGGACTGTTCCTGGGAAACAGGGATATTTGGCAGGTATGACACGCATGCGCAACTTCCTTTTTGGATCACCGGAGCGCCATCGTGCAGTTTAACATGTGCCGGCACCAGCTACGCAATGAGATCTGTACAAAGAAAGGAAACCGGAAAGCCTGACTTAAATCCCCTCTCTCCATCCTCCTCCTCCTGCGATGGGTTTGTTGAGAAATACAAACGGATAAAAAGCATAAACACACACACAAAAAGCTTGTGTGTTCAACTTTCGAGAGGGTCAATACTGTGTGTGTTGGGGCAAAACAGCCGGGCGGAAAATGAAAAGTGGTTAAAATAATGGACGAGGCTGAGATCCTGAGCCAATTAACGCCAGGGATGAGCCATTCCGCAAAAACAAGGCAATTATCTGCTCCGGTGAAGTGGACTTTCCTGAGTGTTTTTTGACGCATACGTGTAGTGGCATCATTTAGATTTGTGCTCAGGGGTAACGAGAGAGCATCCTGATAATTAGATTGTCACCTTGCTTTTATCCCTTTAAGACGAGGGCTTTTACCTTCATTTCTGCTTTTTTCCCCTTCTTTTTCATTAGTCGGATTCAATTAACTCCAGAAAACACAAAATAACCGAGTTCACCTTTATTATTATTATGAACATCTTTTATCTTCTATGCAACACCGGCATCTTATACAGCATTTAATAATATCACAAAGGGAAGTAAAACACCAAAGATATAGAGAATCTACTAAAAATGAGGCAAAAGATGTAAAAGTTACCTTTCCCCCCAAATTGGGCGCATTTCCAGGTGAAAGCAGATCGAGAGCATATTAATTTGGTTTTCTGGTTTTTAGAGTTAGATGTAAGGGATAGGTTTAGAAATTAGATTTAGGGTTAGGTTTGGAGTTAGAAATTCGGTGTGGGCTAGTATTTAGTGTAAGATATTAAGAGTAGAGATAGAAATTAGGGCTATGATTAAAAATTAGGATAAAGGTTAGGAATTAGTGTAAGAAATTAGATTAGGATTAGAAATTAGTGTAAAACGTTAAGGGAAGAGTTAGAGATTATGGTTAGGGTTAGAATTTAGTGTAAAATGTTAAGGGTTGAGTTCGAGATTAGGGTTAGAATTTAGTGTAAAACATTAAAAGTAGAGATTTGGGTTGGAATTTAGTGTAAAACGGTAAGGGTAGAGATTAGGGTTAGAATTTAGTGTAAAACATTAAGGGTAGAGATTAGGGTTAGAATTTAGTGTAAAACGTTAAAGGTAGCGTTAGAGATTAGGGTTAGAATTTAGTGTAAAACTTTAAGGGTAGAGATTAGGGTTAGAATTTAGTGTAAAACTTTAAGGGTAGAGATTAGGGTTAGAATTTAGTGTAAAACATTAAGGGTAGAGTTAGAGATTAGGGTTAGAATTTAGTGTAAAACATTAAGGGTAGAGTTAGAGATTAGGGTTAGAATTTAGTGTAAAACATTAAGGGTAGAGTTAGAGATTAGGGTTAGAATTTAGTGTAAAACATTAAGGGTAGAGTTAGAGATTAGGGTTAGAATTTAGTGTAAAACATTAAGAGTAGAGATTAGGGTTAGAATTTAGTGCAATACTTTAAGGGTAGAGATTAGGGTTAGAATTTAGTGTAAAACTTTAAGGGTAGAGATTAGGGTTAGAATTTAGTGTAAAACTTTAAAGGGAGAGTTAGAGATTAGGGTTAGAATTTAGTGTAAAACATTAAGGGTAGAGTTTAAGAGATTAGGGTTAGAATTTAGTGTAAAACATTAAGGGTAGAGTTAGAGATTAGGGTTAGAATTTTAGTGTCAAACATTAAGGTAGAGTTAGAGATTAGGGTTAGAATTTAGTGTAAAACATTAGAGTAGAGATTAGGGTTAGAATTTAGTGCAATACTTTAAGGGTAGAGATTAGGGTTAGAATTTAGTGTAAAACTTTAAGGGTAGAGATTAGGGTTAGAATTTAGTGTAAAACTTTAAGGGTAGAGTTAGAGATTAGGGTTAGAATTTAGTGTAAAACATTAAGGGTAGAGATTAGGGTTAGAATTTAGCGTAAAACTTTAAGGGGAGAGTTAGAGATTAGGGTTAGAATTTAGTGTAAAACATTAAGGGTAGAGATTAGGGTTAGAATTTAGCATAAAACTTTAAGGGGAGAGATAGAGATTAGGGTTAGAATTTAGTGTAAAACATTAAGGGTAGAGATTAGGGTTGGAATTTAGTTAAAACTTTCAGGGGAGAGTTAGAGATTAGGGTTAGAATTTAGTGTAAAACTTTCAGGGGAGAGTTAGAGATTAGGGTTAGAATTTAGTGTAAAACGTTAAGGGTAGCGTTAGAGATTAGGGTTAGAATTTAGTGTAAAACATTAAGGGTAGAGTTAGAGATTAGGGTTAGAATTTAGTGTAAAACATTAAGGGTAGAGATTAGGGTTAGAATTTAGTGTAAAACATTAAGGGTAGAGATTAGGGTTAGAATTTAGTGTAAAACTTTAAGGGTAGAGATTAGGGTTAGAATTTAGTATAAAACTTTAAAGGGAGAGTTAGAGATTAGGGTTAGAATTTAGTGTAAAGCATTAAGGGTAGAGTTAGAGATTAGGGTTAGAATTTAGTGTAAAACTTTCAGGGGAGAGTTAGAGATTAGGGTTAGAATTTAGTGTAAAACGTTAAGGGTAGCGTTAGAGATTAGGGTTAGAATTTAGTGTAAAACATTAAGGGTAGAGTTAGAGATTAGGGTTAGAATTTAGTGTAAAACATTAAGGGTAGAGATTAGGGTTAGAATTTAGTGTAAAACATTAAGGGTAGAGTTAGAGATTAGGGTTAGAATTTAGTGTAAAACATTAAGGGTAGAGATTAGGGTTAGAATTTAGTGTAAAACTTTAAAGGGAGAGTTAGAGATTAGGGTTAGAATTTAGTGTAAAACATTAAGGGTAGAGTTAGAGATTAGGGTTAGAATTTAGTGTAAAACATTAAGGGTAGAGTTAGAGATTAGGGTTAGAATTTAGTGTAAAACATTAAGGGTAGAGTTAGAGATTAGGGTTAGAATTTAGTGTAAAACATTAAGGGTGGAGATTAGGGTTAGAATTTAGTGTAAAACATTAAGGGTAGAGATTAGGGTTAGAATTTAGCGTAAAACTTTAAGGGGAGAGATAGAGATTAGGGTTAGAATTTAGTGTAAAACATTAAGGGTAGAGATTAGGGTTAGAATTTAGTGTAAAACATTAAGGGTAGAGTTAGAGATTAGGGTTAGAATTTAGTGTAAAACATTAAGGGTAGAGATTAGGGTTAGAATTTAGTGTAAAACATTAAGGGTAGAGATTAGGGTTAGAATTTAGTGTAAAACGTTAAGGGGAGAGTTAGGGTTAGGGCTAGAATTTAGTTTTAGACTTTAAGGGTAGATTTAGGGTTAGGGTTACCATTTGAGACAATTTTAAGGTTACATTTATGCTTAGATCTAACACCAACCTTCTGCCCCATTTTTAGGCAACATGTTCTTTCCCTTCTTCTTCATAAAACGGAGCTGCCGAAAGATGAAGCCAAAAATGGGGCAGAATGTTAGTGTTAGATCTAAGCATAACTGGAACCTTAACCTTAAAAGAAGTTTAAATGGTAACCCTAACCCCTAATCTCTTCATACTGTTTAGACAGAGGTGGCATTTTAAGGGAGCACGATGGAGATTGGGGAGATGTGGGATTTCCAGAGATGAGGAGGACTGGGATCAAGTGAAGTTTTTGGGGTGTGTGTCCTTTAGAAAGAGGTGGGTATTAGGGGTGCACGGTGATAGGGGTATATGGGATTTCCAGAGTTGGGGTGATTGGGATTTCTGGGTTTTTAGGAGGGATGTGACTTGTGGGGGTTAGGGGTGCAGTAGATTTGGAGTGGTGAAGGTGTTTGGGTTATGTTGGGGGATATTGTAGGGGTGTTTGTGATTTGAATACAGGTGGGGTTTTGGGGACATGCAGGTATTAGAGGTGTAAAGGGTTCAGGGAAATGGCGGTATTGGGTTTTCGTGGGGATTTTAGGGGTGCTCGTACTTTAGATAGGAGAAGAAATTTAGGGGTGCGCAGGGATTGGTGTATACAGGATTTCCAGAGATGTCGGGATTGGGGGGGCTATGTTTGGTTTGTGTTGTGTTTAAAGGGTCTCTATGGTTTGGGTAGGCAGAGTGCTGGAAGGGGTGCATAGGGATTTGGGGTGAACAGAAAGTTGGTTGAATACCCCCCCCCAAAAGATTAAGAACCCCAAATTCAAAATGTATCTATTTTGGATATATTTTTTTATACAGTTTCCTGTTTTCGCTATTTTGGGGTTAACGTCCCATTTCTATGATGAGTCCCCTCGGAACCCCTAAAGCGTAACCTATTCCCCGCGGGGCTCGCCATCGATCCTTTACCCTGGAACACACGGTGGGACGTCCCTCCATGTCCCCTCAAGCCGGACGCAGTCGATTCCTCTGATTTATTTATTGTTTTTGTGTCGTTGTCGCTCTCTGTTGCTGCTCTTGCACCTTTTCACTTCCCTCTGACAGTGGAACAACAGCTGGCCAGGCGCAGGTTGACCCTCCTCGTGCCTGTCTGCCGCCATCACCGAGACAATGGCTTCCCGCGGGGGGCGCTCCTCCTCCTCTGCATCGATTAATTATTTCCCAATCTGTGCCTATAGGAAAGTCCTTTATCATTCTAATGTCCCCGCACGGCGCTGCTAGTAGCAGGTGATCAGGGAGGAGGTCTATTGTTGTGGACGGATGCGTAATCGATATTTGAGGAAGGAAGACCCCCCCCCCTACCGTACAACCAAAAAAGAGCAGAGTAACTATAATACAGAAAAATCGTACAGTCCATGACGTTACGGCTTGGGTTACAGCAGCATGGGGGTCATTCACTACGCGCTATCGCAGCAGCAATAACAATCAACGTTGCTGCAGCTTCAAAAACATTCAGCGACCCACAAGAGAAAGATTCAGCACCGACAGGCGACGTTGCAGCAAGTTGTAGCGACGCTCTTGCGGGAGCTTGCAGAGTTCGCAAGATCTTGCAAAACCCTGCAAGTTCTCACGAGAGCAGGACTAGAGGCCAGCGTAGCTGCGTTACAACCTCTACATGCCGGCGGCCGCTCGCTGATACGCAGCCAGCCGGAGGGGACTGGCAGAATGCTGTTAAAGTATTCTGCCAGCCGTCCCAGCCCTCACATTTCGCTTGGTGTTCCAGCCAATTGCTGGCTTCTGGTATTGGTAGAAGTATTCGTGCAAATGCCCGGTATCGGCACTGATACTATTATCAGTATTGTTGCATCCCTAATATATACGTATTAAATGTGTCAGCACTCCAGGACAGATCAGCAAAAAACTTGACTTAAAACATAGCCGCGAGTCAACATTTCAGTCCCTCTAAGGGACTTTCTTGAAGGGGACTTCTAGAGGATCTGAGGAAAGTCCCCTAGAGGGACTGAAACGTTGACTTGTGGTCATGTTTTAATGGATTAAATAAAAGTTACGATTTTTTTCTGAACTGTCTTGGAGTGTCGACACATTTAATACATTTATGCACGTGTATCAGGCACGAGAAGCTGGAGTGCAGGATCGCTTATGATTGTGTGTATCTACACTGTATATTGTATCCATGACTGTGTATATTGTTTACAAGGACTGTTTCCGGGATGACAGAATATAGAATGTTTTGTTTCCAAATATAAAGGGTTGTGATAGAACGTGACGCTTTTCATGCTTACGTTTTGCTCTTCCTTTCTCCCTACACAGACCTAATTATACGACGTCCGTCTCGTCTCGCAACAAAAAAACGTATTTACAAAACAGGCCTTCCGGCCGCAATTAGTCGTGACCACGTATCGCTGGATGGATGTTCCGGAACGTTCTGAAAACAAAAATAGGGCCTTATAACGGATTGAAAGTGTTCTAAGAATACATTGTGTGTGGAGAAAATAGTGAAATTCTTAGAAAGTCACACAATGTAACAGCTCAGTAATAACAGAAGAATAAAAAACAATACAGGCTATTCCTAGACTCGCAGGACGACGTCACCACGACCTACAGGGGCCATTAATGCCAATAAAATGTCATTTAGAGCAAAGTGTCTGATTTACAGCGAGAGATTAATAACAGCATTTATTATAGATTACAGACTCATTGCTGGGAGATTTATTGCTGTGCAGCTCTGTTATACACCCGCCCATCCTGAATATATAGAGGAGCCCCTAAAAAAAACACCCGCACACCCCGATTATATAGAGGAGCCCCTAAAAAGACACCTGCACACCGTGAATATATGGAGGAGCCCCTAAAAATACACCCACACACCCTGAATATATGGAGGAACCCCTAAAAAGACACCCGCACACCCTGAATATATGGAGGAGCATCTAAAAATACACCCACACACCCTGAATATATGGAGGAGCCCCTAAAAAGACACCCACACACCCTGAATATATGGAGGAACCCCTACAAAGACACCCGCACACCCTGAATATATGGAGGGGCCCCTAAAAAGACACACACACACCCTGAATATATGGAGGAACCCCTAAAAAGACACCTGCACACTGTGAATATATGGAGGAGCCCCTAAAAATACACCCGCAGACCCTGAATATATGGAGGAGCCCCTAAAAAGACACCTGCACACCCTGAATATATGAACGAACCCCTAAAAAGACACCTGCACACCGTGAATATATGGAGGAGCCCCTAAAAAGACACCCACACACCCTGAATATATGGAGGAGCCCCTAAAAAGACACCTGCACACCCTGAATATATGGAGGAGCCCCTAAAAATACACCCGCACACCCTGAATATATGGAAGAGCCCCTAAAAAGACACCCACACACCCTGAATATATGGAGGAGCCCCTAAAATACACCCGCACACCCTGAATATATGGAGGAGCCCCTAAAAACACCCGCACACCCTGAATATATGGAGGAGCCCCTAAAAAGACACCCACACACCCTGAATATATGGAGGCGCCCCTAAAAAGACACCCACACACCCTGAATATATGGAGGAGCCCCTAAAAAGACACCCGCACACCCTGAATATATGGAGGAGCCCCTAAAAAGACACCCGCACACACTGAATATGTGGAGGAACCCCTAAAAAGACACCCACACACCCTGAATATATGGAGGAGCCCCTAAAAAGACACCCGCACACCCTGAATATATGGAGGAACCCCTAAAAAGACACCCGCACACCCTGAATATATGGAGGAACCCCTAAAAAGACACCTGCACACCCTGAATATATGGAGGAGCCCCTAAAAAGACACCTGCACACCCTGAATATATGGAGGAGCCCTTAAAAAGAGAAAATTAGGAGAGAGAACATCTTTGGGCTCGAAATATGTTTTTTTGCCCGGCATGCTTTGTGTTGCACTTGACTGGTGCTGTGGCGCTTTACTCCAGTGGTCGTTACATACTATTGGACATATACTGGTGCTGCCAGCCAGGGGCGTCGTAGCGGGGGGTGCGGCCCGCACCAGATGACACCCGCCTTTAGGGTGACACCGTCACCCTAAGGGCGGGTGTCTCACCCGGCGCCGCGTGTTTGCTCCCTGCGAGCGTCCGAAGCTATGCAGCTTCGGCACTCGCCTGGGGGAAAAACGTGACCAGCCGATCGCGGCTGGTCACGTGGCTCCCCCAGGCAAGCGCCAAGCTGCACGCCACCGGACGCTCAGAGGGAGCGAACACGCAGCGCAGGAGGTGAGCTGGGGCCATTATCCATGAGCTGGGGCAAATCCATGAGCTGGGGCAGTATCCATGAGCTGGGGCATTATATCCATGAGCTGGGGCATTATATCCATGAGCTGGGGCAGTATATCCATGAGCTGGGGCAGTATATCCATGAGCTGGGGCAGTATCCATGAGCTGGGGCATATATCCATGAGCTGGGGCAGTATATCCATGAGCTGAGGCATATATCCATGAGCTGGGGCAGTATATCCATGAGCTGGGGCAGTATATCCATAAGCTGGGGCAGTATATCCATGAGCTGGGGCAGTATATCCATGAGCTGGGGCAGTATATCCATGGGCTGGGGCAATATATCCATGAGCTGGGGCAGTATATCCATGAGCTGGGGCAGTATATCCATGAGCTGGGGCAGTATATCCATGAGCTGGGGCAGTATCCATGAGCTGGGGCATTATCCATGAGCTGGGGCAGTATCCATGAGGTGGGGCATTATCCATGTGCTGGGGGCAGTATATCCATGAGCTGGGGGCATTATCCATGTGCTGGCGCAATATCAATGAGAGGAGCTGGGGGCATAGCCATGAGAGGAGCTGGGACAAAATCCATGAGAGGAGCTGGGGCAATATCCATGAGAGCTGGGGCAGTATCCATGTGTGCTGGGGGCAGTATCCATGTGTGCTGGGGGCAGTATCCATGTGTGCTGGGGGCATATCCATGTGTGAGCTGGTCTGGGGCAATATATCCATATGTGAGCTGAGGCAATATATATCCATGGGTGAGCTGCTGGGGGCAATATATATCTAGAGCTGCTGGGGGCAATATATATCCATGTGTGCTTTCACTGCCTTTGAACAGGCACCATACTTGCTGGTAGTTGGCAAAAATTTGTGTGAGCATATGAGAGAGCTCCACAGCAATAAACCTCACAGTAATGTGCGCTGTGTGTATGAGCATTCAGTGTTATATGGGAGTACTGATTTAGGAGTAAGAATAGTTAAAAAAATCCGTAAAACTCGGGGGGGGCACCATAAATTACCGCACCGGGTGACACCAACCCTAGTGACGCCACTGCTGCCAGCGATGTTTAGTGAATAAACCTCACAGTCCTGTATAATGAGGGGGGGGGGGCTCCCCTGGGCCCAGGCCTAACCTCAGGGATAAGTGATTTGTGATTATTTGTGGACCTGGTCACTGTCAGTAAATCAGTCCACCCCAAGGCCTGTTATAAGAGCTCATTCCTGTGACTGCAGAAAAGAGTAATGGCGTCATTAACACGCACAGCCCCCACCAAGTCAAGGCCATTGCCAGTCTAGGGGGGGGGGCTGTCTCCATCATGGTTTCAGGTCAGTGACTCTGGAATCTGATCTATCTCTGGCCGCTGTCACCAGCCTGTCCTGGGCTAATAAAACCCACAATCCTTTCTGGTCACTGGCCAGGGGTGAGAAACACTGACCCTCAAGATGTTTTGCAACTACATCTCCCATGATGCTCAGCCTCTCATTAGATGGCCCAGGTTGCGATCCTCTGGCGTATTCACTAAACAGGGATTATTACTGAGGATTCACCATTTTGGGTAAAAATAAGACATTTCTGGCGAGGCTTCTTTTCAGTTTCATTGATCTCCCGGATATATACTATCCCTCCTATATCTGATAAGCAGTGCTTCCCTGCAGGATGCAGAATTCATATGCTGCAGCAAATACGATATTGTCCAATCAAAGTCTGGCTACGGATATTCAATGAGTTTTTATGCCAACTCGTACATCTGGATTATACATGTTGCAGGGCAGAGACTCTTATTGGCATGATGAATTGATAAGAATCCTCTCTACGAGTCTCCATTCTGCTCCCGAATTCACAGCCGGCTCGTGTCAAGTGAAACATCTGAACGGGGTGTAATCCCATCTCTGCGTCACGTGCTTACATCACAATTTGCCCGGAGCATCGGACGCAGCCTCATCCCTGAGCGGCTGATATCCGGTCTGAATCATGTCCTTCCACGTTTATTAAAAGACGTAAAACACATAAAAAAATTGGTATTTTATATAATATATTCAGTTACATTCACTGTATAATAACCATTTTATCCCAGACTCTCCGTATTGTGTCCTCTCTGTGTATTATGTGTAACACAGACATATCAGTGAATCCCAGACCCTCTGTATTGTGTCCTCTCTGTGTATTATGTGTAATGCAGACATATCAGTAGATCCCAGACCCTCTGTATTGTGTCCTCTCTGTGTATTATGTGTAAAGCAGGCATATCCGTGAATCCCTGACTCCCTGTATTGTGTCCTCTCTGTGTATTATGTGTAATGCAGACATATCAGTAGATCCCAGACCCTCTGTATTGTGTCCTCTCTGTGTATTATGTGTAAAGCAGGCATATCCGTGAATCCCAGACTCTCTGTATTGTGTCCTCTCTGTGTATTATGTGTAATTCAGACACATCCATGAATCCCAGACTCTCTGTATTGTGTCCTCTCTGTGTATTATAAGTAACACAGACATACCAGTAAATCCCAGACTCCCTGTATTGTGTCCTCTCTGAGTATTATGTGTAATTCAGACACATCAGTGAATCCCAGACCCTCTGTATTGTGTCCTCTCTGTGTATTATGTGTAACAGACATATCCGTGAATCCCAGACTCTCTGTATTGTGTCCTCTCTGTGTATTATGTGTAACAGACATATCCGTGAATCCCAGACTCTCTGTATTGTGTCCTCTCTGTGTATTATGTGTAACAGACATATCCGTAAATCCCAGGCTCCCTGTATTGTGTCCTCTCTGTGTATTATGTGTAACAGACATATCCGTGAATCCCAGGCTCTCTGTATTGTGTCCTCTCTGTGTATTATGTGTAACAGACATTTCCGTGACTCCCAGGCTCTCTGTATTGTGTCCTCTCTGTGTATTATGTGTAACAGACATTTCCGTGAATCCCAGACTCTCTGTATTGTGTCCTCTCTGTGTATTATGTGTGACACAGAAATATCAGTGAATCCCAGACTCCCTGTATTGTGTCCTCTCTGTGTATTAAGTGTTTTTTCTTTTTTTCGTGGTGGGGAGGGGGTCAGTGAAGCCCCTCAGAGCGTTTAGTCTGGCGATTGACTTGTATTCATGATACTGTAACATTATCTGCAGACCCTGGATATCCGCCCCCCCCCCCCTTCCCGTCACATCCCCAGTAATCAGAGTCTTACACAAATATTTTCCCATGTGGCTGCGGTCTGGTTATGGCTGGAGCAGGGTGCAGCGTTTTGGGGGTTTATGAGGGTTTGTGGGAGGCTCGGATAAATTACAGAACATCTGGATGATTATTGGCCGTATATAACGATTTGTCAGGAAACTGAATCGAAAAGTGGATCAATTGAAATGATTCATATCAAAATAATATTTTTCAACCTGGCTACATCTAAAGCAAAGCCGCCAAGTGTCTCTACTTAGTATTAAAGTCCCTATTTTCATCATAAATCCCTCTACTCCTATCCGCTAATAATACCCCTATTTTTAGGGGATCCTCCATATATTCAGGGTGTGCGGGAGTCTTTTTAGGGACTCCTCCATATATTCAGGGTGTGTGGGTGTCTTTTTAGGGACTCCTCCATATATTCAGGGTGTGTGGGTGTCTTTTTAGGGACTCCTCCATATATTCAGGGTGTGCGGGTGTATTTTTAGGGCCTCCTCCATATATTCAGGTGTGCGGGTGTATTTTTAGGGGCTCCTCCATATATTCAGGGTGTGCGGGTGTCTTTTTTAGGGGCTCCTCCATATATTCAGGGTGTGCGGGTGTCTTTTTAGGGGTTCCTCCATATATTCAGGGTGTGTGGTGTCTTTTTCGGGGTTTGTCCGTATATTCAGGGTGTGCGGTGTTTTTAGGGGCTCCTCCATATATTCAGAGTGTGCGGGTGTCTTTTTAGGGGCTCCTCCATATATTCAGGGTGTGCAGGTGTCTTTTTAGGGGCTCCTCCATATATTCAGGGTGTGCGGGTGTCTTTTTAGGGGCTCCTCCATATATTCAGGGTGTGCGGGTGTCTTTTTAGGGGCTCCTCCATATATTCAGGGTGTGCGGGTGTCTTTTAGGGGCTCCTCCATATATTCAGGGTGTGCGGGTGTGTTTTTAGGGACTCTTCCATATATTCAGGGTGTGCGGGTGTCTTTTTAGGGGCTCCTCCATATATTCAGGGTGTGCGGGTGTCTTTTTAGGGACTCCTCCATATATTCAGGGTGTGCGGGTGTCTTTTTAGGGGTTCCTCCATATATTCAGGGTGTGCGGGTGTCTTTTTAGGGGTTTCTCCATATATTCAGGGTGTGCGGGTGTCTTTTTAGGGACTCCTCCATATATTCAGGGTGTGCGGGTGTCTTTTTAGGGTCTCCACCATATATTCAGGGTGAGTGGGTGTCTTTTTCGGGGTTTCTCCATATATTCAGGGTGTGCGGGTGTTTTTAGGGGTTCCTCCATATATTCAGGGTGTGTGGGTGTCTTTTTAGGGGCTCCTCCATATATTCAGAGTGTGCGGGTGTCTTTTTAGGGGTTCCTCCATATATTCAGGGTGTGCGGATGTCTTTTTAGGGGCTCCTCCATATATTCAGGGTGTGCGGGTGTCTTTTAGGGGCTCCTCCATATATTCAGGGTGTGCGGGTGTGTTTTTAGGGACTCCTCCATATATTCAGGGTGAGGGTGTCTTTTTCGGGGTTTCTCCATATATTCATGGTGTGCGGGTGTTTTTAGGGGTTCCTCCATATATTCAGGGTGTTGTGGTGTTGTTTTTAGGGGTTCCTCCATATATTCAGGGTGTGCGGGTGTCTTTTAGGGGCTCCTCCATATATTCAGGGTGTGCGGGTGTGTTTTTAGGGACTCCTCCATATATTCAGGGTGAGTGGGTGTCTTTTTCGGGGTTTCTCCATATATTCATGGTGTGCGGGTGTTTTTAGGGGTTCCTCCATATATTCAGGGTGTGGGTGTGTTTTTGGGGTCCTCCATATATTCAGGGTGTGTGTGTCTTTTTAGGGGTTCCTCCATATATTCAGGGTGTGCGGGTGTCTTTTTAGGGGATCCTCCATATATTCAAGGTGGTGTGGGGTCTTTTTAGGGGCTCCTCCATATATTCAGGGTGTGTGGGTGTCTTTTTGGGGTTCCTCCATATATTCAGGGTGTGCGGGTGTGTTTTTTAGGGACTCCTCCATATATTCAGGGTGTGCGGGTGTCTTTTTAGGGGATCCTCCATATATTCAAGGTGTGTGGGTGTCTTTTTAGGGGCTCCTCCATATATTCAGGGTGTGCGGGTGTCTTTTTAGGGGCTCCTCCATATATTCAGGGTGTGCGGGTGTGTTTTTAGGGACTCCTCCATATATTCAGGGTGGGCGGGTGTCTTTTTAGGGACTCCTCCATATATTCAGGGTGAGTGGGTGTCTTTTTCGGGGTTTCTCCATATATTCATGGTGTGCGGGTGTTTTTAGGGGTTCCTCCATATATTCAGGGTGTGCGGGTGTCTTTTTAGGGGCTCCTCCATATATTCAGGGTCTGCGGGTGTCTTTTTAGGGGTTCCTCCATATATTCAGGGTGTGTGGGTGTCTTTTTAGGAGTTTCCTCATATATTCAGGGTGTGTGGGTGTCTTTTTAGGGGTTCGTCCATATATTCAGGGTGTGTGGGTGTCTTTTTAGGGGCTCCTCCATATATTCAGGGTCTGCGGGTGTCTTTTTAGGGGTTCCTCCATATATTCAGGGTGTGTGGGTGTCTTTTTAGGAGTTCCTCCATATATTCAGGGTGTGTGGGTGTCTTTTTAGGGGTTCGTCCATATATTCAGGGTGTGTGGGTGTCTTTTTAGGGGCTCCTCCATATATTCAGGGTGTGCGTGTGTCTTTTTAGGGGCTCCTCCATATATTCAGGGTGTGTGGGTGTCTTTTAGGGGCTCCTCCATATATTCAGGGTGTGTGGGTGTCTTTTTAGGGACTCCTCCATATATTCAGGGTGTGCGGATGTCTTTTTAGGGGCTCCTCCATATATTCAGGGTGTGCGGGTGTCTTTTTAGGGGCTCCTCCATATATTCAGGGTGTGCGGGTGTCTTTAGGGGTTCCTCCATATAGTCAGGGTGTGCAGGTTTGTTTTTAGGGACTCCTCCATATATTCAGGGTGTGTGGGTGTCTTTTTAGGGGCTCCTCCATATATTCAGGGTGTGTGGGTGTCTTTTTAGGGGCTCCTCCATATATTCAGGGTGTGTGGGTGTATTGTTAGGGGTTCCTCCATATAGTCAGGGTGTGGGTGTCTTTTTAGGGGTTCCTCCATATATTCAGGGTGTGTGGGTGTCTTTTTAGGGGTTCCTCCATATTTTCAGGGTGTGCAGGTGTATTTTTAGGGGTTCCTCCATATAGTCAGGGTGTGCAGGTGTGTTTTTAGGGACTCCTCCATATATTCAAGGTGTGTGGGTGTCTTTTTAGGGGTTCCTCCATATATTCAGGGTGTGTGGGTGTCTTTTTAGGGGCTCCTCCATATATTCAGGGTGTGTGGGTGTCTTTTTAGGGGTTCCTCCATATTTTCAGGGTGTGCGCGGTGTATTTTTAGGATTAGTCAGGTGTGCGGGTTGTGTTTTTAGGGACTCCTCCATATATTCAAGGTGTGTGGGTGTCTTTTTAGGGGTTCCTCCATATATTCAGGGTGTGTGGGTGTCTTTTTAGGGGTTCCTCCATATATTCAGGTGTGTGCGGGTGTCTTTTTAGGGGATCCTCCATATATTCAAGGTGTGTGGGTGTCTTTTTAGGGGCTCCTCCATATATTCAGGGTGTGTGGGTGTCTTTTTAGGGGTTCCTCCATATTTTCAGGGTGTGCGGGTGTATTTTTAGGGGTTCCTCCATATAGTCAGGGTGTGCGGGTGTGTTTTTAGGGACTCCTCCATATATTCAAGGTGTGTGGGTGTCTTTTTAGGGGTTCCTCCATATATTCAGGGTGTGTGGGTGTCTTTTTAGGGGTTCCTCCATATATTCAGGGTGTGCGGGTGTCTTTTTAGGGGATCCTCCATATATTCAAGGTGTGTGGGTGTCTTTTTAGGGGTTCCTCCATATATTCAGGGTTTGTGGGTGTCTTTTTCGAGGTTTCTCCATATATTCATGGTGTGCGTTTTTTTTAGGGACTCCTCCATATATATACTGTATATCCCTCTGTGTCAGTGTCGGGTCGAGGTTGTGTCCGGCTGTTACTGTGTTCTTGCCAAGAAAACAACTTTTTATTTTATTTTATTTATTTATAAAAGGATTTTACCAGGAAGGATACATTGAGATTTCTCTCGTTTTCAAGTATGTCCTGGGTTCAAGTACATTGAAGTGTTACAGTTACAGAAATACAAAATAGTAAAATGCAAGATATTAACACAAGACCAAATATACAGACTTTTACAAAATATGATCTTTTCATCCTTTTACTTTTTCCTTTTCTCTTCAAAGCAGGACACGGTGGGGGGGGGGGGGGGGGGGGGGGGGGGGGGGGGGGGGGGGGGGGGGGGGCTGGAAGTTATATTGTTCCCAGATTTTCTCATCCCTATCATCGAGTCGCTGATTGCTTTTCGCTAACGTCTTCCTCCCCTTGCGCTAACGAGACTGTCTGGCGCTGCGAGGCGTCCATACGGAGTGTGTCACAGAGCAGCTGCGAGATCTCAGCGCACGGCAAAGATAGCGCATATCCGCTGCGTCCGCATGGCCCTGGCCAGACGCCGTTAACACTGTTGTTGCCATTGGCGAATCGAAGCGAACACCGGGACTGCCGGATCGTTTTCCTTGACATATTACTGCTTCATGCACCTGGGATGTGTGTGTAAAGTGCTGCCCTGCAGTATGTAGAATTCATATGCTACAGGAATTCAATCCCATCACCTCATCATGGAGGAATCCTATAGACAGGCAGCAGTTAGCAAATCGATTCCCTTCCTGCAACGTATGAATGCTGCACACTGCAGGGCAGCAGGTTTCATGCCTCGCTCAGTGTGCAGACAGGATATGGTTCGGTGAAACTGGTGAAGAGAGGCCTTACCTCAATGAATATTCTTTCTCTCTTTCATTCATTCTATCTCTTTCTTTCTCTCTCTCTCTCTCCTCGCTTTCTTTTTCTTTCTTTCTCTCTCTCTCCTCGCTTTCTTTTTCTTTCTTTCTCTTTCTCTCCTCACTTTCTTTTTCTTTCTTTCTTTTTCTTTCTTTCTCTCTTTCATTCTATCTCTTTCTTTCTATCTCTTTCCTCGCTTTCTTTTTCTTTCTTTCTCTTTCTCTCTCTCCTCGCTTTCTTTTTCTTTCTTTCTCTTTCTCTCTCTCTCCTCGCTTTCTTTTTCTTTCTTTCTCTTTCTCTCCTCACTTTCTTTTTCTTTCTTTCTTTTTCTTTCTTTCTCTCTTTCATTCTATCTCTTTCTTTCTATCTCTTTCCTCGCTTTCTTTTTCTTTCTTTCTCTTTCTCTCTCTCTCCTCGCTTTCTTTTTCTTTCTTTCTCTTTCTCTCTCTCTCCTCGCTTTCTTTTTCTTTCTTTCTCTTTCTCTCCTCACTTTCTTTTTCTTTCTTTCTTTTTCTTTCTTTCTCTCTTTCATTCTATCTCTTTCTTTCTATCTCTTTCCTCGCTTTCTTTTTCTTTCTTTCTCTTTCTCTCTCTCTCCTCGCTTTCTTTTTCTTTCTTTCTCTCTCCTCGCTTTCTATCTCTTTCTTTCTCTCTCTCTCCTCGCTTTCTTTTTCTTTCTTTCTCTTATTCTCTTTCTCTCTGTCCCTCTCTCTTCTCCCCTCTCTATCTCTTCTCTATCTCTTCTCCCCTCTCTATCTCTTCTCTATCTCTTCTCTTTCTCTCTTTTGAGTGTGGTTGCGTTATATTTACCTCTTTTTTTCTCTATCTCCTTTTCTCCTTTTTTCCCCTCTTTTTATTCTTTCTTACTATCTTTTTCTCTCTTTCTATTTTCTATTTCTTTCTCTCTGATTTCTCCTTTCCCTTTCCTTTTTCTTCTTTTCCTCTTTCTCTAGTTTTTCTTTATTTCTCTTTCACTCATTCTGTCGCTTTCCAACGTTTTTCATTCTTTACTTCTTTTTTCTCTTTCTCTCCCTCTTTTCCCTTTCTGTCTTGTTCTGTCTTTTCTTTTTCATTCTCTTTATTTCTCTTCTTTCTTTTCCTCTTCATTTTTCTTTCTTTCCTTTTTTCTTGCTCTCCTCTTTCATTCTTTCTCTTTTCCTCTCCCTCTTTAAATCATTCTATCGCTTTCCAACATTTCACTTTCTTTGCTTCTCTTTCTCTCCCTTTTCCCTTTATTTTTCTTGTTTCTTTTATCATTCTTTCCCTCTTTTTCATTCTCTTTTCTTCTTCCTTTTTCTCTCTCGTTTCTCATTTCCTTTCCTAACTTTCTTTATTTCTTTTTCCCATTTTCTTCCTGTCATCTCTCATCCTTTCATTTTTTTCCCTTTCATTCTCTCTTTATCTCTCCCTCATTTACTCATTCTATCACTTTCCAACGGTTCTATTTTCCTTTCCTTCTCTCTCTCTTTTTCTTTCTCTCTTGTTTTTCCTCTTTTTTTCCATTTTTTTTCTCATTCTTTCTCTCTCTTTTCCTCTACCTTTTTTTCTTAATCTCGTTGATCACTTTCCCACTTTCCCTCTCCTTTTCTTTCTTTCCCTCTTTCCCTCTCCTTTTTCTTTCTCTCACTCTTTCCCTCTCCTTTTTCTTTCTTTCCCTCTTTCCCACTTTCCCTCTCCTTTTTCTTTCTTTCCCTCTCCTTTTTCTTTCTCTCACTCTTTCCCACTTTCCCTCTCCTTTTTCTTTTTTTCCCTCTTTCCCTCTCCTTTTTCTTTTTTTCCCTCTTTCCCTCTCCTTTTTCTTTCTCTCACTCTTTCCCACTTTCCCTCTCCTTTTTCTTTCTCACTCTCTCCCACTTTCCCTCTCCTTTTTCTTTCTTTCCCTCTTTCCCTCTCCTTTTTCTTTCTCTCACTCTTTCCCACTTTCCCTCTTTCTCCTTTTTCTTTCTCTCACTCTTTGCTACTTTCCCTCTTTGGAGTTGTTAAGTTTAAATCAGCTCTGGTTAAGTTAGCACCAACTTTGTAATATAACCCCATATGTGTAATAATTACTCTTCATGGATGTTTCTCTGTTATTGCCTTTATTTGGGGTCCTATAAACTCAGGGGGCTCAAGGTGGGGGATATCAGGAGGGTCACACAGATATTTGCACTCTTCACCTGCACTCGTTGCCCTGAGGCACATTATACTGGGAGGACCAGGATGGAATCTCAGAGCTGATAACATCTCCATGGACAAGTCCTTTCAAGGGTTAACTTGCGTTCATTGCGCTAATCTCCACATTGCCAGACGGCCGCGCCCATTTATACGCCTCTGTATTAAGTCAATCAGCTTCTAATTAGCTCAGTACGCATATAATAAGGAGCGATGGCGTCCACCCACGCACTGGGTTACATTCGCTTGCACTGCGTGTATTTATCACTTAACTTTATAAACCCAGCCTTTCACATCCCCGAAACCCGCAGAGCTTCCCTCTTTGCCCTGTGATATAAACAGTATCGGTATCCTCCATATATTCAGGGTGTGCGGGTGTATTTTTAGGGGTTCCTCCATATATTCAGGGTGTGCGGGTGTATTTTTAGGGACTCCTCCATATATTCAGGGTGTGCGGGTGTCTTTTTAGGGGCTCTTCCATATATTCAGGGTGTGCGGGTGTATTTTTAGAGGCTCCTCCATATATTCAGGGTGTGCTGGTGTATTTTTAGGGGTTCCTCCATATATTCAGGGTGTGTGGGTGTATTTTTAGGGCTTCCTCCATATATTCAGGGTGTGCGTGTGTCTTTTTAGGGGCTCCTCCATATATTCAGGGTGTGCGGGTGTATTTTTAGAGGCTCCTCCATATATTCAGGGTGTGCGGGTGTATTTTTAGGGGTTCCTCCATATATTCAGGGTGTGCGGGTGTGTTTTTAGGGGCTCCTCCATATATTCAGGGTGTGCGGGTGTCTTTTTAGGGGTTCCTTCATATATTCAGTGTGCGGGTGTGTTTTTAGGGGCTCCTCCATATATTCAGGGTGTGCGGGTGTATTTTTAGTGGCTCCTCCATATATTCAGGGTGTGTGGGTGTGTTTTTAGGGGCTCCTCCATATATTCAGGTGTGTGGGTGTAGTTTTAGGGGCTCCTCCATATATTCAGTGTCGGGTGTGCGGGTGTCTTTTAGGGGCTCCTCCATATATTCAGGGGGCGGGGTGTCTTTTTAGTGGCTCCTCCATATATTCAGGTGTGTGGGTGTGTTTTTAGGGGCTCCTCCATATATTCAGGGTGTGTGGGTTGTTTTTAGGGGCTCCTCCATATATTCAGGGTGTGTGGGTGTCTTTTTAGGGGCTCCTCCATATATTCGAGGTTTGCGGGTGTCTTTGGGGGCTCCTCCATATATTCAGGGTGTGTGGATGTCTTTAGGGGCTCCTTCATATATTCAGGGTGTGTGGGTGTCTTTAGGGGCTCCTCCATATATTCGAGGTGTGCGGGTGTCTTTAGGGGCTCCTTCATATATTCGAGGTTTGCGGGTGTCTTTAGGGGCTCCTTCATATATTCGAGGTTTGCGGGTGTATAACAGAGCTGCAGAACAATAAATCTCCCAGCCATGTGTCTGTAAATTATAATAAACGCCGTTAGAAGTCGCTCGCTGTAAATAAGACACTTTGCTCTTGTTCTTAATATTTTTATATCATACGATAGGTCGCGACGTCCTCTAAAATGTCTGGGAATAGCCTGAGTCTCAGGCCCCGCCTCCAGCGCCAGTCCCTAAATGCAAGTGTCCCATTTTGTCCGTGTGAACTCGCTGGAGTTTTGTGATGGGGGCGATGGGATATGTGGTAACAGCAGGAGGTGATAGTTAAGACATATCAGAGTCGCCGTCAGGTCGGGGACTTGTACGTTTTTGTCTGTGTTGACATTTTTGAGGCGTTGCGGCCTGCGCGCACTGGTGAAGCCTCTTATCTCCCTGTGGAAGGATTTCCGCTGCGGGCCCCCTTGGCTCTCTCCTTATCTGCGCCGGGCCCTGTCAGAGGGGTTAATCACCTCTCTGCAGCCCCTCGGACACAGGAAGCCATTCATAACGAGGCCTAATTATAGGCGATACAGTGCAGGCCCCAGCAAGGTGCGATACACCAAGCACTTCAATATGTCATAACACCAGGCCGCCGCCGCGCCTCCCGCCATCACAAATCCCTTCACTCGCTAGATTTACTGTAACCTGGGCCTGTCAGATCCGCCATGTTTTCCTGGACAGACATTACTGACTGGCAGCAACCTGGTCATCTCCAAATCCAGGCTTCAACCGTAGCCAAATACCCGCACATAAAGTACTGAAATGAATATAAATGAAACAATAAGGACCAAATAAATACTGAGTAAAGCTGCGAGTTGTTATAATAGAAAAGGACCCAAAATGACCTTAATATAGGGATATCACCAGACTTAATATAATATTATATTCTCTTATTACATATATAATTTATATTCTTCTGTAGAATGGTGAAATTAAAAATATGAAGAATGTAAAAAAAAAAAAGGAAAAAATGTAATTTTTTAAAAAAAACAATCAGGATTCCAAAAATTTTCATTGCGCAACTTTTAGATATATTTTATACAGGGTTAAGAAAAGGCTCCAAATCGATGTTAATTAGAAAATGCGTTCATATTTATTATCTTTATTGAAACTAGCAAACGACGTATGTATCGCGTGTAGACTCTGCGCCATACGTCGCTCTAACCGGCTTGGGGGTGATGTCAGGGTTAGCGAACGCGCACTCGCGACCTGTGGTTGGATAAGTGGAGCGTAACGGGCCAAACGTGAGGACTTAAAGATGGCGGCTCTTCCCGAGACGCAAGTACGCCTGGAGAAGGACCGAGACCTGTATTTGCTGTAAATCTCCCGGCTTAGCAGTTATTGCTGTGAGCTCGTCCCAGACCAGGAAGCGTGTTGGCCAATCAGGATGCTCCTATAACCCTTCACAGGAAATGGAGCAACGAGGTCAATAAACACCAAAATGTGTAATTTTCTCAGCAAAAAAAAGACCCATTAACAAAGCCCCAACAGTCTAATAACCCATTGGGACAAGGGGTGTCCTCTCCTAAAATACTATATATGGCTTCCCTTGGAGAGGTGTTCGGGATGTATTCTCAGGAGACATCTTTGAGAACATTAGAGATGATTATACGCAGGACATTGCCAGACTGGGCAGTCCATGGTTGGTTTTTTCGACTTGTCAACCCCATCATGATGCCAGAAGACCCCAAGATGCTCTACGCTCACTGCAAGAGATAGGCCGAGCTCCAAAAACTTAAGGACCTCGTGAAGACCCTGGCTAAGGAGTCCAACCCTGACACTCTAAATGGCTTCCCGTATAGAAGTGTTTTACCCACATATAATGGACAACATAACAAATGTATTACACATAGGACAGTGTTAGACTGGACTGGTTCAGTTGGGTTCAGGTCCTGATCCTAGGACCTGAACCCTGGTTTGACCTTCAGCTTTCTTCTCAGATTAGGTCCTTTGCTGAACCACCCATGGAAAGAGCTGGTAGCTGACATTAGCAGTGAGCCCAATATCCCACCCCCGGCTACTGAGCGTTTCCCGTCCATTGAAACAAACTTCCCTTCGGTTCTCCGGCAATGACCTTTGCAAGTTGGGTCCATAGGGAGAACAATGGCTGCATTGAATCAGGCGGAACTTGGCAGGAAGAATGGAGAACCTCCCCAGGAACGTTGATGTCAAGGTACCCACCATGCCATCTACCCCTGGGTATTACCAAACAGCAACCTTTACACATGATGCTTTTATGCAAAAAGAAAGAAAATAAGACATGGATGTTCTTAATTTTTTTTGATGTTTTAATAAAAAATAATAATTAGAATTTAAAAAATATGATATAAAAAAACTGTATAAAAAAAGGGACACTTGAGTCATGCTCAGACACTCACTGAAATATGTACAGGGACACGCAATGTATACACACACAGGTACATGTTTATTCCCGCATATATGTGTGTCCTCATGAGACACGTTTCATGTCCACATCCGGCAGAATGCTATAAGAACCGGGCGTTGTCGGCGCATATGATGGGCTGGCGGCTGCGGCAGTGCAGTAGGCCAGAAGATGCCTCGGCAATGTCTGAGAGAGACTGGTGGTAATACAGGGAGAGAGGCCTGCAGCCCAGTTGAGGACAGGAGAGGCGTTTGATGTTTTCTTGTTCCGATCGGCCTCGGGTCCGAGACATATTACCGAGTCGCCTCTTCACGTTACCGGAGAGACTGACAAGGAACCCGTGTGGCTTGTTCAACCAATGGGTGATGTCTCTCGCTGTCTGTACCTCCTCCTCCCCATGCTCGGGTAAGTCCATCCACTGCTTGACCAAGTCCGCAAAGCTGTTGTCACCCAAAACCAAGGGTTGACGGCTTCGGCACTGGGAGAGGAGGCAACCTGTCCAGTCCTGAGAGCCAACTCCCATCCCAAGACCCCCCCACTGCTCCAAGCAAACATCTGATGTGGACTTGGGTCGAACCCTCTCTTGGCTTGAACGTAGAAGTCCACCAGCGGCGAGACGCTGGCATGGAGGAAGAGGGTTCCGTCGCACAACAGGGGGAGCAGTAATTTTTTCTCTTTCTTCCTCTTCGTCCTCCTCTTCCTCTCCTCGTAAGGAGCCCCCAGACACCTCGGAGTATCCAGAGTCCCATTCCAAGCCGCGTTGCCCGCAACTGACTGGAGATGTCTCGCTGGGAAGATCCATGCAACAAGCCGAGTCAGCCTCGGACAAGTCAGACGTCCGGTGGGAAGGACGGTGGTCTCTCTTGAGTGCTCTGCATGGAGGGGGCATCGACGTCTCCTCTTTCTCCACGGGGGAAGGTGGTGAGGAGCGCTTCAGGTCCTGCAGGACACGCAGCATGCACTCCATTTGCGCGGTGAGAGATGAGGCGGACTCCTTCATAGACAGCTGGAATGAAAGAGAAAGTGCGAGTGAGAAGACGGAACAAAAGACTTCATGCAAACGACATTAAGCGCCATATTCGCCGGTGATAACCAACAGCGAGTCACCCCCGAGAATTCACAGGACAATATGGAGGCGTAACAAGGGAACGGCGCGGTATAAAAGATCCAAAACAACTGGAAAAACCTCTGTATTTTCCCTGATCCAATAGATTTTCATCAATACCTTCATAAATGTAAAATAAATTCTGTGGTTTACAAAATCTCCCCAAAAAGAGCTATCCCTGGGTTTTAGGCAATGACGCTGGAGGCGGGGCCAAAGACCAGATTATTCCCAGGAATGTTAGATGACGTCTCGACCTATCAGGGCCATTTATGTCAATAAAATCTTATTTAAAGCACGTGATTTCTGCTCTGTTATACAACCGCACACCCCGAATATATAGAGGAGATCCTAATATAGACACCCGCACAACCCAGATATATAGAGGAGATCCTAATATAGACACCCGCACACCCCGAATATATGGAGATCCTAATATAGACACCCGCACACCCCAAATATATGGAGAAGCCCCTAAAGACACCCGCACACCGAATATATAGAGGAGATCCTAATATAGACACCCGCACACCCTGAATATATGGAGGAGATCCTAATATAGACACCCACAAACCCTGAATATATGGAGGAGCCCCTAAAAAGACACCCGCACACCCTGAATATATGGAGGAACCCCTAAAAACACACCCACACACCCTGAATATATGGAGGAGCCCCTAAAAAGATACCCGCACACCCTGAATATATGGAGGAGATCCTAATATAGACACCCACAAACCCTGAATATATGGAGGAGCCCCTAAAAAGACACCCACACACCCTGAATATATGGAGGAGCCCCTAAAAAGACACCCGCACACCCTGAATATATGGAGGAATCCCTAAAAAGACACCTGCACACCCTGAATATATGGAGGAACCCCTAAAAAGACACCCGCACACCCTGAATATATGGAGGAACCCCTAAAAAGACACCCGCACACCCTGAATATATGGAGGAGCCCCTAAAACGACACCCGTACACCCTGAATATATGGAGGAGATCCTAACATAGATACCCGCACACCCTGAATATATGGAGGAACCCCTAAAAAGACACCCGCACACCCTGAATATATGGAGGAGCGCCTAAAAAGACACCCGCAAACCCTGAATGTATGGAGGAGCCCCTAAAAAACACCCGCACACCCTGAATATATGGAGGAGCGCCTAAAAAGACACCCGCAAACCCTGAATATATGGAGGAACCCCTAAAAAGACACCCGCACACCCTGAATATATGGAGGAGCACCTAAAAAGACACCCGCAAACCCTGAATATATGGAGGAACCCCTAAAAAGACACCTGCACACCCTGAATATATGGAGGAACCCCTAAAAAGACACCCGCACACCCCGAATATATGGAAGAGCCCCTAAAAAGACACCCGCAAACCCTGAATATATGGAGGAGCCCCTAAAAAACACCTGCACACCCTGGAAATAGGAGGAGCTCCTGAGAAGATGGATTTAGGCCTTATATAGGAACTGGGACAATATATTGCCATTTGCTGGTGTCTCTGTCAGGCTACCCAGTTAAAATATATATCTTTTATTCCTGGGTTACTTGCCTCGGTCCGGTAACGTGTGTGTGTGTGTGTGTGTGTGTGTGTGTGTGTGTGTGTGTGTGTGTGTGTGTGTGTGTGTGTGTGTGTGTGTGTGTGTGTGTGTGTGTGTGTGTGTGTATAAAAAGCTGTAATTGTCTGCCAGGAGTCGCGGCGCTGTCAGTCAGGGCTGCGAGCTAAGACATGCCATGGGGCGAGTGTGCCAAGAGCGGTGTGCCTTGATTTTTTTGGCACACGCCCGACGGCTTTGGGGGTGGGTAATATCTAAGGAATACATACCCTCAGGCACCCCCCCCCCTTTATCCACCTCTAGGGGCAGGAGCCGAGGCTTTTAAATGCATATTCCTAAACCATCCCCCCCCCTCCGCCCCGCAGGGAGCAGCATGCATAGACACGAGCCAGCACAATGAGCGCACAACATGGGCCTACACAATGAACACACAGCCTCGGGCTACAGGAACAGGCAGCCCGGAGACCCCTGTGCCAATTAACCAGGCGGCCGCCAGTGAGGAGGCACATCAGGGGATTGATTCGCTCAGCTGCGAGATGAGGAGATTGTCTGGAAAATGGCAAATTTTAGGCCAAAAAGCGTAGAATTTGAGCAATTCTCTCATTTGCTCAGTCGGCCGCTCCTGGCCGGTAACTCAGCCAATTCTTAAAATCTTGCTCTGCCTGTCCTGTTTCTCCACCCTCACTCTGGGCCCATCGCTCTGCCTGTCCCGTTTCTCCATCCTCACTCTGGGCCCATCGCTCTGCCTGTCCCGTTTCTCCATCCTCACTCTGGGCCCATCGCTCTGCCTGTCCCGTTTCTCCATCCTCACTCTGGGCCCATCGCTCTGCCTGTCCCGTTTCTCCATCCTCACTCTGGGCCCATCGCTCTGCCTGTCCCTGGCTGCTTTGGCTGCTCCCATCTGCTCAACATCTGTCTCCATCCAGCATCACGTGCCCAGGAAATGAGTCTCTGCCAGGGACCACGTGTGCGGATACTGATTGCGCGTTACTAGGCCTGAGATATATACACACACACACACACTTATATCTAGTATCAACACATATACACATTAAAAACCACAAATACAAACACACACATACGTGTAAGCAAATACAGCACATACATAGACATATGTATGAAGGAGAAAAGTTACCAGGAAAGGCTTAATGATCTTAACATGTACAGCTTGGAAAAAAGACGAGACAGAGGAGATATGATAGAAACATTTAAATACGTAAAGGGAATCCACAAGGTAGAGGAAGGGAGTATATTTAAAAGGAAACAAAGTAGCAAAACAAGAGGACATAGTCTTAGATTAGAGGGGCAAAGGTTTAAAAGTAACATCAGGAAGCATTATTTTACTGAGAGGGTGGTGGATACATGGAACAGTCTTCCAGTAGAAGTGGTAGAGGCCAAAACTGTGATTGAATTTAAGCAAGCATGGGATAGGCATAAGGCCATCCTAAACAAAAGATAAATCCAGGTAAAGTATCCATGTAATTGGGCGACTAGATGGGCCGAAAGGTTCTTATCTGCCGACATTTTCTATGTTTCTGTATATACACACACTATATATATATATACACACACACTATACATTATATATATATATACACACACACTATACATTATATATATATATATATATACACACACACTATACATTATATATATATATACACACACACTATACATTATATATATATATACACACACACTATACATTATATATATATATACACACACATACACAGTGGTAATAACTAATCTCTGTTTGCAGGGTGTATCCACTATAATATACCCAGTGCTGTGCACAGACACCTTCTGCCCCATTGAATGCAGATATCCTCTCATCAGAATAGCCCCCCCTCACCCCCTGCTCTGGCTGCGCATGAATTAACCCTGCATGACCCTCACTATACTCGCGCACCCCCAGCCAGCAATTCCCGCTTTCTCTGTCTCGACCCGGATTTAAATTCAGAATTAGGAATGTTCCAGTCATGTTAGGATAGGGGGGGGGGGTTATTCACCATGGGGGGGTCACTCTCATTATTCATAAGGGTCTTTGGACACGTGCGGCGCCCAGAGATAGTGACTTTAACATCAATCAGTTTGTCCATCTGACTGTCCGTCCATATGTCTATCTGTCTGTCTCTGTGTGTATCAGGATGTCTGTCTATGTTTGTATCAGGATGTCTGTCTATGTTTGTATCAGGATGTCTCTCTCTATGTGTGTATCAGGATGTCTGTCTCTATGTGTGTATCAGGATGTCTGTCTGTGTGTATCCATCTGTCTGTCTCTATGTGTGTATCAGGATGTCTGTCTCTATGTGTATCCATCTGTCTGTCTCTATGTGTGTATCAGGATGTCTGTCTCTATGTGTGTATCAGGATGTCTGTCTCTGTGTGTATCCATCTGTCTGTCTCTATGTGTATCCATCTGTCTGTCTCTATGTGTATCCATCTGTCTGTCTCTATGTGTATCCATCTGTCTGTCTCTGTGTATCCATCTGTCTGTCTCTATGTGTGTATCAGGATGTCTGTCTCTGTGTGTATCCATCTGTCTGTCTCTATGTGTATCCATCTGTCTGTCTCTATGTGTATCCATCAGGATGTCTCTATGTGTGTATCAGGATGTCTGTCTATGTATGTATCAGGATTTCTGTGTGTATCTATGTGTGTATCAGGGTGTCAGTCTGTGTGTATCAGGGTGTCAGTCTGTGTGTATCAGGGTGTCAGTCTGTGTGTATCAGGGTGTCAGTCTGTGTGTATCAGGGTGTCAGTCTGTGTGTATCAGGGTGTCAGTCTGTGTGTATCAGGGTGTCAGTCTGTGTGTCTGTATCTCTCCGCCCTTCCCTATCTCTCGGTTTATCGGTCTCTCCTCGGCCGGGAGGCTGTTGCTCAGATCTCAGTCATTCCTTACCCCGGTGACACACGCTGCCCCCACGCAGGGCACTTCCCCAAAATACCGCCACGGGTCCTGGAAATCTCATTATCGCCGTGACTGGGATCCCAGCTGCTTCCTGTGATTAAATCTAATTTTGCATTTTCAGACTTTGTGCCATCTCAGTGCAAGCCGGGGCACGAGTCGCCCACTTCCTGCGCCCACGGAGCCCGCCTGGAGCTGGGAACATCTGCACCCAGGGGTGACAGGCGGGCGCTGGGTCAATATCACGCGTCACTTATACTGCAACAGGAATACTTTCCTTTGTATAGCACCAGCACAGTCTGTGGCACTGTACAAACATAAGTGGGGCAGAATAAAGGGGTGTGGAGGGTCTGGGACAAGGAGCTTACAATCTAATCATAACGAAACACAATATATACCAGTGGTCTGTGGAGAAAGGCAGTGGTGGCTAACCTTGGCTCCGGCATGTGGGGTGTCTGCGCTACAGCAGGCGTTTGATGCAAAAAGTGAGAAATTGTGGACTTCATTTGCATGTTCTACCCAGAATTCCCTGCTACATACAGGGAGTGCAGCAAAGGAGCTCTATGGGCAAAGCAAGTCTGTGATTTGCTCAGACGTCTAAGGCTGGGGTCAGACGAACGCAGTGCGAACGCGCGTGCAGCCGCACTTTATACCGGCCATAGTAGCAGCAAATGACGGCCAATATACGAAGTACGACCGCACGAAAGTTCAGCCGCGCAACGCAAGCGGCAAACTAACGCATTTTTTCGAGAACGTGGAACCGCTAGTACTGACGCACAGATTGCGCTGCGTCGGCATAGCGGCGTGTGTGCGTGATTAGGAGACGTCAGACGCTGCTCATGTCCGGCCAACATCATGTCCATTTGTTTTTTATAGCTCCGTCAAAAATCACGCACGAAAATGTGCATCGTCTGACCGCTATCGCGTCTTCCGTGAAAAAATGCGTCAATGCGTTCGTCTGACCCTATTCTGTTTTTCATTGCGATTTGAATGTCCTCGATACACACACACACACACACACACACGCAACCGAGCACACACACACACACACACACACACGCAACCGAGCACTCACACACAGACACACACACACACGCAACCGAGCACTCACACACACACACACACACACACGCAACCGAGCACACACACACACACACACACGCAACCGAGCACACACACACACACACACACGCAACCGAGCACACACACACACACACACACACGCAACCGAGCACACACACACACACACACACACACACGCAACCGAGCACTCACACACAGACACACACACACACACACACGCAACCGAGCACACACACACAGACACACACTCTGTTTCTTGCTCGTTTTGGGACGTGACCCTGACTGCCCCAGATATTACACGTCAGGGTCCACAAACCATAAAGATGAACAAGCTGATTCCTAAAACACAAACACACTGGGGGTTCAGCCGTTTTATATTCCCACGATGGCACCTCAAATACACACATTCCAAGGTGTCCCTACTATGGGGCAAAACCTCTTTGTCCTCTTTTCTTTCCTAACATATCTTCATATATTCAGGGTGTACAGGTATCTTTTTAGGGGTTCCTCCATTTATTCAGGGTGTGCGGGTGTCTTTTTAGGGGTTCCTCCATATATTCAGGGTGTGCGGGTGTCTTTTTAGGGGCTCCTCCATATATTCAGGGTGTGAGGGTGTCTTTTTAGGGGCTCCTCCATATATTCAGGGTGTGCGGGTTTCTTTTTAGGGGCTCCTCCATATATTCAGGGTGTGTGGGTGGTGTTTTTAGGGACTCCTCCATATATTCAGGGTGTGAGGGTGTATTTTTAGGGGCTCCTCCATATATTCAGGGTGTGAGGGTGTCTTTTTAGGGGCTCCTCCATATATTCAGGTTGTGCCGGGTGTCTTTTTAGGGCTCTCCGCCATATATTCAGCGGTGTGAGGGGTATTTTTTAGGGCTCTCCATATATTCAGGGTGTGCGGTTGTGTTTTTTTAGGGGCTCCTCCATATATTCAGGGTGTGCGGGTGTCTTTTTTAGGGTCTCCATATATTCAGGGTGTGCGGGTGTTTTTTAGGGGCTCCTCCATATATTCAGGGTGTGCGGTTGTGTTTTTAGGGGCTCCTCATATATTCAGCTGTGCGGGTGTCTTTTAGGGGCTCCTCCATATTCAGGGTGTGCGTGTGTGATTTTAGGGGTTCTCCATATATTCAGGGTGTGAGGGTGTATTTTTAGGGGCTCCTCCATATATTCAGGGTGTGTGGGTGTCATTTAAGGGGTTCCTCCATATAATTCAGGGTGTGAGGGTGTATTTTTAGGGGCTCCTCCATATATTCAGGGTGTGAGGGTGTCTTTTTTAGGGGTTCCTCCATATATTCAGGGTGTGCGGGTGTCTTTTAGGGGCTCCTCCATATATTCAGGGTGTGCGGTTGTGTTTTTAGGGGCTCCTCCATATATTCAGGGTGTGTGGGTGTCTTTTTAGGGCTCCTCCATATATTCAGGGTGTGCGGGTGTCTTTTTAGGGGTTCCTCCATATATTCAGGGTGTGAGGGTGTCTTTTTTAGGGGTTCCTCCATATAGGGTGTGGGGTGTCATTTTAGGGGCTCCTCCATATATTCAGGGTGTGAGGGTGTCATTTTAGGGGCTCTCCATATATATCACAGGGTGTGGGTGTGTTTTTAGGGACTCCTCCATATATTCAGGGTGTGAGGGTGTATTTTTAGGGGCTCCTCCATATATTCAGGGTGTGAGGGTGTATTTTTAGAGGGGCTCCTCCATATATTCAGGGTGTGCGGTTGTGTTTTTAGGGGCTCCTCCATATATTCAGGTGTGCGGGTGTCTTTTTAGGGGCTCCTCCATATATTCAGGTGTGCGGGTGTCTTTTTAGGGGCTCCTCCATATATTCAGGGTGTGAGGGTGTATTTTTAGGGGCTCCTCCATATATTCAGGGTGTGCGGTTGTGTTTTTAGGGGCTCCTCCATATATTCAGGGTGTGCGGGTGTCTTTTTAGGGGCTCCTCCATATATTCAGGTGTGCGGGTGTTTATTTTTGGGTCTCCATATATTCAGGGTGTGCGGTTGTGTTTTTAGGGGCTCCTCCATATATTCCAGCTGTGCGGGTGTCTTTTTAGGGGCTCCTCCATATATTCAGGGTGTGCGTGTGTGATTTTAGGGGTTCCTCCATATATTCAGGGTGTGAGGGTGTATTTTTAGGGGCTCCTCCATATATTCAGGGTGTGTGGGTGTCATTTTAGGGGTTCCTCCATATATTCAGGGTGTGAGGGTGTATTTTTAGGGGCTCCTCCATATATTCAGGGTGTGAGGGTGTTTTTTAGGGGTTCCTCCATATATTCAGGTGAGTGGTGTGTGCGGGTGTCTTTTTTAGGGTCCTCCATATATTCAGGGTGTGCGGGTGTATTTTTAGGGCTCCTCCATATATTCAGGGTGTGTGGGTGTCTTTTTAGGGGTCCTCCATATATTCAGGGTGTGCGGGTGTCTTTTTAGGGGCTCCTCCATCGGGTCTGCTTGTTTTTTAGGCTCCTCCATATATTCAGCTGTGCGGTTGTTTTTTAGGGGCTCCTCCATATATTCAGGGTGTGCGGGTGTCTTTTTAGGGGTTCCTCCATATATTCCAGCTGTGCGGGTGTGTTTTTAGGGTCTCCTCCATATATTCAGGGTGTGCGGGTGTGTTTTTAGGGGCTCCTCCATATATTCAGGGTGTGTATATATTGAATATATTTAAGGGCTCTGCAATTCACTGTTTATCTGATAATCCCCAGACAGGCAGACAGAGGCTGGGTAGAAGGTTTTCTCTCTCTTGCAGAGTGTCCCAGACTCTCCAGTAAAGGGGGGCTGTTTGAGACCCCCCCCCCCCCAGACACAGTGGTCCCTCTGTCCTTTATCTGAGGTTCGGGTATTGTGAGATTATGACGTATTTTGGAACATAATCATCCTTAATCCCTGACACCTTCAGAACAGACATTCTTTCAGCTCGCACAGCGTTCCCTGCCTGTCCTGACATGCGCTCGCTCTGCTGCATCCCGCGCTCACACTACAACCTCAACGTCTGGCTAAATCCCATCTGTGTGATTGGTTTAAAGAGGGATCTGCGGGCAAGACGGGACAGACGCGAGACAACTACAAAGCGCTGGGCATGTGCCGCCGCGCCGCCGGATATCATTATCACCATTTATATAGCACCAACATACGCCGCAGCGCAGGATATAATTATAGCAAGTGAAGTAGCAAAAAAATGACTAAAAAAATGTAAAGACATAAAAGTGGGCCCCGCTCAGACACGCTGGCGCTAGGGCTGGCAGGGCAGCCATGTTTTCCTGGACACACGTTATTATTTCACGCAGAGGGGGAGCACAGGGAAAAGTGCTGCCCTGCAACATGTATATGTAAGTTTGAGAAATAAAAAGAAAAAAAACCTAGAAATAAAAAAAATGGAGTTTGCAGATAAAGGAATGAAAGGTCAATGCTATACTGCGCTGCAGAATATGTTGGTGCCATACAAATAAATGAATAATACAGCCTGAGTCTCCCTTATACGAAACGCTCGGGACCAGACGTGTCGGGATTTGGGATTTTTAGGAATTTTGGGATATTTGCATATTATTATTTATTAAGCACCAACACATTCCGCAGCGCTGTACAAAAGGTGCATATGATAAAGAGATATCTTGGGGACTCGAGTCTAAACACGACATTCATTCATGTTTCACGCACACCTTATACACAGCCTGAAGGGCGCGTTATACAGATTATAATCATTTTGCCCCCGGTCACATGGTGTCGGGGGGGGGGGTTACACTTTTTGGGGGTCATGTCGTCGCTCAGGAAAAGCTCAGATTTTGGGATAAGGGCCCCTCTGGCTGTTCGGTACTCGGGGACCTTCGCGCTTTCCTCCTGTTTTGGGTTAAAGCAATAATATTTTTTTCTTTTTAATGAAAATGATGGAATCCCGGAGTAAAAAGCTCCGATGCCTAGGGGTGCAAACCCCCATCACGTGCAGCCGTCACCGCCTGTTTTCTTTCGAACAGAGGAAAGTAAAAAAAAAAAAAAAAAAAATATCCAGCTTATTGTTTGGTGATGTGGAAATTGATCATTGCAGGCGAGTTGGCCGGGCGTGCGTGTGCTTGCTCAGCTCACCTTCCTGCCAAGCTCCTCAAAGCTGGGAGTGCACAATGTGCAGCTCCACCACAGCAGCCATCACTCCCAGCCAGCCCATAAGCCCCTAGTGCAGCAGCCATCACTCCCAGCCAGCCCATAAGCCCCTAGTGCAGCAGCCATCACTCCCAGCCAGCCCATAAGCCCCTAGTGCAGCAGCCATCACTCCCAGCCAGCCCATAAGCCCCTAGTGCAGCAGCCATCACTCCCAGCCAGCCCATAAGCCCCTAGTGCAGCAGCCATCACTCCCAGCCAGCCCATAAGCCCCTAGTGCAGCAGCCCTCACTCCCAGCCAGCCCATAAGCCCCTAGTGCAGCAGCCATCACTCCCAGCCAGCCCATAAGCCCCTAGCGCTGCAGCCATCACTCCCAGCCAGCCCATAAGCCCCTAGTGCAGCAGCCATCACTCCCAGCCAGCCCACAAGCCCTTAGCGCAGCAGCCATCACTCCCAGCCAGCCCACAAGCCCCTGGCGCAGCCGCCATCACTCCCAGCCAGCCCCAAACCCCTAGCGTAGCAGCCATCACTCCCAGCCAACCCACATAACATGACCCTGTGCAGCAGCCATCACTCCCAGCCAGCCCATAAGCCCCTAGTGCAGCAGCCATCACTCCCAGCCAGCCCATAAGCCCCTAGTGCAGCAGCCATCACTCCCAGACAGCCCATAAGCCCCTAGTGCAGCAGCCATCACTCCCAGCCAGCCCATAAGCCCCTAGTGCAGCAGCCCTCACTCCCAGCCAGCCCATAAGCCCCTAGCGCTGCAGCCATCACTCCCAGCCAGCCCATAAGGCCCTAGCGCTGCAGCCATCACTCCCAGCCAGCCCATAAGCCCCTAGTGCAGCAGCCATCACTCCCAGCCAGCCCACAAGCCCTTAGCGCAGCAGCCATCATTCCCAGCCAGCCCACAAGCCCCTGGCGCAGCAGCCATCACTCCCAGCTAGCCCATAAGCCCCTGGCGCAGCAGCCCTCACTCCCAGCCAGCCCATAAGCCCCTAGTGCAGCAGCCACCACTCCCAGCCAGCCCACAAGCCCTTAGCGTAGCAGCCATCACTCCCAGCCAGCCCCAAACCCCTAGCGTAGCAGCCAACACTCCCAGCCAACCCACATAACATGACCCTGTGCAGCAGCCATCACTCCCAGCCAGTCCATAAATCCCTAGTGCAGCAGCCATCACTCCCAGCCAGCCCACATGCCCCTGGCACAGCTGCATGGAACAATGGAGGGGGGGCTGACTGACTGAGCATCACAGAAAATGCACATCTAAACACTGGCTGAGCATGATAGGCAATGCACATGGTGAGCATCATGGGAAATATAGTTCACATTCAGTGCCAGGGTTAGGGGTACCCTCAGCTCGATCACATGTACCAGACATGATGAGGCGCTCACTGGATCGTCACCCTAAAAAGTAGCCCAAAATGTGACAAATACCCCAGAACTTTGTAGTGATTTTTGGAAATGAATGTAGTTATTTTGTATTTAAGGGTAAAAGTGAGAGAAAAGAGACTTAAGAGAAGTTGCAGGAACTGTGTCAACCTGGACACCCCAAAATTCTAGCCTCACCATCTACACAGTGACCCCATTGGGAGACCCACACACCCTGCCCCATGCACCCACACAGGGCACTGTGCCCACTCTGCCCCTTTAAATGGACTTACCAGGTCAGATGGCAGCTGGTGGGTGATACTCTCCAACCTGGTCTTCTTCATAGCCCCCAAAATCCAGCCAGCCTGCCCTGAGTCTGGGGGGGGGGGCTCCTTCAGTGTCTGTATCTGCAGCTGTGCTCCTGCCCCCAAACACAAACTCCTCCGAATGATCCCTCTCTCATCCTAAAATGTGCCTTAAGGCATCAGCCTGGGCCCTCCCTGCACCCCTCCTGTCTGAGCAGCCAGCCAATCAGAGGCCCGGATTCACACCCAGAGGATCTGGGCAGAGGGAGAAACCTGATCTGGGGGATATGAGGGGGCTGGGGGGGGGGGTAATTAAATTAGAGGTGATTTCAGATGGAAAATATCAGAGGGGCTCAGGGAGGAAAAAGGGGGGTGTCTGGGGGAGAGGGTGTTAACTCCTTCACTCCTGGGAGAGTCCTGATTTGCCCGAGTGTAGTGAAAGGATGGAGGGGACCACGGGGCGAGAGTGAAGGGGTTAATTCAAGATATTGGGGATCATAAGAATGTCCAGCTCCCCCCCCCCCCCCGCGGTGAGAAATGGAGCAGCCTGAAACATTGTGACAGACAGGGAGACACAAAGTATCCACCGGGAAGGTCCTGCACAAAGGGTTAACACACGGGGCTTCTGGGCAGCGGGGGGGGGGCAGACATGATACAGTTAATAAATATTATTTTAGGTTAGTAGGAGGGGGGGGTCTGGCTGTCACTAAGGGGCTTATTCACTATGGGGGGGGTCCTGGTTTATTCACTATGGGGGGGTCCTGGTTTATTCACTATGGGGGGGGGTCCTGGTTTATTCACTATGGGGGGGGTCCTGGTTTATTCACTATGGGGGGGTCCTGGTTTATTCACTATGGGGGGGGTCCTGGTTTATTCACTATGGGGGGGTCCTGGCTGGGGGGTCCTGGCTGGGGGGGTTGATTTATTGAGTTTTTTCTGTGATTCGGTTATTTTGGCCAAAAAAATCTAATTCTCCCCCAATTCAGCTCAGTGGATACATTTTCACACCCTGGGGGAGGGGGGGGGTTGAATGCTTTCCTGCTCACCCCCTCCTGGGAGCATCACATTAAACAATGCATTGAGGTTTGGATTAACTCATTCCATGCCAGAGGAGGATTATGCCAAATCATTCATGCAATGATAAAAAGAAAGGATTAATCAATCACAGTGCAGCACGAGTGAGGGGAGGAGTTATACGTGTAATGGGAGGGGTTACACTGAGTAATGGGTGGAGTTCTATCGAGTAATGGGAGGGGTTACACAGTGTAATGGGTGGAGTTATATCGAGTAATGGGAGGGGTTACACTGAGTAATGGGTGGAGGTATATGGAGTAATGGGAGGGGTTACACAGTAATGGGTGGAGGTATATGGAGTAATGGGTGGGGTTACACAGAGTAATGGGTGGAGTTATATGGAGTAATAGGAGGGGTTACACAGTGTAATGGGTGGAGATATATGGAGTAATGGGAGGGGTTACACAGTGTAATGGGTGGAGTTATATGGAGTAATAGGAGGGGTTACACAGTGTAATGGGTGGAGATATATGGAGTAATGGGAGGGGTTACACAGTGTAATGGGTGGAGATATATGGAGTAATGGGAGGGGTTACACAGTGTAATGGGTGGAGATATATGGAGTAATGGGAGGAGTTACACTGAGTAATGGGTGGAGTTATATGGACTAATAGGAGGGGTTACACAGAGTAATGGGTGGAGTTATATGATTAATGGGAGGGGTTACACAGTGTAATGGGTGGAGTTATATGGAGTAATGGGAGTGGTTACACAGTAATGGGTGGGGTTACACAGAGTAATGGGTGGGGTTATATGGAGTAATAGGAGGGGTTACACAGAGTAATGGGTGGAGTTATATGGAGTAATGGGAGGGGTTACACAGTGTAATGTTATGCAGTGGGCGGGGTTTAATAATATTGCTCAGTGGGTGGAGCTTTACTCCAGTGTATTAGCGGATTATATTACGCACAGAGTTGACGCATTCTGGTTTTCTGTGTGTGGATTTTACAGATACACCACACAACGGATAATCTGGCCCCAGATGTTTGTGACTATATTTCCCATGATGCTCACAGTATGTGATGAGCAGCCGGTGCTGGATTATTCAGGTTTTGGGCTTGTTGCATTGTGTCCTGTGTCACATTGACATCTGCAGGCCAGATGTGAGCAGAGAACATTCCTGCTGCCTGTGCTCATGTTTACAAGGTCGCAAAGCGATCAGCTCGTTCCCAGCGTCTGCAGGCGGCGGCAGCGGCACGGAACCCAGAGCTGCGTGGACTACACGTCCCATGACACTCAGCCAGCAGCCGCGAGCTGAACATGCAGGCCTGCACATCATGGGGTGGCACGGTTTGCTGCCACCTGTTCACCAACTAGGCTTTGCATTAATGGGTTCCCAAATCCCACAAACGCCCTGCTTGGAAACAGGTCGCCGTGACAAACTATGCCTTTAGATTGTAAGCTCCTGTGAGCAGGGTCCTCTTCACCTCTTGTCTCCATCCTATGTTTCTTTACTTTTGTCTTGTACCCTTTGGTTATTGTAAAGCGCTGCGGAAACTGTTGGCGCCATATAAATGATGACAATAATAAAGCCTGTCCACTCTTTTCCAGAATGCTGTGACCAGATCTCCGGGCAGGACAGGGCTGCAAACACATCACAAAGGCTTGGACTTATGTGAGCTCTGATTGCAAACCCAGCTGAAGAAATTACAGGGGAAGAGCGCCGCCTGCTGGACACTGTGTGACGAGCCCTGCAGGACAAGCCAGAATGAACAGGAATTGGCTTCTGGAGTCCTATGGTGTTTGTGAATGTGTAGAATGTAATACATAGATACAGTCAGGGTTATTCAGAGAGAGGTGAAAAGCAGGAGAATGACTGGAGAATGGAAAATTCTAGGTCAAAATAGCCGATATGGAAAGTGAGATGAAAGGGAGAATTTTTCTGGTTTGGCTATTTTGACCTAGAATTTTTCATTCTCCAGTCATTCTCCTGCTTTTCACCTCTCTCTGAATAACCCTGACTGTGTTTGTACAAAAGGTGTATGTGTGTGAATGCAGTGTATTTGTGCCAAGGGTAAGTACATGCAAATGCAAGGTGTGTGTGTGAATGCGAGGTGTATTTGTGCCAAGGATTTATTTATAAAGGATTTTACCAGGAAGGATACATTGAGATTTCTCTCGTTTTCAAGTATGTCCTGGGTTCAAGAACATTGAAGTGTTACAGAAATACAAAGTAATAAATGCAAGATATTAAAAAACAACACAAATATACAGATTAACAGAAAATAAATATGTAGGAAATATAGTCACTATGTTACATGTTTACAGGTGCATTCTGTATATAGTCACTGTGTTACATGTTTACAGGTGCATTCTGTATATAGTCATTATGTTACATGTTTACAGGTGCATTCTGTATATAGTCATTGTGTTACATGTTTACAGGCGCATTCTGTATATAGTCACTGTGTTACATGTTTACAGGTGCATTCTGTATATAGTCACTATGTTACATGTTTACAGGTGCATTCTGTATATAGTCACTGTGTTACATGTTTACAGGTGCATTCTGTATATAGTCACTATGTTACATGTTTACAGGCGCATTCTGTATATAGTCACTATGTTACATGTTTACAGGCGCATTCTGTATATAGTCACTATGTCACATGTTTACAGGCGCATTCTGTATATAGTCATTATGTTACATGTTTACAGGTGCATTCTGTATATAGTCATTGTGTTACATGTTTACAGGTGCATTCTGTATATAGTCACTATGTTACATGTTTACAGGCGCATTCTGTATATAGTCACTGTGTTACATGTTTACAGGAGCATTCTGTATATAGTCACTGTGTTACATGTTTACAGGTGCATTCTGTATATAGTCATTATGTTACATGTTTACAGGTGCATTCTGTATATAGTCATTGTGTTACATGTTTACAGGTGCATTCTGTATATAGTCACTATGTTACATGTTTACAGGTGCATTCTGTATATAGTCACTATGTTACATGTTTACAGGTGCATTCTGTATATAGTCACTGTGTTACATGTTTACAGGTGCATTCTGTATAGTCACTGTGTTACATGTTTACAGGTGCATTCTGTATATAGTCACTATGTTACATGTTTACAGGCGCATTCTGTATATAGTCACTATGTTACATGTTTACAGGTGCATTCTGTATATAGTCACTGTGTTACATGTTTACAGGTGCATTCTGTATATAGTCACTATGTTACATGTTTACAGGTGCATTCTGTATATAGTCACTGTGTTACATGTTTACAGGTGCATTCTGTATATAGTCATTATGTTACATGTTTACAGGCGCATTCTGTATATAGTCACTGTGTTACATGTTTACAGGTGCATTCTGTATATAGTCACTATGTTACATGTTTACAGGTGCATTCTGTATATAGTCACTATGTTACATGTGTACAGGTGCATTCTGTATATAGTCACTATGTTACATGTTTACAGGTGCATTCTGTATATAGTCACTATGTTACATGTGTACAGGTGCATTCTGTATATAGTCACTGTGTTACATGTTTACAGGTGCATTCTGTATATATTCACTATGTTACATGTTTACAGGAGCATTCTGTATATAGTCACTATGTTACATGTTTACAGGTGCATTCTGTATATAGTCACTATGTTACATGTTTACAGGTGCGTTCTGTATATAGTCACTATGTTACATGTTTACAGGTGCATTCTGTATATAGTCACTATGTTACATGTTTACAGGTGCATTCTGTATATAGTTACTGTGTTACATGTTTACAGGTGCATTCTGTATATAGTCACTGTGTTACATGTTTACAGGTGCATTCTGTATATAGTCATTGTGTTACATGTTTACAGGTGCATTCTGTATATAGTCACTATGTTACATGTTTACAGGTGCATTCTGTATATAGTCACTATGTTACATGTTTACAGGTGCGTTCTGTATATAGTCACTATGTTACATGTTTACAGGTGCATTCTGTATATAGTCACTGTGTTACATGTTTACAGGTACATTCTGTATATAGTCACTGTGTTACATGTTTACAGGTGCATTCTGTATAGTCACTGTGTTACATGTTTACAGGTGCATTCTGTATATAGTCACTATGTTACATGTTTACAGGCGCATTCTGTATATAGTCACTATGTTACATGTTTACAGGTGCATTCTGTATATAGTCACTGTGTTACATGTTTACAGGTGCATTCTGTATATAGTCACTATGTTACATGTTTACAGGTGCATTCTGTATATAGTCACTGTGTTACATGTTTACAGGTGCATTCTGTATATAGTCACTGTGTTACATGTTTACAGGCGCATTCTGTATATAGTCACTATGTTACATGTTTACAGGTGCATTCTGTATATAGTCACTGTGTTACATGTTTACAGGTGCATTCTGTATATAGTCATTATGTTACATGTTTACAGGTGCATTCTGTATATAGTCACTATGTTACATGTGTACAGGTGCATTCTGTATATAGTCACTGTGTTACATGTTTACAGGTGCATTCTGTATATATTCACTATGTTACATGTTTACAGGAGCATTCTGTATATAGTCACTATGTTACATGTTTACAGATGCATTCTGTATATAGTCACTATGTTACATGTTTACAGGTGCATTCTGTATATAGTCACTATGTTACATGTTTACAGGTGCATTCTGTATATAGTCACTATGTTACATGTTTACAGGTGCATTCTGTATATAGTCACTGTGTTACATGTTTACAGGTGCATTCTGTATATAGTCACTGTGTTACATGTTTACAGGTACATTCTGTATATAGTCATTGTGTTACATGTTTACAGGTGCATTCTGTATATAGTCACTATGTTACATGTTTACAGGTGCGTTCTGTATATAGTCACTATGTTACATGTTTACAGGTGCGTTCTGTATATAGTCACTATGTTACATGTTTACAGGTGCATTCTGTATATAGTCACTATGTTACATGTTTACAGGTGCATTCTGTATATAGTCACTATGTTACATGTTTACAGGTGCATTCTGTATATAGTCACTGTGTTACATGTTTACAGGTGCATTCTGTATATAGTCACTGTGTTACATGTTTACAGGTGCATTCTGTATATAGTCATTATGTTACATGTTTACAGGCGCATTCTGTATATAGTCACTATGTTACATGTTTACAGGCGCATACTGTATATAGTCACTGTGTTACATGTTTACAGGAGCATTCTGTATATAGTCACTATGTTACATGTTTACAGGTGCATTCTGTATATAGTCACTGTGTTACATGTTTACAGGTGCATTCTGTATATAGTCACTATGTTACATGTTTACAGGTGCATTCTGTATATAGTCATTATGTTACATGTTTACAGGTGCATTCTGTATATAGTCACTATGTTACATGTTTACAGGCGCATTCTGTAAATAGTCACTGTTACATGTTTACAGGCGCATTCTGTATATAGTCACTGTTACATGTTTACAGGCGCATTCTGTATATAGTCACTATGTTACATGTTTACAGGTGCATTCTGTATATAGTCACTATGTTACATGTTTACAGGTGCATTCTGTATATAGTCACTATGTTACATGTTTACAGGTGCATTCTGTATATAGTCACTATGTTACATGTTTACAGGTGCGTTCTGTCTATAGTCACTATGTTACATGTTTACAGGTGCATTCTGTAGTCACTATGTTACATGTTTACAGGTGCATTCTGTATATAGTCACTGTGTTACATGTTTACAGGTGCGTTCTGTATATAGTCACTATGTTACATGTTTACAGGTACATTCTGTATATAGTCATTATGTTTCATGTTTACAGGTGCATTCTGTATATAGTCACTATGTTACATGTTTACAGGTGCATTCTGTATATAGTCACTGTGTTACATGTTTACAGGTGCATTCTGTATATAGTCACTATGTTACATGTTTACAGGCGCATTCTGTATATAGTCACTATGTTACATGTTTACAGGCGCATTCTGTATATAGTCACTGTGTTACATGTTTACAGGAGCATTCTGTATATAGTCACTATGTTACATGTTTACAGGTGCATTCTGTATATAGTCACTGTGTTACATGTTTACAGGTGCATTCTGTATATAGTCACTATGTTACATGTTTACAGGTGCATTATGTATATAGTCATTATGTTACATGTTTACAGGTGCATTCTGTATATAGTCACTATGTTACATGTTTACAGGCGCATTCTGTAAATAGTCACTGTTACATGTTTACAGGCGCATTCTGTATATAGTCACTGTTACATGTTTACAGGTGCATTCTGTATATAGTCACTATGTTACATGTTTACAGGTGCATTCTGTATATAGTCACTATGTTACATGTTTACAGGTGCATTCTGTATATAGTCACTATGTTACATGTTTACCGGTGCGTTCTGTATATAGTCATTATGTTACATGTTTACAGGTGCATTCTGTATATAGTCACTGTGTTACATGTTTACAGGTGCATTCTGTATATAGTCACTATGTTACATGTTTACAGGTGCATTCTGTATATAGTCACTATGTTACATGTTTACAGGCGCATTCTGTAAATAGTCACTGTTACATGTTTACAGGTGCATTCTGTAAATAGTCACTGTTACATGTTTACAGGTGCATTCTGTATATAGTCACTATGTTACATGTTTACAGGTGCATTCTGTATATAGTCACTATGTTACATGTTTACAGGTGCATTCTGTATATAGTCATTATGTTACATGTTTGCAGGTGCATTCTGTATATAGTCACTGTGTTACATGTTTACAGGTGCATTCTGTATTGAGGTATGCTAGTAAGTAGGGATGAGCCGAACACTCCCCGAGTTCGGTTCGAGCCCGAACCCGAACTTCCCATTTGTTCGGGGCCGAACCCGAACCCGAACCCCCATGCAAGTCAATGGGGCTGAAAATTCAGTTTTTTAGAGTGCCCTCCAAGAGGGCATATATGCTAGATATTTGCCATAAAAGGTGTATGGGGGTCCGGGTAGTGCCCTGGGGGACAGGAAACAAGGACAAAAAGTTTTTAAAAAAACGTTTTTAAAGGGACAGTGAGTTTTCCATTAAATAAGGGTTAAAAATAAAAACCAAAAATTCCTTCAAATATTGTGCCTAGGAGGTCCCCATAACCTGCCCGTGAAGTGGTGGATTTCTAGGATGTATAGAAACACTTAAAAACAAATAAATGACGTTTCGTATGACGGTAAATGCTTTTCCTTTAATCTATCCATAAACAACTGCTTGGGGCGGCAGCCTGTATGAAAAGACATTTTAGGACGCGCAGAAAAAGTTCAGTGATTTTTTGGGCTAAATTATTGTGAAACTTATGCAGGCTTTGGATGAAAGTAACAATAGGTGATTTAAAATTGGGCTTTTAGCGTCGGCAACAGTGCCGTCACACCGTAACCCCTCCAAGGATATGAATCTGATACAGGCGTCAGTGGCAGTGCACCCAGATATTGTGCCTTTGGTGCCAGGCCTGCAAGTACTATCATACAGTAACCCCTCTGTGGTATTGTGGAAGAGTGCAGGGGTGGACCATGTGGTCCTATATTGAAAGGTTTTTTATCTGTTAACCCTTTCGCTGCTGAGGCTTTTCACACCTCTGTGCTGAGGTCATTTGTACCGATTTTGCTCATCAAGTTTAAACGTGTTTTGAAGGCTTATTTTAGTATATGACCCAGACATATTATATATCATTCTTTCCGTCAGACTTGGCAGATTCATAATATGTCATTATTATATGTATACGTCATGACCTGTCTGTATATTATAACAAAAAATGCAATAAAATATGAATTTTCAATAATTTACGTGTAAAGTGTTTTTTTTTCACATTTTAACATGCGAGCAATTGCGGTTATATTTTGTATGGGGTGCGCTTGTTAAAAAAATTAGAGATGGGGTCTCGTTACATTTTTTTTGGGGAAAATTACGCGATTTTTAACAAACGCACCGCATACAAAAATCGTTAGTGCAGCGTCATTATTCACATTATAATTGAAATGGGAACAATATTGCTGCATTAATGAACCAAAAAAAAGAAAAAAAAATTGTTTATTTTTTTTTATAATTTTGTTTTCAATATTTTTTTTATTTTTATTTTTTAAAACATATTCATGTTTGGTATTGTTGGAACGGCCATGCTCTGGCCGATCCAACAATACCAAACATTAACCCCTAACTGCCACGGATCGGGAGATAGGGGTTCATTGGCAACCCCCTATCTCCACCATTGGTGGCAGTTAGGGGTTAACTCCAAGACTGGCGACACCAGTCCTCAGGGGGAGTTCCCGGAGGCTTGGCCGACATCCAAGATGTCGGCCAGCTCCGGTAAAGGATCACGAACCAGCGCTTTTCGGCGCCGATTCGTGAACCGGCCCCCATGGGGTTAATGCCAGGTACCATTTGGAAGGGCAGGCTGTGCCCTTCCAAACGGTGCCTGGGTTAACCCCCTGCACGCCGCCGATCGGGAGGGAGAGAGGTCCGAAGGACCTCCCCCCACTCCCTTTCAGGCGCCTCCTCCGCACATGCGGGGGGGCGCCTAATTACTCCGGCGGCGGTTCCGGGTGCTGGTCTGACATCGAGGATGTCAGCCCGCACCGGGGGGGGGGCCAGCGATCGGCCGGAACCCGGCCGAACGCTGGCCCCAAAGGGAGGACACGCTCAGCGCGTCCACCGCAAGGAACGTTACCTGCGGGTGGACGGTCAACACCCAGTAAGCCAGTGGATCATCTGCTGGAAAGGTATCCAGGTCTGCCCTTGCCCCTAGGTAGTCCTGCACCATATGGTGAAGACGCTGGCAATGGGTGCCTACATTTGACGTCCTTGGGCGTCGAGGACTAAAAAAATTTAAAAATGCATCAGTCAAGCGGCCCTGGCCTTCACCGCTATTCCTCTGATCACCTTCAGCCTCAGAAGCACGTGTGCACTTGGTAATCTAACAGTGCCTGGAAAGGTGTTACACAAGTTTCGCTTTAGAGCGTCCTCAAGTTTTGTCATCCTGTGCTCCCTCTGTGCGGGCAGGATGAGCTCTGCAACTTTCCCCTTGTATCGTGGATCAAGAAGGGTTGCCAACCAGTAATGATCCCTCTCCTTGATAGCACGAATCCTGGGGTCCTTTAGCAGGCTTTGCATCATTAGGGAGCCCATGCAGCGTAGGTTGGAGGTGGCATTAGCTGCCGAGTCTTCCTGGTCAATGACGATGACCGTATCGTGCACTTCCTCCTCCCAGCCACGCACAAGCCCTTCTGTTTCTGGGCACACAAAACCCTGCCTTGAGGAATCCCCACCTTCAATGCCCCCACTACTTAAATAGTCCTCCTCCTCCTCATCCTCCTCCTGTCTGATCTGAGTAGGACCCGCTGGAATGCTGTCTGCGGAAAGACTGGGGCCTTGAGAGCTAGGGAAGGCCTCCTCTTCCTCCCGCTGCTCTGCCTCTAGAGCCACATCTATAATTCCCTGCAGACTGTGCTCCAGCAGGAACACTAAAGGAATTGTGTCACTGATGCATGCACTGTCCCTGCTCACCATCCTCGTTGCCTCCTCAAATGGTGACAGTACAGTGCATGTATCCTTGATCACCAGCCACTGCGGGGGCGGGGAACCAAGTTGACCTGAACCTGTCCTTGTGCCATACTCACACAGGTACTCGTTGATGGCCCTCTGCTGCTTGTGCAGACGCTGCAGCATTGCTAATGTCGAATTCCACCTGGTGGGCATGTCACAGATCAGACAGTTTGTGGGAAGGTGGAATTCTCTTTGAATTTCTGCCAGGCGAACGCTTGCTGTGAATGACCGTCTGAAGTGGCTGCAGACTTTTCTGGCCTGGATGAGAAGCTCTGGCAGCCCTGGGTACTTGGTTAGGAAACGCTGTACCACCAGATTTAGGACGTGTGCTAGGCATGGTACATGCGTCAACTTACCCTTGCGTAGGGCGGAGAGAAGGTTGCTGCCATTATCGCAGACGATCATTCCCAGCTCAAGCTGGCGTGGTGTTAACCATCTCTGCACCTGCCCCTGCAGAGCTGACAAAATTTCTGACCCGGTGTGGCTCCTGTCCCCTAAACAAACCAGCTCAAGCACAGTATGGCATCTTTTTGCTTGAGCCATTGCGTACACCCTGTCAGGCGTCGGTTTAACTGCCACTTCGCCAGAGACAGAGAAGGAGGAGGAGGAGGAGGAAGAGGTGGTGGCGGTGGAGCAGACAGACCTCATACAAGCAGCTTTCTGGAGGCGTGGTGGATGAACAAGCTCCAGCACAGAGCCCCGTCTTGGATCCCTCCCAGCTGCAATCGGAGTTACCCAGTGTGCCGTGAAGGAAATGTAATGACCCTGTCCATGCTTGCTGGACCACGTGTCTAAAGTGACATGCACCTTGCTGCTGACTGCCTTTCCCAATGACTGGATAACATTCAGGGTCATCCAAAGAGATCGAATTACTTGAGAAAGGTAACCGAACGCTGAAAATCACCTTTCCTGGCCATTTGGCTATCCAGAGAGCAGGCAATTCGCCAAATCCTGGCGAATTGCCTGCACATACGGTGCCTGTTCGGTGCCTGTTCGAGGGCAGTGAAATCCCCATGAAAAAGCACTGCTTCGGCTATTCAGAGAACACAAACCAGCAGTGAAAGGTTCCCCTAATGCCCTGCCATTCGGTGGTTTAATTCGGCAAATTTATTCAGGAGAATCCCATAGGCTTCAATGTTAAAAATATTCCCGTGTTAATTCAATATCTAAAAAACCGTTCATTATAAAATTCTGCAGCAAAAAGTCTCTTTATTTATAGATTTTTTAGGATACTTTAAGCATTTTTCAGATTTTTATTTTTTTTTAAAAAGTCCGATTTTTTTTTAAATATTTTTTTAAGTTTACTTATTTTTTCTGTAACAGTCCTCTTTATTATCATTCCCTGGACCTCCTGTGTAAATTTCAGACATTTTCGCTCAGTAGTTTCTTTGCAAACAGCGTTTCATTTTCACAGATTCATACAAACGGTTTTGCTAATTTATTCACTGCCTCCTCTGCATCTCAGCTGCTTCGGCTCTGTGTGATTCGGCTCCTGTTGGCTGCTTCGCTGCGTGTGATCGGCTCCTGCTCGGGCTTTTCGACGGGTTTATCCAGATGTTTTTGCTTGTTTTCGGCTTGTTTTCGGCGTGCATTCGGTGGGTTTTGCGGTTAGTTTACGTCAGGTTTGCGGCAGCTTTTCCCTGCAATTCGGGGGCCCTGTGGTGCTTGCTGAATACACCTCAGGGTCACCGAAATGGGATCGGCAAAAGGAACCGAATTGAAGAGAACGAAAAGTCACCGAACGTGCGGTGACTTTTTGAATCTCTTTGAATAACCCTGATTGTCTTCCACGTGCTGGTATAGTGCTGGAATGGCCTTGCGTGAAAAGTAATGGTGTTTTGGAACCTGCCACTGTGGTACAGCGCATTCAGCAAATTCACGGAAGGGAGCAGAGTCCACCAGCTGGAAAGGCAGCAGCTGCAATGTGAGTAATTTTGCTAAGCTGGCATTTAGACGCTGTGCTTGGGGATGGTTGGGACTATATTTTTTCTTTCGCTGCAGCAGCTGCGGCAACGTAATCTGACTGCGTAAATCTTCAGCTACTGGGATGATGTCACATTGTGAGGAAGGACCTGCTGGTACATCCATTACTGTAGCATCATCCCTGTTGGTGGAGGTTGTAGGCAATTGCATGGCAGGACATACAGTGTGGGTAGAGACAGATGATGAGGAGGAGGACCTACGCAAAGTTTTGCCCCAATGGGATGTGTGGCACTTGTTCATATGTCACCTCAAGCACGTGGTACCCAAGTGTCGGGTGTTTATCCCATGCTTCAGCCTCCTCTGACAGATTACAAATAGCAACGGTGGGGTCTGCTGCACAGTTCTTAAAGAACTCCCAGACAGCAGAGTTCCTGTATGTGGTCTTTGAGACAACAGCGCTCTGCATCGGAGCAGCTCTGACATGTGATGCCTTGGACTGGCTAGTGCTATGGTTGGTCACAGAGGATGTTGTGCCTCGTGTTTGCTGTGCCTCCTCCTCCTCCCCCTCCTCCTCACTTGATTCCTCAGTTCGATCTGGCACCCAGGTGGAGTCAGTGACCTCATCATCATCATCAATGTCATCTTCACCCCCTATCTCCTCGTCACTGGAGCCAACTTGGCAGTATGCTGCAGCTGCTGGGGCAACATGAGTGACAGTTATTTGTGTGTCATCACTGGCACCCCCTTCCTCTAGGTTGATTATACTCCCTTGCTCAACCTCAGAGATTGAATCAGAGCACTGTACTTGCTGCGCATCCTCAAGCAGCATGTCACTCTCATTGTAGTCAAACAATTCAGCTGACTCCTCCGTGTGTGATAGCGAGGCTACGGCAGGAGTAGCTGTGGACATGGAGGCTGCATTAGATGCTTTGGCAGCTGAGGTGGACTATAAAGCACTAGAAGTCTGGCTGGCAGAGGACTCGGAGGATGAGGATGGCCTGGTTAGCCAATCCACCAAGTCCTCTGTATGTTGCTGCTGCTTAAGACGGCCAGCACCAGTTAGAAAGGACAAGCGTGCCCCTGCAGAGGATGCACCACGTCCACCACGACCAGAGACACAGCCTCCCGATACAGGGGCTGCTTGCCCTCTTATCTGTGGCTGGGAGCGTCTGCCTGTCCTTTTTGTTCTTTCAGACATGGTGAGTGATATATAGATTAATATATACAGAACTCTGATTCAACTCTGGTATAAAGATTTAAATAATTCTGGTATAACTCAGTGAGACACACTGATAGCTGGCAGCCAGTGACAAGAGACAGATCACCTTAATTCACAAGTGTGTTAAAGAAATTAGTGAGCCCCAAAATACAGCGTGGTACTGTTTGTATGACGAGACACAGATCACCTTAATTCTCAAGTGTTTTAAAGAAATTAGTGAGCCCCAAAATACAACGTGGTACTGTTTGTATGACGAGACACAGATCACCTTAATTCCCAAGTGTGTTAAAGAAATTAGTGAGCCCCAAAATACAGCGTGGTACTGTTTGTATGACGAGACACAGATCACCTTAATTCTCAAGTGTTTTAAAGAAATTAGTGAGCCCCAAAATACAGCGTGGTACTTTTTGTATGACGAGACACAGATCACCTTAATTCACAAGTGTTTTAAAGAAATTAGTGAGCCCCAAAAATAATTGCTGGCTGTGTGACGAGACCCAGAAGATCATCTCAATTCACAAATGTTTTAAAGAAAGTTGTAAACTCCCAAAAAACTTGCTGGCACAGTGACAAGACACACATCACCTAAATTCCCTGATATTTGGTAAAAATGACACCCAAAAAGACTTGCTGGCACAGTGGTGAGTGGTGACAAGACCCAGAAGATCACCTTAATTCACAAATGTTTTAAATAAAGTTGTAAACCCAAAAAAAACTTGCTGGCACAGTGACAAGACACACATCACCTAAATTCCCTGATATTTGGTCGAAATGAGACCCCCCCAGACCCCCCCAGTAGCGTGGCAGACTGGCAGTAATAACACACACAACTATCTTCTTTGAAATCTCCTCTGAAATGCGTGCAGAAGCGCTGCGTTGAAACCTTATATAGTGTGCTGCGGGACTTAGCTCTGTGAGCCCATGATTGGGAAAAATTTGCCCAATCAGGACTCTGAGCGGTGATTGGCATAGTGTTCAACCAGTCTTGCACCAGACCTGTGGTCAGGTGCAAGGCTGTAGCCAATTACGAGCTTCAGGCAGTGGGAAAATGCATTGTGGTCCATTGTGGTCGAACATGCGGCGAACACCCGGAAATGTTCGGGGTTCGCGATCTGCTTGAACAGGCTAAGTTCGGGTCGAACCCCGAACCGTCTGAACCCGAACAGCTCATCCCTACTAGTAAGGAGCTCTTGAGTGACTTTAGACTGGGGGAAGATTTGATGGCGTCTGGGAGGTTATTTGCGGTGCTCTGTAGGAAAATGAGGATGGAGCCACTTTCTTTTTGTATTGCAAGTAAGGTGCTGGTCCTGGATCGGAGGTTATAGGATGAGGGAACTGCTGGGGGAAGCAGCCTATTCAGGTAGGGTGGCAGCTTCCCAGAAATGCTCTTAAACACTAGGCTGGAAAGGTGAAGAGTGCTTTTAGACTCCAGCGATGGCCAGTTTAGCTCTTTTAACATGTCACAATGGTGGGTCATGTAGTTACATTGTAATGCAAAGCGGCAGAAGGAGTTATAAAATGTAGTAAGTTTCTGGAGGTGCGTTTGCGGGGCAGTTGCATACACTACATCTCCGTAATCAATAGCCGGCATAAGCATTAGTTGTACAATCTGCTTTCTTACCGCGGGGCTCAGGCAGGATTTGTTTCTGTACAGGGCACCTAGTTTGGGGTAAAGTTTAGATGAGAGTTTTTCGATGTGGGGGCCAAAGGATAGATTTGGGTCCAACCACATACCTAGATATGTGAGAGAAGTGACTGTGGTCAGCGTGCCATTTGATTTTGTCCTGACACATAGATGGGGATTTTGCAATTTGTGTAGTTTAGGTTTTGTTCCAAAGAGCATCGTTACAGTTTTGTCAGTATTTAAAAAAAGTTTGTTGTGTTTGATCCACTTTTCTACCTCTGTGAATTGTTCTTGCAGCACGGCCTCCAGCGGGAGATTTGGTTTGCTGGTATAGATCACAGTGTCGTCTGCGTACATATGTACAGTTGAGTCTTTGCAGACGTTGGGCAGATCATTTATGAATATAGTGAATAGCAGGGGGCCGAGTATCGAGCCTTGGGGTACACCGCAAGTGACAGGGAGCAGGAGGGAGGAGCTGCCAGAAATTGACACATATTGTGATCAGTCTGATACATATGATTGAAACCAGGTTAAAGTGCAATCACCAATGCCAGAGTTTTTAAGTTTTTCTAACAAGATGCCATGGTCTACTGTGTCAAAGGCCTTGGCAAAATCAAGGAAGATGCTCCAGTTAGGATTCCTTGTTCCATCCCAGCTTGGATATCATTGCAGACTTTTAAAAAAAGGGCGGTTGTAGTTGAGTGATTTGGACGAAAGCCTGATTGATCCGGGGTTAAGTAGTTCCAATATTGATAATAATCACGTAATTGTGTGTAGACGCATTTTTCCAAGACTTTTGACATTACAGGGAGCAACAATATCGGACGGTAGTTGGATACCAAAGTACTGTCACCACTTTTATGGATAGGTACCACACAGATAAGAGGGCAAGCAGCCCCTGTGTCGGGAGGCTGTGACTCTGGTCGTGGTGAACATGGTGCATCCTCTGCAGCAGCAAGCTTGTCCTTTCTAACTGGTGCTGGCCGTCTTCTTAAGCAGCAGCAACATACAGAGGATTTGGTGGATTGGCTAACCAGGCCATCCTTATCCTCCGAGTCCTCTGCCAGCCAGGCTTGTAGTGCTTTACGGTCCACCTCAGCTGCCAAAGCATATAATGCAGCCTCCATGTCCACAGCTACTCCTGCCGTAGCCTCGCTATCACACACGGAGGAGTCAGCTGTTTGACTATAATGACAGTGACATGCTGCTTGAGGATGCACAGCAAGTACAGCGCTCTGATTCAATCTCTGAGGTTGAGCAAGGGAGTATAATCAACCTAGAGGAAGGGGGTGCCAGTGATGACACACAAATAACTGGCACTCATGTTGCCCCAGCAGCTGCAGCATACTGCCTGTCATGGAGCTGATGTAACACTCCATGCTTCAAACCCCAAGAGACTTTATGTTCAATTGTATCGTGTGATTTTAAATATGTTTTACATCGTTTGGTTTTAGTTTAAATTAGTTTAGTGTAAAATGGCGTAACTTTAGTTTTAAATATACTTAAATTCCTGTAGGTAAATGTGTTTCTGTATAGCCAGTAAACAAGCTTTACTGCTGTGTAATTTATGCACCAGGGCTTTTCCCCTTATCTGGCTGCATATTTGATTCAAGAAGTCTGTGATAGTGTTTGTCTTTAATCTGATGTGTTAGAAAAATAGATTATGCAAATGTTGTGTGAGCTAAAGGCTAAAGAATGTAAGGAATGTTTATTGTAAATATCCGAGATAATGTAATTAGCATTTTAGTAGGACGATGTGCGTCATTCATGCAAATTATGGCTGTTGGATTTCAGAATAAATGGTGGCGTTTTTGTTCATTAAAAATCAGGAACTCTCAGACTGAGACAGAGAGAGAATCCTGTTTTAAAGCATACAGCCGCGTCTGGTGTTTTATTTCAGGGCAGAGGAACAGAAGCAGGCGGGTCAAGCTGCTTGAGGCGCTGAGGACAGCGCTCCCAGTAGCCAGGCTGACCGCAACGAAGGGGTGTCAACGAAGGGATCCAAGACGGGGCTCTGTGCTGGAGCTTGTTCATCCACCACTCCTCCAGAAAGCTACTTGTATGAGGTCTGTCTGCTCCACCACCACCTCTCCCTCTTCCTCCTCCTCCTTCTGTGCCTCCGGCGAAGTGGCAGTTAAACCGACGCCTGACAGGGTGTACGCAATGGCTCAAGCAAAACGATGCCATACTGTGCTTGAGCTGGTTTGTTTAGGGGACAGGAGCCACACCGGGCCAGAAATTCTGTCAGCTCTGCAGGGGCAGGTGCAGAGATGGTTAACACCACGACAGCTTCAGCTGGGAATGATCATCTGTGATAATGGCAGCAACCTTCTCTCCGCCCTACGCAAGGGTAAATTGACGCAAGTACACATCCTAAATCTTGTGGTACAGCGTTTCCTAACCAAGTACCCAGGGCTGGCAGAGCTTCTCAGCCAGGCCAGAAAAGTCTGCAGCCACTTCAGACGGTCATTCCCAGCAAGTGTTTGCCTGGCAGAAATTCAAAGAGAATTCCACCTTCCCACAAACTGTCTGATCTGTGACATGCCCACCAGGTGGAATTCGACATTAGCAATGCTGCAGCATCTGCACAAGCAGCAAAGGGCCATCAACGAGTACCTGTGTGAGTATGGCACAAGGACAGGTTCAGGTTAACTTGGTTTTTTTTCCCCCCGCAGTGGCTGGTGATCAAGGATGCATGCACTGTACTGTCACCATTTGAGGAGGCAACGAGGATGGTGAGCAGGGACAGTGCATGCAGCAGTGACACAATTCCTTTAGTGTTTCTGCTGGAGCACACTCTGCGGGGAATTATAGATGTGGCTCTAGAGGCAGAGCAGTGGGAGGAAGAGGAGGCCTTCCCTAGCTCTGAAGGCCCCAGTCTTTCCGCAGACAGCATTCCAGCGGGTCCTCCTCAGATCAGACAGGAGGAGGATGAGGAGGAGGAATTCTATGAGGAAGTAAGTAGAAGTATAGATCAGGGGGTCGCAGTGGATGTGATTTACTTAGATTTTGCCAAAGCTTTCGACACAGTTCCACACAAAAGGTTACTATTTAAATTAAGAAAAATTGGTCTAGATGAAAATACTTGTTCTTGGATAGAAAACTGGCTAAAAGATAGGGTACAGAGAGTGGTCATAAATGGTACATTTTCAAGATGGACACCAGTGGTAAGTGGTGTCCCTCAGGGGTCTGTTATACAGTGGCGTAGCGTGGGTTGTCAGCACCCAGGGCCAGCCAAGAATTGTGCGCCCCCCCCCAACCTGTGGACACGTTATCGATATTGCCCCAGCTCTCACATGGATATTGCCCCAGCTCATGGATTTGCCCCCAGCTCATGGATTTGCCCCAGCTCACACATGGATTTGCCCCCCAGCTCACACATGGATTTGCCCCAGCTCATGGATTTGCCCCAGCTCACTCATGGATTTGCCCCCAGCTCATGGATTTGCCCCCCAGCTCACTCATGGATTTGCCCCAGCTCACTCATGGATTTGCCCCCAGCTCATGGATTTGCCCCAGCTCATGGATTTGCCCCAGCTCACTCATGGATTTGCCCCCAGCTCATGGATTTGCCCCAGCTCACTCATGGATTTGCCCCCAGCTCATGGATTTTCCCCCCAGCTCATGGATTTGCCCCAGCTCACTCATGGATTTGCCCCCAGCTCATGGATTTGCCCCCAGCTCATGGATTTGCCCCCAGCTCACTCATGGATTTGCCCCCAGCTCATGGATTTGCCCCCAGCTCATGGATTTGCCCCCCAGCTCATGGATTTGCCCCCCAGCTCATGGATTTGCCCCCAGCTCATGCATTTGCCCCCAGCTCACTCATGGATTTGCCCCCAGCTCATGGATTTTCCCCCCAGCTCATGGATTTGCCCCCCAGCTCATGGATTTGCCCCCAGCTCATGGATTTGCCCCCCAGCTCATGGATTTGCCCCCAGCTCATGGATACTGCCCCCAGCTCATGGATTTGCCCCCAGCTCATGGATTTGCCCCCAGCTCATGGATTTGCCCCAGCTCATGGATTTGCCCCAGCTCACTCATGGATTTGCCCCCAGCTCATGGATTTGCCCCAGCTCATGGATTTGCCCCCAGCTCATGGATTTGCCCCCAGCTCATGGATTTGCCCCCAGCTCACTCATGGATTTGCCCCCAGCTCATGGATTTGCCCCCAGCTCATGGATTTGCCCCCCAGCTCATGGATTTGCCCCCAGCTCATGCATTTGCCCCCAGCTCACTCATGGATTTGCCCCCAGCTCATGGATTTTCCCCCCAGCTCATGGATTTGCCCCCCAGCTCATGGATTTGCCCCCAGCTCATGGATTTGCCCCCCAGCTCATGGATTTGCCCCCAGCTCATGGATTACTGCCCCCAGCTCATGGATTTGCCCCCAGCTCATGGATTTGCCCCCAGCTCATGGATTTGCCCCAGCTCATGGATTTGCCCCAGCTCACTCATGGATTTGCCCCCAGCTCATGGATTTGCCCCAGCTCATGGATTTGCCCCCAGCTCATGGATTTGCCCCCAGCTCATGGATTTGCCCCAGCTCACTCATGGATTTGCCCCCAGCTCATGGATTTGCCCCCCAGCTCATGGATTTGCCCCCCAGCTCATGGATTTGCCCCCAGCTCATGCATTTGCCCCCAGCTCACTCATGGATTTGCCCCCAGCTCATGGATTTGCCCCCAGCTCATGGATTTGCCCCCCAGCTCATGGATTTGCCCCCAGCTCATGGATTTGCCCCCCAGCTCATGGATTTGCCCCCAGCTCATGGATACTGCCCCCAGCTCATGGATTTGCCCCCAGCTCATGGATTTGCCCCCAGCTCATGGATTTGCCCCAGCTCATGGATTTGCCCCAGCTCACTCATGGATTTGCCCCCAGCTCATGGATTTGCCCCAGCTCATGGATTTGCCCCAGCTCATGGATTTGCCCCCAGCTCATGGATTTGCCCCCAGCTCACTCATGATTTGCCCCCAGCTCATGGATTTTCCCCCCAGCTCATGGATTTGCCCCAGCTCACTCATGGATTTGCCCCCAGCTCATGGATTTGCCCCCAGCTCATGGATTTGCCCCCCAGCTCATGGATTTGCCCCCCAGCTCATGCATTTGCCCCCAGCTCATGCATTTGCCCCCAGCTCACTCATGGATTTGCCCCCAGCTCATGGATTTTCCCCCCAGCTCATGGATTTGCCCCCAGCTCATGGATTTGCCCCCCAGCTCATGGATTTGCCCCCAGCTCATGGATTTGCCCCCCAGCTCATGGATTTGCCCCCAGCTCATGGATTTGCCCCCAGCTCATGGATTTGCCCCCAGGTCACACATGGATTTGCCCCCAGGTCATGGATTTGCCCCAGCTCTCACCTGGATTGTTGCCCCAGCTCCGGCAGGGGGTTGAGGGACCCAGATGCCGGGCAGCGCGGGAGCGCCTGCCCGGTCTTGAACAGTCAGTCCTGTGAAGTGGATGCGGCTGTGTGCGTGCGCAGGTCACGCGGTCCGGCCAGTCAGGTGGTACAGAGACTCAGTACCACCTGATTAGCCGGACCACGTGACCGGCTGCGCACGCACACAGCCGCATCCACTTAACAGGACGGACTGTTCAAGACCGGGCAGGCGCTCTCGCGCTGCCCGGCATCTGGGTCCCTCAACCCCAGGGCCAGTTTTAGGGGCGCGAATGCGCCCCTAACAAAACTGCGCCCGGGGCCACGGCCCCCCCAGCCCCCCCCACGCTACGCCACTGCTGTTATAGGACCAATACTATTCAATTTATTTATAAATGACCTTGAGATAGGCATTGAAAGTCATGTATCAGTGTTTGCAGATGACACAAAGCTAGGAAAAGTAATACAATGTGAGCAGGATGTTACTTCGCTGCAGAGGGATTTAGATAGGCACTTAAATGGCAGATGAAATTTAATCTAGATAAATGTAAAGTTATGCACTTTGGAGTGAAGAACACACAAGCAATTTATACCCTAAATGATACGGAGTTAGGGAAATCCAAGCAGGAGAAGGATTTGGAATAATCATAGACTTCAAACTAAGTAACAATGTGCAATGTCAAACAGCAGCCGCCAAGGCCAGCAAAGTACTGGCATGCATTAAAAGGGGAGTTCACTCACGGGATGAAAACATAATTTTGCCTCTGTATAAATCAATGGTCAGGCCGCACCTTGAATATGCCGTGCAATTTTGGGCACCTGTCTTAAAAAAAGATATTATATCGCTAGAAAAAGTGCAGAGACGGGCAACTAAATTAATAAGGGGGATGGAAGGGTTAAGTTATGAGGAAAGACTAACAAGCTTAAACCTGTTTAGTTTAGAGAAAAGGCGCCTTAGAGGGGATCTGATAACCTTATATAAATATATACGGGGCCATTATCAACCATTGTCTGATAACCTATTCATTAACAGGACTATACATAGGACAAGGGGTCATCCATTTAGACTGGAAGAAAGAAAATTTAGCTTAAAGCATAGGAAGGGTTATTTTACGGTGAGAACAATAAAGCTGTGGAATTCTCTGCCTGTTGAGGTGGTTGGGTCAGAGTCTGTACAGACTTTTAAAAAACGACTGGATGACTTCCTGCAGACACAGAATATTAAGGGTTATAATATTTAATATGTGGGTAAAAGCTTCTTGATCCAAGGAGAAATCTGACGCCATTCTGGGGTCAAGAAGGAATTTTTTTCCCGGTATGTTGCATATTGGCAAGCATTCAGACTGGGTTTTTTGCCTTCTTTTGGATCAACAGCAGTAGGTTATGTGGGAGAGGCTGAACCCGATGGACGCATGTCTTTTTTCAGCCTATATAACTATGTGACTATGTGAATATTTAAGTAGTGGCGTCATTGAAGGTGGGGATTCCTCAAGGGAGGGTTTTGTGTGCCCAGAAACACAAGAGCTAGTGCGTGGCTGGGAGGAGGAAGTGCACGATACGGTCATCCTCATTGACCAGGAAGACTCGGCAGCTAATGCCACCTCCAACCTACGCTGCATGGGCTCCCTAATGATGCAAAGCCTGCTAAAGGACACCAGGATATGTGCTATCAAGGAGAGGGATCATTACTGGTTGGCAACCCTTCTTGATCCACGATACAAGGGTAAAGTTGCAGAGCTCATCCTGCCCGCACAGAGGGAGCACAGGATGAAAAAACTTGAGGACGCTCTAAAGCGACACTTGTGTAACACCTTTCGAGGCACTGGTAGGTTACCAAGTGATGACACAGGTTCTTCTGAGGCTGCGGATGATCAGAGGAATAGTGGTGAAGGCCAGGGCTGCTTGACTGATGCATTTTTAAAAAATTTTAGTCCACGACGCCCAGGGACGTCAAATGTAGGCACCCATTTCCAGCGTCTTCACCATATGGTGCAGGACTACCTAGGGGCAAGGGCAGACCTGGATACCTTTCCAGCAGATGATCCACTGGCTTACTGGGTGTTGAGATTGGATCACTGGCCAGAACTTAGCCAATATGCTATGCAGCTACTAGGTTGCCCTTCATCTAGAGTGCTTTCTGAAAGGACGTTCAGTGCCGCTGGAAGTTTTGTCACAGACAAAAGAGTGCGTCTGTCCACCGACTTTGTAGACCGGCTGACATTTAAAAAAATGAATCAGTCTTGGATCAGCAGATATCAATCCCCTGATGCAGACGTAACGGAATAGATCGGGGATGTCTTCTGCATTCACAAAACCTCCAGCACTGAACTCTTCCACAATACCACAAAAGGGTTACGGTGTGAATGCTCTTGCTGCCATGAAAGGCACAATATTTGGCTGCACTGACGCCTGTGCCAGATTTATATCATTTTAATTTTTTGAACCGCAGGGTCCAACCCTGCACTCTTCCACAATACCACAAAAGGGTTACGGTGTGAAGGCACTTGCTGCCATGAAAGGCACAATATCTGGGTGCACTGACGCCTGTACCAGATTCATATCTTTTTAATATAGGACTGCATGGTCCACCCCTGCACTCTTCCACAATACTACAGAGGGGTTACTGTATGATGGTACTTGCTGACCTGGCAGTCTGGCACCAAAAGCACAATATCTGGGTGCACTGACGCCCATTACCAGATTCATATCTCTTTAATATAGGACCGCAAGGTCCACCCCTGCACTCTTCCACAATACTACAGAGGGTTACTGTATGATGGTACTTGCTGGCCTGGCACCAAAGGCACAATATTTGGCTGCACTGACGCCTTTACCAGATTCATATCTTTTTAATATAGGACTGCATGGTCCACCCCTGCACTCTTCCACAATATCACAGAGGGGTTACTGTATGATGGTACTTGCTGGCCTGGCAGTCTGGTACCAAAAGCACAATATCTGGGTGCACTGATGCCCATTACCAGATTCATATCTTTTTATATAGGACTGCATGGTCCACCCCTGCACTCTTCCACAATACCACAGAGGGGTTACTGTATGATGGTACTTGCTGGCCTGGCACTAAAGGCACAATATCTGGGTGCACTGCCACTGACGCCTGTACCAGATTCATATCCTCAGAGGGGTTACGGTGTGACGGCACTGTTGCCGACGCTAAAGGCCCAATTTTGAAGTACCTATTGTTACTTTCATCCAAAGCCTGCATAAGTTTCACAATAATTTAGCCAAAAAAATCACTGAACTTTTTCTGCGCGTCCTAAAATTTCTTTTCATACAGGCTGTCGCCCCAAGCAGTTGTTTATGGATAGATTAAAGGAGAACCATTTACAGTCATTTGAAATGTCATTTTTTTTGTTTTTAAGCGCACATTCCGGTTTGCTTTTTGTGGTACATTTTACTTTGGTGTGTTTGACTGAGACACACGCGTTGGTACAGAAAATAAACCGAGTTGCAGCACTACGAGCAGATATCAATCCCCTGATGCAGACGTAACGGAATAGATCGGGGATGTCTTCTGCATTCACAAAACCTCCAGCACTGAACTCTTCCACAATACCACAAAAGGGTTACGGTGTGAATGCTCTTGCTGCCATGAAAGGCACAATATTTGGCTGCACTGACGCCTGTGCCAGATTTATATCATTTTAATTTTTTGAACCGCAGGGTCCAACCCTGCACTCTTCCACAATACCACAAAAGGGTTACGGTGTGAAGGCACTTGCTGCCATGAAAGGCACAATATCTGGGTGCACTGACGCCTGTACCAGATTCATATCTTTTTAATATAGGACTGCATGGTCCACCCCTGCACTCTTCCACAATACTACAGAGGGGTTACTGTATGATGGTACTTGCTGACCTGGCAGTCTGGCACCAAAAGCACAATATCTGGGTGCACTGACGCCCATTACCAGATTCATATCTCTTTAATATAGGACCGCAAGGTCCACCCCTGCACTCTTCCACAATACTACAGAGGGGTTACTGTATGATGGTACTTGCTGGCCTGGCACCAAAGGCACAATATTTGGCTGCACTGACGCCTTTACCAGATTCATATCTTTTTAATATAGGACTGCATGGTCCACCCCTGCACTCTTCCACAATATCACAGAGGGGTTACTGTATGATGGTACTTGCTGGCCTGGCAGTCTGGTACCAAAAGCACAATATCTGGGTGCACTGATGCCCATTACCAGATTCATATCTTTTTAATATAGGACCGCATGGTCCACCCCTGCACTCTTCCACAATACCACAGAGGGGTTACTGTATGATGGTACTTGCTGGCCTGGCACTAAAGGCACAATATCTGGGTGCACTGCCACTGACGCCTGTACCAGATTCATATCCTCAGAGGGGTTACGGTGTGACGGCACTGTTGCCGACGCTAAAGGCCCAATTTTGAAGTACCTATTGTTACTTTCATCCAAAGCCTGCATAAGTTTCACAATAATTTAGCCAAAAAAATCACTGAACTTTTTCTGCGCGTCCTAAAATTTCTTTTCATACAGGCTGTCGCCCCAAGCAGTTGTTTATGGATAGATTAAAGGAGAACCATTTACAGTCATTTGAAATGTCATTTTTTTTGTTTTTAAGCGCACATTCCGGTTTGCTTTTTGTGGTACATTTTACTTTGGTGTGTTTGACTGAGACACACGCGTTGGTACAGAAAATAAACCGAGTTGCAGCACTACGAGCATTTCATTCTTTTTCTTGTGTTCGTCCGGTGTGTCTGATCCCACTGTGACCGTTACAGATGTGGACAACAGGGCATTTCCTTTGTTAAAACGGCCACCAAAAAAAATGCCATGTCCTTATTGTGTTTATTTGATGTCGATATCTTACATGTGTTTTGTTTTTCTCTTGTATGTTTAGGTAATAGTTTCCTCTATATGTGGCACTGGGCGCATCCATTGTGTGATATTTTCCTCTATACATATCACTGGGTGCATCCATAGGGTGATATTTCCCTCTATATGTGTCACTGGGCGCATCCATTGTGTGATATTTCCCTCTATATGTGTCACTGGGCGCATCCATTGTGTGATATTTTCCTCTATATATGTGTCACTGGGCGCATCCATTGTGAGATATTTTGTGTTGTATCTTTCCATTACTTGCTCCTCACTATGTGTCTTTGGTCATAGAATAGAGTGAATGGGTCAGTCACCGACTCACATCATTGTATTGTGTGGTATGTATTCAAAGGACACCACCACAGTGGAGATTAGAAGTTTTTTAAGTTGCCAACTCTTATCTCAGGTAGCCTGAACACAATATACCACCACATATTTTAACCCGTTTAACTTTTGTTACGAATAAATTCTTTAATTTTAATATAATTGGTCCCTGGCTGTTTGTGCTAAGGGAACCTATTACCCTTCCTGCCTGGCAAAATACCTTTCCTCTAGGTAACCCCCCAGAAGCAGGGGGATCTCCCAGGAAGCTATATATATATATATAATATAATATAATATAATATAATATAATATATATATATATATACGCGAAAGTCCTGACTGACTGACTCATCAACGCCCAGCTGAAACCGGTTAACCTAGGAACGTGAAATTTTGAAGGTGCACTGTTTTTATGATGTAGGCACCCACTAAGGAAGGATTTTTGGAAACTCCGCCCCTAAGGGGGTGAAAAAGGGGGTTGAATATTTTAAACAGGATACCTACAGCTCAAAAACAGAAGATGCTACAGATATGAAAATCGGTATTTAGATTCGTCTTGAAAAATAATAAAAAAAGTGTTTTACCGTTTTTCAAAAATTCAACTGGGTGGGCAAAAAAAAGGGGGTTGAATATTTTAAATATTTTAGACAGGATACCTATATCTTAAAAACAGAAGATGTTACAGACGTGAAAATCGGTATTTAGATTCATCTTGACAAATAAAAAAACACGTATTTTACCATTTTCTGAAAATTCCTTTGGGGGGCAAAAAGGGGGGTTGAATACTTTGACTCATCAACGCCCAGCTGAAACCGTTTAACCTAGGAATGTGACATTTTGAAGGTGCACTGTTTTTATGATGTGGGCACCCACTAAGCAAGGAGTTTTGGAAACTCCGCCCCTAAGGGGGTGAAAAAGGGGGTTGAATATTTTAAACACGATACCTATAGCTCAAAAACAGAAGATGTTACAGATGTGAAAATCGGTGTTTAGATTATTCTTGAAAAATAAAAAACACAATTTACCGTTTTTCAAAAATTCAACTGGGGGGGCGAAAAAAGGGGGTTGAATATTTTAAATATTTTAAACAGGATACCTATAGCTTAAAAACAGACGATGTTACAGATGTGAAAATCGGTATTTAGATTCTTCTTGAAAGATAAAAAAACACATTTTACCATTTTTCAAAAATTCAACTGGGGGCAAAAAAAGGGGGGTTGAATATTTTAAATATTTTAAACAAGGTACCTATATCTTAAAAACAGAAGATGGTACAGACGTGAAAATCGGTATTTAGATTTACCTTGACAAATAAAAAAACACGTATTTTACCATTTTCTGAAAATTCCTTGGGGGCAAAAAGGGGGGTTGAATACGTTTTTCATAAACGCGAAAGTCCTGACTGACTGATCAACGCCCAGCTGAAACCGTTTAACCTAGGAACGTGAAATTTTGAAGGTGCACTTTTTTTATGATGTGGGCACCCACAAAGGAAGGATTTTTGGAAACTCCGCCCCTGGGGGGTGAAAAAGGGGGTTGAATATTTTAAACAGGATATCTATAGCTCAAAATCAGAAGATGTTACAGACGTGAAAATCTGTATTTAGATTCGTCTTGAAAAATAAAAAAAACACATACAGGGTTATTCAGAGAGCGTGAAAAGCAGGAGAATGACTGGAGAATGAAAAATTCTAGGTCAAAATAGCCAAACCAGAAAAATTCTCCCTTTCATCTCACTTTTCAAATCGGCTATTTTGACCTAGAATTTTCCATTCTCCAGTCATTCTCCTGCTTTTCATGCTCTCTGAATAACCCTGATATTTTACCATTTTCTGAAAATTCCATGGGGGGGCCAAAATGGGGGTTAAATATCTATATAAACGCGAAAGTCCTGACTGACTTACTCATCAACGCCCAGCAGAAACCGTTTAACCTAGGAATGTGAATTTTTGAAGGTGCACTGTTTTTATGATGTAGGCACCCTCTAAGGAAGGATTTTTGGAAAATCCACCCATAAAGGGAGTTGAATATTTTCAACACGATACCTATAGCTCAAAAACAGAAGATGCTACAGAGGTGAAAATCGGTATTTAGATTCATCTTGAAAAATTAAAAAAACATGTATTTTACCGTTTTTCAAAAATCCAAGTGGGGGGCAAAAAAACAGGGGTTGAATATTTAAAATATTTTAAACAGGATACCTGTATCTCCAAAACAGACAATGTTATAGTCCTGAAAATTGGTATTTAGATTTGTCTTGAAAAATAAAACAACACTTATTTTACCATGTTCTGAAAATTCCTTGGGGGGGCAAAAACGGGGGTTGAATACCTTTATCAGTATACCTATATTTCAAAAACCAAAGATGTTACGGGTGTGGAATTTGGTATTTACAATCTTTGTGAAAAAAACCAAACATGTTTTTTGCCATTTTCCACAAATCCAATTGGGGGGGGGGGGGTCGGGGGAAAGGGGTCTGAATATTTTTATCATTATACCTATATTTCAAAAACCAAAGATGTTACAGACGTGAAATTTGGTATTTACAATCTTCTTGAAAAATAAAAACAGGTGTTTTACCATTTTCCAAAAATCCCAAGGGGGGATGAAAAAAAGGGGGGCTGAATACTTTTAAACAGGATACCTATTTCTCAAAAACAGAAGATGTTACCTACATGAAAATTGGTATTTAGATTCCTCTTGAGAAACAAAAAAACACCTATTTTAACATTTTCCAAAAATTCAGTGGGAGGGGGCAAAAAGGAGGGGTTGAATACTTTTATCAGTATACCTATATTTCAAAAACCAAAGATGTTACAGGTGTGAAATTTGGTATTTACAACCTTCGTGAAAAAAAAACATGTGTTTTGCCATTTTCCACAAATCCAAATAAGGGAGGGGGTTGAGGAAAAGGGGTCTGAATACTTTTATCAGTATATCTATAGATCAAAAACCAAGATGTTACAGGTATGAAGTTTGGTAATTACAATCTTTTGAAAATAAAGGAACACGTGTTTTACCATTTTCCAAAAATCCAAGTGGGGGGATAAAAAAAAGGGGGGTGAATACTTTTAAACAGGATACCTACATCTCAAAAACAGAAGATGTTACAGATGTGAAAATTGGTATTTTTAGATTTGTCTTGAGAAACAAAAAAACACCTATTTTACCATATTCCAAAAATCCAGTTGGAGGGGGAATATGGAGGGTTGAATACTTTTATCAGTATACCTATATTTCCAAAAACCAAAGATGTTACAGGTGTGAAATCTGGCACTTACAATCTTCTTTAAAAATAAAAAAACACATGTTTTACCATTTTCCAAGAATCCCACGTGGTGGGTGAAAAAAGGGGGGTGAATACGTTTCAACAGGATACCTATATCTCAAAAACAGAAGATGTTACAGACGTGAACATTGGTATTTAGATTCGTCTTGAAAATAAAACAACACGTATTTTACCATTTTCCAAAAATCCAGTGCGGGTGCAAAAAGGGGGATGAATACTTTTTATCACTATACCTATATTTCAAAAACCAATGATGTTACAGGTGTGAAATTCAATATTTACAATCTTCGTGCAAAAAAAAACCAAAAACATGTTTTACCATTTTCCGAAAATTCAGTTAAGGGGGGTGGGGGAAAGGGATGTGAATATTTTTATCAGTATACCTATATTTCAAAAACCAAAGATGTTACAGGTGTGAAATTTGGCACTTACGTTCTTCTTGAAAAATAAAAAAAAACGTGTTTTACAATTTTCCAAAAATCCCAAGTGGGGGAGAAAAGGGGGGTTCTACCAAAAAAGCCTCAAGTTTCTTTTAACCACTTCAATGCTGAGGACGCGCTCAGCGCGTCCTCAGCATTCCCGCTGGTATGCGGAGGACGCGCTGAGCGTGTCCTCCCATTGGGGTCAGCGTTCGGCCGGGTTCCGGCCGATCGCTGGCCCCCCCGGTGCGGGCTGACATCCTCGATGTCAGCCCGGCATCCGGGACCGCAGCCGCCGGAATTAGGTGTCATCGCGGCAGCGCGATGACACCTAATTCAGGCGCCCCCCCCGCATGTGCGGAGGAGGCGCCTGAAAGGGAGGGGGGGAGGTCCTTCGGACCTCTCTCCCTCCCGATCGGCGGCTCTGCGGGGGTTAACCCAGGCATCATTTGGAAGGGCACAGCCTGCCCTTCCAAATGGTGCCTGGCATTAACCCCTGGGGAGCTGGATCGCGAATCGTCGCTGAAAAGCGCCGTTTCGCGATCCTTTCCGGAGCTGGCCGACATCTTGGATGTCGGCCAAGCCTCCGGGAACTCCCCCTGAGGACTGGCGTCATCGTGCGTAGCACGATGACGCCAGTCCTGGACTTAACCCCTAACTGCCACCAACTGTGGAGATAGGGAGTTCCCAATGAACTCCGTTTCTCCCGATCCGTGGCAGTTAGGGGTTAATGTTTGGTATGGTTGGATCGGCCAGAGCATGGCCGTTCCAATGATACCAAACACATGAAAGTGAAAAAGTTTGTCAAAAAAAAAAAAAAAAAAAAAAAAAAAAAAAAATTTTTTTTAAAAAAATTATAAAAAAAAAATAAACACTTTTTTTTCAATTTTTGGTTTGTTAATGCAGCAATATTGTTCCCATTTCAATTATAATGTGAACAATGATGCTGCACTAACGATTTTTGTATGCGGTGCGTTTGTTAAAAATAGAGTAATTTTCCCCAAAAAAAAATGTAACGAGACCCCATCTCTAATTTTTTTAACAAGCGCACCCCATACAAAATATAACCGCAATTGCTCGCATGTTAAAATGTGAAAAAAAACACTTTACACATTGTAAATTATTGAAAATACATATTTTATTGCATTTTTTGTTATAATATACAGACATGACATAACGTATACATATAATAATGACATATTATGAATCTACCGAGTCTGACGGAAAGAACGATATATAATATGTCTGGGTCATATACTAAAATAAGCCTTCAAAACACGTTTAAACATGATGAGCAAAACCGGTAAAAATTACCTCAGCACAGGGGCGGGAAAAGCCTCAGCAGCGAAAGGGTTAAAAAACAATTTTAACAAATCCTAAAATCCACGCGAGCGAAGCCGCGGGCAAAACCTAGTATATATATAATAATGTGGGGGTGTCGCCTAAACTGACCCACACGCAACACCTTTGAGCCGGAATGCGCAAGGCTCAAAATCATGTGAGTATTGGCTTTTAATTCTTTAAATTGAAGGTTACTTGCACCATCCTCCGCTCGTCTCTTCCCATATAAAGAATCAGAAGGATTAAGAGAAGCAGAGGAGAACGTGAAATAATAAGCTATGCGCGGAGGGGGGGGGGGCAGGCATTTTCCTACAGGTTTACAAAATCTACAACACTGCAAAGCAGTGGCTGTGCGACAAACACACACGTCTGACAGTCACTGATCGCAGCGATAACACGTTCGAGATAAATACCAGTGTCTTCAATTCAGAAATCTACCCTTAGCCCACACGACGACCCCCCCCTTCGTTTTATTTTGTGTGTGTGATATAGATTTTAAAATATGTAGCTGTTTGTAAACTAAATGATTGTGTGTCTTTACACTATAAAATGTCAGTGCCAAATGCCAAACAGTAACACAAACCTTCCACTAGAGGGCAGCAACGCACTCTGGAATTACAAAATTTTCCTATTTCATAACGGAAAGTTTGAATTTTATTAATGACACAGAGGCGAGTATTTGCAGTCTCTTTCTTACTTTAATAAACAGCAGCAAGACATAGACAGAAAAGTATATATCCATATATAAACTTTGATAAGAAAAAACGATAGTACCAACATGGTATGTCCTGAAACACCCCATTCCATAACGCAGTATGGACTGTCCTGAGTCAACATAAGTACCCCCCTGACGTCCATTAAACCTCTTTCTTGAAGAACTACGAAGAATCCGAAATCAGAAAAACGACACTTGAAATCTTTTCCTTGCGGAGTCGAAGACGAGTGATCCAGGAGGAAAGGAGTCGAAAGAATCCAAACTCAAACAGGTGGGCCAGTGGCTGTAATAAGAGCACAAAACATGAAGGATGTGTTAGAATAATAACAGTAACTGCGTGCAACACTCAAGACACGCGGTACTAGCGCTGAAAAGATTTCAGAACCCAGAGGAACAATAAATAGTTTTATTGAATAAACACACAGTGTACAGATAAGTAATCACAGTAACTGAATAAAGATGACACAGAGTCCATGTTTTATTTATTAATATATGACAATAACATAAAAGAACAATATATAAAAGGGAGGGTTTAGAAATGGGAGGGAAATACTCGCCTCCGTGTCATTAATAAAATTCAAACTTTCCGTTAGGAAAATTTTGTAATTTTAAGGCATGACACGGAGGCTCCTATTTGCAAGTTCAAAGATAGAGGAAATCTAAACATCAGAAATATCGGACGACCAATGTGATATGGGTTTAAAGTAAAAATCTCTAAAAGTGGACTCTCGCGACCAGTCCACGGAACGTAACAAGTCTTCCAATCGACAGCCAGAGGAAACTGCTTTGGAAGCAATGGCGCTTCTAACTGAATGTGCCCCGAATTGGGAGGTGTCAATCCCCGCTAAATCCAACAACCAACGAATCCACCTAGCCAGAGTGGGTGAGGTAACTGGGAGGAAGGGGGGCTTGAAAGAGATAAACAAGGGAGCCACTTCCTCCATACGTCTAAAGGGTAGAGTACGTTCCTCGTATTCCTGTAAACATCTAACCGGACATAGCTACGGTTGTGAGGGAAAAGACGGAAAAAATGCCTGTGAGACGGACGTCTTGGTACGACGGGAGATGTTAAATCGTACGCCTTCTGGCAAAAAGGAGCGAACTCCAAAGTCTAACGCTCTCACATCTCCCACTCTTTTACACGAGACCAAGCACAGTAACATCAATAACTTAGCCGAAAGTCGGCGTAACGATAAGCCATGATTATCTGGCCAAGCGAGGAGGAAACGCAACACCACAGTAACATCCCATGTTACTACATATCGAGGACGTGGAGGACGAGCAAAACGGGCCACTCGTAGAAGCCGACAGACTAAGGGATGTCTTCCAAGAGGAACGCCCTCGAAACCGACATGTCCAGCCGACATAGCTGATCTCAACACATTAAGGGAACGGTAAACTGTGCCTGAGTCAAAAACCGAAGACAATAAATTTAGGACATGCGTCAGAGGTGCTGAAAAGGGATCCTGAGCCCGTTCAAGACACCAGCTAGACCAGTGTTTCTCAACTCGTATCCTCAGAACCCACTAACAGGCCTGGTTTGTGGGATATCCAAAGCACAGCACAGGTGATCTAATTAGCTGCTCAGTGATTGCAGTATTCAGTCTGCATTTCCCCAAGGTGATCTGCAAAATCTGACCTGTAGTGGGTCCCGAGGACTGGAGTCGAGAAACCCTGAGCTAGACCATCTTGTCCAATAGGAGGCGTATACTCCTCTAGTTCCCGGTGCCTAGGATCGCTGGAGCAACGAGGCAACCAAGGTTAATAAGCCGCTCATCGATCCGTCAATCCCAAAAGCACCCAGGCCATGAGCTGCAGTTGACCTGACGAGATCAATGGGTGGAGTCTGTGATCCGGATCCAGTAATACATCCTCGAAAGATGGAATCAAGCGGGGATCGTCTATCACAAGGTCCAGGATGGATGAGAACCATGCTGGAGACGGCCAGAACGGCGTCACCAGAACCAAGGTGATGTGCTGCGTCCGTACTACATTCAGCACTCTCTGTACCAGTGCAAAAGGTGGGAACGCATAGGGGCGTTCCGGTCCCCAATCCTGAAGGAACGCATCTGTCGCCACCGCGTCTGGGTCTTGACGCCAGCTGAAGAACGTCGGCAGCTTTGCATTCAGCCGGGAGGCAAACAAATCCGTGTGGAAGGGACCCCACAGCTGAGAGAGCATTGAGAAGACTGAAGAGTGGAGCGACCAATCTCCTGCGTCGTGCCAATGCCGTGGGTTCCAGTCCGCGACCACATTCGAGAGCCCTGGAATGAACTGCGCCGTCACATGGAGTTGATGTTGGAAACAGAAATCCCAAAGCTGTTGTGCAATGAACGTCAACTGAACTGAGCGAGGTCCCCCTAGGCTGTTGATGTATCGCACAGCCGGGAAGTTGTCCAAGCGAAGGAGGATGGACGGATGATCGGTTCCTTTCACAAAGCACCGGAGAGCAAAGAATGCTGCTAGCAATTCCAGGACGTTGATATGGAGTAGTGTCTCCTCCGGAGACCAACGACCTCCCGTCGACCTCCCCAACCTAGACGACTGGCGTCCGATTCTATCGTGAGTGAATGAATTGGAAAATGAAGAGGACTCCCGTTCCAAAGATGCAAATCCGTAATCCACCATTGGAGATCGGTGGTTGCATCCTCCGTTATCTCCACTATCCTGTTGTATGAAGAGCCGGACCGGAGAAAACGGGCCTTCAATCTCAAGGAGGGCTCTGAAAAACAGGGGGTCTGGAAATATTGCGTGTCGTGTGGCTGACATAAGTCCTATGACTCGTGCAATCTGTCTCAGGGAAGTGACGAGATGGCGAAGTAGTGTGCGGACTTCCTTCCGGAGGGAAAGAACCTTCGAGTTCGGGAGGCTCAGAGTCTGGAGTACCGAATCGAGAATGAAGCCCAAAAACTCCAGTTTTTGTGATGGAACCAGGATAGATTTTTCCATGTTGATCAGGAAACCGAGATCTTGTAACAGTTGAATGGTCCATCGGTGATGTAGCTGTATGGTGGAGTGTGACTGCGACATGATGAGGATGTCGTCTAGGTAGATCACTAAGCGCACTCCTTTTGATCGTAACTGAGCTATCACTGGTTTCAAGATTATCGTAAAACACCATGGGGCTGATGATAGGCCGAATGGGAGACATGTGAACCTCCACATTCTGTCATTCCAGGGGAATGCGAGAAAGTCCCTGAAGTCTTCTCGAATTGGAAGATTGGACAAGCCAATCCCCTGCAATCAACAACTCTTTCATTGTATGAATTCCTTCCATTTTGAAATGGCGGTATACCACCCAACCATTCAACTCTTTCAGGTTGATGACTGGGCAGTAACCGCCCCCTTTCTTTGCAACTACGAAGAGGTTGATTACAAAGTACGGCGTGTGAATAGGAGATGTTTCTATAGCCCCTTTCTGTTGGAGGTTTAGCACCTCTGTGTGTACTAATTCGTGAAGTGTCGAAGACAGTGATAGCGGGCGTGGTGGGGACAACTGATAGAGTGTCGGTGAAATCCACAGTGAACCCCTGCACCGTGTTGAGGACCCATGTGTCCTGTGTGAGTGCGTCCCAGTTGAGCAGGAAATGATGCAAGCGCCCCGCGATTGGGATAGTGGGATAGGAATTACCTGCTGGACGACGGAAATATCCTCTGCCTCTTGTCCCTCTAAACCCGCGTCCCTGCCAGGGTCGAGCTCATGATGGGAAAAAGGATCCCGTGAATCCTGATGCTCTGGACTTTGGCGCAGATAGTGAGGGCAAGTTCCCAGTACGGGAATTGGCGTAAGGATTGGCTCCGCGGCCGGCAGGGCGCCCCCTGTATCTGCCGGCCCTGCCAAAAACTCGAGTGGGGTTGAAGACCTTCATTGTAGCCTCATTCTTTTCCATGTTGTTAAAAGGGTTCGCATACGTTCCCATCTCTTTGATGAAACGGTCCCCAAATAGAAAACCCTGCGCTTCACTACCTAGGTCTTTAGGGGCTAAAGTGGTTAACTGCGGGTCCATTTTGATCAGGATTGCTTTGCGGCGTTCTGCCGCTACTGCCGCATTAGTGTTCCCGAACAAGCACATAGTGCGCTGTAACCATTCCCCAACATCCTCCGGTTCCAGGGGGTTACTAGAGAGCTTTGCATCTTCCACCATTTCAAAAAGGCGTGTTAAGGGACCTGACATATCAAGGACTTTGTTCTGTATCATGCGCAGAGCATTGTCGATGCCCTTTTTTACTGTCCACCCTTTTCCTCCCAGGAATTTTTCAAAATATTCATCTACCACCGGGGTAAGGCAGACTTTGCCCGCTGTGGTAGGTCGGGGACACTCAGCCCTTATTGTTGCTCTGGAGGGACGGTCTAGGGGAGCCCTGAAATTTTGGTCAATCCACTTAGCCACATGTGGCAGTGAATACCACTCTGTAGAGCGCGGGTGGGCTATGGTTTGGGGGTGGAACAGGGGGTTACCCTGTGGGTCGTAAATGATTTCTCATGGAGTGGCCCCCGGGAAAATAGGTAGTATAACATCCTCCTCCAACTGCGCATCGTAAGCGGGCGCATGTATTTCAAAAGGCTCCTCGTAAGGATTCTCCTCCTCATCTGAAAGCGGATAAGCCGGTAAGAGAGAGGTGCACGTTTTGTTGCTTGGGCAAACATACCGCTTTACACGCCCAAGGGCTCGTTTTTGTGCGGGGATGTAATGGGGTTCCGGCAGTTGAACGGGGATGCCAGCCCCGCTGGCACTCAGATTGTCAGGCGCGTTCTCACTGTGAGCATGAAAGCTCTGGGGTCTGTTCAGAGCCCGAGAGCTCATGGATCTATTAATATTTAATTAAGGAGGATGTGAGGCCAAATTAAAAGCAGAACCATGGGAACACATGGAGTGAGCAGGGGTAAGTGTCCCAGAGGAAACAGTAGGGCAGGGGTTAACGGGTATGGGCGGCATGAAATAATGGGGAGCATATGAAGTGGAGGGTACATTACGTTCAGCCCAGGTGCGGGAGAAGGACTCCGACATACAGGCGACCGCCGACTGCATTCGGGTGATTGAAGCCTCCAGCCGTGTCTCAGGGTCCTCCCGCTGGGGGCGCAAGGGTAAGCCATGCCGATCAGCGAGGGTAGAGATGTGCATCACCTCACCCTCAGAGTCGGAATCGTGCTGACCGGAGCACGAATTGTGCTTGAAGAGCGACATGGTTTTAAAAGAAAGTCTTTTCTGTTTGAAATGGCCGCTGCCTAAAGCCCGCGAAAATGCCACGAGATAGGGGGCGGAGCCTAACGCATGAGGAGAAACTCGGAGATTAACAGCGCAGGCCGTGGGAGGTGTAAAGACAGGATTGTAACACCCAGTTACAGATCCTAAACCCAACAACGCTGACACATTAAATAAATACACAGCTAAATAAATACATTAATCAGCATATCAATACAGCGTCCCAGACTCCCTAACGCGCAGGGAGGCTGGGACAAAATTTTGTATACTTAACTGTCCGCTGAGCAGCAAGAAAGAGGTTTAATGGACGTCAGGGGGGTACTTATGTTGACTCAGGACAGTCCATACTGCGTTATGGAATGGGGTGTTTCAGGACGTACCATGTTGGTACTATCGTTTTTTCTTAGAAAAGTATATATCCATATATAAACTTTGATGTCTACTTCTTGCTGCTGTTTATTAAACTAAGAAAGAGACTGCAAATAGGAGCCTCCGTGTCATGCCTTAAAATTACTATTTAAAGAGACGCTACCTCTAACAAGCGGTAACTAGATTACTGGTATATTACCAACAAAACCACTTTATAAAACAGACCCTTTATAAAAACATGCTGCTGGTTACTCTGTTAACATGCAATTACTTCAAACAAAGAGAAAACAAAGGTTTTTTTATTTCCCATTTTGTAGGTTTTTTTCTCCATGATGCAACATTTACCAAAATCTGTACTAATCTCATACAGTGGTTAACAGTCAATGAGGTGGAGGAGGGAATGTTTAGATAAGGCTGCAGGTGGTGTATTGTGGTAGGCGCAAAGGGGAGGATATCTTGTGTGAGGGGATGCTGCATGTATGGAAGATAAAGGGAAGTAGTGTTCTACTACTAATAGGAACAATGTAGAACCGGTCTCCCGTGGCGCATCGGCAGCTTGACGGGATGTGAGAATATATTATTCTGTCCCGATACAATAATAAATACAGGTCAAAGCAGTATAACCTAAATAATAACTAGATGCAGTGTAACTGGTTTAAAGAGGTATAATGGCACCCTCTAGCGGTCACTATTGTGAGTGCACACTTTGTGTTCTACAAGTAAAGAACCTAAGTGTTACTATTTTGGCAGAGAAACCGTGGAAAGGGGTGTCTCTATAATCAAAATGATAGCATAAATGATACGGTGTAGCAACCGTGCCCGAAAAGGGTTGGAGAGAATAACCGTTCTAGATGAATCCGTAGTTATGTGCAATATTCCCAAAAAAAATCTTTTACAGAAAATGGATCGTCCTTGCAGAGCGTGTGATCTTAATAGGTTACAGAGCTGAACTGGTTTGGGTTCTGTGTAGGATTTGGACACTGTGTTTCGCTGTTATGCATGAATATACATCATCAGGCACGTTACACCGAAACGGTCTCAATGATTTCTCTTCCTCTCATTGGGGGGGGGGGGGGGGGTCAAACCCGCATATACTGCCCAGCAGCCAGCATTACAGGGGTCCAGATTCGTTTTATTTCATGATGCCTTCAATGTCTGAGCACATCCCTTCTCCCCCCCCCCTCCCCATATGTCAGGGGAGGGTGGGCAGCAATCTTGGCCTTACAGATATTTTGGAAATACATCTCCTGTGATCCTCAGCAACACAAAGGAAATGTAGTTCCAGCACATCTGGAAGGCCGAGGTTGCCGATTCTTGACCTTTGTATGGCTTTGTAAACCTTTTCTTGCATGTTTTCATGTCGCCTCTTTCATTGGGGTGTCGGTGTGCGCACTTACATTACATTTAGACAGTGGTCCTTTCTGCTGAGCTCTACGGTTTACAAGCCATAGTTGTCACATTCTTTGGGGCTTCGTACACTTTGGTTCTGGTGTAATACCCAACATAAAAGGATTAATAGCTCTGGGCAAAAACATGAAAAGAGCAAAAACATAAGAAACCCAGACCCAGAGCACCTGCACGACCTCCCAGACAGGAATCAAGATGCAAGAACTCACACCGGAAACACAAAATGCACCAGTATGTGTTTCTCCAGTTACCCTGTTCCACGTGATGGTCACACCAGAAATGATTTTTATTTATGTTGCTGCATGTTCAGAATGCAGTCAGACGCTGAAGACAGGATACGGCCAGAAAAAGAGGTTTGTGAGGGTCCCGAGAACAAGCAACAGCACTAGTGGCCCGCTTTATGGTGTGGCCCGCTCAGGTCTCACAAGGTTTTAGTTCGATTGTGCCATTACAGGGACAGTTGCTCCACATGCAAATCAGACGCTCTCACCCAGAAAGGGTAGACAGTACTGAGATGCCAAGGACGTCATCCCTGCACAAGAGGTGCAGCAACCCCCGACAATAGTGTCGGCCTTGTTAGGCCTCGTCAGGAGGGTATAGCTGACACCCCTCTAGGCACATCAAGCAAGCGGTAGAGCGGTATGAAAGACATGTCCACTATACAATGATATTACTTTGAAAAACACAATCCTGCACATGAAAGATTTTAGGATCCAGAAGGAGAGACTTCGGAACCTGCCGTGAAAGGTCCGACACCCCCAGGAGGTGCCACCATGGGAGATATGACAGTTCTCTGCACCAAGTCTAGTACTTAAGCGATATTGGACGAGTGAGCAGCAGCAGCAAAACACATAATGAAGCATTATCCCCATCAGCTCCTCGTTTATATGGTAGGTATGAAGGTATTGTTTCCGCCAGCCATTAAAATAAACATAGGTTCACTGTTGCTTTCAGGTTTATTTTACGGGAAAATAAAAGACAAAACACAGTCCTGTACAAAGTTTTCTACATATAAAGTGTGATCTGACCATGAGCCGCAGTAAATCACTGAGACGGTAACTTAAATAGCTGGAAACGCGTCTTTCCATAAAGCCGCCCTGAAACTGATCAAAATCCTGCATTCGAGGTAATCCTACTCAAAGTGACAGACTGCAGCCTCTGCACCCCACACAGAACGTGACCTGCTGTGATGCCGAAAGTCCACATTTATACAATTCAGTTAATTGTTCACAAAAACAAAGTATTTACACTGTACACGGTATATCGCTACATATTTACAGGGTGAAAGGGTTCTCGTTTCTCACAGGGGTCTTCAGACACCGTCAAACAAATCTCCACAGGCCAGCGGGACAGCTTAGCCTTCCCACCGCATGACCGGACGAGCGCTCAAACACTGGTCTTTAGCCCTTTCTAGCTCATTCCATCTCTGTGAACCGAGCAAACATTGCTTTCCTCACGGCATCTTTGTAGGTGTTTGCAGGGTCTGCCCCGTAGGCACTGCCTTTCACCCCCAAACCAGCACCCCTCATTCGAACCTGGGCCTGTGGGAGGAGGAAACAAAACAAAAAAAAAAGTCAGACTTTGTCTTCAGTCGTGATTTTACATTTTTATGGTTTCATATAGTGCAAATACCACATCCTAAATAAAAGGTTCAACTATTCTATAAACGACCAAAACGTAGAAAAAGCATAAAGCCATCCAATAGTGAGGATAATGTGTGCACCACTCACCTGGATAGGGGCGGTAATACCCTGGCTTTTGCGGCCCAGCCCAGAGCCCTCTTTCCAGCCCATGGCCTGCAGCATCTTGTTCCCGATGTTGCTGGTGTCGATCCCATCTTTAGTGGGCTGCTCGTAATTTCTGAAGAAAGGAATGGAAGGGATTAGTATGACATGCTGGACAGCTTATAATCAAAGCTTGCTCTGTAAAGCGCATCCAGCTGCATCATCCTGTTATTTTTTATTCCTTCAGAAAAAAAATTCTAAGAGGAGTATACAATAGGAGATACAAGGACCACCTCAAAGCACAGCATGAGCAGAGACCCCCCCCCCTAGTGTGCAACTAAAGGTTGACAGTTCCACACTTTGCATGTTTCACGATTTAGTAATCTAAAAAGGATCCTCAAACCCTCTCCCAGATGTTGAGGTTTACATTTTTCAGAATTGTTTGAATGCAACAGATGACTGGGGAATCATGGGAGTTGTACTTTACGCTAAGCTGGGGGAGGACAGAGCTTCACAGCCCTGAACTAGAGTCTGGTTTGATTTAAAGCACTCCGTTGCATTTGTCTGGTCACAGTTCAGCCGCTTCCAGAGGGAAACCTCTGCTAAATTTGCCCAGGGGCCACAGATGATGGTTACAGTCACTGCCCGGGATCTGAGATCCAGGAGAGAGAAAAAATTGCAATGATTTGAGGAAACCATACATGCGGTCTCGTTCACTTACATTACTGTGTGATCAAACTGCTTCTTGCGCTTTGGCTCTGGAGGCTCGGGGATGCCGTATTTCTCTCGCCTTTCAGCCGCTCGATCTCTGTATTTTGACTGTAAAGATAAAAAAAAAAAAAAAAAATATGAGATCAACCTGGGAGGTTATATGGAATTCATACATTAACAACACAAATACTGGACCTAAGCTTGGGGAGTCTGCACTCACCTCCCGCTCTCTCTGCTCCAAGGCATCCAGGTCCTGCTCAGACAACCTGGATCTCCTGTACACGTCCAGGTTTTGCTAAAACATAGAAAAATATTTGTATTAATATTTGTGTATTAGCTTACACAAATAATAAAAAAAAAAAACACCAATAAACAAAAGCTTCCAACGTTAGCAGATGTTATTAAAACGCATGGCTGCACCTTGTGCAGGTCTGACAGCTGCTGGTGTCTGGTGAGAGCGTCCTTGTTGGGGAACTGTCTGCGGCACAGGAGACACGCCATCTTTTTCCAGTCTGTCAGCTTCTCCTCATCCACCAGCCCTAACTGTCGCTCCGGTTCATCATCGTTATCGCTGTCTCCGCTGTAGGCAGCAACCAGAGCCCTCTGAGGAAAAAAACAAGAGCCACATGACTATTTGGTGCGGAGATGTTCTTGCTGTATAATATTAGGCCCTCACTAGGCCTAATGTTCTTGTATGCTGAAGGCTATCATAACCCAAAGTAAAGAACAACCTTTGACACATATGTAAGTGGACAATTATATGCGCTCACCTTAGGAGGCTTTTCTTCCTCTGTGTTTACCATCATCATCATGTCTGGCATCAGCTGCCGCTCCAGCAGGGAGCCCTGTGAGGATACAAAGTGGTGTTAAATCTCAGAGGAGTAGGGCACCATAACACACTGCACACAGACTGAGGGTCTTCACAAACCTGGAAGCCATATTCAGCCAGGCCAACTTTTTTCTCAAACAAGGCAAAGCCAGCATCTGCAGCAGCCGATTCTTTCCTCTCCTCGTCACGAGAACTTAAGGGCTGGAAGCTGTTCTTGAAATTCTCCTTCTGCTTGTTTAAACTCTTGGCCCAACGCTCCATGTCTTTAGCAATCTATGGCGAAGGGATAAACCCGAATCAGTGACGGGTAGATACAAGGTATTAGAGGGGTGAAAAAAGGAAGAAAAAAAAAAAAAACATACAACTTCTACAAATACAAAACAAAAACCTGCCAATACACAATTTGAAGGAAACCAGTAACCCCCAGAGATTAGACTGTGGCAGTGTTTCCCAAACCTGTCCTCAGGACCCGCTGGCAGGACAGGTTTGCAGGATATGTGAAGCACAGCACAGGTGATATAATTCCAAGGTGATCTGCAAAATCAGGCCTGGTTGAGGGTCCCGAGGACAGGTTTGGGAAACCCTGCACTATGGCTTGCCTTTCGGTTGGCACTCTCAATGGAGCCTTATTTAGCTCAGCTCTGCCATTGGAGGAAGCCCACATCAAATGCACAAATGTGAACTGACGCACACGAGCAGTACAGAATGAAAATGACAGCTGTGTCTCCCCTGCACAAGTGGAGCTACAAACAGTACAGCCTCTTGGAGGAAGTGAAGCTTACCACCCCTACGCACAGTATATAGTGCCCTGTGACCACATTACCCGTAGCTTTAAGGACAGCCTAAGCAAAAATGTTATTTGCTACAGAACACGCATATAGATTTAGTCAGTGGTTTAGCTTGTATTGCTGTACAACAGCCGTTGGCGTGTTACCTGCTGGGCGGATTTGCTTTTTGGCTTATCCTTTTTCTCCTTCCCCTCTTTCTGTGTAGTCACTGGAGCGCCATTTGCCTGGGTGCCGCTTTGAGCTGCTCCGTCGGCGGCTGGCAAGTACGTCTGCTTCTCTCCGTCCCAATATAGATATTGCTGGGTCAATGAGTTGTAGTAATACTGCGGGATCAAAAGAGGATAAACAAGTCAGCCAGACAGGAATAATAATAAAATATATATGAGTTTTTGACCACTCCTGTATTCCTACTTTAAATCACAAAAAAAACAGTATACAAGAATGATATACTTGGTGCAACCATTAACATATAGCATGCTGTGGCATACGCCTATTATGAGGGATAAGCAGAGCATGAAACTCAAAGAGCAGCTACCAATGTTTAAATCGAAATACCTGAGAATTTGGGTCATAGTAGAGCCCAGTCTGTGGATCATAGTAATAGCCGGAGGACTCGTCATACTGATATGTGGAGGTGTCTGGCACAGCTGAGAATGAGGAGGGGACACAAGACAGAAACCATAAGATAACTCTTTAACCATTGTACATCTTGTACAGCGCTGCAGAATGTGTTGGCGCTTAAGAATAAATGATGACTGAGCAGACCGGCTGAAATCAATAACCACAGAAAGAGAAAGTCTGATCATTACTCACAGTACTTTACTCCTGGTATAATAGCATTTGGAGGAGTGGTGTCCTCCGTGCCGGCAGTTGTGCTTGTAGAGGTTGTGGCACTCGCGCTTGTACTGGGCTGAGACTGGAAGCAAAGTGAGAGTACATGAGCTTTTCTACACGATTTGCAGATTACTTGCATTTGAAAAGATTGCGAAAAAGAAGCCTAGGACTGAAATATTTACCGGGGAGCCAGGCTGCTGGTAGAGCTGTGGGCTCTGACATACTACAGCTGCTGTGGTTGTGGTTGCTGGTGGAGATGAACCGTCTGTAGAGCAGGTTAATAAAATATAAATATAATTAGAACAGCCCTACATAGGTTGTAGTTTTACTGTACGTGCAAAATCACTCTGGAGGCTAATCCGCACCCAGGGCACAAGATTCAAACCCCTTCACTCCCCCAGTTATACATGAACTGATGCTAACGGAGAGAACTATGAATTATGGCCGCCGAGATAGGATATTCACAAAACTGCGGGCGAGTCCATTTCTTCTCCGACTGTATTATGAATGTTATTACACATTCAAAAAAATAAATAAAAACACATTAAAAGGGTATTCTAGTGCCAAAATTATTTGCCCTACGTCACTTGCAGCTGAACATCAGGTTGACTGGCTTTGAGACGACCAAGTGCATTTTAGCCACTCCGTATGGCTTAAAAACGTGCCAAAACTACATGTCCTACCAAAACAAATCAGGTGGATTTTGCACCAGAAGAACTGTTTAATACTATGTAGTAGTAGTTCATCCTCACCTGCAGGTGGTGCTGTGCCCGGCTCTCCTGACTGCTGGTAAAACGGATAATCCTGCGAGTACTGCCAAGAGAGGAATAAAATATCAAATCTCTAAAACGGCCACAAATCTAAAAGTTTTAAAAATTGATTTTGTGCGGTCTCACAGTCACAATTACCTGCCCATATGAGCCGTAGCCCTCCTGCCCGTATCCGTATTCTGCACCGTCACCACTCTGCTGGGCCTGCTGAATAAACAGGATATTATACAATCTGTGTAAGCAGGAATATGCATTTGTGATGGCTTCACAGATAGTATCAGACCTCGGCTGCCGCTAATATACAAAAGTGTAAAACTAAAAATTTTAATTTTATCCCAGGACTCGGAGGCTCCTATTTTGCCATCTCTTTTTCTTTACTTTCTTCACAGCAGCAAAGAGTTAACAGTATGAAAAAACAAACTTTCCAACAACAGGTATAAACACGCCCACACCCTCTCCCAGTCTGTCCACTTTGTCCCGCCCAGAGATAGGCCACTCATCTGTTCGAAGAGCAGCAAAGAGAAGTAGTTTCCATAATTTCTCCTGTAAATTTTATGTTATATTCTATATTTTGTGTTTTAGACTTTCACTCAATTGTGTCTGGGGGACGGTGTCTACCCTCCGGTGTTAGCTGCGGGGGTCGGCGCTTCCCACTGGGCCCTACCGAGAGACCGACTAGGTCCCTGCGTCTGACCCGGCATTTGCACGCCCTTTTTCGGACCCCGCTTGAACGATACAACGTTCGTTTGGGGCCGTCTACCAATTTTCGGCTGCGTGCATTTCTCTCAGGTTTCGCAGGCTTCCCGCTCATGGTGCGCTTCCCCTAGCGACGGCGTTCAACCACGCCCACTTCCCTCGCGCTGGCGGCCATTTACGGAACGCAATCCAACTAACAAGGTACGGCGATGTCGGACTCCCAAGACTGCAGCATGTCTCGCTCTCCCTCCCGGGGCTCCGGGTCGGAGTGTAGCTCAGTAAACAGGGCGGCTGCTCCTGAGTAGATTAACCCTCCCTTACCCAAAAAACATAAGAGATCTAGCTCTTCAACGAAATTTGCGGCCCTCGAGGCCTCCCTCCGCTCCTCCATTACTGAGTCCATGTCTGCGGCTGTAGATGACATGCACTACACCTTTAGACGCTCCATGGAGGAAGCAGTGAACGCGCTCCAAGCGACCCCCCAGTAGCCTCATGCTCCGCTTTCTTACCAGAGAATGTGCCCCAGGTCTCAGAACCTGTCCACCCCAGAGATCGATCTAAGGACGCCTCCCCTCAAAAGGGTCTTAGATCCCCCAGCCTTAGGGCATAATGACCCCCATATCCCACATCCACCTGGTGCTTATGGAGGGGCTGGCAACCCCGTAAAATTGCTTTTACTGATCAGCGAGTCTGATTCTCGCAAGAGAGCCCCTGACCACGGGGCATACAATGCGGCCGAGAGTAAGAGACCCAAGGCGTCAGCCTGGAGTCTCGTCCCAAGAGGGACAAGTTCAGGGGACGGCGATCCTGAGGGCGATGACGGAGATGACTGCATTACGCTATACGCCCCGGTCCATGATGAGGACCTAATGGTGGAGCCACCCCCTATGCAGGTTGGGGATACGATCTACGACCCAGTGGGAAATCCCATGTTTAATCCCCGTGAGATTTCCCACCCGAGCTCTACCGCTTGGACCCCCCAACCCCATATTGAACGCTGGGTCGACAGCGTTATGCGCTGCCCTCTTGACAAGGGAACCCGTTTAAACCAACGGGCGAGACAGGGGTCGTTCTGCCGGCCGTGCGGGTTACCCCTGCTCCTCTGGCCCCGCCTTCAACTCCGCTTGATATGCGGCCGACAACCCCAGCTCCGGCTCCCGGTTCTTCCCATCCAGAGCCAGACCCTGGCGAGGAAACACCTATAGAGGAGGCAGATTGACTGGCCAGATTTGCGCACGTGTGGTCGTGCCTTACTACCGATGCGTGGGTCCTGGCCACGATGCGGGGTTTCTCCATAGACTGTGGACACGCCTACACAGACACAACCCCCCACGCCGCTCCACTTTGCGCACGCGCAGGATTTGCTGGTACAAGCGGAGGTTCGGGACCCGTTGTCCAAAGGGGTGATCGAACCCGCCCCCCCCGTCCACGAACGGTTTTCTCAGCAACTTGTTTTTGGTCGCCAAAAAAGGCGGGGGCTTCCGCCCAGTCATCACCTTAAAACAGTTGAACCTATCGGTCGTTTACCGCCATTTCCAGATGGAGGGTATTCACACCTTACGACATGTCCTCCGGAGGGACGATTGGTTGGTCAAGCTGGACCTGAAGGACGCCTACCTGACGGTGCCGGTCTGCTTGGCCCACAGGGATTTCCTCAGATTCCTCTGGCGAGATTGAATGTGGCGGTTCACGTGCCTCCCGTTCGGCCTCTCGTCGGCGCCATGGTGCTTCACGAAACTATTGAAGCCGGTGGTCGCTTCCCTGCGGACCAGAGGGGTCCGCCTGATTATCTACTTGGACGACATTCTCCTAATGTCCGAGTCCAAGGACACAATTCTGACACACACCTCCACTGGACGATCTCCCTCCTGCAAGAACTGGGTTTCTTGATCATTGCGGAGAAATCTCTACTGCTCCCAACGCACCGCATCGACTTCCTGGTGTTTCTCCTGGACTCCCACGACCTGTTGTTCCTGCCTCCCTCCAAGATTCGGGACATCCGCAAGGAATCTTCCTCTCTCCTCTGACACTCAGCGCCTACTCTGAGGATTTTGGCCAGGGTGATAGGTCTTCTGGCGGCGGCACGCCTAGCGATCGTACCGGCTCCTCTACATTATCGGGCCCTCAAACGCCTGAAGGCCCGTTCCCTCCGGGCGGGTTCGGAGTACTCGGATCTGGTGTCCCTGACGGAAGACGCCCGATCAGACCTGACGTGGTGGCTTTCCCAGATGGCGCCTTGGAACGGCAAACACCTGTTCCCTCCGGCCCCGACTCTCACTATAGACTCCGATGCCAGCGGCCTCGGATGGGGTGCCCACTGTGACGGTGCGGAGACAGGGGGACGCTGGTCTCCCATGGAACAGAACCGACACATCAACATCCAGGAGTTACTGGCGGGCTTCTTCGCCATACGGTGTTTTACAAGGAACTCCCCACATCGCTCGATCCTCCTTCGCTTGGACAGCTTCCCGGCAGTGCGTTATATCAACGCCATGGGGGCCCCAGATCTGAGTCTATCTCTCATGGCTTTGGACTTCTGGGGGTACTGCCTTCGCCACGATCTCTGGGTTCAAGCCCAGTTCATCCCGGGTCTCTCCAATCAAATCGCCGACTGGAATTCGCGTCACCTGTCGGATCCAGGCGATTGGCGGATTCCGTCTTCACTGTTCGATCAACTTCAATCACTATGGGGACCTCTCCGCTGGGATCTGTTTGCTTCGAGATTGAACGCTCAACTACGGGAGTTCTTCAGCTGGAGACCGGATCCGGATGCTCTGGCAGTGGATGCCTTCCTACAAGACTGGTCCGGGACCCGTCATTATGCCTTTCCCCCCTTCGTCCTGATTGCTCGGACACTGGGGCAACTCAGGACTCAAGGAGCGACACTGGTCCTGATTACTCCTTTTTGGACGACTCAGCCCTGGTTCCCGACCCTCCTGGAACTCGCGATCGATACCCCCAGGATGCTACCCTGCCGCCCAGACCTCCTTCGAGATGCGGCGGACGCACGCCATCCTTTGCTGGCGGACGGCAGCCTGGATCTTCTAGTGTGGCTGGTTTCCGGTTTGCCTGGCAAAGCCAAGAGCTTTCGATCTGGACTGGGGAACTTCTATTGCAGGCATGGGCCCCCGGCACCCGGAGTGCGTACGGCTCTGCCTGGGGCAGATGGGCTGACTGGTGTATGGGACGGCATCATCATCCCGTTTCAGCATCTCTGAGTTCAGCATTGGACTTTCTGACGTCTCTGTTCGACTCTGGACTGGCTTTCCGCACCTTGAACGTGTACCAATCGGCTATGTCGGCGGGTCATGTTAGTTTCGCCGGGGTGGCTCTGGGTCAACATCCTTTGGTTTGCCGTCTGTTGCGGGGAGCTCGCTTTGAGCGCCCCCCCCCTCCCTCGGTACTCCTCCACATGGGATGTTTCCCAGGTCTTACGTTTTTTGGAGTCCTGGCCGGACAACGGGGATCTATCCCTACGGCAATTGTCTGCGAAACTGTTGATGCTTTTCTGTTTACTGGCTTGTAAACGTGTGGGTGATGTTCGGGCACTGGATTACCCTTCTCGTTCCTTTGGCCCGGACGGTGTCACCTTCGATGTGTCTAGGCGTACTAAGACCTCTATCTCGGCTGTGTTTTTTCTGTCTTACCCGGACCGTCCTTTGCTGTGCCCGGTTCGATGTCTCCGACTTTATGAGAACCGGCTGGTGGGTTTCCAGACTGGGGCCGTTTCCCCCCTGTTCCTGTTCTTCCGTGCCCCGCATCGCCCTGTGTCCTCGGCGACCTTGGCTCGATGGAACTGACGGGGGTTGATACTGCCTCCTATGGGGCCCACTCGGTCCGGGCCGCCATGGTTTCCTCGGCTGTTGCGGCTGGCTGTCACCTGGAGGACATCATGCGCTCCGCGGACTGGTCAAGGGAGTCGACTGCTCGTCTTTTCTACCTACGCCCTCTTAGACACTGGACAGAGACTGTTGTTGCTCAGCTTTGAATTGGCAAAATAGGAGCCTCCGAGTCCTGGGATAAAATTGAGGAATTTTCCTATTTCCATGACGGAAAGTTCTACTTTTAATAAGGACTCGGAAGCGAGTATTCCCCGCCCCCATTGTTCCCTCCCTTTCGACTGTTTCCTTCATTAAACAGCTTCCTTTGGTTGTCCGTGTCTTATTTACTGCCCGCGCCTGCGCTATTGCGATGTGCTCTGTGCCATTTCTGCGTACGTGTTGCTGAATAAAATGATTTCCATGGCTCTGGCTTTTGTGATCTTTAAATGCGCCTTGCGTTGCAGCTCCTGATGGCTTGGTTTTAACCTCTGCCTCGTGTTTCTTCTTCTTTTCTTCCAGCCTCGCGCTGATCGATCTGCCTTGACTGCATTCTTCATGGTTTCCCCACGCCCGGCCGTATTTGGCTTCTTCGTCTCCCTGTCGGGTAGCTCTGTTTCGTCCTGGAGATTCTGACTGCTGACCTGCAAAGAAAGAGGAGTGGCCTATCTCTGGGCGGGACACAGTGGACAGACTGGGAGAGGGTGTGGGCGTGTTTACCCCTTGTTGGGGAAAGTTTGTTTTTTCATACTGTTAACTCTTTGCTGCTGTGAAGTAAAGAAAGAGATGGCAAAATAGGAGCCTTCGAGTCCTTATTAAAATTAGAACTTTCCGTCATGGAAATAGGAAAATTCCTCAATTGTGATATTCATTAAAGGGCTCTTTCCGTGCGAATAAGCACTTCACTCGTGGTATTCAAAAGTATGGGTGCACTTAGAAATTTCCTGATTTTAAAAAGAAACGCTGCCTGAAACACCTTAAAACTGACATCATTTAAGCTTGCTCTTCTTGCACATAAATGTTACTTGCCTGCTGTCTGTTAACACTTAAAGAGCATTTTACATACAAGGGTACAACAACTGTGTAAAAGACTTGAAAAGTGCCGAGCAGGCCACGATACCTGTGTTGCAGACCACTGGGCAGCCGCTATAGCTGTACTCGCCACAGAGAAGGCGCTGACTCTGTGCCCATCTTGCAAAACCAAATCTCTGCAACAAAAGTAAAAAGGAGTGCTTTAGTTTGTGTCCATCACCGAGGCTCGAATGGATCAATAAAGCAGTGGGATACTGCCAACATGCTGCCTGCCTGTGTGCAGCTCAGAAGCCTCTATGCAGATGTTCGAATACAATGCTGAAAAATGACACGCTTGTGGGAAGGGACAAAGGGAGAGAATGGCAGCTGCAGAACAAAGAGGGGGATGGCAGGCACGTTGGGATGGTGGTGCAGGACTCCAGCTTCAAGCAAGTATAAAAACCAACAGCGTTACAGCGCCCATAACCAGTGGCAGTATCCCAGGGTTTGTGCTATAGCGCTGCTAGAGTTGTAAACTGAATAAAAACAAACTTGCTATGTCTGACATAATCCTACAACTAAAACATGCAGAGTAAAGCAGCAGCGCATCTTCAATCAGCTCAGAAGAAGAGGCAGAGGTTATAACGTTTAACTCAGACTCTAAACAGTGTGTTCTGTACACAAAATAGATTAATCGGCAAACAATTAAAAGCGATAATGACAATAGTTGTCAACTATTCTAATTATCAATTAGTGGTTTCAGCCCTAAACACATCCATCATAGTATCGTCTTATCTTACTTTCTGGCACTTTTTGCAAAATCCACTCCAATAGTTTTTCCGTCAATTTTGAGAGGCGGATGAAGAGTCTGCAGGATCTGTAGAAGCTGTGATGCTTCCTGTAAGAGGACAAGAAAAAAAAAAAAAAAATTATGCACATATAAAAAGAAAAATTATACATATTTTTTTTTTAATTAAATTATAACATATCTTACCAATGCAGAGGGCAGTTGCACAAAAGCGAAGCCTCTGTTTTGCTGGGTTAGTTTGTCTTTTATTAGACGGATGTTGCTGACCACGAGTGAAACATAGGGAGCGAGAGCAGAGAGTATGGAATCCACCACGGTGTGGGGGCCGATGTTGCGCAGGATTATGGCTGAGGATACATAGCCACCTAATAAGGTTACACCCAACTGTGTAAAAAAGAGTATTCTCCAAGGCACACAAAACATCCACCAGCTTAGGTACAACACTAAGACACTTTTTAAAGGCTACTAAAGTAAAGCACCAATTAAAAGGCCTGCACACTGTGTATTTGGCTCCAAGGATGATGTAAAAGGGCATAAGCTCGTTTTACGCAAAATACAAAGCAAAACAGTTAACCACAACATAGTTTGAAAACCTCTTCCATGCCACCAGAAAATAGCATAGCTTTGCCGTCCAATGCGCAATTATTGCCAGCCTGAAAAGAAGCTGTTACTGGGGTCATGGTCTATGTTAATTTGGACGTGATCATTTTGTTCACTTATTACACAATACTGCGAAATACACAGGTGCTTTAAAAATAACGAAAAAGGCAGCTAGCATATTTTATACAAAGCATCCTCAATTCCCAATATCAAAACCCTAGAGACACTTACTGTCACTGCAGTATTCTGCTGGCGGCACAGTTTCCGAGGCTCCAGCTGGGGCTTCAACCTCAGAATCTGCAAAAGGACAAAAATCCCCATGGTTGTCACCGGTAAACAAACAGTTAATGCTACTATCCCTCCTATCACCTTCACAAAACAAGGGCTGGGAACAATGAATTCCTAGAACCTTTTCCCACAAGCGCAGTGATGGCAAAAAAGGGCAGCACATCCCAAACACAGTTAATGGATTGAGATTTGAGGGGTTATTCAGAAAGCACCAAAATTTCAGTGCTTTCTTGTTTGGCACACTTCGGCCATTCCAGTTTGCCGACAGTGTGGTGAATGCGCTATTCATCGCAGAGTCCCCAAAGTGTGCCATATGTGGAGCCATGGAAGACCGACGAGCACTGCCAAATTGGCTGCTGACCGAAGAGCGAAAAAAAAATTACTGAACTCTACTATTCTTTAAAAGGTGTTCAAAAACCTAAAAATAGATTAAAATGTGTGGAAATAATAAAACTACCGGTTACAGAATTAAACAAATTTATTATTTATTTCCCCCCCCCCATTGAATCTTATGGGATTCATCTGTTTAAACCTGGCAAACTGAATCACCAAAAATCAGGGCATTTCACTGACATTTCAGCCTTTTCTGAATAGATTAACTATTACTTCTCTATGGGACAATTTACTGGCGCCGAAGATCACCAAATTGTGGCGATCTGAACCATATTTCGATGTCAATTCGCCAGTATTTGGCAAACTGACAGCTTTGTGGACATACTGCCCCGCAAATGCACCGTACAGTGATATTCACCAATAGGTGCCAAGTTCGGATCTTATTGAATAACCCCCTCAGTTTTTTTTATTTTACCCTTTTGATGCTTATAACAGCTTTATTTCCGTTTGGATAGAGATGGGGCAACAGGGATATGAAGATACAGCCATGTTTGAGATGAGCAAATGCTAGAAAACCGTGCCTGCACTTACACTTGCGTTCACAGGCACATGAACACTGCAGATCAAGACTGTAAGACACTCACCGGTCTTTGCGGCCCCACAGCGGAAACATTTTAGTCTTCGGCGAAAGTTGTAGAGACCACACTACAAAACCAGAGAGCTTTGCACTTAATATTAACCATGACAAACATAACCCCATTGAGCAGAGCAATGAAGAGGTTTCATACAGTTTTATAGGCAAAATTAAATTCCCCACAACTGTAACGTAAGCTCAGCCCACCTCCCAGCACAAAATTTATTGCGTATATATATATATATGTTAATATGCACAGCTCATCGTTAACAGCAGCCACAACATAACACTGCAGCATGCCATGAATGAGTCCAATGTCTATCATGTGGAATAATAGTGTCTGTGCACGCACACAGGTGTAAGAAGTGGACGACTGTTACATGGATGAGTGCCAGACACCTCCCCTCAATTCAGAGACATAAGAATAGGCTCACCTTGCTGCACAGCCAATCCTCAAATTTAGGACGTGGGTTGCTATAATGCATTGCGATAGTCTTCCCCTGGATTACCAGCTTCTTCTGCAAGAACACAAAAACAAGGAGACAGTCATTCCTGATATCCTGGAGAGCTGACATCTATCCCCTGGTGGAGGGGAGGACGTTCCCGACTTAAAACGGACAGCAACGTGGGGAAGGACCACCCACTGCCAGCTAATGACTTGCCCGACCAGTCCCTCCACAGGGGGGTGGAGAGGAGCGGGATGCAGAGGAAGAGGTAGACAGAGGCTCAAAGAGCTGCCAGAGGAGGAAACAGAAAAGAGTGTTTGGCAGAGGAGTGGGAGGGAATGAGGCTCCAGTGAGAAAGAGAGAGACGAAGTCTCAATACTGCACACAGTATTTCCAAGGTTTGAATGTGGCGTCTGTTTAACACATCTCTGCAATTACAGGTGTCTTCTCAATACACGAAGCAGTCCCCGCATCACAACCCCCTCGGGGTCTCCAGGGGAAAATATGTATATACATATAAAATAAAAAAAACAAATGGCACTAGACGGATCAAGAAGGGGTAACAGAGTTACAGGTATGACTAATCACCCCAATATACTCCTACTTGATTGGGGAAATATCTTAATAGGGTTGTGAGGACCTAGAACATTTGGTTAAAAGAAATGCCTACATTTATAAACAAATACCACCATTTCTCACACATTTTTTCACAGTATGTGAAGTAAGTGGTTATAGGTGACAGACCGTTAAGTAATAACGGACTATGATCCATCTTAACACAAACCCGTGTGTTTTATAGAGCCCTGCAGGGCATTGTGCCCATATCAGGTATTATAGGGCCACTTCATTAATCTACAAAAATTATGCGGTTTAAAAAGGAGAAAAGCTCCGAATTTAAGCACGCGCACTCTTGTCATACAGTGGTCCCCTCTGCTCTGCGTGCTTGGGGCCACCCCATCTACAAAACTGCTGCTTGTGTCGAGTTATACTGAACATGTGTCTGTCAGATGTACTCAGCAGTAACCCAGGGAGAGGGAGGGGACCTGGCCTGCGACACATTCAAACCAGCAGACGACAGTACTGCTCTGCGTACATTAAAGCACATCAAGGAGACACAGAATACAAACTAAAAACCGCAAAGCCAGATTCCATGACTAGAGTGCTTTTTTCTTAAAATTTTTGAGAAAAACAGTGCTCATTTATGGGCAACCGGCATGCATGTTTGCGATATTGCATCACGTTGATATGGAGTTCGCAGTGTATAGTTCCAGCAAGGAAAATGCTAACCCCCCCCCCAACAATGTCAACGTATACAGTTTATCTGATAATTTGAATAAATCTCCAAAGTGGATACATTGAAACTGAACTATAAGCATGCTTTTTTTTACTTCTTTCCAATCATTGATAAATCAGAGGCGGCGAGCATTTGATGTACGCAGAGCATCTCTCACACACAAAAAAAACCACCCCACGAAAATCAGTCAGCCTTTCCTAATCCACCCCTCCCTCCCCCCAATCTCTTTCTGCTTTTCGATCTCTGTTACAGACAAATGTAATGTGCCATTTCTCAGGAAAATTCTAGACTTGTCGAGTGAAGCAACCTGATTGGCTTCCATCCAGCTGGTAGCTTCTTGCAAGTGATAAAACTCCACGAAGGCGAAACCGCGGCTTAAACCTAGAGACAGCATTCAGATATAGACGGGATACTAGTGTTAGTCAGTTCCTTTTACAGAAAACACAGCTGCATCTCTCCAACTGACAAAGCCCATGGGTCTAGCAGTGCTTTATGGCATGGCTTCCATGGGTGCAGTCCTGTTGTCTTTTTTTTTTCTCATGGGGATTGCCATGAAAAGGAACCTCAAACTAGGCAAACGTAATCCCCACCAGCCTCTCATTCCACCACCTAAAAATTAGATAATACTATAAAAAGGGAGCCTCTATATTAGAGACGCCAAGCTACGAATTGAGTCTGCATTGTACTATCTGGGAAATTCAGGAGGGAAAAGGTGTAGGTGAAGCAAGTCATGCAGCAGACATTTAACCCTACACGTTCTACTTACCATGTCCTCGAAAGTAAGACAATCGCATTATATAAATCAAAGCTAAAAGTCTACCAGAGGTTCCTTAGCCATGGCAAGTCCATTAAAGTACCAGATGGTGGATGGGGATGGAGAGGGAAGTGGGGATTATCCCCAAGGAGAGAGCAATCTGAGGGCATGGCTTTCTTTTTTAAACACTTGGCAGTGCACCACAACGCCAGATAGAACCTCACCTGTTTTTCGCTTCATTAGCCGTACGTCAGCAGGCTGCTGACCTTCAAATGATTCAACAATCTCACGAATCTGGGGAAAGAAGGGAAAAAAAAAAAAAAAAGTACAAAAAAGTAGGAATGTGCCCATGGCGAGAAAAGTAAAATATCAAGTAAATACAATATTGCAGGCGGAAGATGTTAAAATTATGCAATCGCCCAGCCCTGACCTACAACTTACATCATTCTCACTGATGTTTATAGGGAGGGCCCTTAACATGATGGTTTTGCTCTCTTTCTCATCCACATAATAGTCATGGCGATAGTCGTGGTCCAGGTAGTCGCTATCAGAATGGTAGCCATCTTCAGAGCGATCACTGTTCCTTCTCTCCCGATCACGGTCTCTGTCACGTGGAGGTCCGCCACAGGGAAACCGCTAGAATTAGAGAGATTTCATCCAGAAAAAAAGATTAGTAGAATGCAAAGGCTCTTTTTGGTGTTAATCTTTCAGTCACATGAAGAGCTTGGCTAAGGCAGGGTTCGTGTATCGCACTCCTGAGCCAAATACACATTTTTTTTTTTTTTTTTTGAAACTTTACCAAAGTTTCTGGAAGCCAAAAGAATATTAATCCAAGGCTTTAGGAACCAGAGGTAAAATTATTTTAGTGTTGCCAACTTGTCCTTAGGACTGTCAGGATTCTGGGCTATTTAAGACTTTTTTTTCTAAACCATTTTTGAGCATATCTAGACAACACGAACATGGAGTTTGCCGCACTGCTTAAATGACAAAACAGATGCTTTATAACCAATGTTACATGACTGTAAATTGTAGGGATGCACCGATACCACTTTTTTAAGACCGAGTACGAGTACCGATACTTTTGTTCAAGTACTCACCGATACTTTTATTTTATGCCATGTGACGCTTTCCAATAAGAACAGACCTCCTATAAAGCCCCCAGGTCTCATAGATATGCCCCCTGCTCATGGATAATTGCCCCCCCCCAGCTCATGGATAATTGCCCCCCCCAGCTCATGGATAATTGCCCCCCCCAGCTCATGGATATGCCCCCAGCTCATGGATATGCCCCCAGCTCATGGATATGCCCCATTGCTCATGGATATTGCCCCATTGCTCATGGATATTGCCCCCTTGCTCATGGATATTGCCCCCTTGCTCATGGATATTGCCCTTGCTCATGGATATGCCCCCTTGCTCATGGATATTGCCCCCTTGCTCATGGATATGCCCCCTTGCTCATGGATATGCCCCCTTGCTCATGGATATGCCCCCTTGCTCATGGATATGGCCCCCTTGCTCATGGATATGGCCCCTTGCTCATGGATATGGCCCCCTTGCTCATGGATATGGCCCCCTTGCTCATGGATATGGCCCCCTTGCTCATGGATATTGCCCCCTTGCTCATGGATATTGCCCCCTTGCTCATGGATATTGCCCCCTTGCTCATGGATATGCCCCCTGCTCATGGATATGCCCCCTGCTCATGGATATGCCCCCTTGCTCATGGATATGCCCCATTGCTCATGGATATGCCCCATTGCTCATGGATATGCCCCATTGCTCATGGATATTGCCCCATTGCTCATGGATATTGCCCCATTGCTCATGGATATGCCCCCCCCCGCTCCGCTCATACTTACCTTCCTTCAGCGACGCCGGGAAAGTCTTCGCGCGCGCGCGCTGGTTGGAAGGACCCCAGCCGCGACCACGTGGGACCATGTGATCACGGCTGGGGTCCTTCCAACCAGCGCACGCGCGGAAACTTTCCCGGCGTCGCTGAAGGAAGGTAAGTATGAGCGGAGAGCAGCTGCAGGGCCTGTCTGAATGCTCTATCGGCATTCGGACAGGCCCTGCAGCTGCTCACTTTGTTTATACTTACCTTCCTTCAGCGACGCCGGGAAAGTTTCCGCGCGTGCGCTGGTTGGAAGGACCCCAGCCGTGATCACATGGTCCCACGTGGTCGCGGCTGGGGTCCTTCCAACCAGCGCGCGCGAAGACATTCTCGGCGGCGCTGAAGGAAGGTAAGTATCGCAGAGCTCCAGGGGCGGCTGTCCGAATGCCGATCGAGCATTCGGACAGCCGCCGCAGCCCCTCGGATACCGGCAAGCCGGCTCAATGCCGGCTTCCGGTATCGGAAAAAAATATCGGGGGTACTGCACGAGTACCAAGTACTCCTGCAGTACCCGGTATCGGCACCGATATCGATACTAGTATCGGTATCGGTGCAACCCTAGTAAATTGAAGTCCTTTTTTTTCGAATTGCTTATACCTACCATACATTTTGTTTATCCCACTTCCCTCAAACAGTTATCAACCTTGGAACCCTCAAGATGTTTTGCAACTATATCTCCCATGATTCTCAGCCTTGTGCTACGTGTAGTTGCAAAACGACTAAAGGGCTAAGGTTGCAGACCCCCCTGCTCCAAAAAGAAAAACAAAAAAAAAGACACTCAACATTGCATTGTTCGGTCCTCCAGTGCTCTCAAACAAACACTTGTCCACACAAAGTTAAGAGACTACAGGCAATACTTACATCTGGGCTATCATAATCTCGATAATCATCATATCGATCATTGCGGTCGTCTCGATATCGCTTGTACTCCGAATCTCTTCGTCGACTCCTGGAGTCCCGATCGTCCCTTTCATCTCTATCAAATGCCGAGCCATACCTCCCACTGCGTTCACTACGACTTACTCTGCAAGACAAGGCTTAAAGTTAAGCCGAGTCCCAACCATTCATTAACACTTGGAAAAATAAGCAAAGACGAGCATACTGACCGTTTATCAGAGCCCATCTTTGCGGGTCTCCACCCAGCAGGTTTGGCTGCACGAGCCCTGGAATTCGGATACGTGGTTGGTTTTTATGTGCAGCCTAAACGAACAGATAATATTTTAGAAACATTTTTTTTAGAGCTCTCTAAACACTAGTTTCATATCAATGGAGTCAGGCTTCAACACATTCAACAAAACATTTCCACGCATTTGAAGAAGCACAGTGAATTTTTGAACCATGAAGCAATAATACCACAGATACCCAGTGACTCCTAAATCTTTAGATGCACGTTACCGGTCCTATATAAAAATCAATATATGGTCCCCAAATATTACAAAGGCTACTAAGATTTCTTACATAGAAAATATTTAAAGAAACAGTCTAGTCTCCAAACCACTCTCCCTCCTCTGAGTGGTGGACTTTTCTATCTCTGGAAGGCTTCAACCTGCTTGCAGTAGGCAGACTTCAAGGATTTATCAGCAATGAACAGCTCGGTGCAGCACCAATCACTTGATATTTATCTTCTCTGGTTCTCCCTCCTGTTTAAAAGGCCTCTGGAGGCAATAAAGGAGCTGCCTAGCAGGAATCATCTATGCTTTAGCATGGGGGGGGGGGGTGCAGTGCCAGAACTGCAACCCACCTCATTCACTGCCAAAAAAATAATTCAAGGCAGCAAGAAATATATTATAAGGTATATTCACTAAAAGGTGAAACTTGAGAGAACTGGCAGCAGAAGTAAAGATTCTAGGGCACAATAGCCAAACTAGAAAAATTCTCCCATTTATATCACTTTCCAAATCGGCTATTTGGTCTAGATTGTTCTCTTATCCTGCCAATTCTCCCGAGGTTCACCTTTTAGTGAATAATCATATAGTCAATAGTTTGTCAGTCGCAGGCTCCTTTGTGGCACATACTGTATACTCTCTATCTGCTGCCCCCCCATACAGTCCATTCTGAATGCCTCTGCCAGGCGCACCTACCTCACCTGCAGCTCTGTCTCTGAGAGTCCCTTCACTGGCTCCCCATCCACTGTAGAATTAAATTCAAAATCCATACCCTGACCTACAAAACCCTCACTAACTCAGCTCCCCACTAATCACCAAATACACCCCAGCCCGCTCCCTAAGATCAAAACAGTGACCTGTGCCTAGCTTCTCCCATCACCTGTTCCCATGATAAACTGCAGGAATTCTCATGCATAATGCTCACCCTTGTACTGTCAGACTTTCCCCTAGTTTCCCCTCCTTCAAAACACTCCCAAGACATTCCTATTCAAGCAAACCTACCACCTGTCTCACTAATACACCTCAGTGCCCCAACCAGTCCGTCACTCTCACCTTGCAGTCCTCTCCTCCTATTTCCATCACACCCCCTTCTAGATTGTAAGTTCCCAAGGGAATAGGGCCCTCATTTCCTCCTGATTTGTCAAAATGTTGTTCAGTCTCAATGTATGGAATTTGTAACCCGGTCTATATTGCGCCCATTGTTCAGCGCTGCGGAATATGCTGGCGCTATATAAATATATCTCACTTATCTCGCCAGTCTGTACATTGAATTCTGAATAAAGCAAGAGCCGATTAAAAATACTAATCACGAAGCCCTCCCTACCCGTGCACCCCACTCTTGTAGGTGCCTCTTAAGTCCTCATTACTCTAAAGCAGCACACACAAACACGCAGCCCTAATATTTCATGAATTTTTATTAGCGCTAACATATTCTTCTGCGCTTTATAAAGAATGGAGATACAAACGAGACATGCCGATAAAGTGTTGTAAGCTGGTTTGGGCAGCGTTCTGAGTTCTCATTGTTTTTGTATGTTATATTGTTACCATTGCTTTGGGTTACCCATTATACAGCAACGCCAGATAAGTAGGTGTTTATAAATACTTGTAGATGAGACACACCGAGCACTTATACCTTGTGGACAAGAAACCATCCTAGTCTCAATCTAAATGCTGCTTGTTTCAGGTTTTGTTTGCATGCTTTATACCCTGCTTAATATCTTTATCACTTGCTACGATATTACTTCACTATATTATAAAGTATCCCCACATGTGCTCGCATAGGATGGAACAAATGCCTAAATCATGGACTAGACCAGGGATCAGCAACCTTGGCTCCCTGAGGTTTTGGGAACTACATTTCCCTTGTGGCTCAGTCACCCAATAGGCTGACTGAGCCACAAGGGAAATGTAGTTCCCAAAACCTCAGGGAGCCAAGGTTGCTGACCCCTGGACTAGACATTTTAGGTGTCTTGTCCCGAGCGGTGATGGGGAAGAAGAGCAAAGGTGATGGAGTGCCGGAGGGACCCCTGACTACCGACATCCGTCTCTCACTAGGAGGGGGAATGGGCGGGCGGCGATTGCGCGCTGCCCTCTCAGATACCGACTTGGAGGAACAGCCGATGGTGGAGGAAGCTACAACCCCCTCTGCCTCGCGTGGCACCGCCGGACCTGAGGGGAGACTCCCTTCCCGCCACCAAGGGAGACATACACACGCTTTTGGAGGACGCCAGGAAATCCTGGCAAGCGGACCTACACACTCTCAGTGAAGCGATTGCGGAGACCGGGGCCCAGGTGGAGAACCTTACGACGCGCACACAGAGGGTGGAGGAGACACAGGCGGCAACCTCTTCTACCATACAAGCGATGCAACAGCAGATCAGCAGTTTACAATCGGCTGTGATTGGGTTGGAATCAAGGCACAGACGTCGAAACGTGAAGGTACGGGGAGTACCGGAGACTATTACGGACTTGGACTTAGCGTTGTATATTTTGCGTTTTTTTGGAGACCGTTCTTAGTCCCTCAGACATACCACGAGACCCGGTCATCACGGCCCTACGCGTCCGGAAAGCTGCCATGGCCCCTGTGAAAGCATTACGAGATGTGATTGTCACCTTTCGTGAGGCGACCCTGCTCTCCTCACTATTTCCTCCCTTTCCTAGTCCTGGCTGCCCGGCGACAATTCCGACCCTCCTTCGCGCCCATGCCGTCAGATACAAATGGGGCACTTCTGGATTCCTCATTATCTCTCCGGAGGATGGACAGACACTTGTGGCTGCTACGGCGGACGTGGCTGAGGGACACCTTCATTCCCTGGGTCTACTCCCGGCACTGCCGGACCCAGCTGAGGCGCACCAGTATGTGGGTGCCCCCTCGCCCCCCGTTCCTTCGGGATTATCTGGAGGGACACATCCTGCTGGCTCTCCCCCCTCCCCGGTTGAATTTGTGATCTACATGGAACCCCGAGATGGACTACTTTTTCTGGTGACATCCCCTGTGAGTGGCTTCACTCCCACCCACGCAATTCTCCTCTTGGGAGATTTTCCCGTTGCACTGAGTCGCGTTCAGTTTTTGTGGTTTTTTTGCTGACTGAGACATTTATGTTACTTCCGCTGTTGCTGGTGTTCTTTCCCCCCTTTTATTTTTCTTCCCTAACTGCTTCTCCTTTTTGATTGGTGCTCTCTCCCATAGACACTGGTGAACCAATTACCCATCCCTCCCTCCCCCTTTTTTTTTCCGGGTACCCCGGGGTGTGCCACCATGGTATTGTTGGCCATGATTGGCCCTCGGGCTCCGTGACATGATCCCTCCATGGCTTCCCTAGGGAGCGTGGCAGGAGCGTCACGGTTATGGCCACGATTCTTTTTCCCACTTCCTCCTCCACAGCCTCCCTTCCCCAATTGGGTCTCCACCGTTGGTAGCGTATGCCATCATTCACCGGACTCTACGCAGTACCCTTTGTTTATTATTGAAATGTTCTATGCGTCAGGCCCTGCGAGGCCTTCTATCGTTGGTCGATTTGTGACATTTAATTCTACAATAAAACTTTCAAACTTTAGACATTTTAGGTGACAAGCTGCATCTCCTGGGAGAATATAAAATGGCAGCTTCGGGCATAAACAACAGCATATATACATAATGCAGTATTACAGAATAAAATCTTCAGGCCTTATGTCAGCCATTCAACATCTCCCTCCCCATCTCATAAATTGAGCTTCCCTTAAAAAGCCTGAAGGTTTGCTAAAAAAGATGCATAAAAGCATTCTGCGCAGAAACAAGCAATGGCCCGTGGGCCGAGGCGTTTCAGCAGCTGCAGGACTGTTTGCCAGATGCTGCTAAATAATGAATGGGACTGTAACCCAGCAACAAGCAAGGGGCCGAATACGTCATCCTACACAAGATGAATACAAAGAGCAAAGCAGACATCACTTTGCTATGATCCTCCCTTCACATGAAGGAAACTGCTCCCAGCTAAGCTGCATGAAGGGCCCTCACCAGCACTGACACAAAACACGCAGGCCGGGAATGGCTGAATGGGTCTCAGCCGCTTCGTGCTAAGGAAAGGCTCAATGCTGAGCAGGCTGTAGATTTGCAGCACACATAAAAAGAAAAATACTTTCATGGTTCAAAATCAGAAGATCACTGGGACGTACCATTTCAGGACATAGTAAGGAGTGTCCACAGGGTGATCAGGCCTTAGTCACAGGAAACAATTTGCCGTTGGGCAAAGCCAATACACAGGCTCTGACGTGAACTTATCATGCTGAGGACCCGAGGCAAGCCATACAGTTATACACAGGCACTACCTTTACAGCCCCATGCAGCGATAAGATTGAACGCTTAAATCAGAAAATTCCCATGATCTAAGTAAGACACGATCAGATAGATATGCAAAATGTAAACCAGTCTTCCCTGTTAACACAGGTTGTGTGTCCTTTCAGCGCTGCATTGTATAGCATTAAAAGGAACATGGAGAAGGTTTAATAGGGCTGGGGCCTCCTTGGTTAATAGTCAGCAATTTTTGACAAATCAATGACATAATCATCTCTTAGTAACAGATATGGGCGCTGCAACACAGAGGAACCTGGCTATGCTCTGCAGAAGAGCGAGCGCATCGTATAGATTGGGAATATACAGGATTTCACTGGCAATACATCTGGAAGAGGGAAAATGCACAGCAACCGGCTCTTAACAAACAAGCCCATTCTCTAGCCATCAACCCAACCCCCAGAAAAAAATATATCTATTTGTAGCGGCAAACAAATGCTGAATCAGCTTTGCAGACCCTCCATTCCAATAGCGGCATTGAAGTATGACTAGCTTAGCTGCAACTCCAGGACGTGTTCGTCAAAAAGCACCAGCGTTTGCTAATGTTGAAAGAAAACAAAAACAGCAATTGTTGCAAAATTGGCAAATGCTGGCGCTTCACAAAATAATAATAAAAAAAAAAAAAACACTGCAGAAGAAGCTTCTGCAGCTGTTTGGATCTTTTGTTTTGTGACTGCATTTGCAACACCTGCACTTTCTGCATAACCCCCTGGTTTTGCAGGGGAGAAAATGAAAAATTCCTCTTTTAGGTCACGCCGGCTCTGTAGCCAAAAATGCCCACGGTCTGCTTTTTATTCCTTGCATCCTATTGAAGCCACTCATTAATAAATCACACAGGACTGCTATGGGGGGGGGGGGGCGCGTAATAATTCCTGAAGTTCTTGTTCTAGTGGAATATAGATAAAAATCCCTCTTTCTGTTCTCTGTATTTTTTGCAGGTGGTATATTGCTTTCCTCCCCACTCTATAGGAGATACTTTGTCTATATAAAGCTGTTCACAAAAAATTACAAAATATCACATCACAATCTAATAGTTGTGTGATCCCAGAGGACAGTTAAGTATTAATATTTTTCAACATGTGTAATATTATTTTTAAAGACTGACATGAATTTGTGCAGCCGGCAAGTATTCCTCCATAGATTTGTGTAAGATAGCCCAGATATTTAGAGTTTTGTTATATATATCACATCCGGTGTATTACAGGGCTGGTAAAGCACCCCCCCCCCCAGGCTCAGATCCAGGATGTGACCCCGAAACAAGCTGCACAATGTGTCACATGAACAAAGCTTCATTAGAAAGAAAAATGAAGGCGGTGTGGGTAAACTCTTGTGCGCGACGTGGCGGCTCTCTGAAACACAAGTTTGCATGCTGCTGTGATTTTCACTCAAATTACATGTAAAGTGGCTGCTTATTGCACTGTAACGCAACAAGTACCCCTTTTATTGGGCAAGATCCCTCAAGAACAGGGTCCATCAATCCCCCTCAGCTTTATGTGTTCAAATACTATCCCCTTGATTTGTAAAGCACTGCAGAGTCGGATACAGTATACAAAGTATAACATATACACTGTGTGAAATATATATGCTCAACCCCACACAAGCCAATACATACACCTCAACATATACTAATGTATGTGTATTAGACACATGTACCCATTACTATGTATATATGTACTCCTAAAGCTCATCAGAAACGGTTGGCGCCATAAAAATGATGGTGATGATAATAATGATACGTGTGTGCACACACAGCACCGGAGCAGAATAAGCTTGTATGTGAAGTGCAGGGTGACTTTTATACACAGATATATACATATATTTGCATGTGTACTGTACACATACATATATTAGTGGGTAAGTGTATACATATGTTCATGCAAATATACATATGTATTGGCGTGCATATACTAGCACGTATAGTCATATTTATGAATATATATATATATATATATATATATATACACACACACACACAAACGTACACAAGCATACAATATACACCTGGCTATAAATATGCATTAATGTGTGGATATTATATATATATATTTCATACACGGACATATATATTATATATACACACACACACAACCGTACAGACACATACAATATAAATGTACGCAGTTATAAATATGCATTAGTTTGTGGGAGTGTACATTATGCGTGCACACATATCTCCATACAGAAATAGATGTGTATATATATACACACACACACACACAGTTTCTTATGCAAACCACCATTAGAATTGGGGCTTCCAGGTCGGCCATGTTTTCCTGGACACGTTACTGCTTTGTTACGATTTCATGAAGCGGGGAGCTCAGGAAAAAGTGCTGCCCTGCAGCATGTATAATTGATATGCTGCAGAAAAGATATTAAGGCAGGTCACCTGGGATTTCTTACCTGCAGCGTATAGGTTATACATGCTGAGGGCATTTTCATGCACTGCCCAGCAGTATGAATAGATTATGGGTGTCCTGGAAAAAACGACCGACCTGGAAACCCTATTCCCAGTGCAATGCATACTGCTATGAATGTGTATACCCACAAACGGCAAACTAGACACCCCCCCTCCCCCCTGATGCCAGTTCCAGCACAGCCCTGAGCCCACATATCGGTTACCCGCCGCTGCATTGTCGTTAATGGGGTGGGGGGTGTTTGTGGAGGGTCGCTCACCCTGTCAGGATGCTGAGCTCACGCCGCCTGGCTGACCGAGCGCGCGCCGCAATATGGCTGCGGACCCAGCTCTGAGGAGATTCCCGCCCGCAGCGCGAGGACGAGGCGGCGGCGCAGGGCGACGGTCTCACACCAAGCAGCACGCATCGCGAACCCGGGGCGTAGACCCAACCCCCGCACAAGCTTACCGTAAGGCTGTCCCACCACCCAGCAATCCGGCTTTGGAGACCAGTGGTTACCGCGAAATGGCGTCGGTCCCGCCCGTCTCCTACCCACAGTGCTTCGCGCGCAGCTGCCAGCGCCTCGAAGCTTCCAACACACTCAGCGAGGAATGCGCGTGCGTGGAACGCCCGAGGCCCGTCCTCTGCGTTCCGCGCCTCGTATCGGATCTGCTACTCGTTGAAGGAGGTGCGCCTTAACTTCCGGGTGTGACGTGTGCTCTGTTTATTTTGTGCCTTCCTCTGACCTTCACCACCCAGTACCTACCTTGTACCTTCAACATTACCCGGGGCCCTGTATCGTTACTGTACACAGATACATATTTCTTTTTTCTAATAGCACTTCCATATATTCAGGGTGTGTGGGTGTCTTTTTAGGGGCTCCTCCATATATTCAGGGTGTGCGGGTGTCTTTTTAGGGTTTCCTCCATATATTCAGGGTGTGCGGGTGTCTTTTTAGAGGCTCCTCCATATATTCAGGGTGTGCGGGTGTATTTTTAGGGGTTCCTCCATATATTCAGGGTGTGCGGGTGTCTTTTTAGGGGTTCCTCCATATATTCAGGGTGTGTGGGTGTCTTTTTAAGGCTTCCTCCATATATTCAGGGTGTGCGGGTGTCTTTTTAGGGGCTCCTCCATATATTCAGGATGTGTAGGTGTCTTTTTAAGGCTTCCTCCATATATTCAGGGTGTGTAGGTGTCTTTTTAGGGGCTCCTCCATATATTCAGGGTGTGCGGGTGTCTTTTTAGGGGTTCCTCCATATATTCAGGGTGTGTGGGTGTCTTTTTGGGGCTTCCTCCATATATTCAGGGTGTGTGGGTGTCTTTTTAGAGGCTCCTCCATATATTCAGGTTGTGTAGGTGGCTTTTTAGGGGCTCCTCCATATATTCAGGGTGTCTTTTTAGGGCTTCCTCCATATATTCAGGGTGTGTAGATGTCTTTTTTAGGGGCTCCTCCATATATTTAGGGTGTGCGGGTGTCTTTTTAGGGGCTCCTCCATATATTCTGGGGGTGTGTGTGTTTTTTTAGGGGTTCCTCCATATATTCAGGGTGTGTTGGTGTCGTTTTAGGGGCTCCTCCATATATTCTGGGGGTGTTTGTGTTTTTTTAGGGGTTCCTCCATATATTCAGGTTGTGTTGGTGTCGTTTTAGGGGCTCCTCCATATATTCAGGGTGTGTGGGTGTCTTTTTGGGGCTTCCTCCATATATTCAGGGTGTCTTTTTAGGGCTTCCTCCATATATTCAGGGTGTGTGGGTGTCTTTTTAGAGGCTCCTCCATATATTCAGGGTGTGCAGGTGTCTTTTTAGGGGTTCCTCCATATATTCAGGGTGTGCGGGTGTCTTTTTAGGGGCTCCTCCATATATTCAGGGTGTGCGGGTATCTTTTTAGGGGTTCCTCCATATATTCAGGGTGTGTGGGTGTCTTTTTAGGGGCTCCTCCATATATTCAGGGTGTGTAGGTGGCTTTTTAGGGGCTCCTCCATATATTCAGGGTGTGTAGGTGTCTTTTTAGGGGCCCCTCCATATATTCAGGGTGTGTTGGTGTCTTTTTAGGGGCTCCTCCATATATTCAGGGTGTGTGAGTGTATTTTTAGGGGCTCCTCCATATATTCAGGGTGTCTTTTTAGGAGTTCCTCCATATATTCAGGGTGTGTAGATGTCTTTTTTAGGGGCTCCTCCATATATTCAGGGTGTGTAGGTGGCTTTTTAGGGGCTCCTCCATATATTCAGGGTGTCTTTTTAGGGGTTCCTCCATATATTCAGGGTGAGCGGGCGTCTTTTTTAAGGTTCCTCCATATATTCAGGGTGTGTGGGTGTCTGTTTAGGGGCTCCTCCATATATTCAGGGTGTGTGGCTGTATTTTTAGAGGCTCCTCCATATATTCAGGGTGTGCGGGTGTATTTTTAGGGGTTCCTCCATATATTCAGGGTGTGTGAGTGTATTTTTAGGGGCTCCTCCATATATTCAGGGTGTCTTTTTAGGGGTTCCTCCATATATTCAGGGTGTGCGGGTGTCTTTTTAGGGTCTCCTCCATATATTCAGGGTGTGTAGGTGGCTTTTTAGGGGCACCATCATATATTCAGGGTGTGCGGGTGTCTTTAGGGGCTCCTTCATATATTCAGGGTGTGCGGGTGTCTTTTTAGGGGCTCCTCCATATATTCAGGGTGTGTGGGTGTCTTTTTAGGGGCTCCTTCATATATTCAGGGTGTGCGGGTGTCTTTTTTAAGGTTCCTCCATATATTCAGGGTGTGTGGGTGTCTTTTTAGGGGCTCCTTCATATATTCAGGGTGTGTGGTGTCTTTTTAGGGGCTCCTCCATATATTCAGGGTGTGTGGGTGTCTTTTTAGGGGCTCCTCCATATATTCAGGGTGTGTGGGCGTCTTTTTAGGGTCTCCTCCATATATTCAGGGTGTGTGGGTGTATTTTTAGGGGCTCCTCCATATATTCAGGTTGTGTAGGTGGCTTTATAGGGGCTCATCCATATATTCAGGGTGTCTTTTTAGGGGTTCCTCCATATATTCAGGGTGTGCGGGTGTCCTTTTAGGGGCTCCTCCATACATTCAGGGTGTGTGTGTGCCTTTTTTGGGGCTCCTTCATATTTTCAGGGTGTGAGGGTGTCTTTTTAGGGGTTCCTCCATATATTCAGGGTGTGTTGGTGTCGTTTTAGGGGCTCCTCCATATATTCAGGGTGTGCGGGTGTCTTTTTAGGGGCCCCTCCATATATTCAGGGTGTGCAGGTGTCTTTATAGGGGTTCCTCCATATATTCAGGGTGTGCAGATGTCTTTTTAGGGGTTTCTCCATATATTCAGGGTGTGTGTGTGTCTTTTTAGGGGCTCCTCCATATATTCAGGGAGTGTGGGTGTCTTTTTAGGGGCTCTTCCATATATTCAGGGTGTCTTTTTAGGGGTTCCTCCATATATTCAGGGTGTGTAGATGTCTTAAATGAATAAAAAAATCAAAATAAAATTAAAAAGCTGAGACCCAAGAATAAAAACTTCAAAGGGTTTATTAGCATTACATAAAATAAGTCAGGGGGGGGAATTACACTAATAAACCCTTTGAAGTTTTTATTCTTGGGTCTCAGCTTTTTAATTTTATTTTGATTTTTTATTCATTTAAGACCATCTAGACTGTGGAAGCTGCTCCACAAGAGCCACGTCTAGTTTATTACCCTGGTCTTTGCCCCCTCTTTCCTCCCTAAATTTTTCTGGAGGTGGAGTACCAGCATAGAAGAAGGAAAGAAACAGACGTTCCAGGCGAGAGAGGTGAGGTACACACCGATTTAAATGGTACCATATGCTTACAAGCCGAGCCTGAGAAAACTGAGGCTCCACCATTGGTGAGTGAGATTGATCAGCTTTTTAACTTGCTGCCACTTTTACCGAATGTGTTACGCTATGGGAGCACTGTCTATCTGCTTGTATTTCATCTGAGGCCAACCGTAGGACAAAGAAGGGATACGCCACCCTATATCTGCTGTGAGGCGCTTCAACCCAGAGCCAGGGACACACTAGGCTCTGTAAACCGTGAGTGAGATTCTTGTTCTATCCTCACCATAAATACCTGAAGCAGTCTGCACTATTATTTTTTTCTTCTCTCTGCCCTTATATAAACCACCCATTGAGGAGAGGAGCTGTGGCAGTGGACCGTTTATCTCTTACAACACTGCTCATACGCTGTGCAACCACTAGTGGCCACAAAATTTTCCGGTTCTTTTTCATGTTATTTGCACTTTTGCACGTGCACTTTACTGTGGCTTAGGACTTATTGACTGTACAACCCTCCAAAGAATCCTATCAACCCTCCTATCAGCGATTTGCGCTTTTAGCGCACCACCTGTGTATGCACTTTACTTAAGAATGGTTTCATAAGCACATGCACTTTATTGTTATACATAATCCTTGCATGTCTCTCGGCTTTGCTACTGCATTTATGTATCAATTGTAATTTGCACTTCTCATTTTTAATTGTACGTCTCTCGGGACCTGAAGGTTCCAGGCGACATTTTTAGATCTTAGACTCTTGTACGAGCACCTGTAGGGCCTAATATCAGGCTAAGGTTTATACGATTTATAGTACACCACTGCGCCACCAGGACCATCTACTAGCTTCAAATATCTGTTTGCTGCTATGTAATGGTATTTTAGCAGCTGCTCTCTTGATGCGATGCATGGATCTGGCAGAAATCTTCCTCAATGTGCCTTTATCTGCACGAACCCGTCTGTGCTCTGAATCAGCCACAAATCTCTTAATAGTGCGATGATTAGGGATGAGCTGTTCGGTTCGGACGGTTCGGAGTTCGAACCGAACTTTGTTTGTTCGAAAGTTCGCGAACTTCGAACGTTTTGGGTGTGTTCGGTTCGAGTTCGAAAAAAAAAAAGAAATTTTGAAAAAAGTATAGAAAATGCTTAAAAAAATACAAAAAAATCTAGAAATAAAGAGACTCTTTACTGCAGAATATTATAAGCAACGGTTTGTTAGATATTTAATTAAAAACTAATGTGTACGTGCAAAGATTCTCAACTCTAAATGACCTGTGTTTTTCAAACGGCATAACAACAACAGGTGTTTTAGTCTGGTCTAATCAATTTGATGCATTGTAGGCTATACTGAGGGGGGGGGGGTAGTGTCAGCTTCTGATTGAGATTTGAGAAGTGTTAATTTCCCTCCTAAAACTTCTAATATGCTGTATTTCACCGCTGTGTGCTCAGCTCATTTTTACCGCTTTCGCTCATCATGTTTAAACGCGATTTTGAAGCCACATTTTGTTAAATGACCGACATGTTAGATATCGTTCTTTCCGACAGACTCCGCAGATTCATAATATATAATTTTTATATGTATACGTCCTGTCCTGGCTGTATATTATGAAAAAAATGCAATAAAAATAGAATTTTTAATCATCTGCAGTGTGTAAAGTGTTGTTTTTTGTTTACATTTTAGCACATGAGCGTTTGCGGTTATGTTTTCTATGGGGTGCGCTTGTACAAAAATTAGAAATGGTGACTTGTTACATTTTGTGGGGGGAATTACCTGATTTATAGCAAACGCACCCCATAGAAAAAAATCATTAGTGCATCATCGTTCACATTATAATTGCAAAGTGAACAATATTGCTGCATTAATAAAAATAACACACAAAAAAAAATACATGTTTTTCTTTTCTTTTTTCTTTCTTTTACTTTATACCTGGTCATGTTGGGTATCAATCGAAAGGCCATGCTCAGGCCTTTCGAGTGACAACCTCCATGACCCACTAGATGCCTGGAGATATCGGGGTTCAAATGAACCCCCTATCTCCACCAGGGGATTGGCCTGGGCAAAATATATACGCATGATGTGAGCTGGCCTGGGCAATATACAGTTGTGTTCAAAATTATTCAACCCCCACTGAAATTGAGTGTTTTGGCCAGTTTGACATTGATTTTGATCATTCAGTCATCTTGCTTACAATTAAATCAAAGAGGCACGTGTAGGTCAGACAAATATAACATAACATTTATAATGAAATAACCACAAATGTCTTTTCTGTGCTCACATCATTATCAGTTTTATTCAACCCCCAAGTGACATTCAATCTTAGTACTTAGTACAACATTATTATTATTATTCTTTATTTATAAAGCGCCAGCATATTCCGCAGCGCTGTACAATAAGCACAGTATAGACAGGGTTACAATACATTGAACAACATTTGACAAACAGTACAGGAGGAGATGAGGGCCCTATTCCCGTAGGAACTCACAATCTAGGAGGGTTGGGGTTGGAAACAGGAGGAGAGGACTGTAAGGTGAGAGTGATTGATGGTTGTGTCAGTGAGTTGGGTGGTAGGCTTCCCTAAATAGGAATGTTTTAAGGGAGCGTTTGAGGGAAGAGAAGTTAGGGGAAAGTCTGACAGTACGAGGGAGAGCGTTCCAGAGAGTGGGGGCTGCGCGTGAGAAATCCTGCAGTCTATCATGGGAAGAGGTGATGCGGGGAGAAGCTAGGCGCAGGTCACTGTTTGACCTTAGGGAGCGGGCTGGGGTGTATTTGGTGATTAGTGAGGACAGGTAGTGGGGCGCTGAGTTAGTGAGGGTTTTGTAGGTAAGGATAAGGATTTTGAACTTAATTCTGCAGTGGGTGGGGAGCCAGTGAAGGGACTCGCAGAGGGGAGCGGCAGAGACAGAGCGGCGGGTGAGGTGAATTAGCCTGGCGGAGGCGTTCAGGATGGATTGTAGGGGGGAGAGGCGGGACAGAGGGAGGCCAGATAAGAGATTATTGCAATAGTCGAGTCAGGAGATTACCAGGGCGTGTATGAGTTGTTTTGTGGTGACAGCGGTAAGAAATGGCCGGATTCTGAAAATATTACGCAGTTGGTATCGGCAGGAGGAGGAAAGAGACTGGATGTGGGGGATGAAGGAAAGAGCAGAGTCAAGTGTAACTCCAAGACAGCGAACTTGGTTTGATGGGGAGATGGTGATACCCTCCACCGTGATAGAGAAGTCAGGAGGTGGGGAGGCATTGGAGGGAGGAATAAGTAGGAGCTCAGTCTTTGACATGTTGATCTTTAGGTGGTGGGAGGCCATCCAGGAGGAGATGCCAGATAAACAGTCACTGACTTTTGAAAGGACAGGGGGAGAGAGATCAGGGGTAGAGAGGTAGATCTGAGTGTCATCAGCGTAGAGGTGGTAATTAAAGCCAAAGCTGTTGATGATTTTGCCCAGGGAGGAGGTGTAGATGGAAAAGAGCAGAGGACCAAGGACAGAGCCTTGAGGTACACCAACAAATAGAGGCAATGAAGAGGAGGAGTTACCAGCAAAGGACACGCAGAAGGACCTGTTGGATAAATAGGAGTCAACCCAAGCAAGTGCAGTGTCACCGAGACCCAGAGAGTTGAGGGTCTGTAGAAGGAGGGGGTGGTCAACAGTGTCAAAAGCAGCCGAGAGGTCAAGCAGGATGAGAATAGAATAGTGGCCGTGTTTTTTAGCAGTTAGGAGGTCGTTGGTGACTTTGGTGAGGGCAGTTTCAGTTGAGTGTAGGGGACGGAAGCCAGATTGCAGGGGGTCAAGTAGGGAATTGGAGGACAGGAAGAGGGAGAGGCGGTTGAAGACTAGTTTTTCTAAGAGCTTTGATGTGAAGGGAAGCAGGGATACAGGGCGGTAGTTGGATGGAGAGTTGGGGTCTAGGGATGGTTTCTTTAGTAAAGGGGTAACTAGCGCGTGTTTGAAGGCGGATGGAAAGGAGCCAGTGGAGAGAGATAGGTTGAAGATGTGTGTGAGAGCAGGGGTGAGGGAGGAGGAGAGGGGAGGAATTAGATGTGAAGGAATGGGGTCGAGCGGGCACGTGGTGAGATGTGAGGAGGACAATAAGGAATTGACTTCCTCCTCAGTGGCTGGCAACATCCTTTTACAGTTATAACAGCTTTTAAACGTGAAGCATAGCTTGACACAAGTGTCTTGCAGCGATCTACGGGTATCTTCGCCCATTCGTCATGGGCAAAAGCCTCCAGTTCAGTCACATTCTTAGGCTTGCGCACTGCAACTGCTTTCTTTAAGTCCCACCAGAGGTTCTCAATCGGATTTAAGTCAGTTGACTGCGATGGCCACTCCAAAATGTTCCAGCCTTTAATCTGCAACCATGCTCTAGTGGACTTGGAGGTATGCTTGGGATCATTGTCCTGTTGAAAGGTCCAACGTCTCCCAAGCCTCAGGTTTGTGACGGACTGCATCACATTGTCATCCAATATCTCTGAAGAGAATTCATGGTACCTTGCACACGCTGAAGCTTCCCTGTACCTGCAGAAGCAAAGGTGCCCTTTGCCTTGAATTTGCGAATGATGCTTCCTATGGTCTCTCTTGGTATGTTTAACATCTTTGCAATCTTCTTATAGCCATTGCCCTTCCTGTGAAGAGTAATCACCTCTTCTCTTGTCTTCCTGGACCATTCTCTTGACTTCACCATGTTTGTAACCACACCAGTAAATGTCTAGAAGGAGCTGAGTATCACAGTCATTTTAAAGCTGCCTAATTGGTGCTTATTATGCTTTATTGCTGCTCCGTGACATCCACAGGTGTTTTCAATACCTGATTGAAAACACTTGAATGAACCTCTGTTCTTCAGAGTGGTAGTCTTTAAGTGGTTGAATAATTGTGTCAATGAAGAATTCACAAAAGAAACATTTACTACTGTATTACAAAACCAATTGATGTCATTTTAGTTGCATACGGTTCTTTAAAAAGTCCTTGTAGGATTTCATTCTGAATACAATTACAAATGTACACTAAATTCCCTAAAACCAGGGCTCGAGTCGAGCGGGAACGCGCGGGAACGGCGTTCCCGCACTTCTCCGACAGCGGGAACGCTGCGGGAACGCAGCGTTCCCGCTGTGGCCCGAGCCCGAACGCTTAACAGGCGGCCGCCGCACATTGGCGGCGGCCGCGTGCTTCCTATTCTAGCGGCCGGTGACCGGAAGTGGAGCCGCTCGCCTGGCTGTTTCCTAGATCCCAGGCGAGCGGCTGCACTTCCTGTCAGCGGCCGCTGAGCAGGAAACACGTGGCCGCCGGCAGTGTGCGGCGGCGGCAGCAGCAGCAGCAGCAGTGGTAAGTTGGGTTGGGGGCATTATCCATGAGACCAGGGGGCACTATCCATGAGACCAGGGGGCATATCCATGAGACCAGGGGGCATATCCATGAGACCAGGGGGCATTATCCATGAGACCAGGGGGCACTATCCATGAGACCAGGGGGCACTATCCATGAGACCAGGGGGCATATCCATGAGACCAGGGGGCATTATCCATGAGACCAGGGGGCACTATCCATGAGACCAGGGGGCATATCCATGAGACCAGGGGGCATATCCATGGGACCAGGGGGCAGTATCCATGAGACCAGGGGGCAGTATCCATGAGACCTGGGGGCATATCCATGAGACCAGGGGGCATATCCATGAGACCAGGGGGCATATCCATGAGACCAGGGGCACTATCCATGAGACCAGGGGCAGTATCCATGAGACCAGGGGCATATCCATGAGACCAGGGGCATATCCATGAGACCAGGGGCATATCCATGAGACCAGGGGCATATCCATGAGACCAGGGGCATATCCATGAGACCAGGGGCATATCCATGAGACCAGGGGCATTATCCATGAGACCTGGGGGCATATCCATGAGACCAGGGGCAGTATCCATGAGACCAGGGGCATATCCATGAGACCAGGGGCATATCCATGAGACCAGGGGCATATCCATGAGACCAGGGGCATATCCATGAGACCAGGGGCATATCCATGAGACCAGGGGCATTATCCATGAGACCTGGGGGCATATCCATGAGACCAGGGGCAGTATCCATGAGACCAGGGGCATATCCATGAGACCAGGGGCATATCCATGAGACCAGGGGCATATCCATGAGACCAGGGGGCATTATCCATGAGAGTTGGGGCATTATCCATGAGAGTTGGGGGCATTATCCATGAGACCTGGGGGCATTATCCATGAGACCAGGGGCAGTATCCATGAGACCAGGGGCATATCCATGAGACCAGGGGCATATCCATGAGACCAGGGGGGCATTATCCATGAGAGTTGGGGCATTATCCATGAGAGTTGGGGGCATTATCCATGAGACCTGGGGGCATTATCCATGAGACCAGGGGGCAGTATCCATGAGAGTTGGGGGCATTATCCATGAGACCAGGGGCATTATCCATGAGACCTGGGGGCATTATCCATGAGACCAGGGGCAGTATCCATGAGACCAGGGGCATATCCATGAGACCAGGGGCATATCCATGAGACCAGGGGGCATTATCCATGAGACCAGGGGCATTATCCATGAGACCAGGGGCATTATCCATGAGACCAGGGGCATATCCATGAGACCAGGGGCATATCCATGAGACCAGGGGCAGTATCCATGAGACCAGGGGGCATTATCCATGAGAGTGGGGGCATTATCCATGAGACCTGGGGCATTTATATCCATGAGAGCTGGGGGGCAATTATATCCATGTGAACTGGGGAAAATATATCCATATAACCAGTGCTGTGCATATTATTCTTGGGGTTCAGTGCTGTGTATATTATTATGGGGGCTCTGTGCTGTGCATGTTATTATGTTATTGTTGGGGCTCAGTGCTGTGTATATTATACTGGAGGCTCAGTGCTGTGTATATTATTCTGGGGGCTCAGCGCTGTGTATGTTATTCTGGGGGCTCAGCGCTGTGTATGTTATTCTGGGGGCTCAGTGCTGTGTATATTATTCTGGGGGCTGAGCGCTGTGTATATTATTATGGGGGCTCTGTGCTGTGCATGTTATTATGTTATTGTTGGGGCTCAGTGCTGTGTATATTATACTGGAGGCTCAGTGCTGTGTATATTATTCTGGAGGCTCAGTGCTGTGTATATTATTCTGGGGGCTCTGTGCTGTGTATATTATTCTGGGGGCTCAGTGCTGTGTATATTATTCTGGAGGCTCAGTGCTGTGTATATTATTATGGGGGCTCTGTGCTGTGCATGTTATTATGTTATTGTTGGGGCTCAGTGCTGTGTATATTATACTGGAGGCTCAGTGCTGTGTATATTATTCTGGAGGCTCAGTGCTGTGTATATTATTCTGGAGGCTCAGTGCTGTGTATATTATTCTGGGGGTTCAGCACTGTGTATATTATTCTGGGGGCTCAGTGATGTGTATGTTATTCTGGGGGCTCAGCGCTGTGTATATTATTCTGGGGGCTCAGTGCTGTGTATGTTATTCTGGGGGCTCAGTGCTGTGTATGTTATTCTGGGGGCTCAGTGCTGTGTATATTATTCTGGGGGTCTGTGCCTGGAGATATATATATATATAATGCGTTAGTCCAGTTGCCAAAATCACGAGTATACCTGTACGTAGTGATACCTTTCACTGATCAGTATAGTGTCCAGTTTACACTCTTGAAAGTTTGTCTTTTAAATGTAAAGTTAACCCAATAAAAATGGTATCACCGGCTCGTCCGGCTATACTCGTGATATATATATATATTTTCTTAAGGTAATGGGGGTTGTGGAATTCGTGGGTGAGTTCCCTCACTTTTTTTCCCAGGACTTGACCCCTGCCTAAAACCCTTTACAGCATTGGGGGTTGAATAATTTTGAACACAACTGTATATATTATACGCATGATGAAAATTTGCAAAGGATAGGGCACGCAAAGTGAAATTTTGATGTGTCTTAAATTGAAACTTACGTGACAGCTCTTATTTTTTTTCCCGTTAATTTATATTTGTTCAATACAGTTAATTTTAATTTGTTTAATAGAGTTAATTTAAAATGGTTTAATACAGTTTATATTTATTTTTCCTTTACTATTGGTGCTTTTCAAACTTTATTCTTAAGTAAAAAGAAATTTAGCAGTTTCATGTTGTGTCTTTTTTTTTTGGGGGGGGTGCAAGTAGCTGGTCTTGCCTAGGGCGCAAAATAGTCTAGCACCGGCCCTGACCGCATGGTCCACCCCTGCACTCTTCCACAATACCACAGAGGGGTTACTGTATGATGGCACTTGCTGGCCTGGCACCAAAGGCACAATATCTGGCTGCACTGCCACTGACGCCTGTACCAGATTCATATCCTCAGAGGGGTGAGACAGTGTGACGGCACTGTTGCCGACGCTAAAGGCCCAATTTTAGGCTAGGGTCAAACGAACGCATTTTTCGCAGCGAAGGTCAAAAAGTGCGTCCGAACGCATTGAGGTGTTTTTTCACGGAAAGAGCTTAAGGCTAGGGTCAGACTGAGGCAGTGCGAACGCGCGTGCAGCCGCACTTAATCACGGCCGCACTAGCAGCAAGTGCCGGGCAATGACGGCCAATATACGAAGTACGGTCGCACAAAAGTGCGGCAGCGCAACGCAAGTGGAAAATGAACGCATTTTTTCGAGAACGTGAAACCGCAGGTACTGACGTACAGAGTGCGCTGTGTCCGCTAGCGGCGTGTGTGTGTGATTAGGAGACGTCAGACGCTGCTAATGTCCGGCCAACATAACGTCCAGACACAAAAAGAGTTTTATTGATGATCCGTACAAAATCACGGACGAAAATGCGCATAGTATGACCGCTATCACGTATTCTGTGAAAAAATGCGTCCATTCGTTCGAACGCACTTTTTCACAGACAACATAAAAATGCGTTCGTCTGACCCTAGCCTAAACGGTCATACGATGCGCATTTTTGTGCGTGATATATTACGGATCCAATCCAGGAAAGTTTGGGTGTCTGGACGTTATGTTGGCCGGACATGAGCAGCGTCTGACGTCTCCTAATCACGCACACACGCCGCTATGCGGACGCAGCGCACTCTGTACGTCAGTACTAGCGGTTCAGCGTTCTTGAAAGACATGCGTTCATTTTCCACTTGCGTTGCGCGGCCGGACTTTCGTGCGGCCGTACTTCGTATATTGGCTGTCATTGCGTGTCATTTGCTGCTAGTGCGGCTGTGATTAAGTGCGCCTAAACGCACGTTAAAAGTGCGCTAGTCTGACCCCAGCCTTAAAGCACCTATTGTTACTTTCATCCAAAGCCTGCATAAGTTTCACAATAATTTTGCCAAAAAAAATCACTAAACTTTTTCTGCGTGTCCGAAAATGTCTCCTCTTTTCATACAGGCTGCCGCCCCAAGCAGTTGTTTATGGATAGATTAAAGGAAAAGCATTTACCGTCATTTGAAACATAATTTTTTTGTTTTTAAGTGTTTCTATAAATCCTACAAATCCGCCACTTCACAGGCAGGTTATGGGGACCTCCTAGGCACGATATTTGAAGGAATTTTTCGTTTTTATTTTTAACCCTTATTTCATGGAAAACTCACTGTCCGTTTTAAAACATTTTTTTTTTTACTTCTTGTCCTTGTTTCCTATCCCACAGGGCACTACCCGGACCCCCATACACCTTTTATGGCAAATATCTAGCATATATGCCCTCTTGGAGGGCACTCTAAAAACCGAATTTTCAGCCCCATTGACTTGTATTGAGTTCGAGTTCGGGTTCGGATTCAAACATTTGGAAAGTTCAGGTTCGGATCCGAACCGAACTCGGGGGGTGTTCGGCTCATCTCTAGCGATGATCACGCTTAAGTTTTCGTGAAATATGTGTAGCGCTCACTCCCGGAGGAGCCGCTGAAATTGAACCTCGGGTCAGTCTCCCCGCACTAGGGAATAAATATACTCCAGCACCGTCGTGGATTTTATAAATTATATAGTTTACTGGATAAACTGGCATATAATGAGTAACACGGTTTATATATATATTTACAGTACTTCGTAATGCGGGAAACGCGCAGCGGAAAAGAAATACAATGCTTCGTAATGCGAGAAACGTGCAGCGGAAAAGAGAAAAATATATCTTTAACCCCCTTTGTGGTTGGGGAGTGAGTCCCGTACAGGTTATGTCCCAAAGAATGTATGTGTGTGAGTGTATTGGTACCCGGGTACAATATTCAACTGGCCAGTGAATTATTTATGAGGTATCTTCGACTAGTCACATTGGGGCCCTGTGGGTTTTGAAACAAATTGCAGCATGCTTTAGATTTTTCACAACGGCCTGAAAGGCCTCTCACCCATCCGCCAGATACTCTGTGCTCCGCTCGACCCAGGACGTCTCTCCGTTCGATTTTGACTGGGGTTCTCTGTGTCACCGGCTCCGCTGTCTGGCTTGTCTGTATCTGCCTCAGAAGTCCAGCTCACCGCCTGCACTCCCTCTTGGATCGATCTGCGGTTCTCCTAACTTGGGGTCCTCCAGCTCACTCGGTATCAGCTCAGGTTACTGTGGTAGATCACTGGGTCTTCATTAGATAAAGGCGGAAAACCCGGTCTCCAGCTCGGTCAGGCCCCACCTGTGCTCCGGCCTGGTCACTGTCCCGTTCAGCTACACTGCGTATTCCTTCTCTCACTCCTCGGCGCGCTCTGCCAGCTCTTTCCACGAGGCTCAGGATGTCAGCGTCTCTCCCCCACTTATTTCCTGTCCCCGCCCACAAAGCATGCCGGGAAATGTAGTCCCAATGTTCAGTGTCTGACATCACGCCTGTCTCCCCCCGGTGGCCAAAAATAAGTACTACACGGCAGGGGATTTAAAACCAGCGCTACATATGTAACGTTTTCATACCTCGTCCAAGGCATTGAATGATTTCACTCTTTTCGGCAGCAGAGATCCTTTTTTCGTCCCCATATTGCTTGAAAATGGTGCTGTACTTTATAATGTGCAATATCCTCCTTTACTAGTTTTTCCTTTAATTGGGCTCACCTGGCATTATCTAATTATCACAGGTGTCCCAGTTTGTTTTCAGTGATCAAAAGAGCCCTGAGACACAACGTCATCCATGAGTTAAACTGAAAAACAAAATATTTAATCCTTGCGACACTGAAATAGAATTTGCATAATAATTTGGAACAGGGTGTATAAAAGGTGTGTGGTGTCTTTTTAGGGGCTCCTCCATATATTCAGGGTGTGTGGGTGTCTTTTTAGGGGCTCCTCCATATATTCAGGGTGTGCAGATGTATTTTTAGTGGCTCCTCCATATATTCAGGGTGTGTGGGTGTCTTTTTAGGGGCTCCTCCATATATTCAGGGTGTGCAGATGTATTTTTAGTGGCTCCTCCATATATTCAGGGTGTGCGGGTGTCTTTTTAGGGGCTCCTCAGGGCCACCATCAGGGCATTACGCCCCATGCTGCGGTAAAGGGCAGAGGGCCCAGGCCGCTGGGACCCCACCATCAGCAGCGGCGCGTCCTTCTTATCAGCACTAGGGATGAGCCGAACACTCCCCGAGTTCGGTTCGAAACCGAACCCGAACTTTACAAATGTTCGGATCCGAACCCGAACTCGAACCCCATACAAGTCAATGGGGCTGAAAATTCGGTTTTTAGAGTGCCCTCCAAGAGGGCATATATGCTAGATATTTGCCATAAAAAGTGTATGGGGGTCTGGGTAGTGCCCTGGGGGACAGGAAACAAGGACAAAAAGTTAAAAAAAAAGTTTTATAAGGGACAGTGAGTTTTCCATGAAATAAGGGTTAAAAATAAAAACGAAAAATTCCTTCAAATATCGTGCCTAGGAGGTCCCCATAACATTCCCGTGAAGTGGCGGATTTCTAGGATGTATAGAAATATTTAAAAACAAAAAAATGACATTTCAAATGATGGTAAATGCTTTTCCTTTAGGCTAGGGTCAGACTGAGGCAGTGCGAACGCGCGTTCTGGCGCACTTAATCACGGCCGCACTAGCAGCAGATGACGGGCAATGACAGCCAATATACGAAGTACGGTCGCACAAAAGTCCGGCTGCACAACGCAAGTGGAAAATGAACGCATTTTTTCGAGAACGTTAAACCGCTGGTACTGACGTACAGAGTGCGCTGCGGCCGCATAGCAGCGTGTGTGCGTGATTAGGAGATGTCAGACGCTGCTAGTGTGCGGCCAACATAACGTTCAAACTTTTCACCCCATCGTCATGAAATACGTCCAGAATTGCGCATCGTCTGACCACTTAAGCGTATTCCGTGAAAAAATGCGTGCGCACGCATCGACGTACATTTTGACGGTGGCCGCAGAAAATGCGCTCATCTGTCCCTAGCCTTAATCTATCCATTAACAACTGCTTGGGGCGGCAGCCTGTATGAAAAGAGGAGACATTTTCGGACACACAGAAAAAGTTTACTGATTTTTTGGCGGTGAAAAGCAGGAGAATGACTGGAGAATGGAAAATTCTAGACCAAATAGCCGATTTGGAAAGTGAGAAAAATGGGAGAATTTTTCTGGTTTGGCTATTTTGACCTAGAATTTTCTCTTCAGTCATTCTCCTGAGTTTCACCTTTCTCTGAATAACCCTGTCAGGGTTATTCAGACAGCGGTGTAGAGCAGGAGAATGACTGGAGAATGGAAAATTCTAGGTCAAAATAGCCAAACCAGAAAAATTCTCCCATTTAGGCTAGGGTCAGACTAGCGAATTTTTAACATGCGTTTAGGCGCATTTTATCACGGCCGCACTAGCAGCAAATGACGGGCAATGACAGCCAATATACGAAGTACGGTCGCACGGAAGTCCGGCTGCGCAACGCAAGTGGAAAATGAACGCATTTTTTCGAAAACGCAGAACCGCTTGTACGGACGTACAGAGTGCGCTGCGTCCACTAGCGGCGTGTGTGCGTGATTTGGAGACGTCAGACCCTGCTCATGTCTGGCCAACATAACGTCCAGACACCCAAAGTTTCCTGGTTTGGATCCGTAAAAAATCACGCACAAAAATGCGCATCGTATGACCGTTTTCGCGCATTCCGTGAAAAAATAAGGCAATGCGTTCGGACGCACTTTTTGACGGTCGCTGTGAAAAATGCGTTAGTCTGACCCTAGCCTTATCTCACTTTCCAAATCGGCTATTTGGTCCATATTGTTCTCTTTTCCTGCCATTCTCCTGGTTTTCACCTTTCTCTGAACAACCCTGAGAGAGAGGTGAAAGCCAGGAGAACTGGCAGGAGAAGAGAACTATCTAGACCAAATAGCCAATTTGGAAAGTGAGTTAAATGGGAGAATTTTTCTGGTTTGGCTATTTTGACCTAGAATTTTCACTTCTCCAGTTATTCTCCTGCTTTTCACCGCTCTCTGAATAACCCTGTGAATGTTTAATCCCGAGGTGAAAAATAACATTGCCTAAGGCTGGGGTCAGACGAGCGCAGTTATCACGTCCGTGTTGCCGCACATTTGTACGTCCGTGGCAGCATAGCATTCTGACCAATGGAGCCCCACACACGAAGTACGTCCGCACGGAAGTGAGGACGCATGATGGACGCGGCAAACGGACGCAGGTTAGGCAAGAACGTAATACTGCTAGAACGGACGTGCGGAGTGCGCCACGTCTGCAACGTCTGTGTAGCTTTGTATGTGAGTGATGAAACGAGGTCAGACAGACGGCATTTATACGTCCAGCATTTTTGACGGACAGAATGTTTTTTCATTTTAATTTTTTCTACCCTGCTATACCAGTCAAAAAATACGTCAGTGAAAAAAACGGACTGTTTGGCCACTACCTTGTTGTTAGTCAGTAAGTACGTCCGTTCTAGCAGTATTATGTTCTTGCCTAACCTGCGTCCGTTTGCTGTGTCCGCCATGCATCCGCACTTCTAATTCAGGCGCCCCCCCCGCATGTGCGGAGGAAGCGCCTGAAAGGGAGGGGGAGGTCATTCGGACCTCTCTCCCTCCCGATCGCCGGGGGGCAGAGGGTTAATCCAGGCACCGTTTGGAAGGGCACAGCCTGCCCTTCCAAACGGTGGCTGTGATTAACCCCTGGGGAGCCGGATCACGAATCGGCGCTGAAAAGCGCCGGATCGTGATCCTCTCCTGGAGCTGGCCGACATCTTGGATGTCGGCCAAGCCTCCAGGAACTCCCCCTGAGGACTGGCGTCATCGTGCATAGCAGGATGACGCCAGTCCTGGAGTTAACCCCTAGCTGCCACCAATGGTGGAGATAGGGGGTTCCAATGAACCCCCTATATCCCGATCCGTGGCAGTTAGGGGTTAATGTTTGATATTGTTGGATCGGCCAGAGCATGGCCTTTCCAAGGATGCCAAACATGAGCATGAAAAATGATTTTTATTTTTTTTTTAAATATTTTAAAAAAAAAATCTAAAAAAAAAAATAAACAAGTTTTTTTTTGTTTTGTTAATGCAACAATATTGTTCCCATTTCAATTATAATGTCAACAATAATGCTGCACTAACGATTTTTGTATGCGGTGCGTTTGTTAAAAAGAGCGAAATTTCCCCCAAAAAAAAATGTAACGAGACCCCATTTCTAATTTTTTTAACAAGCGCACCCCATACAAAATATAACCGCAAACGATCGCATGTTAAAATGTGAAAAAAAAACACTTTACACATAAAACAAATTATTGAAAATTATAATTTTATTGCATTTTTGTTATAATATACAGACATGACATAACGTATACATATAATAATGACATATTATGAATCTGCCAAGTCTGCCGGAAAGAACGATATATAATATGTCTGGGTCATATATCAAAATATGGCTACAAAACGCGGTTAAACATGATGAGCGAAAGCGGTAAAAATGACCTCAGCACAGAGGTGTGAAAAGCCTCAGCAGCGAAAGGGTTAAATGCAGCATATTAGGATGTTTTAGGGAAATTAATTCTCAAATCTCAATCAGAAGCAGACACCACCCCACCCTCAGTATGGTGTACAATGTATCAAATTGATTACCAGACTAAAAACACCTGGTGTTATGCCAGTTTGTGAACAGAGGTCATTTAGAGTTGATAATCTTTCCACGTACACATTAGTTTTTAATTCAATATCTAATAAACCGTTGCTTATAATATTCTGCAGTAAAGAGTCTCTTTATTTCTAGATTTTTTAGTATTTTTTAAGCATTTTCTATACTTTTTTCAAAATTTCTTTTTTTTTTTCGAACTCGAACCGAACACACCCAAAGAGTTCAAAATTCGCGAACTTTTGAACTGCCAAAGTTCGGGTCGAACTCCGAACCGTCCGAACCCGAACAGCTCATCCCTAATCAGCACCGGTATCGGACTCTAGGAGTCCGAATCCGGAGCTGTACTGGCTGTCTGGGCGGCCGTACAGCAGCGTGTCACACAAAGCGACGACGGTTGCAGAGAGAAGATGTCGAGAGGTGAGTACACCAGCCTCAGGGGCCCAGACCCCAAGGGCCTGGCTCAGAGCAGAGCCCCAAGGCCCAGAGACCAGGCCAGACTCAGGGCCCAGCCTAGACCCAGACCCAGGGAGCAGCCCCAGGGATCAGACCCAAGGCCCAGAATCAGAGCCCAGACCCCGGGTCCAGCCTAGACCCCAAGGCCCAGACCCCAAGGCCCATCCCAGACCCAGGGACCAGATCCCAAGGCCCAGACCATACCCAGGGACCAGACCCAGCCCAGGGCCCAGACCCTAAGGCCCAGACCCAGGGAGCAGACCCCAGGGAGCAGACCCAGGGACTAGACCCACGGACCAGACCCCAAGGCCAGACTCAGGGCCCAGACCCAGACCAGACCCACCCCAGGGCCCAGACCCAAATGCCATCATATACAGCCCGTTACTGTTAGTTTTATTGCTGTGGAGCTGTGATACGCTCATACACAGCACACATTGCTGTGGATTCTGTGATACGCTCATACACATAGCGCACATTACGGTGAGTTTTATTGCTGTGGGGCTCTGTGATACACTCATACACACTGCACATTACTGTGAGTTTTATTGCTGTGGTGCTACGTTATGTCCTTTTTTTTTTGGAAGGGGGAGAAAAGCTGTTAGAGGTTGATGGAGTGTCGGGGGTGGGGGCCCCGGGGGGGAGGAGGCCCATCATGAGGTTCAGTAAGGGGCCCCATCATTTCTGATGGCTACCCTGGGGCTTCTCCATATATTCAGGGTGTGCGGGTGTCTTTTTAGGGGTTCCTCCATATATTCAGGGTGTGCGGGTGTCTTTTTAGGGGTTCCTCCATATATTCAGGGTGTGCGGGTGTCTTTTTAGGGGCTCCTCCATATATTCAGGGTGTGGGTGTCTTTTTAGGGGTTCCTCCATATATTCAGGGTGTGCGGGTGTCTTTTTAGGGGCTCCTCCATATATTCAGGGTGTGCGGGTGTCTTTTTAGGGGTTCCTCCATATATTCAGGGTGTGCGGGTGTCTCTTTAGGGGCTCCTCCATATATTCAAGGTGTGGGTGTCTTTTTTTACGGGCTCCATATATTCAGGGTGTGCGGGTGTCTTGTTATGGTCTCTTTATATTCAAGGCGTGGGTGTCTTTTTTAGGGGCTCCTCCATATATTAAGGGTGTGCGGGCTTCTTTTTAGGGTTTCCTCCATATATTCAAGGTGTGTAGGTGTCTTTTTAGGGGCTCCTCCATATATTAAGGGTGTGCGGGTGTCTTTTTATGGTCTCTTTATATTCAAGGCGTGGGTGTCTTTTTTAGGGGCTCCTCCATATATTCAGGGTGTGTAGGTGTCTTTTTAGGGTCTCCTCCATATATTCAAGTTGTGTAGGTGTACTTCTAGGGGCTCCTCCATATATTAAGGGTGTGCGGGTGTCTATTTAGGGACTCCATATATTCAGGATGTGCGGATGTTTTTTTAGGGGCTCCTCCATATAGTCAAGGTGTGGAGAAGTTTCTTCTGCTCACATGTGCGACAGCAGGCAGTCGGTATTATTATAATTGTCCTCATTTATATAGCGCCAACAGTTTCTGCAGCGCTTTACAATAACCAAAGGGAACGAGATACATATAAAGGGACATATGATGGAAACAAGAGTTGTAGAAGGCCTTGCTCATAGGAGCTTACAGTCTAGAGGGATTGGGGTTGAGGAAGACAGGAGGAAATTTACTAGCTAGCAGGATCATTAGTGCCAGTGGTTTGGGAATGGTGGGGTCCTAGAAGCAGCTTCAATCATGTGTGAGTAGGTGAGCAGAGGGACGAGTTGCATCATTGATGTGGTACGCTATTAAAATCACTTCCTAACCACTGAGAGCAGAATAATATAGGATTGTCCAATTTCGACACCAGCAAGACCCTCAGATATCTTCTCCTGAAACTGCTACTACCACTATCTTCCTATCCTGACACCATCCAGACTGCCGAGACAAAGATGCCAGGTGTCTTCTTACCCTGACGTCATTCAGACCACGAAGACAAAAATGTCAGGTGTCTTCTCGTCCTGACACCATCCAAAGCACTGAGGCAAAGATATCAGGTATATGCTCATCCAGACCACTGAGACAAAGATGTCAGGTATCTATCCATCCTGACACCACTCAGGCCACCAAGAGAAAGATGTGAGGCATCTTCCCACCCTTACACCATCCAGACCACTGGGACAAAGATGTCAGGTATCTTCTCATCCAGACCACTGGGACAAAGACGTCAGGTATCTTCTCATCCAGACCATGAAGATAAAGATGTCGGGTAGCTTCTCATCCAGACTGTCGAGACAAATATGTCAAGTGTCTTCTGATCCTGACACCATCCAGAAAACCCAGACAAAGAGGTTCGGTACCTTTTCGTTGTTAAACCCCCAAGCCTAGGATGATGCAGAATAGTCTTGATAATGACAGCTAAAAAGTGACTAGTTTCAAGTCAAATAGACTTATTTCTGTTGGCCTTTAAAGTTATGTGTTGGTCGGGGACGTGCCGATTAGCTCTCCCAGGGTTTTGTTTCATTTACACAGAATTTAGGTTTCCTTTATAAATCTGTAGTGTAGACTCCTCAAAACCAGTCCTTAGAGCAGGGCTGTCAAACTCTGCCCCCCCCTCAGATATTTCTAAACTACAACTACCATGATTCCCTGGCATCTATCACATTGAAAGAATTCTGGGAATTGTAGGCATAAACAAAGCGGAGCTTGACATTTCTTGTTTTAGGCTAGGGTCAGAGTGGGGCAGTCGGAACGCGCGTGCAGACGCACTAAATCACGGCGGCAGTAGCAGCACATAACGGCCAATGACGGCCAATATACGCAGTACGTGCGTACGAAAGTGCGCCGACACCACGCAACCAGCAAATGAACGCATTTTTATCAGAACGTGAAACCGCTGCTACTGACGTACAGAGTGCGCTGCGGCCGCATAGCAGCGTGTGTGCGTGATTAGGAGATGTCAGACGCTGCTAGTGTGCGGCCAACATAACGTTCAAACAGCCGGATTTCCCTAGACTTCTTTTTACCCCACCGTCATGAAATACGTCCAGAATTGCGCATCGTCTGACCACTTAAGCGTATTCCGTGAAAAAATGCGTGCGCACGCATCGACCTACATTTTGACGGTGGCTGCAGAAAATGCGCTCATCTGTCCCTAGCCTTAGAGGATGATTCTCTTCTATCTATACTGAGCCTTATAAATTATAATCTGGTAAAATTAAGCATTTTAGCATCTGAATCGTTTTCACAACATTTTTTTCTTGCATTCTAATCTATAAGAAAGAAAAGGTGCTAAAAGAGGGGCGGAGGAGAACAATAACTATTACATGGGCCTCCTGTTTACACAGCCTCCTTTGGGAGGCGTGATAACTCAATGACTTGATAGAAGGCGATTGTTGCTGGGTGATTCTATCATAAGAGGTGTTGAGCTGGAGAGTAGTGGTTTGGTGAGATGTCTTCCTGGGGCTACTGCTCGTAGAGACAAGATTGTCAATCTCAATCTCAAACAAGCAAAGCAGCAAGGGGAAGTGGAAGTTCTAGTCCATCTAGGGACAAATGACTTGACTAGCAATCAGGTTTCTGAGATTAAGGAAGATTTTTGTGTTCTTGGAGGTGAAATACAGCAGATTGCGTCCACTGTGACATTCTCTGAAGTTCTGCCTGTGCATAACATTCAGGATAGGCAGATGCGCAATAGGGAATTTAATTTGTGGCTTCGGGAATGGTGTTGGGAGCAAGGATTTGGCTTTGTGTCCCATGATAGCTCTAATTGGAGCAGAAAGGAACTGTATAAAAAAGATGGTTTGCATCTTACTCATAGGGGAACATATGTTCTCAGTGAGAAGTTCAAAGGTTTCGCAAAGAAATATTTAAACTAGGAGGGGGGGGACAAAAGGGTAAAAAACAATCTGCCCGATTGTCCCCCAAAACTAAATCGGAGGGTGCAAGCAACATGCGGGGAAAAAAATGACAAGCTCAGAGTCGTGTCTATAAATGCTCGCAGTTTAGTCAATAAAATCAATGAACTGGAGGCAATGATGGCAGCTGAAAAAGTAGATTTAGTGGCGGTTACTGAGACATGGTTCAGTAAGAAAAATAACTGGGACAGAACAATACCGGGGTACTCCTTTTTATAGAAAAGACAGAGAAGGTAGGAAAGGAGGAGGAGTGGCCCTGTATGTGAAAAACAACATAAAAACGAACCAAATAAAAGTGAGCGAGGTGAACATAGAGTCAGTTTGGGTTACGCTAACATTTGGCAATCATACAGTAGCTCGTGTAGGTGTGATCTATAGACCCCCTGGACAAGTAGAAGAGCTAGATAATCTGCTGCTTGAGGAAATAGCCAAAATGGCAATGAAGGGGGAAGTTATTATCATGGGGGACTTTAATCTTCCTGATGTGAACTGGAAAACCAAAACAGCTGGGTGCACCAGGAGTACAAATATTCTAAACTCCTTACTGGGATTATCTCTAACACAAGTAGTTGAGGAGCCGACCCGTAAAGAGGCCATATTGGATTTAATACTCACGAATGGAGGTTTGGTATCGGACGTTGTTGTAGGTGAAAATTTGTGTTCTAGTGATCACCAGTCAGTATGGTTTAATATAAGAACAGGGATGGAGCCGCACTACACAAAAACAAAAGTTTTAGACTTAAAAAAAAACGATTTTTCTAAAATGAGATTTTGTGTGAAGGAGTCATTATCAGACTGGAGGAGTTTAAAGGGAGTCCAGGAGAAATGGGATTATTTAAAGGAAGCATTATTGAAGGCCACAGGCAATTGCATTCGGCTTGTTAGCAAAAACAAAAAAGGGAAGAAACCACTGTGGTACTCTGCAGAAGTGGCCAAAATAGTGAAGAACAAGAAGATAGCCTTCAATAATTATAAAAAAACTCAGAGTGAAGAAGATAGGCAAACCTATAAGATTAGGCAGAAAGAGGCAAAGCAATTTATAAGAACTTTCAAAGCACAGGCAGAAGAGAAAATAGCTCAGTCAGTAAAAAAGGGGGACAAAACATTTTTTAGATACATAAACGAGAAAAGAAAAGTAAAACCAGGATTAGTTAGATTAAAAACAAAGGAAGGAAGGTATGTAGAAGAGGATAAAAGTCTCGCTGACTGCCTCAATGAATATTTTTGTTCAGTCTTTGCAGAAGAAAAGGAAGGAAAGGGACCTCAGTTAGGAGGAAACACTAACGAGACATTTACATATGAGTTTACAGAGGAGGAGGTTCTACAGCAGCTGTCTAAAGTAAAGACAAATAAGTCAATGGGGCCTGATGGGATACACTCTAAATTATTAAAAGAGCTCAGTGATGTAATAGCAAAACCGTTAACAGATTTATTTAACCAATCCTTGTTAACGGGATTCGTCCCAGAAGACTGGAAATTAGCAAATGTTGTGCCCATTCACAAGAAGGGTAGTAGGGAGGAATCGGGGAACTATAGGCCAGTTAGTCTTACGTCAGTGGTGGAGAAATTAATGGAAACCATGTTAAAGGAAAGGATTGTTGAACATCTAAAAACACATAGATTACAGGATCAGAAACAACATGGGTTTACCTCAGGGAGATCATGCCAAACTAATCTTATTGATTTTTTTGATTGGGTAACAAAAATAATAGACACAGGTGGTGCAGTAGACATTGCTTATTTAGATTTCAGTAAGGCTTTTGATACTGTTCCGCATAGAAGGCTTATCAATAAATTGCAATCTTTGAGCTTGGATTCCAATATTGTTGAATGGATTAGGCAGTGGCTGAGTGACAGGCAACAGAGGGTTGTGGTAAATGGAGTTTATTCGGCGCAAGGTCTTGTTACCAGTGGGGTACCTCAGGGGTCAGTACTTGGACCCATTCTCTTTAATATTTTTATTAGTGATATTGCAGAAGGTATTAATGGTAAAGTATGTCGTTTTGCTGATGACACAAAGATTTGCAACAGGGTTGACGTTCCTGGAGGGATCAGCCAAATGACAAATGATTTAGGTAAAATAAAAAAATGGTGGGAGCTGTGGCAATTGAGTTTTAATGTGGATAAGTGCAAGATAATGCACCTGGGACGTAAAAACCCAAGGGCTGAATATAGAATATTTGATACAGTCCTAACCTCAACATCTGAGGGTTGGGATTTAGGGGTTATTATTTCAGAGGATCTAAGGGTAAGTAGTCAATGTAATAGAGCAGCAGGAAATGCTGGCAGAATGCTTGGAAATGCTGGCAGAATGCTTGGTTGTGTAGGGAGAGGTATTAGCAGTAGGAAAAGGGAAGTGCTCATGCCACTGTACAGAGCACTGGTGAGACCTTGTCACGGAATGCCCCAAGAGGCTCGGCCGCAAACCCCAGGACCCTCAGCCAGGGACAGCTTTGATGACGTTGGGGTTACTAGGGACTCCTAAGTGCCGTTGCACCATAGGAACACCTTGTTTTATTTTATTAGATGTGGTTGTTATTGTGTGATGTAATAAAAGTGTCCCCTGTATGTATAACTGTGAAACGTATGTTAGACCCCATTGTATGCTTTGCTCGCCGCCATTTCCCATTGCCTCGTGGATCCGGTCGGAGTGTCCGAATCGTAAAATGGTCGATTCGGAACATCCGGTCGGATTGACCGAATCGAAAAATGGCCGATTCGTAACGTCCGGTTACGAATCGGCACCACCCCGATTCGGGGACGGCCAATACGAATCGGGACCCAGGTACTCTAACTCAAGCAATGGCCAATGAGACTCATGGGGGCGGGCAGGGATTCCCATTGTTTTGACTCTGTACGATTGTTTATAAATATATGTGGTTTTCCCAGTAAAAGGCAGTTCAACTGGTGCATACAGCTCCGCCTGGTGTCCTTTCTTGACGTTCGTATACCTGAGATCCCTCGCGGTCTCTAGGGTACATTACCCACGAGGTACGGTCCCGCTACCCTGTGTCTGTATCTCCGAAACAGAACAGCGGCGCATCTTCCGCGCATCGACCGATCGAACGAGCGATCCCGCTTCGACTTCGCACACCGATCCGAAGCCTCGACGCAGTGCGTCTCCCGCGCATCGGTATATCGAAGCACTACACTTCCGAAAGAAATCCGAAACGTTTCCCATCCGAACGGCTTACTCGACGGACGATCCTATCTCCACCAAGGTTAGTGAATCAGCCGCTCGAGACGCCGAGTGCCGTGACGCTCGGTAGTCGGGCTGATCACTTCCAGGAGTCCCTCCCGGTACCTCGCCAGAACTCTCCAGGGTCAGTTCAGACCGCTCGAGACGCCGAGTGCCGTGACACTCGGTAGTCAGGTCGGGCGACGAGAGCCACAAAGGGGCAGATAGGAGCACACCCGCAGGCGGACAACACCCCATTCCGCCACACTGGTGGCAGCGGTGGGATATGCTCTCTGCACCCCCCAAGAAGACCCTCACCATGGCTGGGTACGGGGTCTACAAAAGGGACGCCCTGCGGGTCATGTTGGAGAGTCGGGGAGGAACCCCCGGCACCAAAAGCAAGAAAGCCCTGGTGAAGGAGCTTACCAGGATGGACCAGCAAATGGTAAGCACCCCAACCCTGACTCCGGGCCCTAACGATCACCTCCGACAGAAAGCACGATCAATATTCGAGAGATTCGGCCTCACCCCCTCCGAGGACGCAGTGGTACAATTGATGATGGACCTCCAAGAAGATGAGGAGCGAGACAAGGAGCGCCAACACCAGCTGCGGTTGGCCGAGCTCCAAATGACTTGGATAGAATACCCCACCCCTGAAACCTACCCCGTAGAGCCCTGGGTTGAGGTTGACAGCCCGCCTGGAGCTTCGTCCAGTGAATCTACACCTCCCAGCGATCCTTTTTATGGGGACTAACAGCTTGGCTGGAGCTTCATGGGAGGAACCCGCACTCCCCGGCGATACTTGGGAAGAGATCTACAGCTCGCCTGGGATTTCCGTCGAGGAAGCTACACCCCCCACAGTCTGCCAAGAGGGGCAGACCGATGTTCCCCCCGGGCTGGTTTGGCCGCAACCGTTGACCCTCCTGGAGATGGGAGAAGCCATCCTCCCGCAAGGAGACCCCCACCCAGCCGAAGAGCTGGCCACGGGGCAGAGCGCCGCTGGCCTCTGCCCACTCTCCACAGTCTGCCAAGAGGAGCAGACAGATGTTCCCCCCGGGCTGGTTTGCCCGCAACCGTCGACCCTCCTGGAGATGGGAGAAGCCATCCTCCCGCAAGGAGACCCCCACCCAGCTGAAGTGCTGGCGACGGGGCAGAGCACCGATGGCCTCTGCCCACTTTTCACAGTCTGCCAAGAGGAGCAGACAGATGTTCCCCCCCGGGCTGGGTTGCCCACAACCATTGACCCTCCTGGAGATGGCAGAAGCCGTCCTCCCGCAAGGCGACCCCCACCCAGCCGAAGAGCTGGCCACGGGGCAGAGCGCCGCTGGCCTCTGCCCACTCTCCACAGTCTGCCCAGAGGAGCAGACAGATGTTCCCCCCGGGCTGGGTTGCCCGCAACTATTGATTTCCCTGGAGATGGAAGAAGCCATCCTCCCGCAAGGGGACCTCCACCCAGCTGAAGTGCTGGCGACGGGGCAGAGGGCCGATGCCCTCTGCCCACCTTTGTCGGTCCGCCCAGAAGATTGCGGCGAGGACTCCCAGGGGCTGCCGGCCCCGCAACCGACGACCCTACCTCGACTGGAGGTAAACTGTGTCCCGCATGATATACCCGTCCCCCCAGCAGAAGAGCTGGGAACGGGGCAGAGTGCCGCTGGCCTCTGCCCACCACCCAACTTGTGCCCAGGGGATCCAGGCCAGTTTTTCCAGAGGGTGTTACCCTCCTGACCGACGGCTCGCCTCCTCCCGACAGACTATGGACCTGGGAGCACCGACTTCCCCGGTATGACCCGTTGGGGTCCAACCGGGTGCGTCGGACTTTGGGAGGGGGGAGGAGTGTCACGGAATGCCCCAAGAGGCTCGGCCGCAAACCCCAGGACAGCTTTGATGACGTTGGGGTTACTAGGGACTCCTAAGTGCCGTTGCACCATAGGAACACCTTGTTTTATTTTATTAGATGTGGTTGTTATTGTGTGATGTAATAAAAGTGTCCCCTGTATGTATAACTGTGAAACGTATGTTAGACCCCATTGTATGCTTTGCTCGCCGCCATTTCCCATTGCCTCGTGGATCCGGTCGGAGTGTCCGAATCGTAAAATGGTCGATTCGGAACATCCGGTCGGATTGACCGAATCGAAAAATGGCCGATTCGTAACGTCCGGTTACGAATCGGCACCACCCCGATTCGGGGACGGCCAATACGAATCGGGACCCAGGTACTCTAACTCAAGCAATGGCCAATGAGACTCATGGGGGCGGGCAGGGATTCCCATTGTTTTGACTCTGTACGATTGTTTATAAATATATGTGGTTTTCCCAGTAAAAGGCAGTTCAACTGGTGCATACAGCTCCGCCTGGTGTCCTTTCTTGACGTTCGTATACCTGAGATCCTTCGCGGTCTCTAGGGTACATTACCCACGAGGTACGGTCCCGCTACCCTGTGTCTGTATCTCGAAACAGAACAGCGGCGCATCTTCCGCGCATCGACCAATTGAACGAGCGATCCCGCTTCGACTCCGCACACCGATCCGAAGCCTCGACGCAGTGCGTCTCCCGCGCATCGGTATATCGAAGCGCTACACTTCCGAAAGAAATCCGAAACGTTTCCCATCCAAACGGCTTACTCGACGGACGATCCTATCTCCACCAAGGTTAGTGAATCAGCCGCTCGAGACGCTCGGTAGTCGGGCTGATCACTTCCAGGAGTCCCTCCCGGTACCTCGCCAGAACTCTCCAGGGTCAGTTCAGACCGCTCGAGACGCCGAGTGCCGTGACACTCGGTAGTCGGGTCGGGCGACGAGAGCCACAAAGGGGCAGATAGGAGCACACCCGCAGGCGGACAACACCCCATTCCGCCACAGACCTCACTTGGAGTACTGTGTGCAGTACTGGAGACCGTATCTCCAGAAGGATATAGACATCTTAGAGAGAGTTCAGAGAAGGGCTACTAAAATGGTGTACGGCTTGAAGGAGAAAAGTTACCAGGAAAGGCTTAATGATCTTAACATGTACAGCTTGGAAAAAAGACGAGACAGAGGAGATATGATAGAAACATTTAAATACGTAAAGGGAATCCACAAGGTAGAGGAAGGGAGTATATTTAAAAGGAAACAAAGTAGCAAAACAAGAGGACATAGTCTTAGATTAGAGGGGCAAAGGTTTAAAAGTAACATCAGGAAGCATTATTTTACTGAGAGGGTGGTGGATACATGGAACAGTCTTCCAGTAGAAGTGGTAGAGGCCAAAACAGTAATTGAATTTAAGCAAGCATGGGATAGGCATAAGGCTATCCTAAACAAAATATAAATCCAGGTAAAGTATCCATGTAATTGGGCGACTAGATGGGCCGAAAGGTTCTTATCTGCCGACATTTTCTATGTTTTGCCGATAAGGCATATATATTGGTAAACGTCGCAAAGACGCCGTAGAGCGACACTCTTTACGCAGGGAGGCGGAAAGCAAGGACGAAGTGACAGGCACGCCAGTCGCGCATGCGCACACCCCTTCAGTCTGTTCTCTGGGCGGGTCCCTGGCCGTAAACGCTTGGTGCGCGCGCACGTCCCGGGCAGCGCCGGAGGAGGCTGAGAGTGTGTGCGCGCGCATCTGCCGGAGAGGGAGAGAGAGAGAGTGTGTGAGCGGCGCAGCCATGGCGGAGGGGGGAGGCGGAGGCAACGAGACGGGCCCGGCGCAGCCACACCGGGCCACCTGCACAACGCCCGCGGAGACCGAGAGCGCCAGCGGGCCGGACCCCGAGGCGCAGAAGGCCGAGCTGGGGGAGCTGCTGAAGACACTGCTGAGGAAGGGAGACGAGTGGTGAGGAGGAGCAGGCCGGGAAGTGAGGGAGGCTCCGGGAAACACCGACAACTGTCAGCCGGGGGAGGGGCGGGGGCAGGCCGCGGCCTCGCAGTGCTGTGTCATGGGGCCTGGCAGCTGCTGCTCGGAGGAAGCCGAGACACAAGGCCGGGGCAGAGCGTGTCACCCGGTGACCTCCCGGCCCGGGGCAGACTGGGCCTGAGACTGGGGAGGGGGGACTGGACCGTACCAAGCCTGAAGCCGAGGGAGGACTGTACTGGACCGCACCAAGCCTGAAACGGCGGGGGCTGACTGAACTGGGCCTGTGGCAGGGAGGCTGGACCGTACCAAGCTTCAAACGGGGGACCTGACGGTACGAAGCTGGGGGGGGACGGGGGTCAAAACTTTACCAGGAATGAGACGAAGGCTGGATTTGACCCAGGGGAGGATGGGGGTACCCGACTGACCCAGCGGCTGCAACGACAAGGGCCGGGTACCGGACTGACCCAGGGCTGTGACGGGGGGAGGTTCCGGACTGATGCGGGGCTGCGACGACAAGGGGGTACCGGACTGACCGGGGCTGCAACGACAAGGGGGGGGGAGTACCGGACTGACCCAAGGCTGCAACGACAAGGGGGGGGAGTAGTACCGGACTGACCCGAGGCTGCGACGACCAAGGGGGGGGAGTACCGGACTGACCCGAGGCTGCGACGACAAGGGGGGGGGAGTACCGGACTGACCGAGGCTGCGACGACAAGGGGGGGCAGTACCGGACTGACCCGAGGCTGCGACGACGGGGGGTACCGGACTGACCCGGGCTTGCGACGACGGGGGGTACCGGACTGACCCGGGGCTGCGACGACGGGGGGTACCGGACTGACCCGGGGCTGCGACGACGGGGGGTACCGGACTGACCCGGGGCTGCGACGACGGGGAGGTTACCGGACTGACCCGGGGCTGCGACGACGGGGGGGGGTACCGGACTGACCCGGGGCTGCGACGACGGGGGGGTACCGGACTGACCCGGGGCTGCGACGACGGGGGGGTACCGGACTGACCCGGGGCTGCGACGACGGGGGGGTACCGGACTGACCCGGGGCTGCGACGACGACGGGGGGGGGGAGGGAGTACCGGACTGACCCGGGGCTGCGACGACGACGGGGGGGCGGGGGAGTACCGGACTGACCCGGGGCTACGGGGGGGTACTGGACTCTCCCGGTCGGGGAATGTCTCGCTTTTCGTTTATCAGGCACAGCTGAGGCCTGGGTGAGTTTTGCTTTTAGTTTGCACGGCACGGTGTTGTGCTATGTACGGAACAGGACGTTTTTTCTCTCCTGGTATTGTGTGACGGGACTGGTCTGTCTGGTGCTGTTTATTATATAAAGCGATTGCTAGCAGTGTTAAGCCGCGCTCCCCCTTTTTCTCACCCCCTCTTTCTGGCGCGCCCCCTCTCTAATAGATACATTTGTTGCACGTTGCTCTCACACTGTATCACATCACAACGTTACACACAGGCCGCCTGGGTTTTGGCTTCCTGTCTATAGTCTCCTCTAAGTCTGTGCTTATATAGATACACGTGGTATGTGTGGACGTCTCCATATGACAGTGAGCGTGCGTTTTGTGACTACATATCCTGTAGCCTCCAGACTGTCAGAGCATGATGGAACATGTAGTTCAATGCATCAGGTGTGATGAGGTTCGCAGTTGCTGCTGCTGCGGCTCTTGTCTGTCGTGTGACGCCGGTATCCATCGCTACAGCCACGATATTACCCCGTATATTCTTATATTCCATTTATTGCCGGTATCAGTATCTCCTCTATATGTAGGCGCGTGGTGTACGTGGCTGGGGTTTTTGGGTTTCGTAGTGCATCTCGCTGCGCTGTGAGTATGCTCTGCCTGTTTGTCACTCGCTAGCACATAGGAACCTTTGTGTCAGGGCTGTGTTGTAAGAGAGCGTGCTCTGCAGGTGCGCACTCCATGTCACCAAGTCTCCTGGCTGAGCCAAGCTTTGAAACCTGCCCGGTGGTTGGTGAATCCAGGCGCCGGTAGCCGTGGATCCCTAAAACGTGACGTCTGGCTCTTTATGTTTGTGTTTTATTCCGCCTTGACCTTCATATATAACATGTTGCCTGGCTCCTACGTTTGATGCGACTTTTATTTTTTTCTCCAAGCTCTGGCTTGTGGCTTATGTATCGCACAGACCGGTGACGTTGAACCTTGGCATCGTAGATGTTTCAGAACTACATGTCCCATGATGCTCAGCCGGCTATAGGGCTGACTGAGCATCAAGGGACGTGTAGATGAGGAATATCTGCGATGCCAAGGTTCGCCATCTCTGGCGCAGACTGCAGGGATCTCAGACTCTGGCCCTGCAGATATTGACAGCCTACAACTCCCAGAATCCTTTGAATCCAAAGATGGCCAGGCAGGTGTAGTCTAGGGGCATCTCGGGTGCGAAGTTTGAGATCCTTGGCATGGAGCAGCCCGTCTGTTGTGCCAATCTCTGTAGCCAGGCCTGCTGAGGGCACGTTGAGGTGGGGGTGCTAGACGGTTGGGCAGAGAGTGCCACCCTCCTGGCTCGAAGTAGAGATCTAGGCGCCGTTTCCAAACATAACACAGATATGGCGTCATTGCGCCATATCCCAGGCCTTGTCAGGCTTCTGTCACACAGTGGCGTCAGATACGACGGTGCTTCACTTTACCAGATATCCGGTGGTGTGTTTGCCGAGCTCTGCCGTAATCATAACAAAAACAGAAGTGGTCGCGTCTCTCAATGTCCTTGAATAAACGTCTGCAAATATCGCACGCCTGAATTTCCTTATTTCCCGTGCGGGCCAAAAAACCGCCCGCTGCATGATCTGCCAACGCGCCCCCCCCCGAAAGAAAACCGGTGTACCTCCACACATCCCTCTAAAAAGCCGCGGCAGGGAGCTTTGACCTGCAGATCAGCGGCTGTGCGCGCTCTTTCATGGAGCGGGAGCAGTTGTCTTTTTATGTTTGTATTGTCTTTTATTTACTCGTGGTGATGCCCACCCACAACTCACCCCCCTCTCCGTGCTGAGTCACTGGTACCCGGTGTCACGAGGGTCGCTGTCACTCGCCGTAAAACATGGTCTCCGCGGCAGCAGGCAGGATGCGTTGTCATCGGGCTGGTTAAAAATAGAGGGGGTTTATTAAGGGGACACTGAGCGGTGGAAAGTGTCACCCGCCACCTAGTGCAGGGGGATCATTTTACAGATATGCTCCGACCTGAGCGTAAGATGCAGAGGATAGGTAGGAACGCGGCCCACGTTTACCCTAAAAATATATATATATATCTGCTTTGTCCCTTTAAAAATAATCTCTTTATCCCAGAGAGGAGGCGATAACGTTGTAATGTGTGAGCGATGATACAAACGTAGCCGCCTGTGTCTTGTGCAATAAAGGTGGATATTAAAGGGTCCGCACCAAAACCACACGCAATTTCACCGCCTTGTTTTTCGGCATTTTGCCAAAAATACAGTAAAAGTCTCAGTTTAGCAGATGGTTACCGTATGTTGCTGAAATTGGAGTCGCCGTTGGGGACCCCATTCTCATAATAGGTTAAAATTTTAAAAGTAGTAAAAATTTGTCTAATGGGAAAAAATGTCCGTTTAAAAATAATAGTGTGTTACAAAATAAAAACAATGTTTTTAAAAAAAAAAAAAAAATAATAATAATAATTCCATTTTACATTAAAACCTATGGGATTCGCCTGTTTAAACCTGTCGCATTGAAACGCTGAAGATCAGGTAATTTTGGCGCAATTCTGCGTTCTGTGAATAGACGAATCAAGTTATTTGTCAATTGCTGCGCTACACCGTATGGACCAATAGAGGGTCACGGTGTGTCAACGTAAATAAATAACAAAAGTGTATCTGCCAAAGTCTGTTTACAATATCAGAATGCAACAATGTTTCCTCCTTACAGCCACATGACCCACATCTCCAGGGGTGTGTGTGTGTTTATATATGGTGCAAGGACGCCAGATGTGCCTTATTTCTGGAAAAACCCGCCTGGATCTCTTAGAAATGATCTCTTAATTATCTCTTAGATCTCTCTGCCTAATTGTCTATCACCCCCACCTCACCGTGCCCTCAGGAGACCCGGCTACAGAGATCAGCACCACCGAAATCTCAAACTACGGCCCCTAGATGTTTCTGAACTACAACTCCCATGACCCTGTGGCCATCTGTTGCCCTAATAGAATTCTGGGAGTTGTAGGACTTCAATATCTGGGGTAGGGGCTGAATCTTGGATCCCTGCAGTCTATGCCAGTGATGGCGGACCTTGGCACTCCCAGATGTTTTTATACTACGTGTCCCATGATGCCCAGTTACATTTACCAGCGCCAACAAATTCCTTTTTCGGTAGCGCTGTACAATGGGAGTGACAGAATAACAAATATTTATACATTGAACAGGAGGAGGACCCTGCTCGAGAGCTTACAATCTAACAGAGGGGTGACCCATTAGGTAAGGGTGGAGCATCATGGGACATCCATTCACTTCAGAAACATCTGGTGGTCCCACTGCCAATGTTCACCGTTACTGGTCTATGCGAGAAGCACCGATTTCAGATCGTGCCGTGTGTGTATCTCTTTAAATGTTACATGTTTACTGACAGGCGTGTGTAAACGGGAAGAAAATGTAGAGTAGGCGTTGTAAGTCTAGGAGCGCTTGCCACATACAGACACCTGGTAGCCACGGACTCAGACCTTTACCTCCCGGATCATTTTATACAGATTTAATTAAAACGCATTTTTTTTTTTGGTCGGCTCCTCTGTCTGTCGAGCTGAGTGTGATTAAGCCTCCCGTCTCTGTCTCCTGCTAAGATTTGTCAGAACGCCGCGTCCCGCCTCATGTTCGCGTTTTGGGAGTTGTCCCACAGCATTATAGCGCGGCAAGCCGAGAGCTGCCGGGGTCCAGATGGCTCAAGGCGTCCCTTCCGTACGAGTAGGCGGACGCACAAATGCTTTGATGTGCGTCCCTGACAGGACAGGAGCGGAAAAGGAGCCCAATGTGTTAACGCGTTTTATAATATGCATGGAGGTAAACTGTATCCCCCCCCTCCCCTCAGAAAGTGCTTTGTGCAGGTACAGGTGTATTTCCACCAATCAGGGAATAGATCAGCACTTGTCAGGTACAGATCAATACGGAAACCATAGAGTAAAGTGGTGTAAAGTGATGGGAGCAGCTCAGTCTTCTCGTACAGATCCTTTTGTGCCGTAATGCAAGACGCTGACTGGTTCTGATGCGCCGGAGGGTCAGCAGCAAAAAAAACATATCTTTAATTCTATTAAAAATAACCCCCCGCCCCCCCATACACTGCGTGCTTTGTTTTGTTTCTTGCTTAAACAGTTTTGGTGTTTTCTGAGTGTTTTATGCAGAATTTCCATCTTTCCCTGCCAAAATGGGTATACTCGGTTTTTCCACTGTTGTACCTGGAGATTCATAATTAAGGCATCCACATTTTTAAGGCACAATTACAGTGCCCCCTGTAGAGAAAAGAGATCCTCTGAGACATCACTCTTGTCACCCTGTTACTGTAAAGAAGCTGCAAGGAGCAGCCCTCACGTAACAGGCTTTACTGCAGCATTCCAGCAGCTAGGGATTTGTCAGAATACAGGGAGAGCTGTGGGGTCAGTCAGTGCTGTACAGGCATAAGATTGAGGGTGTTATAATGTATGTGAATCCTTGTACAGTACAGATACAAGGTGTTGCTGTATTTACCACACACAGGCATTATGCGGCACATACAGATACAAGGTGTTGCTGTAATTGCCATACACAGGCATTATGCGGCACATACAGATACGAGGTGTTGCTGTAATTGCCATACACAGGCATTATGCGGCACATACAGATACAAGGTGTTGCTTTTATTGCCATACACAGGCATTATGCGGCACATACAGATACGAGGTGTTGCTGTAATTGCCACACACAGGCATTATGCAGCACATACAGATACAAGGTGTTGCTTTTATTGCCATACACAGGCATTATGCGGCACATACAGATACGAGGTGTTGCTGTAATTGCCATACACAGGCATTATGCGGCACATACAGATACAAGGTGTTGCTATAATTGCCATACACAGGCATTATGCAGCACATACAGATACAAGGTGTTGCTGTTATTGCCATACACAGGCATTATGCGGCACATACAGATACAAGGTGTTGCTGTAATTGCCATACACAGGCATTATGCAGCACATACAGATACAAGGTGTTGCTGTAATTGCCATACACAGGCATTATGCAGCACATACAGATACAAGGTGTTGCTGTAATTGCCATACACAGGCATTATGCGGCACATACAGATACAAGGTGTTGCTGTAATTGCCATACACAGGCATTATGCGGCACATACAGATACAAGGTGTTGCTGTAATTGCCATACACAGGCATTATGCAGCACATACAGATACAAGGTGTTGCTGTAATTGCCATACACAGGCATTATGCAGCACATACAGATACAAGGTGTCGCTGTAATTGCCATACACAGGCATTATGCAGCACATACAGATACAAGGTGTTGCTGTAATTGCCATACACAGGCATTATGCAGCACATACAGATACAAGGTGTTGCTGTCATTGCCATACACAGGCATTATGCGGCACATACAGATATTGCATGGCTAATAATCTCATTCTAATCACTACAAACCCCCATAAGCAGGAGATCTCACCATTTTATTATCTGCCTGCAGCACATTTGCTGACACAAAGGCCATTTCTGTTTCTCCTAAGTATTACTTTTAACCATATACTATACCTGCTTTAGGTACGTCTATGTGAATCTCCGCTCACGGCGCTCCTTGGTAATTAGAAGGGTGTGTTAATTAGGTTGTTTGTGCGGAAGAAAAATTTCTTTCTGATTACTTTTCCCCTTTTCCGTGTAGTTGGATTCATATTTAACATTTATTTGTGTTGTAATGATTCTTCGAATTGCTCGCCAAGGGGGTGTGTGTGTGTGTTATCTGTTAACACACACACAGGCTTAACAGATAACACACACACACACTTATGTAAAATTCATGTTCAGGTTCAGTGAAGCCGTTGTTAGTGTGTTTGTGTGTGTGTGTGTGTGTGATAAATAAATGTGAACACTCTTACACTCCAGGATTAATCCCCAAAAACTTTGCCAGGTGCAACATATAGCAACCAGGGAGGCAGCACTCTTCCTGTAGCAAACCTAGCGGGTGAGTAAGACACACAGGAAACCTATGGGAGATGATTTGTTTTGTGTAATAGAGAGCCTTGATTTATTGTGTGCGTATATATGTGTTTATATGATGTATGTGTTATGACTTTTTTTATAAACTTTATTTAAACAAGATGGAAGCAAAGCAGCAAACACTATGAAATCGTGGCGTATGTTGCAGTGGGTGCACTTTAATCTCATTTTTGCACATGTAAGAACCCAAACCTGCAATAACAGGAATGACTTGTTGTTTGTATCGTCTGGGCTGTACAGCAGCACCTTTTACCCACTCAGGATCCTGGGTGTAGCACAAGCGTCTCGAACTCCAACCCTGAACTACAACTCCCATGATTCTCTGGCCATCCTTTGCATTTAAAGAATTCTGGGAATTGTAGGACGCCAACATCCGAGGCGCCAGAGTGAGGGATCCCCAGCGCGGTGTATGTTTTTGTTTTGGTTATTTGTATTTATTTGCTGGTCTTTAACCCCTTCCTTTACCTTTTTTAGGTATCTCATTGACAGTCGGTGGTTCAAGCAGTGGAAGAAGTATGTCGGCTTTGACTCCTGGGACATGTACAACGTGGGGGAGAGCAACTTGTTCCCGGGGCCTGTGGATAACTCTGGCCTTTTCTCAGGTACGGGGAGGCCTCCTTACCCAGTAACGGTCGCTGGCGTTTGTGCCAAATGATTGGAACGCGGCGAGACGTTTTATCACGACGGACACTGGAGCCGTTCTGCGCACTATATCGCCCCGTGTTTCACGTGCATTTTGCCATTTACACTGACACTAAGGAGAATGTGCGCGTGACGTCGTAGATGCTCGATAGCCTCGATAGACACATGAAAACTCTTTGCTGACATGGTCCTATTAATACGTCCAGATCTCCTCCTCTTACCAGTCCAGGGCTTACACCCCAATGCCAGCTTAGGTTTCTGCTCTGACACCAGCTTTGTGACCAGACTCTGAGCTCCGTCCTTCTCCATTTAGTCCCTGTCCAACAAATATTGGCCTTCAGAACAGTTTCTCCTAGAGATACAATGTTGCAAGTCACTCCTTTGAAACCAGTGGAATGCTATCTCTTCCAGCTGCCATCAAGCACTACTTGTCACACAAACAAACTACCCTACGGTCTCTGAAGCACCAGTGACTGTGCTTCAAGGTGATAAGCTGCCAGAACTCGAGATCCTGGGCTATCGTAACGTTACTGTCCCTCCGGTCCGTTCACTTGTAGCCGGTAATAGAAGAATCCGAGAAAACCTGTTCTGCAATTTCACCCGGAAACCTAAGATCTGGTTGCAGGGGGGTGTGGGTTCTAATCACAAAGCGCGATTTCAGTGCTTTTCATTTCAACTCCTTTTCCCTGAAAATTCAGTGAATTCACGATCAAATACTCAACGGTTTTTGCTGAAATTAGACTTGCTGAAGCCGTTATGGGATGTTTGAAAAACGCTGAATTAGCGAATTCCACCTGCTGGAGGTTAAAAAAAACGAAGGCTCCTAATAGGCTCAAAAAGCAACAACAATGTAGTAAAACATTACAAGATAAAAAGTCTTTGGGAAAAAAAAATGTCTAAAATATACAAAAAAAAATAAATGGGATTTTCCAAAAAATAAAAATATAAAGCTATTCCATTTATTCTATTGAAACTTATTGGATTCGCCTGTTTAAACTTGTCAAATTGAATCACCGAATTCAGGGCATGTCGCGGGAATTTCGGTGCAATTCGGCATCCTGCGAATGGGCGACAGGATATAGTTTTCTACGGGACTATTTCGGTGCCGACGTATTTCGCTGTCAATTCTCCTGTACTTGGTGAATTAACCGTTTTGTGACTAGACTAATTTCCGCAAACGTGCGCATAGGGTGAAATTCACCGTTCAGTGCCAGATCGGAGGTTAGTGATTAACCCCTTCTTGTGTCTTGTTATTCCACAGTTCGTCATGTTATTATGTTGCAGATGCGCTGCCTTAATAACCGCGTGTAAAACATCCTGCTCTTGTTTCAGATCCTGACACTCAGGTTTTAAAGGACCATCTGATTGACGAGCTGGACTATGTCCTGGTTCCGACCGAAGCGTGGCAGAAGCTAATGAGCTGGTATGGCGGCGTGCAGGGACAGCAGCCCATTGTCAGAAAGGTAAATGTGTCTACCCCCAGTTACAGGGAGCATGACATGTGCACCCCGTTATGCCTGTGTAAAGGCGCAGGTGGCGGAACTTGTACGTAGGTGACCTTGAAAACTTCAGGGGTTATTTGGAGAGCACCAAAATGTCACCGATATTTTGGTGCTCTCTTGTTCGGCACACTTTGGCGAGTTCAATTCACTGACCCTGCGGTAAATTCAGCATTCACCGCAAGGTCCCTGAAGAGCGGCGAATCGACCTGCCGAATGCAGCCGATAAATCGACGAGCGGCTCAAACCAGCTGCCGACAGAGCCGACAAGTCACCTAACGGGTTAAAAAAAAGGTAATTTTAAAAGGCTTTTTTTAAAAAAAAAAATATATATATATGTATATTCGTTCAGAGAGCGGTGAAAACCAGGAGAATGGCTGTAGAAGTGAAAATTCTAGGTCAAAATAGCCGATTTGTAAAGTGCGATAAATGGGAGAATTTTTCTGGTTTGGCTATTTTAACCTAGAATTTTCACTTCTCCAGTCATTCTCCTGAGTTTCACCTCTCTGAATAACCCTGATAGTGCATGAAAAGGCGTGGGAATAATATACAGTATAAGATCCTATGAATAATAATAAAACGGTCTGTTAAAGAATTATAAAAAAAATCGCAATCAAAAATTTCACCTGGAAAACGACTAGAAAATTAATGTTTTGCTGCAAATGGAAAAAATAATCGGTTGAATAAAAAAATTAATAAAAACAGGAATATTATTAACATTGAAACCTATGGGATTCGCCTGAATAAACCTGCCGAATGAAACCATTGAACATCAGGGCATTTCACTGACATTTCTGTGCTGTTCAATGTGAATAGATTAACCATTTCTTCTCTATGGGGGATTTCACTGCCGCCGAACAGCACCGTATTTCGCTGGCAATTTGACAATATTTGGCTATTCGCCAACTTTTTGAATAGCCAAGAAATTGCACAGAGCGGGGAAATACAGTTTCTCTTTGAATAACTATGGTTGCACCGATACTAGTATCGGTATCGGTGCCGATACCGGGTACTGCAGGAGTACTTGGTACTCCTGCAGTACCCCCGATATATTTTTTTCCGATACCGGAAGCCGGCATTTTGCCGGCATCCTAGGGGCTGGGGCGGCTGTCCGAATGCTCTATCGGCATTCGGACAGGCCCTGCAGCTGCTCTCCTTACTTTGTTTATACTTACCTTCCTTTAGCGACGCCGGGAAAGTCTTCGCGCGCGCGCTCCTTGGAAGGACCCCAGCCGCGAGCACGTGGGAACATGTGATCGCGGCTGGGGTCCTTCCAACGAGCGCACGCGCCGGAAACTTTCCCGGCGTCGCTAAAGGAAGGTAAGTATAAACAAAGTGAGGAGAGCAGCTGCAGGGCCTGTCCGAATGCTCTATCGGCATTCGGACAGGCCCTGCAGCTGCTCTCTGCTCATACTTACCTTCCTTTGGCGACGCCGGGAAAGTTCCCGCGCGTGCGCTCGTTGGAAGGACCCCAGCCGCGATCACATGGTCCCACGTGGTCGCGGCTGGGGTCCTTCCAAGGAGCGCGCGCAAAGACTTTCCCGGCGTCGCTAAAGGAAGGTAAGTATGAGTGGAGGGGGGGGGATCCACGTGCTGGGGCATATTATCCATGTGGGACCATTTGCCCCTCCCCCCACTCATGGATATGCCCCAGCTCGTGGATTTTCCCCCAGCTCATGGATTTGCAAATCCATGAGCTGGGGGGCAAATCCATGAGCTGGGGGGGCATATCTATGAGACCTGGGGGCTGTATATGAGGTCTGTTCTTATTGGAAAGCGTCACATGACCTAAAATAAAAGTATCGGTACTCGGTATCGGTGAGTACTTAAACAAAAGTATCGGTACTCGTACTCGGTCTTAAAAAAGTGGTATTGGTGCATCCCTATGAATAACCCATCTTGTGTTTCTGTAGGTGGTCGAGCACGGCATGTTCGTGAAACATTGTAAAGTTGAGGTTTACCTCATCGAGCTGAAGCTCTGTGACGACACAGACCCGGAACGCGTGGTTGGCCGGCATTTCAGCAAAGCGGACACCATAGGTAAGCATCACGCGTTTCTTTGCGGGTCAGGACAGACTCTTTGCAAAACACAAGGTTTTATCGACTCTATTTTTAGCCTTAATAAGGGATGTCCTAATCCGTGGGATCGGGAGACGATCTTGGCATTTTTATGGGGATCGGCTGCTTTGAGCCGATCCAACCGCAACATGCCGAGCGGCGAGATCCCAGCTGTAGTCCTGCAGCCTCGGCATTGACTCTGCCTTACCTGTACGGGAGCCATGGAGGAGACGGCAAAGACCCAGTAAACCGACCAGCAGGAGTCCAGGTGCCTCTGCATTCACTCCATGAGCCCCGTGCAGGCAGGGAAGAGGCTGCTATTGAATGCCGAGTCCAAAGGATCCCCCCCTCACATGCAAGAAACCATAAAGTACCTGTGAAACTTACGCCTGCATTTCTTTCTTTGTATTCACAGAAACTATCGAAAAGGAAATGAGGAATATTTTTAATATTCCGGCTGAGAAAGAGGCCAGGCTGTGGAACCGATACATGACCAACACGTACGAGCAGCTCACCAAACCCGAGAACACCGTGCAAGATGCCGGCCTTTATCAGGGCCAGGTAAGGACCCGCTGGCATTCATACGGCATGATTGGAAGAAGGATTAACCCCTTCACTACCAAGACTCCTTCTGCAAGGCACCTCCTGGTTCCCCGTTATCAAATCTAATCGATGAGGTGTTCCACGGGAGCCGGGCAGAAGACTTTCGCCTGTTGCCAACGAGACGCGTCTGCATTTCGGCTCCAGAACATGCCCCTGATGTTCGCATGGCAAGCAGAGGCGCTAACATGTAGCTGATAACGACTCCGACATCTCCCCAGCTGATCCTGTGTGGAGCCCCGAACTGCAGTAACTTCCCCGCTAAAAAAATGTTATTTCAGTAAGAAAAACATTGGGAATATTCCCAAACATTCCATACTGTGTAACGAAAAAAACACTGGATCCTGTTAAACGTTTTTTTTTTTTTTTTAATTTATTTTTATCACTCTATTTTTACCCTTGGTAGTGAAGGGGTTAACTGGATTTAGGTACTGATTGAATTCTTTTATCCATAGTATCTACCTTGCTCCATATCTATTACCTTGGATTTTTAACAAGATTTTTTTTTTCCTTTTCACAATAGGTTTTGGTAATAGAACAAAAAAATGCAGACGGCATATGGCCGAGGCAATCGCAGTCAAAGTGAGTCATTTCACGCATAAAGCATTGCACGTCTGCGCACTATGGCGTCTGATAGTAAATACCTCTATTAAGATGCATGAGGATTGCAGTGCTTGGTCCTTAAAATCCGGTTTGACAAATCCCGGCTCGCTACAGTTACCGTGATGCGAGACCTTTGTGCAACCGGGAAACGCCAGGAGCAAATCAGAGAGGGGCCCCGAAGAGCTCCGAACTGGGGGGGGGGGGACTCTGCTATTCTTCTAAAGGCGTTTTAAACCAATGAAAATGCCTGGAGATAAATAAAAGTCCTTAAAAATAAAATGGTAAAAAGGTCTCTTACAGAATAAAAAAAATAATCTAATATTTCCTCTAAAATAGTCCAAAAAAATTACAAAAATTCCAATAATTAAATAAAAGGCTTTTTGCTGAAAAATGAAAAGAATAAACGGTTCAATAAAAAATTTGATAAAAGCGATATTTTTTTTTTCCCCATTGAATCCTATGGTGACCTTGAATTCCACCTTTTTAGGGGTTATTCAGAGAGCACTGAAATGTCACTTGTCACGACCCACTACGCGCGCTGCTGCGCAAAGACGCCGGGTTAAGCCGCGCACTATCTATCCTAGACCCAGATAATTACGCGCACTTCTCTACCCGTCCCGGCCACACTTTCTCCCACAACAGGCACGTAGAGCGCGATATACTGATCCCAGGATTGCAACGCAATACAAGTCTTCTCCTGAAGCGCGTACTAACTACGTCTCTCACAATCCCAGAGCTCACTTTCTTATTCTATTAGTAACGCTGCCACCAGTCCTCACGGACACTACGCGCGTCGCAACAGGAGACGCAGGGCTTAGCAGCCGCACTATCCTAGACTCGGACAGTGACTACGGATCCCACAATTCCCTGCTGTTTCCTGACGACTGCAACACACAATTTCTTATATATAACCGAGTTTAAAGCAAATAGCAATTCTCCCAATCTCTTAGCGTGGATTTCATCAGCCAGAGTCAAAACTTAAATACTTTTTGTTTATTTATGATAGAAAAATCACAGTGCTTTGTCACATAAAAAATTATAACTAGAATAAATCAATTAATTACACACTACACAGCAAACGAAAGAAAAAGGGTGAACCATAGAGAGTTACTTACGAAGAGCTATTCATTAAGCTAGCAGCCATGGCCTCCTGGAGTCTGGAGATGGAGGACTGATCGGTCCATGTTCCTATCGAAGATACCCCAAGTGATCAGCCAAGAGCCAGTGTTCGAATTTATACACTTCCTGATCTTTCCAGCCCCCACCCACCAATGGCCCAGTGTCCTGGACTCCATTTCCCAGAGTGCAATTCTCGCTCGTGCTCAGTAAGCTTGTCAATTAATCTTTAATTGCCCAAATGTGTCTATCTCTGCCCCAGACCCCCCTTAGAGATCAAGGATGTGCTTCCTGTCTTTGAAAATTGTGTCCCCATCTCTTGGTGCCGCGCTGGCTGCCAAGGTGTGATTTTCTATGTTAGTGTACAAAGAAATTCCCTTTTTACAGCTACGTGTTATATCCTCCCCCCAAGGGAGAAAGCTAAACATTTTGATTACATTTCAGCTGTGAACACAGGGATACACTTACCAAATGGCCAGACACAAATATGAATATAACTCTATATGGAGGAGAGGAGATATGTATAAACCAGCAGATAGACACATATATACAGGCAGACCCTTATATAGATAGAAATACAGGTCTAATCTGCCACATCACCGACGTTTCGGTGCGCTCTAGTTCAATTTGCCAACCCTGTGGTGAATTCAGCATTCACTGCAGGGTCCCTGAAGTGCACCGACTAGACTCGCTGAACGACTCCAACCAGCTGCCAATCGCCGACGGAATAAGCTGACAAGTCACCGAACGGGTAAAAAAAAAAAAAGTAAATTTTTTTTTTTTATAATAAAAAAATATATATATTGCGTGAAAATGCATGGGAATAATATATATAAAATCCTATGAATAATGATAAAATGATTTGTTACAGAATTTAAAAAAAAGTCATGAAAAAAAAATCGGAATCAAAAATTTCACCGAAAAAATCCCCAAAAAATTCTAGAACTTTAATACTTTTTGCTGCAAATGAAAAGAATAATTTGAGTAAAAAATTTATAAAAACGGAGGATTTTTTTACATTGAAACCTATGGGATTCCCCTGATTAACCCTGTCTAAGTGAATCCCTGAACATCAGGGCATTTCTCTGCAGTTCGGTGTCTCTGAATAGATTAACCATTGCTTCTCTATAGGACAACTTTGCTGCCGCCGAAGATCGCTGAATTGCGTCGAACTGCACCATATTTTGCCATCAATTCGCCAGTATTTAGCAAATTAACAGCTTTCTGAATGGACAAACTGCCACGATATTTCAGTGTTTGGTGCAATGCGGCGGCAAGTTGGTCGCTCTCTGAATAACCCTTACAGGTCTATTCAAAGAAAGGTGAAATTCAGGAGAATGACTGACTGGAGAAGTGAAAATTCTAGGTCAAAATAGCCAAACCAGAAAAATTCTCCCATTTAACTCACTTTCCAAATCCGCTATTTGGTCTAGGTTGTTCTATTCTCCTACCAATTCTCCTGGTTTTCACCTTTCTCTGAATAACCCTATTAAATTTTTCTAATGTCTCCTCTGTTAAACATCAGTTTTTCCTGCAAAGGTTCCTTTTTAATCCAGGGATCTCAATTCCCCCCCCCCCCCCCCCAGGTTTATTTCGTACAATTCCCTGAATTCTTTCAATGCATTAACTGGCCAGAGGATCATGGGAGTTGTAGTTCAGAAACATCCGGGGGCTGTATTTTGAGATCGCTGCATTAACCCTTTACCTTTGTCGATGGTGACAGTCGCCTCTTGGCGCAGATTGAAACACACGCAGCGTTTCTGTTCGATGTAGGCATCTAAAGCGTGACTGTCGTTTCAGGTCCAGCACCACAACGAGTAGAAGCTTCACTACCTCTGGAAAATCATCCGCCAGTAGTTACTCTGCCTCATCGTCCTCCTCTTCCTCCTCATCGTCCGCCTCCTCGTCGTCCTCCTCCACCATTGCAAACGGAGAGAGCAGCAGCTCCTATGCACTGAACAACAGCTCCAGCCTGGGAAAGGGGTAACGTTAAGCTGCCGTTTCACTTTGATCCTCGTTATTTGGTGACGATTTTAAAAGGAAATGAGCGCATTCTAACAATAACACTTAAAATCTAGCGTTGTGGGTCAAAGAGTGCGTCTTCCCTCCACCCACGGCTCCGTTTAGATGAAGTTAATGTTTCTTGGATTCAAGTCTGTCTGTCTGTCTTTACAACTTGAGCAAAGGTCAGCAGTTTGGCCCACCAGATGCCTTTGACCTGCATTTCCCATAAGTCTCCGTCCACCTTGACCCCTTCACGATCAAGTGATTTTTCCAAAAAACATTGTCAGAAACCAGCATTTTTTTTGTAAAATCATTTTAAATGAATCAGTAATACATAGTTCTTACTGTAAATCACCTATTTGGCCTGTAGGTGGCGCCATCTACTGCCAACCTGAGTTAGAGGTTTGCGCTGCAGGTCTGTTTTTTTGTTTGTTTTTTTTCTCCCTGCATCGACTGCTGAAAGCCCGATCTTTCCGAGCATTCATCAGCTGATTTTACAGTTTTATCTCTTTGGGCATTATTCCCACATGGGTAAATGTCATTTGTTTTTGGGCTGCATATCGAGATATCATGATAACGGGGCACCGGGTGGTGCCTGTTGAAGCCTGAGATATCTCGATCTTAGTAGTGAAGGGGGGGGGGGTTTAAGTGGCTGAGCATCATGGGAGATGTAGTTTCAAAACATCTGGAGGGCCAAGGTTGCTGATCCCTGGTTTAAAGTGTCATGGGGGAGGGGGGGGGAGACTCTGATCCATGTGAAAGATGCCCCATACCTTTCTTCACCTGTAATTCCCTCTGGTCCTGTAGCGTGGCTGCGGTCTCAAAAATATGATGACCAGCTGTCTCTAAGCTGCCAGGCTTTTTGACAGTTTTTGGTGTCCTTTAATGAGTAAATGGGGACGTTTAAGACAAAGTCATACTTGATTCTAGCATGTAATATTGCCCTTTTGTAGAGTTGCAAACACACAAGCCTTAAACACAAATACAAGGTCTCGCTCGGAGCCTTGCTGCCATGGGAGCCTGCCTCTGCCCTGCTTGGTGTTTGCACCCATGACCTAATATTATTGGGTCAAAATGATTAAAAATCCCGTATAAACCCCCTTCAGGCTGTGCGTGTGTATAAGGTGTGAAGGTTTGTATGAAATACTAATTTCATGTTTAGATTTGCGTCCCCAAGATGTGCATATGCAAATAATCTAAACCCCCCCCCCTCCCCTCAATCCCCTCTGATCCCGAGCATCTCGGATAATGGGTATTAAAGTATCTTGTGACTGTATCGCTGCCTGGTAACATTATTCTTCATGGTTTTGTGCATTTCAGGGGATACAGCTCTTCATACAATTCATACAGTTACAGAGAGCCGCTGTCTCAGCCGGGTCTCTGCGGCCTCAGCAATCTCGGCAATACCTGCTTCATGAACTCTGCTCTGCAGGTGAGCAAGCGAGCACCTCATCACACACCACGGATACACCTGCGCTTTATTTCCCGTAGAAAAGGACCCGGCGGCCTGTTCCAATTTCCAGTATAGAATGAGATTCCAATTTTAACCACTTCACTGCCACCACCATGCACTTAAAAAGCCCCGTGCAGGTGCCTCGCAATCAAGTATACTCGATCTGGAGCATTGCAAAGGAATTTCCTATACTGCAAACAAATCTGTTTGTGAAAGGGCTGAGGAACTCGCCCCTGAAATGTCAACACGTCGGACATGACGGCCCCCGTTTTGAAATGCTTTGTAAAGATGTGACTTTTTTTTTTTCCGTGCCCCGAACCACAAAACCAAAGCTGTAATGTAATAGCGATTTTTGGCCAGCAGGGGGCGCCATACAGTGAACATACTCAGAACCTGACATTGCTTTTCTATCAGGACGGCAGGTTTAAGGTTTGCTGTGTTAGAGAATAATCCTGCGCACCGTCCTTAACGGAGTTTCTCTTGCAGTGTCTGAGTAATACTCCACCTCTGACCGAGTACTTCAGAACGGACGAGTACAAGAAGGAGATCAACAGGGACAACCCCCTGGGGATGAAAGGGGAGATCGCAATGGCCTACGCGGAGCTGATCCGTCAAATCTGGTCAGGGGAGCACTCCTACGTGGCTCCGCGAATGTTTAAAGTGAGTGGATGGTTTCGTGTTTTCTGTCGGCTCGTTCCTTTTTTTTATATTGCCGTGTCGGCGCACGTAACCAAGATCTGAATCCGATGGCTGAAAATATAGTGACTGTGTGTGTGTGTAGGTGTGTCAGAGCTAGGGTTGCCTGATCGGCCATGGTTTCCTGGACACATAATTTATTCATGCTGAGGGGGCAGTGCATGTAAAATGCCACCCCGCAGCATGTATAATCCATCCGCTGCAGGTAAGGATTCCCAGGTGACCTGCCTTGATTTCCTTCCTGCAGCATATGGTTTATACATGTTGCAGGGCAGCACTTGTCCCTGTGCTCCCCCCTCTGCATGAAAAAGTAATGTGTCCAGGAAAACATGGCCGACCTGGCGACGCTAATCGAAGCACTCCAGCCAATAGACTCACAGATCTTAAATTTCGGAAATAGGATTAAAGTGATGGGTACACGGAAGCTTTTAGCGACGTAGGATCATATTTTGTGACCAAAACCCCTTTATTTCTTCAAGCGAATCAAATCAGCGTCTGTACAGACTTTTAAGCAGCGACTGGATGACTTCCTGCAGACACAGAATATTAAGGGATATAATATTTAATATGTGGGTAAAGGCTGCTCGATCCAATGAGAATCTGATACCATTCTGGGGGCAAAAAGGGATTTTTCCAGTGTGTTGCATATTGGCAAGCGTTTCAGACTGGGGGTTTTGCTTGATTCGGATCAACAGCAGTAGGTGATGTGTGAGAGGCTGAACCCGATGGATGCGCGGCTTTTTTCAGCCTATGTAACCTGTGTTATTGGGTGCAGTGCTCTGATTCAGGTACATTTGTTTAGTGGCTTCAGTGCACCCTTATAAATGCTTGTAATGGTTGAGCGATACCTTGCCTGGGTTTGTGTGTTTACCTATATCACACTGCCCCTTTCTCTGCTGGCAGGTGGGCGCTGCTGTATGTGTATGTTACATGCATATGTCCTAAACCTTTTTTGTACATTTAGTAATGATTGTGTGTGTGTGTCGCCTCCTTTGCTTGTGTATTAGAATTGCCTTTGTGAATGTTCTTCCTAGTAATCTGCTTCTGCAAGCGACCCCCCCCCCCCAATCCTCACAGCAGGGGGCGCCGTGATTATTGTAAAAGTGCATATTTGAAACGGTCAGAAGTGTTACTTACGAGTTCCGTGGCGTTGTACAATGTTGACTGGTTTTGTCTCTGCTTTGTCCAGACCCAGGTCGGCAGGTTTGCTCCTCAGTTCTCCGGCTATCAGCAGCAAGACTCGCAGGAGCTGCTGGCTTTCTTGCTGGACGGCCTGCACGAGGATCTCAACAGAGTCAAAAAGAAGCCTTACTTGGAGCTGAAAGACGCAAACGGGAGACCCGACTCGGTACGAGCGCTTCCAAAATAAATGCTTTGAGCAGGCAAATACTTAAAGGGATGATCCAAGATCAAAGTGAGCACTGTCCCTTAATGCATTATACACGGCCTGGCCAAAAAATAGTCACCACCTCCCATACTGCCTGTTCTGGGGGGCTTCAATGTGCTGAAAAAATGAGGTCATGTGACTCCCTGAATGTACTGAATGAGCAGGTTTTTCCATCAATGGGTTTTTTCTCCCCTGATGGCACAGCGGGCATATTCCAAGATGGCAATGCCAGGATTCATCGGGCTCAAATTGTGCAAGAGTGGTTGAGGGAGCACGAGACATCATTTTCACACATGGATTGGTCACCGCACAGTCCAGACCTTAACCCCATTGAGGTTAATCTTTGGGATAATGTGCTGGAGAAGACTTTACGCAGCGCCGCGACTCTCCCATCATCAACACAAGATCTTGGCCACAAATTAATGCCACTCTGGACGCCAATAAATGCCGTGACATCGCATGAGCTTATCCACACGATGCTGCGGCGAATGCGTGACGCGATCACAGCAAAAGCGACACAACCACATGTTACAGTGTGTGACTTTTCTTTGGCCGGGCTGTGTATTAATGTGTTTAAAAACGTTCCCCCAACTTTTTTTTCAGCCATGAGAGCTGGTACACTATCAAATCCATGTCAGTAGCCTGATACATGAGGTATACGCAGATATTGCAACACGTTCATAGTGCGGTCTTGCATCTTATTTGGAAAGGACTCCACTGTCCTCATTGTGACGATGGTTGTCCGTCTGCCTCGGTCAGAGCCTCCTCTGCTCCTGGAGTGACAGATGCTCGTTTTATCGGTTTACACATGGAAGAAATTCTATTTCTTCACTCCCCGCGTCACACTTGAATCCGTTTGGCTACACCAGGAGTCAGCAACCTTGGCTCCCTGATGTTTTGGGAACTACATTTCCCATGTGGCTCAGGCAGCCTAATGGGTGACTGAGCATCTTGGGAGACGTAGTTCCCAATACATCAGGCAGCCAAGGTTTCTGACCCCTGGGCTACACTGAAGAAAAGAATCCTATCGTCTGTTTTCTTGTACTTGACGTCTCCCAATATCCGCGTCTCAGATCGTGGCTGTAGAAGCGTGGGACAATCACCTACGGCGGAATAACTCCATCATCGTCGATATTTTCCACGGCCTTTTCAAGTCCACGTTGGTTTGCCCCGAATGCTCCAAAGTCTCTGTGACGTTCGATCCCTTCTGCTACCTGACACTCCCGCTGCCAATGAAGAAGGACCGCACGATGGAAGTATTTCTGGTCCGGGATGAGCCCCAGTGCAAACCAACACAGGTAGATCATCGGTCGCGTTGATTTTCAGCATGTTTTGTCCATGTTTAGTTGAACACGTTTTCAAAACTGTTTTACGTGACTAAGCCGGTGTTTGGATATTGTGGGGAGTGAGTGTGTGTGTGTGTGTGTGTGTGTGTGTGTGAACTGTCATGGGAATGTGTGTGTGTAAACTGTCACGGGAATGTGTATACTGTATCGCGGGGAATGTGTGTGTGTGTGTATACTGATGTGTTGCGTATACTGTGGAATGTGTGTGTGTATATACTGTATCGCGGGGATGTGTGTGTGTATACTGTATCGCGGGAATGTGTGTGTGTATACTGTATCGCGGGGAATGTGTGTGTGTATACTGTATCGCGGGGAATGTGTGTGTGTATACTGTATCGCGGGGAATGTGTGTGTGTATACTGTATCGCGGGGAATGTGTGTGTGTATACTGTATCGCGGGGAATGTGTGTGTGGTATACTGTATCGCGGGGAATGTGTGTGTGTATACTGTATCGCGGGAATGTGTGTGTGTATACTGTATCGCGGGGAATGTGTGTGTGTATACTGTATCGCGGGAAATGTGTGGTGTATACTGTATCGCGGGGAATGTGTGGTGTGTATACTGTATCGCGGGGAATGTGTGTGTGTATACTGTATCGCGGGAATGTGTGTGTGTATACTGTATCGCGGGGAATGTGTGTGTGTATACTGTATCGCGGGGAATGTGTGTGTGTATACTGTATCGCGGGGAATGTGTGTGTGTATACTGTATCGCGGGAATGTGTGTGTGTATACTGTATCGCGGGGAATGTGTGTGTGAACTGTCACGGGAATGTGTGTGTGGAAACTGTCACGGAATGTGTGTGTGTGGAAACTGTCACGGAATGTGTGTGTGTGGAACTTCACGGGAAGTGTGTGTGGAAACTGTCACGGGAATGTGTGTGTGTGGAAACTGTCACGGGAATGTGTGTGTGGAAACTCCATGTGTGAAAATGTGTGTCACGGTGTGTCTCAATGTGTGTGTGTGTGGGGATACGGTGTACGTGTCGCGCGGGAATGTGTGTTGTGTATACTGTATCGCGGGGAATGGGAATGGAATGTGTGTGTGTGTATACTGTTATCGGGGATGATATGGTGTGTGTGGTGTGTATACTGTATCGCGGGGAAGGGGAATGGGTGTGTGTGTTATACTGTATCGCGGGGAATGTGTGTGTGTATACTGTATCGCGGGGAATGTGTGTGTGTATACTGTATCGCGGGAATGTGTGTGTGTATACTGTATCGCGGGGAATGTGTGTGTGTTACTGTATCGCGGGAATGTGTGTGTGTATACTGTATCGCGGGGAATGTGTGTGTGTATACTGTATCGCGGGGAATGTGTGTGTGTATACTGTATCGCGGGGAATGTGTGTGTGTATACTGTATCGCGGGGAATGTGTGTGTGTATACTGTATCGCGGGGAATGTGTGTGTGTATACTGTATCGCGGGGAATGTGTGTGTATACTGTATCGCGGGAATGTGTGTGTGTATACTGTATCGCGGGGAATGTGTGTGGTGTATACTGTATCGCGGGGAATGTGTGTGTGTATACTGTATCGCGGGGAATGTGTGTGTGTATACTGTATCGCGGGGAATGTGTGTGTGTATACTGTATCGCGGGGAATGTGTGTGTGTATACTGTATCGCGGGGAATGTGTGTGTGTATACTGTATCGCGGGGAATGTGTGTGTGTATACTGTATCGCGGGGAATGTGTGTGTGTATACTGTATCGCGGGGAATGTGTGTGTGTATACTGTATCGCGGGGAATGTGTGTGTGTATACTGTATCCGGGAATGTGTGTGTGAACTGTCACGGGAATGTGTGTGTGTGGAAACTGTCACGGAATGTGTGTGTGTGGAAACTGTCACGGAATGTGTGTTGTGGAAACTGTCACGGAATGTGTGTGTGTGGAAACTGTACGGGAATGTGTGTGATGTGGAACGTCACGGGAATGTGTGTGTGTTGGAAACTGTCACGGGAATGTGTTGTGTGTGGATACGGTGTATCGCGGGAATGTGTGTGTGTGTATACTGTATCGCGGGGAATGTGTGTGTGTGTATACTGTATCGCGGGGATGTGTGTTTTGTATACTGTATCGCGGGGAATGTGTGTGGAAACTGTCACGGGAATGTGTGTGTGTGGAAACTGTCACGGGAATGTGTGTGGATACGGTGTCGCGGGGAATGTGTGTGTTGTGTATATGTGTCGCGGGGAATGTGTGTGTGTGTGATACTGTATCGCGGGGAATGTGTGTGTATACTGTATCGCGGGAATGTGTGTGTGTGTGTGTATACTGTATCGCGGGGAATGGTGTGTAACTGTATCGCGGGGAATGTGTGGTGTGTATACTGTATCGCGGGAATGTGTGTGTGTGTATACTGTATCGCAGGGAATGTGTGTGTGTGTATACTGTATCGCGGGGAATGTGTGTGTGTGTATACTGTATCGCGGGAGTGTGTGTGTGTGTGTGTATACTGTTATCGCGGGGAGTGTGTGTGTTGTATACTGTATCGCGGGGAATGTGTGTGTGTGTATACTGTATCGCGGGGAATGTGTGTGGAAACTGTCACGGGAATGTGTGTGTGTGGAAACTGTCACGGGAATGTGTGTGGATACGGTGTCGCGGGGAATGTGTGTGTGTGTATACTGTATCGCGGGGAATGGTGTGTGTGTGTATACTGTATCGCGGGGAATGTGTGTGTGTGTGTATACTGTATCGCGGGGAATGTGTGTGTGTGTGTATACTGTATCGCGGGGAATGTGTGTGTGTGTGTATACTGTATCGCGGGGAATGTGTGGTATACTGTATCGCGGGGAATGTGTGTGTGTGTATACTGTATCGCGGGGAATGTGTGTGTGTGTATACTGTATCGCGGGGAATGTGTGTGTGTGTATACTGTATCGCGGGGAGTGTGTGTGTATACTGTATCGCGGGGAGTGTGTGTTGTGTGTATACTGTATCGCGGGGAGTGTGTGTGTGTGTATACTGTATCGCGGGGAATGCGTGTGTGTGTGTGGGAACTGTCACGGGGAATGTGTGTGTGTGTGGAACTTCACGGGGAATGTGTGTGTGTGTGGGAACTGTCACGGGAATGTGTGTGTGTGTGTGGAAACGATCACAGGAATGTGTGTGTGTGTGTGTGGAAACTGTCACGGGAATGTGTGTGTGTGGATACGGTGTCGCGGGGAATGTGTGTGGATACTGTGTCGCGGGGAATGTGTGTGTGTATACTGTATCGCGGGGAATGTGTGTGTGTATACTGTATCGCGGGGAATGTGTGTGTGTATACTGTATCGCGGGGAATGTGTGTGTGTATACTGTATCGCGGGGAATGTGTGTGTGTATACTGTATCGCGGGGAATGTGTGTGTGTATACTGTATCGCGGGAATGTGTGTGTGTATTACTGTATCGCGGGAATGTGTGTGTGTATACTGTATCGGGGAATGTGTGTGTGTATACTGTATCGCGGGAATGTGTGTGTGTATACTGTATCGCGGGGAATGTGTGTGTGTATACTGTATCGCGGGAATGTGTGTGTGTATACTTATCGCGGGAATGTGTGTGTTATACTGTATCGCGGGGAATGTGTGTGTGTATACTGTATCGCGGGGAATGTGTGTGTGTATACTGTATCGCGGAATGTGTGTGTGTATACTGTATCGCGGGGAATGTGTGTGTGTATACTGTATCGCGGGGAATGTGTGTGTGTATACTGTATCGCGGGGAATGTGTGTGTGTATACTGTATCGCGGGGAATGTGTGTGTGTATACTGTATCGCGGGGAATGTGTGTGTGAACTGTCACGGGAATGTGTGTGTGAACTGTCACGGGAATGTGTGTGTGAACTGTCACGGGAATGTGTGTGTGTGGAAACTGTCACGGGAATGTGTGTGTGTGGAAACTGTCACGGGAATGTGTGTGTGTGGATACGGTGTCGCGGGAATGTGTGTGTTGATACTGTGTCGCGGGGAATGTGTGTGTGTATACTGTATCGCGGGGAATGTGTGTGTGTGTATACTGTATCGCGGGGAATGTGTGTGTGTGTATACTGTATCGCGGGGAATGTGTGTGGAAACTGTCACGGGAATGTGTGTGTGTGGAAACTGTCACGGGAATGTGTGTGGATACGGTGTCGCGGGGAATGTGTGTGTGTGTATACTGTATCGCGGGGAATGTGTGTGGAAACTGTCACGGGAATGTGTGTGTGTGGAAACTGTCACGGAATGTGTGTGGATACGGTGTCGCGGGGAATGTGTGTGTGTGTATACTGTATCGCGGGGAATGTGTGTGGAAACTGTCACGGGAATGTGTGTGTGTGGAAACTGTCACGGGAATGTGTGGGATACGGTGTCGCGGGAATGTGTGTGTGTGTATACTGTATCGCGGGGAATGTGTGTGTGTGTATACTGTATCGCGGGAATGTGTGTATACTGTATCGCGGGGAATGTGTGTATACTGTATCGCGGGGAATGTGTGTGTGTATACTGTATCGCGGGGAATGTGTGTGTGTGTATACTGTATCGCGGGGAATGTGTGTGTGTGTATACTGTATCGCGGGGAATGTGTGTGTATACTGTATCGCGGGGAATGTGTGTGTGTGTGTGTATACTGTATCGCGGGGAATGTGTGTATACTGTATCGCGGGGAATGTGTGTGTGTGTATACTGTATCGCGGGAATGTGTGTGTGTATACTGTATCGCGGGGAATGTGTGTGTGTGTATACTGTATCGCGGGGAGTGTGTGTGTGTGTGTGTACTGTATCGCGGGGAGTGTGTGTGTGTGTATACTGTATCGCGGGGAATGTGTGTGTGTGTATACTGTATCGCGGGAATGTGTGTGGAACTGTCACGGGAATGTGTGTGTGTGGAACTGTCACGGGAATGTGTGTGGATACGGTGTCGCGGGGAATGTGTGTGTGTGTATACTGTATCGCGGGAATGTGTGTGTGTGGATACTGTATCGCGGGAATGTGTGTGTGTGTGTATACTGTATCGCGGGGAATGTGTGTGTGTGTGTATACTGTATCACGGGGAATGTGTGTGTGTGTGTATACTGTATCGCGGGGAATGTGTGTGTGTGTATACTGTATCGCGGGGAATGTGTGTGTGTGTGTATACTGTATCGCGGGGAGTGTGTGTGTGTATACTGTATCGCGGGGATGTGTGTGTGTGTGTGTGTGTGTGTGTATACTGTATCGCGGGGAGTGTGTGTGTGTGTGTATACTGTATCGCGGGGAGTGTGTGTGTGTGTATACTGTATCGCGGGGAGTGTGTGTGTATACTGTATCGCGGGGAATGTGTGTGTGTGTGGGGGAACTGTCACGGGAATGTGTGTGTGTGTGGAAACTGTCACGGGAATGTGTGTGTGTGGATACGGTGTCGCGGGGAATGTGTGTGGATACTGTGTCGCGGGGAATGTGTGTGTGTGGATACTGTCGCGGGGAATGTGTGTGTGTGGATACTGTCGCGGGAATGTGTGTGTGTGGATACTGTCGCGGGAATGTGTGTGTGTGGATACTGTGTCGCGGGGAATGTGTGTGTGTGGATACTGTGTCGCGGGAATGTGTGTGTGTGGATACTGTGTCGCGGGAATGTGTGTATACGGTGTCGCGGGAATGTGTGTGTGTGTGGATACGGTGTCGCGGGAATGTGTGTGGATACGGTGTCGCGGGAATGTGTGTGGATACTGTGTCGCGGGAATGTGTGTGGATACTGTGTCGCGGGAATGTGTGTGGATACTGTGTCGCGGGGAATGTGTGTGGATACTGTGTCGCTGGGAGTGTGTGTGTGTGTCGCTGGGAGTGTGTGTGTGTCGCGGGGAATGTGTGTGCGCGTGGATACTGTGTCGCGGGGAACGCGTGCGCGTGGATACTGTGTCGCGGGGAACGCGTGCGCGTGGATACTGTGTCGCGGGGAACGCGTGCGCGTGGATACTGTGTCGCGGGGTGCGCGTGGATACTGTGTCGCGGGGAATGTGTTTGTGTGGATAATGTATCATTTTATTAGTATTAAACGTTCCACGCAGTGAGCTTCATGGAGTTATCAGAAGGGAAATGTTTCTGTATCTGCGGATAAATTAAAATCTCTTCTAATCTGGTGTTTTTTTTCTTTCAGTACCGACTAGTTGTACCCAAGATGGGATCGGTGTCGGACCTGTGTTCTGCGCTGTCTAAGTTAGCAAGTGTGCCGGCTGAAAACGTGAGCACGTCTTGTCTCTTAAACGTTATATCTGCTGTATTTTTGGGTCTTGAGAAAGTGGGTAACGGGGGGTTCTGTAGTGTCCGGACACTTTGAACCTGCGGCAGGAAATCCCAAACCTTTTCATAACGGGAATCCTAATGAGATGTTTTTAGGTATAGAGTTTAAACACTCCGCGACCGGAATTCGAAGTATTGAAAGACTCCAATAAGTGACTTTTTTGGAGGCTTTCAGTCATTGTCTTTGCTACCTTCCTGCCTCGCCAGCTTGGGGCACGCTGCGCCAGCAAGGGTCATGCTGAGCAGTGCCAGCATAAAACACTGCCGTTGCTTGGCATAGTCCTCGCAGCCCACCTACCCAGACCCACCTCCCCTCTGGCTGTTTTGAGCCATTGGGAAATTTCGGGAAGGCTTGTGATCCTGAACATTTCGGATAAGGGGATCTCAGCCCGTCACGATGATTATGGGTGGTGGCACTTTGCGAGATCTTGCAGAATCTCAGCGGTTCCTGTCTGACGGAGTCTGTGACCCGCGTTTGTTTTTGCAGATGGTGGTGACAGATGTTTACAACCATCGGTTCCACAAAATTTTCCAAGCGGATGAAATGCTGAGCCACATCATGGATCGGGACGATCTCTTCGTGTAAGTTGACGGCCTCGTCTGCGCGCATGCGCCTGGCGGATCAGCAGAGCCTTTGTGCCGATATCTTCATGTTTTAATCAGCAATCATACGTGGCACTGCGGGTCTGAATGAAACGTGAGGGTCCAGGCTGGTAAGACGAGACGATGGACTGTTGTTTTTTTTTTTTTTTAGCCAGGCAAGTTGTTGCCACAACACCGTCCAGAAGCCTCGGCAACTTACCTTGTTATAAAGTGTCTGTCAGCCGTCCTGAGAGCTGCCGAATCTAATCTTTATCCAATTGTGCGTCTTCCTTTCTAAAGCTACGAAGTAAAGTCTACGAAGGGCGACCACTCGGAATGGCTGACGCTGCCAATCTGCTTCAGGGAGCGACGCTTCCGTCAGGCCACGTCAGCAGGCACCGTGCTATTTGGGCAGCCGCTCTTGATCTCCGTTCCCCGACACAACCTCACCGCTGAGTCCTTGTACTCTATAGTCCTGGAAAGAATCCAGTAAGTGGGATCTGCGTTAAATGTGCGGTGATATACATGATTTTAAAGGGCCAGAACCACCAAAAAATTATATGTCCTTACTGTGTTTGTTATGTTGCTGATATCTTACATGTGTTTGTTTTTCTCTTGTATGTTTAGTTAAGAAAATATTTACCTCTCTGTCACTGGGTGCATCCATTGTGTGATATTTTCCTCTATATGTGTCACTGGGTGCATCCATTGTGTGATATTTTCCTCTATATGTGTCACTGGGTGCATCCATTGTGTGATATTTTCCTCTATATGCGTCACTGGGCGCATCCATTGTGTGATATTTTCCTCTATGTGTCACTGGGTGCATCCATTGTGTGATATTTCCCTCTATATGTGTCACTGTATGCATCCATTGTGTGATATTTTCCTGTATGTGTCACTGGGTGCATCCATTGTGTGATATTTTCCTCTGTCACTGGATGCATCCATTGTGTGATATTTTCCTCTGTCACTGGGCGCATCAATTGTGTGATATTTTCCTGTGTCACTGGGTGCATCAATTGTGTGATATTTTCCTCTGTGTCACTGGGTGCATCAATTGTGTGATATTTTCCTGTATGTGTCACTGGGTGCATCAATTGTGTGATATTTTCCTGTGTCACTGGGTGCATCAATTGTGTGATATTTTCCTGTGTCACTGGGTGCATCAATTGTGTGATATTTTCCTGTATGTGTCACTGGGTGCATCAATTGTGTGATATTTTCCTGTGTCACTGGGTGCATCAATTGTGTGATATTTTCCTCTGTCACTGGGTGCATCCATTGTGTGATATTTTCCTCTGTCACTGGGTGCATCCATTGTGTGATATTTTCCTGTCTTATCTCCTTCAGCTGCCAGCTCTTATCTCAGTCTGAATAGCAATAACCTCCTGCAGCCTTTTCTAAACAAATTTACTTTGAATCTAGGAGCCAGCTACAAAAGTTAGGAGCCAACGTTTCGGCGAGGATTCGCCTTTATCAAGGTATACCTGGATAAAGGCGAATCCTCGCCGAAACGTTGGGAACCTTGCCTCTGCATCTGGGAGTTGGTTTGTACTGACCCAAATTCTGATTTTAGCTGCTTCTATTTATTTATCCCTTTTGTTAGCTGCTGCTTTTTGCTGTTAGGTATAATTTGTGCATGTGGTCTTTTTGGCTACTTTTTTGAGCCTAGAAGTGCAGAGCGATGCTTCTAATATCAGTTTGGCCGAAAAATAAATTATATATATTTGTGTTAACATCTGTACGTTGTGATATTGTCTTACTTATTTTCTTTGCTCTGTTGTCATTGGACACCCTATTTACCCACTACAGACCCACACAAACAGATAAACAGATTATATATATATATATATACATATACCAGGGCTGGATATATTTACATTAAATGTAGGAGACAGGAAGAAAACATTGAAGCCAACTAGATGTTTTTAGATTGGTGTAAAATAAACTGGAAATTCTAGGAGCCAGTGGCTACCTGGCTTTGTCAAGCCCTGGATTAAATAAACAAGAGCCACAAAGCAGAGCTTTTGGTAAAAATGTTGCATCATTGGAAAAATACAAAAAATGAGATCAAAACACTACTTTTCCTTTTTTACCTGCAAATACTTCACAGAAAAAAACCATCAGGATGTGTTTAATCTGTAATGCACAAGTAATCTAGTTACAGATTGTTTTAATGAGTAGATCCTATGAATTTACTGTTTATTTTCAAAACCATGATATCTAGAGTGGACCTAAGTTTTTGCCCTGTATGTATACCACTAGGTCAGCTGGTGTTTTGGTTTTGTGTTTTTTTCCTCCTCCCCTCAGCCTCTATTTTGGTTCAGCCGGTATTAAGAAGCTGCAAAGTTCGATACGTGCGTTTTGTTCTGAATCAAAATTCGGATGAAAATTTACAGATTCGTTTTTTGGAAGTGTTTCTGAAAACTAATCAGTTCCATCTGAAAAACCGAACGGACTCGGCCCGAATCAGAACGAAATTGAAACTGTATAAAACAAATAGATTTTCTTTTTTACCGATCACCGATACGGTTTCACTTTGCCCATAGAGAAGCGACGGTTAATCGAGTTTTTCTATTCAGAGACACCAAACAGCAGTGAAATGTCCTGAATTTCAGTGTTTCATTACGACAGGTTTAATCGTGCGAATCCCATACGATTCAATGTAATAAATGTATCGTATGTTTTTTTTTTTTTTTTTTAAGGCCATTATTTTTTTTCATTTTCGGCAAAAATCCTTATTTTAACACCTTTTTGTGTGTGTGTGTATGTGTCTATATGTCATCATTCTCCAATTTTTTGGTGGGGCTTTGGTGCACTACGGTGATCATTGGGTGAACAGTAAACGCACCGAAATGTCAGAAATGTAATCGCCGAAGTGCGAAGAAAATTTGGTGCTTTGTGAATAAACCCTTAGAGAGCAACATGTCCTTTAGATAATCGCTACAAGGTCTCTGAAATGACTTGCTCTCCCCATCTCTCTGTACACGATGCGTTCACGATGCCTTGCAGAGATCATAAGAGTAATATTTAAGGAGCGGGTGAGAGATTGTAATGTTACTGGATTGGAAAGCCAATAGTGCGGCAGATTGCCAGGTGCCTTTTCTGCAAATTCTTCAAGTGATTTTCCTCCCCCTGAAACGTTTTTGCGTCACGCTGTGTAATGTGTTTGAAGCGACGAGTCGCCTCAGCTCTGTATTATCACAGGTTTCTTTTTCAAACATTTAAGTTATTGATTCCTTTTCCTTCCCAGACGTTACGTTAAAAGTCCGCTGCCCGACGAGCTCTTGTGCCGGAACGCAGAGGCCCGGGCGTGCAACGGCGGCTCAAACGGGATTTATGACGGTATGCTGCAATGTAGTTATTCCATGTGCAGGTTGCGACGCAAAACCAAATGCACGTTTCTGACAACTGAACATGTTTGTTGCTTTTTGGGGGGAAAAGGAACGTTCTACATAGGGATGCACCGAAATTTCGGCATCTGAAAATATTGGTTGATAATGGTGCTTTCTGCTGAAAGGAAATACTGGAGGGGGGGGGGGGTGCACGAAAATCAGTCATCCGAAACTGGGCCCTGGAGGCTCAGATTACTGGTTTTCGGGTTTTGGTCTCGGTTTTCAGTATCGGCCTGACATTTTCATTTCGGTGCATCACTAGTTTTACATTAACATTTAAAGCCAGGACATATATTGATTTAAAATGGATAAAAAAAAAATATCTTTAATTGGCTTTATAGTATAAAATCACTATAATTGGTTATTAGAACCTGAATATTTGGCTTGCATATGTGACCCCCAATAACGAGGGCACGTGCAGAGGGGGGGGGGGGTGTCACAAAGTGCCTGTTCAGGACATATTTATGGTTGTGTTGGAGCTGATCATGCATGTGACACTGTTATCCATCTCTTATGTGTTCTTTTTTTTTTCTATTCACTTAAAGATGAGGAAATGGAGCATCAAGAAGGCTCGAAAGAACAGACCGATGAGTCCAATGGGCAATCGGATGACAGCGTGGAGGACGAGAGCTCAGAAGGCGGCTGCAGCCCCTGCAACAAGATGCCAAAGAAAGCCCTGGACTGCCGCAAGAGGCTCTTCTCGTTCAGCCTTGTCAACTCGTACGCTACGTCTGAGGTGGCTCCCATGCCCCCCGAGGGATCCACCCTGAAACTTAACTGTAAGCTCAGGCCTCTGTGTATTTATTATCGGACGTGCGCAGCTTCATGCGCTGCTCGAGGATTTTAGAGATTTCTGGCGGCAGACGCGATTCTGAATGCAACACTACTTTAGTTATAAGATGGAAGGCGCTAGAAATAAACTCTAATTTAAGGGTCAGCAACCCTGGCCCTCTAGATATTTTAGTACTACGTCTCCCATGATTCACAGGCACTCATTACGTTGGTGAATAATGTGAAATGTAGTTTCAAAACATCCGGAGGTCAAAGGTTACTGAACCTTGTTTTAAGTTCACCAGTTCATTCCATTCTATTTTACCTCTATTTTTCTCCTACTTTTTCACTATCTTTTGTTGGTTCTTTCCCATATCGGTCTGTCCCTCTCGCTTTCTTTTGGGTCTGTCCCTCTCGCTTTCTTTGGGTCTGTCCCTCTCGCTTTCTTTTGGTCTGTCCCTCTCGCTTTCTTTGGGTCTATCCCTCTCGCTTTCTTTGGGTCTGTCCATCTCGCTTTCTTTGGGTCTGTCCCTCTCGCTTTCTTTGGGTCTGTCCCTCTCGCTTTCTTTGGGTCTGTCCCTCTCGCTTTCTGCTTTACTGGCTGGGTAAGACCTATATTTCTTTAGTACAGGCTCAGAGATGATACTGATGAAAGATATATATATCAGATTGATCTCATAGTGAGGGATAACGGGTCAGTAATTTCGGGAAAAGGGATGAAGGTTAGAGAAACATATTGCGTTTATGTCTTGACTGATGCGAAGATTTTGCTTCACCCGCAGCGTATTCCACGGTTGCGATTGACTGGGACACAGAAACCAAGAAATTGTATTACGACGATCACGAGGCTGAGGTGAGTCGCGCGTTTCATGTTAAATTTCGTGGCTTTTCCGCCTGGATATCCCGCGTTTCCACCAGATCTGGGGTTATCTGCATGTTTTAGCACCTTACTGTATCAGAATATCGTGTAGCTGTGACGCCATATGTTACCGCCGTCTCGCTTCGACCATTCCCTGTTCACGGCTCTCGAGTTCTCAGCCAGATTGCAGACTGTAACCTGGCGTGCATAGAATAACCCGACGAGCCCTTGTCTGATACTTGAGACCTGTAAGCCCTGCCCTCAGGGTTTCTTATAAGGTAAGGCTCAGCAACCTTGGCCCTCCAGATGTTTTCAAACTACATTTCCCATGAGGCTCAATCAATTGGATGATTACCTGAGCATCATGGGAGATGTAGTTTAAAAAAAAAAAGCATCTTTAGGGCCACGTTCACTGCCCCCCCCCCCCTCTTGTAAGGGGTTTGTGAGACAAAAATGTCATTTGCCCTTTACCTTTCCTGCACACGGTGTAAAAGCAGTTTAACTATGAGCATGAGGAGCACCTTTGTTCTTCCCTTTCCATGTCAGAGGCCGGGACACAAAGGGGCTTATTATGTGACTTTCCTCTGTCCTGCAGAGTATTGTTATGGTTCCATAGCGTGTCAGGGTACATTGTGAGCAAGATTAGTGTCAAAAGGTACATGCGGACACTGGCATCGGTCCTGTGTGTATCCTATAGAAACACACTGAAGGGACGTTCTGATTGTGCTGACGCCTAGAAAACTCATTATGCAAAATCCCAGGAATCGCAATCCTGCCGGTTTATTTATCCACTATAAACCAATTTCCTGGAAACCTCTGAGCCTCCTCTAGTGAAATAACCCGCCCTGCACCCAGCATGGTTCATAAAGCTTAAAGTAACTGCTGTGGAGCCAACACGCAGTGCCGGAGCTTCCAGTCCCAAGCGACAGGAACGTATGTCAGACTAGGGCAGCAATGGTCAACCTTGGCACCCCAGATGTTTCTGAACTGCATGTCCCAGGATGCTCAGCCAGTCTATAGTGGGACTAGGCATCATAGGACTTGTAGTTAAACACTTAGGGTGCCAAGGTTCACCATCGCTGGACTAAGGGGGTGTGTGTGTAAGTGAATAGCCGCCCTACGTGAAGGTGGGATGGCTATCGTGGTCCTGGGCCCACAGATGTTTTAGAGGTGCGTGTCCCATGATGCTCAGCCATCCTTATTGCATCCAGTGGTGCCAAACTCTGCCACCAGTGCCCGGCGATGGTAGACGAGTGATGGTCACCTTTTTCGCAGAAGGCTTAAACCTTTAATAAATCTGCTTTTCCCCGTCAGGCTTTCGACAAGAACGAATCGATGCTACAGGCTCAGAAGAAGAAGATCATGGTGGCCCTGAGGGACTGCATACAACTTTTTACCAAAACAGAGACCCTGGGGGAGCACGACCCCTGGTAAGAATTCACACCTCAGGACGGGTGTTCCCTGTCTAATCTTAATCTGGAGAACACAATACACCCCCTGCTGCCTTATCCAAACACTCCCTCCTCCACCTCAAAACCTTTGCACAGATTTGGGTAAATGTTGCATCATAGGAAAAATCCACAAAATTGAAACAGGAGATAAAAACACCTTACTTTATTTTTCCTTTTTACATTCAAAGAAAGAAACGTCAGCGTGCGTTTTATAAGGTGTTTTGTAAGGTGTTCTTTTTTTGTAATGCTGAAGTAATCTAGTTGCAGCTGATGTTGGGGGGGTTTTGTCAGTTTTTAAAGTTTTACATCTCGGTTAGATCGCCCTGAATTTGTTTTTGTTTTTTTTGTCGCTCCCCCCCCCCCCCCCCCAGGTATTGTCCAAACTGCAGGAAGCACCAGCAGGCCACCAAGAAGTTTGACCTGTGGTCGCTGCCAAAAATCCTTGTGGTTCATTTGAAACGCTTTTCATACAATCGTTACTGGAGGGATAAACTGGACGCGGTGGTCGAGTTCCCAATCAGGTACAAAAAAAGCGCTGACGTCTTAAAAACTGCCAAACCCACGTTTTTATGAGCTCGATACGTGCCCTTTAAATGCGCTTTATTTATCTCCGCTGCTCGATATGCGCTTTATTTATCACCGCTGCTTGATATGTGCCTTTAAATGTGCTTTATCGCCGCTGGGTGATTTGTTACAACCGGGATAATCATTAATGTTTGTTGTAGATTTTCCACGTGTTCACTCGATACTTTCTCCAGAAAAGAGTTTTATCGGCCGGCTGTAAATCATTGTTACTTTATGGAAATCTCCAACCCTTCCGCCTGAGAGCAACTCTGTCTGTCTGCCTGCCTGCCTGCCTGTCTGTCTGCCTGCCTGTCTGCCTGCCTGTCTGTCTGCCTGTCTGCCGACAGAAGAAAAAATACTAATAAATTCTGTATACACGAACAAACAGAATATTTCAGGGTTGCGCCGAAGGGATTCCCTTTAATATTGTCTATTCTAGAACGTCTGCAGGGTGTCAGACACACATCCCTAAGGGTTTGCAGCCGACATACAAAAAACCAAACCATTTCTTTTCCATTTTTAATTCATTGCTCTATTCTCCAGCGCCGCTGGTAATATCACCGCTTTCTTTCCCTATTTTATAACCTATGGAAATAGAGCCTCTGTTTCTCCAGCGCCGTGGTACCGGCGCTTCTTTATTAATGTTTTTCCGGCCTCATTGTTTGACTCGGCGTAAAAGCGGCTTCTTTCTGACGGTGATCCCCGGTGATTCTGCTCTGAACTTCCACGCCGGAAAGAATGAAAAAGATCCCTGAGACAACTTCAACACAGACGGCCATGAACGTACCGAGAGCCGCACTGGCAGATTTCAATGAAGAAATGCTGCTTAGCAAATCGACCCCTAGTGATTTAGCTGGCGTGAGCGACCCTCACCATATGGGGCGATGCATCATGGAGTGAAGCCGGGGGTGCTCCTGTTATGTTACAGTGGTATGTGGGGGTGCAGAGACCACCGTAACAAGCTTTTTGTATTTTTTTTTATTTTTTTTAGTGACCTGAACATGTCGGAGTTTGTCTGTGACCCCAAAGCAGCCGAGTACATGTATGACCTGGTTGCGGTTTCCAATCACTATGGAGGGATGGGAGGTGGACATTGTGAGTAACATTACTTGTGTCTTTCTCTGATCTGTTACAGTTTATCTCTGTCGGTTGGGTTTGTGTTTGTAATGAGGGGGATCTTGACATTGCGGCGCTCGCATATTACGCTCATTTTTAGCAAGATTTTACCCAACGCGGCGCAGTCTTTACAGACTGACTGATCGTGATGTGTTTTGTGTCTAGTGTTTATAATTCCCAAATTTTCCTAGTCCCGGTGACGGAAAGTTTGGATTTTAATAAGGACTCGGAGGCGAGTATTTGCAATCTCTTTCTTTATTACTCCTATAGCAGTAAAGAGTGATAACAAGAACCAGAAAAAAACATGTCAAACCCCCAACGTGGGGTAACCCTCCTCTTAGTAAGTCCAGCCCCCTAGCCTATAAACAGTCTGAGCTGGAGCAGTAACGCCCTCTTTCTTCATGCGACTGGAACCACAAGATCAGGGAACAGGTAACGGTAGATCCATCCGGAGAACACGACAATCCCGTGAGGACTCACAATCCACGGACCATCAATCCGCTGTAAGAAGAACAGAAACACGAAGGCAGGCATTAGGAAAGGAACACTACCGAGCCCTCGGTTTCCCGCCTCCCAATCCACAGGAGGACAACCCATCTCAAACCATGCGCTGCGCATAGATACAATCATCCTGGCCGGTCTAGAACACACCCCCCTCAGGGCGGGAGAGGTGGGAAATACTCGCCTCCGAGTCCTTATTAAAATCCAAACTTTCCGTCACCGGGACTAGGAAAATTTGGGAATTTTAAGGCAGGCCTCGGAGGCTTCATATTTGCACGTTCAACGCATCAGTGCCTGTGACCAATGAGAGACCGGCTTAAAGTAAAACGTGCGAAACGTAGATTCACGCGACCAATCCGCCGACTTCATAATGTCCACTAGGCGACAACCCGCCATAAAAGCATTAGAAGCCGCAGCACTACGGATGGAATGAGCGCCGAAGCGCGAAATATCCACCCCAGCAAGATCTAACAGCCAACGAACCCAACGAGCCAAAGTGGGCGAGCTAACAGGGTTATGAGGAACCCGAAATGAAACAAATAATCGAGTTTAGAGGGGCAGAAGTGGAATCCTCACCCCTTCGCAAACACCAGCCGTGCCAAGCTGTCCAGGCAGAGCGATAGGCCCCTCTCGTGCCTGGAGCCCAAGCGTGCTGGAGAAACTCCTCAGTTCTTGGCGAAATGCCTGTGGCCCGCCATGAGAACCGGAAATCCACCAGACCACAAGGGCCAAACGACCTTCCCGCAACAGAGGGTGAGGGAGGCCGTCCGCCCCCGTCAGTAGGGACGGCGAGGTCGGGATCCGCCTGGGCGGGGTCAGGGAACACCTCAACAGAAAGGGAAACCACGGTTGGGACCGCCAGTATGGGGCCACTAGAACCATCTCCGACCCGGTGTCGCAGAGACGCCTCAAAACACGTAACAATAGCTGAAACGGAGGGAAGGCGTAAAGCCGGCCCTCCGGCCACACCTGAGCGAAGGCGTCCGTGCCTTCCGCCTCTGGATCTGGACGCCAACTGTAAAACCTCGGCAATTGTCGATTCAATCTGGATGCAAACAGATCCATCTGGAGAGGACCCCATAGTCCGTTGATGGTGGCAAACACCGATGGCGCCAGGCGCCAATCCCCCGAGTCCGTCAGATGGCGAGAATTCCAGTCCGCCACTGTGTTGGCGAGACCTGGAAGATACTGAGCCACCACAAACAGACCGCGAGGAAGAAAAAAATCCCAAAGGTCGGCAGCTGCCGACGTCAGAGCCACAGAACGAGCCCCCCCCTAGGGCATTGATATAGCGGACCGCCGATAGGTTGTCCAGTTTCAGGAGGATACAGCGGTGATCGGTCCCCCTGGAGAAACACTTTAGGGCGGAAAAACGCTGCCATGAGCTCCAGAACATTGATGTGGAGGAGTAACTCCTGGATCGACCAACCACCGCCTGTCTCCATCTCGCCGCACCGCGCCCCCCAACCCGAACGACTCGCATCGGATTCTATGGTCAACGACGGTACGGGGAATCGCACTGGGCGAGAATTCCACCGAGACCAGTCCGTTAGCCACCACGTCAGATCCGTCTTCGCATCGTCCGAGAGGGGAACCCTGCGGGAATAATCCGCTATCGATCGGAGAGAACGGGCCTTCAATCTCTGGAGAGCCCTGTAATGTAGAGGGGCCGGCAGAACCGCCAAACGAGTCGCCGCCAGGAGACCAATCACCCTTGCCAACTCCCTCAGCGTGGGTGAGTGATCCCTGAGGAGGGAGCGAACCTCCTTGCGGATGGCCCGTATCTTGGGAGTAGGGACGCTCAGGGTCATACTGCGCGAATCTAGGAGGAAACCCAGAAATTCCAGACAACGAGTAGGTATCAACAAAGACTTGTCCACATTGATCAGGAAACCCAGGTCCTGTAACAGGGAGATTGTCCATGACAAGTGTACTTGAAGGGACGTCGCCGAATCCGACATCAGCAGGATGTCGTCCAGGTATATCACGAGTCGGACGCCCCTCACCCGGAGGGATTCTACCACCGGTTTCATAAACTTCGTGAAGCACCACGGAGCGGATGAAAGGCCGAAAGGAAGGCACGCGAAGCGCCACATGCGGCCGCGCCAAGGAAAACACAGGAAGTCTCTGGAAGCCGGCGCCATAGGGACGGTTAGGTACGCGTCTTTCAGGTCTAATTTGACCAACCACTCTCGTTCGCTGAGTAAATCCCTGAGGGTATGAAACCCTTCCATTTGGAAATGACGGTAGGACACCCCCAAATTGAGTTCCCTGAGGTTTATGACAGGACGTGTCCCGCCCCCTTTCTTCGCAACCAGGAACAAATTGCTCACAAACCTGGGTGAGTCCCAAGGGACTTCCTCTATGGCCCCTTTGGATGCCAGGGCCACCACCTCGACTTGAACTAAGTGTTCTTGCGCTACCGAAAAACTGAGTGGTCGTGGAGGTGTGGAGCGATATGGAGGGACAGCCTCGAAGTCTATCTCGAACCCTTTGACCGTGTTTAGAACCCATGGGTCTGCAGTGATCAACTCCCATTTTGGAAGAAAACGTCGAATACGGCCCCCCACCCGAACAGATGCATGAGGAACAATACATGGAAGACTTACCATTCTGTCGTCGAGCACGAAATTGTGTTCTGCCACCTCGGAATCCACGGCCTCCCCAGGCCTGAGCCCTGGCCGAGGAACCATAAGCGGGGGGACCAGAGTCGGTGGCATTAGAGGTACGAAAAGATCCTCTCGTAATACCCGTAGATCCGGCGCGGCTGATAGAGCGGCCCCTTCCTCTACCAGCCCTATCGAAAACCTTTTGGGAAATACCTTCTTAATGGCTGTTTCCACTTTATCCAGCGCGGTGAAAGCGCTGGTGTATGTGCCCATATTTTTTATAAAACCATCTCCGAAGAGAAAGCCTTGAGCCTTGGCCCCTTTATCTTTATTGGCCATAGAAGTAAGTTGAGGATCCATCCTCAGAATCATAGACTTTCGTCTCTCCGCGGCTAGAGCCGCATTAGCACCGCCCAATAGGCACAACGAGCGTTGTATCCAGCCCGTGGCGTCCTCTAAGTCCAAGGGAGTACCTTGTAAACGAGCATCCTCCACCACGTCAAGGAGGTATATCAACGGTGATGCAACATCCAACACCTTGTCTTCACAGACCCTGAAGGCCATATCCACCCCTTTCTTGGGGGACCATCCCTTGTTGGTCATGAACTTTACAAAATCCTCATCAACCACCGGGGTGAGACAAGTTTTGCCCGCGGTGGTAGGGCGAGGGCATTCCGCCCTCATATTCACCCTGGTCTCTTTATCCATAGGGAGCCGCATGTGGGCATCCACCCACATCTCCACATGAGGCATCGGGGACCATGCCGTGGAGCGTGGATGTAAGACCCCTGCCGGGGAAAACATCGGGCGGCCCTGAGGGTCACACACAATCTCTTTAGCAGACAGTAAAGGTGGTGGGGGCCTTTCCTCCTCAGCCAACAGGCCAACATCATGTGGAGCGTATAACTCAATCGCACCATCATCCTCCCCATGCTCAGGTTCCTCACTCTCTGAGTCAGTGATTTTGGGGAGTCGGCCAGAACCCGTAGGTAAAGGCCTATCTTTAGAGACCGCAACCAGTGCCCCGCGGTCAGGTGCTCTCTTGTGCGAGGACACCTCGCCATCGTCAGAAAGCAGAGTATCGGGGATGCTAGCCCCTCTTGGAGGAATATCAATGTGCTTTGTCTTAGCACGTTTCTTAAGGCTGGTTGTCACAGAGCCAGAGGGTATAACCGGGTCAACAGGGAGAACCGGGTCTGTATCAGGAGCGGGGGGGGCCGCATTAAAAGAAGCCACCGCTTCATCCATGGTCCGTCTGAAGGACAGAGACAGGGTGGAGACAGCTGAAGAGAGCGACCGGGTAATGGACGCTTGTAAAGCTGCCTCCATGGCTGCAAAACGGGCTGCCGTTTTTGAGCGCTTTCTCGGTGGTGGAGGGGAGGCAAAAGCATCGGAGTGCTCAGAACGCCTGGAGCTCCCAGCGGAGTCAGATTCCCCTGTAAGGGGAGACTTGTCGCCCCCAGAAGGGTTCAAACGGGCCATATGCAATAATAATAGTCCCCCGAGAACGTACCCAGTCGAAGGAGCCGGTGGATGTGCGAAAACGCGTGGACACACGCGGTCATGTGATGCCCAAGATGGCCGCCGGGATCTCGCGCTAGTCTCCCGCGAGATCTCGGGCGGCCTCGAGGACACCAATGCGCAGGACGAGGGAGTTCGTGCGAGCGCCGCTGTTTGCCAGAGACAGGCACACCAAAAACCAGCGAAAGCTGCAACCAATGGTGGGAAACTCGGGAGGGACCTATAGGTCCAGACCCGCCGAGTTTTCCCGCCGAGCGGGCGCTGACCCCCGCGGTTATAGCCGGGGTAAGTCAGCACCCGATGTGAATATAAATTGAGTTAAACTCAAAATCTGAAAAGAAAAACATATAACAGAAAAAGCATAGAGGAGAGAATTATACTTATCTTGTCCTGAACAGGAGCAGTAAAGAAAGAGGGCGTTACTGCTCCAGCTCAGACTGTTTATAGGCTAGGGGGCTGGACTTACTAAGAGGAGGGTTACCCCACGTTGGGGGTTTGACATGTTTTTTTCTGGTTCTTGTTATCACTCTTCTTTACTGCTATAGGAGTAATAAAGAAAGAGATTGCAAATATGAAGCCTCCGAGGCCTGCCTTAAAATCCACTGCCGCATCCTGGATCATCTATGTAGGAACACGCGTCTCGATAGTGTATTGGGGAGATGTTCCCTGCACATTCACGGAGTGTGACGTCAGACGGGGCGTGCGCTCACTCAAAGCTCCTCAGGTTGGGACCTGCGCACCCCAAGGGCTCCTACCAGATCACCCTGATGGGGCGTGCGCCGCTTCCCCTTAAGAGCTTTGTTGTGTTACCAGTAGGGTTGCACCAATATCGGTATCGGGTACTGCAGGAGTACTTGGTACTCGTGCAGTGCCCCCGATATTTCCCCCGATACCGGAAGCCAGCATTGAGCCGGCTTGCCAGCATCCGAGGGGTTGGGACGGCTGTCCGAATGCTCTAACGGCATTCGGACAGGCCCCTGCAGCTCACGGCATTCATACTTACCTTTCCACGAGCGCCGCCAGCAAAGTTTCCACACGTCCGCTCGTTGGAAAGCCCCCAGCCTCAATCTCGCGAACTCCCACGTGATCGCGCTGGAGGCTTTCCAATGAGCGCACGCGTGAAGACTTTGCCGGCGGCGCTCGTGGAAGTTAAGTATGAATGCGATGAGCTGCAGGGCCCTGTCCGAATGCCGATAGAGCATTCGGACAGCGCCCCAAGTCTAATCTGGGGGAATATATACATGTGAGCTGGGGGCATTTTTATGAGGTCTGTTCTTATTGGAAAGTGGTCACTTGACATAAAATAAAAGTACCGGTGAGTATTTTTTTAAAAGTATCGGTACTCGTACTCGGTCTTAAAAAAGTGGTATCGGTGCATCCTTAGTTACCAGTATTGTCTATTGTCACTGAATGTGTTTTGTGCTTTTAATACAGACACAGCGTATGCAAAGAACCATCTAAACGGCCAGTGGTACTATTTCGATGACAGCAGCGTTTCTCCGGCCACCGAGGAGCAGATTGTGGTAAGGAACTGCTTTTACTGCATTACGTTTTCAACCCAGAATTCTGTTTTTTAAGCTGGGATCGGCTCAAACCACTAAGTGGCTCAGACATGTTTGGGCAAACCCGCCCGCCCTCCCACCCACTCGTTAGCAAAGCATTTAATGGGGGGAAAAATCTGTCCGCCAGGTCACACTCGCAGCTTTTGATAAGAGTTTATTGTAAGCGACCACCTGTTTGAACTCGCTCTAGTGCTTAACACTCTAGTCCCAAAGTAGTGACAGGCAAAAGATAAAGGATGCTCATTGGGTGGTTTAACGTACCTGAGTCTTGAGGCTGGAGAGTCAGGGTCGGGATCAGTGACCTTGTCCTGCCAGATGTTTTGGAACTACATCTCCCATGATGCACAGCCGCTCAGTAGATTGAACTACATCGCTGCCCTCCCGTCTCCTCTCGCTGCCCTCCCGTCTCCTCTCGCTGCCCTCCCGTCTCCTCTCGCTGCCCTCCCGTCTCCTCTCGCTGCCCTCCCGTCTCCTCTCGCTGCCCTCCCGTCTCCTCTCGCTGCCGTCTCCTCTCGCTTGCCCTCCCGTCTCCTCTCGCTGCCCTCCCGTCTCCTCTCGCCTGCCCTCCCGTCTCCTCTCGCCTGCCCTCCCGTCTCCTCTCGCCTGCCCTCCCGTCTCCTCTCGCCTGCCCTCCCGTCTCCTCTCGCCTGCCCTCCCGTCTCCTCTCGCCTGCCCTCCCGTCTCCTCTCGCCTGCCCTCCGTCTCCTCTCGCTGCCCTCCCGTCTCCTCTCGCTTGCCCTCCCGTCTCCTCTCGCTTGCCCTCCCGTCTCCTCTCGCTTGCCCTCCCGTCTCCTCTCGTCTTTCTTTTGTAAATACGCGCTGCTGTGATCGATCGTTATGGATTTTGTTCAATATATTTCAGGCTGCTTTGACGGTTGTAAACTTTTTTTATTTTTCAGACAAAAGCTGCCTACGTTCTCTTTTACCAACGCAAAGACTGCAATCCCGTCGACTCTCCGTCGCCCGCAGCTCCCGGCGGAGCGTGTGCTGCACCAGAGGAAGACCTGGACGAGCAGAAGCGCGACATGGACTCCATGGACTCTATGGACACAAACTAGCCAATTTATTCAATTTTTTTTATTACCTCGCCACATGCAGTTTGTAGAGAGGCCCCATTTCCAGGAGATCCCTGGGACACCTTAAACAACGACAGCAAATCCGTCAAGGCGCACCTGCTGCAAGATGTACATATACTACCCCCCAAATCCAGGCGGCAGCCCCCCCCCTCCCCGACATCCCCCCCGCCTGCCTGCGAGTAACGAGAGAGCACTGAGAGGTTTCTGTGGATTTAAGAATCCCTGGAGAGAATGGGGGGATTGAGAATATATATATATATATATATATAAATACCTATTTCATGGAATGTGCTTGCGATGAACAAATAATTTGAATGGTCGTGGATTTAAGAGACCCCCGTGTTGGGGGGAAAGAGGGCGATTCCCAGGAGCTGACGGGATCGTGTGGTTTGGTGGCCTGTTTGCGCTCAGCAAAAAAAAAATCTAATTTTACAGCTGGCTTTAAAAACACCGTTTTTTTTTTTTTTTTTTCTCTCTCCCCCCCCCCCCCCTCCCCCCACCTAGCCTTGATTTAATTTGAGCGAACGAACACCAGCAGCCTTGGAAATATATATTTTTAATACAAAGTACTGTAGCACTTGCCAAGGACTTTTTCTCCCTCCCCCCTCCGATCTGGAAGGGATGCTCCTGCAAGGCACGGGGTCAGGGCTTGCGCTCCCGTCCCGTGCCGGAGTTTGTCGAGAGGCGACGAGATTGCAAAGACACATTAAAGTAGTACAGTCGAAAGCATCTGCTTGGGGAGTGGGTTTTTTTTTTCCTCTCCCCCCCTGGGTGGGTTGTATTTATTTGCTCTTATAAGAGGACTGTATCCAAGCGTGTAAAGCTGAAATGCCGTGTATAAACGTCAGGATGTGGTTTGCTGAGCTGTCTTGTTTTTAGCCGGCGGTGCATCGCGCGGCCCGGCTCTCTGAACGATGCGTTGCCAGAGAGTACGGAAATAATGATATAAAAATAAAAAAACGCTTAGTTTTGAACTACTTTTCCGGCAGCTAAAGGGTGCATTAAATGCCGCGGTTGAAGGCTTCTCTGCTCTCGTTTTAATACCCATAATGCACGTTAAAGTCCATTCTACTGGGAGCGTCCCGCCTGCTCGGTGCACGAGATCTCACAATCCTGACAAAGCTTCGTGGTTCCATGTGGTCAGAACAACCAGGCCGGCTCCAAAATAAAACAGCACATGGTTTGATCTGTAGAATGGGGCCCTTCCAGATGTTTTGGGAACTACAGCTCCCAGGATGCTTAGCTGCACAGATTGTCTAAACCTCACGGGAGATGTAGTTCAATCTACTGAGCGGCTGTGCATCATGGGAGATGTAGTTCCAAAACATCTGGCGGGACAAGGTCACTGACCCCCGACCCTGACTTTCAAGACTCAGGTACGTTAAACCACCCAATGAGCATCCTTTATCTTTTGCCTGTCACTACTTTGGGACTAGAGTGTTAAGCACTAGAGCGAGTTCAAACAGGTGGTCGCTTACAATAAACTCTTATCAAAAGCTGCGAGTGTGACCTGGCGGACAGATTTTTCCCCCCATTAAATGCTTTGCTAACACTGTTAAACTTTGTCACCCCCACCCCTATTAAATAATAATAATCTGGTGCGCCCCCACCCCTTTACAACCTATTAAATAATAATAATCTGGTGCGCCCCCACCCCTTTACACCTATTAAATAATAATAATCTGGTGCGCCCCCACCCCTTTACACCTATTAAATAATAATAATCTGGTGCGCCCCCACCCGTTTACACCTATTAAATAATAATAATCTGGTGCGCCCCCACCCCCACCCCTATTAAATAATAATAATCTGGTGCGCCCCCACCCTTTACAACCTATTAAATAATAATAATCTGGTGCGCCCCCACCCCTTTTACACCTTTACACTATAAATAATAATAATCTGGTGCGCCCCCACCCCTTTACACCTATTAAATAATAATAATCTGGTGCGCCCCCACCCCTTTACACCTATTAAATAATAATAATCTGGTGCGCCCCCACCCCTTTACAACTATTAAATAATAATAATCTGGTGCGCCCCCACCTTTACAACCTATTAATAATAATAATCTGGTGCGCCCCCACCCCTTTACAACCTATTAAATAATAATAATCTGGTGCGCCCCCACCCTTTACACCTATTAAATAATAATAATCTGGTGCGCCCCCACCCCTTTACACCTATTAAATAATAATAATCTGGTGCGCCCCCACCCCTTTACACCTATTAAATAATAATAATCTGGTGCGCCCCCACCCCTTTACACCTATTAAATAATAATAATCTGGTGCGCCCCCACCCCTTTAAACCTATTTAATAATAATAATCTGGTGCGCCCCCACCCCTTTACACCTATTAAATAAAAATAATCTGGTATGCCCCCCCACCCCTTTAAACCTATTAAATAATAATAATCTGGGCACACCCCCACCCCTTTACACCTATTAAATAATAATAATCTGGTGCGCCCCCACCCCTTTGCACCTATTAAATAATAATAATCTGGTGCGCCCCCACCTCTTTACACCTATTAAATAATAATAATCTGGTGCGCCCCCACCCCTTTACACCTATTAAATAATAATTATCTGGTGCGCCCCCACCCCTTTACACCTATTAAATAATAATAATCTGGTGCGCCCCCACCCGTTTACACCTATTAAATAATAATAATCTGGTGCGCCCCCACCCCTTTAAACCTATTTAATAATAATCTGGTGCGCCCCCACCCCTTTACACCTATTAAATAATAATAATCTGGTGCGCCCCCACCCCTTACACCTATTAAATAATAATCTGGTGCGCCCCCACCCCTTTACACCTATTAAATAATAATAATCTGGTGTGCCCCCACCCCTTTACACCTATTAAATAATAATAATCTGGTGCGCCCCCCCCTTTACACCTATTAAAATAATCTGGTGCGCCCCCACCCCTTTTACACCTATTAATAATAATCTGGTGCACCCCCCACCACCCCTTTACACCTATTAAATAATAATAATCTGGTGCACCCCCCCCCCACCCGTTTACACCTATTAAATAATAATAATCTGGTGCGCCCCCCCCCTTTAAACCTATTAATAATAATCTGGTGCGCCCCCACCCTTTACACCTATTAAATAATAATAATCTGGTGCGCCCCCACCCCTTTACACCTATTAAATAATAATAATCTGGTGCGCCCCACCCCTTTACACCTATTAAATAATAATAATCTGGTGCGCCCCCACCCCTTTACACCTATTAAATAATAATAATCTGGTGCGCCCCCACCCCTTTACACCTATTAATAATAATCTGGTGCGCCCCCACCTCTTTACACCTATTAAATAATAATCTGGTGCGCCCCCCCCACCCCTTTACACCTATTAAATAATAATAATAATCTGGTGCGCCCCCACCCCTTTAAACCTATTAAATAATAATAATCTGGTGCGCCCCCTCCCCTTTACACCTATTAAATAATAATAATCTGGTGCGCCCCCACCCCTTTACACCTATTAAATAATAATCTGGTGCGCCCCCCCACCCCTTTACACCTATTAAATAATAATAATCTGGTGCGCCCCCACCCCTTTTACACCTATTAATAATAATCTGGTGCGCCCCCACCCCTTTAAACCTATTAAATAATAATAATCTGGTGCGCCCCCACCCCTTTTACACCTATTAATAATAATCTGGTGCGCCCCCACCCCTTTTACACCTATTAATAATAATCTGGTGCACCCCCCCCACCCCTTTACACCTATTAAATAATAATAATCTGGTGCGCCCCCACCCTTTAAACCTATTAAAAATAATAAAAGGGGTGGGGGCGCCCCAGATTATTATTTTCAGAGAAAGGGATGATCAGAAGCCAGAAATTCCAGATCAATCGCTGCCTCTGACATAGTATTATAGGGGGGGGGGGGCTAATGTAATAAAGTGAAATTTAAATCTTCAGTGCGATGTTTCTCAGCCGTGTGTGCATCCTGCAGGGTGCGGCGCTCGGGGACAGCAAGGGGGGGGGCGCGTGAGATCAGAAATAATAGGTTTTGATCTATTCTCTCATTGCTACGTTTCCAAAGTAAAGTGAAATAATGGCAAGTTTGTTTTCAAGTGAATATTTTGTAGTGGGGGCGCCCCAGATTATTTTTATTCAATAGGTTTAAAGGGGTGGGGGGGCGCACCAGATTATTATTAAATTGGTGCCCCCCCCCCACCCCTTTAAACATAATTAAATAAAAATAATCTGGTGCGCCCCCCCCACCCCTTAAAACCTGATTTATTTTTATTTAAAGGGGTGGGGGGCACACCAGATTATTATTATTATTATTAAATAGGTTTAAAAAGGTGGGGGTGCGCACCAGATTATTCTGGGGTGCCCCCACCCTTTTAAACCTATTAAATAAAAATAATCTGGGGCGCCCCCACTACAAAATATTCACTTGGAAACAAACTTGCCATTATTTCACTTTACTTTGGAAACGTATCAATAAGAGAATAGATCAAAACCTATTATTTCTGATCTCACGTGCCCCCCCCCCTTGCTGTCCCCGAGCGCCACACCCTGCAGGATGCACACACGGCTGAGAAACATCGCACTGAAGATTTAAATTTCACTTAATGTAATTAAGTAACCCCCCCCCTATAATATTGTGTCGATCTGGAGTTTCTGGCTTCTGATCATCCTTTTCTCTTACAATCCACTGCAGGAAACATCATATATAAATAATTATTTTCCCTCCTATGCCAGAGACATGGGCTGTCAAACTCCCCCCCCCCCCCGTTGTGGCCTACGATTCCCAGAATCGCTTCACTGCAAAAGATGGCCAGGGAATCATGGGAGTTGTAGTTCAGAAACATCTGGGGGAGGTGGAGTTTGACAGCCATGGTCTAGGGCAGTGTTTCCCAAACCTGTCCTCGGGACCCTCAACCAGGCCCGATTTTGCAGATCACCTTGGGGAAAGGCAGACTGAATCCTGCAATCACTGAGCAGCAAATTCTAGCTGAAGCACAGGTGCAATCTGTCAAACCTGGCGAGGTGGAGGGTCCTGAAGACAGGTTTGGGAAGCACTGGTCTAGTGCAGTGTTTCTCAACCCTGTCCTCAAGTACCCTTAACAAGCCTGGTTTTAACCCCCTTCGCTACCAAGTGATTTAAAAAAAAAAAAAAAAAACATTGTCAGGAACCAGTGTTTTTGTATTTTTTTTTATATAAATATTATATAGGGAGTATTTTTAAATGTCTTCCAAACCTATTTGGGCAGTAGATGGTGCCATCTGCAGCTGTAACTCGATTTGGCCAGTAGTCGGTTTTTCACTGCAACAATGTATCAGCTTGCTTTATGTCCGACATTGTTTCCTGATTTTACTCAATTTTGTTCATTATGCCCACAGGGCTGAAACTTTGCTGTTGGGCTGCAGAAGGTGCCCCCAAATGAAATTAATGGACTGCAAAAGAGCACATTGAGATATCTGTATATCGGGGCACCAGATGGTTCCTCAACCTGAGATATCTCTATTAGTAGTGAAAGGGTTAATGATCACCTTGGGGAAATGCAGACAGAATCCGCCAATCACTGAGCAGCAAATTATATCCCCATGTGCTGTGCGTCAGAAATCCTGCAAACCTGGCCTGACGGGGATTTGAGGACAGGGTTGAGAACCCACTGGTCTAGGGGGTGCTTTATTCTTGGAGTAGGTTGGTTGCAAAATTTCAGCTGCCCTTTGTCAAGACTAGACTACCATTATCCCGTCAGGTTGCAATCTCAGAGCTTTGCTGTTTGCCGTTTTTCAGTCATTCTGTTTGCCCAAAAAAATGGAAGCGGTTATCGGACATCGGTGAAGACCGTCAAACTGGAAACATTAAAAATCTCATAATAAAAGCCCAAATCAGTAAAAAGTCGTTGTGATCGCGGTGTGTGCAGAGCGACGGCGAACGCAAACTGAGGACATGTTGCTCTCCTAAGGGTTTATTCACAAAGCGCCAATTTTTTTTGGTGCTTTAGCAATTCCATTTCTCCGTTTCGGTGAGTTCAGTTAACCGAATGGTCACCGCAGTGCGCCGAAGATGGAGTCGCCGAAGGCCCACAAAAAAGCTGGAGAATGATGCGAAAGAGTCCACCGAACTGACAAAAAAACACAACTTGAATAGGTGTTTAGACCAATAAAAAAATGTATTAAAAAGTGTCTAAATAACAAAAAGGTCCTTTAAAAAAAAAGGTCAAGTCTTTTTAAAATTCTTCAAAAAAAATAATATATATATATATAAAGCTCCTTTTAAAAGCAAAAATGTTTGTAAATTAAAAGTGTTTTGTCTTAAAAAAATGTTTTTTTTTAAAAAAAAGTTTTTTTTAAGGCACTTGTGCTAGAAAAATATATATTAAAACAATTTTTCCCCCCGAATTTTTCTATGTTTTTTCCATAAGCCTCTTGCTGTCTTCCCCGCTTTCTTCTCCAGCTCTGGAAACTTGTCGTTAGTTTTTGCCGAAAATACAGTAAATTCACTAGCAATTTGTCACCATATTTTACCGAAATTTGAGTCGCCGACGCAGTTATCACCGAACTGCAAGAAAAAAACCCACAACAACTCTCCTGTTCGTTTAAACACCTGCAGGGTTATCCAAAGAGCTCCGAATTGCTTGAGAAAGGTAACCGAACGCTGAAAATCAGGGTTCGGTTACCTTTCCTGACCATTCGGCTATCCAGAGAGCAGGCAATTCGCCAAATCCTGTCGAATTGCCTGCACATACGGTGCCTGTTCGGTCCCTGTTCGAGGGCAGTGAAATCCCCATCAAAAAGCAATGCTTCGGCTATTCAGAGAACACAAACCAGCAGTGAAAGGTTCCCCTAATGCCCTGCCATTCGGTGGTTTAATTCGGCAAATTTATTCAGGAGAATCCCATAGGCTTCAATGTTAAAAATATTCCTGTTTTAATTCAATATCTAATAAACCGTTCATTATAAAATTCTGCAGCAAAAAGTCTCTTTATTTATAGATTTTTTAGGATACTTTAAGCATTTTTCTGAATTTTTTAAAAAAAAATTAAAAGTCCGATTTTTTTTTTTTTTTTTTTTTCAGTTTGCTTATTTTTTTTGTAACAGCCCTCTTTATTATCATTCCCTGGACCTCCTGTGAAAATTTCAGACATTTTCGCTCAATAGTTTCTTTGCAAACAGCGTTTCATTTTCCCAGATTCATACAAATGGTTTTTCTAATTTATTCACTGCCTCCTCTACGTCACAGCTGCTTCGGCTCTGTGTGATTCGGCTCCTTTTCGGCTCCTGTTCGGCGAAGGTTGATCCAGATGTTTTTGCTTGTTTTCAGCGTGCATTCGGTTAGTTTTCGGTGAGTTTGCGGCAGCTTTTCCCTGCAATTCGGGGGCCCTGTGGTGTTTGCTGAATACACCGCAGGGTCACCGAAATGCAATCGGCAAAAGGAACCGAATTGAAGAGAACGAAAAGTCACCGAACGTGCGGTGACTTTTCGAATCTCTTTGGATAACCCTGCTGGTAAAATGTGTCTAAATAAGAAAAAGTCTTTAAAAAAATAATAATAATAATAAAAAGGTCTGTTAGAAAAATAGAACTGCTGTTTTTTGTAAAATTTGACAAAAAAAACGGTGCCTTAACCTCCCTGGCGGTCTAATTTTTTCAAAATTTCGTGTCTAAAAGCGTCTCAATTTTTTTTTAAAAGGAAACGTGTTTTTGTACATGGCCTGTAATAATTAGGAATCACGCACTGAAATCCGTGCAAACTTACTGGTAAAATCCTTTATAAATAAATTAATAAAAAAAAAATAGTAATAGTAAAAATAGAGTCCGATAAAGTTTTAAACACGACATAATAATTTATTATCCCAAAAATAATTATCCAAAATAATGCAAATAAATGATATTCAATAAAATACAACAAAAAACACTGAAATCTGTCTGCAAGCAAGCGTGAAACGATGTATTCTTATCCTGTACTGCTGGGCTGTTTACACCTTGTCGAACTGAAACACCGAAAATCAGGCCATTTCACTGAATAGATCAACCATTGCGTCTCTATGGTAGGGATGAGCCGAACACCCCCGAGTTCGGTTCGCATTCGAACTTGAACTTTTCAAAAGTTCGAACTCAATACAAGTCAATGGGAATCAAAGTTCGATTTTTAGAGTGTCCTCCAATAGGACATATATGCTAGATATTTGCCATAAAAGGTGTATGGGGGTCCGGGTAGTGCCCTGGGGGACAGGAAACAAGGACAAAAAAGTAAAAAAACGTTTTTAACCCTTTCACTGTGGAGGACGCGCTGAGCGCGTCCACCCACAGTGTTCCATGCGGAGGACGCGCTGAGCGCGTCCTCCCATTGCGGCCAGCGATGGGCCGGATTCTCGATGTCAGCCCAGCACTCGGGGACCCCGGCGGGGCCATTAGATGTCATCGCGGCGGTGCGGTGACATCTAATTCAGGCGCCCCCCCCCCCTGCGTGTGCGGGGGAGGTGCCTGAAAGGAAAGGGGAGGTCCTTCGGACCTCTCTCCCTCCCGATCGCCGGGGTGCACTGGGTTAAGCCAGGCACCGTTTGGAAGGGCACAGCCTGCCCTTCCAAACGGTGGCTGTCATTAACCCCTGGGGAGCCAGATCATGATTCAGCGCTGAAAAGCGCCGGATAGTGATCCTTTCCCGGAGCTGGCCGACATCTTGGATGTCGGCCAAGCCTCCGGGAACTCCCCCTTAGGACTGGCGTCATCGTGCATAGCACGATGACGCCAGTCCTGGAGTTAACCCCTAGCTGCCAGCAATGAATGGAACAATGAACCCCCTATCTCCTGATCCGTGGCAGCTAGGGGTTAATGTTTGATATAGTTGGATCGGCCTTTCCACCGATACCAAACTTGAACATGTAAAAAGTTTTTTTTTTTTTTTTTTATATTTCAAATTTTTATTTTACGATAAACATAGGGTCACAGACCGACCAGCCAAACGGCCTCACAGGTCCTAAGAAGATACTCTCAAAGAAAGCACAGAAAACATAAGGGGGGATCTCAGAGGAAACTACAGAAGAACAAAAATTGGGGTAAGGGGGATACAAAAACAGGGTAGGGTGCAGAAACTCGTCAAAAGGGTCGATCCAGCAAAAACAAGAGAGAGCAATGGAGTTCGCTGAGGGGGCACCAGGAAAAAGAAAAAAAGAAAAGGGTAACGAGGGACTGCCAAACATATTGTGGCATTCCTGGCTCGCCTCGGCAACCTAAAGGGGAACCGAGGGCCATGGAAGGGGCCACGTGGCCGGGAGACCTGGGGCCAAAAGGGTGTACAGAGCCTAGGTAGCCACCCTAGTGGCTCGCCCAGGCTACTTCCCAATGTCCCACAAAAAAAAAAAAAAAAAAAAGGGGGAGGGGGACAAAAAGTCCCAGTGCTCCAACAGACGAACAACATTAAACCCACAGAATCAGCAAGCAGGACCATAAAATCATTCAGGAGTACATAAAAAGGAGGGGAAACAAAAAAATAAAAGGGTGGGAACACAGATCAGAACACACAGTACGTCTCAGCAGGGGGAGGGGATAAGGGAAAAATAAAATTTGGGGAAGGGGATCACAAAAGTCTGCAAATATAGTCCAGCAAAAATAAAAATTCAGCCGTGTATGTCTCAGCGAGGGGGGGGAATGGGGGGACAGCAAAAGTCTGTGGATACCGTGCAGTAAAAAGAAGAATCTGCTTTTATTCAGCAAAAATCAGGGTAAACAGAAAAATAAACAAAAAGTCATCGGTAAATAAGCGAAGGGGGAGAAAATCGCAGCAGGCCATGCAGGGGTGCCAAGGTCGTAAACCATTATTCAACAGCGGATCGGTAGGAAGTTCCCTTCATCCTGTGTCCAGTAGGAACGTGGGGTATAAAGCATCTCCATGCCTTCCTCCATCGCCTGCAGTGCCCGAAACATCCAGCGACCAGGTCCCCCCGTCTGCCGCACCGGGAACGGCCCAGGGCCAAGGTAAGCACCGGCCCTCAACAGCACCCAAACTCAGGGCCCCGAGCAGCACCCCCAGCACAGGCCTCACAGAGGGAGCCGCAGCCTCCGGTAGCATAATCACCATCTCAGCGACCTCATGCTCCTCCAGTGTCTTCACTGGGAACGGGGGTCTGCGCAACAGATCGGGCACCCTCTCGATCTCACCGGCATTAACCTCTGCAGGGACCTCCACGCGGATCTCCAGCAAGCCCTCCACTGCCTCTCCTCCAGCAAAGGCCTCCGGCCTCCGATCACCCCACAGCACGTCCATCATTTGCCGCCACGCACCGCGCGTGAGCGGAGTCTCATCGTCCCCAGGCATCAGCTCCACAAGCTCCTCGAGGCGCTCCAACATGGCTCCCAGGGTTCTGACGGGGGGTGGGAGCCCCAGCTGCCCCCGGAACTCCCCCTCTCCCTCCTCTGCTATGGGGACCTCCGCAGCAGTCAGTAGGCGAGGGTCCTCCATCCTCTCCAACCACCGCAGTTGTACACCCGGGTAAGGGGACCACTCCTGGAGCAGGCCGACGAAATGCTGGGGTACAGGCCTCAAGATGGCCGACTGCAGGGCTTACTCAGAGGCCTTAAACTCATCCAAGCTCCTCCAGACTCCGGAGAGGGGGCCAAATCGAGCTCCGAAGTCTGCCACTCGATGGCCAGCTCAGCAGGGGTGATATCCTCAAATAATTCACGGGAAATCCGGGTAGAAACCCCCGATATCAGTGGGTTTCAGCGGAGCTCCTAGAAAGCACGTCTGATTCCCCATGCGGCCGGCCACGCCCCCCTGTAAAAAGTTTTTTAAAAAAAAAAATTTAAATTTATATAATTTTTGTTTTAAAAATTTAAGAAAAATCTTTTTTTTTTTTTTGGTTTTCTTAATGCGGCAATATTGTTCCCATTTGAATTAGAATGTGAACAATGATGCTGCACTAACGATTTTTGTATGCGGTGCGTTTCTTAAAAATAGCGAAATTTTCCCCAAAAAAATATATAACGAGACCCCATCTCTAATTTTTTTAACAAGCGCACCCCATAGAAAATATAACCGCAAACGATCGCATGTTAAAATGTGAAAAAAAAAACACTTTCAGAATTTTAGATAATTTACAATGTGCAATTTTATTGCATTTTTTTGTTATAATATACAGACAGGACATGACGTATACATATAATAATTACATATTATGAATCTGCCGAGTCTGCCGGAAAGAACGATATATAATATGCCTGGGTCATATATCAAAATATGGCTTCAAAACGCGGTTAAACATGATGAGCGAAAGTGGTAAAAATGACCTCAGCACAGAGGTGTGAAAAGCCTCAGCAGCGAAAGGGTTAAAGGAACAGTGAGTTTTCCATGAAATAAGGGTTAAAAATAAAAACGAAAAATTCCTTCAAATATCGTGCCTAGGAGGTCCCCATAACCTGCCCGTGAAGTGGCGGATTTCTAGGATGTATAGAAACATTTAAAAACAAAAAATGACATTTCAAATGACGGTAAATGCTTTTCCTTTAATCTATTCATTGGGGCGGCTGCCTGTATGAAAAGAGGAGACATTTTAGGACACGCAGAACAAGTTTAGTGATTTTTTGGCTAAATTATGGTGAAACTTATGCAGGCTTTGGATGAAAGTAACAATAGGTGCTTTAAAATTGGGCCTTTAGCGTCAGCAACAGTGCTGTCACATCGCAACCCCTCTGTGGTATTGTGGAAGAGTGCAGGGGTGGACCATGCGGTCCTATATATATATATATATATATATAGTTGCTGGCAGTGAGAACACACAGATTAGAACAATTCCCACATATTGACTCTGAGCGGTGATTGGCATAGTCTTGAACCTGTCTTGCACCAGACCTGTGGTCAGGTGCAAGGCTGTAGCCAATTACAAGCTTCAGGCCAGTGGAAAAGTCCATTGTGGTGCATTGTGGGCGAACAGGCGGAAATGTTCGTAGTTCACGAACAGCCGATGTTCGAATCGAACTCCGAACCGATCAAACCGAACAGCTCATAACTACTCTATCGGAAAATTTCTCTGCCGCCGAAATGCGATGATCTGTGGCGAACTGCAGCGTATTTTGCCGTCAATTCACCTTTCTATGGTGAATTGAAAGCTTTTGAAAAACCCTTTAAAAGACGAGACATTGCATGAGCTTCTAGAAATGATGCCACAGCAAAACCAAATATTACAGCGTGTGACTTTATTATGGCCAGGCAACATATATATATCTCTTAGATAAAAAAGGATTTATTTTTATGTTAGAAGGAACTTCTGCTCACACGGCGTCTGCATTATCAGCATACAGGCAGATGCAGTAAATGTGCTGCAGACATCATAAAATGGTGAGATCTCCTGCTTATGGGGGTTTGTAGTGATCAGAATGCAATATCTGTATGTGCCGCATAATGCCTGTGTATGGCAATTACAGCAACACCTTGTATCTGTATGTGCTGCATAATGCCTGTGTATGGTAATTACCGCAACACCTTGTATCTGTATGTGCTGCATAATGCCTGTGTATGGCAATTACAGCAACACCATGTATCTGTATGTGCCGCATAATGCCTGTGTATGGCAATTACAGCAACACCTTGTATCTGTATGTGCTGCATAATGCCTGTGTATGGCAATTACAGCAACACCATGTATCTGTATGTGCTGCATAATGTCTGTGTGTGGCAATTACAGCAACACCTTGTATCTGTATGTGCTGCATAATGCCTGTGTGTGGCAATTACAGCAACACTTTGTATCTGTATGTGCTGCATAATGCCTGTGTATGGCAATTACAGCAACACTTTGTATCTGTATGTGCCGCATAATGCCTGTGTATGGCAATTACAGCAACACCATGTATCTGTATGTGCTGCATAATGCCTGTGTGTGGCAATTACAGCAACACCTTGTATCTGTACTGTACAGGGATTAGGCTCATTATAACCCCCTGAATCTTACCCCTGTACAGCAGTAACTGAATATATGGAGGAACTCTTACAAATACACCCGCCCACCCTGAATATATGGTGGAGCCCCTAAAAATACACCCACACCCTGAATATATGGAGGAACCCCTAAAAAGACACCAGTACACTCTGAATATATGGAGGAACCCCTAAAAAGACACCTGCACACCCTGAATATATGGAGGAACCCCTAAAAAGACACCAGTACACTCTGAATATATGGAGGAGCCCCTAAATAGACACCCACACACCCTGAATATATGGAGGAGCCCCTAAATAGACACCCGCACACTCTGAATATATGGAGGAGCCCCTAAAAAGACACCAGTACACTCTGAATATATGGAGGAGCCCCTAAAAAGACACCCGCACACCCTGAATATATGGAGGAGCCCCTAAAAAGACACCCGCACACCCTGAATATATGGAGGAACCCTTAAAAATACACACGCACACCCTGAATATATGGAGCAGCTCCTAAAAAGACACCCGCACACCCTGAATATATGGAGGAGCCCCTAAAAAGACACCCGCACACCCTGAATATATGGAGGAACCCTTAAAAATACACCCGCACACCCTGAATATATGGAGGAGCCCCTAAAAATACACCGGCAGACCCTGAATATATGGAGGAACCCCTAAAAAGACACCTGCACACCCTGAATATATGGAGGAACCCCTAAAAAGACACCAGTACACTCTGAATATATGGAGGAGCCCCTAAAACGACACCCGCACACCCTGAATATATGGAGCAGCCCCTAAAACGACACCCACACACCCTGAATATATGGAGGAGCCCCTAAAAATACACCCACACCCTGAATGTATGGAGGAACCCCTAAAAAGACACACACACACCCTGAATATATGGAGGAACCCCTAAAAATACACCCTGAATATATGGAGGAACCCCTAAAAATACACCTGCACACCCTGAATATATGGAGCAGCCCCTAAAAAGACACCCGCACACCCTGAATATATGGAGGAGCCCCTAAAAATACACCCGCACACCCTGAATATATGGAGGAGCCCCTAAAAAGACACCCACACACCCTGAATATATGGAGGAGCCCCTAAAAAGACACCTGCACACCCTGAATATATGGAGGAGCCCCTAAAAAGACACCCGCACACCCTGAATATATGGAGGAGCCCCTAAAAAGACACCCTCACACCCTGAATATATGGAGGAACCCCTAAAAAGACACCCGCACACCCTGAATATATGGAGGAGCCCCTAAAAATACACCCTCACACCCTGAATATATGGAGGAACCCCTAAAAAGACACCCACACACCCTGAATATATGGAGGAGCCCTTAAAAACACCCGCACACCCTGAATATATGGAGGAGCCCCTAAAAAGACCCGCACACCCTGAATATATGGAGGAGCCCCTAAAAATACACCCACACACCCTGAATATATGGAGGAACCCCTAAAAAGACCCGCACACCCTGAATATATGGAGGAGCCCCTAAAAAGACACCCCCACACCCAGCGCAGGGAAAAGTGCTGCCCTGCAACATGTATGATTCATATGCTGCAGGAAGGAAATCAAGGCAGGTCACCTGGGATTCCAGTTTGATTTCTCACTGCTGTGTATGGATTATACATGCTCCGTGGTGGCATTTTTCATGCACTGCCCATCAACATGAATACATTATGTGTCCGGGAAAACATGGCCGATCCGGCAGCCGTAGGATTGGGCCTTCGGTGTTAATGCAGAGATTTCAGATTTGCGGATTCCAGGCCGGAGTTTGCGCGTTGTGTTTAGAGCCGGGGCTGTGCTTTCCTTCTAGTTAAGTCATTGGATTTAGGGCAGCTCTGGGTGAGGGACGCGGATTCTGCTCTGATCCATTGGAGGGAGAAGCTGTTGGAAACATTGAGGTAACATTAAGGCTGGGGTCAGACGAGCGTAGTGTTCACGTCCGTGATAGCATGACAGAAAGTCCATTGGAGCCCGACACATGAAGTGCGTCCGCACTGAACTGCGGACGCACAACGGCCGCAAGGCAGGCAAGAACGTACAACCACTAGAACGGCCGCACAAAGTGCGCTGCGTCCGCAACGTCCGCATAGCTTTGTGTGTGAGTGATGGAACGTGGTCAGACGGACTGCATTTATACGTCCAGCATTTTTCACGGACAAAATGGTTTTGCTTTTTAATTTATTTTCCCGCCTACATCCGTCAAAATATACGTCAGTGAAAAAAACCGGACTGTGTGGCCACTACTGTGTCTTCCGTACTGACGATGTCCGTAGAAATCACGCTCGTCTGACTCCAGCCTACGAGTCCGGGGTTTATAGTAATGGATACAGATAATCCAGATCCATCGCGGTCTGGAAGTTCATTCCGAGGGTCAGATCTTGAGACCCGTGAATACAATGTTTTACCGCTAGTGTCACCGTATCCGCCATGTTTCCTGGACACCTATAATGCATTCATGCTGATGGGCAGTGCGTGAAAAATGCAACCCCGCAGCATGTATAATCTATACACTGTGGGTAAGAAATCAGAAAGGGATCCCAGGTGACCTGCCTTGATTTCCTTCCTGCTGCATATGAATTATACATGTTGCAGGGCAGCACTTTTCCCTGTGTTCCCCATCCTGCTTGAAATCCTAATGTGTCCAGGGAAACCTGGTGACCCTGTCTGCCACTCCTGTATTGGTGTCACCGGATCCTTTTTTTTTTTTTTGTTCTGAGAAACACATGGTGCAGGGCAGCACTTTTCCCTGTGCTCTTCATCTGCATCCAAGAAAGGCTGGCCGATCTGGTGAGCCACGGCCGCCTTCCCTTCCTCTGCTGGATGTCATTTCAGATGACTGCACTTGCTTACCATTGCTGCATCTGGACGTGGGACCTGGAGCTACAGCTCCGTCAGCCCCTGTATTGCTCCGTCAGCCCCTGTATTGCTCCGTCAGCCCCTGTATTGCTCCGTCAGCCCCTGTATTGCTCCGTCAGCCCCTGTATTGCTCCGTCAGCCCCTGTATTGCTCCGTCAGCCCCTGTATTGCTCCGGCCCTGGATGCAAACTAGGGTTATCCAAAAAACAAACCTGTGCGAGTCCCATCTTGTTCGACAAGATCGCTCCTTTTAATTTAAAGGGACAGTACCCCAATAAATGCCATGTCCTGATTGTGTTTATGTTGCTGATATCTTACATGTGTTTTGTTTTTCACTGGGTGCATCCATTGTGTGATATTTTCCTCTGGATAGAGTGTGTGTGTGTGTGTATATATGATTTTTATATTTTGTATCTTTTCATCACTTGCTCCTCACTGGGTGGATTTGCTCATAGAATGGAGTGACTGGGTCAGATCTCCAAAAAATCTGATTCATAAGGATTGCATTGTGTGGGATGTATGCAAAGGACGCTGTCAAGGTGTAGCACAGAGCTCTGTTAGCAGCTGAATGAGATCTGATTGTGGACTCTTATCTTGGATAGCCTAGACCTCACAACAGATCCCCTGCAGCCTTGTCCAAACCTTCCCTCAACCCTATTGCCTCTTCACTGCAGTTCTATCCTATACCACAGCTGTGAAGCGAGACTTGGCCTAAGATTTTGGTAAATGTTGCATCATGGGGAAAAATCCATGAAATGGAAAGGGGGAGGTAAAAACCTAACTTTCTTTTTCCTCTTTATACATGAAAAAAATGCAGTGTTTTGTGTCTTTTATTTCTCTAATAATATTATTTTATTAGAAACACTCTTGAAACGCCTGTGCTCTCGATACAGTTTATGTTCGTGTTGTTGTGCCCTTTGTTTCATTGTTACTCGTTCACTCATCTCGGCATTTTTTTTTTTTTTTAACACCCCCCCCCCCCCCGTCCACTAAAATATTCATGATCAAAATTTCCTTTAAAAGTCTAATTTCACATAACCTGTAAATCCACCGCGTCGTCGCATTCTGTGGTTTTAGTTCAAGCAATTTTTTTTTTTATTTTTATTTATTTTTTTTAATGGATAAAATGCCAGAGAAGATTTAGTCTAACCGCCGCAACACCGGGCCCCGTTGCCGTCTGGAGGAGCCGCCGGTAATGCTTCCAGCCTTTCTAATAATGGACCCGAACACCAGCAGGAGGAACCAGCCAGGCTCTGCTCAAACCATGGAGCTGCTGCTCGGGCCCGATCTACTAAACCAGGACTGTCCTGGTTGGACACTCTAGAGCCCCGTTCCATACCTCAGCAGCTGCTGAATTGCTGCAGCAGTGTCATTGAACACTTTGGATGCGAATTTCGAAGTAAAATGGCCGATTTCTTCATGAAAGATTCAGATTCTTTTCCGTTTGACTCGGACGTATATATGATAAAGAAAAGCAGTCAGCACAATCCGTTTTGTACACACACACCCCACAAATGATAGTTTTTATTGAATAAACGTAATGTTTACTTCTGAAACCATATATAAATGAGCTGTAATATATGTCTATGTGCCCGGGGTAAATAATAAATAAATATTTTGTGCTTTGGTGAACAAAAACCTCAAAATTAACATTGCCGTACAGAATTGTTACTTGCTTCATGGCGGCGGCCATCTTGCTTTACGGAATTGTTACTTGCTTCATGGCGGCGGCCATCTTGCTTTACGGAATTGTTACTTGCTTCATGGCGGCGGCCATCTTGCTTTACAGAATTGTTACTTGCATATGGTGGCGGCCATCTTGCTTTACGGAATTGTTACTTGCTTCATGGCGGCGGCCATCTTGCTGTACGGAATTGTTACTTGCTTCATGGCGGCCATCTTTACTACGTCACACTCAGCTACTCGCCCCTCCTCGGGTCGCTGCAAGTGCTAAGTTAGCAGTGCTGAGCGGCAGAACAGCGTTCAATGGCAAGTTGCTAACTTAGCACTTGCAGCGGCTGAGGTATTGAACGCGCCTTTTAGATGTTTTGGTTTCCCTTGAGGCTCAGCCAAGCATCATGGGAGATGTAGTTCTAAAACAGTCGTCTGGTACTAAATTTATTTTTTTTGGCTCCGGTTGATTTTTGGAACTGCATTTCCCATCATGCTCAGCAACTCGGCGCCCCCGCCGTCTTTGAGATTGGAAATAGTGTAGGTTTTTGAAAATGTTTCTTTACACAAAATGAATAAAGTTTAACGCGTGTTGTCGCTTTTGCGCGGGAATCGCAGGTGCCTATAGACACAATGGAGCGTTCCATTTCTCAGCAGGGGAGGGGTGCTCTACCTTAGTTGTCATAGAAACGGTTAGACGAACCAACAGCCGTTTGTTTCTGATCTCGCACTTCTTGCGCTTTAAGGATTCTCTGCGCAGGATTTTCGCGGTATAAAGCAAAGTCACTCGGTGCAGGAAACGCAATGATGAATAAAAACCAACCGCAACGTTTCCCTGACGCAACAGGCCGTAACCGTCCCACACGTCATGTGACTTAATGCTGGGGCCCTGTTCATGGTCGCCAATAAGTCAGACGCTAAGGCCGGGGTCAGATGAGCCTTTTTTAAGAGCAGAAGGAACGTTCGTGTGAGTGGACGTTCCTTCCGCTCTGACGTCTGTCCGGCCGCCTCGCCTCCTATGGAGGATCGCGTTTGGAGCCCAGTCGAACGCACGTCGTAGCGCTGGGACGGGGAGACTTTCTGTAGCGTGTGCAATTAGTGTGCGCACTACAGCATGCGGCCGGCCCGTCGACGCATCACAATGCCGCGACGGATGCCGGGAAGCCACGCCAGTACAGGTGCACATAGTGTGCTCGTCTGACACGGCCCTAAAGTGTCAATTCCGTATGATTTCGTTGATTCTATTTTGCCCAAAATATAACAAATTCACTATTTAGCGAATGGTCACCGTAATTTTCGGAAACTAGAGTCGCCGAAGCGGTTATTTGAAAAAAGCACCAGGAACTGCCTAATTGCACTGACCGGGGGGGGGGGGCGGGGGGTGTGAGTCTCCTGGTAGGACGTTACATCAATAAAAATGCGCGTCTAAATTATAAAAAACGTCTTTTTAAAAAAAAAATAGCTCTGATACAAAATTTTAAGTCTTAAGTTATTTTTTTTTGTAAAATATTACAAAAACTTTAAAGTTTATTCTTTGCAGAAAAAAATCCTTTTAAAAATATATAAAATTATATAATTGTTTTTTAATTACCTTTTTGAAAGCAAAGAAAATCCAGCATTTTGGTGCAATTCTGCGTCCTGTGATGGGAAGACACATTGCGCTTCTATGGGACCATTTCGGTCTCGCTGAATTACGGTGAATTTCAACGTATATTTCTGTCAATTCGCCTGTATTTGAACTGACAGCTTTGTGTTTGGATGAATCGGCCTGAAATTTAACCTACTGTGAAATTCCACCGTTGGGGGGGGGGGGGATCTTGGAGGTTGGTGACTAACCACGTAATGGAAAAATCGTGCGCCGGCGTTTCACCATCAGCGTCTTGCATTTAAAGTCTTTATGGACGTTAAAGTCGCCCGGAGACGTTACTCTCGGCGAGACGTTATGGGGTGTGTGTGTGTGTGTGTCAGCAAAATTACCGGTGGACGCGAGGAGCTGACGCTCATTAACCCTTTCGCTGCTGAGGCTTTTCACGCCTCTGTGCTGAGGTCATTTTTACCTGTTTCGCTCATCATGTTTAAACGTGTTTTGAAGGCTTATTTTATTATATGACCCAGACATATTATATATCGTTCTTTCCGTCAGACTCGGTAGATTCATAATATGTCATTATTATATGTATACGTCATGTCCTGTCTGTATATTATAACAAAAAATGCAATAAAATATGTATTTTCAATAATTTACAACGTGTAAAGTGTTTTTTTTTTTCACATTTTAACATGCGAGCAATTGCGGTTATATTTTGTATGGGGTGCGCTTGTTAAAAAAATTAGAGATGGGGTCTCGTTACATTTTTTTTTTTTTTGGGGAAAATTCCACGATTTTTAACAAACGCACCGCATACAAAAATCGTTAGTGCAGCATCATTGTTCACATTATAATTGAAATGGGAACAATATTGCTGCATTAACAAACCAAAAAAAAGAAAAAGAATTTTTTTTTTTTTTTATAATTTCTTTTTTAAATATATTTTAATTTTAATTTTTTTAAAAAAACTTTTTTCACTGTAGTGTTTGGTATCGTTGGAACGGCCATGCTCTGGCCGATCCAACCATACCAAACTTTAACCCCTAGCTGCCACGGATCGGGAGATAGGGAGTTCATTGGAACTCCCATCTCCACCGTTGGTGGCAGTTAGGGGTTAAGTCTAGGACTGGCGTCATCGTGCTATGCACGATGACGCCAGTCCTCAGGGGGAGTTCCCGGAGGCTTGGCCGACATCCAAAATGTCGGCCAGCTCCGGGAAAGGATCACGAAGCGGCGCTTTTCAGCGCCGATTCGCGATCCAGCTCCCCAGGGGTTAATGCCAGGCACAATTTGGAAGGGCAGGCTGTGCCCTTCCAAATGGTGCCTGGGTTAACCCCCGCAACGCCGCCGATCGGGAGGGAGAGAGGTCCGAAGGACCTCCCCCCCCCCCCCCTCCCTTTTCAGGCACCTCCTCCGCACATGCGGGGGGGGCGCCTGAATTAGGTGTCATCGCGCTGCCGCGATGACACCTAATTTCATCGGCGGCGGTTCCGGATGCTGGGCTGACATCGAGGATGTCAGCCCGCACCGGGGGGGCCAGCGATCGGCCGAACGCTGACCCCAAAGGGAGGATGCGCTCAGCGCGTCCTCCGCACAGCGCGTCCGCACAGAGCTGTGTGAGCCAGTCATAACGAAACATCATCAAACTCCTTATGGTTTTCCTAGGGGTGGGGGAGGGGCTCATTTTGGAGTTTTGCCTCTAAATATACATATTTTACGATTATTGATTTGTTTTTCTTCATTTTCAGTCATGTCCATGAAGTTGGCAAGCTACAGGGACCAGCTCCTGGTCTCCATCAAGGAGGCACGTGAAGACACCCTGGCGTACGCCACTCCTCACTCCTCACAGCTCACCCAATACCCCCCACCGATGTACTGCTCCACCGCCAGACGCACTGGGTTCAACATGGCGCCGGACGACCTGTCACGCGTTCAGATTCCACTCATGTGTTCCATGGAAGCTGCTCACCAGAGAGGACCTACGTTCAGGAACTACAGGCACAGTCCTTATACGTGGTTCCTCTCCAGTAATGACTACTCGACGCCCCACTCCCACGCGGCCAGGGGTTACGGTGAAAGGTAACGGTGACTCCAGGGGGGGGAAATACAGGTGTGAGGCCAAGGGCGGCACTGTCACTGGGTGGAATAGGCGGGCGTCTAGGGCCTCGTACAATGGAATGATAGGTGACCTGCTTGTCATTCGATCATGTGAGGTGACTCGGGTGGCTTTTCTGGACTTGGCCCCAGGCTCTTGGCCTCATGGAGTGAGTCTAATTTTTCAATAAAAAGGAAAATGTTTTTTTTTTTCTAATGTGTTGCAAAACTGAGCACGTGGTTTTATTTATTTTGTAAGTGAAGGGCTAAAGGAGCCGGACCAATCCCAGAGCCTTGGCTATGATGTGAGCAGGGCCGGCCCGTCCATAGGTCCCAATGGGGCAATGACTTTGACAATGGTGGCTTTTTGACGCTCCCAGTCAGAGGCCACAGCTGGATGGTATTTCCCTAAAGGTACAGGTGGTTTCTGGTTGGCATATGGGCCAGAACGAGGGGTGCAAAAAAAATCAAATCCCCAGATGCACATTACTGGGAGTTTTATTGCTGTGGATTCTGATACGCTCATACACACTGCACATTACTGGGAGTTTTATTGCTGTGGATTCTGTGATACGCTCATACACACTGCACATTACTGGGAGTTTTATTGCTGTGGATTCTGTGATACGCTCATACACACTGCACATTACTGGGAGTTTTATTGCTGTGGATTCTGTGATACGCTCATACACACTGCACATTACTGAGTTTTATTGCTGTGGAGCTCTGTGAAACGCATGGGGGTGGGCAGCATTTCATTCTTGGTCCCAGACAGCACAGTTTCTTGGGCCGGCCCTGGATGTGAGTGATGGACATGGGAAGCGTCAGTCTTGCTTCCAAGAAGCCGTGATCGCTTGTATGAGCGAAATGCCCAAAAAGGAGCAAATATCCCTGTTCGTTTTTTTTTTTTTCTTCCACTTCTGTTTATCAAATTCTCAAAATAAAAGGAATCTCTCCGGGGGAATATTCAGTGTCGGGCCTGATACGCCCAGGACACTGCAGTGTGAGGCATCTGTGGATGTGTGGGTTACGTCCTCCGTACTGCATACTCAGCCATCCTATTGAGCGCGTTGTCGCTGTGGGTTTTTTAGTTGATCCTGCGCATTCCATGTTAATCCCTCTATACGGGATAAAACACTGGACGCTTGCCATGATTTGGGTCAAAGAAGCCTTTTTAGGAGCAGACAATGGGAGGCAGCCATCCTATAGGAAAACCCAACAAAGGGCATTCTGGGGATTGCAGTTCTGCAGGAAAGGGGGGTCCATAAGGTAAAGTTCCTGGAACTTTAATCATCAGATTTTTGCACTGTAGTTACTAGTATCTGATCATGGAAGGATCTGACTCCGCCCCCTCCGCTAGATAACTTTAAATGCCCCCCTTTGCATCGATACAATGTAATAATATCCTTATTGAATATAGGTCCCAATGGGGCAATGACTTTGACAATGGTGGCTTTTTGACGCTCCAAGTCAGAGGCCACAGCTGGATGGTATGGGCCTGAATGTCCTGTGTCCCCAAAAAAAAAAGTTGTAATCTCTTTTTTTGTGTTTTTTTTTTTTTTTCTTTCTTTCCCTCTTGTCTCGTCCCATAGTGACCCCATGCTGGAATCCCCTCACCCCTCTCCTTCCAGTTGTTTGCAGTCGGATGGAGTCTCCCAGGACGTCATGGTGGACTATTCGGATGTTCTTGGTAATTTGACCCCCCCCCCCCCCACATTCTATTCCTGGAAATAATCCAGATCCTAAACCTATAAATTCTTTTTCGTTATACTGTACTGTTAATGAACAGGACGCGCAGCTTTATTTATACCGTGCAGATCTCCTCATTGCTCTGATCATGTACAAGATGTATCCACATATAGATTCTTCTCCTTTCCTACGTGTAATGAATAGAGAGCAGGTCTCCTCTTTTGTACAGTCTTGTTTCTGAGCTCTTCTGTGCATAGTGCTGTCCATGCAAGAGTTAAACATGCAGATCTCTTTTGTACAGTACTGTTAACGTCTGTGGATATACAAACCTTTATTTATAAAGTATTTCCCCAGGACGGATACATTGAGATTTCTCTGGTTTCAGTTTGTCCTGGATTCAAGAACATTGAAACGTTACAGAAACACAAAGTAATAAAAACACAAATATACAGCTTCCCTTAGTACTGTTCATGAACAAGATATATACATAGTTCTTCTCTGCCGTAAAGTATTGTCAGTGATTAGACATGTGCACAACAATAATTAGTTTTGTTCCGATTTTCAATTCGTTTCGGTGCGTTCGTTATGTTATTGTGATTCGGATTGATTCGTTATTTCATTGTTATTGGTATTTGGTTTTTCGGGTCATTTCGTTTTTTTCTTATTTTGGAATGTGAAACCGAGTGAATTACATAGATTAGAGTTTAAAAGCCAGACCTAATCCCCCTGTCTTTGGTGCTGAAACCTATTCCGTACCAAGGACAACAGCTATTCTTGGTGACAAACCTTTTTCAGCACAATCTCCGCATGGCTCCGTAGTCCCAGAGGGGCTGAATAGGTTTCCGCACCAAGAAGCTGCTGTCCTTTGGTAGTGAACAGCATTCAGCACCATAGACGGCCTCTGCCAAATGCAAGACTGAAGGGAAGAATGTGGGGGGGGGACCCTCTGCGTTCGGCAAAGAGGGGCAAAAAAAGCTTTATTTTAAAATAATTGGAAATCCAAAAATTTAAGAAAAAAAAATCCCCAAAAATGCCAAAAAACCCGACTTTGCTGAAATTGAAAAGAAATATAAATAGTTGTTGGATATTATGTTTTAATAAACGGGAATATTTTTAACATTTAATCCTATGGGATTCGCCTGAATAAACCTGACGAATGAAACCACTGAACATCAGGGCATTTCACTGCTGTTCAGTGTCTGAATAGAATAGATTAACCATTGGTTCTCTATGAGGGATTGAGTGTAAGTGACACAGTGTAACATAATGATCTGTAGCAACAAAATCCATTTGTTTTACAGTTTTTTGTTCTGTTCCAATTCAGACGGATATTATTATATTTTGGAAGCATTTCTAAAATACAAATCGGTAAATTTCGTCTGCATTTTGATTTGGAACAAAGCGCACATCTGTATTAATGATAGGTACGCGTGTATGTACAAACCTTTCCCTTTGTGCAGTTCATGAACAAGTTATGTATGTCATTTTCCCTTTATCTGCAGAAGGGAAAAAAAAAAGTAAATTCCATAACCAGGGGGTAGATTAAACTGTCGCCAACCCACTGTCAGATCTTATTCAACCACCATCTCTTATCTTGGTAGTTTAGACCACAATAGACCCCCTGCAGCCTTGTCTAAACATGCTTTCCTCTACCCCATTGCCTCTTCACTCCTGCTTTATTTTATGGCAAGTCTCACTTCACAGCTGTGATATACGATTTTGGTGAATTATGGGAAAAATCCCCAAAATGGAAACAAGAGATAAAAAAACTCCTTTTTTTTTTTTTTTTTTGCATGAAATTTATTTCAAAGGAAAATAAATGGCAGAATGTAATTTTATAATGTGTTTTTTTTTTTTTTTCTTCCCTCCAGTGTTGCCCCCCAGGGAGGATTCCTCACACTTCCTCAGTCCCGTCACACAATACCCTGAAGCCGCCGCTGAGCCGCGAGCACTGACAGAGGACGAGCGGATAGTAGAGATGATTTTAGACTTGGAGGAGGATTACGGCCTGAAATACCAAAAACCACGATCTGACACTTTTCAGCAAATCAAGCGATCGTTTTCAGACTCTTTAAATGATTTGTTTTGATTTTTACATTTCTTTAACATTGAAAAGCACTTTCCAGCAAAGCGCTGGACCTCCCAGGCTTTTTTAAATTTTATTTTTTTTCTTTTCATGATTTGTTAAAAAAAAACAAAAAAAACTCCAGAATTTGTTTTGCTGCTTTTTATTTTTATATTTGATGTTTGTAGGTTTTCGTTCGTGGTTTTTAACTGCAAACTGTCAAATTTATTAAATGTGTTTTTTTTACAGCATCTTTACAATCTTGTCACATACCTCGGAGCGTTTCAGGTTGTGGGGGAGGGGAGTTGTGTTTTTTTTTTTTTTTTTTTTTATAAATCCTTTTATTTTTTGTATTTTTGTTTTGTGTGTTTTTTGTTCATCTCCAGTATCCCTCCCCTTTCTGACTTCCCATAGGCCTCTGCTCTTCAAACATTGTGTCACTTTTTATACTGATTGCATGGGCGGTGTGAGTTTATCCCGGAAGCTGCTTTTCTCGTCCCACCATTAGCCGTGTTGTAAAACGCGTTGGGAGCTTTAGCAAGACTCTTTAAATAGTAAATGTGTGTAAAATTTGGAGCGTCCTTAAAAACCAGTGACTGATGGAGCCGACCTGCCGGTCAGCGAAATGCGTGTCTATTATCTTTAGGTCTTTTGTAGATAAATTGATTTTGTTTTCGCTTTATTCTGATGCGTTGCTGTTACGCGGTTCCATCGCAGCATCCTTCCTCTTCGGATTATCCCTGTCATCTCCAGAATCGGGAGCGTTGGACCCACTGAGACCAGGGTGAGCACCACCATAACATGTGCGTCCCCGAGCAGAATAAAGCCAGGCTCGCGCATAGGTGAGTGAGATGACGGATGTTTCCTACTAATACTTGGCGTGAGCAGATCACCCGATGCTGTCGTCTGCTTTCCTGTTTGATCCCTTTTTTATTTAGTCCAGAGGGGGAGGGGAGGTGCCATCCTAATTGCTGGCGCGCTGCCATTCTTACACATCCAGTTCCTGTAAAGCTCCGGCGCATGTGAGTGACATAAACACTGATCTGTCAGATTCCCATTTATTTTTACGTGTCTGAGGCGGAAACGAGCAGATAATAATAACTAAAAATCTAAAGATCTTCTTTGGGTGAATAATCGGCGCTCTGTATGAGCTTCTAAGAAACATACTGTAGTCATATCGGTTTTATGTTTGTGCTCCTGGGTTTCAGTGCAGCCAGTATTGGGTTCTTCTCGCTTCCTGAAGCCGCCTCCTCCCTCGCTTTAAACTCGTTAATTATTGAGGAAGCTTCGTTCAGTAAATTCCCGAGTGACTAATCCTCACCTTGTGTGAGCGAACACGATCTCCCAGAGTCCCCTGCTGCACCTGGGCTGTGTGTACCTGCGACCACATGAATCATTAGGAACTAAATGCAGCGAAACACAAATAGAAATGTGATCTATACGGATATAATGCCGGGGGAAACACCCCAAAAAAAATATAGAAAGTATCTTTTTCACTTCAAGCACAAAAAAAAAAAGTGCAGCGAGAAGCTGATTCAATGAAAGGCCGTGTTTTATTCCCCAGATTTCTATGAGATCCAATAAATTCTCTTTTTAGGGGCTCCTCCATATAGTCAGGGTGTGTGGGTGTGTTTTTAGGGGTTCCTCCATATATTCAGGGTGTGCGGGTGTGTTTTTAGGGGCTCCTCCATATATTCAGGGTGTGCGGGTGGTTTTTTAGGTGCTCCTCCCATATATTCAGGGTGTGCGGGTGGTTTTTTAGGTGCTCCTCCCATATATTCAGGGTGTGCGGGTGTCTTTTTAGGGGATCCTCCATATATTCAGGGTGTGCGGGTGTGTTTTTAGGGGTTCCTCCATATATTCAGGAGGGTGTGCGGGTGTCTTTTTAGGGGCTCCTCCATATATTCAGTGTGCGGGTGACTTTTTAGGGGTTCCTCCATATATTCAGTGGTGTGTGGGTGTCTTTTTAGGTGCTCCTCCCATATATTCAGGGTGTGCGGGTGTCTTATTAGGGGTCCTCCATATATTCAGGTGTGCGGTGTCTTTTTAGGGGCTCCTCCATATATTCAGGTGTGTGGGTGTCTTTTTAGGGGCTCCTCCATATATCAGGGTGTGCGGGTGTCTTTTTAGGTGCTCCTCCCATATATTCAGGGTGTGCGGGTGTCTTTTTAGGGGTTCCTCCATATATTCAGGGTGTGCGGGTGTCTTTTTAGGGGTCCTCCATATATTCAGGGTGTGCGGTTGTCTTTTTAGGGGCTCCTCCATATATTCAGGGTGTGCGGGTGTCTTTTTAGGGGCTCCTCCATATATTCAGGGTGTGCGATGTCTTTTTTTAGAGGCTCCTCCATATATTCAGGGTGTGCGGGTGTCTTATTAGGGGTCCTCCATATATTCAGGGTGTGCGGGTGTCTTTTTAGGGGCTCCTCCATATATTCAGGGTGTGCGGATGTCTTTTTAGAGGCTCCTCCATATATTCAGGGTGTGCGGTGTCTATTAGGGGTCCTCCATATATTCAGGGTGTGCGGGTGTCTTTTTAGGGGTCCTCCATATATTCAGGGTGTGCGGTTGTCTTTTTAGGGGCTCCTCCATATATTCAGGGTGTGCGGGTGTCTTTTTAGGGGCTCCTCCATATATTCAGGGTGTGCGGATGTCTTTTTAGAGGCTCCTCCATATATTCAGGGTGTGCGGGTGTCTTATTAGGGGTCCTCCATATATTCAGGGTGTGCGGGTGTCTTTTTAGGGGCTCCTCCATATATTCAGGGTGTGCGGATGTCTTTTTAGAGGCTCCTCCATATATTCAGGGTGTGCGGGTGTCTTATTAGGGGTCCTCCATATATTCAGGGTGTGCGGGTGTCTTTTTAGGGGTTCTCCATATATTCAGGGTGTGCGGGTGTGTTTTTAGGGGCTCCTCCATATATTCAGGGTGTGTGAGTGTCTTTTTAGGGGCTCCTCCATATATTCAGGGTGTGCGGGTGTCTTTTTAGGGGTCCTCCATATATTCAGGGTGTGTGGGTGTATTTTTAGGGGTCCTCCATATATTCAGGGTGTGTGGGTGTGTTTTTAGGGGTCCTCCATATATTCAGGGTGTGTAGGGGTTTCTGATCTGGTTACACTTTCTCTTTGTGGCAGTTGTTGTGGTTTCGGTTGACGCACAGGCGGCCCCAGACGCGGCTGAATAGATTAAGGGGCAGGAAATGGTATCAGTTAAAGAGTTGTGGTTTTTTTTTTTTTTTTTTGAAAGTATTGTTACCAGGAAGGATACATTGAGATTTCTCTGGTTTTCAGTTAGTCCTGGGGGGCGAGAATGTACCGTTTGGTGTCTTGCCCAAGGACACTTACTGGAGAGGTGCTCTTTCTGGGATCGAACCTGTGTCTCCATGCAGAGCAGTGATGTTATCTTCATTGACTCGGTTGATATAAAACTGTAACCCTTTCTTGGGGTGCCCCCCCCCTCGCCAGCTGCACTGACGCCCCCCCCTCTCTATTTAAGGCTCTTGTTACTCAGGATTCTCACTTCCTTTAAAAATGTGCATCGGCCGCGAAACGCTGGAAACTTTGTCTTGTTTTCACTTCCTAAATAATAATTGAAAAGGTTCCTGAAGCTGAAATCTATTCCCTGGGGGGTTTGATGTCCTCTAGATTGTAAGCTCCTGTGACCCGGGTCCTCTGCAACCCCTGTTTCTAATGTTGTCTTGTTCCCTTTTTGGTTTTGTAAAGCGCTGCGGCAACTGTTGGTGCCATATAAAATGATGACAGGATGTGTATTTATAAAAAAAAAACACAGTCTAGATCAGTGTTTCTCAAACCTGTCCTCAGGTCCCCCTAACAGGCCAGGTTTGCAGGATAGGTGAAGCACAGGGGACGTGATTCAGTCTGCATTTCCACATTAAAACCTGGCCTGTTCTGAGGACAGGTTTGAGAAACGATGCGCTAGATTAGGGCTGTCTGACTCTGGCCCCTCTAGCTGTGGATGCCTACAATTCCCAGGACTTTCTATGCAGTCAGAGGATTATGGGAGTTGTAGTCCAGGAATATCTGGAGGGCCATTGTTTGACAGCCCTGCACTAGATTGTAAGCTCTTCTGAACAGACCCCCCCCCCCCTGCACCTCTTGTTTCTGTTCCTGTTTGTTTTAATTCAGTCATGTTACCGTTGGGTTTTTGTACAGCGCTGCGGTAACTGTTGGTGCTATAATTTTTTATTTTTGGAGTCTGTTTAGTAAGTGATGGCTGAGCCTGCGTCTCTTTGTGTGTTGGGTTCAGGGTTTGTATTTCTGTCACTCTGTGTTTACTCCAGACTGTAACGTTACGGGGCTGGGCCGCCTGGTATCGTGCCGCTATCTGTGCCCACACGCGGGTTATGCCAGGTTATCGCTGCCGCTCAGACCCTGGATTATCTCATGCTCAGGCCTGGCTCCTGTGACCTTGAGCTCTCTGTGCAAAGCAGACATTGACATTGAAAAGTGTAAACACCACAGGATTGGTCCATCACGTCTCAAAAACATTAATTATCCACATCTTATCGTTTGATACGGTTTATGGCAACATTAAAACTGCAAATAAATGTCGCGCTCCTTTTAAAGACAGCAGGAACCTCCCTCACACCCCGGGGAGTAACGTGTGTTATTGAACGGAGCTCTGTGTATGACAATGTAGACAGGATGAAGAGCTAGCACTCTCGGCCAGGGATGTTTGTTGATCTACAATTCCCAGAATCCTTGGAATGTAAAAAGAATCAGAGCTGTGGATTAAATACATCTCATTAGGGGCTCTGGAGCGCCTCCATGTGAGGTTTTTGGACAACTCCCATAAACCAGCCACGATCTATTGCATGCAGAGGATTCTGGGAATTGTAGGCATCAGCATGTATTAGGCAAATCAATAAAAGGCTGTTTTATTTTGCCCCGACCTTAGTGCTGGCGCATACAATAATATGTATCTCTTGCGTCACATGGTCCCAGCCTGCTGTTAGTATAATGAGACCCCCCCCCCCCAGCGTAGGGGTCAGCTTCTCCCCACAGGTTCCAGCCCCTTGACTTGTTTACTAATGAGTTTCAGTACAGCGCTACCGCATATGCTGGTGCTTGCTAAATACTGGATTAGGCCGGGCCCGCAGAACCTAGGCGCTGCAAGCGTTACACCCTGAACCTAAACAAAACATTTCCGCAGGCACTTGCTGCTTCTCAAACTCTGCCCCCCCCCCCCAAACGCTTCTGAACAACTCCCATGATCCTCTGACCATCTATTATAGGCAAAGAACTCTTGGAATCGTAGGCATTCTGGACCGGGGAGGCGCCAATGTAAGGCTAGGGTCAGACTAGCGCAGTATTAACGTGCGTTTAGCAGCACTAAATCACAGCCGTGCTAGCAGCAAATGACGTCCAATGCCGGGGAACATACGACGAACGGCCGCACGAAAGTTCGTCCTTGCAACGCAAGTGGCAAACGAACGCATTTTTTCGAGAACGTCAAACCGCTAGTACTGACGTACAGAGTGCGCTGCGTCCACTAGCGGTGTGTGTGCGTGATTAGGAGACGTCAGACGCTGCTAATGTCCGGACAACATGATGATCCGTACAAAATGCACGGACAAAAATTTGCATCGTATGACCGCTATCACGTATTCCGTGAAAAAAATACGTCCATTCGTTTGAACGCACTTTTTCACGGACAAGGCGAAAAATGTGTTTGGTCTGACCCTAGCCTAAATCCCTAGGGGTTGGGTTGAACCAAACTAAAAGGGGCTGAAAAGGATAATGTCCCCAAACCACAGGAATCTGGAGGAAAAATACCCCCCCCCCCCCTGCCAAAACCCTTTCCCTGGATAAAAAAAAAAGTTAAATTCAAAGAATGCAATGTTTAGTGAATATGCCCCTGGACTATTCCCCCCCCCCCCCCCTTCCTGATGTAGGTAGATGCTGGTACCCAGAGACGGGAGCCAGACTTTCCTCTGTGGGTTGTAAGATCCCCCCCCCCCCTCTCATGGAACGTTCAGCTCTGATACATTGTTTCGCAGAATTCTGACACATGTTGGGAGATTCACAGGGTGAGAGTTTCCTGTGTGAATAATAAAGCAAACAATCCACTCCCGTAACGACACTGCGGAGGACACGCAGAAAAGGAAAAGTGCCAGTCACGGTGACTCGGCAGCCCAGGAGCCGGCAGCCAGGGAAGGGCCCGGTGCCCCCGGCAGCCCAAGAACCGGCAGCCAGGGAAGGGCCCGGTGCCCCCGGCAGCCCAAGAACCGGCAGCCAGGGAAGGGCCCGGTGCCCCCGGCAGCCCAAGAACCGGCAGCCAGGGAAGGGCCCGGTGCCCCCGGCAGCCCAAGAACCGGCAGCCAGGGAAGGGCCCGGTGCCCCCGGCAGCCCAAGAACCGGCAGCCAGGGAAGGGCCCGGTGCCCCCGCAGCCCAAGAACCGGCAGCCAGGAAGGGCCCGGTGCCCCCGCAGCCCAAGAACCGGCAGCCAGGGAAGGGCCCGGTGCCCCCGGCAGCCCAAGAAGCGGCGGCCAGGGAAGGGCCCGGCAGCCCAAGAAGCGGCGGCCAGGGAAGGGCCCGGCAGCCCAAGAAGCGGCGGCCAGGGAAGGGCCCGGTGCCCCCGGCAGCCCAAGAACGGGCTGGCTGTGCCAGCACAGATCATTTATCACCTGTGCCAGGAGGAGTCTGAAGTTTCATCAGGCTCTTCTGAAAAGCCTGAAGTCCCATGAGGCCTCTGCACCAGATGTGACCCCACGGTGAGGCCAGAGGACCAGGAGGGAAAGCCAGATCGAACCTGTGCAGGATCAGCAGCACTTGCAGCTTTGTAGAAGCAGACCCTCACCTAGCGCAGACGTGGTGCGGCTCGGACTTACTGAAAACCGGAATGCTCCAGATCCCCCCCCCCCCCCCCCTACCAAGCAGGAGGTAAAGACGACCTGACACAACGTTACAGACAAAACATTTTATTATTAGCATTAAACATTGTATCTCTGCCGGGCCCCGCGCCGGCGCTCGCTGCTCTCCTTGTGTCGCTTTACGAAGGCATCAACTCCCCCACTTGGGATTTCGAGGGGCAGCGTCATGAGTAAAGGCGCCAGAGGAGGGGGCAGGAGGCGGCGGCGCAGGAAACACGCGGGGAGAGTGAGAGGAGGGCGACGCCAGCCTGCAACATCAGGTAGAGATCTGGGGGGGGGGGGGCGCGCGGGGTTAATCCGGCTCTTGCAATGGATTTTTGGACCGAGGTGTGGCAGCCGCATGTCAGTTAAAGGGATTTAATCGCGGCTTGGAACGGAGCTGCCAATCCTGGACGCGCCGGTTCTGGACACCCCAGGCTTTATACCGGCACGAGGCTGCACAGCCGCCCGACCCGTCCCATGACCTCTACTGTGACTTCTCGCCGAGGAGCTTCTCGATGTCGGCCTGGATGTTGATGGTTTCGTAGCGGCGGCTGTAGCGCTTGTACGGGACGCCATCAGGCCCCACCAGGAACTTCTCGAAGTTCCAAGAGATGTCGTTCCTCCTGACTGGAGACCAGATGATGCTCTTCGGGTCGGTCATCAGAGACAACGCGTCGTCACTCGGGAAGGGAAGCTGCTCCTTCAGGAAGGTGAAGAGGGGGTGCTCCTTCTCACCATTAACCTCACACTTCTCAGACAGAAGGAAATTCGGCTCAAAACCCTCACCCGGGCGAACGAACTTCAAGAGGCTCAGGATCTCCTGGTTGTTGGAATTTTCCTGCGAAAAAAAAAAAGTCATAATATATTCTGAGGGAGGAGGGGCCCACCAGGCCGCCAAAAACGGAGCCCCACCCCAAAAACCGAGCCCCACCCCACCCCGAAAACTGAGCCCCACCCCAAAAACCAAGCCCCACCCCACCACGTCCCAAAAACCGAGCCCCACCCCAAAAACCAAGCCCACCCCACCCCGTCCCGAAAACCGAGCCCCACCCCAAAAACCGAGCCCCACCCCACCACGTCCCGAAAACTGAGCCCCACAAAAACCGAGCCCCACCACGCCCCAAAAACCGAACCCCACCACGCCCCAAAAACCAAGCCCCACCACGCCCCGAAAACCAAGCCCCACCCCACCACAAAAACCAAGCCAACCCACCACGCCCCAAAAACCGAGCCCCACCCCACCACGCCCCAAAAACCAAGCCCTTAACAAGACACCCCAAATACATGGAGACCCAAAAAAAATACACCCTGAATATATGGAGAACCCCTAAAAACGCACCCACACACCCTGAATATATGAAGGAGCCCCTAAAAACACCCGCACACCCTGAATATATGGAGGAACCCCTAAAAAGACACCCTGAATATATGGAGGAGCCCCTAAAAACACCCGCACACCCTGAATATAAGAGGGATGTAAATAGGCCCCTCCTGCTTGTAACCAGGTACGCCCCGCCCCTTCTGCTGGCCCCGCCCCTCGCACCTGGTGTCCGAACTGGTTGCAGGGGAAGCCCAGGACTTGCAGCCCGCGGGGTCCGTACGCGCTTTGCAGGCGGCTCATCTGGGTGTAGTCCCGCACCGTCGTCCCTCAGAGCGAGGCCACGTTCTCGATGAGCAGCACTTTTCCCCGGTACCGGGAGAGGCTGAGCGTTTCTCCGGAGCCCAGGAGGCGCGTGGTGAACTCATACACAGTGCGGGCCGCCATGTCTGCGCGGGGAGTGAGTGCGTGTGCGAGCGAGGGGCGGCCTTATATAACACTCAGCGCGGAGGACACGCCCACTACCAGAGCCTTTACCAGAGCAGGGCGGGGACAGAACGAACCGTGTGCGCGGGAGTGAGAAGCTCTTAAAGGGACAGTGTCACCAACATAGAACTGACCGCCAAGAAAAAGGCTCAGCAGCAGCAAGGGGTGCCCCCCCCAGGAGACAGACACAGCAAGGGGTGCTGCCCCCCCAGGAGACACACAGGAAGGGGTGCTGCCCCCCCCTAGGAGACAGACACAGGAAGGGGTGCTGCCCCCCCTAGGAGACAGACACAGGAAGGGGTGCTGCCCCCCCCAGGAGACAGACACAGGAAGGGGTGCTGCCCCCCCTAGGAGACAGACACAGGAAGGGGTGCTGCCCCCCCTAGGAGACAGACACAGGAAGGGGTGCTGCCCCCCCCCCAGGAGACAGACACAGGAAGGGGTGCTGCCCCCCCCCAAGAGACAGACACAGGAAGGGGTGCTGCCCCCCCCCAAGAGACAGACACAGGAGGGGTGCTGCCCCCCCCCCCCAGGAGACAGACACAGGAAGGGGTGCTGCCCCCCCCAGGAGACAGACACAGGAAGGGGTGCTGCCCCCCCCCAGGAGACAGACACAGGAAGGGGTGCTGCCCCCCCCCAGGAGACAGACACAGGAAGGGGTGCTGCCCCCCCCAGGAGACAGACACAGGAAGGGGTGCTGCCCCCCCCCAGGAGACAGACACAGGAAGGGGTGCTGCCCCCCCCAGGAGACACACAGGAAGGGATCCCCCCCAGGAGACAGACACAGGAAGGGGTGCTGCCCCCCCCCAGGAGACAGACACAGGAAGGGGTGCTGCCCCCCCAGGAGACAGACAGGAAGGGGTGCTGCCCCCCCAGGAGACAGACACAGGAAGGGGTGCTGCCCCCCCAGGAGACAGACACAGGAAGGGGTGCTGCCCCCCCCCAGGAGACAGACACAGGAAGGGGTGCAGAAAGAGACATTTTAGAGATTGTAAAAATGTCAATTTGCTTTTTTTTTTGGTAAATTTTTCATGTATTTGTTTAGCTTTTACAGAAATATCGCTGGGATGAAAGGTTGGAAATTCTAAACGGCGTCTCTTATCCGGCACAGTGTCACACGGGGTCTGTGTTACCAGAATACAGGCAGAAATATCGCTGGGATGAAAGGTTGGAAACTCTAACCGGCACTGTAGACCCCATAAACAAAGTCCGTAACATTTCGACCCGAAGGTCTTAATCATACATATAAATTCAAACTCCTCATTATAAGCTCTCTCTAATTAATTAACCAATGAAATGTTTGCATAAAGTGAGACGTGTGCAAAGTATGTGATCAGAGGCAACAGGAATAGACATAATCACGTGACATTAAAAGAAAATCATTTTCTTCACTACATTCCACTGGAGGGTCTACCTTTTTCTCTTCTTGCCGACATTTGGGGCTGGCAGCGTTCCTATCTTGGTGGTTACCTTGTGGATGTTTGGTTGGGGCTCCATTGTGTGATATTTCCCTCTATATGTGTCACTGGGCGCATCCATTGTGTGATATTTTCCTCTGGATGCGCCCAGTGACACATATAGAGGAAAATATCACACAATGGATGCGCCCAGTGACACATATAGAGGAAAATATCACACAATGGATGCGCCCAGTGACACATATAGAGGAAAATATCACACAATGGATGCGCCCAGTGACACATATAGAGGAAAATATCACACAATGGATGCACTCAGTGACACATATAGAGGAAAATATCACACAATGGATGCACTCAGTGACACATATAGAGGAAAATATCACACAATGGATGCACCCAGTGACACATATAGAGGTAAATATCACACAATGGATGCACCCAGTGACACACATGGAGGAAAATATCACACAATGGATGCACCCAGTGACACACATAGAGGAAAATATCACAATGGATGCACCCAGTGACACACATGGAGGAAAATATCACACAATGGATGCACCCAGTGACACATATAGAGGAAAATATCACACAATGGATGCACCCAGTGACACACATGGAGAAAATATCACACAATGGATGCACCCAGTGACACATATAGAGGAAAATATCACACAATGGATGCGCCCAGTGACACATATAGAGGAAAATATCACACAATGGATGCACTCAGTGACACATAGAGGAAAATATCACACAATGGATGCGCCCAGTGACACACATGGAGGAAAATATCACACAATGGATGCACCCAGTGACACATATAGAGGAGAATATCACACAATGGATGCACCCAGTGACACATATAGAGGAAAATATCACACAATGGATGCACTCAGTGACACATATAGAGGAAAATATCACACAATGGATGCGCCCAGTGACACATATAGAGGGAAATATCACACAATGGATGCACTCAGTGACACACATGGAGGAAAATATCACACAATGGATGCACCCAGTGACACATATAGAGGAGAATATCACACAATGGATGCACCCAGTGACAAATATAGAGGAAAATATCACACAATGGATGCACCCAGTGACACACATGGAGGAAAATATCACACAATGGATGCACCCAGTGACACACATGGAGGAAAATATCACACAATGGATGCACCCAGTGACACAGAGGAAAATCTTTTCATAACTAAACATACAAGAGAAAAACAAACACGTTAGATTTCAGCAACATCAATAAGGACATTTCTCTTTGTGCTCCCTCATCCCTCAAAGCGCTATGGAATATGCTGGCGCTGTATAAACACCTGTAATGGTTTCATTTTTTGGTGGTAGTGACCCTTTAAGCATGTACAAGCCACACACTGCCCCCTGCTGGCCACAAATCAGATTACACGGTGGCTGTAATGAAATCCATGTAACTCGAGTGACAGGGGGTTTGGTTACAATAATCTTTATTATTCACAGAATGTGTCAGATGTTGATCGAAACACAACGTGAAACGCGTTAGATGCACACAACGTGCGATTTGTCTGAATTGTGTGTGATTTAGTGATCAGTTGGAAATTCCAGTCAATGGGAAAGACTCAAGACAAGGGAAGCCCCCCCCCCCACACATTCCACCACCGGCTGAGAGGTTAGACCATGGGTGGCAAGTGCCGGCCCCACAGATGTTTTTGTGAACTACAACTCCCATGATTCCCCGTCCATCTATTGCACTGAAAGGATTCTGGGGATTGTAGGCATCAACATCTCAGGGGGGGGGGGGGGGGTCAGTGAGTTTGACAGCCCTGAGCTTTCATTAAGGGCGAGGGAGGGGGGTCAGCAACCTTGGCCCTTCAGTTGGTTTTGAACGAGTCCCAGCATGCTCAGCGACTCCTGATGTTTACTGAAACGTCAGGGGAGACCCCAGCATTAAGGGGTTAATGTGGACCCAACATTTTGGGGCCCAATTTACTGCAATGTTGAAAAAGGCCCAGATCTCCTCATGCAACCTCCATCTCCTGGGATTTACCCTTTGACCTCTCTTTAGCAGAGATCTTGTCCATGCCGCGGGGGCTTTCATGTTGCAGCGCGGACCCTCACAACCAAATATCCTTTCTCTAACCATTACCCTGCGTCCTATACCCAAATTGTGTCATGCAGTGGGGACTACTGCCCCCCCCATATCTATGGGACTCCCACGTAACACCCGATTCTCCCCGCGCCTCCAGTCTTTCAAGACCAGATTAGAGAAGCCAACAGCTCACCCCAAAATCCCCCATTGCACCTTTCAACTACACCCCCCCCTACTTCTCACACCATTTACCCCCACCCTTTAGAGTGTAAGCTCACTGGAGCAGGGTCCTCCTTTCCCATTGTTCTTGTTCATTTTATGTCCTACCCGTTGTACTGCGCTGTGGAAGAGGTTGGTGCTTTATAAAACACGCCACCTGTTTGAATTTTAAGTGTATTTAAAGGGTTTTTACCCACGTGTAGCAGCGCCGGGGAAACCCACTTCAAGTTTTGCCTTGTTTAATAGCGGTGGCCATCTTTGTGCCATGGGGAGCGACACGTTTTTCAGAGTAAGAAACCAGATCTGCCGCCATTTCTCAAACCGTGCTATTGTCCAGACATTTCCGTTATATGGAAACCCGACTGAATAACCCAGCACCGAGGGGAGGGGGAAAAAAAAACCAAACCCCACCATCACTAGAGACCGCTGGCGCCCACTGCAAGGCAGGCAGACCCGATCGCTGGCGCCCACTGCAAGGCACATGCGGGCAGCCAGAGCAGCATACTGGTAATTTAATCTGCCCCGGGGTCCACAGGTAGCTGGGGGTCTGCACAGGGTCCACATGTATCCAGGGTTCGTGCATGGTCAGGGTCCACAGGTATCTGGGGGGGGGTCTACGCGGGGTCCACAGGTATCCAGGGGAAGGTCGTGTGGGGTCAGGGTCCATAAGTTGAACAGGCTTTCCGCAAAATCCTTAATTATTGGAAAGTGGTCACATGACCTTAAAGGGATACTCTAGGCAACATGACCACCTAAGTTTCTTTTAGGCGGTCATGCTGTCCTAAGTATGCCCTTTTCCTCCGCTCAGCCGATCGGCTGAAACAGCTGAGCGACGCGGAGGACTTTACTCCACCCTCCCAGCTGTCAGTCAGCAGAGCGGGATTCATATTTCCCGCTTCTGCCGACTATTGCTGAGTAGGAGATGTCATCGCGCTTTCAGCACGATGACGTCTCCTACTCGCCGCAGTAGCTGACGGCAGCGGCTGATTAGTGTTGCACGCATCCTCTTGCGCGTAACACTAAATCAAAGAGGAAGCCTGCTGATTGGCTGGTTTACGTGAGATGCGTGCATGCGCGCTTCTCACGTAAACCATTAGCCAAGTTCAAGCTCTAACAGGATGGAAGAGGAGGGAGGGGAGTATAAAAAAAAACAAAAAAACGCTGTTGGAAACAAGTGTTTTTTTAGGGCAAGTATTACATTAAATAAATTATATATATTATACACTGACTAGGTAGGGAATAGGTATATTTTAATGTAAAAAAAAAAAGGGGGGGGGAATTTTAGCCTAGACTGTTATTTTAAGTAAAGGAATCAGTGCTCGGTATCTGAGTAACTTGGGGGAAAAAGAAAAGCAATGGTGCTCCAAGAAAAAAAATACAATAAGCCCTTTAAATATTTTTTTAAATAATAAATGCTGTTTGAAACCTGCGGGATTTAAACCTGTCGCGTTCAGATCATTTCACTGCGATTTGGCGTTCTCTGACGACACGATAAGTCTAGACGATTTGCGCCATATTTTGCCTGCATTTGGTAAATTGACAACTTAGTGAAAAGATGAATTGCCCCGAATGGCGACGTTCATCATTTAGCGAATAACCCCCATAGGAGAAAAAAAAACCTGGCAAATGCTTTCAGCAACATCTGCCCAGTTAAGGGGGAAAAGGTGTAAAGTGTTATCGTGCGCTCCTTTAAATCAGAATGTAATTGTTGCATAATACCGTCACCCCGTACAACGTCACGTTTAACTCTTCGCAGACGCCCCTCCCGCAGCTCGTGTCGAGTAAGAAAGCACTGGTGAATATTCCTTTTTTTTTTTGCTTTTTTTATTACATAAAGGTTACAAGACCTTTGTACAATAAGAAACAGATTCTCTAAACAAAAAAAAACAACTGTGTCTTTCTTAAGTCATTTTTTCCCGTCTCCCCCCCAAAAAAAACACGTTACCCAGAGATTACAAGTAACAGTTAGATATTCCAATTATACAAAAAGACATGAGCTAGCTCTGCAGAGGGAGGGAACGGGCGCCGCTGTCCCTTTACGCGCCTTGTAGTGACAGAAAGGAAGAAACGTGTGTGTGTGTGGAGGGGGGGGGGGAACCTCCAAGGGCCTTTTCCTAGTCCCCCCTCTATTTTTAAAGAAGGGGTAAGGCCACGTGCCGCGACACGACGCTCCTGCGCACACAGGCAGAATTCAACAGGGATATTTTTAGAGAAACAGTAATATTAGAAAATGACAACTAGAGAGAAAAAAAAAAGGGTACTGGCTCCTCCCCAAATCCAAGATGGCAGCTCCATGTATGAAACTGAACCTCCAACACCGTGAACATGGTACATTAAAACAGACTTACTGGACTGACGGTTTCAGATTGCCTTCTCACTCACGAAGCTGACGCTTTGATGCCATGCAAGTCCCCCTATGTCTGGAGTTTGCCGTGAAGCTCTGACGACCTTATCAATGGATCTGTATGCCGAGAGAGTTTAACCTCGCCTTCGGCTAAAACTGGGGAGTCCCCGCCGTCCCATATCAGTACGGTGCAAGTGAAACACAGCCAGATGTTGATGTGGGTCACGGGCATGATGGCAGCACACCGGGGCATTACAGCGACAATACAAAGGCTGGTTTTGTGCAGATGAAAGGGAATCTTTACACCAAGGAAATAAAGTCAAAAGCGCCGCACAACGGTTGGAAACCTGCCCCAAGCTCCCCCCAAAAAATATGATATCTTGGCACAGAGCAGCCCTATGAAATCATCCGAAAGAGCCCCAAGACCGACGTGGAGGAGCCGCCACGCTCTGGGTGTTCGGGGACGGGACACTAGAAATCACATTTAGTAATACCCGAGCGACCGCGAACAAACGAGCACATGCTCGAACGCGTAGCAGTGAAACACGCACGTCCTGCTCTTCGATGAGAAGAAGTTCCTTTTTATAAACAGTGACTAAACAAGGCCATTCTAGAAACCGTATCAGCCAAAGCCACAAAGGGGAAGGAGGAGAGAGAAAAAGTAAACATAGTGTAATCCCAGCAAATGTAACCCCATCTGCTGCCAGGTACACACGGGGTACATAGCCCGAGCAGCCAGCGATCCTGCCAAATTCAGCCAAGCCTTTTTTTTTGGGGAGGTGGGGGGGTTTATATGACAATATCTTTAAGTCTGGAGCTTGTCTGAGACCTCAGCAAAAAAAAATGGTTTTGCACTGCGTTTAGATATCGAATGGGGGGCGGGGGGTTTCCTACAGGATGTATAAGTAGAGAAAAGAAAAAAAAAATGGTGTGCCACAATGCTAGAGAATGCAGTGTATTTCTTTTTAGCCAATGGTAGCAATGGGGAATAAAAACAAAAACAATGAATGAGACTAAACACGGAGTACAGCTTCTACCAAGCCCGTTGTGTTAAGGGTTTGGATGGTTTAATAGTGGCCCCCTGGCAGAGATGGGATATACGGTGGAATGTCTGAGTTAGTCTGGTGAATGTACACGTCTGCAGCTATCAGTGAAGTTACAGAATATAATTATATATATTTATAAAAAAGAAAAAAAAAAAAAAAAAAACACAATGTTGACTTAAATACTGGTAGCAAGAGGACTTTTTTTTATAAAATTTTGATTCAGTAGACAAAAAAAATATATAGAAGGCCAGTAAGAACACGCTAAAGATTAATAAACATCACGTCAAGGATAATTTTTTTTGTTTTTCATCTTTTTTTTTCTCAGTGACTGTACGGATGCCACAGGGCTCTTCCCTTGCTGCACATTGGCCCCCTCCACCCCGCCTCGCTCGTCAGGAGTGTGGGGGACGTGGTGTATGTTGTGTGCATTGACAGCATCTTGTGTGCGCGTTAGATGAGAAGGCACGTGCTTTTCTTTTTGCCACGCCTGGCTTGCAAAGCTGCCCGCGTGGCCATTTCGAACACCTCCCGGACGCCGTCTTTTGTCTTGGCGGAGCACTCCATGTAGCCGTAGGCAGAAATCCGGTTGGCCATGTCCCGGCCTTCTTCTGGCTTTACTGGCTCCTGTATAGAAGGAAACGAACAGAGGAAAAACATTGTATTTAATTACACAATTTTGTTACATTAGCACTGAAGTTTTCCCTATTACGGATTCATCACAGTCACGGTTCAGCTTTAGGAATAGCGCAAAACTCATTGGCCGAGCATCACCGGAAAGAGTCAACTTTACGTGAAAATAATACTATGCACATGTGCGTCTGCATGATGAAAGGAAGGTGGCAGATACCTGTTTCATTTTTGTAAGTTCCCTGCGAGTGTGCTCGTCATTACGCAGGTCCTTCTTATTCCCAACCAAGATTATTGGCACGTTGGGGCAGAAGTGTTTGACTTCAGGTGTCCACTTCTCAGGTATGTTTTCTAAACAACAAAAAAAAAGTGAAAGACAATATTACAACTTGGTAAAAAAGATGTAACCAAAGCTACCACGACACAGAGAAATGTCTAATGCAAAGGGGAAGGGGGGCTGTAAACAAAACCCCCCACAAAACTGTCTCAAATCACAGGCTTTTGCTGCGTAAAGGGTCCTGGTACAGAAACGGATGATTTTTATCTATATAGCACATGTCGCATTGACCCACATGGCGAGAGGAAGCCTACGCTGTAAAGGGGATTTAAAATGGGACAATACATTTCCTGACTGTCTTCGCAAGCCCCTCTAGGAAAATCTGAAGCAGAGGAGTTTCCTCCGACCACATGCGTCACCAGGCAATTGGGATTTTGAATTTCCCGGCTGCCGGTCATCATATTGGTGCCAATATATCCTTGGGCAAGACATCTAACTAGTGCTGCAACTAACCATTATTCTCATAATCGATTCATCGGATAAAATTAAAAAAAAATTTGCTTAAAAGGAATTTGATGTAAGAAAAGAAGCAATTTGCGTACTGTACGTAACGTTCGTACATACATACGCAAATTGCATATCTTGCGTACTTGTCACACAAGGTGTGCGAGTGCTTGGTCAGAGGGATGGGTTGATGCTGCGAGTGCTTGGTCAGAGGGATGGGTTGATGCTGCGAGTGCTTGGTCAGAGGGATGGGTTGATGCTGCGAGTGCTTGGTCAGAGGGATGGGTTGATGCTGCGAGTGCTTGGTCAGAGGGATGGGTTGATGCTGCGAGTGCTTGGTCAGAGGGATGGGTTGATGCTGCGAGTGCTTGTCAGAGGGATGGGTTGATGCTGCGAGTGCTTGGTCAGAGGATGGTTGATGCGAGCGCTTGGTCAGAGGGATGGGTTGATGCGAGCGCTTGGTCAGAGGGATGGGTTGATGCGAGCGCTTGGTCAGAGGGATGGTTGATGCGAGCGCTTGGTCAGAGGATGGGTTGATGCGAGCGCTTGGTCAGAGGGATGGGTTGATGCGAGCGCTTGGTCAGAGGATGGGTTGATGCTGCATGCGCAGCTTAAGCCCATGTTTGCTTTCTCAAATGAACACGGCTACAAGCACTTGGTCATAGATGTCAGCATGAAATCGGGGTTAATAAGCTGGTCAGGGTGCGTAGAGTGTCCCATAGAGTGTCCCTTTTAAATAATTTTGTGAACAAACTGTGGGAGGAGGGACTGGAGGTGGAAGTGACTTGACCTGAGTGTGAGAGGGAGTGGGTATAGACAAAAGACCGGATCTGAGTGTGGGAGTGAGTTTGGGGAAAGGGACCAGACTAAAGGGAGGGAATGGCAGTTCCCGACCAAAGAGGTTGTAGCAGGGAGGGTGGTGGCACAGGACTCCAGCTTCAAGGATAAAACACAGATGTACAGCTCCTTCACCCAGTGGCAGTATCCTATTGTTTGTGTTATAGTTCTACTGTTGTAAACTGAATAAAAACAAACTGGTTGTGTCTGACATAATCCTTGAACTAAATCATGCCTAGTAAAGCAGCGGCAAAGCTGAGGTTATTTACGTTTAACTCAATCTGACTAAACGTGTGTGCTGTACACAGGACGATTAATCCACACAGATTAATCGATAGTTGACAACTAATTTAATCATCGATTAGTTGTTTCAGCCCTACACCTAACGGTACATACTCGTGACCCAGGACATACTTGAAAACGAGAGAAATCTCAATGTATCCTTCCTGGTAAAATAATTAAAAAAAAAAAAACAAGGCTGAGACAACTAATCGATAATGAGAGTCAGAGTTAAACGTTTATAACCTTTAGACACTACATTGGAGCAGATGTGCCGCTCCTTTACTCTGGTTTAGTTCTAGGGTTACAATAGTATCAGAACTGTAGCACAGATCCTGGGATACCGACACTGGGTGTGAGCACTGTACCGCTGGCATTTTATCCTTACTTGGAGCTGAAGTCCTATGCCCCCCCACCACCCCTTCTGTGGTGTTGAGCTGTCATCCTTCCCTTAGGTCAGGGCCCTTCCCCTAAAATCCCTCTCACACTTAAGTCCGGTCCCTTGCCCAAACCCTCTTCCACCTCCAGACCCTCCTCCCGCTCAGTTTGTTCATGAAATTATTGTAAAGTGTCACTCTCTGCAGCTTTATCATCTTATTAAAGTGGTCGGGTTGCATGGAGTGCCCCCCCTTCCGCGCTGACATGTCTGAGCATACGGGGAGAAGCAGACATTGGCTTAAGCTGCGCACACAGCATCAGTCCATCATTCTGACCAGGCGCTCGCGTACCTTCAGTGTGAAAAAAATTCACTAGTTATGCGAGATATACAATGTGTGTATGTACACATGAAAATTATACACTACGCAAATCGCTTACGAAAAAAAGGAGAGGGCAGGGGGTAATTTATTTATTGTACACAATTTTCCTTGAAAGTAAAAAAATATATTTTTTATCCGATGAATCAGGAAGAAAAAAGATCAGCCAACTAATTGATTAAGAAAATAATAGTTAGTTGCAGCCCTAGTGCCAACCACTTTCAGTTTGAGAGTGAGGTACGTATGCCTGCGCGGGAATAAGGCCTGAGGCGCGCTCCACCTGCTGCATAAGGTAAAACTAGGGCTGAAACAACTAAATCGACAATGAGAATAATCGATAAGGAAAATAGTTGGCTGTCGATTAATCGATTTGTAAACAGCACACACTGTTTAGAGTCAGACTGTTATACGTTATAACCTCAGATTCTGCTTCGTCCTGTGCCACCACCTCATCCTGCCTGACACCCCTCTTTTGGTCTGGAGCTGCCGTTTTCTTTTGTTCCAGTCCAGTCTTTTGCCCAAACCCACATAATATTATTGTCATCATTTATAAAGCGCCAACAGTTTCTGCAGCGCTTTACAATAACCAAAGGGAATGAAATACATGTAAACAGACATAGGATGGAAACAAGAGGTGTAGAGGGCCCTGCTCATAGGCGCTTACAGTCTAGAGGGATTGGGGTTGAGGAAGACTAGGAGTTTACTAGATAGCAGGATCATTAGTGCCAGTGGTTCAGGAATGGTGGGGCCATAGAGCGGCTTCAATCAAGTGTGAGTAGGTGAGCAGAGGGAGGAGTTGCATCAGTGATGTGGTACGCTAATCTGAAGAGATGGGTTTTGAGGGATTTCTTGAAGGCCTATAGGGCAGGGGAGAGTTTGATAGGGCGAGGCAAGTCGTTCCACAGGACTGGTGCAGCCCTTGAGAAGTTTTGGAGGCGAGAGTTGGCCGTGCGTGTGTAGAGTTGGCCGTGCGTGTGTAGAGTTGGCCGTGCGTGTGTAGAGTTGGCCGTGCGTGTGTAGAGTTGGCCGTGCGTGTGTAGAGTTGGCCGTGCGTGTGTAGAGTTGGCCGTGCGTGTGTAGAGTTGGCCGTGCGTGTGTAGAGTTGGCCGTGCGTGTGTAGAGTTGGCCGTGCGTGTGTAGAGTTGGCCGTGCGTGTGTAGAGTTGGCCGTGCGTGTGTAGAGTTGGCCGTGCGTGTGTAGAGTTGGCCGTGCGTGTGTAGAGTTGGCCGTGCGTGTGTAGAGTTGGCCGTGCGTGTGTAGAGTTGCCGTGCGTGTGTAGAGTTGGCCGTGCGTGTGTAGAGTTGGCCGGCGTGTGTAGAGTTGGCCGTGCGTGTGTAGAGTTGGCCGTGCGTGTGTAGAGTTGGCCGTTGCGTGTGTAGAGTTGGCCGTGCGTGTGTAGAGTGGCCGTGCGTGTGGTAGAGTTGGCCGTGCGTGTGTAGAGTTGGCCGTGCGTGTGTAGAGTTGGCCGTGCGTGTGTAGAGTTGGCCGTGCGTGTGTAGAGTTGGCCGTGCGTGTGTTAGAATTGGCCGTGCGTGTGTAGAGTTGGCCGTGCGTGTGTAGAGTTGGCCGTGCGTGTGATAGAGTTGGCCGGCGTGTGTAGAGTTGGCCGTGTGTGTAGAGTTGGCCGTGCGTGTGTAGAGTGGCGTGGCGTGTGTAGAGTTGGCCGTGCGTGTGTAGAGTTGGCCGTGCGTGTGTAGAGTTGGCCGTGCGTGTGTAGAGTTGGCCGTGCGTGTGTAGAGTTGGCCGTGCGTGTGTAGAGTTGGCCGTGCGTGTGTAGAGTTGGCCGTGCGTGTGTAGAGTTGGCCGTGCGTGTGTAGAGTGATGACAGGTGGAGATCACCTGCACTTCTCTCACACTCGGATCAAGTCCTTTGCCCCAACTCACTCCCACCTCCAGACCTTCCTCCTAAGGTTTGCTCGTGAAATTTTTGTAAAGGGACACTAATAATCTAAAACGGTCGGGCTGCGTGGAGTGCCCCTCCTCACCCAGATTTTGTGGGGACATAGAAAATGGTTGGCAGATAAGAACCTTTCGGCCCATCTAGTCTGCCCAATTACATGGATACTTTACCTGGATTTCTCTTTTGTTTAGGATCGCCTTCTGCCTATCCCATGCCTGCTTAAATTAAATTACTGTTTTGGCCTCTACCACTTCAACTGGAAGACTGTTCCATGTATCCACCACCCTCTCAGTAAAATGATGCTTCCTGATGTTACTTTTAAACCTTTGCCCCTCTAATCTAAGACTATGTCCTCTTGTTTTGCTACTTTGTTTCCTTTTAAATATACTCCCTTCCTCTACCTTGTGGATTCCCTTTACGTATTTAAATGTTTCTATCATATCTCCTCTGTCTCGTCTTTTTTCCAAGCTGTACATGTTAAGATCATTAAGCCTTTCCTGGTAACTTTTCTCCTTCAAGCCGTACACCATTTTAGTAGCCCTTCTCTGAACTCTCTCTAAGAGGTCTATATCCTTCTGGAGATACGGTCTCCAGTACTGCAAGTGAGGTCTCACCAGTGCTCTGTACAGTGGCATGAGCACTTCCCTTTTCCTACTGCTAATACAGGCTCTCCCTACACAACCAAGCATTCTGCCAGCATTTCCTGCTGCTCTATTACATTGACTACTTACCCTTAGATCCTCTGAAATAATAACCCCTAAATCCCAACCCTCAGATGTATCAAATATTCTATATTCAGCCCTTGGGTTTTTACGTCCCAGGTGCATTATCTTGCACTTATCCACATTAAAACTCAATTGCCACAGCTCCCACCATTTTTTTAGTTTACCTAAATCATTTGTCATTTGGCTGATCCCTCCAGGAACGTCAACCCTGTTGCAAATCTTTGTGTCATCAGCAAAAAGACATACTTTTCCATTAATACCTTCTGCAATATCACTAATAAAAATATTAAATAGAATGGGTCCAAGTACTGACCCCTGAGGTACCCCACTGGTAACAAGACCTTGCGCCGAATAAACTCCATTTACCACAACCCTCTGTTGCCTGTCACTCAGCCACTGCCTAATCCATTCAACAATATTGGAATCCAAGCTCAAAGATTGCAATTTATTGATAAGCCTTCTATGCGGAACAGTATCAAAAGCCTTACTGAAATCTAAATAAGCAATGTCTACTGCACCACCGTTGGGTAACAAAAATAGACAATCAAAAAAAATATCATTAAGATTAGTTTGGCATGATCTCCCTGAGGTAAACCCATGTTGTTTCTGATCCTGTAATCTATGTGTTTTTAGATGTGCAACAATCCTTTCTTTTAACATGGTTTCCATTAATTTCCCCACTACTGACGTAAGACTAACTGGCCTATAGTTCCCCGATTCCTCCCTACTACCCTTCTTGTAAATGGGCACAACATTTGCTAATTTCCAGTCTTCTGGGACGACTCCCATTAACAGATTTATTTACCAATCCTTGTTAACGGTTTTGCTATTACACCACTGAGCTCTTTTAATAAATTAGGGTGGATCCCATCAGGCCCCATTGACTTATTTGACTTTACTTTAGACAGCTGCTTTAGAACCTCCTCCTCTAAACTCATATGTAAATGTCTCTTTAGTGTTCTCTCCTGAGGTCCCTTTCCTTCCTTTTCTTCTGCAAAGACTGAACAAAAATATTCATCGAGGCAGTCAGCGAGACTTATCCTCTTCTACATACATTCCTTCCTTTGTTTTTAATCTAATCCTTGTTTTACTTTTCTCGTTTATGTATCTAAAAAATGTTTTGTCCCCCTTTTTTACTGACTGAGCTATTTTCTCTTCTGCGTGTGCTTTGAAAGTTCTTATAAATTGCTTTGCCTCTTTCTGCCTAATCTTATAGGTTTGCCTATCTTCTTCACTGAGTTTTTTTTTATAATTATTGAATGCTATCTTTTTGTTCTTCACTATTTTGGCCACTTCTGCAGAGTACCACAGTGGTTTCTTCCCTTTTTTGTTTTTGCTAACAAGCCGAATGCAATTGCCTGTGGCCTTCAATAATGCTTTAAATAATCCCATTTCTCCTGGACTCCCTTTAAACTCCTCCAGTCTGATAATGACTCCTTCACACAAAGTCTCATTTTAGAAAAATCTGTTTTTTTAAAGTCTAAAACTTTTGTTTTTGTGTGGTGCGGCTCCATCCCTGTTTTTATATTAAACCACACTGACTGGTGATCACTAGATCCCAAATTTTCACCTACAACAACGTCCGATACCAAACCTCCATTTGAGAGTATTAAATCCAATATGGCCTCTTTACGGGTCGGCTCCTCAACTACTTGTGTTAGAGATAATCCCAGTAGGGAGTTTAGAATATTTGTACTCCTGGTGCACCCAGCTTTTTTGGTTTTCCAGTTCACATCAGGAAGATTAAAGTCCCCCATGATAATAACTTCCCCCTTCATTGCCATATTGGCTATTTCCTCAAACAGCAGATTATCTAGCTCTTCTACTTGTCCAGGGGGTCTATAGATCACACCTACACGAGCTACTGTATGATTGCCAAATGTTAGCGTAACCCAAACTGACTCTATGTTCACCTCGCTCACTTTTATTTGGTTCGTTTTTATGTTGTTTTTCCCATACAGGGCCACTCCTCCTCCTTTCCTACCTTCTCTGTCTTTATATAAAAAGAGTACCCCGGTATTGTAATGTCCCAGTTATTTTTCTCACTGAACCATGTCTCAGTAACCGCCACTAAATCTACTTTTTCAGCTGCCATCATTGCCTCCAGTTCATTGATTTTAGTGACTAAACTGCGAGCATTTATAGACACGACGACTCAGCTTGTCATTTTTTACCCCACATGTTGCTTGCACCCTCAGATTTAGTTTTGGGGGACAATCGGGCAGATTTGTTTTTTACCCTTTTGTCCCCCCCTCCTAGTTTAAATATTCCTTTGTGAAACCTTTGAACTTCTGAGAACATATGTTCCCCTATGAGTAAGATGCAAACCATCTTTTTTATACAGTTCCTTTCTGCTCCAATTAGAGCTATCATGGGACACAAAGCCAAATCCTTGCTCCCGACACCATTCCCGAAGCCACAAATTAAATTCCCTATTGCGCATCTACCTATCCTGAATGTTATGCACAGGCAGAACTTCAGAGAATGACACAGTGGACGCAATCTGCTGTATTTCACCTCCAAGAACACAAAAATCTTCCTTAATCTCAGACATCATGTCTGAGCACTTGTAGCAGCGTTTGTTTGGGGAGAAAGCAGGCATGGGCTTAAGCTGCGCACGTAGCATCAATCCATCACTGTGACCAGGTGCTTGTTTACATTGTGTGAAAAGTGTGCAATTTGGTATGGATATTCTTTTATCTGATGAATCGATCAAATAAAGTAATCGGCCAACTAATCGATAGAATGTATTTATAATTTTTTTGGGGTTACCCTCGCTGTGTCTTTCTTTCTGAGGCTGCCTCCCCTTTTTTTCTTTCTATCCAGCGCCACTCTCCAAGGTTGCCATACCATTAAACTTTCATAGCAATTTGCCTCTTGCATCCATCTCTAAGTATTTGGGCTAAAGTGACATGACCCAACTAAACAGCCTTAAAATGACCCGTTATATCCATTCCAGCACATGTGTAAAAAGGAACATCACTGCCCCGTCTAGATCACATTTTCGTTTTTTTGGTTTCACCACCCTAGCAGAACTCCTGTCTGGGACTTACCTAAACTGTCAGGGCTATCGATGGAGAAGCACATTAATATAACGTCCGTGTCAGGATAGGACAGAGGTCTCAGTCTGTCATAGTCTTCTTGTCCAGCCGTGTCCCAAAGTGCCAGCTCCACCTGCAGAAAGACAGGTGCCATTTACCATCATGTAGAACACGCAGCATGACATGTGTGTCTGTGCGTGCGCAGAGTCCTGTCCTTGTCCTACCTGCTTCCCATCCACTTCAATGTCTGCCACGTAGTTCTCAAACACAGTTGGCACATAGACCTCCGGGAACTGGTCTTTGCTGAACACTATGAGGAGGCAGGTCTTGCCACACGCTCCATCGCCCACGATCACAAGTTTCTTACGAATGGCTGCCATACCTGCCGGGGAGAAGAGAAGGAAAGACGTTAGCATGCTTAAAACAGCTCAGCGCGCTCAGGTTTTCAAAGCTACAGAAATAAACATTGAGCCTTAATGAAGTCCTAGACCAGAGCTATCAAACTGTAGCGCCCCCCCCCCATGTGTATGAACTACACCTCCCCTGATTCTCCGGCCATTTACTGCATTCAAATGCCGTGGCATCATGCTGAAATGCTGCAGATCGGTTAAACACACTGAATGTCGTGCCGGTTTTGCCAATCCATGGTAACCTGTTGAATGATCTGCCAGCCAGTGGCAGCTTCCCACGACTCTGGGCATGGTTAATGTGTATTTTAATCGAGGGGGGTCGGGTAGCCACCGACTCACAAGAATTTTACCTCTGGCTCCTAAAACGTCGGAAGAGACACGTCCTAAAAGACGTAGCTGGCTATTACTGATTTTTTTGTAAAATTTCTTCAAGCCCCAATTAACTGGCCACTTAAAAGGGGTGGTTAGACACGTCCAGTGGCCATTCCTGCTGAAATGCTGTGTTGGGCTTCCAATGAAACACACGGGCCTCCTGACGGGAATATTCATTGGTCTCTTGTATTTAGAGTTCAATGAAACATCTTTAACCAATTATTTCTACGGAGAAGCAGAAAAAAAAAAAAAAAAAGATGCTTTATTCACATTTGGACAGAGCGGTCTAACGAAACCATTCGCACAAGCGACAAAGCTGATCTGATGCCAACGGCTTCCCATGGCATGCACATAACATACCAGGCACACGCCAAGCAGAGCATTAAATCGGATGCTTTATCCACCATGACCCAATTCATGGATTTTATCTTTGAGTGTCCCTTTAAATCCACACGTTTGCTACACTCCTAATGATGCCGCTCACTGACACATTGTGACATTGTCCTAGGAGGCCTGTACAATGCAGCCGACTCTTGGTTTTCCCAAATGGCTTGAGTTATTTGACCAAGAACGTGACATACATATGTCTCAGACATTCACATAAACTCCCAACGACAGCAGCCATTTCCATAAAATAATGAGCAACATGTCGTCACCCAGGACATACATGAAAACGAGAGAAATCTTAATGTACCCTTCCTGGGAAAACGCTTTATAAATAAATGTAAAAGAACCGACTCATGGTAAAGACGGTGTGACCTGCAGGCCATAAAATCTGCAATAAAGTTACCACTGAGCTTCTTTGAGGTGGGTGAGTAACAACGTTGCATCATTACGTCTCCATGAATGTGAAAAGGTGAGTGACACTTTGTGAATCAGACAGTACATTCAGGAGGTTATATGCAAATCTATCCCGGTCAGAGGAGGAAGGGAAAAAAAACAGAACATTTACAGACCTTTATATCCCTCTTTTGCTCTATAATGCATTGTGAGCGCAGGAAATTCCGCATTGTTACGGTCGCATGTCAGCCACTTTAGAGGAGTTCCCTTCCTTTAAAAGCCCAGAGGATCCCCAGTCTAGTTTGTACGTGATGTATACCGCATTCACACAGATCATTACTAGGGAAAAGTTTATAGCAGTGTTACCCAAACCTGTCCTCCGGACCCTCCGCCTCGCCACTTTTCCCAGATACTTGAAGCACAGCACAGGTGATATTATTTGCTTATCAGTGATTGCAGGATTGAGTCTGCATTTCCCCAAAGTGCTCTGCAAAACCTGGCCTGGTTGAGGGTCCCGAGGATGGGTTTGAGAAACACTGGTTTAAAAAAGGGACACTCCACTCACCTCGGCCACTTTAGCTTTTTAAAAGTGATCAGGATGTGGTGAGTGCCCCTGTCCCGATCTGGTGAAATCACGGGGTGAAGTGGAGGAGTTTCCTCCAGAGTCACCAGCAGCCGGGAGGGGAATCATACAGGGTTATTCAAAGAGAATCGAAAAGCCACCGCACGTTTGGCAACTCATCGTTCTCTTCAATTCGGTGCGATTTGGCGATCCCATTTCAGCGACCCTGCGTTGTATTCAGCAAGCACCACAGGGCCGTCGTAGTGCAGGGAAAAGCCGCTGAAACCTGCCGAACATTCACCGCAAAACCCGGCGAACGCACACTGAAACCCGCAAAAACATCTGGATTAACCCCGAACACACCGGAGAAACCCGAGCAGCTGCCGGAAAAAGCCGACACCACAGATGAATGGAGTGAACAAAAAAACAGTACGCTTGAATGTTTGAAAAGTGAAACGCTGTTTGCAAAGAAACTACAGAACAAAAATGCATGAAATTTACATAGAAGATCCAATGAATAATAAAAAGGGCTGGTACAGAAAAAAAACTAAAAAAGATCCAGAAAAAATAATCTATAAATAGAGGCATTTTACTGCAGGATATTATAATCAACTGTTTATTAGATATTGAATTAAAATGGGAATATTTTTAACATTGAAGCCTATGGGATTCTCCTGAATAAACCTGCCGAATTAAAGCACCGAATGACAGGGTACTTCAGCAACCTTTCACTGCTGTTTTTTGTTCTCTGAATAGACGAAGCATTGCTTCTCTATGGGGATTTCACTGCCCTCAAACAGTCAACGAACAGGCACCGTATGCGCAGGCAATTCGCTAGGATTTGGCGAGCTGCCTGCTCTCTGAATAGCCGAATGGCCAGGAATGGTAACTGAATGCTGAATTTCACTGTTCGGTTACCTGTCGGCCACAATTTAGAGGTCTTTGAATAACCCTGATTGAATTTCCCAGCTAGATCGGTCACTAGTGAGGTCACGCAGAGCGGCCAACGTCACCCTCTGAGACCAAATTGCTGTAGCGAGCGTTCTCAGAGGCAGCAATGGATCAGATATGTGCGTGCAGCTCCGACCCATCGCAGGCGCTGTGGAACTTGTATACTCTAAAAAAAAAAAAAAAAAAAGGAATAGTTGTCAACTATTTCTTATTGTCGATTAATTGGTCTGTTTATATAGCAAACACTGTTTATAGTCGGGTGGATTCAAACATTCTGGAGCTGATCGGAGTAAAGCCGCGGCACGTCTTCTCCATATGCTTTAGTTTTAGAGTTATGTTGGACATCAGTTTGTTTTTATATAGTTAACAGTAGCAGTACTAAATCACACAGACCGTGGGGTTCTGCCACAGCGAAATCAATGAAGGCTCCAGACACCAACAGTATTAAAGGAACACTACTCAAAAATCACCCCCCCCCCGTTTTTTATCCTAATCTATCCCTATTCCCTTAATAAAAGCTTTATTACTTTTGTAACTAGGATACTTACCCTAAAATCCACTTGTTTCCAGCGGCGTCTTTTTTTTTTTTTTTATACTCCCCTCCCTCTTCCGCTCCCGTCCTTCTTGCATCAGACTTGCTTTCTGGTTTACGTGAGAAGCGCGCATTTCGCGTAAGCCAGCCAATCGGCTGTACCGGCTGGGTGGAGTAGAGGTAATGTCACCGTTCTGCATGGAGAGAGCCTGTGGAGTCATGGGTTCGATCCCAGCGAGCAACCTCTCCAGTAAGTGTCCTTGGGCAAGACACCTAGCGGTACATACTCGCCACCCAGGAAAATACTTGAAAACGAGAGAAATCTCAATGTATCCTTCCTGGTAAAATCCTTTCACAAAAAAAAAAAAAAAAAAAAAAAAAAAAAAAGAAGCCAGCCAATCGGCAGACTTCCTCTGAGGATTAGTGTTGCGCGCAAGAGGATGCGTGCAACAATAACCCTCAGCCGCTGCCGCCAGCTACTGCGGCGATGACGTCTCCTACGCGGCAAAAGTCGGCAGAAGCGGGAAATATGATTCCCGCTCTGCTGACTGACAGCTGGGAGTAAACTCCTCCGCTGTTTTCAGCTTTTTCTGCTGAACTGCCGAGCGGAGGGAGGGGGGACAGAGGGCGGCATACTCCGGGCATCATGACCACCTAAAATAGCTTAGGTGGTCATGTTGCTTAGAGTGTCCCTTTAAGTCAAGTGGATTTATTCCAACACAAAAAAAAAAAACGGTTTTGAACAGAACTGGTCTTTTGTCAAGTCAACTTGTCTTTGACGTTTCGACCAGATTTAGTGGAATCTTAATTTTTCTGGCGTTGGAATAAATCCACTTGATTTTAAACTGTGGGCGTATGGAGCCTTCGTTGATTTCGCTGTTATTGGGGCCGTGGGGCAAGGATCCCCATCCTACCACCTGCTATATATGATGCCTAAGCTTAACCTTCTATGAGGGTTCTGCCACTGGGTGGAGAAGCTGTACCGCTGCAGTGTTTTATTCTTTGAGCTGGACTCATGTGCCACCACCCCACCCTCCCGCCTTCCAGTCCACAGCTGTCATCACTCCCTCCGGTCCTGGTACGTTCCACAAACTCCCTCCCAAACTCCGGTCCAGTCTCTTACCCAATCCCTCTCACATTATGGTCCGGCCCTTTGCCCAAACTCACCCCTTCTCATTCCCAGGCGCTCATGAAACCATTTTTAGAAAAAAGGACACACATCGCACCCTGACCACTTCAGCTTATTAACATGGTCAGGCTGCAAGGAGTTGCCCCCCACCTTTTCGCCCCTCCTTGCGTGCTGACATTGTGTCTATCCGAGTGGTCGCAGCAGTGTTTGTTCAGGGAGAAAGCAGACATGCACTGCGCACGCAGCATCAATCCATCACTGTGACCAGGCAGTCGTGTACCTTGTGTGTGTAATGTATGCAAGTTACGCGAGATACAAATTATGTATTTGTGTCCACTACGCTAATTGCAAAACAATTATCTGTAGATCAGCTCACTAAACACCAGTAAAGCAAAGAAATCATATACAAGCAAATAAAATAACAATCCACTGGAAATCTAGTAAAGAGATCCAGTGTAACAGTAGCTCATGCAGGAGCAGCAAAGAAGAGGCTTATGCAGCTCCCGCTCAGGACCTATATGGACTCAGGGGGAGGGGTTAATGGTCTGGGGATGGGTCGCCCTGTTGGGAATGGTTACTAAAGTTTTTTCTTTACGTTTCACTGCATTCATTCTTTGCTGCTGTGGGTGCAATAAAGAAGGATAATGCAAATACTCGCCTCCGAGTCCTTATTAAAATCTAAACTTTCCATCACACCTTGGTAGGAAAATTTAGTAATTCATTATCTGAATCAAATTAAGAAAAAAATAAATCTGACCAATTATGAAAAGAATCGCTAGTCGCAGCCCTAAAATTGTACAAGTCTCGTAGCGCTGCACAGCGCAATTTGAGTTTCCCACACTACGCAAGTTGCATAGGAGCACAAATTGCACAGAAAAGCTTCAATGACTTCCAGGTTTGGGAGAACCTGAGCCAAAAAGGAGGAGCAGCACAAGCCAAGGGACAAAAAGGAGTAAAAATCACCTGAAAAGAAAAATAATATGCATTAAATAATTGGGCACAGGCTGTCTGCAGGATCTGACCAATTATTTAACTGCGAAAAAAGGGGCAACCGTCTTTTAATGCCAAATCCCTTTAACCTGTACACCAGCAGCAAGTGGGGGAGAGGGAGGATTGCGCCGCCGGTGACAGCCTGGACACGGCATAAGGGCTGGTCTAGGAGAATGCAGAAGCAGAGCAGAAAATGCCACAGGAGCAGGATGGACAGGTTTGCAGATACCACGTTGTGCCGATTTATAACACCTCAATGAGAAGAGGAATCCTGGCAGACACAAAAACAAACAAACATTCTGTAACTGAATCAGCAACGCAGACACTAAGCAATGCAGCAGAGAAACAACTTGTTCAAAAGGTTATGGTCTTGGGACAAATAGAAAAACGTTTTTAGGAGCAAGGCAAGGTTTTGATATACTTGCCCTTGCCGCCGCCGCCCCCCCCCCCATATAAAATCAAACAGTAATGTACCCACAGTATATGAAAAAAGAGCCAAGGTGACAATAAAAGTGTCTTCTCAGGTCAACAATAGGTCGGTTTAGAAACAATTTGGTTAAGACAATTTCTGGAAGATTTGTATCAACAAAGCACCTGCAGACATTCGATATAGGGACGGACACACATTATCCCCCATTCATTACAACAGGCACTCCAGTCGCTTCTCACAGGGCAGGTCTCCTTGTGACCCTTCAAACATACTCAAACTTAAGCCAACCACACAATTCTAGGAGCCTTGACTGGGGGGGGGGGGGGGGGAAACAAGTTAAATTCGATATTTTTTAATACAGTGCTTTAGGGTGGAATATGTAAAGTCTTTCCAAATAAAATACTTTATTCCATCTCGAGTAACCCTTTGGACTATATTAGTTGTGTAGAATGTGGCTGTAATCTTAGGAACAAACAATGACCATGTAACCTTAAAGGGCCAAGTGTGAAGACGATCGATAAATAGTTTGGAATGGAATAGACCTGCACAAGGAGCAGAATGTGCAGAGGGAGGGGCGAGCTGTGAAAATGAAAGTGAAACATTCTGAGCAGTGTGCAAGCCCTGGGGTCTTTGTGTATATGGCTTGAAAATACTACGCTCTACAGTATGGAGGAAACAACAGACCGTAAAAAAAACTCCGTTTGGGAATATCTTAAAGGACGTTGCTCCACCCATAGGTAAAGCAGGCGATGTGCAGAATGCGAGGCCTGGAGACTCGAATGAAACATGAGAAGTGCTGAGTGAAAAAAGGAACCACTTCAGTAACAAAGTATTAAAGTTTAAGCAAATAGGGTAATCGCTCATATTCGAACAATGGAAAAGGTTTTATTTGTGCAAAGCCATATTATATCGCAGACCTATTAAAACAGGATCATGATCAACAAATTGCAGAATGGGCTGTGATGGTTTTCTAACCTAAACTAATACAATGCAATTGAAAGTGTTAAAAATCTGATCCCTTGTAGACCTTAAAAGAAAAAAAAATAACCTTGTGAAACTATTAACTATAAACAAAGAGTCATTCCTTTCAAAACTAATGGATTTACATCAGGTCTTCCTGAATAGGGATTAAAATTGAGAAACACACACCACTGTCGTATCCAACAAAAAAGTCAGTATTTTATTATCTCAGCGCCAACCCAAAAATATCAATAGGCGTAACCCTTTATGGGATGCACACAATACCAACAAGCATTTTAAATGGATGATTTTTTTTTTTTTTTTTAACATGCCCTCGTGTGCACCCTATGAAGGGATATACACTGTATATTCTGCATGATTATTGCAGTTTTCCCTGTATAACTTTTTTGGTATTGCATATGTTTGCATTACGTTTCTATTTAACTCCACATTTAACGGTCTTAACATTGACAAACGTTTCGTTTGCTTATAGGAAACGTTATTTTGCACCAAAGCTGCAAAACATGAAAGTTTCAAAAAAGTGCCCATAGTTTTTGCCACCACCGTATACACACAAATGTCTGCAAGATTTGACCCTTGACAGCTTCGAAAAGAATAAAAATAAGGCCAAGCTGCCGTGTTCAGCAGACCGTTTGGTCGCATTCGCACAGTCTCGTAGGCCTGGGTGCCCTTACAGCACAAGGTCCTCATTTTTTTCCGATCCTTTACAGTTAAAAACTGCAACCACACCCGGAGCGATTTCCTGGAGACAAGTATCGTGTTTGTGTCACCGTCTCCTAGCGAGGCGGCGAGCCGAGAGCCTGTCAATGTAACACCAGGCCTGCGAGGCCACATCATGCCCGGGGACGCTCTGCCCTGCCATCTCTAAAAGGAAGAGGGGGAATAAAATCCTCCATGCGGGAGACGTTATTTCAAATCAACCAATGTAAAACAATCAACATAAATCTGAGTATCCGTATTAAAGATTTGGACTTTCGTCTGTGTCCGGCAGTAATGCCGCCCCCCCCCCACACATGAAATATGAACGCAGGGCCATATAGCTTCAGTTCAAACTTAGTGTGGTGGGATTCTTGGTTTCCTTTCTGACACCAAAGACAATTTGCCAGCAGCAGCCAGGATTAGTCCTAAACATTTTCAATGTCCAGCATGAATAGCTGGGCTCCTGCTCAAACAGGAAGTGGCGCAACCAAATCAGGGACAGCTCACTCTCCTCCGTGGAGGGAGACCACATCATCCCTCCACATCGCCTGAATCCCTCCATGGCAGAAAGCTGGAGCTCCACAGCAATCAGATTTAGAGCAGGACCACGGGCCTCAGATCAAAGGCAAGCAGACAGAAGGGCTGTAAGAAAAGACCTGTTTATGGTTTGAAACCAAAATCTCCAACGCCATCCCATCAGCTGTTTCTGAACTACAACTCCCATGATTCTCTGGACATTATGGCTTTGGAAGAATCCTGGGAACTGTAGGCAACTAGCAATTGGTTGGCCAGAGTTTGAGAGACCCAGTCTAGAAGATAGGAATGCTGCTAAATCCAGGGTGTGTGGTTATTGAGGCCGGAGAAGATGCAGGCTGCCACCTGAAGCTGTGCGAGACATTGAAGCGCAGGTATTGGCTTTTCCCTATGCAGAACCTGTCAGGTAAGACAGACAGACATGCACAACCTGCTTTCATTGAACAAACCCGCATTCTGAGTTCAGAAAACAAGCCAGGATTTCATGAACCCGCATGACTGCGAGTGGAAAGCCAGAGACACAAATAGCACAGAATTCAAGAAAAAAGAAATTTGTAGTTTTGAAAACTCCATAAAGTGACCTTTTCCTTCAATGGAATAACATTAAAAATATGCAACTGCACGATGGAGACCGACAGACATATCCCACACACCAAGTTTCCAGTGTGACAATGAATCACAGAAACAAATTGCAACACCACAGGACTGAAACAAAAGCCCCTTCTCCCCCCTTCAAACCTGACCCGACTCCCCCCCCCTCCAAACCTGACCCGAACCGACTCCCCCCCTCTCCAAACCTGAACCGAACCGACTCCCCCCCTCTCCAAACCTGAACCGAACCGACTCCCCCCCTCTCCAAACCTGAACCGACTCCCCCCCTCCAAACCTGAACCGAACCGACTCCCCCCCTCCAAACCTGACCCGAACCGACTCCCCCCCTCCAAACCTGACCCGAACCGACTCCCCCCCTCCAAACCTGACCCGAACCGACTCCCCCCCTCCAAACCTGACCCGAACCGACTCCCCCCTCCAAACCTGACCCGACCGACTCCCCCCTCCAACCTGACCCGAACCGAACTCCCCCCTCCAAACCTGACCCGAACCGAACTCCCCCCTCCAAACCTGAACCGACTCCCCCCTCCAAACCTGAACTGACTCCCCCCTCCAAACCTGAACCGACTCCCCCCCTCCAAACCTGAAACCGACTCCCCCCCCTCCAAACCTGAACCGACTCCCCCCCCTCCAAACCTGAACCGACTCCCCCCCTCTCCAAACCTGAACCGACTCCCCCCTCTCCAAACCTGAACCGACTCCCCCCTCTCCAAACCTGAACCGACTCCCCCCCTCTCCAAACCTGAACCGACTCCCCCCTCTCCAAACCTGAACCGACTCCCCCCTCTCCAAACCTGAACCGACTCCCCCCCTCTCCAAACCTGAACTGACTCCCCCCCTCCAAACCTGAACCGACTCCCCCCCTCTCCAAACCTGAACCGACTCCCCCCCTCTCCAAACCTGAACTGACTCCCCCCCTCCAACCTGAACCGACTCCCCCCTCCAAACCTGAACCGACTCCCCCCTCCAAACCTGAACTGACTCCCCCCTCCAAACCTGAACCGACTCCCCCTCCAAACCTGAACCGACTCCCCCCCTCCAACCTGAACCGACTCCCCCCCCTCCAAACCTGAACCGACTCCCCCCTCTCCAAACCTGAACCGACTCCCCCCCTCCAAACCTGAACCGACTCCCCCTCCAAACCTGAAACCGACTCCCCCCCTCCAAACCTGAACCGACCTCCCCCCCCAAACCTGAACCGACTCCCCCCTCCAAACCTGAACCGACTCCCCCTCCAAACCTGAACCGACTCCCCCCTCCAAACCTGAACCGACTCCCCCCCTCCAAACCTGAACCGACTCCCCCCTCCAAACCTGAACCGAACCTGACTCCCCCCTCCAAACCTGAACCGACTCCCCCCTCCAAACCTGAACCGACTCCCCCCCTCCAAACCTGAACCGACTCCCCCCCTCCAAACCTGAACCGACTCCCCCCTCCAAACCTGAACCGACTCCCCCCCCTCCAAACCTGAACCGACTCCCCCCCCCTCCAAACCTGAACCGACCCCCTTCCAAACCTGAACCGACCCCTCTCCAAACCTGAACCGACCCCCTCCAAACCTGAACCGACTCCTCTCCAAACCTGAACCGACTCCCCCTCCAAACCTGAACCGACCCCCCCCTCCAAACCTGAACCGACTCCCCCCTCCAAACCTGAAAACGACTCCCCCCCTCCAAACCTGAACCGACTCCCCCCCTCCAAACCTGAAACCGACTCCCCCCCTCCAAACCTGAACCGACTCCCCCCCTCCAAACCTGAACCGACTCCCCCCTCCAACCTGAACCGACTCCCCCCCTCCAAACCTGAACCGACTCCCCCCTCCAAACCTGAACCGACTCCCCCCTCCAAACCTGAACCGACTCCCCCCCTCCAAACCTGAACCGACTCCCCCCCTCCAAACCTGAACCGACTCCCCCCTCCCCTCCAAACCTGAACCGACTCCCCCCTCCAAACCTGAACCGACTCCCCCCTCCTCCAAACCTGACCTGAACCGACCCCCCCCTCCTCCAAACCTGACCTGAACCGACTCCCCCCTCCTCCAAACCTGACCTGAACCGACTCCCCCCTCCTCCAAACCTGACCTGAACCGACTCCCCCTCCTCCAAACCTGACCTGAACCGACTCCCCCCTCTCCAAACCTGACCTGACCCGACTCCCCCCTCCTCCAAACCTGACCTGAACCGACTCCCCCCTCCTCCAAACCTGACCTGAACCGACTCCCCCCTCCTCCAAACCTGACCTGAACCAACCCCCCCTCCACACCTGACCTGAACCAACTCCCCCTCCAAACCTGACCCGAACCAACTCCCCCCAAACCTGACCTGAACCAACTCCCCCCCTGACCTGAACCACTCCCCCCCAAACCTGACCTGAACCCTCCCCCCAAACCTGACCTGAACCAACTCCCCCCAAACCTGACCTGAACCAACTCCCCCCAAACCTGACCTGAACCAACTCCCCCCCAAACCTGACCTGAACCAACTCCCCCCAAACCTGACCTGAACCAACTCCCCCCCCCAAACCTGAACCAACTCCCCCCCCCCCAAACCTGACCTGAACCACCCCCCCCCCAAACCTGACCTGAACCAACTCCCCCCCCCAAACCTGACCTGAACCAACTCCCCCCCAAACCTGACCCGAACCAACTCCCCCCCCAAACCTGACCCGAACCAACCCCCCCAAACCTGACCCGAACCAACTCCCCCCCCCAAACCTGACCCGAACCAACTCCCCCCCCCAAACCTGACCCGAACCAACTCCCCCCCCAAACCTGACCTGAACCAACTCCCCCCCAAACCTGACCTGAACCAACTCCCCCCCAAACCTGAACCAACTCCCCCCCCCCCAAACCTGACCTGAACCAACTCCCCCCCAACCTGAACCAACTCCCCCCCCCAAACCTGACCTGACCAACTCCCCCCCCCAAACCTGACCTGAACCAACTCCCCCCCCCAAACCTGAACCAACTCCCCCCCCAAACCTGACCCGAACCAACCCCCCCCCCCCACCTGACCCGAACCAACTCCCCCCCCCCAAACCTGACCCGAACCAACTCCCCCCCCAACCTGACCTGAACCAACTCCCCCCCCCCCCACCTGACCTGAACCAACCCCCCCCCCCAAACCTGACCGAACCAACTCCCCCCAAACCTGACCTGAACCGACCCCCCCCCCCAAACCTGACCTGAACTGACTCCCCCTCCAAACCTGACCTGAACCGACTCCCCCCCCCCCCTCTGCCAAAAAAGGTCCAGGACAACATTACATGTCTATTTGTAACAGTGAGAGCAACAAACAGACACCCAGGGATCCTTAAATTTGTCTACATCCAAATTTACAAGAGTCTGTATTTGATGGGGGAGGGGGGGGGGGAATAAAAAAAAAAAAAACACCCAAACACAGAAAATTCTCCATGGTTCCTAAACAAAACGTTCATTTGGCTTCCGCCACAGACATACATTTGTGAGGCTCTGTTGTATCAGGAAAAAAATTGCAACAAGGGCTACATTATTATGTGAGAATGACGGCTGTAGCGTACACAGAGGCGTGAGGGCATAAAAAGGCACAGGAAGAAGCACTAATTGGTCACACCGGATACCATGAAGTGCCCGGGTGGGTTAGGGCAAGCCAAAACATAAAAATAAGCACGCAGAGGCCCGAAGAGAGAGTTGAGAGATTCGAGAGATTGTGGTGCTGGATCGCCCCAGACGAGCAGAGGAAGTAAAGCTCACAGGAAATGCCCGGCCCGAGAGGTCATTGTTGTTTCACAACAGGAGAAAAAAAAAAAACACCAAAATAACAAATCGGAGGGGACAGGACCTTTCTGGCAGTCATTTCACAGTAACATTTCCTGCATCTGTGTTTAGTACAGTCACTTCCCATCGCACAAGAGAACACGACGAGTGCTCAGGCCCTGCGGGGCGCACCGTGTTATGGTGCTACAAAAAAAAAAAAAAAAGGTGAAGGAGTAAAGGTTTAATGAGCTTGTATCAAACGGCAATCTAAGTTTATGAAGGTGTGTTCTTTATTCTACAGTCTGAGAGGATGCAAAAACCACATCTCCAGTGACAGACCCCATCATATCCCCGATGACAAACGCAAAACATAAAATACAGAGTTAACATAAGTAGGGGGTCACCTCGCTTTCCCACAGAGAGCCGATCCGCTTTATATCTGAGCCCATATACACAAACTCACCCCCCCTTCCCAACTACCAAGAGAAAGGCAACTACCCCCAGGCAGGGCTTGAACAGGTTACATCAAATTTAGAAGTCAAAAAGAAATAAATCCTGGCAAAATGTTCTGCGTAGCAGTAGGTAAAATCTCAGGAGCAGCGGGAGAATTGCAAGAGCCAATAGCTACCTGTACCCAGGATTAGGCAAGCCGTGTCTTGCACGTACAGCTTTTTGCTTCAAAGTTAAATATGTCGGGAGCGCAAAAGGGAGCCCCAAATAAAGTCTCAGTGGCTAGATGAGGCCTATGGGTGCAGGGCAGTGGGCCCAAAATAGTTTCTGCAGCTGGAGGATGCCTATGGGAGCCAGGCAGGGGACCCCTGAATCCGTCTGATGGGAGAATGCCTGGCCAGACAGAAGCCCTGCGTCAGTCTCTGCCTGGCACCCATAGGCATATTACAGTCACGCAGGAGGTGGCTAAATCCGAGGCTGGAAAAGGCCTGTGGGAGACAGGATGGGGAGGAGATCTAGGAGGGAGACAAACATGGATCAGACACTGCGCTCTTATGAAAGGCAGGATGTTTTACATGTAACTTCCCCCCCCCCCCCAGATCATACAATTATTTACATTCATAAATGACACATACAGGCAAAGTATAGCAGAACCTCCCAGGCCCTCCTGTGAACGTGGCAGATAGTTCCATTCTGAGGAGGATCTTCTGTTTAAACAGCTTCTTTTACTACAGTTGATCAAGGCTTACGTTAAACAAACACCCGACTGAAGTGAACCTTTGCATTAAACCCTGATCATTATCTCCTGAGTTTAGTCCAAGCCAAACCCCGGCCTGACAGATTGGATGTTAAAGCTGGAGTCGGCGAGAGTTCGTGATCAGGATTAGTGTAATATTATTGACGAACCAGGAACCAAATTCACTTGGTTTTATCCAAGCAAAATGATGTACACGTGTGCAAACAATTCCAAATAATTAGAAAGGGTTATATATATCGTAAGAGCCTGTGTCGACCTGGCATCAGGAAATGCAGAGCCGCGATAAAAGTGTGAAGGGGGAGGCAGGAACCCCCCCCCCTTTGTTCTAATAAACAGTATACATTAGCACAGAGGAGGCAAAGTATGTCCTTTGAGGCGGTTTCCGGCTCCCAAATGGCTTTGTGCTGGGGGCCGAGCATTTTGTCAGCCATGCGTAAGGAACATGCAGGTACAGCCTGGACAGGTCCAACCGGCCCCCGAGCCACCCATACAGCGGCATTTACAGCACATCAAGCCAGTATGAATAACCTGCAGGAGTGTACTGGTAAAGCCGATCAGCTTCACCTATAGACCGATGCCTGGCTTCTGTGCCACCGGGCAGGGTTTCACCTCATTTCCTCAAAACACATCCAGTAAACACAACATCAGCGACCCTGGTATTGAAACATTTAACCCTCGATGTGCTTTCAAACTACAGTTCCCATGATCCTTCGCAGGTAAAGTAGTTCCAGACCAAATGGTGCAGAGGAACATAAAATCCTAAAATAACCAGTTAAAGCCAAAGAATCTAAGCTTGTGAGCGAATAACAATTTAACTGCAAGCAAGTAGCCTCTAGCAAGAATTTATACCGGGCGTAGAAGCCAGGCAAAGTCTATAGATAAACGGAGTAAACCAAAACCACCAACTCATTGCTGATGCAACAATGGAGACCTTCATCTATTCAGAGACCACCCGTGCTACCATTAGTCTTCAGTAAAATGTGTAACCCACGGCTATTCTCCATTTGTACAACCGGTGAATATAATGCAGGGATTTAAAAATGGCTGCTCTCCATAGACCCTCCATGCAAACTACGGTGAAATCACTGGAAGAATTTGATACTCCGGCAGAAACTGGAAAACCCACCAAAAACTTACACTAGACAAGTTCAGCAGAAACTACGATGGAAAGAAAGGGTTAAAGCACGGAACATTTCCCAGACAGTGAATCCACCACAGTTCTGTCATACTTGATCCATTGAAGTTTGCCGAGGTAAAACCGGTTCTTTCAAAAGAGATTATTTGGCAACGTTTTTTTACCAGGAAGGATACATTGAGATTGCTCTCGTTTTTCAAGTATGTCCTGGGTTCAAGAACATTGAAATTTGTACAGTTACAGAAATACAGAGTATTCCTACTGTAACGAGTCTGCATCCTTGGCCTTCCAGAGGTTTTGTAACATCTCCCATGAAGCTCAGCCAACCTAATGAGTAGTCCTGAATCATGCGAGACGCAGTCCTGAATCATGCGAGACGCAGTCCTGAATCATGCGAGACGCAGTCCTGAATCATGCGAGACGCAGTCCTGAATCATGCGAGACGCAGTCCTGAATCATGCGAGACGCAGTCCTGAATCATGCGAGACGCAGTCCTGAATCATGCGAGACGCAGTCCTGAATCATGCGAGACGCAGGTTTGAAGCATCTGGAGGGCCGAAGTTACTGACCCCTGTGCTACAGTTTAAAACTTGTGTCCAACAATCCAAACATTTAGGGGAGCGCCAGCCTTTTAGGAGCGGGGTGGTTAATTTGGCTCCGTGTTTTCTCATGTCTGGCCTTGGAGAATTCCTTTGGTTTTTTTTTTTGGGGGGGGGGGGGTCAAAAGAGACAAGCACTCCAGGAAACCCAGAAAAACACAATATAGGGCGAACGGAATAACCACGCAGGCCTAGTGCCAACCTGACATATTTCCCCTGATAATTAAAGCTCCCCGTGCCAGACAGGAAACAACTGAAAGGGAACAAATTTATTCCCCAGTGGAGCAGATTAAACATATCGCGGCAGATGTAGCAATAAACAAGGCCCAAGTAGAAATTAAAAAAAAAAAAAAAAGCACTAGAAAAAATAAATAAAATAAAGACAGCTCTCAAAGCAGGGATCTCAAACTCCACCACTAGGTGTTTCTGAACTACATCTCCCAGGATTCCTCGTCAATGTATTGCAAACAAATCAGGGAATGATAGGCAATTGTTTTCCAGCAATAACTGTCTGGGGGCTGGAGTTTGACATCCCTGCTCCAAAGTGTTTGCAGCACACCACTAGAGCTCAACTCTATGCCCTTTAACCACTCCGGCTGACGGCAGCCATAAAACATGTATCATCGCACAACTGTATACCGTGGCCACGCATTTCTAGATCAAGTGCAATAAGATTTGTCAATGTTATATCCCACTTTGCAGCCAGTACCAAAGCATTTGAACCGAATAGAGATTTCATTTTAGAAGCCAAGTGTACAAGTTTATAGGAATAATCCTGAGGCTACATTCTAGGAGCCAATGGCTTCAGGGCCCTGGGACCGTCAAGCCCTAGGATATGCCACCATGGCTTTGTTTATCTACTGACAGATCGCACAGCAATGTAACCATCAGTGAGCAGGGAAACACAGCAAGCTGCATTACTAACACTGACGTAACCAGAGTAAAACACAATGACTTGCCAGTACACCTGTGCGCAAGCAAATGAATTGCAGGTGACATTCCCTGCGCTGTGACCTAGGTGTCCTGTTGGGCTTACACTCCATTTGCTCACATATCAGGGTATGAAGCAGGGGGTCTCAAACACCACCCCACAGATATTGTCCTACAATTTCCAGAATCCTGAAAGCAATTGAGGCCATAGAATCATGGGAGTTGTAGTTAAGAAAAATCCGGGAGCCCAGAGTTTTAGACACTTAATATAGAAGTCTTTACCCAACACGTTTCTCCAGGTACTAAACACCTGCACACAGACACCGCACTGACACATCCCCCGGTGCTGATCACCTGCAAAGCCGGATTGCGGTCGCATCACGTCCCGGGGCACTTTCTTTTAACATTCATGACAAATGCCAAAGATGCCATGGGAATGGTGCATATCGCGCCACGCAAACCAGTCCTAGACGACGGAGCGCAAAAGAAAAGCAAATACGTTTTAATGTCAATATATACAAAGACATACCAGCTGAGACACAGAAAAACATGCAATGATACGAACTGGCAAAAACGCAAACCAGCAGCAAACATGTCCTGAACGTGTACAAACAGTACTTTAAATGGACATTGTGGATGGTTTTGGATGTGTCCCCCCCCCCCCCAAGTCCGTTCACCATAAAACAAGCACTTTCAAACCACAGGCTTCCTAGATATTCTGCTTTGATAGAACCTGTGGACTTCATCTTCTGGACACAAGTGATTTACTTACAAGCTCAGCCCCCGCGGGTCACACGGCAGTGCAGAATCGGGAGCTGGCGCAGGGACTGGGCTGGCAAGTAGCTTTCCGGTCAGGAGAAAGATGTCCGCGAAATCTTAACTCACTAAACTCAGGAAATAAGGGATGTAAATCAGGATATTTTTTTTTTTAAACATGGAATATTAGGCAAAATTCAGAACTCCGCAAGAAGGCTTTAAATGTAGACGCCAGACAGGCCTAAATAAAAAAAGCCCTGAAAAAAATATGAATAAAACCAGATGGAAAAATACACAGAATTAGGAGGAAGGGAGTGTTTTCTATTGACCTTCACGAACCTACAAATTGACAGATCTGTGAATTTTAACCCAAATGTTAAAGGGGCCAAAAGGTAATATCTTTGAGCACGTCACAACCGGTCAGCTGGATTCGTACCCAACGCCAGGATGAGATATTCCCATATATACACGAAGCAAATAAAATTATCTTCATAAAAGCCACAGACGGAAATTCAGACCTTTCCTAATAACCAGGATGCTATTTAGAAGGGTGTATGTGTGGTATACACACAATCACATATATACTCCTTCAGTAACCCGTCTCCGTAAGCGTGCAGGTCTTTACAGACCAGGGGAGGAGGAGGGTTATTGCATACAGCTTCCTGGGCCTGGTGAAAAGGAAGTGACTGCCTGATGTTATGGAACCAGGAAACCGAGGCTCCCCGACCGAAAATTACAGAGGAAAATTCAGGCCACAATAACCAAGATGCAACAGGTTTCGAATTCCAACCCTTAATTACACAGTGATAAAAAAGAAGTACCGACTCTGTATAAAGGCAGCCCATTGGATATATATTAGATAAAATGCTTTATACGAGTATATAGAATAGAAATAGATTAAATATAAATCCTGTGAGGTATATAAAGTAGCAAAGAGGGACAGATTAAAAGCCAGCCCTGTGGAGTGTATACACAAGCTCTAGAAGGGTGTAAATAGGGGCCTGTGGGTAGATAGAAGGGAAATTTAATTAAATATACGCCCGGACTCTGAATAAGGCTAGTGTTGTTGGGCTTGACAGATGTATATGGGAGGGGGCCAGTGGATGGACAGATGGGCAATAGATTTAGTATAAGCCTTGACTCAATATTAAGGCAGCCTTGCGGGGTGTATAGAGGGGCCTGGGGACAGATAAAAAGGGAAATAGATTACATAAAAGCCCCTTTGAGGTGTATACAGGCTCCATAGAGAGACATATTTATAGGGTCTACAGGAAGACGGGGGGGGGTACACACAGGCTCTATCGGGGGGGGGGGACACACAGGCTCTATCGGGGGGGGGGTACACACAGGCTCTATCGGGGGGGGGTACACACAGGCTCTATCGGGGGGGGGGTACACACAGGCTCTATCGGGGGGGGTACACACAGGCTCTATCGGGGGGGTACACACAGGCTCTATCGGGGGGGTACACACAGGCTCTATCGGGGGGGGGGGGTACACACAGGCTCTATCGGGGGGTACACACAGGCTCTATCGGGGGGGGGGGGTACACACAGGCTCTATCGGGGGGGGTACACACAGGCTCTATCGGGGGGGTACACACAGGCTCTATCGGGGGGGTACACCACAGGCTCTATCGGGGGGGGTACACACAGGCTCTATCGGGGGGGTACACACAGGCTCTATCGGGGGTACACACACAGGCTCTATCGGGGGGTACACACAGGCTCTATCGGGGGGTACACACAGGCTCTATCGGGGGGTACACACAGGCTCTATCGGGGGGTACACACAGGCTCTATCGGGGGGTACACACAGGCTCTATCGGGGGGTACACACAGGCTCTATCGGGGGGGTACACACAGGCTCTATCGGGGGGGTACACACAGGCTCTATCGGGGGGGTACACCAACAGGCTCTATCGGGGGGGTACACACAGGCTCTATCGGGGGTCCTCAGGGTACACACAGGCTCTATCGGGGGTACACACAGGCTCTATCGGGGGGGTACACACAGGCTCTATCGGGGGGGGTACACACAGGCTCTATCGGGGGGGTACACACAGGCTCTATCGGGGGGGGTACACCACAGGCTCTATCGGGGGGGTACACACAGGCTCTATCGGGGGGTTACACAACAGGCTCTATCGGGGGGGTACACACAGGCTCTATCGGGGGGGTACACACAGGCTCTATCGGGGGGTACACACAGGCTCTATCGGGGGGGTACACACAGGCTCTATCGGGGGGGTACACACAGGCTCTATCGGGGGGTACACACAGGCTCTATCGGGGGGTACACACAGGCTCTATCGGGGGGGTACACAACAGGCTCTATCGGGGGGTACACACAGGCTCTATCGGGGGGTACACACAGGCTCTATCGGGGGGTACACACAGGCTCTATCGGGGAGGTACACACAGGCTCTATCGGGGGGGTACACACAGGCTCTATCGGGGGGGTACACACAGGCTCTATCGGGGGGGTACACACAGGCTCTATCGGGGGGGTACACACAGGCTCTATCGGGGGTACACACAGGCTCTATCGGGGGGGTACACACAGGCTCTATCGGGGGGGTACACACAGGCTCTATCGGGGGGGTACACACAGGCCTCTATCGGGGGGTACACCACAGGCTCTATCGGGGGGTACACACAGGCTCTATCGGGGGGTACACACAGGCTCTATCGGGGGGTTACACACAGGCTCTATCGGGGGGTACACACAGGCTCTATCGGGGGGTACACACAGGCTCTATCGGGGGGGTACACACAGGCTCTATCGGGGGGGTACACACAGGCTCTATCGGGGGGGGGGTACACACAGGCTCTATCGGGGGGGGGTACACACAGGCCTCTATCGGGGGGGTACACACAGGCTCTATCGGGGGGGGTACACACAGGCTCTATCGGGGGGGGGTACACACAGGCTCTATCGGGGGGTACACACAGGCCTCTATCGGGGGGGGTACACACAGGCTCTATCGGGGGGGGGGTACACACAGGCTCTATCGGGGGGGGGGTAACACACAGGCTCTATCGGGGGCAGGGGGTACACACAGGCTCTATCGGGGGGGGTACACACAGGCTCTATCGGGGGGGGGGGGTAACACACAGGCTCTATCGGGGGGTTACACACAGCTCTATCGGGGGGGTACACACAGGCTCTATCGTGGGGGGGTACACACAGGCTCTATCGGGGGGGGTACACACAGGCTCTATCGGGGGGGTACACACAGGCTCTATCGGGGGGGGGTACACACAGGCTCTATCGGGGGGGGGGGGTACCACACAGGCTCTATCGGGGGGGGCGTACACACAGGCTCTATCCGGGGGGGGTACACACAGGCTCTATCGGGGGGGTACACACAGGCTCTTATCGGGGGGGGGGGGGGTTACACACAGGCTCTCATCGGGGGGGGGGTACACACACAGGCTCTATCGGGGGGGGGGTACACACAGGCGCCTGTGAATATAAACTGTAAAATAATAAATATAATCCCTGTCCCTGTATAAGAGCAGCCCAGCAGGGTGTTCAGAGAATCTGTAAGGGTATATAGAGTGGCCTGTGGGCGGATGGAGGAGCCTGTGGCTGCCCGGGCACAGAGGAAGGAGGGGGGGATGCGGGAGTCCAGCCCCAGGCCTAGTTCCAGACACCGCCCGCCCCGCCGTTTCCTGAGGCCCGGCTGCCACCCTCACCTGAGGCCTAGGCTGGATTGAGGGCTCCCGCCGGGCTCGCTGACCGGCTCGGTTATATCCGGGGGTGTCGCGGTGCTTCCCGTCCCTCCCACGGGCGGCGGCCGTTATTACCTCACACAGACTCCAGCTCCTTGTAACCAGCAGCAGAGGAAGAACCCGCCCGGCTGGTGCGCGGGCACGACAATGGACGTGCGTAAGTGCGCGCGCGCCCCCGGCAAGCTAACGCCTCACTGCGAGTTCTAAACACGCCTCCTCGCCCGTATGCACCGACCAGCCGGGTGTTATACGCGCTGCGCCGCGGTTCGCTCTCCACGTTCCCTGTTTCTGAAAGAAGTTTGCGACGGGTGTTTTTTTTTTTTTTTTCCTGCGCGCCTGGTGTTTAGAACTCAGCGTGATGACGTAAGGCGCAGCCTGAGGAATTTTCCCGGCGCGCGCCCTGCGCGGCCACAACGTTGAAGGGGGCGGTGCTTGCGCGAGTTGGCGCTCAACCGCCTAAGGTCACGAGCTGTTCGGGATATACCAAGTGACGCGGGCAGTCGGGGGGGGGGTACGGGTGACACAGGGAGCGAGGGTATAAGAATCGCAATTCAACCCCTCTCATACACCCCCTACATAACTTTTCTCTTGACTTGAAAAAAAAAAATCGATAGTAGGCGGTGCTTCTTCGCGCTTAACCAGTAGGAGCGCCCCGGGGGGCGGGGACGTCTAGGTTTGCAGGGAGCAGCGGGGTATAAATAGAGCTGTTACTATTTTTTGTGCGATTCAGTCAGAGTCAGTGCGGGTGAGCTTCGCGTGGAGGAGGCGCTGCGTGACGAAGGACAATGACGTGTCACGTGACCTCATACTGAATTGCTTTATGTGTCTGTTCGCTGTAGTGACTCAGACTTTATTTTTAGGTTTTTGACAATTAGGTCAACGCATGCGCAGAACATTCAGCCTGAGGGTCTCTTAAAGAGGCACGACACTAAAAAACTGTCTCCGCCCACTTTCTTCCACTGCACTGCTTGGCAGTAACAAGTTCTGTAGCGCTGTACAATGGGTCAGACAATAACCTGCACATTAAAGTTTAACCGGAGAGGACCCTGCTCAAGAGCTTACAATCTAAGAGTGAACAGGAAGTGACATGGTAGCACATACACATACACAGCCCCCTCTAACTCCTCACATACACAGCCCCCTCTAACTCATCACATACACAGCCCCCTCTAACTCATCACATACACAGCCCCCTCTAACTCCTCACATACACAGCCCCCTCTAACTCCTCACATACACAGCCCCCTCTAACTCTACACATACACAGCCCCCTCTAACTCCTCACATTACACAGCCCCCTCTAACTCTACACCATACACAGCCCCCTCTAACTCCTCACATACACAGCCCCCTCTAACTCTACACATACACAGCCCCCTCTAACTCTACACATACACAGCCCCCTCTAACTCCTCACACACACAGCCCCCTCTAACTCTACACATACACAGCCCCCTCTAACTCTACACATACACAGCCCCTCTAACTCTAACATACACAGCCCCCTCTAACTCCTCACACACACAGCCCCCTCTAACTCATCACATACACAGCCCCCTGAACTCACATACACAGCCCCCTGTAACTCTACACATACACAGCCCCTCTAACTCCTCACATACATAGCCCCCTCTAACTCTACACATACACAGCCCCCTCTAACTCCTCACACACACAGCCCCCTCTAACTCATCACATACACAGCCCCCTGTAACTCACATACACAGCCCCCTGTAACTCTACACATACACAGCCCCCTCTAACTCATCACATACACAGCCCCCTCTAACTCATCACATACACAGCCCCCTCTAACTCATCACACACATACACAGCCCCCTCTAACTCTTCACACGCACATACAAAGCCCCCTCTAACTCTTCACACGCACATACACAGCCCCCTCTAACTCATCACATACACAGCCTCCTCTAACTCTCATCACACGCACATACACAGCCCCCTCTAACTCTCATTACACGCACACAGCCCCTCTTAACTCATCACATACACAGCCCCCTCTAACTCATCACATACACAGCCCCCTCTAACTCATCACACACATACACAGCCCCCTCTAACTCTTCACACGCACATACAAAGCCCCCTCTAACTCTTCACACGCACATACACAGCCCCCTCTAACTCATCACATACACAGCCCCCTCTAACTCATCACATACACAGCCCCCTCTAACTCATCACATACACAGCCCCCTCTAACTCATCACATACACAGCCCCCTCTTAACTCATCACATACACAGCCCCCTCTAACTCATCACATACACAGCCCCCTCTAACTCATCACATACACAGCCCCCTCTAACTCATCACATACACAGCCCCCTCTAACTCATCACATACACAGCCCCCTCTTAACTCATCACACAAAATACACAGCCCCCTCTAACTCATCACACACATACAGCTCCCTCTAACTCTTCACACGCACATACACAGCCCCCTCTAACTCTCATCACATACACAGCCCCCTCTAACTCTCATCACATATGCAGCCCCCTCTAACTCATCACACGCACATACACCGACCCCTCTAACTCTCATCACACACATACACAGCCCCCTCTAAACTCATCACACACACACATACACAGACTCCTCTAACTTTCATCACACACACATACACAGCCCCCTCTAACTCTCATCACACACACATACACAGCCCCCTCTAACTCATACACAGCCCCCTCTAACTCATCACATATACAGCCCCCTCTAACTCTCATCACACACACATACACAGCCCCCTCTAACTCCTCACATACACAGCCCCCTCTAACTCATCACATACACAGCCCCCTCTCTAACCTCACTACACAGCCCCCTCTAACTCAACATACACAGCCCCCTCTTAACTCACACACACATACACAGCCCCCTCTAACTCTTCACACGCACATACAAAGCCCCCTCTAACTCTTCACACGCACATACACAGCCCCCTCTAACTCATCACATACACAGCCCCCTCTAACTCATCACATACACAGCCCCCTCTTAACTCATCACACAAATACACAGCCCCCTCTAACTCATCACACACATACAGCTCCCTCTAACTCTTCACACGCACATACACAGCCCCCTCTAACTCTCATCACATACACAGCCCCCTCTAACTCTCATCACACACATACACAGCCCCCTCTAACTCATCACACACACATACACAGACTCCTCTAACTTTCATCACACACACATACACAGCCCCCTCTAACTCTCATCACACACACATACACAGCCCCCTCTAACTCTCATTACACGCACCATACACAACCCCCTCTAACTCTCATCACACACACATACACAGCCCCCTCTAACTTCATCACATACACAGCCCCCTCTAACTCCTCCATACACAGCCCCCCTAACTCCTCACATACACAGCCCCCTCTAACTCATCACATACACAGCCCCCTCTAACTCCTCACACACACAGCCCCCTCTAACTCTACACATACACAGCCCCCTCTAACTCTACACATACACAGCCCCCTCTAACTCTACACATACACAGCCCCCTCTAACTCTACACATACACAGCCCCCTCTAACTCCTCACACACACAGCCCCCTCTAACTCATCACATACACAGCCGCCTGTAACTCACATACACAGCCCCCTCTAACTCATCACATACACAGCCGCCTGTAACTCACATACACAGCCCCCTCTAACTCTACACATACACAGCCCCCTCTAACTCCTCACATACACAGCCCCCTCTAACTCTACACATACACAGCCCCCTCTAACTCCTCACACACACAGCCCCCTCTAACTCATCACATACACAGCCCCCTGTAACTCACATACACAGCCCCCTGTAACTCTACACATACACAGCCCCCTCTAACTCATCACATACACAGCCCCCTCTAACTCATCACATACACAGCCCCCTCTAACTCATCACACACATACACAGCCCCCTCTAACTCTTCACACGCACATACAAAGCCCCCTCTAACTCTTCACACGCACATACACAGCCTCCTCTAACTCTCATCACACGCACATACACAGCCCCCTCTAACTCTCATTACACGCACACAGCCCCCTCTAACTCATCACATACACAGCCCCCTCTAACTCATCACATACACAGCCCCCTCTAACCCATCACACACATACACAGCCCCCTCTAACTCTTCACACGCACATACAAAGCCCCCTCTAACTCTTCACACGCACATACACAGCCCCCTCTAACTCATCACATACACAGCCCCCTCTAACTCATCACATACACAGCCCCCTCTAACTCATCACATACACAGCCCCCTCTTAACTCATCACACAAATACACAGCCCCCTCTAACTCATCACACACATACAGCTCCCTCTAACTCTTCACACGCACATACACAGCCCCCTCTAACTCTCATCACATACACAGCCCCCTCTAACTCTCATCACATACACAGCCCCCTCTAACTCTCATCACATACACAGCCCCCTCTAACTCTCATCACATACACAGCCCCCTCTAACTCTCATCACATATGCAGCCCCCTCTAACTCATCACACGCACATACACCGACCCCTCTAACTCTCATCACACACATACACAGCCCCCTCTAACTCATCACATACACAGACTCCTCTAACTTTCATCACACACACATACACAGCCCCCTCTAACTCTCATCACACACACATACACAGCCCCCTCTAACTCATACACAGCCCCCTCTAACTCATCACATATACAGCCCCCTCTAACTCTCATCACACACACATACACAGCCCCCTCTAACTCCTCACATACACAGCCCCCTCTAACTCATCACATACACAGCCCCCTCTAACTCATCACATACACAGCCCCCTCTAACTCATCACATACACAGCCCCCTCTAACTCATCACATACACAGCCCCCTCTAACTCATCACACACATACACAGCCCCCTCTAACTCTTCACACGCACATACAAAGCCCCCTCTAACTCTTCACACGCACATACACAGCCCCCTCTAACTCATCACATACACAGCCCCCTCTAACTCATCACATACACAGCCCCCTCTAACTCATCACATACACAGCCCCCTCTAACTCATCACACAAATACACAGCCCCCTCTAACTCATCACACACATACAGCTCCCTCTAACTCTTCACACGCACATACACAGCCCCCTCTAACTCTCATCACATACACAGCCCCCTCTAACTCTCATCACACACATACACAGCCCCCTCTAACTCATCACACACACATACACAGACTCCTCTAACTTTCATCACACACACATACACAGCCCCCTCTAACTCTCATCACACACACATACACAGCCCCCTCTAACTCTCATTACACGCACATACACAACCCCCTCTAACTCTCATCACACACACATACACAGCCCCCTCTAACTCCTCACATACACAGCCCCCTCTAACTCCTCACATACACAGCCCCCTCTAACTCATCACATACACAGCCCCCTCTAACTCATCACATACACAGCCCCCTCTAACTCACATACACAGCCCCCTCTAACTCATCACACACATACACAGCCCCCTCTAACTCTTCACACGCACATACACAGCCCCCTCTAACTCATCACATACACAGCCCCCTCTAACTCATCACATACACAGCCCCCTCTAACTCATCACATACACAGCCCCCTCTAACTCATCACATACACAGCCCCCTCTAACTCATCACATACACAGCCCCCTCTTAACTCATCACACAAATACACAGCCCCCTCTAACTCATCACACACATACAGCTCCCTCTAACTCTTCACACGCACATACACAGCCCCCTCTAACTCTTCACACGCACATACACAGCCCCCTCTAACTCTCATCACATACACAGCCCCCTCTAACTCTTCACACGCACATACACAGCCCCCTCTAACTCTCATCACATACACAGCCCCCTCTAACTCTCATCACATACACAGCCCCCTCTAACTTCATCACATATGCACAGCCCCCTCTAACTCATCACACGCACATACACCGACCCCTCTAACTCTCATCACATACACAGCCCCCTCTAACTCATCACACACACATACACAGACTCCTCTAACTTTCATCACACACACACACAGCCCCCTCTAACTCTCATCACACGCACATACACAGCCCCCTCTAACTCTCATTACACGCACATACACAACCCCCTCTAACTCTCATCACACGCAGATACACAGCCCCCTCTAACTCTCATCACATATGCAGCCCCCTCTAACTCATCACACGCACATACACCGACCCCTCTAACTCTCATCACATACACAGCCCCCTCTAACTCATCACACACACATACACAGACTCCTCTAACTTTCATCACACACATACACAGCCCCCTCTAACTCTCATCACACGCACATACACAGCCCCCTCTAACTCTCATTACACGCACATACACAACCCCCTCTAACTCTCATCACACGCAGATACACAGCCCCCTCTAACTCATCACATACACAGCCCCCTCTAACTCATACACAGCCCCCTCTAACTCATCACATACACAGCCCCCTCTAACTCTCATCACATACACAGCCCCCTCTAACTCCTCACATACACAGCCCCCTCTAACTCATCACATACACAGCCCCCTCTAACTCATCACATACACAGCCCCCTCTAACTCATCACATACACAGCCCCCTCTAACTCTCATCACACACACATACACAGCCCCCTCTAACTCTCATCACACACACATACACAGCCCCCTCTAACTCTCATCACACACACATACACAGCCCCCTCTAACTCTCACACACCACACACACAGCCCCCTCTAACTCTCATCACACACACATACACAGCCCCCTCTAACTCTCATCACACACACATACACAGCCCCCTCTAACTCTCATCACACACACATACACAGCCCCCTCTAACTCATACACAGCCCCTCTAACTCAACACATACACAGCCCCCTCTAACTCATCACATACACAGCCCCCTCTAACTCATCACACACACATACACAGCCCCCTCTAACTCATCACATACACAGCCCCCTCTAACTCATCACATACACAGCCCCCTCTAACTCATCACACACATACACAGCCCCCTCTAACTCTTCACACGCACATACAAAGCCCCTCTAACTCTTCACACGCACATACACAGCCCCCTCTAACTCTTCACACGCACATACACAGCCCCCTCTAACTCATCACATACACAGCCCCCTCTTAACTCATCACATACACAGCCCCCTCTAACTCATCACATAAAATACACAGCCCCCTCTAACTCATCACACACATACAGCTCCCTCTAACTCATCACATACACAGCCCCCTCTAACTCATCACATAAATACACAGCCCCCTCTAACTCTCATCACATATGCAGCCCCCTCTAACTCATCACACGCACATACACCGACCCCTCTAACTCTCATCACACACATACACAGCCCCCTCTAACTCTCATCACACACACATACACAGCCCCCTCTAACTCATCACACACACATACACAGCCTCCTCTAACTTTCATCACACACACATACACAGCCCCCTCTAACTCTCATCACACACACATACACAGCCCCCTCTAACTCTCATTACACGCACATACACAGCCCCCTCTAACTCTCATCACACACACATACACAGCCCCCTCTATCTCTCATCACATACACAGCCCCCTCTAACTCTCATCACACGCACATACACAGCCCCCTCTAACTCTCATCACACGCACATACACAGCCTCCTCTAACGCTCATCACACACACATACACAGCCCCCTCTAACTCATCACACACACATACACAGCCCCCTCTAACTCTCATCACACGCACATACACAGCCCCCTCTAACTCATCACACGCACATACACAGCCCCCTCTAACTCATCACACGCACATACACAGCCCCCTCTAACTCTCATCCCACGCACATACACAGCCCCCTCTAACTCTCATCACACGCACATACACAGCCCCCTCTAACTCATCACACGCACATACACAGCCTCCTCTAACTCTCATCACACACACATACACAGCCCCCTCTATCTCTCATCACACGCACATACACAGCCTCCTCTAACTCTCATCACACACACATACACAGCCCCCTCTAACTCTCATCACACGCACATACACAGCCCCCTCTAACTCATGACACGCACATACACAGCCCCCTCTATCTCTCATCACACACACATACACAGCCCCCTCTATCTCTCATCACATACACAGCCCCCTCTAACTCTTCACACACACATACACAGCCCCCTCTAACTCATCACACGCACATACACAGCCCCCTCTAACTCATCACACGCATACACAGCCTCCTCTAACTCTCATCACATACACAGCCCCCTCTAACTCATGACACGCACATACACAGCCCCCTCTAACTCTCATCACACACACATACACAGCCCCCTCTAACTCATCACACGCACATACACAGCCTCCTCTAACTCTCATCACATACACAGCCCCCTCTAACTCATGACACGCACATACACAGCCCCCTCTAACTCTCATCACACACACAGCCCCCTCTAACTCATCACACGCACATACACAGCCTCCTCTAACTCTCATCACACACACATACACAACCTCCTCTAACTCTCATCACATACACAGCCCCCTCTAACTCTTCACACGCACATACACAGCCCCCTCTAACTCATCACATACACAGCCTCCTCTAACTCTCATCACACACACATACACAGCCCCCTCTAACTCTCATCACACGCACATACACAGCCCCCTCTAACTCTCATCACACGCACATACACAGCCCCCTCTAATTCTCATCACACGCACTTACACAGCCCCCTCTAACTCTCATCACACGCACATACACAACCTCCTCTAACTCTCATCACATACACAGCCCCCTCTAACTCATCACACACACATACACAGCCCCCTCTAACTCTCATCACACACACACATACATGCGGCAGATATTGAGGGGTGCTCAGCCTTTACACCCTGTGATGTTGCAACTAAAGACTCAAAAAGGCAATAAAGAGTTTAATTACCTAGAGCTGATTCAAACTGTTCGAGAAGAAGAAGCCCTTCTGGAGGAGAAGTCAGCAAGAAGGGTTTATGCTCAACCTGTAAGGTATAATGAGTGTTCGTCGGACGAAGATGATCCGGAGGAGACACATGAGCCGAAAATTGACCGACAAGAGCAGCTCACTGTCTATGGTGAGATGCAACAGACTCTCAAGAGAGTACAAGAGGCCCAAGCTGAATTGGAACAGGCCCACGCGGACCTGCGCCGGGAAATCTTGAAGGTAGCAGAAATACAGATTGAAATACAGAGGTCTCTTTCAGATATGCGAACAGCCAGGGTTGCTGTGGCATCCGACAGGTGGTCTTCAAATGAGACGCAGCGAGAAAGTGCGCCCCCGTCTTCAAAGGAAAGATGTTTCAGCTGTGGAGAATTGGGCCATTACCGAGCGCAGTGCACGAACCGAAGGCCAGAAAGGAAAATAGTTGAAGATTTCTTAAAGGCCTTAGAAGGACTGTTGTCTGCCACGCAAGTGGGAAACTTCAGAGAACCCCGGTTGGGGGAGCGAACTGGGTGCCCATCTGCTGGAGACTACGATTCTCAAGATCCAAATAGGAGACAGGGAGGGTCTGAATATGTACCTGCTAGAAATAGAAGATCCTCTCCTTGGAGGTCCGGTCCTACGTCACGGTAAAACAATGCACACCCTCAATCACCACGAATGAGAACGAGGGTTAGGTTACAGCAGACTGGGCCTATGCTTCCTACTACTACGGAGAAGTTCCCTGATAAGCTGATAGGTCCTTCGCCCGTCATTCTGGTTCAAGTAGAAGGGATCTATACCAAGGTTCTTCTAGATTCAGGCGCTCAAGTAACTCTGATCTACCGAGACTTCTATTAGAAATACTTGAAACATATACCCCTGAAGAGGTTGAAGGATCTTGAAATCTGGGGTATGGGGACTGAGAGGTTTCCCTATGATGGATATCTACAGGTGAAGCTGGAATTCAGCTCCGTGACCGTTGGACAACCGAGAGTATGTGACACGTTGGCCATTGTGTGTCCTAGGCCCTCGGGAGCTAATCGAAGTTCTATGATAGTGGGGATGAACACCGTCTTCTAACCCCACTGGTGAAGGAAGAGAATCATGCTCCCAAAAAGGCGCTCTCGATGTTACGGCCGGTCTGTCAACGGATGGTCAAAGAACAGAGAGACTCTGCAGAAGTGAGGCAGCTGAGGAAAACAGAAGGGACAGAGAAGGTTATACAGTCCAGAAGTCCCTGAAATAATCTCTGCAAGAGTTTTGAAACGGACAAGTGGTCAACGTATGTAATGTGTCTGACTCTTCAGTAAATTTGAAGGCACGGATGTCAATCGGGCGAGTGGCTTCTGTTAAGCCCCTCTCCACTACCGATCTAGGGAGGGGGAGTGAATAAAGCGATTCAAGCTGAACGGTTCTATCCTAAAGATGCTCCTATCTCGTCCAAGCGAAAGAAGTGGGTTCAGTCTCCAATATTCAAGTTGGAAAATTTGGTCTCCAAGTATGAGCTAGACATGGGATGCGCTAAGAGCACTAAACACCACATTCGTCTCCAGGATGATAAGACTTGTCGAGAAAGGTCAAGATGAGCTTCATTTGGAGGCCTAGTTGAACTGAACAGAACCAAAGGAGTGATTGGAGCAGAGGGACTGAGAATCATGGTTGCGAGTGTTCCTGAGCTATATTGTTACCCTGCATGGATCAAGGCTCATTGTGAACTACAGAATCAAAGCCCAAACGTTCGATACGGCCTCCTCAGAGACTTACCTTTGATTCACCGGGTCATAGCACTGAAGAAGCTGTTACCACTGTGCGAAGGCTGCCCGAAGTGTCTGCTACGCTAGCTGAGGTAGTTAGGGAAACGAGTCAGCTTGAGGATGTATATCTGACCCATTATATGTCTGCTACTGAGCCTGAATGTATTGCTTAATGTAAATGTTGAAATGTTAGGTATCTGTTACACTCCCTTGGAGGGACCCAAGAGTTTAGGGGGGGAGAGTGTAGCGCTGCTTTAAAAACTGTATTCTGGTGCATTGAATTATTATGGCCACAAGGGGGAACCAGTGTATAACAGATGGAAAGGGCCATGCTGGAATACAGAGACATTGTGGAATATGCCAGACAGAGCGGACTCCATCTCCCATCCACTGGTGTATTTTGGCCTAGGCCAACAAGGCCTAGGCCTAGGGCGGCACTCTCCAGGGGGCGGCGGCCCCACTTTTGCAAACTATTTTACCAGGAAGGAAACATTGAGATGTCACTAATTTTCAAGTATGTCCTGGGTAGGCAACGCCTAGGCTTTCACTTTCCAGGGGGCAACAAAAAACCTCACCACTAATTGGGTTACTCACAGAGCACCGAAATGACGCCAACATTTTGGTGTTCTGTAGTTCCCTGCACTTCAGGGAATAAAATTTCCCCACCCTGCAGTGAATTCACCATTCACCGCAGGGTCCCCAAAGTGCATGGAGTTGGCCGCTGTATGCTGCCACCGCAAACCCATGGCCTGCTGTTTTCAAAAGAACTACTGAACGAAAATGTCTGGAATTTACATATAAGATCCTATGATTGATAATAAAAAGTTCTGTTACAGAAAAAGAAGAACCGATATTAAATAAAAGGGGGGGATTTTGCCAAAAAAATTCTGAAAAATTACTAAATGGTACTAAAAAAAAATCAATAAATAAAGACTTTTTACTGCAGATTAAAATAAGTGGTTTATTAGATATTGCATAAAAACGGGAATATTTTTAACATTGAAACCTATGGGGTTCGCCTGAATACCTGAACCTGCTGATTGAAACCACCGAACATCAGGGTATTTCACTGTCATTTCTCTGCTGTTTGGTGTTCTCTGAATAGATTAACCATTACTTCTCTATGGGGATTTGCACTGCCTTCAAACAGCACCGTACTTGCTGGCAGTTCGCCAAACTTGTGTGTGAGCATATCACCAGAGCAGTGGTGTACTTGGAGTGGCGGAGGGCGGGTCGCCCCAGGTACCAGTGATTATTGGGGTGTCATTAGGGGGTACTAGGAGGTGCCACTGTCACTGTGTGTCAGCTTTGAGCTGTGTTCTCAAACAACGAGCAGCGAGCAGGGCGTTTGCATACGGAATAAAATCGAATAGAATAAAAATCCCCCTCTCCTCCCTCCATAGCTCCTCCCCTGCCCCGCAGCAGCTCTAGGAGGGGGATGTGATTTGTGTCCAGAGAGAGAAGATGACAGTAAACGGCAGGTAAAGGGGGGGGGTATCAGCAGAATATGAAGCCCTGTCTGCTTACTGCTGTTTAAAGTGGACCTTTCCTTAACCAGCACTGCAGTGATAGAAATTTGTCATTGAGCTGCCTGGCTCCTGGTGAGGCTGCGTGCATGCAGGTCACTCTCGGTCCGGCCAGTCAGGTGGTACTGAGTCTCAGTACCACCTGACTGGCTGAACCATGTGACACGCACGCAGCTGCCCACCCTTTCGTTAACATGGACTGTCACTCTATTCTGGACTGAACACCCACCAGGAAGGGAATCAAAGCCACGGTGCACCCTCTGGCAGTGGCACCCCACTGCTGACAAGATGACTCCACACACAGGCACAGCCGCGATCCTAACATGGCCTGGAGGGACCTCCTGCTGAGTCTGTACACAGTCCCTGCTGACTCTGCACACAGCCCTACCGCGGACGGAGGCCGGTAAATGTAGAATAAATAATTGCTGTGTGCTCATATACACTCGGTTTGCTGGGAGTTTTATTGCCGTGGATTCTGATACGCTGACACACACCACAAATTGCATTGCTGGGGGTTTTATTGCAGTGGATTCTGATGCACTCATACACACCACACATTGCATTGCTGGGAGTTTTATTGCTGTGGATTCTGATACGCTGACCCGCACATTGCATTACTGGGAGTTTTATTGCTGTGGATTCTAATACACTCATACACACTGCACATTGCATTGCTGGAATTTTTATTGCTGTGGATTCTGATATGCTGACACACACCAAACATTGCATTGCTGGGAGTTTTATTGCTGTGGATTCTGTGATACACACTGCATAGTACTGTGAGTTTTATTGCCTTGGAGCTCTGGGATACACTCATACACACTGCACATTACTGTGAGTTTTATTGCTATGCAGTTCTGTGATATGCTCATACACAGTGCACATTTCTGTGGGTTTTATTGCTGTGCAGCTCTGTGATACGCTCATATGCAGTGCACGTTTCTGTGGATTTTATTGTTCAACCAATTAGAGCGGCTGTGATCCAGTATACTTGACATGCGTGGCTGTTCTTTGTAAAAATGCTTGCATTTAAACATTTCATAATTTTATTTATCTCAATAGATACATTTGAAATGGTATACAAAATATACAAGTAGGCACTTGGTATCCACTTTTAATATAAAGAGAGGAAAAGGCGGAGCGCTAAGAGGAAAAGGTGGAGCTTAAAGAGGAAGGGTGGGGATTAACCAGGCAGAGGTGTGGCCTTGACAGGAAGGGGTGCCTCAAATTTAAATTAGGGGGTGCACGAGTTTAGTCAGGCCTAGGGCAGCACAAAACCTAAATACACCACTGCTCCCATCACCCTTTGCGTGAGGACAGGAAGTGGGTGGTACAGGAAGAGCAAAGAGATCAGCAGCCTCGTGCAAGGCATGGGCGGAGTAGTGAAAGGTGGAGGATGCACGTTGGAGCTGTCAGGGATCGCAACCAGGCCGGAGTACAGACGCTGTCTTACTGGTGCTGGAGATCGGGACAGTAATCGTGTTGGGACCTACCTGCGCTGAGAGGTCTGGAGGAAAAGCTGGTTCCGGCAGGACCCTGCGTTAGGAGGCCGCACCGATCGATTGGGAGTGCAGGCGGCGGATCGTTTGTCTCAGTACAAAGCGGAGAAGATCTTTTGGTCGAGGCATCGAGTGCTGGACAGTTTCGTTCATCGGATAGGTGAGAGGCCTCCCAGGCCACAGTTCCAAAGCAGAAACGCACGCTGCAATATTGTTTAAATTTTACAGGGCCCCAACGGTGACTAGTCGAAGATTGCTCTTTTCGTTCACTTGCCAGTTGAACACAGTACCCGGGTACCCTAGACAACACACATATATATTTTTTAGCTATTTTTCACGGGACTTACACTCCAGAACTGAGGGGGTTAACCGGTTTTCTTTTACCGCTGCGTGTTTTTCCCGTGTTACGAATTCTTGTTACTCAAATACCGTATAGGCGTATTATATGCTGCTTTATTGGGATCAGTAAAGAATATAATATAGAAAAATCCACAACAGTGCTGGTGTATAGTTATTTCCTAGTGCGGTGAGACTAACCCGAGGTTTATTCAGCGGCTCCTTCGGGGGTGAGCGCTACATGTATTTAAACTGGAGAATCTTCTGCTGTGATCCAGGAAACGGAGGCGCTCGCAGGGGATTCCACGGTATGCTGGGGGCAGCGGAATAAACAGGATTAACCCTTCATAGACAGAAAACTCGTAAATAATTCTCATTACCAAATTCACCGAACTGGATTTATTAAGGATCATGTAAGAAAACAAAAAAGGATTACTGTTAAATAACGATTATTAGCAAACCAGGGATGATATTATTACCCAATAACAAGGGAATATGGGCGCATTTTATGCTGATTCCAGACAAGGGGATTTTGTTTCCAGTTTAAAAGTTTAGTTCATAAAATCACCACATCATTTCTTTATAACGTTTAGTTTAAATATAAGATTTTATCCCCTGAGGGTATATTGTCAGACAGGGTGGATCTGCCACGCCTTAGATTATTAATTTATTTCACCTGTTGGCGACATTACTCTAAAAGGCACCACAATAAGTCTTGTCTCTATTACTTAGCGCTCTAGTCGCGGTTTGCAGAAATAGGCGCTGGGCGTGGCCCGTTCTGTGCCTGTCAGTTGGCGGAGGCTGATTCGTCACTTTCCTCCACGCTTTGCACTTTATTGCCTTTTTAATTTCATTATATTTTCTCATCCCCCCCCACAAACACTTTTTATTCCTTCATCCGGTGTGACCCGTCGGCCAGCACCTTCCCCTGATGTGTCGAATCTGCAGAGCAGCTGCCACCTCCAATATGGCCGCCAGCCGGTAGAGTCTGCCCGGGGAATGGAGCGCTTTCAGCCGGGCTGAGACAAGCATGGAGGAGGCCTGGGACTCGGAGTGGATGACGCAGAGCTTCGGGTACCTGTTTGCTCTGAGCACGGAGTTTACCAGAGAATGGGAGGCCAGTGATATGAAAGCCACCATCTTTAAGGTCCTGCTTGGTTGGCTGGTGCTGAGCCTCTCTGCCATCCAGCTGGCCTGGAAGTTCTACGGGCCCACCGTGAACAGCATCTACTACCGGCAGGGTGAGCGCGGTGCTTTGTGGGTAATGGCTGGGTGGGCGCAGTGCTTGGTGGGTAATGGCAGCCGGGTCTGGGTGGGCGCAGTGCTTGGTGGGTAATGGCAGCCGGGGCTGGGTTGGCGCAGTGCTTTGTGGGTAATGGCAGCCGGGTCTGGCTGGGCGCAGTGCTTGGTGGGTAATGGCAGCCGGGTCTGGCTGGGCGCAGTGCTTGGTGGGTAATGGCAGCCGGGTCTGGCTGGGCGCAGTGCTTGGTGGGTAATGGCAGCCGGGTCTGGCTGGGCGCAGTGCTTGGTGGGTAATGGCAGCCGGTCTGGCTGGGCGCAGTGCTTGGTGGGTAATGGCAGCCGGGTCTGGCTGGGCGCAGTGCTTGGTGGTAATGGCAGCCGGGTCTGGCTGGGCGCAGTGCTTGGTGGGTAATGGCAGCCGGGTCTGGCTGGGCGCAGTGCTTGGTGGGTAATGGCAGCCGGGTCTGGCTGGGCGCAGTGCTTGGTGGGTAATGGCAGCCGGGTCTGGCTGGGCGCAGTGCTTGGTGGGTAATGGCAGCCGGGTCTGGCTGGGCGCAGTGCTTGGTGGGTAATGGCAGCCGGTTCTGGCTGGGCGCAGTGCTTGGTGGGTAATGGCAGCCGGGTCTGGCTGGGCGCAGTGCTTGGTGGGTAATGGCAGCCGGGTCTGGCTGGGCGCAGTGCTTGGTGGGTAATGGCAGCCGGGTCCGGCTGGGCGCAGTGCTTGGTGGGTAATGGCAGCCGGGTCTGGCTGGGCGCAGTGCTTTGTGGGTAATGGCAGCCGGGTCTGGCTGGGCGCAGTGCTTTGTGGGTAATGGCAGCCGGGGATGGGTTGGTGCAGTGCTTGGTGGGTAATGGCAGCCGGGTCTGGCTGGGCGCATTGCTTGGTGGGTAATGGCAGCCGGGTCTGGCTGGGCGCAGTGCTTGGTGGGTAATGGCAGCCGGGTCTGGCTGGGCGCAGTGCTTGGTGGGTAATGGCAGCCGGGTCTGGCTGGGCGCATTGCTTGTGGGTAATGGCAGCCGGGTCTGGCTGGGCGCATTGCTTGGTGGGTAATGGCAGCCGGGTCTGGCTGGGCGCATTGCTTGGTGGGTAATGGCAGCCGGGTCTGGCTGGGCGCATTGCTTGGTGGGTAATGGCAGCCGGGTCTGGCTGGGCGCATTGCTTGGTGGTAATGGCAGCCGGGTCTGGCTGGGCGCATTGCTTGGTGGGTAATGGCAGCCGGGTCTGGCTGGGCGCAGTGCTTGGGGGTAATGGCAGCCGGGTCTGGCTGGGCGCAGTGCTTGGTGGGTAATGGCAGCCGGGGATGGGTTGGTGCAGTGCTTGGTGGGTAATGGCAGCCGGGTCTGGCTGGGAGCAGTGCTTGGTGGGTAATGGCAGCCGGGTCTGGCTGGGCGCAGTGCTTGGTGGGTAATGGCAGCCGGGTCTGGCTGGGCGCAGTGCTTGGTGGGTAATGGCAGCCGGGTCTGGCTGGGCGCAGTGCTTGGTGGGTAATGGCAGCCGGGTCTGGCTGGGCGCAGTGCTTGGTGGGTAATGGCAGCCGGGTCTGGCTGGGCGCAGTGCTTGGTGGGTAATGGCAGCCGGGGATGGGTTGGTGCAGTGCTTGGTGGGTAATGGCAGCCGGGTCTGGCTGGGCGCAGTGCTTGGTGGGTAATGGCAGCCGGGTCTGGCTGGGCGCAGTGCTTGGTGGGTAATGGCAGCCGGGTCTGGCTGGGCGCAGTGCTTGGTGGGTAATGGCAGCCGGGTCTGGCTGGGCGCAGTGCTTGGTGGGTAATGGCAGCCGGGTCTGGCTGGGCGCAGTGCTTGGTGGGTAATGGCAGCCGGGGATGGGTTGGTGCAGTGCTTGGTGGGTAATGGCAGCCGGGTCTGGCTGGGCGCAGTGCTTTGTGGGTAATGGCAGCCGGGTCTGGCTGGGCGCAGTGCTTTGTGGGTAATGGCAGCCGGGTCTGGCTGGGCGCAGTGCTTGGTACGAGGCTGAAGTTAGTTTCTTATTCCGTGGGTTACTTATTCGTGGAAATTGGTTTCTGATTCAGTTGAATTCTAAGTATGTAAAATTTCAATAAAAACCTGATTTTAGACGGTAAATGACATTGTGCCAATGATTTTAACATGGATTCATATAGAGGTGGATGCCCTCTACCAAACAATGTCAAATTTAGCCTGGTCCAACTGCAATTTGGGCAGAAAAATCTGCCATGGGTGTTGATTTTTACTATTTTGAATAAGTAACTGATGTTTTCAAAGGGTTAATTGCCATTGGGCCACTGAATTCAACATGGATTTATATAGAGGTGGATGTTCTCTATTAAAATCAGTGGCACAATGGGTGGTGAGGTTTGGCCGAGCTCTGAGATGGCTGCCTGATCTCTGAGCTTCTGCGCAGGTGGCACTTCCACAACTGACACTAGTCTCCACTGATCAGCCCTGGACTTCATTGTTGCCTGTGGGGTTTAGCTTCCATGCCCAGGAGAAAGTTGAACCCCAAATCGAGCCAAGCTGACATTGCCCAGTGTTTTCCCCTGCTCTCGGCGGTGGTGCGTTCAGAAGCTGCCAGGATGGCGTCGTCGTGAGTCCTTCTGTCGCGCAAGGTGAGCCTTGTACTCGATGTGACAAGAAAGCTCTTGCTCACTATGAAGGATGACCTTCAGACTGACCTCAGGGCGGGCCTGGAGAGGCTACTGACGGACACCCGCACAGCCAACCTCAAGCATTTAGGCTAGGGTCAAACGAAAGCATTTTTACACGCGAACGTAAAAAAGTGCGTCCGAACGAATTGACGTATTTTTTCACGGAGTGCGCGAAAACGGTCATACGATGCGCATTTTTCGTGCGTGATTTTTTCAGATCGTCAATAAAACTCTTTTTGCGTCTGGACGTTATGTAGGCTGGACATTAGCAGCGTCTGACGTCTCCTAATCACGCACACACGCCGCTATGCCGCAGCTGCGCACTCAGTACGTCCGTACTAGCGGTTCGGCGTTCTCGAAAAAATGCGTTCATTTTCCACTTGCGTTGCGCGGCCGGACTTTCGTGCGACCGTACATCGTATATTGGCTGTCATTGCCCGTCATCTGCTGCTAGTGCGGCCGTAATTATGTGCGCCAGAACGCACGTTAAAAGTGCGCTGGTCTGACCCCAGCCTAAGTGGAGACTGATCACGCCGAGGCGCAGGCTATATTACGAGAGGTCTGTGACAACTACGTGTGCTTCAGGAGGAAGTAGAATACCTGGACAGCAGGTCCCGTCGCTCCAACCATTGTATCGGAGATGTCCCGGAGACAAGTTGTTCCACACCCTGTTGTTCATGCCACTCCGGTAGGTGGAGTTGCACCTAGATAGGATCCATAGAGCCCTGCGGCCCACGCTTGGGTCCCAACGATCCCCAGTGGGACGTGGTGCTCAAGTGCTGGTATTACTGCACCAAGGATGTCCTGCTGCTTGCGGCCTGTTATGGCGCCTCCTTGATTGAGGGGGTTGCCCAGAATCTCTTCAACGATGTGGCTTCTTCTACGCTTCCGAAGAGAAGAGCCCAATGGCCTCTTACAGAGCTTCTTCCGCACAAGGAAGTCCGCTACCCTGGAGGTTTCCATTTTGGCCCATGATGGGGCCATCATATCCCTGCGCTCACCGGCCGATTACACTTGACTGTTGGAGGCATTGGGGATCCCCATGCCAGCAGATCTATTCGTGCTCCTGGACAGAGGCCGTGGAACGGAGGTACCGGCGTTACCACAACACCCAGGCCTGGGTTAACACCTGTCATCCCCACCATTTGTAGCTCCCTCCAGTTTTGTGCTCCCTCATTTGCCGGGCCCTCGTCTTCCCGTTCTGCCGTGCTCTCCCTGGTCCCGTACCCCTCGACCTTCATTCCTCCATGATTTTTGATTCAGACGTTTTCTTGGTCGACTGACCCTCCTATTGCTCTGGTTTGTTGTGATGGTACAGGCTGCAGGGTCCCACCACATTTAAAAACTTTTTGCCTTTGTTTTGCCCTGCACCTTTTCTGCCCATTGGGCCCCTTATTTTACATCCTGTTTTCACGTGCCCCTATGTGTGTTTCTGTTCCTCAATATTCTGCTTGCTCGGAAACTGTGTTTTTCCTGCCCACTGCTTACGTGCATCGAGCCGCCACCTGCTGCGACCTGACTTTGGCCTTCGAACCATCTCCAGACTGGACAAGGGTGACATTCCACAAACTGGGCAATGGCTGAGGCTGTGGTGGCCATTATATTCAGGGACTGGGCAATGGCTGGAGGCAGTGGTGCTCTGAAATGTCTGAGGGTGGGCAGGAGGGTGAACAATAGGGACAGCTCCATAGAAGTATGACCTGTGTTTTGCACAAGAAACAGATTCTGTTTGCAATTCAACCTAAAATGTGTCTTGCCTCGTTCTTGGGGCGAAACCTGCAGCTATAAGACACACTCTGCCCAGTGGTTGTATGTGCTGCTATTGGGCCCTGACGCCGTGTATCCGGCAGCCGGGGTACTCAGTGCACAAATGTGACGATCACCTTCTCATGGACCCTAGCCCCAGGCCTTACTGATGCCAGAGTGGCGGGGGTGAAGGGTGCCGGTGAGGATGAGCCTTTATGGGAGTGGACGCTCTTTCTTTTTGTATTATTCACATGACTATCGCATGGATCGCACTATAAATAGCAGTTTCAGTATGGATGACATGGGATGGGGGGGGGGTTTGTATTACTTTTCTAAGATTTTGGGTCTATGGATGTCTGCCTCGATTGGGACGGGGGGTTACAGTTTTTTCTTTTTAATCCACATGGACATTGAGTCACGTCCAGTGGTCCTGGGGGTGCCCATGCCTCGTCTGGCGTCCCAGGTGGTACCCGGCAGCGCTGTGTTTGCTTTTCGCTGGCTGGGTGCCTATTGATATACCGGCTCGCGGCGGTCACATGGGTGGCCAGGAGGCGCCTGTTAACCCTTTCTGGCTGTTGTACCCTGCAGATAGTAAACTTTACCAACCATTAAGGATCGGAGGGGTTTATAGGGTTCTGTATACAGGGATCTGTGACACATTGTATAGTTCAGACTGTCAATAGTGGTTTACGTGTTGAGATGGACGGGATGGGAGGGGGGTTTAGTATAAGAGCACTCCCATAGGGTCACCCCACACTTGGAATGGGAGGGGGAATGTGTTCTTTATGTTAGTATGTGGGGTCACTGTTCTGTGTTGTTATACTGAGGGTGTGGGGGGGGGTTTGCTTCCATTCTCTGTACGGAGGTGCCAAGGACACAGCTGGATTAAGGCTGGGGTCAGACCAGCGCATTTTTAACGTGCGTTCTGGCGCACTTAATCACGGCCGCACTAGCAGCAAATGACGGCCAATATACGAAGTACGGTCGCACGAAAGTCCGGCCGCGCAACGCAAGTGGAAAATGAACGCAGAACCGCTAGTACGGACGTACAGAGTGCGCTGCGCCCGCTAGCGGTGTGTGATTTGGAGACGTCCGGCCAACATAACGTCCAGACGCAAAAAGTTTCCTGGTTTGGATCCGTAAAACATCACGCACGAAAATGCGCGTCGTCTGACCGTTTTTGCGAATTCCATGAAAAAATACATCAATGCGTTCGGACGCACTTTTTTACGTTCGCGTGTAAAAATGCTTTCGTTTGACCCTAGCCTTAGGGTTTTTCTTTCCTCATGGGGGGTCGGGAAGGGGTGGGATTTTTTGGGGGGTTTTCCGGGAGAGAGGGTGGAGGGGACGCATATATATGAGAACTGCTTGTGATTTGCTCCTGGGGCTTCAATGTCTTCTCAGCTCACGGAGTTGAGCCTCAGTCTCGTTGCCAGAAAGGATCTCGGTTTCTGTGCCAATCTGACTATTGGGCCAGGCAAAAGACAACTGTTTTTAATGAGGGGCATCCAACTCTATATAATTCTATGTTGAAATCAGTGGCCCAACCGCATTTAACCCTTTAAAAACATCAGTTACCTATTCAAATTGATGGAAATCAGTGCCCATAGCACAGATGGCACTGTTTCTGTGCCAAACTAACCATTGGGCCAGGCTATCGGCAACTGTTTTTAATAGAGGGCATCCAACTCTATATAAATACATGGTGAAATCAGTGGCCCAACGGCATTTAACCCTTTAAAAACATCAGTTACTTATTCAAATTTATGGGAATTGGTGCCAATGGCAGTGTTGGCACTATTTCTGTGCCAAACCGACCATTGGGCCAGTGTAACGAAAACCGTTTTTAATAGAAGGCATCCAATTCTATATAAATTCATGTTGAAATCAGTGGCCCGACAGCATTTAACCCTTTAAAAACAGTTACTTATTCAAACTAATGAAATTTGTTTGCCTGGCACAGTTGTCACTGTTTCTGTGCCAAACTGACCATTAGGCCAACATAATGACAACTGTGTTTAATAGAGGGCATCCAACTCTCTATAGATCCATGGTGAAATCAGTGGCCCAATGGCATTTAACCCTTTAAAAACTAGGGATGCACCAATACCACTTTTTTAAGACCGAGTACCGATACTTTTTTTTCAAGTACTCACCGATACCGAGTACCAATACTTTTATGTCATGTGACCGCTTTCCAATAAGAACAGACCTCATATAAAAATGCCCCCAGCTCTCATGGATATGCCCCCCCCCAGCTCTCATGGATATGCCCCCCCCAGCTCTCATGGATATGCCCCCCCCCCCAGCTCTCATGGATATGCCCCCCCAGCTCTCATGGATATGCCCCCCCCCCCAGCTCTCATGGATATGCGCCCCCCCCCAGCTCTCATGGATATGCGCCCCCCCCCCAGCTCTCATGGATATGCGACCCCCCCAGCTCTCATGGATATGCGCCCCCCCCCCCAGCTCTCATGGATATGCCCCCCCCCAGCTCTCATGGATATGCCCCCCCCAGCTCAGTGTGTGTATGTGTGTATATTACAGCAGGGGTGTGGGAATTTATATCGCCCGACGCCCGTTATATGAAGATCCGGGCGCCGGACAAGTAAATAATTTTGAGAAGAAGCCTGCCGGACTGCTCCCAGCACACGAGCGCCATCGGGAAACAAAGCGTGATCATCCATAGGAGGATCGCACTTTGTATACTGATTGCAGAGAGTGGAAGGAACGCTCACTCTCACAGAGCGGCGCGATGAGGGGAGGGGCCGGAGCTACGGCGCATGCACACAAGCTTTCGATCCACACTCCCCATCCTGCACTGCTTCTATACCCGCCGAGAAGCATGAATATGGAACGGGGTGTCTGGGAGGACGTTTGGGGGGGTTGCAGAGGCTGCCTGCTACAAAACAACAGACCCTGTGTCCAGGTGAGCAGCTCTGCCACGCAATATGCCAAGCAGCCCTTTCCCTCGCTCCGTGAGGGTTTATCGTGAGGAGGGTGGAGCGGGATCTCCTGGGGTATAGTAAACAGAAAGCGGCGCTGGCACAGGGATAAAAGCGAGTAGCTCTGAGGCCGTGGAAATGCCTTACCCAAAGAGGATCTGAGTTAACCCTTGCCACTGTGCCCTTTAAATGCCCAAATCACTAGGTCAAACCAGGTTCAGTATTTTCCTGGCACACAAGGCTGGCCACGAGGCAGCGGGCACTCAGCATAGAAATACCCCGGCTAGATTATAGGAGAGGGGGAAAAAACATGTCCACATTCACTGTATGGCGTGTCCACATTCACTGTATGGCGTGTCCACATTCACTGTATGGCGTGTCCACATTCACTGTATGGCGTGTCCACATTCACTGTATGGCGTGTCCACATTCACTGTATGGCGTGTCCACATTCACTGTTTATCAGGACAAGTAGATATTTTGAACACACGCACACCTGGAGATCTCCGTTCATACTTGCCATCCTGAGCGACGCCAGTAAAGTTTCCGTGCGGTCGTTGGAAGGCCCCCAGCTGCGATCACCCACGTGAAACTTTACCGGCGTCGCTCAGGATGGTAAGTATGAACGGAGAGCTCCAGGTGCCTGTCTGAATGCTATCGGCATTCGGACAGGCCCTGCAGCTGCTCTCCGCGTTCATACTTGCCTTCCTGAGCAACGCCGAAAAGGTCTTTGCGCGTGCGCTCGTTGGAAGGCCCCCAGCCGCGATCACGTGGGAGTCCCTGGTGATCGTGGCTGGGGGCCTTCCAACGAGCGCACGTGCGGAAGCTTTACCGGCGTCACTCAGGAAGGTAAGTATGATCGCGGAGAGCAGCTGCAGGGCCTGTCCGAATGCCGATAGAGCATTCAGACAGCCGCCCCAGCCCCTCGGATGCCGGCAAGCCGGCTCAATCAGTGGGGGGGCGGTGGCCCGGGGCGCATAATTTCAAAAGAAATTTGCGCCCCTAAAAGTTCAGGCCCGGACTGACCCCTCGGGCGCCGCCCAAGGGGCCGCGGGTTGAGGGGGCCCAGATGCCGTGCAGCGGGAGTGCCTGCCTGGTCCTGAACAGTGTGAGTCCGTGTTGAAGGGGAGGCGGCTGCGTGCGGGCGCAGGTCACGTGGTACTGAGTCTCTGTACCACCTGACTGGCCGGACCGTGTGACCTATGCACGCAGCCGCCTCCCCTTCAACACGGACTCTCACGCTGTTCAGGACCGGGCAGGCAATCCCGCTGCCCGGCATCTGGGCCCCAACCGCTGCTGGATCCGGAGCTGGGGCAATATCCAGGTGAGAGCTGGTGGTTGTTGTATCACAGTTAAGGGGTTCAATGCCCTAATGGTGGAAGGGAATCAGGGCATGATAACGTGTCCACAGGTTGGGGGGGCGCACAATTCTTGGCTGGCCCCGGGCGCTGACAACCCACGCTACGCCACTGGGCTCAATGCTGGCTTCCGGTATCGGGGGAAATATTGGGGGCACTGCACGAGTACCATGTACTTCTGCAGTACCCGGTATCGGCACCGATACCGATACTAGTATCGGTGCAACCCCATTAAAAACATCAGTTACTCATTCAAAACGGTACAAATCAGCACAGTTGGCACTGTTTTCGTGGTAAACTTGCCATTGGGCCAGGCTGAAGACAATTGTGTTTGATAGAGGGCATCCAACTCTATATAAATCCATGTTGAATTCAGTGGCCCAATGGCAATTAACCCTTTGAAAACATCACTTATTCAAAATAGTAAAAATCAACACCCATGGCACAGTTGGCACTGATTTTTCTGCCCAAATTGCAGTTGGGCCAGGCTAAATTTGACATTGGTTTGGTAGAGGACATCCACCTCTATATAAATCCATGTTAAAATCATTGGCACAATGTCATTTACCATCTAAAATCAGGTTTTTATTGAAATTTTACATACTTAGAATTCAACCGAATCAGAAACCAATTTCCACGAATAAGTAACCCACGGAATAAGTAACTAACTTCAGCCTCGTTTGCTTGGTGGGTGATGACGCTCGGGCAGGCTGGGGGCAGTGCTTTGTGGGTAATGGCAGCCGGGCCTGGGTGGGCGCAGTGCTAGGTGGGTAATGGCAGCCGGGCCTGGGTGGGCGCTGTGATTGGTGGGTAATGGCAGCCGGGCCTGGGTGGGTGCTGTGCTTGGTGGGTAATGCCGCTGGGGGCAGTGTTGTGGCTATAGGATGACTCCCCAGACCTTTAATAACCTACAATTCCCAGAATTCTTTAGTAATGCAATAGATGGCCAGAGAGTCATGGGAGTTGTAGTTTAGAAACCTGGGGGGGGGGGCGGTGGAGTAGGACACCCCTCCCCACTTTACATGTTTGTTTTGTATGTTGGTGGTCGGACACTGAAACGTGGGTTTCGCTGACACGTCTGTTCCTTTTGTATTCCAGGTATGGGAGGTCAGAATGGAGGGACGCCGGAATATTCTTCCAACTCTAACATCTGGTGAGCACTGGCCCCCCCCCCCCGGTGCAGAGCCTGTCACCGGATGCTCCCCTTAATCAGGCACCCCCCCCCCCCACCATATTCTAGAGCCCGTGAGCTAAATCCATCCAGGTAGAGAAGGGGTTAAACAGGATGTAGCTTTTTGGGGGCCATGTACAAAATCACACGGCAATACTTAAAGAGACATTACCACTTAATTATGCGGCAACTCGATTTACTATTGGGTTACAAATAAACCCATAAAACACATGCAGTTTTTTCCTTTTTTACTTAAACTTTTTTTTTTTTTTAATCTCCGGTTTCCATTTTGTGGATTTTCCCCACAATACAACATTTACTGAAATCTGTGTTGCAGTTTTAGTTTACAGCTGTGGTTTGTTTGAGATAAATCAGCAGGAGGTCTATTGTGTTCTAATCCCTTGTGATGTCCTTTGAATACATCCCACACAATTCAGTGACTGCTCCATTCTGTGACCAAAGCCACACAGTGAGGAGCAAGTGATGGAAAGACACAAGACAAAATATCACAGAATGGATGCACCCAGTGACACATATAGAGGAAAATATCACACAATGGATGCACCCAGTGACACATATAGAGGAAAATATCACACAATGGATGCACCCAGTGACACATATAGAGGGAAATATCACACAATGGATGCGCCCAGTGACACATATAGAGGAAAATATCACACAATGGATGCGCCCAGTGACACATATAGAGGGAAATATCACACAATGGATGCACCCAGTGACACACATAGAGGAAAATATCACACAATGGATGCGCCCAGTGACAAATGTAAGATTTTAACATCAAATAAACACAATAAGGATTTTTTTTTTTTTTTTTTTTTTTTTTTTGGGGGGGGGCTGGCCCTTTTTTAAGGCTTGCAGAGCCCATTTAATGGGTCGGTGTGCGGTTTTGATGCGGTTGTGATTTCGATGCCCGGGTCTGGATCAGGCTCCTCATTTCGCCGTCTCTCTCTCTCTTCAGGGAAAGCTCAAGCACCGAATCCTTAAAGACGCACCAAGAATGAGCGACCCCCCCCCCCCGGGCCCCTATACCTGCTTCCTGGGGTCCCTGCACCAGCAGGTGACCTGTACCACTGTGTTTTACGGCACGTTACTTCCTGGGGGCTGAACCCGCTGCTCCCCCCCCCCCCCCGCACTGCGTACCCACATCATGCCAGCGGAGGAGCGGACACGGTGTTATGCTGTGCTGGTGACCGGCATTGAATGGAAGGACCTGTCCGTCACGCCTTTAAACGTATACTATGTATTTGAAACCCCGGGCGCAGGGCTTCTTCCTCTGCACCTGCAGGATGTGCCCGCCGCTGAGCGCGAGGGGTGCGACGTGGACGAGATGCCACCTGTGGAGCAGCAGATAACCACTTTCTGATTGTTTTTTACTCGCCGGACTCTCTCACTGAATGTATATAGAGACTGCATGGAACGTTACCTCCCCTGGGGCGCGGGCACATGCCACCACTAAATGCCACGGAGACTGGGAGATTAACCTTTTGACCTCTCGTAGATTGTCTTTTATAAGGGGAGGATCATGGCTTTGGTTGGAAAGGGCTGAATCCCATTGCTTCCAGGGGAGTAGAACCACTCCTACCATTTTATATGGGGCAGGACTACAGGGGGGGAGGGGGGAGGGGGGCGGCTCAGGGTCACCAAACCTGTAGAAATGTAAAGGGCCGCGGGCTGAAGCTCGGCCGATCCTGTAGAAATGTGGGGGGGGGCTGAAGCTCAGCCGATCCTGTAGAAATGTGGGGGGGGGGGGCTGAAGCTCAGCCGCTCCTGTAGAAATGTAGGGGGGGGGTCTGAAGCTCAGCCGATCCTGTAGAAATGTAGGGGGGGGGCTGAAGCTCAGCCGCTCCTGTAGAAATGTAGGGGGGGGGCTGAAGCTCAGCCGCTCCTGTAGAAATGTAGGGGGGGGGCTGAAGCTCAGCCGCTCCTGTAGAAATGTAGGGGGGGGGCTGAAGCTCAGCCGCTCCTGTAGAAATGTAGGGGGGGGGCTGAAGCTCAGCCGCTCCTGTAGAAATGTAGGGGGGGGGCTGAAGCTCAGCCGATCCTGTAGAAATGTAAGGGGGGGGGCTGAAGCTCAGCAGATCCTGTAGAAATGTAAAGGGGTAGGGGGGCTGAAGCTCGGCTGATCCTGTAGAAATGTAGGGGGGGGGCTGAAGCTCAGCCGATCCTGTAGAAATGTAAGGGGGGCTGCTGAAGCTCGGCTGATCCTGTAGAAATGTAAGGGGGGGGGGCTGAAGCTCAGCCGATCCTGTAGAAATGTAAGGGGGGGCTGAAGCTTGGCCGATCCTGGAGCAATGTATTCTGTACATCTTTATTTTCTTCTTATAGGTCAGTTTGAGCATTTTAATTCATGAATGTGGCATGGACACATTATTTCACACACGGAGGGGGGGGGGGAGCACAGGGAAAAGTGCTGCCCTGCAACATGTATAATTCACTTGCTGCAGGAAGGAAATCAAAGCAGGTCACCTGGAATTCCTTTTAGGACTTCTTCCCTGCAGCGTATGGATTATACATGCTGCGGGGTGGCATTTTTTGGGCACTGCCCATCAGCATGAATACATTGTGTCCAGGAAAACATGGCCGACCTGGCAGCCCTAATGTACGCTGATACCAACAACCATTGCAGGCGGGCACGGCCGATGCCATGTTTCTAGTGTATGTAACCCCCCCCCATTATATAATATATTTATTTTTTTCCCCCCCTTTAACATTTTTTCCATGCAGTGTGGATTTCATACTAATGGCTAATCGCTACCACTATAGATTGTCGAGATGACGTGTCATGACGTGTGGATAAATAAACCAGAATAATGTACTCAGAGGCTCCTATTTGCATTTCTCCCTTTATTGCACCAACAGCAGCAAAGGGTTAACTTTTGGGGAAAAATGTAACAGAAGAAAACAACCCCTCCCCAACATAAGCATCCCCTCATCAATGGTGGCGATGGCAAGGGGGAGACCCTCCCATAGGGGAAAAACATCCAAAAATCATGGAAACCCCTCGCTGTGGAGGTGAGACACTTCAAACACAGGCGAGACTCACTACAACAGAAAAAAAGCTCCCAGGACGTCCATCATCTCACAAGGACAGAAATCTTGTTAACCCATTCAGTACCAAGCACTTTTTGTTGCAAATGTCTTTTAAATGTAGGGTAAAAGGGCACTTTGCATAAAGACATATCACTGGGATGAAAGGTTGTAAACTCTAGATGGCGTCCCTTATCTGGCACAATGTCACAGGGGGTCTACATTATCAGCATACAGGCAGAAATTGCCTTTTTGTCAGTAAATGTGCTGCAGACATAATAAAATAGTGAGATCTGCTTTCACGGGGCCTACATTATCAGCATACAGGCAGATACAGCAAATGTGCTGCAGACAGATAATAAAATGGTGAGATCTCCTGCTTATGGGGGTTTGTATTGATCAGAATAAGATTATTAGCACTGCAATATCTGTATGTGCTGCATAATGCCTGTGTATGGCAATTACAGTAACACCTTGTATCTGTATGTGCCGCATAATGCCTGTGTATGGCAATTACAACACCTTGTATCAGTATGTGCTGCATAATGCCCGTGTATGGCAATTACAGCAACACCTTGTATCTGTATGTGCTGCATAATGCCTGTGTATGGCAATTACAGCAACACCTTGTATCTGTATGTGCTGCATAATGCCTGTGTATGGCAATTACAGCAACACCTTGTATCTGTATGTGCCGCATAATGCCTGTGTATGGCAATTACAGCAACACCTTGTATCTGTATGCGCTGCATAATGCCTGTGTATGGCAATTACAGCAACACCTTGTATCTGTACAGGGATTTACACTCATTATAACCCCTGAATCTTACCCCTGTACAGCAGCGACTGACCCCACAGCTCTCCCTGTATTCTGCAAAATCCCTGGCTGCTGGAATGAGGCAGTAAGGTTTGTAGAGCCTTTAGTTACAGTGAGGTCTGGGGGCTGCTCCTTGCAGCTTGTTTACAGTAACAATTGGAGACATTCAATATTCAGCAAACGAGACGAGTGCAAAAGGTATTTCAATGTTTTTAATTGTGTACACAGTAGTGTTAGTTGTTGCTATTTAGGAATTATCTTGTAAAAATCTAGAAAAAGGTCAAATATAAATTCACAGTGTTGTTTTGGCATAAGGCGTCCAGTGTGTCGGTACCGGCAAGGGCAGAGTTATCAAGGACATGAAAGCTCCTTGGAGGACACACAGACCCCAAGACACAGAAAAAGCTCTTTAATTGCTCCTCGTTACCTTTTAGTCTAGTTTTACTACAATAACCTTTTTAACCCCTTCACTACCACGTGGCTTTATGGGAAACAACTTTCCAGCACCCAAACCGTAATGACCTCTATCCACACCTTGTTACTGTACAGTAACCTGATCTGGTGTGCAGAGGGCTCCCCCAGCTGGTCATATTTTGCTACTGCAGCATGTTAACCTGCGGGATGCTGCACGTTCAGGAAGATGTTCTGGAGACCTTGTGCAAACATATTACACGTTAAATAAGCGAAATTCCTCTGCATCGCTCCAGAATAAAACCAGATCGAGTATACTCGACACAGGGGCACCTGCAGGTGTTTTTTTTTTCTATAGGTAGGTATCATGGTATTGTAGGGGTTAATGGCTATGGATTTCTTACAGAACCCAAACCAATGGTGTATTGAACCACGTGTGAGAAGAAGCTCACCGCAATCCTATTGGAGGAGGTTTTGGGTAGAATGTGGCATTTTATGCCGGGTTTACGCCATAAAGTCTTGTTTTTTTTACATTAGTGTTAGAAAGAAGCCGAATCTATTCTTCCAGCTACCGGTCCCTGGGACTAAGTAAGTGCTGAGGAGCCCCCGGCTCGGCCACGAACACCCAGTTGATCACTAGCCTGTGGGGAGTTCCAGCCCCACGGGGATGCGCGTCAGACGGGGCGGCCGACATTACGGGATAGGAAGGGTTTTCATTTTGGTGCTTGTGCAATACCTGAGGCTATATATATATATATATATATATATAACCGGCACTAGGAGAGGTGACCCCCCCCCCTCGCTATATAATAATGCTAGATTCTGGTCCCAAATGCGTAAACTTGCTTCTGTTGCTTGAAATACTAAATAAAGACCCGTGAGGTTCATTACTTGCAGAGGAAGACACGGCCGCAGCCAGCGGGGTCTAGATCGCTGGCTGAGCAGGATAGGAGTGGGATGCGGACGGGTTGCAGGCGGTCGTCGTTACCCCCTGCGCCTGTTACCGGGGTGGGGTGGGGTCTCCTTTTCATTTCAGGGTATAGTATTGCGTTGGCACAAACGGCATTTTGCTGGTGACGCTGTCCACGTGTTTCTTCCTGACCTCCACCTGCAGCCCGGTGCCGGCTTTCACGTACTCCGGCTCCACGTAACCCATGGCCACGTTGACTTTCAGGCACGGGGAGGGGCAGCCGCTGGTCACCTCGCCTGCACGGGGGGCATAAAACATAGGGTTACGTTAGCCACGTCTGGAAGAATGACAGCAACGCAGAGGGGGGGGGGGCAGAGCTTCTAGGGGAATCTCAGGAGACAGCATTCCCTATACAGCCCCCCCACCCCCCCCAATAAAACACCAGGGCAGAGTGTTCCGGGAGGGAATCGAGGAGGCACAGGAATGTCACCCCCCACCCCCACCATCCAATGAAAATGCCCCAGAACACGAGGATTTACCCGAATCACAACCGGCCGACTGTACCGATAATCAACAAAATAAAAAGGGAGGGGGGGGGCCATGACAAATTTCCAAAATAAAGGGGGACCCACGCAAAAAAAGGGGAGGGTCCCAGGGCAAATCTACACAAGGGGAGGGGCCATGACAAATCTACAAAATAAAAAGGGGGGGGGGTTGCAAGAAGTGTTAAGTGATTTTATTTATTTTTTTTATCCAGAAATCACTTAACACGACTCCAAAAACACACGGTTAAGGGGCATCCCCTCTTGTTACGCACCCCCCCCCCTTGCACTCACCAATCACTCGTCCCTCCATGTTCAATATGGGGGTGTGCTGCCTCACCGGGGGGCCGGTAGACGTCAGGCCGACCCGTTTCCGCGTCACTTTTCCTTTGATCTGCGGGACGATCAAAGAGGCTCCTGGGAAATCCATGGCCGCCCGGCGTCTTTTACCTGCGGGGCAGAGTGGGGTCAGTACCCTGCTGGGTTGTTCTCTTTGGGTCCAGTTAGGAGCACGAGCACCGTCAGGCACGACCCGGGACAATGTGGCCCCCCCTAGCGTTTGCCGACTCATTTCCTACCCACCGAGGGTCCACACCAGGCCGGCCTCCACCGGAGAGGTGGTCTCATCGATGTCATTGCCGTACAGGCAGAGGCCGGCCTCCAGGCGCAGGCTGTCCCGCGCGGCCAGGCCGGCCAACTTCACCTCGCTGTTCTCCAGGAGCTTTTCCGCCAGCTCCACCGCCCGGTCCTCAGCGACGGAGATCTGCCAACGAAAAACAACACGAAAAGATTTGCCAGGTGGGGACATTTTGGGAGGGAAAGAAGCGCGCGGCGAGGTATGAAGCGCGCGGCGAGGTATGAAGCGTGCGGCAAGGTATGAAGCGCGCGGCGAGTGAATGTGACGTATCGCAGGGCAGCAGCAAAGTACAACATGTTCAAGAGAACTCTGGATCTGGCGAACTCAGCAGGGCTGTCAAACTCTGCCCTCCTGATGTCTCTGAACTACAACTCCCTTGATTCCCTGGGCCATTTATTGCATTGAAAGGATTCTGGGAATTGTAGTCATCAACAATGGGGGGGGGGGGGGGGCACCATGAGTTTGACAGCCCGGCTCTACAGGAAAGCTTTGTAGGACAGGAGCCTGTCATCAGCGAGTACCTCCACGCCGTCCTCCCCGGTGTACCCGCACCGCGTCACCCTGCAGCCAGGGACCCCGAAAACACTTGTGGTCACTCCAGTCATAAATGTGAGCTTTGACAAATCATCGGTGAGTCCGGCCTGGAGCACGCGAGCCGACGACGGACCTGCAATCCAAAACCAGGGGCAAACAGGAGACCTGTCACCATGTATCAGGTTTAAAAACTACAAGTCCCATGATGCTCAGCCAGCCTTACAGACACTCTACCCACCACGACTAGATTAGTGAACATATAGCTAATGATTAGTATATTCCCAGACTATATAGACCATGTGACAACCTGTCAGAGGAGACACCCGCACACCCCGAATATATGGAGGAGCCCCTAAAAAGACACCCACACCCTGAATATATGGAGGAACCCCTAAAAATACACCCACACACCCTGAATATATGGAGGAACCCCTAAAACGACACCCACACACCCTGAATATATGGAGGAGCCCCTAAAAAGACACCCGCACACCCTGAATATATGGAGGAGCCCCTAAAAAGACACCCACACACCCTGAATATATGGAGGAGCCCCTAAAAAGACACCCGCACACCCTGAATATATGGAGGAGCCCCTAAAAAGACACCCGCACACCCTGAATATATGGAGGAGCCCCTAAAAACACACCCGCACACCCTGAATATATGGAGGAGCCCCTAAAAAGACACCCGCACACCCTGAATATATGGAGGAACCCCTAAAAAGACACCCGCACACCCTGAATATATGGAGAAGCCCCTAAAAACACACCCGTACACCCTGAATATATGGAGGAACCCCTAAAAATACACCCACACCCTGAATATATGGAGGAGACCCTAAAATGACACCCGCACACCCTGAATATATGGAGGAACCCCTAAAAAGACACCCGCACACCCTGAATATATGGAGGAGCCCCTAAAAAGACACCCGCACACCCTGAATATATGGAGGAGCCCCTAAAATGACACCCGCACACCCTGAATATATGGAGGAGCCCCTAAAAACACACCTGCACACCCTGAATATATGGAGGAGCCCCTAAAAAGACACCCGCACACCCTGAATATATGGAGGAACCCCTAAAAAGACACCCGCACACCCTGAATATATGGAGGAGCCCCTAAAAACACACCCGTACACCCTGAATATATGGAGGAACCCCTAAAAAGACACCCGCACACCCTGAATATATGGAGAAGCCCCTAAAAACACACCCGCACACCCTGAATATATGGAGGAACCCCTAAAAATACGCCCACACCCTGAATATATGGAGGAGACCCTAAAATGACACCCGCACACCCTGAATATATGGAGGAACCCCTAAAAAGACACCCGCACACCCTGAATATATGGAGGAGCCCCTAAAAAGACACCCGCACACCCTGAATATATGGAGGAGCCCCTAAAAAGACACCCGCACACCCTGAATATATGGAGGAGCCCCTAAAATGACACCCGCACACCCTGAATATATGGAGGAGCCCCTAAAAAGACACCCGCACACCCTGAATATATGGAGGAACCCCTAAAAAGACACCCGCACACCCTGAATATATGGAGGAGCCCCTAAAAAGACACCCGCACACCCTGAATATATGGAGGAACCCCTAAAAAGACACCCGCACACCCTGAATATATGGAGGAGCCCCTAAAATGACACCCGCACACCCTGAATATATGAGGAACCCCTAAAAATACACCCACACACCCTGAATATATGGAGGAGCCCCTAAAAAGACACCCACACACCCTGAATATACGGGAGGAACCCCTAAAAACACACCCGCACACCCTGAATATATGGAGGAGCCCCTAAAAACACACCCACACGCCCTGAATATATGGAGGACACTTGGGAGGTATGAGGTGATCACGCCTCCCCCGTGTTATCACCTTGCAGAGCCAAGAGCCCAAACTCTATAGTCTCCAGGTTGGCATCGCGTCCGGCCGCTTTGAAGTCCCGCAGTTTGCTCTGGATGGATACAAAGCAAGGTTGGGTCAGAGCGTGCCTTGCCGAGAGCGTAATGCGAGCGCGGAGAGAAATTCGCAGTCACCTGCATGTGCTCCGAGTCCTTCTCAGCGCAGCCGGCGTTGGACACGACGTACAGGTACCCCGCGGAGGTGCTGCTGACAATGAGGTCATCGATGATCCCTCCCTTGTCGTTGGTGAAAAGGGTCAGAGTGCCCTGAAAGCGAGTCACATGGTCACACGGCGAGAAAGCAGAAAAACAAAACAAAAAACGATGTATAAAGTAAATGAGACGGAATAAAGGTTAAAAAATGTAAATAAAAGGACAAAACAAGGAAACAAAGACCCCCCTGGCTTTAACAGAGAGAATGTAAGTGTATCCCGGCACAGCCTCAATGTCCCATGATGCACTGCTCACAAACATTCAGGTGAATAGACTTTATCGCCTGTGTGCGTGAAGGAAAGACAAAGTTTCAGAAAGAACCAGAGAAAGTTACGTTCTGTTCAGGGAAGGGTTAAACGGACCTGGTTCTCCTTCAGCTCAGCGATGTCCCCCACCACCAGGCTCTCCATGAAGCGGACCCGGTCCTTCCCGTGGACTCTGGTCTGAAATAAGAGGCGGCAGACTCAATATTAGTCATTAGCGGCTGATCGTGTGCTGGGACGGAGAGGAAACGCGCAGGGTTACAAATGTATCAGCGCGATCATGAACAGGACTGTATAAAAGACGAACCAAAGCGAGCGAGAGGAGCGGAAAGACTTATCACAGCCACACACATCAATGGAAAAGGCGAGGAGGAAAAGGGAAGAGGGGAGGGCCGAGGAGGAAAAAGGGAAGAGGGGAGGGCCGAGGAGGAAAAAGGGAAGAGGGGAGGGCCGAGGAGGAAAAAGGGAAGAGGGGAGGGCCGAGGAGGAAAAAGGGAAGAGGGGAGGGCGAGGAGGAAAAAGGGAAGAGGGGAGGGCCGAGGAGGAAAAAGGGAAGAGGGGAGGGCCGAGGAGGAAAAAGGGAAGAGGGGAGGGCCGAGGAGGAAAAGGGAAGAGGGGAGGGCCGAGGAGGAAAAAGGAAGAGGGGAGGGCCGAGAAGGGAAGAGGGGAGGGCCGAGAAGGGAAGAGGGGAGGGCCGAGAAGGGAAGAGCCGAGAAGGGAAGAGGGGAGGGCCGAGAAGGGAAGAGGGGAGGGCCGAGAAGGGAAGAGGGGAGGGCCGAGAAGGGAAGAGGGGCGAGAAGGAAAAAGGGAAGAGGGGAGGGCCGAGGAGGAAAAAGGGAAGAGGGGAGGGCCGAGGAGGAAAAAGGGAAGAGGGGAGGGCCGAGGAGGAAAAAGGGAAGAGGGGAGGGCCGAGGAGGGAAGAGGGGAGGGCCGAGGAGGGAAGAGGGGAGGGCCGAGGAGGGAAGAGGGGAGGGCCGAGGAGGGAAGAGGGAAGAGGGGAGGGCCGAGGAGGGAAGAGGGGAGGGCCGAGGAAAAAGGAAGAGGGGAGGGCCGAGGAGGAAAAAAGGAAGAGGGGAGGGCCGAGGAGGAAAAAGGGAAGAGGGGAGGGCCGAGGAGGAAAAAGGGAAGAGGGGAGGGCCGAGGAGGAAAAAGGGAAGAGGAAAGGCCGAGGAGGAAAAAGGGAAGAGGAAAGGCCGAGGAGGAAAAAGGAAGAGGAAAGGCCGAGGAGGAAAAAGGGAAGAGGAAAGGCCGAGGAGGAAAAAGGGAAGAGGAAAGGCCGAGGAGGAAAATGGGAAGAGGAAAGGCCGAGGAGGAAAATGGGAAGAGGAAAGGCCGAGGAGGAAAAAGGGAAGAGGAAGGAAGGAAAAGGGAAGAGGAAGGAAGGAAAAGGGAAGAGGAAGGAAGGAAAAGGGAAGAGGAAGGAAGGAAAAGGGAAGAGGAAGGACAAGGGAAGGGGAAGGACAAGGGAAGGGAAAAGGAAGAGCGAGGAAGGAAAAAGGGAAGAGGAAGAGCGAGGAAGGGAAAAAGGGAAGCGGAAGAGCGAGGAAGGAAAAGGAGAAAGAACGTGTAGCGGGATTTTATGGTGTGATGAGATTGTTTATTTTGCCGCCCGGAGGATTTAATTTCCCCTTTTTATTGTGTATTTTTGGGTTGAAGCCTCGTTTTCTTGGTTTTTATTTAAGGCCGCGTTACCTGTAACATGTGCGAGACGTCAAACAGTGAGCAGTGCTGCCGCGTGTGCAGGTGCGACGCAATGTGACTATCCTTGTACTGCACAGGGAGGCTCCAACCCGCGAACTCCACCATCTTCCCGCCATGGTCGCGGTGGAACTGGTACAAGGGCGTGCGGTGAGGGGCATCGCTCTGCAACAAGAGGACGCGGGGTGTTAAGTATGGCGGTCGCTGCCCCTCCCCCGGCATGCGGAGGAGTATTAGATCACTGTCATAATTACGGTAAAAATTTAAATAATGTTAAATAGCAGTTCTTGGCTTTCTATGGAAGAAAAAGCGCAGTTTACCATCCTCTACTTAGAAACATAGAGAAATATCGGCAGATAAGAACCTTTCGGCCCATCTAGTCTGCCCAATTACATGGATACTTTACCTGGATTTATCTTTTGTTTAGGGTAGCCTTATGCCTATCCCATGCTTGCTTAAATTCAATCACTGTTTTGGCCTCTACCACTTCAACTGGAAGACTGTTCCATGTATCCACCACCCTCTCGGTAAAATAATGCTTCCTGATGTTACTTTTAAACCTTTGCCCCTCTAATCTAAGACTATGTCCTCTTGTTTTGCTACTTTGTTTCCTTTTAATATACTCCCTTCCTCTACCTTGTGGATTCCCTTTACGTATTTAAATGTTTCTATCATATCTCCTCTGTCTCGTCTTTTTTCCAAGCTGTACATGTTAAGATCATTAACCCTTCCTGGTAACTTTTCTCCTTCAAGCCGTACACCATTTTAGTAGCCCTTCTCTGAACTCTCTCTAAGATGTCTATATCCTTCTGGAGATACGGTCTCCAGTACTGCACACAGTACTCCAAGTGAGGTCTCACCAGTGCTCTGTACAGTGGCATGAGCACTTCCCTTTTCCTACTGCTAATACAGGCTCTCCCTACACAACCAAGCATTCTGCCAGCATTTCCAAGCATTCTGCCAGCATTTCCTGCTGCTCTATTACATTGACTACTTACTTTAGATCCTCTGAAATAATAACCCCTAAATCTTTTCCTCAGATGTTGAGGTTAGGACTGTATCAAATATTCTATATTCAGCCCTTGGTTTTACGTCCCAGGTGCATTATCTTGCACTTATCCACATTAAAACTCAATTGCCACAGCTCCCACCATTTTTTTATTTTACCTAAATCATTTGTCATTTGGCTGATCCCTCCAGGAACGTCAACCCTGTTGCAAATCTTTGTGTCATCAGCAAAAAGACATACTTTTCCATTAATACCTTCTGCAATATCACTAACAAAAATATTAAATAGAATGGGTCCAAGTACTGACCCCTGAGGTACCCCACTGGTAACAAGACCTTGCGCCGAATAAACTCCATTTACCACAACCCTCTGTTGCCTGTCACTCAGCCACTGCCTAATCCATTCAACAATATTGAATCCAAGCTCAAAGATTGCAATTTATTGATAAGCCTTCTATGCGGAACAGTATCAAAAGCCTTACTGAAATCTAAATAAGCAATGTCTACTGCACCACCTGTGTCTATTATTTGTGTTACCCAATCAAAAAAAATCAATAAGATTAGTTTGGCATGATCTCCCTGAGGTAAACCCATGTTGTTTCTGATCCTGTAATCTATGTGTTTTTAGATGGTCAACAATCCTTTCCTTTAACATGGTTTCCATTAATTTCCCCACTACTGACGTAAGACTAACTGGCCTATAGTTTCCCGATTCCTCCCTACTACCCTTCTTGTGAATGGGCACAACATTTGCTAATTTCCAGTCTTCTGGGACGACTCCCGTTAACAAGGATTGGTTAAATAAATCTGTTAACGGTTTTGCTATTACATCACTGAGCTCTTTTAATAATTTAGGTGGATCCCATCAGGGCCCATTGACTTATTTGTCTTTACTTTAGACAGCTGCTGTAGAACCTCCTCCTCTGTAAACTGATATGTAATTGTCTCGTAGTGTTTCCTCCTAACTGAGGTCCCTTTCCTTCCTTTTCTTCTGCAAAGACTGAACAAAAATATTCATTGAGGCAGTCAGCGAGACTTTTATCCTCTTCTACATACCTTCCTTCCTTTGTTTTTAATCTAACTAATCCTTGTTTTACTTTTCTTTTCTCGTTTAAGTATCTAAAAAATGTTTTGTCCCCCTTTTTTACTGACTGAGCTATTTTCTCTCTGCGTGTGCTTTGGAAGCCCTTATAAATTGCTTTGTCTCTTTCTGCCTAATCTTATAGGTTTGCCTATCTTCTTCACTCTGAGTTGTTTTATAATTATTGAATGCTGTCTTTTGTTCTTCACTATTTTGGCCACTTCTGTAGAGTACCACAGTGGTTTCTTCCCTTTTTGTTTTTGCTAACAAGTCGAATGCAATTTCCTGTGGCCTTCAATAATGCTTGCTTTAAATAATCCCATTTCTCCTGGACTCCCTTTAAACTCCTCCAGTCTGATAATGACTCCTTCACACAAAATCTCATTTTAGAAAAATCTGTTTTTTTTAAAGTCTAAAACTTTTGTGTTTTGTGTGGTGCGGCTCCATCCCTGTTCTTATATTAAACCACACTGACTGGTGATCACTAGATCCCAAATTTTCACCTACAACAACGTCCGATACCAAACCTCCATTTGTGAGTATTAAATCCAATATGGCCTCTTTACGGGTCGGCTCCTCTACTACTTGTGTTAGAGATAATCCCAGTAGGGAGTTTAGAATATTTGTACTCCTGGTGCACCCAGCTTTTTGGTTTTCCAGTTCACATCAGGAAGATTAAAGTCCCCCATGATAATAACTTCCCCCTTCATTGCCATTTTGGCTATTTCCTCAAGCAGCAGATTATCTAGCTCTTCTACTTGTCCAGGGGGTCTATAGATCACACCTACACGAGCTACTGTATGATTGACAAATGTTAGCGTACATGTCACAGTTTAGTGAATAAGCCCCTGGAGATGCATCCAGGTTTGTCCTCTATTAACAAGGTGCACGGGACACTGGGGCTGACCATGACCAGGCGGCAGCCGCATCCTCAAGGCAAGCTGGCAGTGTGGCGGGGTACAGAGCACCGTGTGTATCCGGCACATTTCTCGAGAGCCTGGCACTGCCTAATACCCAGTAACAGGGCATCCTGTACCGGCACGGGTCACCGGACTAAAGGGATGTAAATGGGGGGGAGGGGATTGGTTGGCCTCTGCATCCTTTTCTATGTGTTCAGCAGCTGTGCCAATCAGAGGTCATGCCAGAGTGTGTGCCAGCAGCTGTGCCAAGCATGTCAACCTCTGCATGTGTGCCAGAAGCTGTGCCCGTCAGAGCGTGCCTAGAGCCGTGCCAGTCACTATGTGCATGCCAGCAGAAATGCCAATCTCCCGATTTGTGCCAGTCGCTGTGTGCCAGCTCTCCTGGAGCCCTTTACAATGCCAGCTCTGTGAACGGACACGTGATTTATTCAGTTTGCGTTGAATGAAGCTGCTGCCAGTCAGAGGGGGCAGATAACGGGCACTGACTGCCCGGGGAGACCAGGGTGCCTGCCCGGTTATCACTGGACATACTGGCTGCAAATAAGAATGGTAAAAGGGTTAATCTGTCCTCTCGTGCCACGCGGCCTCCCCGCAGCGCCAGCCTCTCCTCACCGGCCAGGATTCCCAGAGGAACCTGACGCAGAACATTCCTCGCGGGGTCACAGTCCAAACCCTCCGGCGCCACCGAACCTTTACCCAGAGCCGCGAGAGCCGACACGAGAGCGGAGCGCGAGAAACCAGAGCCCCCCCCCCAGGAACGAGAGGCACCTCCATTACCCCCCCCCGCCTCACCATTGTATCAGCCTCCATAACCCCCCAGCCTCCCCAATGTATCAGCCTCCATTACCCCCCCAGCCTCCCCAATGTATCAGCCTCCATTACCCCCCAGCCTCCCCAATGTATCAGCCTCCATTACCCCCCCAGCCTCCCCAATGTTACAGCCTCCATTACCCCCCCAGCCCCAATGTTACAGCCTCCATTACCCCCCAATGTATCAGCCTCCATTACCCCCCAGCCTCCCCAATGTTACAGCCTCCATTACCCCCCCCAGCCTCCCCAATGTATCAGCCTCCCCAATGTATCAGCCTCCATTACCCCCCCCAGCCTCCCCACTGTATCAGCCTCCATTACCCCCCCAGCCTCCCCACTGTATCAGCCTCCATTACCCCCCCAGCCTCCCCACTGTATCAGCCTCCATTACCCCCCCCAGCCTCCCCACTGTATCAGCCTCCATTACCCCCCAGCCTCCCCAATGTATCAGCCTCCATTACCCCCCAGCCTCCCCAATGTATCAGCCTCCATTACCCCCCAGCCTCCCCAATGTATCAGCCTCCATTACCCCCCCCAGCCTCCCCACTGTATCAGCCTCCATTACCCCCCAGCCTCCCCACTGTATCAGCCTCCATTACCCCCCCCCCCCCCACTGTATCAGCCTCCATTACCCCCCCCAGCCTCCCCACTGTATCAGCCTCCATTACCCCCCCCCCCTGTATCAGCCTCCATTACCCCCCCCTGTATCAGCCTCCATTACCCCCCCCCACTGTATCAGCCTCCATTACCCCCCCGTTGTATTAACCCCTTGCTCTCCACACTTCATAACTTTGGGGGGGGGGGGGTTTGTGATGATTCTCTGTATCCCTGAGGGGGCGGGGCCCCGGAGCTCTCTGTACCTGTCCGCTGGAGAAGCTCCTCCCACTGACACCCGCTCCCCGCCCGATCCGCGCACCGACAGCCCGGAGCCACTGCATTCCAGCTGTACTAACAGCGAGACGCACTGCGCATGCTCACTCAACTACACCTGAGGACCCTTCACTGCGCATGCCCAGACAGCACGCCTTCCAACTGGACTGCGCATGCTCAGAGAGACCTTTAATTCAGACAGGCAGCATGATGCTAGGGATGTGATTCTACCTGATACCTTTAATCATACCCTCCTGCAGAACACATGGAGGCTGTGCATACCCTCCTGCAGAACACATGGAGGCTGTGCATACTCTCCTGCAGAACACATGGAGGCTGTGCATACTCTCCTGCAGAACACATGGAGGCTGTGCATACCCTCCTGCAGAACACATGGAGGCTGTGCATACCCTCCTGCAGAACACATGGAGGCTGTGCATACTCTCCTGCAGAACACATGGAGGCTGAGCATACCCCCTGCAGAACACATGGAGGCTGTGCATACTCTCCTGCAGAGCACATGGAGGCTGTGCATACTCTCCTGCAGAGCACATGGAGGCTGTGCATACTCTCCTGCAGAACACATGGAGGCTGTGCATACCCTCCTGCAGAACACATGGAGGCTGTGCATACCCTCCTGCAGAACACATGGAGGCTGTGCATACTCTCCTGCAGAACACATGGAGGCTGTGCATACTCTCCTGCAGAACACATGGAGGCTGTGCATACTCTCCTGCAGAACACATGGAGGCTGTGCATACTCTCCTGCAGAACACATGGAGGCTGTGCATACCCTCCTGCAGAACACATGGAGGCTGTGCATACTCTCCTGCAGAACACATGGAGGCTGTGCATACCCTCCTGCTTACTCATCATGTGTATAACCCAGAGGCAGGACACGTAAAGTGCTGCCCTGCAATATGATATGCCTGCATTTAGTGGCATGGAATCTTATACTATTATAATATTCTTATTGTTCTAACTATTGCTCAGCGCTGCGGTATATGTTGGCGCTATATAAATAATTATCATAGTGCATGTGGTGCGCTCTGTGTGAAAAAGCGAATAAGAAATGTCAAAATAAAGGAAATAATAAATTAATAATAATAATAATGGTCCTGATAATCTTATTAATAGTGACAATATTTTAATTAAGCCATCGGCGTCGATCCCTTATATATAAATAAGCTTCCTATAACTTCCTTGAAATGGGACACTCTAGTCTTAGAGAATGGCGCAGGAGGCGGGGCTAGAGACCAGGCCTTTTAGACGACGTCACGACCAATCGGGGCCATTTATGTAAATAAATAAATATTAAAAAAAAGTCACTTACAACATGAGCAAAGAGTCTTATTTACAACAGCATTTATTAGAGTTTAGGGCAGGGCTCAGCAGCCTTGGCCCTTCACGTGGTTTGGAACTACATTACCTGAGGCTCAGACAACCTAAATCAGTGGTTGAGCATCATGGGAGATGTAGTTCCAAAAATTACAATTCCCATGATTCTTTCTCTGGCCATTTATTATTATTCTGGTAATTGTTGGCGATGAACATCTGGGGGCAGAGATCGGCAACACTGATTTAGAATAACGCTTACAGTGAGAGAGACCTGCATACACCCGAACACAGACACAGGAAGCTTCAATCCCCCCCCCCCCGCGAGGGTATCCCGGGTATTTAACTGCTCATGTGTGTGATTATCAGGCCATTGCACGGGGCTCGTCATTCCCTCATGTGGTTAAATTATTTGTAGCATTTACATGCTTTTCAGATTTCTTTCGTTCTGTAACAAAGTTGCCATATGTTTGGATCGCCCCCCCCCCGTATACGTTTGGCACTGACACACACAGTTATTTTATATCACTTTTATTTTACAGAAAAAGCAGTGGTGCTCCTATACTCACCGGAGCGGCTTCAACAACCAGGAGTAACAACCCAATTCATGTATGAAATAAAGAAAAAAAATATGTAATTTGCGCTCGTTTCTATACAACTCAAGGTTTTAGTTTGCTTGAAATGGCCATTGAAGTGTAAGCTCAGTCGCCCCATCACGGCACCTCTTGGTAGAATGAGTACCTAACCAAAAGTGTGCAGCTGCTCAGGAGCAGCTTTTGGTTAGGTACTCACTCTACAAAGAGGTGCCGTGATGGGGCGACTGAGCTTACGCTTCAATGGCCATTCTGCAAACGAAAACCTCGAATTGTATAGAAACGAGCGCAGATAAAATGTAAAATATAGAAATAAATAGATGTTGTCTAATTCCTAGATTAGTTACGCTGTTTATACCTGTTCAATGTTTTGTTTAATTCTTGTTTCTGTAGCAACAACATTTATTATATAATATATATATATTATAAAACACAACTCCTGACAACTGTAGCTTCTATAAAAAAAATATAAAATTTTATTCCTCACTTTTTTTATTTATTTATTACTTCTTTACATTTTTAGAGACGCATTTTGCAGAAAGGATCGTCTGTGCTGCGCAGCCAGGTGAAGTCTCCCTGGTCAGGAAGCTGCAGGTACCCGGTTCTGAAGTCCCACGGTGATGGGATCCCGGCCTGTCAGGTGTATGATAAAAGGTTGAGTTCGTAACACCCGTCCACCTGGAAGAAAAAAAACCCACACAATATCACAGAGTTTACCCCAGCAGAGAAATTACAATCATCTCCTAAAAGCACAATAAGCCAGTGGGCAGCAACCTTGGCCCTCCAGAGGTTTTGGAACTACGTCTCCCATGATGCTCAGTCGCTCAATAGGTCAACAGAGCCCTGTGGGACACATTTTGAACTATATTTGTGATAAATATATATATATATATTATTTTTAAATATTGAAATCGCTGCTATCAAGTCATTTTGCCACAGTTTCGGTGAGAATCATTGGTTCTCTGTGCAGTGGCGTAGCGTGGGTTGTCAGCGCCCGGGGCAAGGCAAGAATTGTGCGCCCCCCAACCTGTGGACATGATAACACACCATGATTCCCTACCAGTAGCGTATTGACCCCCGTTACCCCACAAGCACAAGTATTGTATATTAACAAAATACTGATATAATAAAAAAATGAAACACACATGCCTCCCACACTATGCCACTGCTACCAGTCACCCTGTTCCAGTATACCCTAGCATAGATCCACTCTCACACTATACCAAGTCACTCTCTCCCAGTACCCCCAGTCACTCTCTCCCAGTAGCCCCAGTCAATCCCAGTAACCCCAGTCACTCCCAGTAACCCCCAGTCACGCTCTCCCCCAGTAACCCCCAGTCTCTCTCTCAATCTTTCTCCAAGTACCCCCAGTCACTCTCTCTCTCTATCCAAGTATCTCCAGTCACTTTCTCCCAGTATTCCCAGTCATTCTCTCCCTGAACCTCCAATCACTGTCTCCCTGTACCCCTCACTGTGTGTTGGTCGCGCTGCTCTGGTGTCACACATTGTTGCCTACCTGTGTGGAGTTGCTGGTGGTCTGAGGAGGGCTGTCCAGGGGGCTTAGTGGAGACCGAATTTTAAATTGTGCTGCAGGGCAGGTGCCTCCCTCCCTCCTCCCTGGTCAGCAGCTGCAGGGCTGCCAGCGGCAGGGGGCCTGAAACAATGCTTCAGGGGGGTTGACATGCGTGGTACAGAGTGTTCCGTCGAATAATGCTGCGCTGCTTCACGTGACTTATGTCGGCGTTAAGAAGGAGTCAGGACAGGACCAGAATTTTCTGTCCTGGTCCTCCCATGTGGATGCTGAGTGCTAAGTCACCACCGGCGTGCCAAAACTGGCAGACACCTTGCTGATCCCTGCTGGAAAATATTAGTGGTTCAAATTTCTTTTGAAATTTTGCGCCCCCTAAAAAAATTGCGCCCGGGGCGACCGCCCCCGAGGCACCCCCCACGCTACGCCACTGTCTCTGTGGGATCGATTCCGTGCTGTCGAATCTCTCTGTATTTCACAGTCAATTCTCCTGTAATTGGCGAAAATACAGGTTTTGTGAATAGACTAATTTCCCCGAAATTGCACATCTTCACGGTTTGGTGCAATTCGGTGGCAAATTTGGACATTCATAAATGTGCTGTACACGGAGAGCTGCCCGCAGGACGAGGCTCCACTGAACCTGGAGATGTTGGTCCTCCGAGGCCCAGACCTTAAGGCTAGGGTCAGACGAACGCATTTTCGCGTTGTCTGTGAAAAAGTGCGTTTGAACGAATGGACGTATTTTTTCACGGAGTACGCGATAGCGGTCATACGATGCGCATTTGCATCCGTGATTTTGTACGGATCATCAATAAAACACTTTGTGCATCTGGACGTTATGTTGGCCGGACATTAGCAGTGTCTGACATCTCCAATTCACGCACACACGCCTCTAGCGGACGCAGCGCACTCTGTACGACCGTACTAGAGGTTTTACGTTCTCGACAAAATGCGTTCGTTTGCCACTTGCGTTGCGCAGCCGGACTTTTGTGCGACCGTACTTCGTATATTGGCCGTCATTGCCCGGCACTTGCTGCTACTACGGCCGTGATTAAGTGCGCCTGCACGCGCGTTCGCACTGCGCTCGTCTGACCCTAGCCTAAGCTTTACTCACATCAAACCTCCCGATGGTCGCTGTGCTCTGGTTCGCCTTCATCACTTCCGTCAGCGCCCACATCTGCTGCACCTCGCTGGAAACTTTATTGGGGTCCGGGAGCCCCTGCGAACGAGAGGAGCAGCACATACAAAAAAAAAAAGAGACTGACAGGTCAAAGGCAAAGAAGTTGCATCTAAACACTGCGGCTGCTGCGCACGCACAAAATAACGTATATTTGCTCATTTTTAATGTTGCGTGTATTAGTTTACAACCTTTCATCCCAGCGAGTTTTCTGTAAACTCTAGATGGCGTCCTTTATCTGGCAAAATGTCACATGGGGTCTGCATTATCAGCATACAGGCAGAAATGGCCTGTGTCAGTAAATGTGCTGCAGGCATATAATAAAATGGTGAGATCTCCTGCTTATGGGGATTTGTAGTGATCAGAATGAGATTACAGCAACACCTTGTATCTGTATGTGCCGCATAATGCCTGTGTATGGCAATTACAGCAACACCTTGTATCTGTATGTGCCGCATAATGCCTGTGTATGGCAATTACAGCAACACCTTGTATCTGTATGTGCCACATAATGCCTGTGTATGGCAATTACAGCAACACCTTGTATCTGTATGTGCTGCATAACGCCTGTGTATGGCAATTACAGCAACACCTTGTATCTGTATGTGCTGCATAATGCCTGTGTAAGGTAATTACAGCAACACCTTGTATCTGTATGTGCTGCATAATGCCTGTGTATGGCAATTACAGCAACACCTTGTATCTGTATGTGCTGCATAATGCCTGTGTATGGCAATTACAGCAACACCTTGTATCTGTATGTGCTGCATAATGCCTGTGTATGGCAATTACAGCAACACCTTGTATCTGTATGTGCTGCATAATGCCTGTGTATGGCAATTACAGCAACACCTTGTATCTGTATGTGCTGCATAATGCCTGTGTATGGCAATTAGGGCTGCAACTAACGATTATTCTCATAAATCGATTAGTTGGCCGATTCATCGGATAAAAAAAAAAAAAAAAGTAGAAAAAAAATAAATAGTTTACTTAAGCAATTTGCATATCGTACGTAACTTTCGTACGTACATATGCAAATTGCGTACTTTTCACACAATGTATGCGAGTGCTTGGTCAGAGGGATGGGTTGATGCTGCGAGTGCTTGGTCAGAGGGATGGGTTGATGCTGCGAGTGCTTGGTCAGAGGGATGGGTTGATGCTGCCTGCGCAGCTTAAGCCCATGTTTGCTTTCTCAAATGAACACGGCTACAACCACTTGGTCATAGATGATGATGTCAGCAAGAAATCGGGGTTAATAAGCTAAAGTGGTCAGGGTGCGTAGAATGTCCCTTTTTAAAAATTTCTTGAACAAACTGAGTGGGGGGGGGACTGGAGGTGGAAGTGAGTGACTTTGCTCACTTGACCTGAGTGTGAGAGGGAGTGGGTATGGACAAAAGACTGGATCTGAGTGTGGGAGTGAGTTTGGGAAAGGAACCAGACCAAAGGGAGGGAATGGCAGTTCCCCGACCAAAGAGGGTGTGGCGGGGAGGGTGGGGTGGTGGCACAGGTCTCCAGCTTCAAGTAAGGATTAAACACAGGCATACAGTTCCTTCACCCAGTGACAGTATCCTATTGTTTGTGTTATAGTTCTGCTACTGTTGTAAACGGAATAAAAACAAACTGGTTGTGTCTGACATAACCCTAGAACTAAATCATACCTAGTAAAGCAGCGGCGCGTCTTCTCCAATGAACTCCGAAGCTGAGGTTATTTACGTTTAACTCCGTCTAAATCTAAACAGTGTGTGCTGTACACAGGGCGATTAATCGACAACCGATTAAATCGATGATTAAAATAGTTGTCAACTATTTCCATTATCGATTAGTTGTTCAGCCCTAATGGCAATTACAGTAACACCTTGTATCTGTATGTGCTGCATAATGCCTGTGTATGGCAATTACAGCAACACCTTGTATCTGTATGTGCTGCATAATGCCTGTGTATGGCAATTACAGCAACACCTTGTATCTGTATGTGCTGCATAATGCCTGTGTATGGCAATTACAGCAACACCTTGTATCTGTATGTGCTGCATAATGCCTGTGTATGGCAATTACAGTAACACCTTGTATCTGTATGTGCTGCATAATGCCTGTGTATGGCAATTACAGCAACACCTTGTATCTGTATGTGCCGCATAATGCCTGTGTATGGCAATACAGCAACACCTTGTATCTGTATGTGCTGCATAATGCCTGTGTATGGCAATACAGCAACACCTTGTATCTGTACTGCATAGGGATTTACAGTCAGGATAACCCCCTGAATCTTATCCCTGTGCAGCAGCGACTGACCCCACAGCTCTCCCTGTAGTCTGCCAAATTCCTGGCTGCTGCAGTAACATTTGTTGTGCTCTTTGTTGCAGTGAGGGTAGGGGCTGCTTCTTGTAGCTTCTTTACAGTATGAAAGGGTGAAAAGAAAAGAGATAAAATAGTGGATTTCGTTCCTCCACACTAGTATTGCATTAAGAAGGTAGGACTGTGGGTGTTTTTATGCAAATTATGTTTTTTCAATGTGTTAAACCAATCTTGACTCAAATTTGGAATCTGAGAGTGAAGGGGTTAACAGCCAGACAAATTCATCCAGAAATTTCTGGCTACTGTATATATATAATATCATAGCAAATCACAGAGCCCCCCCCCCCAAATTCGAGATCTCTACATTAAGGGGTTGCGTTTTATCCTCTTGGTGGCTTCTCATCGTCGCGTCACCGTGTCTTACCTTGTGAAGGCTCTGGAGCTGCTCCTTGGGAGGGAGTTGAGACAACAACCAGGAAAACCCTTTCTGTGGACTCTGAAATGCAGACAACATCATGTCATGGAAATAGCGTATACACGAAAAAATGCAGTCACACCGTTTCCGTGACCGTTTATTTGATAGGATTTTGCACGTGATCTGATAAGATAATTGATGAGCAGCTCCCGCTGCATTATGCTATTCAGAGTTTGCAGAGCAGCACCCGCTGGATGCCGCAGCCCCAACGTCGCGCCTGCTGGATGCCGCAGCCCCAACGCCGCGCCTGCTGGATGCCGCAGCCCCAACGCCGCGCCTGCTGGATGCCGCAGCCCCAGCGCAGCGCCTGCTGGATGCCGCAGCCCCAGCGCAGCGCCTGCTGGACGCCCCAGCCCCAACGCCACGCCTGCTGGACGAGTCAGCCCCAGCGCAGTGCCTGTTGGACGCCGCAGCCCCAACGACGCGCCTGTTGGACGCCGCAGCCCCAACGACGCGCCTGCTGTAATTGGGATTGTGTGTCACATTTGTATTTGGTGCAGACCTGCAATACACTCAGAGAGGTCAAACTATAAGGGAATACACTCCTATAGTCAAGTGATACCTGCTTCCCCGACGGGTTGATCTGTAAGTCTTCTAGAGTGAAGTTTAACCAGACGGGCGACGGCTGTCGCAAGATCAGGCGAATGGCCGTGACGTGATCAGTGCCGCAGATCATCTGCGAGGGGAAAATATGAAACTACTTATTATTTAACAGTCTGTGTGGGAGATATAACACACACACACACACACACACACACATCCTTAGGACGTGTGTAAAAGAAGTTTAAAGAAAAAAAAGACGCGTTAAACAGTCATGCCTTTAACAAAAACAATCCACGTCAGCCGCGGATGAATTGATGCTCCGGGCCCGGACGAGAGTCTTTTCCCATAGTTAGGTTACTGTGTGCTTGTTTTAGGGTTAAGTTACCGTGTGCTTTAGGGCTAGGGTTAGGTCACAATTTGAGCTTGTTTTAGGGTCACATTTAGGGTCAGGGTGAACCCTGACATTCCGTTCCAGCTTTAGGCAACAGATCCTGCTCTTCTCTTGCGTGAGCGCAGTAAGTGGACCTTACAGAAGGACCATTCCCAGTTACAGATGTTCGCCGTGTCTCCTGTGAGGTCTGCCACTCACCTGGCTCTTGCGTAGAGACACATAGTCTTGTGACCCATCTTCCATGTGAGGGTTGGGCATCAGGCGCTGGCTCTTGATGCAGGTGCGCCAGGCCGGAGGGTTTCCCCTCGGATCCGACGGCCTGCGCTGCTGCTGGATTCTCACGGTCAGGAAAGCTGTGTAATAGTTCTTGAAGGAGATCTCCTGTAGCTGTAAGAGCCATGACATCACGTGGCAACGATTAAAAAGCAAGTCGGCCAGAAAATAAAATAATTTTTTTTTGCTTTAAATTAATTTTGTTTGATATCGAGTTAAGATCGATTCGATAGTTGATATGGATTCGAGTTTTGTTTCATAAAGTCGTTTGCTTTAGTACTTGTATGTATTGTAAGTTAAGATCAATTCGATAGTTGATATCGGTTCAAATTAAATTAGATTTATACCGTTTCATTTTCAATGCGGATCAAAATTGATTCGTTATTTCGGAAGTACTTCCAAAATACGAATTAACGAAATTTGTTACCAATTTCAATTCGTTACGAAACGAATGCACCCCTCTATTGGAAGGTGACTTGCTAAACTGTGTATTTGCAAAACAAATCAACCAGTGTAAGCGAAAAAATATAAACACATGCACTTACATCAACATCCTGGGACTTCGGGAATGTCACATCGATGACGTACACCCCAGGCCTGGCCTGATCGGTCTTCACATCTCCAACTTGTAGAGGGACAGGGAGTTTAATAGTGCAGGGTACGGACTCCGGGTCCATGTCCTTGTCCGTTTGATTGAGTGAAGACCTGAAGGGACAGGAAAAGTTGAGCTGATAGTTGTGGTGTCGCCCGGGACGGCCTCATTCATCAGCTGGAGGAGTCCTGAAACATAAATGCCCATTTTAAATCGTGCAGCGTCCGCCAATTAGTCACGTCCATGGATGGTGGAATATGGCGGCACATGGATCAGGGTGAGAACAAACAGCAAGATCTCATCAAGGGATACAACATGGCAATGCTCATTGAAGCCAATCCATCCCCTAATGGGTTATCACTGACAAAGCGCACCTGGGCAGTACGGGAACACGTAAAAGCCTGCAAACACCGATTTATTTTGTACATTTTTGCCCCATTGATGGAATCTGGGGAGCCCCTGCTCATATAGGTTCACTGGATTAGAACAAATCTCATTTATGGGCAGAAGCGATTCTTTTTCCGTTTGGATTGTTGTGTATACCTGGACACGGAGACTCGCAGCATGATGCAAGACGAATGGAACCCTGATGGAAGAGAAACTGAATCACGATTAACTTTTACTTCCCATGTGCGGAAAAGGTTTTACCTTTTCAACTGTAAAGTAGAGCAGGCAATGCGAAGGTTTTACATCTGAGCTTTAAATCTTGCTTTCTATCAGGGAACCAGATTCCTCATCTGTTTCCCCTTTATGCTTTACATAAAATGGGTTAGTCCACTCTCCCGTCTAACTCTCATAGTTAGTTTGGTCCAGTCCCATTTCCTCCTTAACAAAGCTTGCCTTCCTGACGGTCTTCCATAGGAGTATAAAGATCCTTGTAACAGATCTCAGTACCCCAACAGGGTCACATCTGTCAATGCCGCTTTCTTGCTGGACCTTCGTGTTCTACTCCTGACTCTCGTGCCTTTCTCCCGGTCCTTAGCCGCAGCTTAAAGACTGGTACACGTAAAGAGCCTTGCTAGCTTCCACCAGAAATAAGCCGTGGCTGTAGATCTGGAGCAGCGAACAGAATATAGCTTGTACCCAAACCAAGGGTTGTGACTGCATGTAGGGTCATAATAGAGCGGCTTTAAATAGAGAACAAGCACAGATATTTATGTGGTCAAACAAAATCACATCTTCTAGGAATGTGAAATCTAATTACATTAGGTAGACAGTTACAGTAAACATTACTTAACATCTTTAAACGCATTAAGACAATGGCGTTTAACAAACGGATTACAGTTTAAAACAGGCAGTGTTTGTCGGACAAGGAAGATTATGTTTGAGGAGAGGTTAATCAGATATTTACACCCTTTCCTTAGAGCAGGTTTACTGGAAGACTAATCTGATCAGCAGATATTAACAGACAAATTGTCAGGATCCTATCCACAGCCTGACCTGTACCATCACCTTTCCTATATCCCTATTCCTGTCCAGGTTTTTGGTGTAGCCTGGTGTGTCATCATTTCCTCTGCACCGCATCCCTGGTTTTCCCCCTACAGTGAAACAGCGCACACACACTCACCTGCAAATAAAAGTCCACTCCCGCTTCTCATCAGTGCCTCATTGTTCTTGGGAATAAGACCTGATCGTACAAGCCCTTGAGAGACCTGCTCTTACCCCAACTACCTACTGGTTCCTTCAGCCTATTCCTCTGCTTCAAGACCCACCGGTTTCCTCCCAAAGTCCCACTGTGCCCTCGTATACCAACTCTGGATCTCCTGTGCAGTCAGTACACAAGGACTACGGTTCCCACTATCCTCAGCCTCCCAGTAAGTCCTATACGTGTCCTGTCCCAAAGCCCTCCTGCAATCCATCTCCATCCAACAGTCTGTGTGCATCCCCAAACATGCATATTGGACTCATTACCTGAAAGGCCAATACCGATACGGTGTATAACCTGACACAAATAGACAGACAATAGCATTCTTGCATAATTACCGATTATACCAACATTCTGCACACAAGAGGGCAATGGGCCAATATTGATTAGGAGTCCTGCACCCTACAAATATGCCTCCATGCCCATTCATCCAAAATGACTGGTGTCACAATCCTGTTCTGTACTGGGTGATTGTATCCTGTTTTTACCTTCTCTCCATAACAAAGCACACCAAGAGAAGCTCTCTCTAACCACAAAACACCTTTTATTTGCGGTTACTTTCCCAATAAAGTGAAGAAAATATAAAGGACTTTGTGTCCTTTAAGGCTGGTGTCAGACAAGCGTAGTGTTCACGTCCGTGATTGCGCCTAAAAGTACGTCCGTGATAGCATGAAAGAAAGTCCATTGGAGCCTGACACATGAAGTACGTCCGCACTGAACTGCGGACGCACAACGGCCGCGGCAAACGGACGCAAGGCAGGCAAGAACGTACAACCACTAGAACGGCCGCACAAAGTGCGCCACGTCCGCAACGTCTGCATAGCTTTGTGTGTGAGTGATGGAGCATGGTCAGACGGACTGCATTTATACGTCCAGCATTTTTGACGGACAGAATGTTTTTTCATTGTAATTTATTTTTCCCTCCTACATCCGTCAAAAATAACTTCAGTGAAAAAACGGACTGTGTGACCACTACTGCGTCATCCGTACTGACGATGTCCGTACTGCACGGACGTACAGTCCGTAGAAATCACGCTCGTCTGACCCTAGCCTAAAAGGGGGATGCATTAAGCTGACTTCAATCATATCCTGTATGTTACATTCGCTTCTTGCATATGACCCTGGGGTTCCTGAATACTTTCTCTTTCCTCTGTAACCTGATATCAATCCAGTAACCCTGCAAAGAGCAACTCTCGTGATGTATCTTTGGCTGGGTAATAATTTGATGCGCTATCTGATGCCGCCATGGCTTCCATAGGGACAGTCACAATGAAAAAAATATTCAATGGCCTCTATAGGGACCAGATGTCATTTTGGTCCAAGCAGCGGATTTTGATAAACCGTGAGATTTCTGGGAATCACAAAAGAAAACTAAAGAATAAAAGAGAACCTGAGCAAAGGGGGGGGGGGAGTGGTCCTTCCGCCCACCCGTCATTTTAGGCTAGGGTCAGACTAGCGCACTTTAAACGTGCGTTCTGGCGCACTTAATTATGGCCGCACTAGCAGCAAATGACGGGCAATGACGGCCGATATACGAAGTACGGTCGCACGAAAGTCCGGCCGTGCAACGCAAGTGGAAAATGAACGCATTTTGTCGAGAACGTGAAACCACTAGTACGGTCGTACAGAGTGCGCTGCGTCCGCTAGCGGCGTGTTTGCGTGATTTGGAGATGTCAGACCCTGCTAATGTCCGGCCAACATAACGTCCAGATGCAAAAGTGTTTTATTGACGATCCGTACAAAATCACGAACGCAAATGCGCATCGTATGACCGCTATCGCGTACTCTGCGAAAAAATGCGTCCATTCGTTCGAACGCACTTTTTCACAGACAACATAAAAATGCGTTCGTCTGACCCTAGCCTTAGATTATTATTTTTTTCCTTCTTGCTTTTCACAGATAATTTCTGCCAGTGTTAATTAACTCCGATGACAGCCCACCTCGAGAGGATTTAAAGAAACAAATGCGTAAATCAACACCCCCCCCCGTCACCGAAACCCAACCCCCTTAGAAATAAAGCAAATCCATGTCCAGACTGTAATAGATGAACCCGACGGCGGTTCTAGGGTTCCAAAAGCGCGTAGGGGAGATGCTAGAAATAATTAATAAAAAAAAGCAATATAAATTAATGTAGAATAGAAATAAAAATGACAGATTAGGACTCACCTTGTCAATACGTCTCCTCACGCGCTGTATATGCTATATGTAAAGCTCTTCTCTAGAAAGGGGGGGATCAATTCGATTTTATTCTAAACACCTCATTTAAAGGGGGGCCATGAATTCGAGCTCACAGCTCTGTGCGCTCGTTTGAATGAATAGACAGCATTTATTTGCCCTCCAGAAACATGGCTGCCAGTCAGCTGACCTGCTCTGCTACATCTCTATGGAGACCGCAAGCAGCACAATGCAATGGGAGTGCTACGTGCAATTACTAGCTTATCAGAGATCTAAACACACAAGTAAAAACAAGCTTTTAAGGTTATTGGCCCCTTTTATTTGCAGCAGGTGATTCTTCTGTATCTGAGGCGTGTTCAGTTCCTCAGCAGCTGCTGAATTGTTCCATTGCAGCAGTTCAGTTTGCTGCAGCCGTCTCACTGAACGCTTTGGCTGTGAATATGGAAGTGAAAGGGCAGAGGTTTGTTTAATGAAAGGTGCTGTTTCTGCAAAATCCACTTTTGTCAATTTTATTACCATTTAGGCTAGGGTCAGACTAACGCATTTTTCGCGTTGTCTGTGAAAAAGTGCGTTCGAACGAATGGACGCATTTTTTCACGGAATACGCGATAGCGGTCATACGATGCGCCTTTTCGTCCGTGATTTTGTACGGATCATCCATAAAACACTTTGTGTCTGGACGATATGTTGGCCGGACATTAGCAGTGTCTGACGTCTCCCAATCACGCACACACGCCTCTAGCGGACGCAGCGCACTCTGTACGCCCGTACTAGAGGTTTGACGTTCTCGAAAAAATGCGTTCGTTTTCCACTTGCGTTGCGCGGACGAACTGTCGTGCGGCCGTACTTCGTGTGTTCCCCGGCATAGGACGTCATTTGCTGCTAGCACGGCCGTGATTTCGTGCGTCTAAACGCACGTTAAGACTGCTTTCGTCTGACCCTAGCCTTAGTGTTAATGTTTACCATGTTCCAATAAATATTGGCTGTTTTGATCCACCAAAACTTCAAACTGAACATTTCCTTATTGGATTATTTGCTCCGTGGAGGCGGCCATCTTTCCTACATCACACTCAGCTACTGCAGCACCTCCCGACTTGGCTGCAAGTGCTAAGTTAGCAGTGCTGAGCGCTGAACTGCTGAACAGCGTTCAATGCCAAGTTGCTAACTTAGCACTTGCAGCGGCTGAGCAACTGAACGCGCCTCTGGTACATGATGGGGATCAGCCGCCCTTTTTTTTTTTTTAAATAAATTTATTTATAGATTCAAGCAGTACTGCATAAAACAAAACTGATAACACAAAGTGCATGAAACTTATACACCAACAAGTACAATAACCACGCGCCCCCACAACTCAAAACCTTGCCTAGTCTGTGTCGTTTATGGCTTCAGGAAGGGACAGAGTCCAAAAAGCGCTCGAGCACCCGGGAGCACGAGGGCGGCAGTATCGGGGGCCCCGTAAGCGAACGTGCCAGAGACCATTCTGAAAATCGATTCGGATACGAGTCAAACGGTCTTCTGGTAGGTGTTGTATAAATGGCCCCCAAACCTCAAAAAACTTGCCCACATTGACTTCTTTATGAAGACTCGTTTCTGCCCAATCATGCCTAAAAAATATTATAAAACCACGAGTAGAACATCGAGAACGTGGGGGGGGGGCAACTATCCACTGACCCAGAAAAGCCTTCTTCGCGGCTGTGGAGATGATGCCTAAGAGTTTTCTGAGCTCTAGATTAGGGATGAGCGTTCGGTTCGGATCTGTTCGGAGTACGATTCGAACATCGCCCCTTCGGCTGTTCGTCGAACTCCGAACATTTCCGCATGTTCGCCCACAATGGACCACAATGCACTTTTCCACTGGCCTGAAGCTTGTAATTGGCTACAGCCTTGCACCTGACCACAGGACAGGTGCAAGACTATGCCAATCACGACTCAGAGTCCTGATTGGGCAAATTTTGCCCAATCATGGGCTCACAGAGCTAAGTCCCGCAGCACACTATATAAGGCTTCCCTGCCTGCAGCCCCAGCGTGTGTGTTTGCAGGAGTGAATCAGAGAGGAGAGGAGATTGTTCTGTCAGGGTGTATCAGTGACGTTGTAGGAGATTTCTGGAAATTAGAATCTGTCTTGGCACAGCCTGTTATCAGTGTGTATCAGTGAGTGTATCAGTGTGTCTTGGCACAATATTTGGGTGCACTGCCACTGACGCCTATACCAGATTCATATCATTTTAATATTGGACCGCAGGGTCCCCCACTGCACTCTTCCACAATACCACAGAGGGGTTACGGTGTGAAGGCACTTGCTGCCACCAAAGGTAAAATATTTAAGGTGAACTGCCACTGACGCCTATACCAGATTCATATAATTTTAATATTTGACAGCAGGGTCCAACCCTGCACTCTTCCACAATACCACAGACGGCACTGTTGCCGACACTAAAGGCCCAATTTGAAAGCACCTATTGTTACTTTCATCTAAAGCCTGCATAAGTTTCACCATAATTTAGCTAAAAAAATCACTAAACTTGTTCTGCGTGTCCTGAAATGTCTCCTCTTTTCATACAGGCTGCCACCCAAAGCAGTTGTTTATGAATAGATTAAAGGAAAACCATTTACCGTCATTTGAAATGTCTTTTTTTTGTTTTTAAATGTTTTTATACATCCTAGAAATTCGCCACTTCACGGGCAGGTTATGGGGACCTCCTAGGCGCGATATTTGAAGGAATTTTTCATTTTTATTCTTAACCTTTATTTCATGGAAAACTTACTGTTCCTTTTAAAAACTTTTTTTTTTTTTTAACTTTTTTTGTCCTTGTTTCCTGTCCCCCAGGGCACTACCCGGACCCCCATACACCTTTTTATGGCAAATATATTGCTTATATGCGCTCTTGGAGGGCACTCTAAAAAATCGAACGTTCGGGTCTCATTGACTTGCATTGAGTTCGGATCGTGTTGGAATTCGAACTCGAACTTTTGAAATTGTTCAAGTTGGAATGCGAACCGAACACGGGGGCGTTCGGCTCATCCCTACTCTAGATAAGGGGCGCGCTTCGTGCTCAGAAAGAATATTAAATAACGCCCAGTCAGGAGAGGTTGGCATTTCTAACCAATCAAAACCCCGGTTCTGAATCTCCTGATGGAGTTCCAGAAAAGTGTAATGAAGGGACATGACCAAAGACAGTGGAAGCGGTCAGCCCTGTCCCGTGAACATTTAAGACAACGTCCTGAACTAAGGGGATTGTAAAGGGTCAGTCTGGCCGGAGCCACATAAGCTCCAAGCAATCATTTATAAAACATTTCCCCATATTGGGCCGAAGGAATTTGTTTACGTGATCTATTAGTGGCTGCTATAAGTGAAAAAGGTAGGGATGTGCGTTTTGGGTTTCGGAATTTCGGAATTTTCACGAAATTTCCCGATTCGTGTTTTCGGATGCGGCCGATTTTCCGTAAATTTTTAGATCCGAAAATGGCAGATCCGAAACGAAATATTTTCGGGGTTTTCGAATGGACTTGAAATGTGTCAAATCGAAATTTATTGCTTTGAAACGAGTGGAAACAGACGTTCCGAAAAAACGAAAATTTCCGAAATCATGAAAAGTCGATACAAAAAAAGAGCAAAGTGACACGAAAATACGAAAAATGGTCGATATTCCGAAAAAAAAATGTACACGAAAAACAAGTCGAGCCGAACTGAATCGAAACAGAAATCGGTCGAAACGAGCCGAATCGAAAAGTTTAAACATCCGAAAAATCGAATCGAACCGAAAAAAAATCGGTGCACAAGCCTAGAAAAAGGCGACTGTTTCGGGAGGTGCAGGCACCGAGAGGCTAACCCCGTGGCAGTGGCGACCGTCCAGTCATAATGCAGGCGGAGTAGTTGTCGGAAAGCTGCTGTCGAGGGGCCTCCCTTCCTTATACTATCAAGAGGATTAAGGAAATCCCGTGTCCCCAGTTCCCGCAGCTGCTGCGAGACGAACGCTGAGAGGTGCATGTAGTAAACAGGGTGTAGGAATTCAGCAGCTATCAAGTCACAGAGAGCACCGTAAGGGAGGAGGGTGTGGGAGGGTTGTTGCAGTAGATGACCAATTTGGGACATGCCCTTCCGAGCCAAGGCCCGAAACGCCGGGGCCGGCGAACCATTCTGGAAGTTCGGGTTGCGAAGCAAAGGCTGAAAAATCGAGGTCTTCCAGGAACTTCCTTGCCTTACACCACGCAACCCGACCCACATTAAGGAGAGGATTAGCACTCTGGGCAGGGGGCAACGAGGCGGAGAGAGGTGTAAAAGAGCCCCCAGTGACAGCGGGAACGCCATTGCCTGGTCTAGCGCGTGATCAGTGAATCTGGAGGAGCCCATTAGCCAATCAGCGATTAAGCGATATTGGGCTGCCATGTTGTACGAGCTGATCTCTGGCATATTCACTCCCCCCAGACCATAGGGCAGTTGTAATTTGCACATTGTTATACGCGTCCTCCCACCCAGATAAACCTGGTAAATAATGAATGAATAATCAAGATATTCCGTTTCTTAAGGAGGATGAGCAGCATATGAATTGGATACAATAAGTGCCGGAACGCCACCATTTTTATGAGGCTGATTCTTCCCATGTAAGATAGCGGGAGCTTATTCCAGGAGGACAGCAAAGATTTAAATTGGGTCATTAACGGTGGGATAATCTCGTTAAATCGGGTGGGAGTGGCAATCCTAGATACATAAATACACCACCCGTGCACCAACAAAAGGGAAGTCAGCCTAGTCCTGATTTTTAACTCTAAACCTAATTTCAAATCTTAACCCAATTTCTAAGCCTAATCCTGATGTTTAACCCTAACCTTAATTTCTAACTCTAAATTCTAACTCCAAACCTAAATTCTAACCCTAAACCTAAATTCTAACCCTAACCCTGATTTTTATCCCTAAACCTAATTTCTAAGCCTAGCCCTGATTTTTAACTCAAAACCTACAGGGCTATTCAAAGAAAGGTGAAACTCAGGAGAATGACTGGAGAAGTGAAAATTCTTGGTCCCAATAGCCAAACCAGAAACATTCTCCCATTTATTTCACTTTCCAAATCTGTTATTTTGTCTCTAGATGGTTCTCTTCTCCTGTCAGTTCTCCTGGTTTTCACCTCTCTCTGAATAGCCCTGCTAATTTCTAATCCTAACCCGATTTCTATCTCTAAAACTCATTTCTAATCCTAGCTTTAACCCTCGTTCTAAAACGTCACTGTAATTTTCAAACAATCTAAACGTTTTTGGATAGAGCCCAATTATTATGAATTTTCTTCCCGAAAATCGCTTAGAAATGACAGAAGGCATCGTTTTTGACCCGTGTAGGAAAAAAAGATGACAGCATCTGCCCAATTATTTCTTTTATATTTTTTATTATTTTGGGTGATTTCAATCACTGGTTCTCCCTCGCCGGCACAGCTCCTCTTCGGTTAGGGTCAAACGAACGCATTTTTCGCATCGTCCATAAAAAAGTGCGTCCGAACGCATTGATGTATTTTTTCATGGAATGCGCATAAACGGTCATACGATGCGCATTTTCGTGCGTGATTTTGTACGGATCGTCAATAAAACACTTTTTGCGTCTGGACGTTATGTAGGCCGGACATTAGCAGCGTCTGACGTCTCCTAATCACGCACACACGCCTCTAGCGGACGCAGCGCACTCTGTACGTCAGTACTAGCGGTTCTACGTTCGAGAAAATGTGTTCATTTGCCGCTTGCGTTGCACGGGCGACCTTTCGTGCGGCCGTACTTCGTATATTGGCCATCGTTTGCTGCTACTGCGGCCGTGATTAAGTGCGCCTAAACGCACGTTAAAAATGCGTTAGTCTGACCCCAGCCTTCAGCTCAGCGACTACCGAACCATTTCTACGCAATTTGCGTGGCTATGCATGTTGCGCAGCATAGGATCTATAAACTTTTGTGCTTTACATACACAAGTTGTGTAGCGCCTACGCAGAGCGATGGATGGGAGCTGCACGCGCATGCACAGATCTGATCCATCGCTGCCTCTCTGGGAACACTCGCTACAGCGCTTGGTCTCAGCGGGTGACATCAGCCGCTCTGTGTGTGACATCACTAGTGACCGATCTGGTGACCGGCAGCCGGGAAATTAAAAAATCCCAGTTGCTGATGATGCTGGGGGGGGGGGGGGAGTGTCAGGATGAGTGGAGTTTCCCTTTCAATTTAGAGCAGCCATGATCGTGGGGGGGGGTCAGCAACCCTTGCCCTCCAGATGTTTTGGTACATATCCCAGGAGCCTACGTTAGCCTGATGAATAGCTGAGCATCATGGGAGATGTAGTTTCCAAACAAAAATCTAAGGGAGCCAAAGTTGCAGACACCCTGCTCTTACTCCTGACTGCCAGTGCTGACCGGGTAATGAGACTTATCATTTATTTTCCATTGGGATATGGCCCATGTATTGATATATTTCTGTGTCTTGACCACCCGCGGGAAAGAGTAGGGCCCGGGGGTCAAGAACTTTGGGCTCCCCCCTCGACTCAGATTAATGGTTCCTTCCGCATCAGCTTCCTGGTTCCAGGGCAGGTACGTCGCCCCGCGTGCACTGTCAGCCCCACCCCGCAGGGCACGCGGAAGTCATGACACCAATAGAAATTAGGGAGGAGCCACTGCTTTCGCGGAGAGAGGGGGTGGCAAGTGCCAGTAGTTCCCTGCAGTCTCGTTTGGAACTCTAGGGCTCTGCGTCCGTGGTCTCCAACATGGCGGCGGTGGCTCAGGTGAGAGTCCTGACTGGGGTTACTATAGAAACTGTCGATGTGGTCCAAATGGGGGGCGGGGTCCTTAACCTTCACTCTCTCCTGGCTCTCACTGAACCGGACCAGGTCACGGGGCCAGCAGCCCCCGTCTCATTGCCCCCACCACGTGACTCTCGTTTGTCACATGACCCGGAAATGCTGGAAATAAACCTGCCAGAGAGGGGATCAAGTCAAGATCCTCCCGTGTGTTGCCAGCAGGTGTTTTAGAACTACATATCCATGAGCCGCTGAGCATCATGGGAGATGTAGTTCCAAGGCGCCTGGAGGGCCAAGGTCACTGACTCCTGCTCAGTGGTTTCTACCAGGCTCCTGTGCCTTCCTTCTGCTGGTGGGCTGCACATGAAACGTGCTGCCCTGCTGCCTGGAGAATTCCTGTGCAGAGGCGGTGAACCTTGGCCCCCTGGATGTTTCAGAGCTACATATCCCATGATGCTCAGCCAGTGTTTTGTGTGACTAATGATCACGGGACATGTAGTTCTGAAACGGCCCAAGCAACCCTTATTATGTATTTTAGGGGTCAGCAATATTGGCCCTCCAGATGTTTGAGAACTACATGACCCATGAGGCCGTGCCAGCCTAACACGTGGCAGAGCGCTGAAGGATCTGTCGTTCCAGAACATGACGGGCCATGGCTGCTGTCCATTGCCCTGCGGTTTCCACCAGGCTCTTTGTGCCTTCCTCATGCTGATGGGCATCACTTGAAAAGCGCTGCCATGCAGAATTCCTGTGTGGCTGGAGGGAAGAGGGGAATCCACCCCATTTACACCCCAGAATCCTGGTGTTTCTGCTCAAGCAGCCCTTTTCATGTACAGGCTCCCGGCATCGCAGTGGAGTCGACCATGTTTTTTTTGGACACATATTAATGTTTTATGCAGAAGTAGAGCAGAGGGAAAAGTGCTGCCCTGCAACATGTATAATTCATACGCTGCAGGAAGGAAATCAAGGCGGGTCACCTGGGATTCCTTGTTGATTTCTTACCTGCAGCGTGTGGATTATACATGCTGCGGGGTGGCATTTTTCATGCACTGCCCATCAGCATGAATACATTATGTGCGTCCAGGAAAACATGGCCGACCTGACCAGCAGGTGTACCGGAGAACTGGTCAGATCTGGTATTTCTTGGCAGCGCACGGCGGGTATTGGTGAAAAGATAAGGAAATGAGGAAGGTTACTCTGCTCTCCCTTTGTACAGCGATGCACATCCCACACTAAGGCTGGTGTCAGACGAGCGTAGTGTTCACGTCCGTGATTGCGCCTAAAAGTACGTCCGTGATAGCATGAAAGAAAGTCCATTGGAGCCTGACACACGAAGTACGTCCACACTGAACTGCGGACGCACAACGGCCGCGGCAAACGGACGCAGGTTTGGCAAGAACGTAATACTGCTAGAACGGACGTGCGGAGTGCGCCACGTCCACAACGTCTGCATAGCTTTGTGTGTGAGTGATGGAGCATGGTCAGACGGACTGCATTTATACGTCCAGCATTTTTGACGGACAGAATGTTTTTTCATTGTAATTTATTTTTCCCTCCTACATCCGTCAAAAAATAACTTCAGTGAAAAAACGGACTGTGTGACCACTACTGCGTCATCCGTACTGACGATGTCCGTACTGCACGGACGTACAGTCCGTAGAAATCACGCTCGTCTGACCCCAGCCTAAATGCCGGCTTCTATTTTTCCTCCTCCGTCACATTTATATTGTTTTTTTTCTTTGCATAAATTGCATCTTCTCCCTCGCTGGGAGCACCGCCCGGAGCTAGGGTTTGCCAGGTCGGCCATGTTTTCCTGGACACATATTACTATTTCATGCAGAGGGGGGGGGGAACGAGAAAAGTGCTGCCCTGCAACATGTGTAATTCAAATGACAAAGGAAGGAAATCAAGGCAGGTCACCTGGGATTCCTTTTTGATTTCTTACCCGTAGCGTATGGATTATACATGCTGCGGGGTGGCATTTTTCATGCACTGCCCATCAGCATGATTGCATTATATGTGTCCAAGAAAACATGGCCGACCTGGTAACCCCGTCTCACGCTGGATATATTGCTATTTAGGCTAGGGTCAGACGAGCGTGATTTCTACGGACTGTACGTCCGTGCAGTACGGACATCGTCAGTACGGATGACGCAGTAGTGGTCACACAGTCCGTTTTTTTCACTGAAGTTATTTTTGACGGATGTAGGAGGGAAAAATAAATTACAATGAAAAAACATTCTGTCCGTCAAAAATACTGGACGTATAAATGCAGTCCGTCTGACCATGCTCCATCACTCACACACAAAGCTAGACGTTGTGGACGCAGCGCACTCCGCACGTCCGTTCTAGCAGTATTACGTTCTTGCCTAACCTGCGTCCGTTTGCAGCGTCCGTCATGCGTCCGCAGTTCAGTGCGGACGTACTTCATGTGTCAGGCTCCAATGGACTTTCTTTCATGCTATCACGGACGTACTTTTAGGCTAGGGTCAGACTAACGCATTTTTCACGTTGTCCGTGAAAAAGTGCGTTCGAACGAATGGACGTATTTTTTCACGGAATACGCGATAGCGGTCATACGATGCGCAGTTTCATCCGTGATTTTGTACGGATCATCAATAAAACTCTTTTTGCGTCTGGACGTTATGTTGGCCGGACATTAGCAGCGTCTGACGTCTCCTAATCACACACACACGCCGCTAGCGGACGCAGCGCACTCTGTACGTCAGTACTAGTGGTTTCACGTTCTCGAAAAAATGCGTTTGTTTGCCGCCTGCGTTGCGCGGCCGCACTTTTGTGCGACCGTACTTCGTATATTGGCTGTCATTGCCCGGCATCTGCTGCTAGCACGGCCGTGATTATGTGCGGCTGCACGCGTGTTCGCACTGCCTCAGTCTGACCCTAGCCTAAGGCGCAATCACGGACGTGAACACTACGCTCGTCTGACCCCAGCCTTATCGATCCATGGTCATGTGGTTATTTTTGAGGATGCAGTAACGTAAATAAATACATAAAGGGGATGCTGCCAGTTTTTCCTCCTGAATTTCTCATCCACGACACCAGAAAATGTGTAAGATCATAGATTGAGAAAAATAAGTTTGCAGGAGTGAGTGGTTACGCCGGGCGCTGTATGTTCTCATAGGGGTTTGGGAGAGGGACGGCCATGTGGTTGAAGTGGAGGAGCGTACATCTGCTGCAGTGGCGCCGAGTGACCTCATCATCCTCTTCCTCGTTTCAGCAAATCAAGAACCTTGAGGACGTGGCTTCTCTGTATCAGGACCTCAGCCGGCATCCCAACCTGTCCAGTGCTTACGTAGGGCCCGATGTCACCACGCAGTATGGCGGCAAATACTGCAACCTGTACACCGGTGAGCGGCACCAGCTCTCACGGGGAATCAATGTGATTGACTGCGATCACGTGTGAGGATTGCTCGGGATCCCCATAGGGAGTTTGCAGAAGTGAGCGGATGTGGAGTGCATGGATATTCTGTGAATTGAGAGCTGGATACTGTGTCACCACGTCCCGGCTCCTGTGTCACCACGTCCCGGCTCCTGTGTCACCACGTCCCGGCTCCTGTGTGCAATTACATTGTGGGAAATGCTTAGCGCTGTGCGACTCTGGGGACATCATAAACCACAAGATGCGTGCAGGGCGGTGATGCGTGGATAACTCAACACCTTGGAAAGGAAATGCGTCCAAAAATACTACCCATCCCTCTGTCTGTCCAACCCTCTATCCCTCTGTCTGTCCAACCCTCTATCCCTCTGTCTGTCCAACCCTCTATCCCTCTGTCTGTCCAACCCTCTGTCTGTATATACACCTCAGCACACCTCTAGCTGTCTATTCAACTCTCTCTCTTTTTGTCTATCCCTCTGTCTGTCCATCCCTTAGTCCGTCCATTGACGCATTTTCTACTGGTTGTGTCTGTGCTCGTGTCTCTGTGTGTATATATATATATATATATATATATATATATATATACAATGTAATTTATATTACAGTAAATGTGGGGGGTACGTTGTTTATCAGTGCCCCCCCTCCTCTTTCAGAGTGGGCGCAGAGGGATCTCGACCGGAACGAGCAGGTCAAGTTTTGTCGTCAGTACATTGTGTTTCACGATAATAACACCATCGTGTATTCCGGTCCATGCGGGAATAGCTGCGAGATCAAGGGCGAGTAAGTACGCGGCAGGAGATCGTGGGGGGCTTTTAAAAGGGAGGAGGTGGAGCGGTGTGAGTAGCGAGCGCCTCCTGGAAGCTGCATGGAGACACACAGGGCATCATGCCATGGCTGTGTGCCAGCTTCCACCGCACCTCTGTCCCCGGGCAGGTCCCAATCTCATACCCAATGAGTAACGTAATATAGTCTATGGATACAGTAACTGCCAAAGCATGGGGGATTATTCACTTAACGGTGAATTTGGAATAAATAATATATACGTGAAAATAATCGTGCTGACGGAATACCAGAATTCTGCAGACAAATTCAATTTACCGATTCTGGCCCAATATATCCACTTCCCTTGAAAACCTCCTGCATGTCACCGCTTCGTACATACCGTCATGTCTGTCTTTGCACGTCCTCAGGCTTCTCAGCAGAGAGTCCCCGTCTGGAGCTCTGAAAGCCGTCCTGCGAGACACCACCAATGCCAAGGGGGTGAACACGCAGTTCCTGGAGGTGAGTGGGGCAGGTAGATTGCCAGGACGAGAGGACAAATGGTTATCGATGACGTCGGTCTGCTAACGTTTGCCCGACGCTCCGGGGATTTGATTTCCTGCCTGTCGCTGATTTTATTTAATTTTTTTCTTTTGTTTAGATCTGGAACAAAAACTGCAAAGTGAAAAGCATCAACCTGACCAGCTTGGACAAACACGGGAAAGTGTACGAGGACGGTGAGTGCGTCCTGTGACCCCCATCCGGCCTCTCGCTTACATGCAGTGTTAATAAAGGCACATTCTGGTACTATTTAACCCCTTCAATCCCGAGATGGAGCTAACTCGGGTCTCCAAAGGCACCATCAGCTGCCCGCATCGCGCTATCTCAATGTGCAGCAGAGCAGGACAAAAGCAAATGAATTCCCTTTGTATTTGTGCTTCAGAACATGCCCCTAAAGCTTTATCAGCGCAGGTACGATGCTCGAGCTGCGAACACTTTATAAACCCAGCTGGGAATTTGTCTGAATGACATCTCCCCAATTGATCCTGCACGAAGCCCGGAACTGCAGTAACTCCTTTTATCCAGCAGGTGGCGACATCTCCCTGCCAATAACTTATTACAGTGAGGAAAACACTGGGAATATTCCCAAATATTTATTACTGTATAATTAAAAATGATTTTCCAAATTATTATTGATTTAAGCGGCAACACATTCCGCAGCGCTGTACAATGGGTAAAGACAGGACAATTCTACAATCCAGGTAAGGCTAGGGTCAGACGAACGCATTTTTATGTTGTCTGTGAAAAAGTGCGTTCGAACGAATGGACGCATTTTTTCACAGAATACGTGATAGTGGTCATACGATGCGCATTTTCGTCCGTGATTTTGTACGGATCATCAATAAAACACTTTTTGTGTCTGGACGTTATGTTGGCTGGACATTAGCAGCGTCTGACGTCTCCTAATCACGCAAACACGCCTCTAGCGGACGCAGCGCACTCTGTACGTCAGTACCTGCGGTTTCACGTTCTCGAAAAAATGCGTTCATTTTCCACTTGCGTTGCGCAGCCGGACTTTTGTGCGACCGTACTTCGTATATTGGCCGTCATTGCCCGGCATCTGCTGCTAGTGCGGCCGTGATTAAGTGCGGCTGCACGCGCGTTCGCACTGCCTCAGTCTGACCCTAGCCTAAAGTATCCATGTAATTGGGCGACTAGATGGGCCGAAAGGTTCTTATCTGCCGATATTTTCTATGTTTCTAATACATACAGGAGGCAGGTCAGTATTCCTGCCAGCAGATACAGAAGGACATGAGGGCCCTATTCCCGTGGGAATTTACAATATAGATGACCCACTGGTTCCTGGCAGTGTTTTTTTCTGTACTGAAAGGGTTAAAGTTAACCTTAATAAATCCAACTTGGTAAAAGAAGCATTTTGGTAACTGAAACTCTATTGTCCGCTTGCAAGAGATTAGTCCTTTTGATTGATCGCACTACAGGCTACACCGGGGCTCTCAAACTCACGCCCCCCCCCCCCCCAGATGTCGATGCCTACAATTCCCAGAATTCCTTCAAAGCAATAAATGGACAGGGAATCATGGGAGTTGTAGTTCAGAAACATCTAGAGAGTTTGACAGCCCTGGGATACACTTTCTGCTTCTTGACCTTTCTGGTTCGCTGCAGGAGGAGGCTATTTTCTGCTGTTCTGTATAGGGCGAATGTGATTGGTATCTGTTTACAGAGTGATGTGAAAGAAGGCTTGGCTGTAAAACACAAACGATCCATCAACCTTTCTGATTTTTGGTGTGGTTGATCGTAAGAGTATATTTATGGGAGAAGTGAACACTGTACGAGTATCCCATTGCTACAGCCTATCCACGGGGTCCGTGACTGACTGTAAGCTCTTGAGCAAGGTCCTCTCTGTATATTTGTTGTTTTGACTCCCATTGTACAGCGCTACGGAACTTGTTAGCGTTTTATAAAAACTTGTAACTGATACGATAGTGGAGGCCAGTGGTGACACACGGCACAGTGGTCCTTTAGGCTAGGGTCAAACGAAAGCATTTTTCCCCGCGAACGTAAAAAAGTGCGTCCGAACGAATTGATGTATTTTTTCACGGAGTGCGCGAAAACAGTCATACGACGCGCATTTTTCGTGCGTGATTTTTTCGGATCGTCAATAAAACTCTTTTTGCGTCTGGACATTATGTAGGCTGGACATTAGCAGCGTCTGACATCTCCTAATCACGCAAACACGCCGCTATGCCGCAGCTGCGCACTCTGTACGTCCGTACTAGCGGTTCAGCGTTCTCAGAAAAATGCGTTCGTTTTCCACTTGCGTTGCAGGGCCGGACTTTCGTGCGGCCGTACTTCGTATATTGGCCGTCATTGCCCGTCATCTGCTGCTAGTGCGGCCGTAATTATGTGCGCCAGAACGCACGTTAAAATTGCGCTGGTCTGACCCCAGCCTTAGCTCCTGCATTGTTTGCCTCCTCTTCAACGTCGGTGAATAATTCCTCATAGAATCATTTTTAAATTGGCAGAATCTGCACATTTTAAACCAAAATAGCAGCCATTGAAGAAAAATCTTATAACTCAGCATTTTATACATGTTTCAGCCTAGAACCGTAGGCTGACGCACCACTTAGTGAATAATCCCCTGTGTATTCTGAATCTGCTGTCGTGTTAGGCCCAGGGTTCCTGTTTTTTTTTTTTTTTTTTTTTTTTTAGCCCATTTTATTCATGGATTTTCTCTTATGTTTTCATAATAGACCAGTTTGGATGCGTCTCGTGGTCACATTCAGAGTCTCACATCTTGTACATCGCCGAGAAGAAACGACCCAAAACCGAGAGCTTCTTCCAGCCGGAGGTGAAAAATCTCAAGGAGGCTCTGAGCGGCGAGGACGGAGCCCAGAAACCCATCAAGGTGAAGCGGCGTCACCGGAACCTTAAGGCTGGGGTCAGACCAGCGCACTTTTAACGTGCGTTCTGGCGCACATAATTACGGCCGCACTAGCAGCAGATGACGGGCAATGACGGCCAATATACGTTGTACGGCCGCACAAAAGTCCGGCCGTGCAACGCAAGTGGAATTTGAACGCATTTTTCTGAGAACGCTGAACCGCTAGTACTGACGTACTGAGTGCGGAGCTGCGGCATAGCGGCGTGTGTGCGTGATTAGGAGATGTCAGACGCTGCTAATGTCCAGCCTACATAACGTCCAGACGCAAAAAAGAGTTTTATTGATGATCCGTACAAAATCACGCCCGAAAATGCGCGTCGTCTGACCGTTTTTGCGCATTCCGTGAAAAAATACGTCAATGCGTTCGGACACACTTTTTCACGTTCGCGGGGAAAAATGCTTTCGTCTGACCCTAGCCTTATTGCTGCCGGCTCAGGCGCGTAGCATGCTGCTCGCTATCAGGGTTATTCAGAGAGCGGTGAAAACCAGGAGAATGAACAATCTAGACCAAATTGCTGATTTGGAAAGTGAGATAACTGGGAGAATTTTTCTGGTTTGGCTGTTTTGACCTAGAATTTTCACTTCTCCAGTCATTCTCCTGCTTTTCACCTCTCTCTGAATAACCCTGAATGTCAATGTGCTCCTTCTCCTCGTGGCGAGAGCTCATTGAGTCTTGTAGAACAGGTGTCAGCAACCTTGGCTCCCTCAGAAAGTTTGAAACTATATTTCCCATAACTCTCAGCCACTCTTTGAGCTGACTAGGCATCATGGGATATGTAGTCCCAAACCATCAGGGGGGCTAGGTTGCTGACCCCTGCTGTAGAACATGGGTGCTGACCCTTGGCCCATCAGGTGTTTTGGAACTACATTTCCCTCAAGGCTCTGTCATCCTAGTGAGCATCATGGGATATGTAGTTCAGAGACCTCTGGAGGGTGCATAGTTGCTCTTGGAAGTGGTTATCAGAGTGGGAAATGGTGCCCCCTGTGGCCAAAGTGTATATTGCAAGGGACTGGGCACATTGATGGAGCACTTTGCGTTCTCTCTAGCACTTACAGGTATAGTATTAGGTCCCGAGGCGGAGACCCTTATATTCTGTGTCCTGTGCAGAGCACTCGCACGCGTTTAAAAATCATAAATATAATATTATTCTAAAACGATGAAATGAAAGCTTTATTATCGAACTAACAAATAAAAGAATATGGCGACCTTTCAAAGGGCCCCCCTCTTCTTCAGGTCAAAGATCTCCCCTCTTCTTCAGGTCCGAGACCTCCCCTCTTCTTCAGGTCCGAGACCTCCCCTCTTCTTCAGGTCAGAGACCTCCCCTCTTCTTCAGGTCCGAGACCTCCCCTCTTCTTCAGGTCCGAGACCTCCCCTCTTCTTCAGGTCCGAGACCTCCCCTCTTCTTCAGGTCAGAGACCTCCCCTCTTCTTCAGGTCAGAGACCTCCCCTCTTCTTCAGGTCAGAGACCTCCCCTCTTCTTCAGGTCAGAGACCTCCCCTCTTCTTCAGGTCAGAGACCTCCCCTCTTCTTCAGGTCAAAGACCTCCCCTCTTCTTCAGGTCAAAGACCTCCCCTCTTCTTCAGGTCAAAGACCTCCCCTCTTCTTCAGGTCCGAGACCTCTCCTTCATACTATGATTTTATTTGCTTATCTACCTGATTATCTACCTTATATATAATCACATACACGGAGCAGCCACTTTATTATTGTTTAAAAGATTTAAAAACACAAACAAACCTAGAAATAAACAAACAAGTCGGATTTGTTTACAAACTCTGATCATACATTTTACCAGCCGCCACGACATCAGTGCATCCCATCCGTCAGGTCCCCCTATCTATCCTAACCTAATACCTTCTCTTATGTCATTAACCCACTTAATTGGGATGTGCATCCTCCTGGAGCTCTCTGCAGTGCTAAGTTAAAGACCTGTGTCATGGAGGGGTGCAATACCGGGGGGGTCAGTCCTCAACATAAACATGCAAAGCCAGAATGTCTGCACTTACCCTAAACATGCATTTTTCATAAGGAGCTTCTGAGACCAATGAACGTCCAGGTTAACGCGTCTTCTCTCTACCCAATATATATATATATATATGTTCTTGTTGTTGTTGCTAAACTATAGGGCAGGATTAAATCTAGCGTGTATAAAAATAATCCAGGAAATCTGATTGTGCCTCCTGAATCCCGCAGGGCGATCAGTTCCTGCTCTACGAGGACTGGGGCGAAGGTCTGGTGAGCAAGAGCGTCCCCGTCCTGTGTGTGATGGACATCGAGAGCGGCAACATCTCTGTACTGGAAGGGATTCCCGACTACGTGTCTCCAGGACAGGCAAGTCGGTTACACAACGGGAACAGGCAGCAGCGGTTCCTTTTAATTGGTTGTCATGGTGATTGCTGCACTTTCTAGAGGTTTGTTATTTAAAGTAAAATGTAACAAGAGAATTAATATCATTAAATAATGTAAATATCCTCACATGATGGCTACCGGATTTTGTTTTATGGCTATAGTTTTTTTTACTCTTCCTTAAAACAGAACACATTTTTATATAAATATATAGAAGTGCAGCAGGTACCTGATGTGTGTCAAGGGTCTGGTTATCCATACGCAACGTATGGAGACCCTGGGAATGAAAAAGCGGGGGTAACCCTCAAAATGATCAAAAAGGAGAACAAAAAAAAAGGTTGTACGGATCAAACCCAGGTGACGAGATGTTAAATAATCTTAGAGTCCCGTCCAATCCAGTAAACTGTTAAGAAAGGCGATTGCAGGATAAACGTTCAATATGAAACTGGAAGGGTTAAGCTCACATGACACAGATAAAACATAGCTTTTAATGGGTAGCAAAGGGTTAAAAAAGCTCACAGGATCTTAAGACAGTTACCAAGAAAAAAACCAAAGAAAAGAAAAATGAAATAAACCATAAGCCCCCAAAAATGTATCACCTATGATTCAAGGAAGAGGTTAAGTACAGCCCCCCTGAATATTCTAGAAGGGTTAATGAACTGACAAGAGAAAGGTAGAAGCGGGCCTTCGTGCGTCTGGATAGATGGGAAGGAATCTAAAGGGTGCGCTGTGCTTCAATGAGGGATATACCAGTTACTGTAGACGAGTCTATCAAAACCTGCAAAGAAACAATGTTTCCAACCCGTCACTGCCGCAACAAAAGAAACCATACATGTGCCAAGCGGGGTCTGGCGCCCTTCACCCTGCTTTGTTAAGGAGTAACGGTGATAGGCTGGGGCTGGGCAGTATTATAGACACATTAGAGTAAGTGCATATAAGGCTATAAAGTAGCAAAAATTATCAAAGGTTTGCACATGGTTGCCGGTTTTTGGAATACCAGTCAATCAATAGTTAAATTCAACACGTGCATTTCATCGTTGCTATGCAAGGGTTAATGAACGGATACATCAGGACTGCAAGCCTTCATATTCATCAGAGAAAGTCTTTCTAGTCCTCCTATGGTTGTGGTTCCCAACCCTGGTCCTCAGGGCCCAATAACAGGCCAGGTTTGCAGGATATGTGAAGCACAGCACAGGTGATATGATTTGCTGCTCAGTGATTGCAGGATTCAGTCTGCATTTTGCCCACGGTGAGCCTTAAAACCTGTCCTGTTAGTGGGCCCCTGAGGACCAGTATTGGGGACCACTGCTCTAGGGCAGTGTTTCTTAAACCTGTCCTCAGGACCCTTTAACAGGTCAGGTTTGCAGGATATCTGAAGCACAGCACAGGTGATGATTTGCTGCTCGGTGATTGCAGGATTCAGTCTGAATTTCCCCCAAGGTGATCTGTAAAACCTGGCCTGTTATGGGTACCTGAGGACAGGTTTAAGAAACACTGCTCTAGGGTCTTTTTTATTCCAGCATAAACAAACGCCACACTTGGCTTTGAATCACTATTGCAGGCAAAAGAAACTGCAAACAAAATCCTAGCTCAATTGCAGCACTTACTAAACACACAGGGATCCTAGGTGCGCCCGTACTGACGTGCCTCCTGGCGTCCGTCGCAGCGTTGTGACGCTTCGACGGGGCCGGTCACATAATCGCGTGCTCACTACAAGTGTCCATGCAGAAAGCCTCCCCATCGAAGCACTAGGCGTGCGTTGACAGGGCTACAAAACGTGATGCTCCATAGGAGGATCAAGCCTTGCAGCGCTGAGCACACTCACTGCGCTCAGCGAGGTGGCCAGACGGGCGTCAGAGAGGAAGGAATGTCCATTCTCACGGACGTTCCTTCCGCCCTCAAAGACGCTCGTCTGACCCCCGCCTTAAAACCTTCCCTCGATTACTCTCCCAGACATTGTTACCCAACCCCAGCGCTCGGTCACAATATACGTGTGCGTTCCTGTCCTTATAGTCACTCTCTTTCTTCCCGGACAGGCTTTCTGGTCCCCTGATGACACCGGTGTTGTGTTCGTGGGTTGGTGGCACGCTCCTTTCCGACTCGGCCTCAAGTTTTGCCCTAATAGAAGGTGAGACCCCCCTCCCCCAGACCTCTGACCTTGCCCTGCCGGCCCCTTCCTGACAGTCCTCCTGACCTCCTTGTTTCCCATCCCCAGGTCGGCGCTCTTTTTCGTGGACCTGACAGGCGGAAAATGCGGTGAGCGTCATCCACGTTGCGTTTGGAACCACACGGCGTGTTCCGTAATCCTAGAATCATGAAAAGTGGCGATTGGAATCACAGATTCTTTTTTTAAGGGGATTTGTGCCATTTTTCACTTTCCGCTGCTTTGGTCTGATATTTGCTGTATCCCTGTTCCGTTCTCCAGGAGTCAGTTTAGCGGATAAGCCATTTTTTTTACATTCTGTTCCTCTGTTTACATTTTGTGCCTTTATTTTTCTTCCCGTCGCTTTCATACAGAAATGCTTTCCGAGGACCAGGCGTCTGTTTTCTCACCCAGACTGAGCCCTGATAAATGCCGTATAATATACCTAAAGTGCCAACAATTCGGGCCTCACCAGCAGTGCTGCCAGCTCCTCATGGTAAAAGCAGCCGCCGGCGCGCCGCTTAAACTGTCACATATCCTCTCCAAAACCCGTTTTCATTCGACTCGGAGCTAGTGTTCCCAGGTCGGCCATGTTTTTCTGGACACATATTACTATTTCATGCAGAGGGGGAGCACAGGGAAAAGTGCTGCCCTGCAACATGTATAATGCATATGCTGCAGGAAGGAAATCAAGGCGGGTCACCTGGGATTCCTTTCTGATTTCTTACCTGCAGTGTATGGATTATACATACTGCGGGGTGTAATTTTTCATGCACTGCCCATCAGCATGAATACATTATAGGTGTCCAGGAAAACATGGCCGACCTGGCAACCCTAGCCGGCGCACAGATTGTTATTATTTCCATGTCACCGCGCTGCAGGGATTCAGAGAGAGCCTTGGCCCTCCAGACCTTTTGGAACTACAGTTCCCATGAGACTCGTCCAATCTAGTGAGCAGCTGAGCATCATGGGAGATGTAGTTACAATAGATCTGGCGGGCCCAGGTTATTTCTCACGTACCAGAACGCTGCTCATGTAATGTGTGTTTTTTTTTTTCCTTGTGCTTTATCTCCGTTCCCTCCAGTACGATTGGTACACCAAGGTAACGTCCATCGTGGTGGACATCGTGAACCGGAGTGTTGCTGGTGAGTAAAGGCGGTTTGTACGCTGAATATAGGCGTCCCTTATCGCTGGACATTGGCAGAGGTGGTCGCCCAGGCTCCATCGATGAGACCTGAGGAATGTGCCAGGGTCGTGTTTTATTTATTGCTTAAAACATCAGGAATTCTGATCGATACAAATAGCTGATAGATGGATTCAGAAATCATCCGAAATGAACCGAATCGCACATATCTAGCGGAGGGAAAATGACAGAAATGAGTTTCAATGCAGCTTCAATACATTCGAATGTCTGCTCGGACAGGGAGAGTCTGGCTGGACCAAAATGCCTTATAGTTTCCGTCCGAGGCCGGTGACCGGAAGCTCCGCTCCTATTTAATTCTAACAATACTGTCTTTGTTATATTTAAACTTTAATTCCTGCCACCTGGGGACTCATGACCAGAATATACCCGTTTCGGATAACCTCGGCACCCTAGCTGTGCTTGGTTACACACATGGCTGGCAGAGCATCATGGGACATGTAGTTCAGAAACTTGTGGGGTACCAAGGTTCACCATCACTGGCTTTTACATTCGGCAACACGTAAATCGATCCCTCTTGGGTTTTTATGGTGCTTTTCCTTCCCTTTAATTTACAGTATTTTATAGAGCAAGCGACACAGGATCGTGCGGCCGTTATCCTGTCTTAATCCTCTCCTGCCCCCCCCCACAGGTCAGTTTACAGGGATTTACGCCACGCTGCTGGCCTCGTATTGTTGGTCCGCGGACAGCCGGCGAGTAGTCATTGACGCAGTGCAGCGCAGCCAGCAGGTACGTCACAGCCCTGCTGAGGGCAGTGTGTGTGTGTGTATCTGTGTGTGCGTGCGTGCGTGTGTGTCATCACACTAATCCCTGCTGTTTTACAGAGCCTTTTTGTCGTGGACACCATGAGCGGGACGGTGACGCCTCTCCAGTGCCAAGGCAAGAAACATGTCTGTGGATGCTGAGCTTTGCAGTCATAATGTTTTCGAGCATGATCGAGTTAACTCAATCCCCAGAAGCTCCTGCAGGTGCCTGAGATCGTGTTAACTCGAGCTGCTCATATCCCGGAGCAATGTAAAGGAATTTTATTTATTCCAAACCCCATTCATTTGCCGACGAGCTCCGGAACGTTCCTTTAAAGTTTCAGCACCTCGACAAGACGCCATCTGGGTCAAGCAGGGACTTTTCCCAGTGTGTTGCATGTATTTGGCGAGCGCTTCAGACTGGGGTTGTTGTTTTTTTTTTTTTGTTTTTTTTTTGCCTCTTTTGGATCAACAGCAGTAAGTGATGTGTGAAAGGCTGAACCCAATGGACGCGCGGCTTTTCTCAGCTTATGTAGCTTTGTAATCTGGGGGGCCTCGATCTGCCTATGCCAGGGCTGTCAAACTGCACCCCCCCCCCCCCCGATGCTTCTGAACTAAACCTCCCACAACCATCTCACGTGTTAATGGTTTCTGGGAATTGTAGGCCATCAACATCTGGGGGGGCGGAGTTTGATACCCCTGGCGGATGCAATGCTATCCGCGACATGTAAATAAACCCCTTTGTTTACCCCCCCCCCCCTTTCACTGTATTTTATCTGTTTCCTCAGGGCAGCACCCGCCGGGATCCTGGAAGCTTCTGACCATCGACCGAGATCTCCTGGTTACAAATTACTCAACTCCCAACCGACCTCCTACCATTGTAAGCCGCTTGTTTAGGCTTTTATCTTGTTGTGGGTACGTTGTATCACCCTGCGAGCGGTCACAAGAGCTCTGCCCCCTCTCTCCTCTGCAGAAAGTTGTGTGTTTTTGTGGTGGGTACGTTGTATCACCCTGCGAGCGGTCACAAGAGCTCTGCCCCCTCTCTCCTCTGCAGAAAGTTGTGTGTTTTTGTGGTGGGTACGTTGTATCACCCTGCGAGCGGTCACAAGAGCTCTGCCCACTCTCTCCTCTGCAGAAAGTTGTGTGTTTTTGTGGTGGGTACGTTGTATCACCCTGCGAGCGGTCACAAGAGCTCTGCCCCCTCTCTCCTCTGCAGAAAGTTGTGTGTTTTTGTGGTGGGTACGTTGTGTCACCCTGCGAGCGGTTACAAGGCTTCTCCTCCTTCTCACCTCTGCAGAAAGTGGGCTTCTTGCCCGCCGCCGGCCAAGAAGAGGACATCACGTGGGTGTCGCTGGAGGACGATAATGACGCGTATAACATAGATTGGTGCTGCAAGATCCACCAACCCCCTAAAGAGCAGGAGAACCCAGAGTATCGTAAGTCACGGCAGGGTTTGTGAGCGATAAATAAATCTTACGTTGACCCTTGACACCTACACGAGGGAAGCCGGGAATGGGGGAGTATTTGACATTTTAACAGCATTATGGGGAAACAAGTCTCCGAGTTCTATTTTCTTTTATTGCTTCACTTATATTATTTATTATATATTTATATGTTTATGATTATACAGTTTTGTAGATCTTCAAAAACATCCAAAGGTGGCGCGCTCTGTATGTGTTATATTATGATGGAGGACACAGAGATCTATACAGTATATACATACATGTGTATATATAAGATGAAGGGGTTAATTACCATCTTCTGAACTTGCCACCGAATTGCAACGAACATTGAATTTCCCCGTACGGTGACATTTCGGGGCCATTCGACTGTTCAGAAAGCAGGCAGTTGGCAAAATTTTGGCAAATTGCCAGTGAAATACGGTGCCTGTTCGGCGGCAGTGAAATCCCCCATAGAGAAGCAATGGTTAATCTATTCACATTGAACAGCAGAGAAATGTCAGTGAAATGCCCTGATGTTCAGTGGTTTCATTCGGCAGGTTTATTCAGGCGAATCCCATAGGCTTCAATGGTAAAAAATATTCCCGTTTTAATACAACATCTAATAAACCGTTTTTATTTTATTCTGCAACAAAAAGTCTCTTTATTATTTATTTTAGGCATTTTTTTTCCGATTTATATTTTTCTGTAACAGCCCTTTTTGTTATCATTCATAGGATTTTATATGTAAATTCCAGACATTTTTGTCCAGTAGTTTTTTTTTTTGCAAACAGTGTTTCAATGTTTTTTTTTTTGTTTTTTTTTTACCCCGCTGGTCGGTTCTTTCCTGCGGCTGGTCAGCGCTGTGCTTGTCGGCTTTTTCCAGACGCGTTCGGCGGGTTTGCCACGGCTTATCAGATCCAATAATTTCAGCGGGTTTGCGTCGACTTATCAAATCAGATCCGATAATTTCGGTGCTCTCTGAATAACCCCTCTAGTTACACTGGCTGAAAAAAAAAAAACACATGCGTCCATCGGGTGCAGCCTCTCCCACATCACCTACTGCCGCTGATCCAAAAGAAGCAAAAAAACCCCAGTCTGAAGCGCTCGCCAATATGCCACACACTGGGAAAAGATTCCTTTTTACCCCCAGATGGCGTCAGATTTCTCCTTGGGTCAACAAGCTTTTACCCACATATTAAATATTATAACCCTTAATATTACATATACATTTTTATTTATTTAACCAGTTAGGAGAATACGAGACTTTCTCCTCTTCTTCTTTTTTTTATTTCCCGTTCACTGGCATTCGCTAATTTGGCCCTTTTCGCCGACGTAGATAGACATTTCAGTGATTCCATTTTCAGCAAAATACGGGGAACATTCGCTAAAATGTGAATTCACCGAGATTTTGATGGAATAAAAATGGCCACATAGCATCAAACTTAGAAACACTGAAAACCAATAAAATGTCAGTGCTTTGTGAATGGACCCCTGTGAGGTGTTGCCTTCAGGAGTCGGCAACCTCAGCCCTAGTACTACATCTCCTATGATGCTCCGAGTATCATGGGAGATGTAGTTCTAAGAGGGCCACGGTTGCTGACCCCTGCACTATATGGTCTGTGGGGATAATTGGGGTTGGTTATATACTTATAGAAGGTCACACAGGAGAGTGGGCTCGGTGAAGCAGTAATGCAGCTCACATGTTGTGAACGTCCTAACTCCAGGATTCTCGACCTGCCTGGAAAAACAAACAACACAATAAGAACAGTGAATTAAAATGCTTCTCTTGCCCTGGAAGCAGCAAGAAAGAGGAAGCTATCCCGCTGTTCCCTCCTTTTATTGGGAATGGTTGCCTAGGAGATGGACTGGTCCATATTATGGGGATCTAAGGGTTACCTATATCATATTTTTTTCGTTCTTGCTGCTGGAAGTGGTAATAAAGAGGTTTGTCATTATAATACTCGCCTCCGTGTCATTAATAAAATGATGACTTCTCGTCCTACTTTAGTAAAATCACAGATTTTTTTTTCTTCTTCCTTTTTCAGCCGGACTTGATTTCGAGTCCATTTTCCTTCGGCCGCAGAACATCTCGCCAAACAGCAAGGTCCCGTTGGTCGTCTTTCCTCATGGTTGGTTATTCTGTTTTATTTCAGGAACACTTTGGATATGATTAGATATAAAACGGAGCCGAGCGCGGGGATTCGGCCTCTGTATGGCAAGCACAGTCCCACCGGCGGCACGGTGTATGGATCACTAAGCACCTAGAGCGGGGGGTCCAGATGTTTTGGAACTACATCTCCCAGCATGCTCAGCCGCTCATTAGCTTGGTTGAGCATCATGGGAAATGTATTTGGAGATCATCTGGAGGGCCGAGGCTGCTGACCCCTGACCTCAACGTTGTTCATGGCCGATTAGTCTCTCCCCAGGCTTACACGGGAAGGTGCCGTCTTCATTTAGGGACGGGCAGACGTGTGGTGGGACGGGAATGGCTCCCTCTGATGATGTCACACGTTTTAGGGTCTATTCACAAAGCACTTTAGAAGACATCAAAAAGGTTTCTTGCGGCGCTTGGAACAATCAGGGAAATCTTCCAAAGTTGGTGCTAACTTAACCAAAATTGTTGTAAATGTAACAACGTCATTGACTTAAGGCTGGGGTCAGGCGCGCGCACTTTTTTGCGTCTGTCTGGCCGCACTCTTTGCTGTCCGTCGTAGCTTTTCAAGGGAGTCCATAGAGAACAACACACGAAGCCTGTGCGCACTTTTTCACGCGCGGGCAACGCATGTTGCAATGGACGCCAAAATGGCATCGACGTGAAAAAGCTACAACGGACGTAGAGAAACATCTGCATACAGCTTTTTTTTTCCCCCTCAACTTCAGTCAAACCTAACTGATACAATGTAACCACAATCTCATCCGTTACTGTGAGCAATCATTGCGCTCGTCTGACCCCAGCCTAAGGCTAATGTCAGACGAACGCAGTGATCAGGTCCGTGTCCCGCACAGTTTAACGTCCGTCGTAGCATAGAATCATATGAGACCCACACACGAAGTACAACCGCACCGAACTGTGCAGCACAACGCACGTGGCAAACGGACGCAAGTTAGGTAAGAACGTAAAACCGCTAGACGGACGCGCAGAGTGCGCCACGTCCGCATAGTGTTCTGTGTGAGTGATGAGACGTCAGACGCAGCGCATTTGCGATGTCCAGCACCTTGACGCACACAATGGCTTTTCATATCATTTTAAAATTTTTATCATTTTTCATATATTTTATTTCCCATAATTCCCTTTTTTTTCCTACGTCCGTCAAGAAAAACGGATCGTGTGGTGTCTACAGTATCTTCCGTCAGTACGTCTGTCCGCTATGCCCGCACGCAGAGTGCGCTCAGACTGCACTCGTCTGACATTAGCCTTCGTTAGCACCAGTTATGGAATAGATCCCTAAATGTGGTGAATAAATACTCTTTGCTTTTCACCGCATTTCGGCTCATGTCAGCGATTCCATTTTGCCATAAATACGGTGGATTTGCTATTTAGAGAATATTCACCATATTTAGTTAAAATGTGAGTCGTCAAAAACCGCTGGATTGCACCGATAACCACTGAGTTGGCATTCGGCGGATTCCACCGAACCAATCAATAAAAATGTGTCTAAATAAGGTCTTTAAAAAAAAAAAGTGAAGAAATATAAAACGGTCTTTATAAAAAATGTTTTTTGCAAAAAATAAGAAGAATAAATGTTTTTGTAAAAAATAAAATGTTCCATTTATCACGTTGTATCTTGTGGGATTGGCCGGTTTAAACAAGTTGAATTGAAACACCAAAAACAGGGCATTTTGCCGCAATTTTGGTGACATTCGGCAAACCCATTAGTTACCGTTGTTGTATAGCACCAACAGATTCCATAGCGCTTTACAATGGGGGAGCACAAACATGAGACGTAATGGTACATGAGGAAGAGACGGCCCTGCCCGTACGATACTTGGCGTTAGGCTGGGGTCAGACGAACGCAGTGCGATCGCGCGTGCAGCCGCACTTTATCACGGCGGTAGTAGCAGCAAATAACGGCCAATATATGAAGTCCGGCCGCACAACGCAAGCGGCAAACAGATGCATTTTTTTTGAGAACGTCAAACCACTAGTACTGACGTACAGAGTGCGCTGCGTCCGCTAGCGGCGTGTGTGCGTGATTCGGAGACGTCAGACGCTGCTAATGTCCGGCCAACATAACGTCCAGACGCAAAAAGTGTTTTATTGATGATCTGTACAAAATCACGGACGAAGAGTGGGCCAGCTGCCAAGGGGAGCAGCCGTGTCTTGAGGGAGCTCCGCTCGTCTGCTTCACAACGGTACCCTCAGACGACTCTCTATGCACTTTTTGCTACACTACCGGGTCCCTGTGTGACTGGCCATCGGTACTGTGTAGTCCGGAGCCCGTTTAGTCCCCCCTCCGGACCAGAGACTTTGATTGCTGCCTCATGTCTGCAGCGGGACGCCGGCGGCCATTTTGAGGCCTAACATCCTGCCTTGCTGGTCGGACCGCTTACCCCAGTCCAAGAATATGCAGAGGGCCATGGAGATGGAGGGCCCCCATCTCGTGGCAGACCCTGATGGCTGTGTTACAGGGGCGGGGTTCGGACCTGTAGGGAGATGGAGATGCGGCTCTTCTACCATCGATGGATTGAAGCCGTTGGATGACGCTGGAGAGACACGGCGCCGGGTCGTTCCCCCTCCTCCACTTGAGAAGATGTCTGCAGTGACAGGCCTGGAGGGGGACGTGGCGCCGGATGATGGAGATCTTGCGCGGCTGCGGGGGAACTCCGGCTCCCCGGGCGGAGGAGGCCTTACCTGCACGTGGTGAGGGGGATCTGGAAGATGTTGCTGAGGAGGTGCTGTGCGGGGCGATGATGTGTGTGCCATGCTGTTGGTCGCCCTTCCAGCTCCGGAGCTATGTGCCGGGGTCCCGCTGCCACCTGATGAAGCGATGCCCACATTGCCCACCAGACACCCCCCCGTGCACTCGAGGCTGGTGCGGTGCTCCGGGAGGCTGTTAGTTGCCGGGCTGCTGCTCCGATCTTGGTCCTGGGGCGCTGACCTTGCTGTGGCTGGGGGTTCTTGGGGAATGCGTGCCCGTTGTGACTTCTGGAAGATGCCTCGACCCGGCGGGGCTGAGCGCCTGGCCTTAGTAAGCGAATATCTGTGGGTTGTATGCCCTGCACTGCCCGGTGTCGCCCTAAGAGATGCCGGCTGATGAGACCCTTTTTTTTTTTTTTTTACTTTCTTTTTATTTCTTCGCTGGAACTTCCTGACGTTTCTTCTCTTTGAGACATTTTTTTTTTTTTTTATGACCGCTATCACGTATTCCGTGAACAAATACGTCCATTCGTTCAAACGCACTTTTTCACGGACGACGCGAAAAATACGTTAGTCTGACCCTAGCCTTACTCGTCTGGGGTCGTTAAGTTGCAGGTGGGCCGTGCTGATGTATATATTAATGTCTCCTCTCCCCACAGGTGGTCCTCACTCTGCATTTGTCAGCGAGTGGCTGCTCTTCCCGGCTGTCATGTGCAGCATGGGCTTAGCTGTGCTGCTAGGTGAGTGCCTGTTACTGATTTCTGGGGGGTGATTGAGGGTCTCATTGAATGCTGAATGTCCCCCCCCCCTTCTTTTTTATTGCTCAGTTAATTACCGAGGATCCGTGGGGTTTGGGCAGGACAATATCCTCTCCCTTCCGAAGAACGTCGGAGACCAGGATGTGAAAGATGTTCAGGTAAATGTGTGCTGAGTGGCCATCGTGGGGGTGACGGCCCATGAGGTGCTCGGGGCTGTGGCCAAGCCCTGTCTACGTGTCACAGATTTATGGGTCCCTCCATTCTGCCAAGATGCCATCAAATTTCCCGGTGGGCCGGTGCATCTCTTGGCAGTCGCAGCACTCTGACTCCTCACTGGGGAAGTGATTAGTATGGTTTGTGCCAGATAGAAGTGCGGAACGAATACACTGCCGCCAGGGACCACTTTTTATCCCCTTGCCGGACCACCAGGGATTTGGCCCACTCCCAGTGGCATAAGGTGAGCGGGAGAGGGGGCAAAATGTAACATTTTTTAATTCTGGAACAGGGGGGGCCCAACTAGTAGTTCAGTAAGGGACCCCAAGGTTTCTGGTGACAGCCATGAATGTGTGCTATGGTTATTGCTGAGCCCCTTGAAGCAAGAGAGCTGTCCTGTGGACCCCCCCCCAGGGTGCTGGCATCGAGGCCAGTGCCGGAGTTCATGTTTTGTACCCCCTTACAGGCTACTCCTATGTGGAGTCAGTCATGGTGTGTGATACCCCCAGACACTGAACCATGCCCCCCACCTTCAGTGACATATGACAGTCACATGTTATTCATCACCCGCTGATCTTTCTTGCACCCCCATATACCCGACCGCTGCGCCGCTGATCTTGCTGCTTCTTGCACCCCCATATACCCGACCTGCCCGCTGCGCCGCTGATCTTGCTGCTTCTTGCACCCCCATATACCCGACCTGCCCGCTGATCTTGCTGCTTCTTGCACCCCCATATACCCGGCCTGCCCGCTGCGCTGCTGATCTTTCTGCTTCTTGCACCCCCATATACCCGACCTGCCCGCTGCGCCGCTGATCTTGCTGCTTCTTGCACCCCCATATACCCGACCTGCGCCGCTGATCTTGCTGCTTCTTGCACCCCCATATACCCGACCTGCCCGCTGATCTTGCTGCTTCTTGCACCCCCATATACCCGACCTGCCCGCTGATCTTGCTGCTTCTTGCACCCCCATATACCCGGCCTGCCCGCTGCGCCGCTGATATTGCTGCTTCTTGCACCCCCATATACCCGGCCTGCCCGCTGCGCCGCTGATCTTGCTGCTTCTTGCACCCCCATATACCCGACCTGCCCGCTGATCTTGCTGCTTCTTGCACCCCCATATACCCGGCCTGCCCGCTGCACCCCTGATCTTGCCGCTTCTTGCATACCCGGCCTGCCCGCTGCACCGCTGATCTTGCTGCTTCCTGCACCCCCATATACCCGGCCTGCCCGCTGATCTTGCTGCTTCTTGCACCCCCATATACCCGGCCTGCCCGCTGCACCGCTGATCTTGCTGCTTCTTGCACCCCCATATACCCAACCTGCCCGCTGCGCCCACACATGGTCATGCCTTTGCCTTTGCAGTTCGCAGTCCAGCAGGTCCTGGAGGAAGAGTCTCTGGATCCAGAACGGGTCATCGTCTTTGGAGGGTCACACGGTGGATTCCTGGCCTGCCACCTTGTCGGGCAGTACCCTGGGTTCTACAAAGCTGGTGTTGTCCGAAATCCGGTGACCAACCTGCTGTCAATGTTTGGATCCACCGACATACCGGACTGGTGAGTCGCGTCCGGCCGCATCCGCTGCACACCTTCCCCTCTCTGGCTTTTCCTCCACTGATGCATCTCCTGCTCTTCTTCAGGTGCCTGGTGGAATCCGGAAATCCTTACGCCTACCCGGCCGTGCCCGATGCCGCTGAGTACGGGGAAATGTTACGTAAATCCCCCATTCGCTACGTGTCTCAGGTAAGACGTCCACAACGGGTGAAGCGGGCAAAGTCTATGTATTGGCATGGATTGTCAGCTCCTCGTTCCCCACTCAGTGCAGGAACGTGCGTGTCTGGTGTCTTATTATTATTGGTGCTTTCCACAGGTTAAAACCCCAATGCTGCTAATGCTGGGAGAAGACGACCAGCGCGTCCCAAACAAACAGGGCGTGGAGTATTACAGGGCGCTGCGAGCACATGATGTGCCTGTAAGGTGAGACCATCACCGCGTACCTTCATCATCCACACGTGTGTGTACAGGTTTATATACACCGCATGGACAGGACAAAGCGTCTAATATACCCTCATAGAGCAGGACCGCCAACCTCATGGCCCCCTGATGTTTATTGGCTGCAATTTCTTTCAATGCAATAGCTGGCCAGGGAATCATGGGAGTTGTAGTTCAGAATCCTCTGGGGGGGCTGGAATTTGGCAGCCCTGCTATACAACACAGGGTCAGCAACCTCGGCCCCCCCCAGGTGTTTTGGAACTACCATCCCTATGAGGCTTTGCCAGCCTAATGAGTGACCGAGCATCATGGGAGATGTAGTTCCAAAACATCTGGAGGGCCTTGGCTGCTGACCCTACATTCTGTACCTGGGATCTCAAACTTACGGCCCCCCCCCAAAACATCTGGGGGGCCGAATTCGAGATCCCCTGCTCTAGCTCCCATAAGACGCCATCAGACTGGAATACTTTCTCCCCCCCCCCACCAAACACAAAGCAGGAGAAACGCTTTTTATTCACTAAGCTCTGAATTTGTCACCAAACAGCCGTGAATTTTCACCATTTCGGCGCAATTAGTCCACTGACAAAACTATATTTTTCACCAAATTACAGGTAAATTGACAGAGAAATGCGATTTGCGGCACAGAAATATTACCGTAGAGAACTAATTCACAGCAGGGATGCACCGAAATTATTGGCTGAAAATGGTGTTTTCGGGCAAAAGGAAAATAAATGGCTGAAAATCAGTCACCCAAAACAGCCTCTGGGTTCAGGCGAGCCCCCGGCCCAGGTTCGGATGACTGGTTTTCGGCCGAGCTCAGCCTGCGTTTTCGGTTTTAGCATCACTAATTCACAGGATGCCGAATTGCACCGACATGTAGGGGAAATTACCCGATTTCCATTCAACAGGTTTAAAACCGGTGAATCCAATAGGTTTTAATGTGATAATAAATACAAAGATCTATAAACTGACGTCAGACATTTTTATTGTTTTAACGTCCTATAAGGAGGAGACTTCCTATTGGCTAGATCTATTATTAGTGATTTTTCACAAATGTCCAATAAGTCTTGGCAACTTCATTTTCGGCACAATACGGTGACCAGTGAATACACTGTAATTTTCCCAAAACGGAAGTGAAATTACTTGATTTCGGTGCTTAGTGAATAAACCTCTTTATTGGGGGGGGGGGGTGAAAAGATTTGCAGCTTTGAATAATTATAAAAATTACAGTAAATCCGTGGTTTTTCTCTTCTCCCCCCCTTATTAATTCTGATTGGTCTCACCTTGTATTCAGATTTGGCGTTTTTCATGGTTTTTATTTCCCCCCCCCCCCCTTTCAGGGTGCTCTGGTATCCAGGAAACAATCATTCCCTCGCCAAGGTGGACGCAGAATCTGACTGTTTCATGAACGCCGCCATGTGGATTAAGAAACACCTAATCTGACGGCGTTTAAAAACTTCGAGACCCGCGTCGATTTAAAGAGGTTATGTTGATGGAATAAGACGAGCGCTTGGACCCTCTGCCTGGTGTCGGCATTCGATGCGCTCGTACCGCACTGCCACCGCGTCGGCTCGTGGTGAAACTACATGTTCATGTTACTCGATGGTTAAGATTTGGGTTTTTATTTAAATAGTTCTTGTAATAAAGTTTTTGGTTCTGGAAAAGCACTGCTGGGGGGGCGCTGACGTAGAGGGGGGCAATAAACCCGGAGGCAAACTATGGACAGTCTCCCCTGGACACTGTTATGCTGATTATTATAGGATGTGTGCATAGCTTTCTGGGTAAGGACTGCGACGCCTGTTACCCCGTACTGTTACAGCACTGTGATTGCGATGGTCTTTGTATTCTTTAATGAGCAATAAACGTTATATATATATATATATATATATATATAGATTTTTTTGCTTTTGCGATGGGGGGGCGGCTGACAGTCTACTGGAACAGTATTTGTGCGATTGGTCATCCAACTTTCATCAGATGACTTTGTGTGACTACATCAGACTAGCGATCTTTCCCATTTGAATGGGATTTGGTCAGACAATTTCAGTGAAATAAAATTAATTGTATAGTGAAACTGCCGAATGGCGGCAGCGAAATTGTCCCATTTCATACAGGAGCAGCCATACCGGCCAATAGACCCAGGCCCCGCTATCATGTCAGTCTTTGGCAGCTTTGTTTTCTCTTTCAGTCCGGCGGCCAGTCCGTCTACTTGGGTCGTCCATAAGTCGCTTGCAGTTTAAGACCCAGATCGTTGAAATAAATTACCCATAGTCGGATGACCAAGGTAGTCACACGGTTACAGACCCAGGGGATGGCCAGCCTAAAGCATGTGCTTCTCCAGGCTCCCCATACGTAGCCGTGCACAGCAGAAATGCACAGATACTGAGCCAGCAAGAGAGGAACCACATAGCCGTGCACAGCAGAATCAGCAATCTGTGCCGGTGAATGAAGCACCTGCTTTAAGTCAGAGCGAAGACGTCCGGCCTCTTCAATTAGGAATAACACTGACACCCCCTGTCCTAAACTCCAGTCCCCCCCCCCCCCCCGGCGTGTTGAACTACAACTCCCACGTTTCCATTGCAGTCTAATGCATTGTGGGAATTGCAGGCCATAAACAAAAGGGGGGGGGGGCGCGCAGAGTTTGAAACGCCTGCTCTAGGAGGTAGAAAATAAAGCATTTCCCCCCAATTTGCAGCAAACATTAAAAGATTTAGAATTACACACACCCCCCCGCCCCCCCAGCGCTGAAAAGCATTGCGCAGCCCCATTGACTCTCGACCTAGTGCATCGTCAATGTGCTAGGATGCGCGTCGACGGGGCTGCGCGATTCTCCTCGCTCAGCAAGTGCGCATGCGCAATAAATTTGACACCCGACATCGCGTCAACCGTAGCGCTACAGACTTTGTGTTCTGAAGACGTAAGTCTTCAGCGCGTGTTACGCATCCTGCTTAATGATACGCAGCGCGTTAGTAACGCGCGTCACTGCGCATAAAAACATCCCGTGTGCACCCGGCCTTATACACCCAGTTAACCCATTCCGCATCATGTTGTTTTCCTTAAAACGGACACCGTGAACCGTTCCATGAGCTGCGGTATGTCGGCTGCCGCGGCCGTTACGGGGACCAGATGGAAATCAGTTTACAAAAATACATTTGCATTCTTCCAGAAAATGTCCAGAGTTAACCCCTTCACTGCTGTGATCGTGTTAAGTTAGGGCATCAAGGGTCGTAGGCAACACATTCTGGGGGGCTTCGCATCACAAGTGATACGTGTGGGGGGGGGGCGACACATTGAGATTAGACGAGAAAAGGGGCCATTCATTCATTCAGGATTTTTGGACAGGCTTTGGGAACCCCAAGCTCAGCTGCAGCCGTTGCCGAGGAAACGAGGCATGTTCTAAACACAGGAGCTTTTTATGTGGTATAAAGTTTATTAAAAAAAAGTTTTGGCAAAGATAAAAATACCCACGTTTTACATATTAAAACATTACATCCAGCAGCGCTCACTCACTCGCGCGTCGGGCCTTTTATGAAGACAGGAATGTGATAAGCACATCAAAATGACAGGAAAAAAAAAAAAAAAAAAAGGGTTTGTGCACCGTCAGCGTCGCTCATCCAGGATTCAAGCAAACGAAAGAAAATAAAATGATTTGCACATAAACCCCAAACCAAGTCTTTAGTAAAAAGGTAAAGTTATATACAGCTGTGCAGGGCGTCGCCCCATCCAGTGTGTGACATCATCACCTCAAAAAACCCCGGATTTCTGTGCATAAGATTGCTCCTGGTTCCCTAGCCCCCCCCCCAGGTCCAGATGTGGTGATGCCCGTCGGGTCTCGTGCTGATGGACGCCCCTCTGGTTCCTCAGGCCATCTTCAGGACTTTGTTGATCCAGTCCACGTACACAGAGACGCGGGTGTATACCCCCGGCACGTTTTTCTTTCCGCATCCACGGGCCGGTATAATGACGCCTTCCAAAACCCAGCAGTCGTGTGTGAGGCAAGCGAGCGGCCCGCCATAATCCCCCTGGAAGAGAAAACAGGGGGATCTGAGGCATACATTATACATCTAGCAGGGCTGGACATATCCAGAGGCCAGGAAGCCATGGGCCCCTAAACCAACATATATTATATATAAAGCCGGGCTGGACATACCCAGAGGCCATGGGGCTCTAAAACCAACATACATCATATAAATGAGGGTTGCACTTATCCAGAGGGCAGGTAAGCCATATATTTGTGGTATGTTCAAAATCCAGTATAAAAGTCTCTGCTTCTCAGGTTTCTCCAACCTTGGCCTAAAGAACCGCTCGCCCCTATTCTGGAAGCCCAGGGTCATATGCAAGAAGTGAATGTCATATATAGGATATGATTGAAGTCAGATACAGATAGCCTAACTCCTCCCCTTTGGAAAGCACAAAGTCCATTTTATTCACTGTAATGGGAAAGTAACAGCAAATAAAAAAAAGGTGTCATGTGGGTAGAGAGGGCTTCTCTGGAATGCTTTGTTATGGGAGGAAGGTGGATAGAGAGGGCTTCTCTGGAATGCTTTGTTATGGAAGGTGGGTAGAGAGGGCTTCTCTGGAATGCTTTGTTATGGGAGGAAGGTGTGTAGAGAGGGCTTCTCTGGAATGCTTTGTTATGGGAGGAAGGTGGGTAGAGAGGGCTTCTCTGGAATGCTTTGTTATGGGAGGAAGGTGGGTAGAGAGGGCTTCTCTGGAATGCTTTGTTATGGAAGGTGGGTAGAGGGCTTCTCTGAATGCTTTGTTATGGGAGGAAGGTGTGTAGAGAGGGCTTCTCTGGAATGCTTTGTTATGGGAGGAAGGTGGGTAGAGAGGGCTTCTCTGGAATGCTTTGTTATGGGAGGAAGGGGTTAGAGAGCCTATCCTGGTGTGCCTTCTCGTCAGAGGAAGGAAGGAAAAAAAGAAAAGAATGCATCTGCTCCGTATGAACAGGAGGCTTACAAACCTCATGAATAGAGTGAAGGAAGTGACGCCTTGATAAACAGGAGATGGTGCTAACTGTGGGTTAGACAGGGAGAGTGGACTAATCCATTTTAAGTAAAAGCATTGGGGGGGGGGGAACAAATAAGGAACAGTGTTCCATGACGGTCCCCCTTCCGCTGCACCCCTGGTCTCCACCGCAAAGAGAAAAATAGTGACCACAGGCAGCAAAAGGAGACCCTTGGAGCATTACATTTAGCACCTACAGAACTACATATACAAAAACAGAGGACTGACCGGGGGGGGGGGGGGGGTCTTGCAGGGAACGGCACGATTTGGGGCACAATTGTCAATCTGCAAAGAAGCAACTTTGTGGTAAACTCCATAGACTACTGGTAGCGAGCCTCGGCACCCCAGATGTGTCTGAATTACGTGTCCCATGATGCTTATGTGCAACGAAGCATCATGGAACATGTAGTTTTGAAAAGAAAAGGGGGGGGGGGAGAATGTTTGCCATCACCGCCATAGACTATAATGGCTCTGGTTAAGTTTACACCGGGGTTGGAGTAGGGCCCTTTGTATTGGTTTCCAGATGCTGCCAAAACAACTAATCCCTTACTAAACCAACCAATGAGAGGCTTCACGGTTTGGTTATTAGCGGTAATGACAGAAGTGCTCAGTCCTGGCGATTTTCTGCTGCAACAGAGCTAAAAAGAACACGACATTTTGAGAGTTTGGAAAATACACAAAAAAAGGAAACGCCGCTACAGGAACGAGTTAAATCTAATAATGCACAGTTGACACTAAGTGGGCATCAGAAGAGGCCGAGGGCAGACTGGCTTTGGGTATAATTTAAACATGTTCCCACCTCACAGGCTCCAACTTGGACCGTGGGAAGAGGGCTGGTGCAGATGTCGCTGTCCAGCACCTTGTTCTTGTGGTACCCGTTGCAGTCGTCATTGCCCATCACGGTGAAATGTGCCACGTTTAGCACGTTGTCGTTGCCAGTACCTGGAGCGAGAGGGAGGGTGGGTTGGTACCAACTGGATAAAAACCATTGTCTCCATCAGTGATCTCTCGTTTACTCACTCCGGGTGTCTCCCCAGCCGGCGATCTCGCACTTTGTAGCTGGTGGGACGATGTATCTCTCCGGCGGCAAACAGATCAGAGCCACGCGGGAATTCAGGGTGACTGGCCTGAACGGAACGAGACAAGACAACAACTTATTACTAGACACAAAGCAGCCTCGTACACCCCCACACCTGGGGCTCAATTCAAAAGAGACCTTTTTTTTTTGGACAATTTTCAGTTTGAGAAATTCAGAGACGGTTAAATCCTGACTTTGTGAACCTCAGGAGGGGTGGTTTTTAAATTTTGAAAAAAAAAATAAATATAAAAAAAATTGGGGAGGGGAGAAAAAAAAAAAAAAAAAAACACACTTCCCCACACGGTGCAATTTCGTGGCACTTAAGCTAGTCGGAAAGCTGGCGATTCCCCAAATACTGTCAAATTGCCAGCAAAACACCAAAATGAAACCAGAACCACACCACTGCAACTTTTAAAAGGGGTTTGCGAAAAAAAAAAAAATGCACAAAAATGCCTGAGAATAACATGAGGTCCTATAATAAAATAGGTCTGTTACAAAAAAATTTTTAGAAATAATTTTTGCAGAAAAAAAAATAGATATTGGGTGAAAAAAAGGAATATTTTTAACATTAAAGCCTGAATTCGCCTGAATAAACCTGTCGAATGAAAAGACCGAACAGGCATTTCCAGCCGGTACATTCAGTACCGGCACATAAAAAAAAAATATAAAATAAAAAATTCCCCCCTGCCTTCCTATAAGAGTCGCATTGAGGAAAGGGCAGGCGGCTGCGTGAGTGCAGGTCACGCAGTCCGACCTCTCAGGTGGTACTGACACTCCGTACCACCTGCTGGCCAGACTTCGTGACCTGCACTCACGCAGCAGTCCGCCCTTTCTTCAACGCGGACTACAGGCATTGCGCTGCCCAGATGGCTCCTACCACGGCCTGAAGGAACTCCCTGCTGCCGAGCACTGAGTCTGTCTCCAGGCTCCCCACACGGTCACCCATCAGAGAAACAGCCCTACTGCGGATGGAGGCCGGTAAATATGTAATGGGGGTTTTATTGCTGTGGACACACTGCACTTTGCTGGAGGTTTTATAGCTACATACCCCTGGGGTGTAGGGGATATATGGTTACGTATGAACATATGGCTGTGTGTATAAATGCATGCATTTGTCTTTAAACAGGCTGCTGTGTGTAAAAGTCTGCATCTGTGTTCTTGTTCCAGTCCGGCGTTTTCCCCTTGCCCTGCACCCAAAAGGCTGTTAGAATCCTAGAAAAGCGCCACATTATCTGCTGCCTGCACTGCACAAAGCAAGAATGACTTGTAAAATCGCCTCAGTCCTTAAAAGGGTTAATAAAAGGCCAAAACAGTAATTGAATTTAAGCAAGCATGGGATAGGCATAAGGCTATCCTAAACAAAAGATAAATCCAGGTAAAGTATCCATGTAATTGGGCGACTAGATGGGCCGAAAGGTTCTTATCTGCCGACATTTTCTATGTTTCTAAAAGGAGTATTTATTTAAAAAAAAAAAAGTCATAATAAATCACCGTTTTTCCCTGGGTGTGAGTGTACCCCCACCTATTCTTCCAGAAAAAGAAAAAAAAAAGGGCATTTCACTGACATTTCTCTGCTGTTCGGTGTCTGAATAGATCATCCATTGCTTCTCGATAGGGAGGGGGGGGGGAATTTTCACTGCCGAACAGGCACTGTATATGCAGGCAATTTGCCACAATTTGGCAAACTGCCTGCTCTCTGAATGGCCACGTAATTGCACCGTATGCCTGGTATGGGGAAATTCACTGTTTGCTGCAATGTCGGCTCCTTTTGAATGACCCTGAATGTATTCCTCACCTTTCCAGTTTCAGCATCACCAGGTTGGAGTCGGAAGGTCCGCACACGATCCTGCTTAGGAGCACCGCCTGTTTATCGGGATCAGTGGCGCTGGGGTTTTTAAACAGCGTTCCCATCACAGCCTCGTAGCCCGTTAAGTCAGCGTCACTGAGGGAGGATAAAAACACACATTGCACGCGTTAGATCTTCAGAGCTACATATCCCTGGTGCTTAGGGAGTCAAAAGGCTGGCTGAGCATCATGGGATGTGTAGTGCTGGAGCCACTCACCAGGAGGAGAAGCATTGTCTGGTGCTGATCACCCAGTTTTCCTTCACTAGGGACCCCCCGCAGAAATGGTCCCCCTGCCTAGAATAATATGAAGAAAAAAATGATGAAGAAAAAAAGTTTCTGCGAACATAATTTTTTTTTTATATTCGTGCATTTATTTTTTAATCCTCTCACCTGTTGCGCAGACTCACAGTCCAGGGCGAGTTTCCAGGCAAACCCCCCACAATACGAGCCCGAGAAATGACCTTATCCACCCTTTTCCCGCAGGAGTCAAAGGTTATGTTTTCTAGAGGAAAAAAAAAACAATAGATTTGGTTTATTGGTCTGGTCTCATAAACCTGACAATTTTTTCCCACTTTCTAATGTGCCGGCGCCTGGAGTGATTGCAGAGGGAGAATAGGGACTCCCCCACCCCCAGAAGCACCGTATCGGGACGCCTCTTGCCGCAGGATGAGAGGCGAGTATTTGATTCCCCCCTACAGAAGCGGCAGCAGGTTAGAGCTGTGGCTAACATTTCCGTTGCTGCGGCGCGGCGGTAATTAGCGTTAGGAATTTTCATCCCAACGCCAATTACGCTTCCCAAGTTAAGCAACATTTTTTTTCTATCCCGTTAACGTTCAGGACACGATCTGGGCTGTGTGCGTTAACCTCATTTCAGGCTAGCGTCAGACGAACGCAGTCATCACGTCCGTGTCGCCGCACAGTTTAACGTCTGTCGTAGCTTTGATTTGTGATCAATAGAGACCAACACACGAAGTAAGTGCGCACCGAAGTACACACGCATCACACAAGTGGCAACAGACGCCATTTAGGCCGCGACATAAAAGCACTACAACGGACGCCTACAGTGCGCCGCGTCTGCGTAGCGGCCTGTGTGCGTTATGCTGCGACGTCAGATGCAGCACATTTGCGACGTCCATCATGTTGACGCTTAGAGGTTTTTTTTGGTCTGGCAACCTGGACCTGTCTTTTAATTAATTTTGTTTCCCATATTTCCCTTTTCTTTCTACGTCCGTCAAAAAAAAAAAAAAAAAAAAAAACAACGCGGACCGTGTGGTGTCTACAGTATCTTCCATCAGTACGTCCGTCTGTTATGCAGGCATGCAGAGTGCTCGCAGACTGCGTTCATCTGACATTAGCCTAAGCTAGCGCTCCCTCAAGTGTCACGGCATGTCTAGACCAAGGGGTCTAAATTGCCGCATTTTTAGATAGAATATGTAGCTAGTCTTTCACTAGTGCCCCCCTCCCCTCCCATATTACAAAGGCCTCTTACCTGAACTAAAATTTCCTTTTTCACACGGGACAAACTTCTTTCAAACACTGATCAGTCCCACCCTCTTATTTCAGGCATCCTTTCCAGCTGTCTCCACTTCGCTCTAATTACTCTTACTAATCCCAGGCTTCTGGTCTCTCCCAGGCAAGCTCTGGTGTTTTTCTGGCCAATAGCTCCCCCTCCCCTCTGCTGGAATTAGGGAACTGAAAGGTCCACATAGTGCTGTACAATGCGCTCCTTGTCTCTTCTACTCTGCATTCATCCTAAAATGAAACTCCTACCTCTGTACCACCAACCCCTTCATTATCCACATCTCTCCCTCTCGTATAAGACATTCCTATACAGGGAAGTCTGCGACCCAACTCACTAATACACATCACGGCCTCAACCACTCCATCACTCTCACATTGCAGTCCTCTCCTCTTGTTTCCACCCCCAACCCTTCTAGATTGTGAGTTCCCACAGGAATAGGGCCCTCATTTCCTCATGTATCAATTGTTGTAACACTGTCTGTATCATACCCATTGTTCAGCGCTGCGGAATATGATGGCGCTTTATAAATAAAGTATAATAATAAAGGGGTCACATGCTTCTAGTTTTGGCTTGGGGATGGCATCAATCAGGGCAGTGATGGCTGGCTTTGACCATTTATGACTGGCTGAGCATGGGACGTGTAGTTCTGAAGCCTGAGACGCCAAGGTTAGCTGTGACTGAGTCAGGCTGTCACATAATGTAGGTTAGTGGTTTTGGAGTTCAAGGTGGCAAATACGGCTCCCGTCTTACCGGCCTCCTTCAAGTACAACGGTTTATCTCCATCTGTGAAGAAAACAAACAGAATAAAACCCTGCAGTCAGTCGCCGTGAATATGTAAGCGGCAAAGACGCGCAATGGACCGCAAAAAATAAATAAACCACCACTTTTGTCCAGTATAACCTTTGAGGTGCGTCAGACCCGGACAGACACAGGTCACACTTACCGCATGATTTGATGGCACAGTAGTCAAACGGCGTGTTGGGGTCCTTTGTGTAGCACCAGGGTCCGTGGCTGTCCTTGTCAGGGTTTCGGCAGTAATTGCCGTCCAGGTATCCAGACACGGGATAATGTGGGCCCTCCCTGGGTGAAAGAGCGAGAGGACGCGTGAAATGGTTTAGCTACGACCAGACTCATCCACATTGTAACTGAAGCCTCCACATGGAGGAGCTGGTCAGATCATGATGGTTGACCTGGCACCATCACTGGTGGTGACCTTCCACATGCTCAGTAGAGTCTTTTGGGAGGAGTGTGGACGCCAGGCTCTTACCAAGGAACTTAAGGGGATCAGGGACGGCTACACACTATTGCAATGCGGGGCTCAACACGGCACAGTCTGATCCCACAAACTAGGTTTGGTGATGGCTCGAAACTGGATGCACAACTAGGTACAGCTTAAGGAGAATCTGACCATCTTGTGACCGTCAGCACATTAACTTTTTGTCTGGAATAAATAGGGTATGTGTGGATTATCCAGACATTTCCCTTCAGGTGTCTCTGCTCGCATTTCCTCAACCCATTGTCGAACCTCTTCCTACATCTCAAGCCGTGCTTGCACCGGGTTTTGTCACTCTGTCGTGATTTCTTCCCTCCACGGTTGGTCCTGTGTTTGGAAAGAAAGAGGGATTTTGCTGGAGGTCCCTCACTATAGAATGGACGGACAACATGGCGGTGGGTTTGTCAACCATTGGACAGCTCCCTGGTGTGTCCCCGTTATCATGAATCCTTTTATCCCAGTGATATATAAAAGTCTACACCAAGTGCCAACGCCCAGTGAGCCCCATTATCCACAGGTTGGCGGCCATTGATCACATGACTTACCTCACGTCTATTTTTTCGCTCCAGTTGCGACAGGTGATGCCTTTCCTGGTTTTGCTGACCTTCCCGGTGTACAGCTCCCCGTTGTTGTGGTAGCAATCTGTACCAGCGGGAGGAAGAAAACAGTCACACTGGGAGTTACAATGTGTCCATTTTGGGGTTTTCGGAAAACGATGGAAGAAGATCATTTGACAGTGACAACTAATGGGGCCCCCGGGCAATAGGTCGTCATGGGGCCCCCCCTTGTTCTGCACCCACAGGAGGCCACACCCATAAAAAACCCCACCCCCTACAACGCAACACCCACATGTACATTATTGTGCTAAAGAATTCCAGAACTCCTAAAAATAACCTTTTTGAAAATCTACTTGGACCCAGCAGCGAATTGTGCCCCCCCTCCAAACTTACAGATGGCCACCGCACTGCTGCAGCCATCACCCACTCATTGTAGCTAAGGCTGCGCCGCGACACAGAAAGTCCCTGTGGAAAACTGCCGATCACTTTAACAGATACTGTACAATCCAGACACACTGCACATTACAGAGCTCCACAGCAATAAAACTCCCAGTAATGTGCAGTGTGTATGAATGTATCAGAGCTCCACAGACATAAAACTCACAGTAACGTGCAGAATGCATGAGCGAGCGTATCACAGAGCTCCACAGCAATAAAACCAACAGTAATGTGCAGCTCACACATGGATATATATTGCCCCCAGTAGCTCACACATGGATATATACTCACCCCAGCAGCTCGGTTTGTAAGGGGTGTTGCGTTCCGACCACGGCGGCGCACTAACAAACCACCTCGTCGGCGGTGCTCCAGCGTGCCTTCTTCGCCCCCACGTGCACCCTGCATTAACGCCGCCCCCCCCCCACGTGCGCATCACGGGGCGGCGTCAATGCAGGGTGCCCGTGGGGCCTAGGAAGGCACACTGGAGCGCCGCCGACAAGGTGGTTTGTTAGTGTGCCGCCGTGGTCGCTTACAAAACCGGGCCCCCACTGACCTGCGGGCCCTCGGGCAATGCCGAGTGCCCGATGGTCAGTCCGCCCCTGATAATATCACACAATGGATGCACCCAGTGCAGGGCCGGCGCTGCCGCTAGGCGGCCGCCTAGAGCGCAGTGCCGCCAGGGCGCAGCCGAGCTCCACAGGCAGGGCCGGCCGTCCATGGAGCAGGCAGCTTTGTCAGGTACGGCATTTTGCCGCCCTGTCAAAGGCCGCGGCATGAAGCACGCCGCAAAACCAGGCCACACCACCCGCCTCACTCAGCATGCCAGCGCCCGCCCCTACACTTCAGCGACCCGCCCCCTTCACCAGCAGGAAATCCCCCCCACGGCCTGAAGGAGGAGGAGGAGACCGCCGGCGGGCACCTGAAGACAGGAAGAGGTAAATGAGTGAGCGCTGGGCCAGATCACCGAGCGGATGCTTTGTGTGCGTCCGCCGAATACAATGCGCGCAGAGGGACGGGCTTCATGCAACTCTTTAAGGAGATCAAAATAAAATGTTTTGATTTTATTGCGGCTCTTATGTAAAGTGCAGGTTGTACTTCCTAAGACGAAAAATGCCAATGCTCTTCTGTCGAGGAGCCAGTTTGCACAGCGGGAAAGTGCGGGAAGAAAGACGCCCTGCGGTGCCAAGATTACACTTTTATCCACCTCAATTGCCGGACTCCGGCTTGGAAAGCCAACTTCGGCCGGTGGTTAAAGAAAGGAGTATAAATAAATTGTAAATTGAGAAGTAAAGGGTTTTTTTCTTCCTGCCACAAAGTAAAAATCATCAGCTTAAAAAAATCTAATCATTGAGCCCTATCAGCCACAGTGGATTCGACGACCAGGTCCGAAGCCAGGCCTCAACCAAGGCTGTAAGGGTAAGTTTATGTGTATGTGACACTGTGTGTGGATGTGTGTAACATTGTGTCGGGGTATGTGGACCTCTGTGATACGCTCATACACACGGCCTGTTACTGTGAGTTTTATTGCTGTGGAGCTCTGATATATGCTCACACACAGTGCCCAGTCTAACGTGGATTTGGCCATAAAACTCGGACTGCAGAACCCAGCGGTCATCCCCCTGGGTGCCGATCAGTAAACTTTTTAATTTGTGTTGCTTTATTGTTTGGGGGGGGGGGGGGTGCAAGTGGCTTGTCTGGCCTAGGGCGCAAAATAGCCTAGTACCGGCCCTGACCCAGTGACGCATATAGAGGAAAATATCACACAATGGATGCGCCCAGTGACACATATAGAGGAAAATATCACACAATGGATGCGCCCAGTGACACATATAGAGGAAAATATCACACAATGGATGCACCCAGTGACACATATAGAGGGAAATATCACACAATGGATGCGCCCAGTGACACATATAGAAGAAAATATCACACAATGGATGCGCCCAGTGACACATATAGAAGAAAATATCACACAATGGATGCACCCAGTGACACATATAGAGGGAAATATCACACAATGGATGCGCCCAGTGACACATATAGAAGAAAATATCACACAATGGATGCGCCCAGTGACACATATAGAGGGAAATATCACACAATGGATGCGCCCAGTGACACATATAGAAGAAAATATCACACAATGGATGCACCCAGTGACACATATAGAGGGAAATATCACACAATGGATGCGCCCAGTGACACATATAGAAGAAAATATCACACAATGGATGCACCCAGTGACACATATAGAGGAAAATATTTTAACTAAACATACAAGAGAAAAACAAACACATGTAAGGTATCAGCAACATCAAATAAACACAATAAGGACATTGCATTTTATGGTGGTACTGGCCCTTTAAATACATCCTGTTTCCAACCCCAACCCTCCTAGATTGTGAGTTCCTACGGGAATAGGGCCCTCATCTCCTCCTGTACTGTTTGTCAAATGTTGTTCAATGTATTGTAACCCTGTCTGTACTGTGCTTATTGTACAGCGCTGCGGAATATGCTGGCGCTTTATAAAATAATAATAATAATAATAATACATGCTTTAGATATTACGACTAGTATTCCCTCATGCTGGTTCTGCCCCATCAGGGCACCCCTTTAATATTTATTCTCACCTATGGGCTCCTCGTCGTCGGGGCATCGCTTGATCTGGAAGCAGTATGCGATCCTCATGCTGGGATTGGTGGTGAAGCACCATGGGGCCTCCGAGCCGTCAGGATTGCGGCAAAAATTATCCTCTAAACCCCTGTGATCAAAAAAAATTAAATAAAAAAAAAAATAAAAAAATATATAGATGTATAATAAATAAAACACTAACCCAGACGCAAAACACCACACGTGTTCTGGCAGTGTCAGGTTTTGCCCGGTACTCACTTGCAGGGGTATGTTTCCGGCAGGAAGCGGTGTTTGTGCGGGGCCTGGGAGTCCCAGCGCTGGCAGGGGATCCCCGACGTGGTCACACTGACTTTGCCCCGGTAGCTCTCGCCCCGTTCTTTGAAACAGTTGGACGTGGTCTTCCCGTGTTGCTGCCGCTGTTTCTCTGCTTCGCCAAGAGAGACAAAAGAAGGGAATAAAAAACGGTAAAGTGCGCGGCGTCCGAAAACAACGTCACTGCACCCCCTAAACCGCACATGGATAAACCGAGGCCAAAAAGAACCATGTATAGCCGTGATGGGGAACCTTGGCACCCCAGATGTTTTGTTGCACATAAGGCTGGGACACGTAGCTCAGAAACATCTGTTGTGCCAAAGTTCGCCGTCACGGGTTTACAGGATCATTCGGGATTGCGACACGAGCCTTCCAAAAAAAAGCTGAGCGGCCGGCCAGGTTTATGGCCCAAACCTTGTGTTGCTTACGGGAAAAGCTGCAAGTGCAAAGGTCACTGGCAAAAAAAAAAAAAAAGAAACCCTTGAAAGCAACAAAAAACACCAAACCTGCTAACTGAAGGAATCAATATGGCCGAACTGGTACTGGAGACACACGGATAGCAAAATGCAACATGAGCCTCAACCATTAGCTTCTCTCCATGACCAGCGAGTAATACTCTAGAGCTGCCAAAGGACACCAGCAGTGCTGCCATTCCCTCCTGGACTCCTCAGGAGCACGTTAAGACCATCGTCAGACCCACACGAGATCACAGGTATTGGTTCTTGCAGGATTCATGGAAGGAAGAGTCCAGAGCGACATTAATTTGTGGCCAAGATCTTGTATTGATGATGGGAGAGTCGCAGCGCTGCGTAAAGTCTTCTCCAGCACATTATCCCAAAGATTAACCTCAATGGGGTTAAGGTCTGGACTGTGCGGTGGCCAATCCATGTGTGAAAATTATGTCTCATGCTCCCTCAACCACTCTCGCACAATTTGAGCCCAATGAATCCTGGCATTGCCATCTTGGAATATGCCCGCTGTGCCATCAGGGAGAAAAAACCCATTGATGGAAAAACCTGCTCATTCAGTATATTCAGGGAGTCACATGACCTCATTTTATGCTGAAACATATTAAATCACTGCAGTAATTATCCAATGGAAGGCGAGAGCTCCTATTGGCTTAGTGACATCCAGGGTGGGGGAATGTAGCTCTTTGCTTCAGTCCATGATAGAAGCGGAGGTTATTGCAAAGGAAAGAGAAGCAACATTTAACCCACAGCCCGATCTCCCATTTAACTTACTGCATTTTGTGATCTGGCAGAATTCCCGCTCCACGGTGGGATCTGTCGTGTAGCACCAAGGTCGTTCCGAGCTATCCGGGTTACGGCAGTAATTGTCATCCAAGTGTTTATCCGGGAACCTGATGGGACAAAAACCAAGAGAAAGAACGTTATGGATACTGTGCAGACCCTACGGGAAACACAACGTATCAGGATACAATTAACAGCCTATTTGGGTCACAAGATCGGCGTACGCCAACCATCATGCAGCCATCTTGGAAGTCGAGGTCACCCATGAAGGGACAGACCGGCATAGGTGGCGGTGACACGCGAGAGATGTAGCTCACAATCAGTGACCTGGGACCCAAGTTGTCCATCGCAAACACTAAGGCTAGGGTCAGACTGAGGCAGTGCGAACGCGCGTTCTGGCGCACATAATCACGGCCGCACTAGCAGCAGATGACGGGCAATGACAGCCAATATACGAAGTACGGTCGCACAAAAGTCCGGCCGCGCAACGCAAGTGGAAAATGAACGCATTTTTTCGAGAACGTTAAACCGCTGGTACTGACGTACAGAGTGCGCTGCGGCCGCATAGCAGCGTGTGTGCGTGATTAGGAGATGTCAGACGCTGCTAGTGTGCGGCCAACATAACGTTCAAACAGCCGGATTTCCCTAGACTTCTTTTCACCCCATCGTCATGAAATACGTCCAGAATTGCGCATCGTCTGACCACTTAAGCGTATTCCGTGAAAAAATGCGTGCGCACGCATCGACGTACATTTTGACGGTGGCCGCAGAAAATGCGCTCATCTGTCCCTAGCCTAAAGCGAAGAAAACCATAAACGTTGAAATAATCTAGTGGCACCGTTTACATGAAAGACACTTTCACAGGGTTGCTAGATCTGCCATGCTTATGCTGGACACCGATTGCTCCTATGTGCCCACGGCCAGCGTGTGAGGTGCTACCCTGCAATATGTAGGATTCGGCCGGAATGAAATCCCAATCATGGGGGAATACAAGAAACAAAACACCCAACGACCACCATTAGAAAACTGGAATTTCTCTACTGCCGCACAGAAATGCTACATGATGCAAGGCAGCAGATTTCATGCGCCACCCAGCGCCCATGAGGGATAAGGGACACGGAGGACGGCATGGCGGAAAGTCTTGTGCGTCCAACCCTGGGCCTCACTTCTCTGGTCTGTAAGGATGCTTGTGCGGGCTCTGCAGGTCCCAGCGCTGACACTCTCTCCCGGTCTCCGTCCGGTCCAGTGACCCTCGATAATCCTCCCCGTTGCAGGTCAGACAGACAGCTGAGAAAAACACAAAAACAGCACAACAATGCATTAGTAAGTCAGCAGTGTCTCCAAAACGATCACTAATGCCATCCAAGCCCAAAGCGACTGGCCCACCAGGTCCCAGGGAGGCAGAGCAGGCAGTCGCCTTAGGCCGCCCTCAGACGAGGGAACGTCTGTAAACACAGCATACACACGGATGTGCCACACAAACACTTCCATCTAAAGAGAGCCGTGTGGCCCTTTCCAGTTATTGGGTGGAGTTCTCGTCTTTGCATGATGGGCACATTCTATTTAGAGCTTTTTCCGGAGTCTCACCGGCTCTAGCGCCGGCCTCCGCCGGGATGTCAGCCCTTTGGTACAGTTATGCCACGAGCGCGCCGCAATACTCACCGTCCTCGCACTTTTGGATTCCGCATGTCTCGTAGCGGACGTTTTTGTCCATCGTGTAGCACCAGGGTCCCTTGGCGTCGTTGTCCGGGTTGCGGCAATGGTTTTCCTCCAGGCTGTTCCCAGCGGATGGAGAGTATCTGAGGGACGGAGACACCTTTACCATTTACAGCGGCAGAAACAACATGTGTGCTCTCACTCTGGCAACTCTAAGACCTTGGGGGGGGGCGGGTATTAAATATTTACTATTACTAGAGAGCTAAAAGGCGAGATGAAAACACACAATAAAAAATACCTGGAAAAAGGGATCATGTATAAAGTAAAAGGGTCTCCATTCATCCTGACCACTTTAGACTTCAAAGATATGAAGGAGGTCCGTTATAAACTGGAAATCGGCGCTCGGCAACCTGTGCCCTAGAGGTACATTTCCCATGAAGCTCAGCCTGTCTAACGGGTGGTTGAGCATTGTGGAAAACAAAGCTCCACAACATCTGGAGGGCCGAGGTTGCTGACCCTCTGCTGTAAATGAATCTAGAGCCACCAGACTATACAGGGTGAAATACGGGAAGATTGAGGGTCTCTGTTCTTCTACCTGCATTACCCTGTAACGCAGACTCTGGTACCAGCTTTCCCCAGTCCAAAAAACACCAATGGATTCAATAAAATAAGCGCCGAGATCTCGACCGATCAGTCTTACTTGTGGTCGTGAGGGAACTTCGACCCCCAACGTTGGCAGTTCTTGCCACTTTGAGTTACGGAGACGGTTCCGCGGTAGGTTTGGCCGTTTTCCACCATGCACCTACGGGCATAGTCTAGAAGAAGCAGAACCGGATTAGTTTGTTGCTGGTTGGAATTAAACCATTTGTTATTACACCATTAAAAAACAGAAACTCGACAGATTTGGAGCCAATGTTGGGACCTGTGACGTGAAGTCAGTCGAGATGCACTCAACACTCATGCAAAAAGATTTCAGTCGGACCTGATGGCTACAACTCTGCCAGCGATGAGTCAACCAGGTCGGAGTCCATAGTGATCTATTTTTGAGCTATATAAATACCGGAGCTGTCAGATTGGTGACTGTTGAACCATTTTAGCCATGTTGCCCAACACATGTCAATGTTTTGCCAAGAAAAATCGGTTGGAATAGTTTACACAACCATTGACAGTCCAGTCTACGAAGGTTTGTAGATAAAGGACGAGGAGTGTGAAGGAATAACGAGTAAGCGGAATCGTTTAGCTCTGGTTCCAATCTCTAACAATAACGCTTTGTTTTGGGGCAGATATGCGTTTCTACATGTGGCTGGCTTCCTCAGGGGTCTTGACCCAAGAGTCCAGGCAGTAAATAGATCTTGCCAGGTTTCAACCAAAAGCCTCCAGATCTGCCATGTCCTCAAAAGGAGGACGACTTGCATATAGGGGCTCTCATCAGGGGACGGGTGTTTTGTAATCACTAAGCTATGGCCAAATGGAGGAGACCATTTCAGAAAACGTGAGGACACCAGTGCTGAAGCTGTGTTGACCTCAGGTTCCACAGAAGAGACAAAAGGTCAGTGACTTCATGGTGAACGAGTCATGAACAGGTCCAGGTGACCCCTCAACTCACCCTTCTTCTGGTACAAGTCATAATGTACATTCCTCTGCAGGTCGACGTCGACCGATTTCTGGGTCCAGGGGAGCAGGCGACAGCTGCGACTCTTCCAGTTGTAATTGAAGGCTCTAAAAACCAAGAATAAAACAAAAAAGATATAAGAGTGAACCGAAACAAGGCCCTGATAGAAGCCCCATCCCAACCTACATCAAATGGCCGATGAGCAGTGGTAGAAGGAGACTGTTCTACAGAGTTATGGCCGCCGGTCTGTATATTAAAACAAATATCTCTTTATAAAGCTTATAGAGGGGTTATTTATTAGGATACAGGAGGAACAGAGTTTTGCACCCAAAGATATAGAAGCAGACCTGTGTCAACGCGTTTCACATCTCTTACCAGATACTTTATCAACACGCCGAGCCTACAATATTTGAAGAGAACATGACGAGCGAGCGGCTGACTCTGTAGCTTATTTTTAATCCCTGGTTAAGCCTGGGCAGGACTTGGAACACAATCCCCGATTATCTGACCAAGCTGGAAAATAGTAACAAGCCGCCATCTTTGTCCTCAGACTCGTAGCCCACCTGCAGTCCAGGAGGGCCCAGCATTGATTAGCGCAGACTTCCACCTCGGCTTCGGTCTCCTTCTTCACGGTCTCGTGGGGATGTACGAGTTCCAGACCCTTGGAGCGCTGGTAATCATTCAGAGGGCTGCGCTGAGCTGCGGGGGGGGGGGGGGGACACAGAATATTCCTTTACACGCGGAATGTTCAGAGAAACAATGTATCAGCTTGGATTCCATAAACCTGTGCAGCTATCCCTGCGCTGATCAGAAAGCTTGGAAAAGACACACCGGTGGGTCAAAACTGGATTATTTCATAGAAAACACAGGATTTTAGCTTAATGAGGCGCAGGTTTTGTCATTTTAACAGTAAGCAAATTCGTTTACAGTTTCTGGTCTTATGGGATGGAAATTGACCAGGAAACAGGTTTTAGAAAATATATAATATATATTATTATATATCTTTGATCATTTTTCCAGCTGGCCATTTTATTTTTTGGATAAAATTTGTAAGGTTTTTTTTTTTTTTTTTACCTCCAGCGTGAGAGATTCAGCCAATCAGAATACAGGGAGCATTTTATTGCATCACTTGAGCTTTGAAATGACTCCACATAACATAGATTATATAACAGAGCGAAGGAACCACCATAACAAAGTAAACACCATTTCCACATACAGGGTTATTCTTAGAGAATCAAAAAGTCACCGCATGTTCGGTGACTTTTCGTCCTCTTCAATTCGTGCCGATTTGGCGACACCATTTCAGCCACCCTGTGGTGTATTCAGCAAGCACCACAGGGCCGTCAAAGCGCAGGGAAAAGCTGCCGCAAACCTGACGAAAATTCACTGCAAAAACCTGGCGAATGCAGGACGAAACGCACAAAAACATCTGGATTAACCCGCCGAAGACGCCGGAAAAACCAGAGCAGGAGCCGATCACAGGAAGCAAAGCCGCCGGAAAAAGCCGACACCTCAGACGAAATGGAGTGAAAAAACAGTTTGCATGAATGATTGAAAAGTGAAGTTTGCAAAGAAACTACTGAGTGAAAAGGTCTGAAATTTACATAAAATCCAATGAAGGAGAATAAAAAGGGCTGTTACAGAAAAAAGTAAATTTAAAAAAAAAAAAATATGCTTAAAATATCCTAAAAAAAAAAAAAAAAAAAAAAAAAAAAATCAAATCTATAAATAAAAGAGACTTTTTGCTGCAGAATTTTATAATGAACGGTTTATTAGATATTGAATTAAAACCAGAATATTTTTAACATTGAAGCCTATGGGATTCGCCTGAATAAACCTGCCGAATTAAACCAGCGAATGGCAGGGCATTTCGGGAACCTTTCACTGCTGGTTTGTGTTCTCTGAATAGCCGAAGCATTGCTTCTCTATGGGGATTTCACTGCCCTCGAACAGGCACCGTATGTGCAGGCAATTCGCCAGGATTTGGCGTATTGACTGCTCTCTGGATAGCCGAATGGCCAGGAAAGGCAACCGAACGCTGATTTTCAGCGTTCGGTTCCCTTTCTCCAGCCATTCGGATCTCTTTGAATAACCCTGATAATGTAGTGTCCTATTGCAGCGAGGCTGGACTGTGCGCCGAACCACCTTTAATCTTGGAATAGATTTGTGGAATTAGGAGTTTTTGGAACAACTATGATTAGCAAGTTACTGGTTAGCCACATTTAATAATAAAAAAAAAAACACTGATACGGTCTGAAACTCCGAGGACATGGAGTTAAAAAAAAAATATAATAAATATATTCCCCCCCCCTCAAATATCTATATATTAAAGCACCTTTACTCAGCCCAATGTGAATATAGAAATAAGAGCTAGAACTCTAAGGTCTTAACTTTATTCAGACCAGATCTAAAATGAATAGCAAATAAAGTGTCGTTGCAAGCCACAGACGCAGCTTCAGAACGAGTCCTGCCGAAACGTCTTTTTTTATTTTATTTTAAGACCTTAGAGTGCTAGCTCTATATGTATAATGACGCAGAGCGGGCACCCTTAAAAAAAAAAAAAAAAAAAAAAAAAAAAGTTTAATGTTATGTGTTACAATTTGTCCGGAGGCAGACATTTTCCCTCTACTGCCAAGTGCCCTGCGTCTCATATTGTTCCAAGTAGTTTTTTTTTCCTTTCTGACGCCTTCTCTTGTCTGAGATATCTTTATGTATTACTTTGTATCTTCTATTTTGCAAATCAATTTATTTATTTTTTTTAATTTAAAAATTGTCCAGAGGAAAGTCAGCTGGAGGAACCGACACGTCGACTTGTGAACGCGTTTTAATGCATTTAAATAAAAGTTTATTATTGAACTGTCCTGGAGTGTTGACACATACCGGTATGAGAAACGTGGCGGCACTCTTGGGCTAAAACTTTATTTAAAGAATATACTTTTTAAAAAAAAAAAAAAAAAAGGCTAAGGTCGACGCTTCAGCTCCACTTAGGACATAAAGGCCTGACGAAAGCTCCTGGAGTGGAGCTCTAATGTCAACCCTTTTTATGCATTATATAAAGATCAAGTTTTAGGCTAAGGTCAGACGAAAGCATTTTTAACGTGCGTTTAGCCGCACAAAATCACGGCCGTGCTAGCAGCAAATGACGTCCAATGCCGGGGAACATACGACGAACGGCCGCACGAAAGTACGTCCGCGCAACGCAAGTGGCAAACGAACGCATTTTTTCTAGAACGTCAAACCGCTACTACTGACGTACAGCGTGCGCTGCGTCCGCTAGAGGCGCGTGTGTGTGATTGGGAGACGTCAGACGCTGCACACGTCCGGCCAACATAACGTCCAGACGCAAAAAGTGTTTTATTGATGATCCGTACAAAATCACGACCGAAAATGCGCATCGTATGACCGCTATCACGTATTCCGGGAAAAAAAATATGTCCATTCGTTCGAATGCACTTTTTCACGGACAACGTGAAAAATGCGTTCGTCTGACCCTAGCCTTAGCCAAAGCGTGCCGCCACACCAGTATCTATTTTTGGCTTAGTGTGCCAGGCACCCGGCATCCAATTTACAAGAAGCTGGAGTACACGGCACTACTACATATATACTTTCATTAACACTTCATTGTGTGAACAAGTGTTGCAGGATATTGTGCAGTGTTATACTAGGGCAGCCCCTTTCCTGGCATTGAGAGAGATATATATATATATATCTAACAGCTGCCCAACGCCACTTACCAGTTACCAGGACGGCGGCGAGAAGCTGCAGGTAAACGGCGGTCAGCATGTCTGCCCGATACATTCGCTGCTACACTCTGGAAAAAAGATGAGGGAATTGGTTTGTCAGGAACATTCTGACCCACATGTCTAAATATTTGCTTGGGGTGACACATTAACACGGCCCTGTCCCTCCCTACACCTTCACACAGGACAGTCAGGGACAGGTGGGAAGGGGATTTAAATGTAGGTTGGGACGGGGCTTTACAGAGCACCGCAAATATGGAATAACCTCCCAGACACCGTCAAATCTTCCCCTAGTCTAAAGTCACTTAAGAGTTCCCTATTAACATACCTCAATACGGAATGCACCTGTAAACATGTAACACAGTGAGTATATACAGAATGCGCCTGTAAACATGTAACACAGTGACTATATACAGAATGCGCCTGTAAACATGTAACACAGTGACTATATACAGAATGCACCTGTAAACATGTAACACAGTGACTATATACAGAATGCGCCTGTAAACATGTAACACAGTGACTATATACAGAATGCGCCTGTAAACATGTAACACAGTGACTATATACAGAATGCGCCTGTAAACATGTAACACAGTGACTATATACAGAATGTGCCTGTAAACATGTAACACAGTGACTATATACAGAATGCACCTGTAAACATGTAACACAGTGACTATATACAGAATGCACCTGTAAACATGTAACATAGTGACTATATATAGAATGCGCCTGTATACATGTAACAGTGACTATATACAGAATGCACCTGTAAACATGTAACATAGTGACTATATACAGAATGCACCTGTAAACATGTAACATAGTGACTATATATAGAATGCGCCTGTATACATGTAACACAGTGACTATATACAGAATGCACCTGTATACATGTAACACAGTGACTATATACAGAATGCGCCTGTAAACATGTAACATAGTTACTATATACAGAATGCACCTGTAAACATGTAACATAGTGACTATATACAGAATGCACTATAGTGACTATATACAGAATGCGCCTGAAACATGTAACATAGTGACTATATACAGAATGCACCTGTAAACATGTAACAGTGACTATATACAGAATGCACCTGTAAACATGTAACACAGTGACTATATACAGAATGCGCCTGTAAACATGTAACATAATGACTATATACAGAATGCACCTGTAAACATGTAACATAGTGACTATATACAGAATGTGCCTGTAAACATGTAACAGTGACTATATACAGAATGCACCTGTAAACATGTAACACAGTGACTATATACAGAATGCGCCTGTAAACATATAACACAGTGACTATATTTAATTTTCTGTAGATTTGTGTTTTTAATCTCTTGCATTTTATTACTTTGTTTCTGTAACATTTCAATGTTTCTTGAATTCAGGACAAACTGAAACCAGAGAAATCTCAATGTATCCGTCCTGGTAAAATACTTTATAAATAAATTACACTGACAGGTGACAGTGCTTGATAAGTTCAGGGGCCCCTGGCTAAACCCTGTGCCGCTTGGCTAAGTGACACATATATAAAAAGGTCCCTCTATGTCACCCAGGACTGGCCCACCAAGATACCGATAGATTTCCCGGTGGGCCGGAGCATTGGAGGCCGGTAAGAGCACTCTGACGCCTCACTGAGGGAGCGATTAGTTTGGTCTGCACCATGTAGAAGCGCAGAATGGATGCTCTTCCACCAGGGAGCACTTTTAACCCCTTGCTGGACCTCCAGGGATTTAGCCCACTGCCTGTAAAATGAGGTAAACAGAAGGAGGAGGCGAAAAGTTTTAATTTTTTTGTTAGTTTAGTGAAATGGTCAGTTGAGGGAAAGGGGTCCTGGCCAGGGCTTTACTGAGGGTCCCTGAGGTGTCTGATGGCAGCCCTGAAAGGACCTGACATGGAACGCAATGGAGAGACAGGACCGATATGAGTGGGGGTTCTACAAGGTCAGCATGACGTCGTGCAGCAGAGTTAATGCTACAGAATGAGGCGAATCTATTGATTTGGAGCGGAGCAGGTTCCAGTCAGACGTGGGATGACAAATAAAGCCTGATTGATCTGGCTGTGACCGGATGTTGCAGAGCCAGGAGGCATCGGTGGGGTCATGGACTGAAAACGGTGGAAGAGAAAAGGCGACCGGAAAAGAACAAAAAAAAATAAAAAATTGAATATTATATTATTTTGTGTTTACAAAATTCAATAAAGCTGTGGAATTCTCTGCCTGTTGAGGTGGTTGGGAATTCTCTGCCTGTTGAGGTGGTTGGGTCTGACTCTGTACAGACTTTTAAACAGCGACTGGATGATTTCCTGCAGACACAGAACGTTATGGGTTAAAATATTTAATATGTGGGTTAGGCTGGTGTCAGACGAGCGTAGTGTTCACGTCCGTGATTGCGCCTAAAAGTACGTCCGTGATAGCATGAAAGAAAGTCCATTGGAGCCTGACACATGAAGTACGTCCGCACTGAACTGCGGACGCACAACGGCCGCGGCAAACGGACGCAGGTTAGGCAAGAACGTACATCCCCTAGAACGGACGTGCGGAGTGCGCTGCGTCCACAACGTCTGCATAGCTTTGTGTGTGAGTGATGGAGCGAGGTCAGACGGACTGCATTTATACGTCCAGCATTTTTGACGGACAGAATGTTTTTTCATTGTAATTTATTTTTCCCTCCTACATCCGTCAAAAATAACTTCAGTGAAAAAACGGACTGTGTGACCACTACTGCGTCATCCGTACTGACGATGTCCGTACTGCACGGACGTACAGTCCGTAGAAATCACGCTCGTCTGACCCCAGCCTAAAAGCCGCTCGATCCAGGGAGAAATGTGACACCATGTGGGGGCAAGAAGGGATTTTTCCCAGTTTGCTGCATATTCGGCGATCAGAATCAGTAGGGGATTGTGTGAAAGGCTGAACTCGGGCTTTTTTCAGCCGTTGCAACTATAACAATATTATTAAGTACAATATGAAAAAAAAAAAACAACAAACCCACAATGCAGTAAATATAAAAAGGTCTTTCGTGTATAGGATGGGTTGGGGAGAAATATAAAAGGTGTGAATCCTCCCAGATGGGGGACATTAATAGCGTCACAGGGGCCGGTTGGTCAGGGGGTGCAATGCATCACTGGTTGCCCATTGGGTGATGAGTGAGGTCCAGAACTCTGTATCAGTGAGTGCTACTTATGTATCTGGATCTCCCCAATAAGGGGGGGGGGGTTGTCACTGACTTGGCCAATCAGATCTTAGGATCTCAAGTCTGCGGGTGGCAGAGCGCCCCCTGTGGCCCTATGCAGTAGCACGTGGGGCCAGATTCAAAGCCTGGTTTAAACTCCAACTCTACTGTCTATGGCACGTCTGTCAAATTCACGGTCCCCCAGATGTTGATGCCTACAATTCCCAGAATTCTTTGAATGCAATAGATGCCAGAGAATCATGGGAGTTGTACAGTCAGAGAGATCTGGGGAGGCCGGAGTTTGATGGCCCTAGTCTACACCAAGGAGCAGCAACCTCGTCCCTCAAGATGCTTTGAACTACATTGGAGTCTCCGCCAACCTAATGAGTGACTGGCTGAGCATCATGGGAGATGTAGTTCCAAAACATCCGGGAGGGCCACGCTGCTGAATAAGGCCTGGGCCTGGCGGGACTTTGATTTTTAGCTGCAGCGTATGAGTTCTACATAATGCAGGGTTGAATTTTTCATCATCTGCCCCGCAGTATGAATAAATCATACGTGTCCAGAAAAACATGGTCGATCTGGCAACCCTAATCTACGCAGCAAACGTTTTTGTGTTCATGTCGCTCATTGTACAGCGCTGTGGAATATGTTGGCGCAATACAAATAATTGAGATTAATGAGGCGCAACCAGTGAGCCATTTTCCATTCCATTGGACCATGTTAGAGCGGGGGCCGCACCGAGGAACCTTATACGCCGCATTATAATTATTATTGTCCTGACCTCATGGATTTCCCGAAAATGAAAAATTCCGGTCAGGGACGGAGACGCTGCCAAAAATCACAAGACGCACTGCACTCCTGCCCTGGGCTCATCCGCTTATCAGAAAATAACAGCACAGGCAGGAACAGAACACCGGATCAGAAAGGAGTTCTATGAAATGACAAGAACAGGAAAGGGCTCATCCACTAAACAGTGATCTACAAATCGCAATGACACGGTTCACCTTCTCTAGGGGCCGGATAAGTAACCCGCTTCTTTAAATCGTCTATAGGGGTCCCGTATGGTTTTATAATTTGAGAATGTTAAAGGGTCCGGGCATTTAGAAAGACCCCGGTTAGGCTTATAAAAAAAGGAAGGGGGGGGGCAGTATTGGCGTTAACTTCCCACCAGCAGTAAAAAGGAGTCATTGAAACTGTCCCTAGGTACAACACAATGACCTGCTCTCTACCCTGCTGTGACTGCGTTTGTCTGAGGTTTCAGAGACAAATAAATTGTGAAAAAAAAGTGACATGTGCACTACATTCCCAACTGGAGCTGTAAAGCCTATTCCTGCAACCTCTCCATGCTTGGTTTGAGCGAGAGCCAGAGTCACCAGATCGGCCATGTTTTCCTGGACACATATTACCATATCATGCAAAGGGCGAGCACAGGGAAAAGTGCTGCCCTGCAACATGTATAATTCATATGATGCAGGAAGGAGATCAAGGCGGGTCACCCAGGATTCCTTACCTGCAGTGTATGGATTATACACGCTGCGGGGTGACATTTTTTCATGCACTGCCCATCAGTATGAGTATTTTATGTGTGGCCGCCTTGGTAATCCAAAACTTGACACCCACTCGCCCCATAAAAGCCCCACGTCATGTCTGTGACCTTCCAGGTGTAGAGGCCGGCCGTAGGGCTGTCAGAGCCACGCGTCCCTCCTGTGGCCTGTTGAATGGGGCATGAAAGGTTTTGCTGCACAGCATGCAAGAAAACCCCCTTAATTATTAAGGAAGCCCACCTCAATTAAAATCAACCGCTCGTGCAGCACATGAATTCTGCATACTGCAGGGCAGCACTGCTACCACCACCAAAACAATAACTGGATTCTGCATCTATAGAGTGAATCACGTACGCTTTCTAAGGCCTCGCCTCATGCGACATTCCCTAAAACACCAGTATCCATGAGATATATATGTATACGGGACCCCCCAAAGCTGTAAATATGGTCTCAGACGCATTCTTATGAAAAATGCACATTCAGGGTTAGTACAACCACCCTGGTTTAGCATGTGGGACCCCCTGGAGTAGCAGAGGACCCCAGTTTTGCTCAGCCCCCCCTCCCATGCGGCGCTGGCTGCAGGGCGTCACATACCTGGTGGTCTCGCTGGCAGCTCCTTTCTGGGGATTTTGGGACAGAGCAGTCTGCTTATAGGTTTGCAGCGGGGCTGGAAGGAGGAGCACTGTGCTGGAATGCACAATTGTTTTTTCCTCTTTGAGTTTCCCCTCTGAGCTGTTCGCAGGGGGGCCGCCACTCACAGGCTCCAGCACCGGATTAACCAAACAAAACCCCCAAAACAACAACAATATAAACCTTGTGCTGCTGCGGCGCAGCTTTTGTTTGACTCTGGATTTACTGCGCCGCTGGTTACGCTCTCACTTCTTGCATCTAACAAGAGGCAAAGGGTTTTAGGCTAGGGACAGATGAGCGCATTTTCTGCGGCCACCGTCAAAATGTACGTCGATGCGTGCGCACGCATTTTTTCACAGAATACGCTTAAGTGGTCAGACGATGCGCAATTCTGGACGTATTTCATGACGATGGGGTGAAAAGAAGTCTAGGGAAATCCGGCTGTTTGAACGTTATGTTGGCCGCACACTAGCAGCGTCTGACATCTCCTAATCACGCACACACGCTGCTATGCGGCCGCAGCGCACTCTGTACGTCAGTACCAGCGGTTTAACGTTCTCGAAAAAATGCGTTCATTTTCCACTTGCGTTGCGCGGCCGGACTTTTGTGCGACCGTACTTCGTATATTGGCTGTCATTGCCCGTCATCTGCTGCTAGTGCGGCCGTGATTATGTGCGCCAGAACGCGCGTTCGCACTGCCTCAGTCTGACCCTAGCCTTATTCACTAAACTGGGACGCGCGGAGGGATCTGGCGGGCAAATGCCGCGGTTTAGGCTGGGGTCAGACGAGCGCAGTGTTCACGTCTGTGATTGCGCCTAAAAGTACGTCCGTGATAGCATGACAGGAAGCCCATCGGAGCCTGACACACGAAGTACGTCCGCACTGAACTGCGGACGCACAACGGCCGCGGCCCACGGACGCAAGGCAGGCAAGAACGTACAACTCCTAGAACGGCCGCACAAAGTGCGCTGCGTCCGCAACGTCCGCATAGCTTTGTGTGTGAGTGATGGAACGTGGTCAGACGGACGTCATTTATACGTCCAGCATTTTTCACGAACAAAATGTTTTTGCTTTTTATTTTATTTTCTCTCCTACATCCGTCAAAATATACATCAGTGAATAAACGGACTGTGTGGCCACTACTGCGTCTTCCGTACTAACGTATGTCCGTAGAAATCACGTTCGTCTGACCCTAGCCTAAACTGGGACGCGCGGAGGGATCTGGCGGGCAAACGCCACGGTTTAGGCTAGGGTCAGACTAACGCATTTTTCACGTTGTCCGTGAAAATGTGCGTTCGAAGAATGGACGTATTTTTTCACGGAATACGCAATAGCGGTCATACTATGCGCAGTTTCATCCGTGATTTTGTACGGATCATCAATAAAACACTTCTTGCATCTGGACGTTATGTTGGCCGGACATTAGCAGCGTCTGATGTCTCCAATTCACGCACACACGCCGCTAGCGGACGCAGCGCACTCTGTACGTCAGTACTAGTGGTTTAACGTTCTCGAAAAAATGCGTTCGTTTGCCACTTGCGTTGCGCAGCCGGACTTTTGTGCGACCGTACTTCGTATATTGGCCGTCATTGCCCGGCATCTGCTGCTAGCACGGCCGTGATTAAGTGCGCCAGAACGCGCGTTCGCACTGCCTCAGTCTGACCCTAGCCTTAGGCTGCCATACTGTCCATTTTTACATCTCTGACCATTTTACTCGCTGAGCAGCGCATGAAACATACTGCCCTGCAGTGTGAAGGCTCCGTATATTCACCGATTCACTTAGGCTAGGGTCAGACTAACGCATTTTTCACGTTGTCCGTGAAAATGTGCGTTCGAAGAATGGACGTATTTTTTCACGGAATACGCAATAGCGGTCATACTATGCGCAGTTTCATCTGTGATTTTGTACGGATCATCAATAAAACACTTCTTGCATCTGGACGTTATGTTGGCCGGACATTAGCAGCGTCTGATGTCTCCAATTCACGCACACACGCCGCTAGCGGACGCAGCGCACTCTGTACGTCAGTACTAGTGGTTTAACGTTCTCGAAAAAATGCGTTCGTTTGCCACTTGCGTTGCGCAGCCGGACTTTTGTGCGACCGTACTTCGTATATTGGCCGTCATTGCCCGGCATCTGCTGCTAGCACGGCCGTGATTAAGTGCGCCAGAACGCGCGTTCGCACTGCCTCAGTCTGACCCTAGCCTTAGGCTGCCATACTGTCCATTTTTACATCTCTGACCATTTTACTCGCTGAGCAGCGCATGAAACATACTGCCCTGCAGTGTGAAGGCTCCGTATATTCACCGATTCACTTAGGCTAGGGTCAGACTAACGCATTTTTCACGTTGTCCGTGAAAATGTGCGTTCGAAGAATGGACGTATTTTTTCACGGAATACGCAATAGCGGTCATACTATGCGCAGTTTCATCTGTGATTTTGTACGGATCATCAATAAAACACTTCTTGCATCTGGACGTTATGTTGGCCGGACATTAGCAGCGTCTGACGTCTCCTAATCACGCACACACGCCGCTAGCGGACGCAGCGCACTCTGTACGTCAGTACTAGTGGTTTAACGTTCTCGAAAAAATGCGTTCATTTTCCACTTGCGTTGCGCAGCCGGACTTTTGTGCGACCGTACTTCGTATATTGGCCGTCATTGCCCGGCATCTGCTGCTAGCACGGCCGTGATTAAGTGCGCCAGAACGCGCGTTCGCACTGCCTCAGTCTGACCCTAGCCTAAATACGGCCTCTTTTTTGACGTTCCTCCATGATAGGACGGTGGGGATTCATCCTGAGGCATATGAATTCTGCATACACCGCGGAAGCACTTTACATGTATCTAGGGCTGCCGGATCCGCCATGTGTTCCTGGACACATAGAATTTATTCATGCTGATGGGCATTGCACGAAAAATGCCACCCTGCAGCATGTAGAATCCATACGCTGCAGGTTAGGAATCCCAGGTGGCCTGCCCTTGATTTCCTTCCTGCAGCATATAAATTATACATGTTGCAGGGCAGCACTTTTCCCTCTACCCCTCCTCTGAGAGATATAGTAACATGTGTCTGGGAAAACATGGCCGATCTGGCATTCCAATATGTACCGGCCAATCGCATGCAGGAGAAATATGTGTCCTGGACAATACGGCCGGTCTGGCATCCACCCTGTGGTTAACGAAAGGATTGTTCCTTGCTGCAGCGTGTGAATACTCATACCGCAGGGAAGCACTTTTCATGTACAGCCAAACTGCACGATTAAGTCGGTTTACCATGGTTTTTATGGATTGACAAAGGTGAATGGCAGATTGGAACGACCATAGGGTATAATGAAAATAAACAAATTTTCAGGCAAATCTTAGACCCAGCAAGTTAACCTTTACCACAGGTGTTTCCCAGGTACAGTAGTCACTCCTAAGGCTAGGGTCAGACGAACGCATTTTCGCGTTGTCTGTGAAAAAGTGCGTTCGAACGAATGGATGCATTTTTTCACGGAGTACGCGATAGCGGTCATACGATGCGCATTTGCGTCCGTGATTTTGTACGGATCATCAATAAAACACTTTTTGCATCTGGACGTTATGTTGGCCGGACATTAGCAGTGTCTGACTTCTCCCAATCACGCAAACACGCCGCTATGCGGCCGCAGCGCACTCTGTACAACCGTACTAGCAGTTTTACGTTCTCGACAAAATGCGTTCGTTTGCCACTTGCGTTGCGCAGCCGGACTTTTGTGCGACCGTACTTCGTATATTGGCCGTCATTGCCCGTCATTTGCTGCTAGCACGGCCGTGATTAAGTGCGCCAGAACGCGCGTTCGCACTGCCTCAGTCTGACCCTAGCCTAAATCAACTCCAATCTTTCCTCCCATTATACTCTATGGACATTCCACTCAGTCCCATTATACTCTATGGCAGGGCTCATAATTTCCACTCGCCTACTAGCATTTGGCAAGTGGAAATTGAGTGAGGGCGAGTGGAAATGCACAAGCAGGCATCAAAATAAATTATTTTGTGCTGCGTATTCTGGCAGTGCCACTGTGCAGCCCCCCCTTCTCCAGGCTGCACTGTGGCAGGGATTAGCTGTCTAACATGACCCAGCTTGTCTCTGTCACTGAAAGGGGTGGAGAGGAACTTCCCCGCCTCCTCGCTTTGCTCACACTGGGATCTGATGTCTGGATATACATGCATCTGGTCTCTGATGTCTGGGTATACATGTATCTGGAGCTCATGTCTGGTTATACATGTATCTGGAGTCTGATATCTGATACATGTATCTGGAGTCTGATATCTGGGTATACATGTATCTGTATCCATTATACTCTATGGTCGTTCCGCTCTGTCCATTATACTCTATGGTCGTTCCTCTCTGTCCATTATTCTCTATGGTCGTATTGCTCTGTCCATTATTCTCTATGGTCGTTCCGCTCTGTCCATTATTCTCTATGGCCTTTCCGCTCTGTCCTATTATTCACTACGGTCCTTCCGCTCTGTCCATTATTCTCTATGGTCGTTCCGCTCTGTCCATTATACTCTATGGTCGTTCCGCTCTGTCCATTATTCTCTATGGTCGTATTGCTCTGTCCATTATTCTCTATGGTCGTTCCGCTCTGTCCATTATTCTCTATGGCCTTTCCGCTCTGTCCTATTATTCACTACGGTCATTCCGCTCTGTCCATTATTCTCTATGGTCGTTCCGCTCTGTCCATTATACTCTATGGTCGTTCCGCTCTGTCCATTATTCTCTATGGTCGTTCCGCTCTGTCCATTATATTCTATGGTCGTTCCGCTCTGTCCATTATTCTCTATGGTCGTATTGCTCTGTCCATTATTCTCTATGGCCTTTCCGCTCTGTCCTATTATTCACTACGGTCATTCCGCTCTGTCCATTATTCTCTATGGTCGTTCCGCTCTGTCCATTATACTCTATGGTCGTTCTGCTCTGTTCATTATTCTCTATGGTCGTATTGCTCTGTCCATTATTCTCTATGGTCATTCCGCTCTGTCCATTATACTCTATGGTCGTTCCGCTCTGTCCATTATTCTCTATGGTCGTATTGCTCTGTCCATTATTCTCTATGGTCGTTCCGCTCTGTCCATTATTCTCTATGGCCTTTCCGCTCTGTCCTATTATTCACTACGGTCATTCCGCTCTGTCCATTATTCTCTACGGTCGTTCTGCTCTGTCCATTATTCTCTATGGTCGTTCCGCTCTGTCCATTATTCTCTATGGTCGTTCCGCTCTGTCCATTATTCTCTATGGTCGTTCTGCTCTGTTCATTATTCTCTATGGTCGTTCTGCTCTGTTCATTATTCTCTATGGTCGTTCTGCTCTGTCCATTATTCTCTATGGTCGTTCTGCTCTGTTCATTATTCTCTATGGTCGTTCTGCTCTGTCCATTATTCTCTATGGTCATTCCGCTCTGTCCATTATTCTCTATGGTCGTTCCGCTCTTTCCATTATTCTCTATGGTCGTTCTGCTCTGTTCATTATTCTCTATGGTCGTTCTGCTCTGTCCATTATTCTATATGGGCATTCCGCTCCATGCATTATTCTCTATGGTCGTTTTGCTCTGTCCATTATTCTCTACGGTCATTCTGCTCTTTCCATTATACTCTACGGTCATTCTGCTCTGTCCATTATACTCTACGGTCATTCTGCTCTGTCCATTATACTCTTCGGTCATTCTGCTCTGTCCATTATACTCTACGGTCGTTTCACTCTGTCCATTATTCTCTATGGGCATTCTGCTCTGTCCATTATTCTCTACGGTCGTTTTGCTCTGTCCATTATTCTATATGGGCATTCCGCTCTGTCCATTACTCTCTACGGGCATTCCGCTCTGTCCTATTATTCTCTACGGGCATTCCGCTCTGTCCTATTATTCTCTACGGGCATTCCGCTCTGTCCCATTATTCTCTATGGGCATTCTGCTCTGTCCATTATTCTCTACGTTCATTCTGCTCTGTCCATTATACTCTATGGCCATTCCGCTCTGTCCCATTATTCTCTACGGGCATTCCGCTCTGTCCCATTATTCTCTACGGGCATTCCGCTCTGTCCCATTATTCTCTACAGGCATTCCTCTCTGTCCCATTATTCTCTACGGGCATTCCGCTCTGTCCCATTATTCTCTACGGGCATTCCGCTCTGTCCCATTATTCTCTACAGGCATTCCTCTCTGTCCCATTATTCTCTACGGGCATTCCGCTCTGTCCCATTATTCTCTACGGGCATTCCGCTCTGTCCCATTATTCTCTACAGGCATTCCTCTCTGTCCCATTATTCTCTACGGGCATTCCGCTCTGTCCCATTATTCTCTACGGGCATTCCGCTATGTCCCATTATTCTCTACGGTCATCCCGCTATGTCCCATTATTCTCTACGGTCATTCCGCTCTGTTTCATTATTCTCTACGGTCATTCCGCTCTGTCCCATCATTCTCTATAGGCATTCCGCTCTGTCCCATCATTCTCTATAGGCATTCCGCTCTGTCCCATTATTCTGTACGGTCATTCCGCTCGGTTTCATTATTCTCTACGATCATTCCGCTCTGTTTCATTATTCTGTACGGTCATTCCGCTCTGTTTCATTATTCTCTACGATCATTCCGCTCTGTTTCATTATTCTCTACGGTCATTCCGCTCTGTTTCATTATTCTCTACGATCATCCCGCTATGTCCCATTATTCTCTACGGTCATTCCGCTCTGTTTCATTATTCTCTACGGTCATTCCGCTCTGTCCCATCATTCTCTATAGGCATTCCGCTCTGTCCCATCATTCTCTATAGGCATTCCGCTCTGTTTCATTATTCTCTACGGTCATTCCGCTACCCTGTTAAAGTCTATGGTCATCCCATTCTGTCATTCCTTTTAGAAGGCACCTATTTATATTTTGTTTTAATCTCTGAATTTACAACCTCCCCACATTTCTGACAGAGAGTAAGCTCAGGGGTTGGCCCTCGGTCACGTGACAGTAAAACTATTGGAGCTCAATCCGTAAACTCTTGTACAACAGTGGCCATTTTTCCGGAGACCAACATCCTGCGTATTCTACGCACCTGTCTCCACCGCAATGGCCGCTCTTCCTTGTGAAAGAAATACCGGTGGTTTTGCTCTCTGGCGTTTGGAACTCTAATGGCTGCTTCATTGCTCTAGGGATGACACGGTTACCGGTGAGGATTGAGAGCCAATGTGAGGCCATTTAGGTGTAAGTAATAGGTGTGTGTGCATGCCCAGCTCTGTGCTCTTACACTGTGCGTTTGCTCCTTGTTTACAGCTCTATTTGTATCCATGGCATGCCTGGGCACGACTCCATGAAACGGGGGCACTGCCCGACTATATTATTATCCACTGGCTATTAGTCCCGTTTCCTGGACTTTAATGCTAGTGGGCAGTGCTGCCCTGCAGCATGAATAATTCATATAGTGCATTATGGAAATCCGGGCATTTTGTCTTGATTGCATTTTAAGGGGTATAATAGTGACTTTCTAGCTCTCCAGAAATCCATTTTCCTCATAGCCATTATTTATCTGTAAAGCCAACTGAAACATTATAACGTTGTAAGTGTCAGACAGTGTCAGTATAGGGTTTGGGGTCAGGGGTTATGGTTTACAATTCTAAAAAACTGTTGAAATGGGTAACACATAATTTAAAACGGTAAAACCTGTATTTTAGCATTTATTTCCTGCCATTTACGGCAGTGATGGCTAAGGCTGGCGGCACACGAGCAGAGGAAGGAACGTCCGCAAAAGTGGACGTTCCTTCCACTCTCTGCGCTCAGCGTACAAAGCGCCATCCCTCTATGGAGAATCGCGCTTTGTATCCTTTCAGCTCCTTCAGCTTTGTATCCTTTTTTAGCTTTTTGACAGGGAGGGCTTTTTCACGTCCGATGGATGGCCTTCCCCATCAAAAACCCACGGACGCAGGGAAGTGCGGGCGCACATGAGCCATAAATACACTCGTGTGCCGGGGGCCTAAGGCTGGGGTCAGACGAGCGCAGTGTTCACGTCCGTGTTGCCGCACATTTTAACGTCCGTGGTAGCATACAATTATTATCAATAGAGACCCACACACGAAGTACGTCCGCACAGAAGGCTCGGGTCAGGCCCCCGGCACACGAGCGTTATTTTTGCGTCCGTCTGTGCGCAAAATTTGACGTCCGTTATAGATTTGCAAAGAAGTTAATCTGAACACCACACGATGCACCTGCGCACTGTTTCACGCACGGCATTCGCGTATTGCAACGGACGTCAAAATGGCATGGACGTAAAAAAGCTAGACGGACGTGGGAAATACGTGCTGCTTCCTGTGGGCTCCAAACTCCAAACACCAAAATACTTATTTTTTTCACTTTCCCTCCTTTTTTTTTTCAACGTCCGTAATTATTAACTTGGCCCTGTTTGAACACATTTATCTCCCGTCAAAAATTACGTCCGTAACGGACGCACTGTGCGCAGTACCTATACGCTCGTGTGCCGGGGGCCTGAGATGAGCGCATTTTGTACGGACGCACTTTCTGACTGACAACAAGGTAGTGGCCACACAGTCCGTTTTTTTTCACTGACGTTATTTTTGACGGATGTAGGAGGGAAAATATATTAAAATGAAAAAACATTTTGTCCGCCAAAAATGCTAGACGTATAAATGCCGTCCATCTGACCACGTTCCATCACTCACACACAAAGCTATGCGGATGTGCCACACTCCGCACGTCCGTTCTAGCGGTATTACGTTCTTGCCTAACCTGCGTCCGTTTGCCACATCCGTCATGCGTCCGCACTTCCGTGCGGACGTACTTTGTGTGTGGGGCTCCATTTAACACAATTGTATGCTATCACGGACGTGAACACTGCGCTCGTCTGACCCCAGCCTGACTTAGGCACCTCAGTTGTTTCTGAACTACATATCCCTTGATTCTCTGGCAATTTATTGCATCCAGACTTCTGGGAATTGGCTTTTTGGGGCTCCTCCATATATTCAGTGTGTGCGGGTGTCTTTTTAGGGGTTCCTCCATATATTCAGGGTGTGTGGGTGTCTTTTTAGGTGTTCCTCCATATATTCAGAGTGTGCGGGTGTCTTTTTAGGGGCTCTTCCATATATTCAGGGTGTGTGGGTGTCATTTTAGGGGCTCCTCCATATATTCAGGGTGTGCGGGTGTGTTTTTAGGGGCTCCTCCATATATTCAGGGTGTGCGGGTGTCTTTTTAGGGGTTCCTCCATATATTCAGGGTGTGCGGGTGTCTTTTTAGGGGTTCCTCCATATATTCAGGGTGTGCGGGTGTCTTTTTAGGGACTCCTCCATATATTCAGGTTGTGTTTTTAGGGGCTTCTCCATATATTCAGGGTGTGTGGGTGTCTTTTTAGGGTCTCCTCCATATATTCAGGGTGTGCGGGTGTCTTTTTAAGGGCTCCTCCATATATTCAGGGTGTGTGGGTGTCATTTTAGGGGCTCCTCCATATATTCAGGGTGTGCGGGTGTGTTTTTAGGGGCTCCTCCATATATTCAGGGTGTGCGGGTGTATTTTTATGGTCTCCTCCATATATTCAGGGTGTGCGGGTGTCTTTTTAGGGGCTCCTCCATGTATTCAGGGTGTGCGGGTGTTTTTAGGGGCTCCTCCATGTATTCAGGGTGTGCGGGTGTTTTTAGGGGCTCCTCCATATATTCAGGGTGTGCGGGTGTTTTTAGGGGCTCCTCCATATATTCAGGGTGTGCGGGTGTTTTTAGGGGCTCCTCCATATATTCAGGGTGTGCGGGTGTTTTTAGGGGCTCCTCCATATATTCAGTGTGTGCGGGTGTTTTTAGGGGCTCCTCCATATATTCAGGGTGTGCGGGTGTTTTTAGGGGCTCCTCCATGTATTAAGGGTGTGCGGGTGTCTCTGGGATATTATTTTTTTTTTGCTCTGTGAAGGTCTGGGTCACGTGATTCTTGTCTCTGCACTACAAGTCCCTTGATGCTGCGGGGCGGCAGCAGGTGTCAGTCCGCTGGTGATGACGTCACTAGACGCGCGCCGGTTGGCAGAGAGACATGTCTCTCCCCGGGAAGCCGGGCCGCTCCTCCGCTCTGTTTGTGCGGGGTGACGGCTCTCCGATGCGGTTCTACGCGCGGCCGGGCCCGGTGAAGCGGCAGCTCTCGTCGCTCGTCACGCAGGGCGGCGGGGTGATGTGCCGGGTGCAGGAGCCGGGGGTTTTGCTTCTCGCTCAGCCCGGGGAGGTTCAGGGGCCTGAGTATATCTCCGCGGAGTACGTGAAGGAGTGCGCGCGCCTGGACCAGCAGCTGGACGTGGAGGACTTCCGGTTTGGGGGGCGGGGAAAGAGACCAGGGAATGATGAAGTACAGGAGCAGGACCCTCAGCAGGTTGGAGGGGTCCAAGGAGGTGAGGAACCTCTGAAGGGTGGAGAGGGATGTGGAGGCGTGGAACAACAGGACAGAGACATCCAGGGAGCTGAGGAACATCAGGACGGAGGGGTCCAGGGAGCTGAGGAACATCGGGACGGAGGGGTCCAGGGAGCTGAGGAACATCGGGACGGTGGGGTCCAGGAAGCTGAGGAACATCGGGACCGAGGGGTCCAGGGAGCTGAGCAACATCAGGACCGAGGGGTCCAGGGAGCTGAGGAACATCGGGAAGGAGGGGTCCAAGGAGCTGAGGAACATCAGGACAGAGGGGTCCAGGGAGCTGAGGAACATCGGGACCGAGGGGTCCAGGGAGCTGAGGAACATCAGGACCGAGGGGTCCAGGGAGCTGAGGCGCTTCAACTAGTCAGAGAGGTCCATCACAAAGATGGCAGTTCATCAGATCCAGAGGAAAGCGAGGGACATTTAGTAAAGCAAAGTGAAGTAAAAAGATCTCCTAAGAAAGGACAAAGTCGAACAGAGGAGAAGAAGCAGAAAATGACAAAGATCAGGACGGAGAAGTCTTCAGATGAAAGTGATGCTGATGACCATGGGAGAACACAAGCACCAGACTTTACCCCTATTCTTCCCCTTGGGCGAAGACCCTTCACCATGGAAGAGGACATGGCCATACTGGACTACGTACGGCGCCACGTGCCGCGCAGGGGAAATGTTAGCGGCGCGCGGCTGTGGCAGGAGATGGAAGGGAAGCGAGTGCTGGACAGGACGTGGCAGTCGATGAAGAGCCGTTACAAGTTTTACCTGGCGGACAGTCGAGATTCGCACAGACCGGCTCCCTCTCGCTCCCCCCAAAATAAAACCTCAAGGAATTCTGAGTCTGCGTCCCTGAAAGGCTCGACTCCTCCTGAGCGCTCATCGAACTGTCCTGAACGTCGAACATCGAGGGGAACGAGCGCGGGGAAGTTCAGTCTGATGTCTCCACGCAAGACCGCGCATTCCAGGAAAAGAAGGAAAGATGACGGACCGGGTAACCTCGGTCTGGTCCAAGATGACACCGCCCGTGGCGTCGCTCTGCAGCCTTCTTCTCAGCTGGCAGGTTAGTCGGCAGGTGGTGGCTACTCAATCCCCTTCCGTTGCATTGTGAGGCCACAGTACCTCCACGTATGGACATATTCGTTCTGCTTTCCAGCTTGTGGAGGCCTCAGGCTCTTGATTTTTGCCCTCTCAGTCAGACTCGGCACCTTTTGGAGCAGATCAGAGATCTTCGAAGCAGACATGTGTTTGTCTGTTGCACCAACCAGGGTTGCAGTGGTCTAGGTAGGGGTCAGCAACCTTGGCTCCCTAGATATTTTGGAACTTCATTTACCACGAGGCTCTTCCATGCTGATGAGTGACTGAGCATCATGGGAGATGGAGTTCCGAAACATCTGGAGAGCCAAGGTTACTGAACCCTGGTCTAGGGTCACCAGCCCTGACGCGGACAACAAAGGCAGAAGACTGGTCACACAGGGCTTGGCTTTACCCGGAGCTTCATTGTAGGAGCAGCTACGTTTAGGTCCTACGCTCAGACCTATCTGGGCTTGAGGGAAGGTCCTGAGTGTAGGACTATCGCTGGGGTCAGACGAACGCAGTGCAGCCGCACTTTATCACGGCCGTAGTAGCAGCAAATGATGGGCAATATACGAAGTACGGCCGCGCAACGTAAGCGGCAAACAAACGCATTTTTTTGAGAACATGATACCGCTAGTACGGACGTACAGAGTGCGCTGCGTCCGCTAGCGGCGTGTGTGTGTGATTAGGAGACGTCAGACGCTGCTAATGTCCGGCCAACATAACGTCCAGATGCAAAAAGGTTTTTATTGATGATCTGTACAAAATCACGGACGAAAATGCGCATCGTATGACCGCTATCGCGTTTTCCGTAAAAAAAAATACGTCCATTCGTTCTAACGCACTTTTTCACGGACGATGCAAAAAATGTGTTCGTCTGACCCTAGCCTTAAACGTAGCAGCTCCTGTGGTAAAGCCTCGCCTCGTGTGACAGGTCTTTCTGATCCCAATGGAGCCGGCATCTCAAACTCTAGGCCCACCAGATATTGCTAAACTACAACTCCCATGATTCTCTTGCCTTCTAGTGCAGTGGTCCCCAGCCCTGAGGCCTGTTCAATACCTCAGCCGCTGCAAGTGCTAAGTTAGCAACTTGCATTGGACGCCGTTCAACCGCTCAGCGCTCAGCAGTGCTAACCTAGCACTTGCAGCGACCCGAGGAGATGCTTCGTGTGACGTATTAAAGATGGCCGCCGCATGAAGCCAGTAACAATGCCCTACAGCAAGATGGCCGCCGCCTCGAAGCAAGTAATAATTCCCTACAGCAATGTTAATTTTGAGGTTTTTGTTCACCAAAGCTCCAAATATTTATTTATTATTTCCCCTGCACATAGACATATATTACAGTTCAATTTATATATTGTTTCAGAAGTAAACATAACGTTTATTCATTAAAAACTATCATTTGTGGTGTGTGCGTACAAAACGGAATTGTGCTGACTGCTTCTCTTTATTATTTTTTGTCCGAGTGATCCGAAAAACAATCTGAATTTTTCATTAAGAAATTGTCGGCCATTTTGGATTCAAAATTCGCATCCAAAGGGTTCAACGACACTGCTGCAGCAAACTGAACTGCTGCGCTGCAGCAATTCAGCAGCTGCTGAGGTATTGAACAGGCCTCTGGTCTTCAGGTCCCACTAACAGGACAGGTTTGCAGGATATGTGAAGCAGAGGTGATATGATTTGCTGCTCAGTGATTGCTGGATTCCGTCTCATTTCCCCAAGGGAATCCTGCAAACCTGTCCTGTTAGAGGGACTCGAGGACCAGGGATGGGAAACAGAGTACGTCGGTGGGGGTTGGATTTTGTGGACCCTGCATTACAGTCCCTCTATGTGTCGTGTGTTTGTCTGCCGCGTACGTTGAGTGTCTAGTGAGGAGCATCTAACCAACGTGCGGCCCCTCACAGCGGCGATTCGATTTTTTTTTTTTTTTTTTTTACTGCACGTGTAAAATGTAGGGGTGCTCTTTAGAATGCGTGTAAAATGTAGGGGTGCTCTTTGAAATGCGTGTAAATGCAGGGGTGCTCTTTGGAATGCGTGTAAAATGTAGGGGTGCTCTTTGGAATGCGTGTAAAATGTAGGGGTGCTCTTTGGAATGCGTGTAAAATGCAGGGGTGCTCTTTGGAATGCATGTAAAATGTAGGGGTGCTCTTTGGAATGCGTGTAAAATGTAGGGGTGCTCTTTGGAATGCGTGTAAAATGCAGGGGTGCTCTTTTGAAATGCGTGTAAATGCAGGGGTGCTCTTTGGGGTGCTCACCAGTATGTATGACATTTTTGGGGTACCTGCTCCTCTGCTGTGTACGTTTCTCATGTACTTTTTATCCTTTATGTTGTATTCAGGCACCATGAACGAAAGCCGCGCAGCGCAAGAGCATCCTGAAGCCGCGACCAACACCGACTCGGAGGATCTGCACATATTCGAGATCGCAAACCTGGAGTTTCAGGTGAGAAACCGGGGGAGGGGGGGCGGGACTTAAAGGAAATATTTACTCCAGACCCCAGTAAGTCAGTATAATTAGGTAGATCCTTCCCGCTGACGCATACCGTGACGGTGCGGTGAGCAGGGTGCGACCCCGCAGATCTGCAAACCTCCCTTTCCTCTCCTGCATTGAAACTGCATCCCTGAAGGAGGACAGCGCTCCTTGTGGTCAGGTGTATACTGCAGCGATGGGCTCTGTTTGTGACTTTGTTTTGTCAATATTTTCTTGCTTGAACAATTTTTATCGTGGTTCTGTTTATATTTTATTATTTATTACCCCCCCCCCCATCCTCAGAGTGACGACTCCCCTGTGGAAGTGACGCCTGTGAAGCGCAGCCCGGGACTAAAGGAGTTTGTGACGGAGGAGGACTCCATAAGCCAGGCGAGCATGACGCAGGTGGACGAGGTCTCCTCGAGCCCCGACGTTTCCGAGGGCGAGGGTCTGCAGAACGCTCTCCTCGACATGATGTCAGAGTTCAGCCTCACCCTGTGTGATGTCACTCAAGCCCTGCTCAAGAACAACGGCGAGGTCGGCTCCACCCGGCACTTCCTGCGCACCGGCTCCCGGCCGGACGGCTATCCCATCTGGGTGCGAAAGGACGACTTGGACCTGGAGGAGGAAGACCCGACGTCCCACGAGAGACTAGTGCAGAAATACGGAGCAGAAAACGTGGCCAAGAGGATGGCTTTCCTGGCCAGTTAGTGACCGGATTGAAAACCAAAACCCGTCTCTTCCTCACTAGCGGGACTAGCGGGTGGATTAATAACGCTGTAGCGCGGCGCGTGACCAGAACCTGTGTTTCGGTCGCATGAAGGACAACCATCTCATTCCTGGCAGAGGAGAGCTGGGCTGTTGCCGTGTTTTGTTAATTAGATCAATGTTGTATATTGTTTTTTTGCCGCATTTCTCGCCGTGTGCGTTTTGCTGATCTCTTGAATTGGGACGTTTCCAGTCCAGAGATCTGTGCAGTGCCGGGATTTGTGCAGTGCTGCGGCTGGGTAATGTTGTGCTCCTTCCGGGCTGGAGAGGCGCCGCAGTTTGCGCCCTGCGAGGATCCGCTTAGCAGCTGGCTGTACGAGCCTTGTGGGTGTTGTAAAGCTGCATGTGCTGCAGGTTCACTGTCGCCGAGCTGCACGGTACGAGAGGTCTAGCTGGAAATGAATGGAGCATTGCATACTTTTAGGCCAAAAAGGGGCAAACTGGAGGCTTGAGGCAAAATCTGATTTTGCCGATTTTTTTTTTTTTTTTTTTTTTTATTTTTTTTAATATTTATTTTAAACCGTGCATTTCTTCACAAACTCGCCGCTTAGTAAATAAACCCCCTGCAGAGCAGGAGAGCTTCTATTCAACCTGTGACTGGTTTGTTTTCCCGGTCGTTTATCGTGCACGCTCCTGAAAAGGCACCCCTTTCTACCTAGGTTTGTGGGTCAGCGATCTTGGCCTTTTCAAAAGCTTTAAAACAGGGCTGTCAAACTCACCCCCCCCCCCCGATGCTGATGCCTACAATTCCCAGAATTCCTTCAATACAGCAGATGGCCAGGGAATCCTGGGAGTTGTAGTTTAGAAACATCTGGAGGGACCGGAGTTTGACAGCCCTGCTCTAGAATTAAATTTCCCACGAGGCTCAGCCAATCTGACGAGTTGCTATGCATCATGGGAGATGAAGAAGCCCTTTAACTTCTCCCCTACCGCTTCTCAAGGTTGTGATACGCCAGGCGGGCGATCATCACTCATGCCACGTGCACGGGTAAGCAATGCGGATCCGCGGGCAAACATTAAAAATCCTGAGTTTGCTGCTGGAGGAGATGATGACTGAATGTCCAGAACGTGAGTCTCTGTCCCTGCACGACGAATAAAAGCGGAAGGGATTGAAATGAAGGATTGTCCAAGATCAAACCTCTCCGTCCGGGAAAGCCACAGATGCGTCAAAACCTCGTGATGCTCGGCTGTGTGTTGTATGTGCACGCCGTGCGGAAAACACGATATAATAACAATGTGAATCTATGCTTGACTTGAGCGGAGTCTAACCAGTGAAATGCTACAAAATTGCAGGTTTTGGCCAAAAAGTGACTTAGGCAGCCGGCACACGAGCATACTGTACTGCGTCCATTACGGACGCACTTTTTTTCACGGGAGATATTGTGAGTACTGCATAAAGTGCGTCCGTAATGTCTGATGTCTCCACACCCTAAAAAAATACATGGCAGCGTTGTTTCTGCGTCCATTTAGCTTTTTCACGTCGATGTTATTTTTGCATCCGTGGCCTTATTCTTTGCCCGTCTGTGAACAAGTGTGCAGGGGCTTTGTGTGGTGTGTTTAATTGTACGGTCAGACGGACGCAAAATGTTTGCTAGTGTGCCGCCAGCCTAAACCGGGCTTTTCCCCGTTTGTTCTTTTTTTTTATAAAAAAAGAGGAAAAAATGCATTTTAGGCTAAAAATATTAATAAAAAAAATATTATGGTGCTATTTGCCTTTTTATTAAGCCTTTTAAATGTATTTTTTTTTTTTTTTTTTTTTAGACCTATTCACTGTGTAATAAATACTTACAGCCCATTAAAGCCAGGATCTCAAACTCCACCCCCGCACATATTCATTGTTTACATTTCCAGAATTCTTTCAATACAATAGACGACCGGAGAATCTTGGGAGTTGTAGTTCAGAGACACCTGGTCAGGCCAGGGTTTCAGATCCGGCTTTTAATGTTTTTGTTATTTTTCCCTTTGTGTGAGGGATATCCCGGCCCCCTCACATCTGTCGGATCCAGCTAGATCCCCTCTTTCTGCGGTCGAAGAACACCTGGCAGGTCGAGGTGACGCGGCTTTGCCCAACCTGGCAATTTCTTGCACTTTTTTCACATTGTTTTCTCCTTTTTTACACTGGTCAGCTTTGTGTTTTTATGTTTGTTTATTTTTTCCTGCAGAATGTACAGAGAAAATAAACTGCAGATTCTTATTTGCCGGAATCAATCTTTCTTTACCGCGCGCGCAGCGCAGACAAAACCGCGCGCACAGACAAACCCACACTTCACGAAAATGCGCGCACACACACACGAAAACACACGTGCACACACACAAACACTTCACAAACACACACACTGTTTACGAAAACACACACCTTGTTGACAATGACACGTTCATGGGGGGGATAAGGCTAGGGTCAGACGAATGCATTTTTCACGTCTACCGTCAAAAAGTGCGTCTGTGTCTGAACACATTTTTTCACAGAAGACGCGATAGCGGTCATACGATGCGCAATTTCGGCCGTATTTTTTTTGTCGGAGCTATAAAAAACAAATGGACGTTATGTTGGCCAGACATGTGCAGCGTCTGACGTCTCCTAATCACGCACACACGCCGCTATGCCGACGCAGCGCACTCTGTGCGTCAGTACAAGCGGTTCCACGTTCTCGAAAAAATGCGTTCGTTTGCCGCTTGCGTTGCACGGCCGAACTTTCGTGTGGCTGTACTTCGTATATTGGACGTCATTTGCTGCTACTTCGGCCATAATAAAGTGCGGCTCAACGTACATTCGCAACGCTCTCGTCTGACCCCAGCCTGAGAGAGGAACAAGCTCTGACCTTTTTAAAATGTGAACTTGACATTATGTGGCAGACGGGCTTTAAACGCTCACAAAGCATAGTGGGAGTTGTAGGATGATGCAGCTGAAGAGCTTGCATTAGGGTCCTGTTATTTTAAATGGTGCTGGCCGCCATCGACTTGCTAACCCCCCCCCCCCCGCATACAGCAGACTTCTCCGTCTGACTGGCATGCAGGGGGGATTTCGGATTTGTTATCTCACACTCCTGATGTGTTGAGTGTAACATGCACGGCCTGTACGGGGGGGAGGATTAAAAGGAGCTTCGCTGTCCCCACTTCTGACGCTCTGACCTTCAAGAGCGCGGGAGAGACGAGGCTCCGCAGCACATCGTGACAGATGCATTAGAGGCGGTTTAATCTTAAAAGGTAACATTAGTTATAAAATCTGGTTACAAAGAGCTGCAACAGTGTCCCTTTTAAACTAACCAGGCGAGGATTTACTGATAGATTTGCATCACACAGTACAGGGAGCCTGGGATTCACTGATATGTCCGCAATACAAAGAGGACACAATACAGGGAGTCTGGGATTCACTGATATGTCTGCATTACACATAATACACAGAGGACACCATACAGAGAGTCTGGGATTCACTGATACGTCTGCATTACACATAATACACAGAGGACCCAATACAGAGAGTCTGGGATTCACTGATGTGTCCTCTGTGTAAAGCGGACATAATACAGGGAGTCGGGATTCACTGATATGTCTGTGTTACACATAATACACAGAGGGCACATTACGGGGAGTCTGGAATTTATGGATATACAGGGTTATTCAGAGAAAGGTGAGAAAATAGTTGATTTGGAAAGAGATAAATGGGAGAAATTTTTTATTTTGACCTCGAATTTTCACTTCTCCAAAACTTCCCCAGAGTTTCACCTCTCTCTGAATAACCCTGATAGTAAAAAAAAAAAAGATACAGTACAGGCATTCTATACAAATCACACCGAATACCACGTTCCAGCAGTTAAATTCGATTCAGTTATTCAAAGAGCACTGATATTTCAGCTAAATATTGGTGCTTTCTCCTTTGGCGACCTCAATTCACTGACCCTGCTGTGAATTCAGCATTTACTGCAGGGTCCCCAAACGCTGCCGAATACACGACCAGCCGACAAACGGGTAAAAAGAAAAAAAAAAATCGCACTTTTAAAAGTTTCACACATTTTAAAAAAAATAATGCCTGTAAATAATATATAAGGTCCTGTAAAGAAGAATAAAAAGGTCTATAACAGAATAAAAACAAAAAGTCATTTTAAAAATATCAGAATCAAAAAATCCAGAAATATGCCTAAAAAAAATAATCTAAAATATTCTTGAATTATTCTTTCAATAAGCCAATTATTGCTGCTGGATTCTATCGCCCACCGAGCTCCCCAGTGCCCTCCCTTTCTGACATAACCCAAATCCTTAGTAATTTGGTAGCTGAAAACCAAAAAAGTGACTGCTGGTCCTTGGCGATTTTAATGTTGACTGGCTGAATCCTAAAAACAATAAACAATAAACACTGCTCCCAGTTTAGGCCCCCGGCACACGAGCGTATAGGTACTGCGCACAGTGCGTCCGTTACGGACGTAATTTTTGACTGGAGATAAATGTGTTCAAACAGGGCCAAGTTAATAATTACGGACGTTGAAAAAAAAAGGAGGGAAAGTGAAAAAAATAAGTATTTTGGAGTTTGGAGCCCACAGGAAGCAGCACGTATTTCCCACGTCCGTCTAGCTTTTTTACGTCCATGCCATTTTGACGTCCGTTGCAGTACGCGAATGCCGTGCGTGAAACAGTGCGCAGGTGCATCGTGTGGTGTTCAGATTAACTTCTTTGCAAATCTATAACGGATGTCAAATTTTGCGCACAGACGGACGCAAAAATAACGCTCGTGTGCCGGGGGCCTTAAGGCTAGGGTCAGATGAACGCATTTTGTACGGACTGTGCGTCCGTGCAGGACGGACGTACTTGCTGACTGACGACAAGGTAGTGGCCACACAGTCCGTTTTTTTTCACTGACGTATTTTTTGACTGATGTAGCAGGGAAAATAAATTTACAATGAAAAAACATTCTGTCCGTCAAAAATGCTGGACGTATAAATGCAGTCCGTCTGACCACGTTCCATCACTCACACACAAAGCGTTGTGGACGTGGCGCACTCTGCACGTCCGTTCTAGCAGTATTACGTTCTTGCCTAACCTGCGTCCGTTTGCAGCGTCCGTCAGCCTCCGTACTTCTGTGCGGACGTACTTCGTGTGTGGGGCTCCATTTAACACAATTGTATGCTATCACGGACGTACTTATGTGCGGGCAACACGGACGTTAACACTGCGTTCGTCTGACCCCAGCCTAAGGCTTTCCAGTTAACACAATCTCCTCCCCCACTCGCATTAATATGAAAAGCCTTAACCATACCTTGCTGGACTGGATTCTCTCCGCATGTCCTGATAGAATACAGGAGGCATGCATTCTCGCTAATAGCTTCAATGATCACTGTCTAGTGTACTGTGTGCACAAAATAAAGGCCACAAAATCTCCCCCAAAGGTAATAATCACCAGGTCTTTCTAGAAATTTAATCTTGAATCCTTCCTAAACGATCTCAAACGGCTCACATGGTATAGGCTAAACATCCCAGACCTGGACTGTGCAATTGAATACTTTCAGTCAGAGCTCCTGCAAGTCTGGAATGCCCATGCCCTGCTGCGTAAAGTACGAGTCAAAGGGGCACATCTCCCCTGGGTTACAGCTGACCTCACACAAATGTACCAGGTTTAGAGATTCACTTTGGTCAAATTTCAAGAGTACTGGATCCATGAACGATCACTGAATACCGAAAATGGCGGAATGCATGCAGAAAGCAAACAAAAATGGCCAAAGCCCAATACTTCAATGAAAATCTAAATAATAACATATCAAACCCGAGAAATTTTTGGAAAAATCATAAGTAACATACAATCACCCCCTGTCCACTCCCAACCAGCTGCTGTCAAAGTAAACAACCAAACCCTGCAACACCCCCTAGATGTAGCAAATGCCTTTAATAACTTTTGTTGGTTGCGCCAACACCCTGATTGCTAAGGCTAAGGTCAGACGAAAGCAGTTTTAACGTGCGTTTAGCCGCACGAAATCACGGCCGTACTAGCAGCAAATGACGTCCAATGCCGGGGAACATACGACGAACGGCCGCACGAAAGTTCGTCCGCGCAACGCAAGTGGCCAACGAACGCATTTTTTCGAGAACGTCAAACCGCTACTACTGACGTACAGAGTGCGCTGCGGCCGCATAGCGGCGTGTGTGCGTGATTAGGAGACGTCAGACGCTGCTAATGTCCGGCCAACATAACGTCCAGACTCAAAAAGTGTTTTATTGATGATCCGTACAAAATCACGGACGAAAAGGCGCATCGTATGACCGCTATCGCGTATTCCGGGGGAAAATACGTACGTTCGTTCGACCGAACTTTTTCACGGACGACGTGAAAAATGCGTTCGTCTGACCCTAGCCTTAGCTAGCAATTGAAACACATTCAGAAAGGTAGCACACAAGTCAGATCCTTCCAACTGTGCAAAAACCCTGTAACAAAGAGAAATTCCGTTTTAGACCGGTGCCTGTCAGTGCCATTACTAAACTTCTCTGTAACCAAACAATGAAACACCAGTCAGGACCTGACCAAATCCCAGCAATGCTGCTGAAAATCCGCGCACCAGCAATTGCAAAACCTGTCACAACCCTAATCAATGAATCACTGATGACTGGATATAGTCAGGTCCAGAAATATTGGGACAATTCTAACATCTTTGGCTCTATACACCACCACAATGGAGTTGGAATGAAACAAACACAATGTGCTTTAACTGCAGAATGTCAGCTTTAATTTGAGGGTATGTACATCCAACTCAGGTGAACGGTGTAGGACTTACAGCAGTTTGCAGATGTGCCTCCCACTTGTTAAGGGACCAAAGGTAATGGGACAATTGGCTTCTCAGCTGTTCCATGGCCAGGTGTGTGATATTCCCTCATTACCCCAATTACAATGTGCAGATAAAAGGCCCAGAGTTAATTTCAAAGTGTGCTATTTGCATTTGGAATCTGTTGCTGTCAACTCTCAAGATGAGATCCAAAGAGCTGTCACTATCAGTGAAGCAAGCCATCATTAGGCTGAAGAAACAAAACAACCCATCAGAGAGATAGCAAGAACATTAGGTGTGGCCAAAACAACTGTTTGGAACATTCTCAAAAAGAAGGAACGCACCGGTGAGCTCAGCAACACCAAAAGACCCGGGAGACCACTGAAAACAACTGTGGTGGATGACCGAAGAATTCTTTCCCTGGTGAAGAAAACACCCTTCACAACAGTTGGCCAGATCAAGAACACTCTCCAGGAGGTAGGTGTATGTGTGTCAAAGTCAACAATCAAGAGAAGACTTCACCAGAGTGAATACAGAGGGTTCACCACAAGATGTAAACCATTGGTGAGCCTCAAAAACAGGAAGACCAGATTAGAGTTTGCCAAACAACACCTAACAAAGCCTTCACAGTTCTGGAACAAGATCCTATGGACAGATGAGACCAAGATCAACTTGTACCAGAGTGATGGGAAGAGAAGAGTATGGAGAAGGAAAGGAACTGCTCATGACCCTAAGCATACCACCTCATCAGTGAAGCATGGTGGTGGTAGTGTCATGGCGTGGGCATGTATGGCTGCCAATGGAACTGGTTCTCTTGTATTTATTGATGATGTGACGCTGACAAAAGCAGCAGGATGAATTCTGAAGTGTTTGGGGCAATATTATCTGCTCACATTAAGCCAAATGCTGCAGAACTCATTGGACGGCGCTTCACAGTGCAGATGGACAATGACCCAAAGCATACTGCAAAAGCAACCAAAGAGTTTTTGAAGGGACAGAAGTGGAATGTTATGCAATGGCCAAGTCAATCACCTGACCTGAATCCCATTGAGCATGCATTTCACTTGCTGAAGACAAAACTGAAGGGAAAATGCCCCAAGAACAAGCAGGAACTGAAGACAGTTGCAGTAGAGGCCTGGCAGAGCATCACCAGGGATGAAACCCAGCGTCTGGTGATGTCTATGCGTTCCAGACTTCAGGCTGTGATTGACTGCAAAGGATTTGTAACCAAGTATTAAGAAGGGAAAGTTTGATTTATGATTATTATTCTGTCCCATTACCTTTGGTCCCTTAACAAGTGGGAGGCAGATCTGCAAACTGCTGTAAGTCCTACACTGTTCACCTGAGTTGGATGTACATACCCTCAAATTAAAGCTGACAGTCTGCAGTTAAAGCACATTGTGTTTGTTTCATTCCAACTCCATTGTGGTGGTGTATAGAGCCAAAGATGTTACAATTGTGTCCATGTCCCAATATTTCTGGACCTGACTGTATATACCCAAACTCTGGAAGACTGCGAGAGTGGTACCTATCCATAAAAGTGGAGACAATACTTTGGTATCCAACTACCGTCCAATATCATTGCTTCCTGTAATGTCAAAAATTCTGGAAAAATGTGTTTACACTCAATTACACGATTACTATCAGTATTGGAACTACTTAACCCCGGATCAATCAGGCTTTCCTCCAAATCATTCAACCACAACCGCCCTTTTAAAAGTCTACAATGATATCCAAGCTGGGATGGAACAAGGAAACCTAACTGGAGCATCTTCCTTGATTTCGCCAAGGCCTTTGACACAGTAGACCATGGCATCTTATTACAAAAACTTAAAGACTCTGGTATTAGTGATCACACGTTAACCTGGTTTCAATCATATGTGTCTGATCGGTCGCAATATGGGTCCATATCTGACAGCACTTCCCTCTCAGTCACGTGCGGAGTACCCCAAGGCTCGATACTCGGCCCCCTGCTATTCACTATATTCATAAATGATCTGCCCAACGTCTGCAAAGCCTCAACTGTACAAATGTACTAGGCCTAGGGCGGCACTTTCCAGGGGGCGGCGGCCCGCACCGGGTGGCCCCACCCCTAAAAAAAAAAAAAAAAATTTTTTTATTTTTTTACTTTTGCAAAGTATTTTACCAGGAAGGATACATTGAGATTTCACTAATTTTCAAGTATGTCCTGGGTAGGCAAGGCCTAGGCTTTCACTTTCCAGGGGGCAGCAAAAAACCCTCACCACTAAATGGGTTACTCACAGAGCACCGAAATGACGCCAACATTTTGGTGTTCTGTAGTTCCCTGCACATCAGGGAATAAAATTTCCCCACCCTACAGTGAATTCACCATTCACCGCATGGTCCCCAAAGTGCATGGAGTCGGCCGCTGAATGCTGCCACCGCAAACCCGTGCCCTGCTGTTTTCAAAAGAACTACTGAACGAAAATGTCTGGAATTTACATATAAGATCCTATGACTGATAATAAAAAGTTCTGTTACAGAAAAAAGAAAAACTGCTATTAAAAAAAAGGGGGGAAACTTTGCCCAAAAAAAATCTGAAAAATGACTAAAAGGTACTAAAAAAAAAAAAATCAATAAAGACTTTTTACTGCAGATTAAAATAATAAATGGTTTATTAGATATTGCATAAAAACGGGAAATTTTTTAACATTGAAACCTATGGGGTTCGCCTGAATAAACCTGTTGATTGAAACCACCGAACATCAGGGCATTTCACTGCCATTTCTCTGCTGTTTGGTGTTCTCTGAATAGATTAGATTATTATTATTATTATTCTTTATTTATAAAGCGCCAGCATATTCCGCAGCGCTGTACAATAAGCACAGTATAGACAGGGTTACAATACATTGAACAACATTTGACAAACAGTACAGGAGGAGATGAGGGCCCTATTCCCGTAGGAACTCACAATCTAGGAGGGTTGGGGTTGGAAACAGGAGGAGAGGACTGTAAGGTGAGAGTGATTGATGGTTGCGTCAGTGAGTTGGGTGGTCGCTTCCCTAAATAGGAACGTTTTAAGGGAGCGTTTGAAGGAAGAGAAGTTAGGGGAAAGTCTGACAGTACGCGGGAGAGCGTTCCAGAGAGTGGGGGCTGCGCGTGAGAATAGATTAACCATTACTTCTCTATGGGGATTTGCACTGCCTTCAAACAGCACGTACTTGCTGGCAGTTCGCCAAACTTGTGTGTGAGCATATCACAGAGCAGTGGTGTACTTAGGGGAGTGGCGGAGGGCGGGCCGCCCCAGGTACCAGTGATTATTGGGGTGTCATTAGGGGGTACTAGGAGGTGCCACTGTCACTGTGTGTCAGCTTTGAGCTGTGTTCTCAAACAATGAGCAGCGGAGCAGGGCGTTTGCATATGGAATAAAATCGAATAGAATAAAAATCCCCCTCTCCTCCCTCCATAGCTCCTCCCCTGCCCCGCAGCAGCTCTAGGAGAGGGGAGGGGGATGTGATTTGTGTCCAGAGAGAGAAGATGACAGTAAACGGCAGGTAAGGGGGGGGGGTATCAGCAGAATATGAAGCCCTGTCTGCTTACTGGTGTTTAAAGTGGACCTTTCCTTAAGCAGCACAGGCGGAGCTCTAAGAGGAAAAGGTGGAGCTTAAAGAGGAAGGGTGGGGATTTACCAGGAAGAGGTGTGACCTTGACAGGAAGGGGTGCCTCAAATTTAAATTGGGGGGGTGCACAAGTTTAGTCAGGCCTAGGGCAGCACAAAACCTAAATACACCACTGCATGTACGCAGACGACACTGTAATCTATACCAGCAAACCAAATCTCCCGCAGCTGTAGGCCGCGCTGCAAGAACAATTCACAGAGGTAGAAAAGTGGATCAAACACAACAATCTTTTTCTAAATACTGACAAAACTGTTACAATGCTCTTTGGAACAAAACCTAAACTACACAAATTGCAAACACCCCATCTATGTGTTGAGACAAAATCAAATGGCACGTTGACCACAGTCACTTCTCTCAAATATCTAGGTATGTGGTTAGACCCAAATCTATCTTTTGGCCCCACATCGAAAAACTCTCATCTAAACTCTACCCCAAACTAGGTGCCTTGTACAGAAACAAATCCTGCCTGAGCCCCGCGGTAAGAAAGCAGATTGTACAACAAATGCTTATGCCAGCCATTGAATACGGAGATGTAGTGTATGCAGCCGCCCCGCAAACGCACCTTCATAAACTTACTGCATTGTATAACTCATGCTGCCGCTTTGTGCTACAATGTAACTACATGACCCACCATTGTGACATGTTAAAAAAACTAAACTGGCCGTCGCTGGAATCTAGACGCACTCTTCACCTTTCCAACCTGGTGTTTAAGAGCTTTTCTGGTAAGCTGCCACCCTACCTGAATATGCTGCTTCCCCCGGCAGTTTCCTCATCCTATAACCTCCAATCCAGGACCTGCACCTTACTTGCAATACCACAATACAAAAAGAAAGTGGCTCGATCCTCATTTTCCTACAGAGCACCTAAATTATGGAATAACCTCCCAGACGCCATCAAATCTTCCCCCAGTCTAAAGACCCTTAAGAGCTCCATATTAACATACCTCAACACAGAATGCACCTGTAAACATGTAACATAGTGACTATATACAGAATGCACCTGTAAACATGTAACATAGTGACTATATACAGAATGCACCTGTAAACATGTAACATAGTGACTATATACAGAATGCACCTGTAAACATGTAACACAGTGACTATATACAGAATGTGCCTGTAAACATGTAACATAGTGACTATATACAGAATGTGCCTGTAAACATGTAACATAGTGACTATATACAGAATGCACCTGTAAACATGTAACATAGTGACTAATTACAGAACGCACCCGTAAACATGTAACATAGTGACTATATACAGAATGCACCTGTAAACCTGTAACACAGTGACTATATACAGAATGCACCTGTAAACATGTAACATAGTGACTATATACAGAATGTGCCTGTAAACATGTAACATGTGACTATATACAGAATGCACCTGTAAACATGTAACATAGTGACTATATACAGAATGCACCTGTAACCTGTAACACAGTGACTATATACAGAATGCACCTGTAAACATGTAACATAGTGACTATATACAGAATGTGCCTGTAAACATGTAACTAGTGACTATATACAGAATGCACCTGTAAACATGTAACACAGTGACTATATACAGAATGTGCCTGTAAACATGTAACATAGTGACTATATACAGAATGCGCCTGTAAACATGTAACATAGTGACTATATACAGAATGCACCTGTAAACATGTAACACAGTGACTATATACAGAATGCACCTGTAAACATGTAACACAGTGACTATATACAGAATGCACCTGTAAACATGTAACACAGTGACTATATACAGAATGCACCTGTAAACATGTAACACAGTGACTATATACAGAATGTGCCTGTAAACATGTAACATAGTGACTATATACAGAATGCACCTGTAAACATGTAACACAGTGACTATATACAGAATGTGCCTGTAAACATGTAACATAGTGACTATATACAGAATGCGCCTGTAAACATGTAACATAGTGACTATATACAGAATGCACCTGTAAACATGTAACACAGTGACTATATACAGAATGCACCTGTAAACATGTAACACAGTGACTATATACAGAATGCGCCTGTAAACATGTAACACAGTGACTATATACAGAATGTGCCTGTAAACATGTAACATAGTGACTATATACAGAATGTGCCTGTAAACATGTAACATAGTGACTATATACAGAATGCACCTGTAAACATGTAACACAGTGACTATATACAGAATGCACCTGTAAACATGTAACATAGTGACTATATACAGTATGCGCCTGTAAACATGTAACATAATGACTTTATTTCCTGCATATTTATTTTTCTGTTAATCTGTATATTTGTGTTTTTAATATCTTGCATTTTATTACTTTGTATTTCTGTAACACTTCAATGCTCTTGAATCCAGGACATAGTTGAAAACGAGAGAAATCTCAATGTATCCTTCCTCCTAAAATCCTTTATAAAGAAATAAATAAATAAATTTGCAGCAAAAAGTATTTACGGTTGAATAAAAATTTCAGAAAAACGTTTTCTTTTTTTTTCCATTGAAGCCTATGGGATTCGCCTGAATAAACCTGTCGAATGAAAACACTGAACATCAGGGCATTTTACTGACATTTCTCTGCTGTTCGGTGTGAATAGATTAACCATTGCTTCTCTATGGGGGATTTCACTGCTGTCGGACAGGCAATACTTGGCGAATTGCCAGCTTTTTGAATAACCGAAAGGCCACGTAATTGCACCATACGGGAAATCCACGACCGGTGCAATTCGGTGGCAAATTTGGCTGTCTTTGAATAATCCGTTTATTCTTAACAAAATAAATAAAAAAAGTATATAATGTGTGGGTACACCAAAAATGAAACTGCGGTTAAAGAACAATTTTAAAAAAAAAATAGAAAATTTTTGTGTCATTTGCGCAAAAAACCTCATTATAAGGTTAAGAGCAGCCGCTTTATATACTTTATAAGGGATTTTCAACATGGTCGCTTTCCCCCCAGAGTTCTACTTTTTTTTATAATAAAGGAGAAAAAAAAAAAAAACACAAATCTGACCAAAGCATCCCCATAAATATGAAATACACCAGCTTTATTGATCTGTCACCTTAGGGTCTCATATATTTAGTATCACTTATCTGCCATAAATCAATTATGATAGAAAAAAAAACAATAAAACATACAAACCCTGTAACTGTCTCTTCCTATAATGCTCAGCCAGGCTGAATGATGGCCAGGGAAGAACAACAACAGAATTAATAGGAAAAAAAAAGTGTAAAAAGTTAAGAGTTGAAAGAGCATTGTCACGTTTTGACAGTATCAATAAAGTTCAGTGAAGAAAAAACAAGAGAAAAATGGCGGTGCGTTTCACGTCGCTGTGTAAAGTTTTGTTGATAAAAAAAAAGCAACAGGCCGTCTATGTCTGAGTGTGTGTGTTACAGGAAGCAGAGAGGGAGAGGTGGGACTGGAGGAAGGTGAGGGGGAGAGAGAGGGTAATGCAGGGATTGGGAGGTGGGGTGAGGAGGCACTGGGGGGGGGATAGGTGAGTGTGGGAACAAAGGAGGAGGGGCCTGTGGGAAACCTAACAGCAGAGAGGTGGAGAGGAAGGAGCCTGTGTGGCTGTGAGTGATGGGTGTCAGCTGAGCTGCAGGCAAATAAACATGGGGGTCACCGCTGTGTTTCCATTCACTGTATGTTGATTTATCAGTGGTTTAATGTTTCTGTTTTTATCCCCCCCCCCCTTCCCTCAGTTTCTAGCTGCAAGGCCAGGCAGGGGTCATGGCATCTCGGGGGGCCGGCTCCGCCATATCCAAGAGGAACTACAGGCTGACCTCAGAACCCGACAAGGCGAAAGTCACAGGTAACCTCCCCCAAAAAACCCACCCCTCACTCTGCTTCTCTTTCAGGTGTGCGGATAATGGGGTCTTATCTACTAAACCCCTGCCATGCCTTCCCCTCTCCGCCATGGTGTTGTGTCCCCCCCGTTCAACTGTGGAACGGGAAGCTATGCCGAGTGGTTCTAATGGGGACGTGACCCCAAAAAAGATGCCCCTACGTTTATATAGAAGGCTTCTGTTTGTGTTTTCATTTACATAGCAACTGCATATGCAGTAGCGCCGTGTTTTCCAGGACACGTATTACTATTTTGTGCACAGGGAAAAGTGCTGCCCTGCATCAAGTATAATTCATAATGTTGCAGGAAGGAAATCAAGGCAGGTCACCTGGGATTCCTTTTTTTTTATTTCTTACCTGCAGCGTGTGGATTATACATGCTGCGGGGTGGCGTTTTTCATGTACTGCCCATCAGCATGAATAAATTGTGTGTCCAGAAAAACATGGCCGACTTGGCATCTCTAGCTGCATGTTGGGTAACCGAAATGCCCACGTAAGACAGGGGTCAGCGACTTTGGCCCTCCAGATGTTTTGGGACTACATCTCCCATGAGGCTTGGTCATCCTAAAGAGTGATCTGGAGAGCCGAGGGTGCGGCTTCCTGACGTATAGAACGAGGGACCGGAGCGAGTTATTTTGGTGTAAATCGCTCCCTTATCTGTTACCTATGATGCCACGTCAGCCAACCGCGGCCGTCCCCGTGCCATGCGGGATGAAGTTCACAGGAGCTGTCGTGCGATTGGTCCTCCCAAATCCAGACTTTACGGGCAGGTATCGCCATCCTAACTTCTTTGTGGTTAAAATGTGGTGTTTCTGCATCAGGTACCACATGCGCCCCATCTGGGAGTGGTAAACGTGGCACACACCAACACATTGGCGCGATAAAAGCCGCGAATATCAGATAAGTACGAGCTGGAGACCCCTCCGCGTCCCCTTCATTATCCTCCCGGTTGTCGTGCTCTGACCAGTGAATTAAAGGGCGCAGTTGTAATTTTGGGGATATTGTAATTCATAATTCCATGGATGCAGAACGAAACGAGCCACGCACAACTGTGCCCGAAATAATGCAGCGGTCGGCAACCTCGGCCACTCCAGATGTGTTTGGAGGAACTACATCTCCCTTGATGCACAGTCACTGATTAGGTTGACTGAGAATCATGGGAGATGTAGTTTGAAAGCATCTGATGGGCCAATCTCCCCATTAAAGACATTCGGACTCGGCAACGCCAAACGAGACCACTGGTTGTTCTGGGGTCTTATGGGGATAACTTAAGGATGTCGTACTGCGGAAAGGTACGCGAGCAGGACGGACTGGTGCCCCCTCTGGGGGTGTCGCTACAACTGTACAGTATGGTACTGAAGAGTGTAGAGAAGGAATGGGGGGAATAAACGGGGAATACCTGAAGAATAATTTTTTTACCTCAAACACATGATTGATTGGCTCACGTTTTTCTGCTTTTGTTTGTTCCCCTTATATGGTGATTGATGTCGTTTCCCCCCCCCCCTTATATGTCGATTGATGTCTCCCCCCCCCCCCTTTTTCTTTCTGTACCCCATTTCTGTGATTTCGAAAAAATAAAAAAACTTAAAACTGAAGCAAAATTTAGTCCATTAAAACGCGGTATAAAAATTCAAGTCTGGGTGTGTCCTAAAATAAATATATATATATATATATATATATATATATATCATTGTTGTCACATTTTTCTTAACTCTCCTGTCTTTATTTTGTGTTGCAGGGATTGTGAACGAGAAGCTTTTAAGTCAATATCTGCATCGGATATTTCCTGGCACGGAAGGGCCGCAGCATGGCGTGGTGCACAGGTATGGTCACACTGCCGGCAATCTCTCTCCTAAAGTGCAGGTGTTCCGTAAGGCAGGGGTCGGCACGCTCCCCCCTCTGGATATTTTGGAACTAAATCTCCCTTGATGTTCTGCCACTCGTTAGGTCGACAGAGCATTGTGGGAAATGTAGTTTCAAAACGTCTGAAGGGTCAAGGAGGTGCACCCCTTTGCCATAATCACTTGGCACCATGTGACGTTTACATTACGGTGGTCTTGGTGGCACTTTTACTTGTTAGGTTGGCTGAGCCTTATGGGAAATGTAGTTGCGAGACATCTGGAGGGTTTGATTCAGCTTTACGTGTCGTGGTTTGTATCCACGCCGACACTTTGTTATTGTTTTTGCAGTTGTGTAAACGAAGGCAAGTGTTTCTTTTTGGCTTTTTATAAACAGAGCTTTGTTGTTTTTGAAGGTGTAGAGAAGGGATCTGAGACTCCTGCATCCCACTCGCTGACTGCCTACAATTCCCAGAATGCTTCAAATTAATAGCCCATAGGATTGTGGGAGTTGTAGTCCAACAACTAGGTGGGGGGACCCCAAGTCAGGGCTGTCAAGCTCGCGGACCCACAGATGTCGATGCCTACAATTCCCATAATTCTTTCAGCATAGATGGCCAGAGAATCATGGGAGTTGTAGTTCAGAAGAATCTGGGGGGCTGCAGAGTTTGACAGCCCTGATTGTAGTGACACAAAATGTGGCTTAATTGGGAAGGGGGGGGGGGATTCATAATATTGTAAGGCCGACATGTCCCTTTTCGCAGTATCCCAGCGGGTGGCTTGTCGGTGTCATCGTGCCGGAGGTGAGATCCTGCGCCCACGCAGAAATCCTGGTGCTTCCTGCCCTTCAACAAATCTAAAAATAAACGCCTCGCTTTTAATCTTCTTCTTGGGTTACAGCACACGGCGCTCCGGCCATCCCACACAAGACTACACAAGCACCTCGCGATGGCTTAACCCTCTCATTGCCAGCCTCTGACACCCGCTGGTCGCCCCCTCTCTTTTGGGCACAGAGGGTCTTAGGCGGGCGGCACTGCCGTTTCTCCTGGCAGCCTGTGTAGCCTGCAGACATGTGCAATGCTCCCTGGTATTACAGATGCCTTGGAACTACAAATCCCACAATGCATGGTCAGTCTGAGCATCATGGGACATGTAGTTCTGCAACATCTTGGATATCTGGAGCTGTGACTGGGTTACTGTCTGTTCCTATATCTATTAAAAAATCCGCCCAAAAAAACCCACCCCGCGCCAGTTACTGAGAGCTTTTTTGTGTCTGTACAGGTAAATATGAACGCAGAAGCTAATGAAGTTTTTAGAGTCCACGTAGAACACATCAAAATATTATTTTTATCCAACTTTTTTCTCCTTTCTCTATGAAAAGCAATCATTAGCATATTAAAACCCCATTAGCATACATGCATCCCCTGTGGAGAAATGAAATGATTTGTTTTTATCTCTCCTTTTCACCCTGTATTACTGTAAAGAAGCTGCAAGTAGCTGAACCCAAACCTCACTGTAGCAGAAAGCTCTACAAACTTTACTGCATCATTCCAGCAGCCAGGGATTTCTCAGAATGCAGGGAGAGCTGTGGGGGTCAGTCGCTGCTGTACAGGGATAAGATTCAGGAGGTTATAATGAGTGTAAATCCCTGTACAGTACAAATACAAGGTGTTGCTGTAATTGCCACACACAGGCATTATGCAGCACATACATATACAAGGTGTTGCTGTAATTGGCATACACAGGCATTATGCAGCACATACAGATACAAGGTGTTGCTGTAATGGCCATACACAGGCATTATGCAGCACATACAGATACAAGGTGTTGCTGTAATTGCCATTACACAGGCATTAGCAGCACATACAGATACAAGGTGTTGCTGTAATTGCCACACACAGGCATTATGCGGCACATACAGATACAAGGTGTTGCTGTAATTGCCATACACAGGCATTATGCGGCACATACAGATACAAGGTGTTGCTGTAATTGGCCCATACACAGGCATTATGCGGCACATACAGATACAAGGTGTTGCTGTAATTGCCATACACAGGCATTATGCGGCACATACAGATACAAGGTGTTGCTGTAATTGCCATACACAGGCATTACGCAGCACATACAGATACAAGGTGTTGCTGTAATTGCCATACACAGGCATTATGCAGCAACATACAGATACAAGGTGTTGCTGTAATTGCCATAAAACAGGCATTATGCGGCACATACAGATACAAGGTGTGCTGTAATTGCCATACACAGGCATTATGCCGCGCACATTTACAGATATTGCATTGCTAATAATCTCATTCTGATCACTACAAACCCCCATAAGCAGGAGATCTCACCATTTTATTATCTGTCTGCAGCACATTTACTGCATCTGCCTGTATGCTGATAATGCAGACACCATGCCAGATAAGGGACGCCATCTAGAGTTTACAACCTTTCTTTCCAGTAATATTTCTGTAAAGGATAAACCAACACATGGAAACTTAAAAATGAGCAAATTGTTATTTTTTTTATTTTAAATTTCTATTTTTAAACTGTATCAGAAAATTAAGGATTAAAATTAAATGGTAACTGATCGTCCGCGTCTCTCCACGTAACGTGTGCCATGCTTCCGTCTCGCAGGAAACCCTTCACCTTCCAGAATGTGGAGGAACGCCTGGAACGACTCCTGTCTGTGTCCGAAACTACTGAAGAGAATCCCGGTGAGGATCAGGTCTCAAATATCTCACAGGGCTTGGTGCTGCAAGGGGTCAGACAGTCACAGGCTTCTAGGGTTTAACTGTGTGTGTTCTGTCAATGGGACTCTGCTTCCCTTTACCGAGCGCCACCTCACACCACAATCTCCGACTCTAGGCAGACGGCAAACCCCCAAACTATATACCTGGAAACACAAAAACGCACATTTTTAATCTAAGCTATTTATACTCCCCTTTTCTTTCAGATCTTTTTTTTTTTCTCGGATTCTCAGTTATATATATATATTTCGTGTTTGTCCGTCACAGCTCGTCAGACGCACCGCGCTCCTTTTTGAGGGATGTCTTTAAACATTGTAGTGTGATCCATCCAGTCCCCGAGGTCCCTCTGCCCGAACTAAAAGCTACGATCCTTCCATTTTTCCCGTCTGTTTTATCTCGGTCGTTTTGGTTTCAGATCACGGTGCTGAGGGACGTCTCGGACCTTCCGCTGTGGTCCTGGATCACACCAGCGGCTTTGAGGGCCTCCTGCTGGTGGATGACGACCTTCTCGGGGTGAGTGTGACCTGTCACCAGCCGTCGAGGCTGTTATGATTGTAGAATTATTTCTGGACAGTAACCGTCATCTGTTCCTCTGCAGGTGATTGGTCAAAGCAATTTCAGCTCCATCCGTGCGACGACCTGTGTGTTTAAAGGTGAGAGGAGCGCGTTACGGAGCGTGCGGCGGGGGGGTCTATTCCGTCTTTTTGTGTAGCTCCCCCAATGGCTCCAAGCGCCTGCATGCACGAGCGGCGCGACTGGTGCGCCTGCATGCACGAGCGGCGCGACTGGTGCGCCTGCATGCACGAGCGGCGCGACTGGTGCGCCTGCATGCACGAGCGGCGCGACTGGTGCGCCTGCATGCACGAGCGGCGCGACTGGTGCGCCTGCATGCACGAGCGGCGTGACCTTACATAACCAACATCACTTCCAGGCCCTCCCTGACAGGTCTGCACCTCATCAGACACAATTAGAGGGTCTGTTAACCCTTGGATTCCTGCACGAAGGCTAAATATTGTTTTTTTTCCTATCAGGGAAGTGGCTTTACGAAGTCCTCATCTCCTCGCAGGGTCTCATGCAGATCGGGTGGTGCACGCTGAGCTGCAGGTTTAACCAGGAGGTAATGGCGCGCTCCACACTGCAATCCAATCACACGCTGGTCCAGTTTATCTAAGCAGGGATTTTGTAACCCCTTCATTGCCAATTGATTTTCCAGAATATTCCTGTCAAGAACTAGTGGTTTTATTTATTTTTTCTGTATGTAATTTTTTAATTATACAATGAGATCTGTTTGGGAATATTCCCAGTTTATCGGGCAGGGAGATGTCGCCACCTGCTGGCCAAATGGACATACTGCGGTTTTGGTCTCTGTGCAGGATCTGTTGGAGAGACGTCTTTCAAACGTTCCCGGCTGGTTTTATAGAGTGTTAGCTCCTCGGGCGACGTGTCCACACTGATAAAACTTTAATGGCATGTTCTGGGGCCCAACACTAATATTGTTTGCAATGGCCAAAATTCCTCTGCATTGATCCTGTGTGACAACACATCAACTATACTCCATAGCGCAGCACCTGGAGGCACCGTCCAGATCTTGGTAGTGAATGGGTTAAAGAATATGATAAAAGCTAAGCATAGGCTGCTATGGCATGTCAGAAATGTACGGACCGGTGATGGTAAACCGTGGCACGGCACACATTCTGCTGGACGGGGCTCGCGAGTCGGACGTGTTGCTTTGGGTTTGCCACGACTGGTGTAAATAAATAAATGTGTTATTTGCGCCAGATTTTACAGAATTCTTTAAAATCAAGCTTTTTTTTTTTTTTCTTCCCCCGGCGAACAGGAAGGAGTTGGGGACACGCCGGACTCGTACGCCTACGACGGGAACAGGGTGCGCAAGTGGAACGTGACGACCACAAACTACGGCAAGGTGCGATGTCAGCGCCGCGCGTTTGGCTTCATGTCTCTCTAGCCGCTAATCTGCCAAAAATATATATATATTGACCGAAGAATAAGACTCGGACGTGTCTTTAAAGGGGTTTATTCACTATGCATGGAGGAGTTATGGTGCCTTGCCACCCCCCCCCCCCTTTTCATGCACGCTCTCTCCCTTGCCGGCAAGCCCTCCGGCGCGTGCGCGCTCTTGCCCCTCCCTCCCTCCCTCCCTCGTAGGAAAAGTAATTTATGTGACCGGCTCCTGCGTCCGGTGTGTGTGCCCCCCCCCCCACCTGAGATGCCTCCAAGAAGATGAAGGTGGGATCCACCGATTGAGGGACACACAAAGCTCTGCAGACACGGCTCGCTCCGCACACACTTGCGCCTCTTCATTTTGTCCGTGCTGTTAATGCGCTCGTGTCTTTGCAGTCCTGGGCCGCAGGAGACATCGTCAGCTGCCTCATCGACCTGGATGAAGGAAACATCTCGTTCTGCCTGTAAGACCCTCAGAAACTCTGTCATTATGTTCTACTGAGCCGCATCTAATCGCAATCCTCTATAGCCCGGCCTCCCGACCCTCAGGTCCAGTAACAGGCCAGGTTTGCAGGATATTTGAAGCGCAGGTGATATGATTTGCTGCTTTTCCTCAAGGTAATCATTAAAACCTGGCCTGTCGGGGGGACCTGAGGACCGGTTTGGGAACCATTGCTCTAGAGTGCAAGCTTCTGCGATCCAATCCTCCTACACCAGCGCTGTCAGACCCACGGCTTCACAGATGTTGATGCCTACAATTCCCAGAATTCTTTGAGTGCAATAGGTGGCCAGGCAATCATGGGAGTTACAGTTCAGAAACATCTTGGGGGTGGGAGGGAGGGAGGGGGGGGGGGCGGGCGGAATTTGACAGCCCCGTCCTGCACCTCTCGTGCTTTTATGTATGAAGGAATTAAATGCTGGTGAAACATAAACCCGTTTCATCCTGAGCTTAAAACTTCTCATGGATAATACAGGTACAAGCATTACAACAGGTACAACAAGTTCCGTAGCGCTGTACAAAGGGAGAGACAGAACAACAAAAATGCGCACACACAGAACAGAGAGGGGACCGCCTGCTCGAGAGCTTACAATCTAATACGATGCTTCACGTTAAAAACAAATCTGAAGCCAAACACAGATTAATCCTATTTATTTTATAATGGTGTTACTCAGGGGCCTATTCACTAAACGGCGAGCTGGCGTCTTGCTGTGTTTTTAGTGAAACGTTTTTATAAAGTTTTTGGCTGATTCTTTGCAACGCTTTTTTAAAATGTCACTTCCAAGCGGTTATTGTGTATCTGTGTGTAATCTGACCCCCCCCCCCACACCCTGACATTGTGTGACGCGTATAGGAAAAATGTAACGATGTCGCATTCCGCTCGTGTGCGATGCTTTTATTCACCCCCGTGCGCAGCACTCGGGTCCCTGCGGATGTTTCTAGCCTTTTTTTATAACTTGTTGGTAACGTCTGTTTCTTTGTCCCTGCAGGAACGGGGTCTCCCTGGGTGTAGCGTTCAGTGACATCTCGCGAGGATCGGGCATGGCGTATTTCCCCGCCATCAGCTTGTCGTTCAAGGAGTCGGTGGCGTTTAACTTCGGCTCCCGCCCTCTTCGATATCCTTTCTGGCTCGCGGCGCACATTCTGCCCCAATTATTTAATTCGTGCCTTGCGCCTCTTTTTTTTTTTTTTGATGGGATCGTTCCGGCCAGCGGATCCGACGTGCAGCGCTCGTCACCAGTTCCCCCGCAGTGTTAACACCGGCCGCCGCTTCGCTAAGGTCGCCAGATCGGCCATGTTTTCCTGGACACACATTGGGGATTATTCATAGAGCACCGAACTGTTACCGACATTTCAGCCTCTCTCGTTCAGCGAGTTCAATTCACCGACCCTGCCATGAATTCAGCTTTCACTGCAGAAGTGCGGCGAATCGACCCTGAAAATATAGCCACAACCCCGCCGACTGTACCGCCGAACAGACCACTGAACGCCTCCAGAAAAAGCCGATCAGCCGCCGAACAGGGGTAAAAAAACCACAACTTTTAAAAGGCGTTTTAAAAAAAATAAATATAATAATAATCATGAAAATGGCAGGAAATAATCTAGAAGGTTCTATGAATAATAATAAATAAAAAAATTGGGATCTCAAACTTTGCTGAAAAGTGCCAAAAAAAAAAGGACTTTTTGCGGCAAATGAAAAGCGTAAATGTTTGAGAAAAAATTGACTACGGGGAATCTTGTAATTTTTATAAAAAAACATTTTTGTCATAGAAAGCTTTGGGATTCGCCGGTGTAAACCTGTTGAATGAAAGCAACGAAAATCTGGGCATTTTGCCAATTTTTTTTGGGGTCTGTTCGGCCGCTCTGAATAGATTAACCGTTTCTTCTCTACGGGGAAGCTTATTGAATGGCCACGAAATCGCACCGAATTGGGAAATTCGCAGTTTGGTGGCAAGTTCGGCTCTTTCAATAGCCCCCATTATTATTATTTCATGCACCGGGACAAGTGCTGCCCTGCAACATGTATAATTCATACACTGCAGGAAGGAAATCAAGGTGGGTCACCTGGGATTCCTTTTATGATTCCTTACTTGCATCGTATGGATTATACATGCTGCGGGCTGGCATTTTTCACGCACTGCCCATCTGCATGAATACATTGTGTCCAGGAAAACATGGCCGACGTGCCGCTTTTAACGCCGCGATCGTCGGGGCTCATGTCCATGGGGTGTTTTGCGCAGTGCAGCGGCAGACAGATTATTTTGTACGGATCAGTCGGAAATGACTAGTCCGGGGACACCCGCCCGTCCTAATGAGGGGGGGGGGGGGTCCTGAAAACGCACGCCGTGTTTTGAAAAGCTCTCGCCCTCGCCTCTTCTCCTTGACGCTGCGCGCAGGTATCCCATGGAAGGTTATCGGCCGCTGCAGGACCCACCGAGGGCTGATCTGCTGAAATCTCAGAATCTGCTGGGATACCTGAGAAATGTCTTCAGCACTGGAATCGACGCGCAGGTACCACGGGGGTCTCTTGCCGCTTACACTGGACTGCAGAGCTAGCAATCTATTGAGCGTGTGTGTGTGTCGTAGCTTGTGTTAGGTAGACAATGCTTGAGTGGTCGTGGACACAGACGTGCAGTATCGGGGGGGGGGGTGTTCTGGTCTGCGTGAGAATACCCTGTGGGTTGTTTATAGGGTTCCCCCCCCTTTAATAATCGGCAGATCCTGCTGACGGCCCCCGAATAATTATTATTTAGGGTGATTTTTACTCCCCTTTTTCCCCCCTCGCCGCGCGCTGCTCCTCCTCTTCATCTCAGCGTCTCCTTAACCCCGCGAGTCCCTGAAGCTTTTCTGCGCAGTTTGTGCTTCTATAAAACGTATGTAGCGTAGGAGCCGCACATTGCGCAGCGCTGCGGGACTCGAGCACACTTTCCGTACACAAGTTCTGCAGCGCCTGCGCAGATCGATGGATCGGAGCTGCACGTGCATGCACAGATATGATCCATCGCTGCTTCTCTGAGAACGCTCGCTACGATTGGTCTCACAGGGTGACGTCGCCCGCTTCCTGTGTGTGACCTCACTAGTGACCGATCCGGCAGCCAGGAAACTCAAAATCCCGGCTACTGGCGGCACTGGTTGGGGGGGAGGGATCTCCTCCACTTCACCCTGTGATTTCTCCAGATCTAGAGGGGGGGGGGGGCTCCTCACTTGCTGACCACTTTAAAACTATAGAGTGTTCAGGATGAGCAGAGCGTCCCTTTAATGAGGCCTGTCTGTCTGCACCATCTGTTTCTCCAGCTGCAGGTGGTGTGAATTATCGCTCGTTACGGGAACAGGGAATTAAATTCTAATTAGAAGATTGGGGGGAAACGTGACCTGTCACTTTATCCACAGGAAGGGAAGCTGCTGGACAGAGATCAATCCATGTGGCACATGCAAGGGGAGCCCACCGCTCTGATCACCGTGGCCCACATATTCAACCACTTTGCCCCACTTATGGTGAGTTCTATCTGTGGCGTCCCTGGAGGCGTTCCAGTGTTTTTTTTTTTTTTTTTTTTGGATGGCTGAGCGTCGTGGTAGCTGCATGTTTCACGTCTGGCTGAGCGTCGTGGGAGCTGCATGTTTCACGTCAGGCTGAGCGTCGTGGTAGCTGCATGTTTCACGTCTGGCGGAGCGTCGTGGAGCTGCATGTTTCACGTCTGGCTGAGCGTCGTGGGAGCTGCATGTTTCACGTCTGGCTGAGCGTCGTGGGAGCTGCATGTTTCACGTCTGGCTGAGCGTCGTGGGAGCTGCATGTTTCACGTCTGGCTGAGCGTCGTGGGAGCTGCATGTTTCACGTCTGGCTGAGCGTCGTGGTAGCTGCATGTTTCACGTCTGGCTGAGCGTCGTGGTAGCTGCATGTTTCACGTCTGGCTGAGCGTCGTGGTAGCTGCATGTTTCACGTCTGGCTGAGCGTCGTGGGAGCTGCATGTTTCACGTCTGGCTGAGCGTCGTGGTAGCTGCATGTTTCACGTCTGGCTGAGCGTCGTGGGAGCTGCATGTTTCACGTCTGGCTGAGCGTCGTGGGAGCTGCATGTTTCACGTCTGGCTGAGCGTCGTGGGAGCTGCATGTTTCACGTCTGGCTGAGCGTCGTGGGAGCTGCATGTTTCACGTCTGGATGAGCGTCGTGGGAACTGCATGTTTCACGTCAGGCTGAGCGTCGTGGGAGCTGCATGTTTCACGTCTGGCTGAGCGTCGTGGGAGCTGCATGTTTCACATCTGGCTGAGCGTCGTGGGAGCTGCATGTTTCACGTCAGGCTGAGCGTCGTGGGAGCTGCATGTTTCACGTCTGGCTGAGCGTCATGGGATGTTTGGTTTTAACATTTGGGATCCAATTCAGCCGTCCCATTCGCCACTTTTTTTTTCTTTTCAGTAACGTTTTTGATCCCAGATTAACCCTGTGAATAATACAGGTTGCAGGCCTGGATTTTCCGTAAGGCCACGTTGGGGTGATAGGGGGGTGGCGGCGGCGGCGGCTGAGCACAGACTCACCGGATATATTTAGAAGAAACAAAATTAAAATTTGACCAACGCAGCCAGATGTGGACGCTCTGGCCCCGAAATCTGAGCCGCCTTTTCCATCGCGAGATTAGAATGTTGGAGTTTAGGGTTAACCCTAACCCTAAACCAAGCACGGATGGTAACCTAACCCCATGGGATTGGGAAGGAGGCGCATTGAGGATGCTGGCCTTGGGGTTAATCCGGCCCTGGCAGAAAGGGTAAACTCATGGAATAGGCTTCCAGTGATACCGTCTGGCATGTTTGGAAGGGGTGACGGTATACTACATTACAAACTAACCTCTGCTCCATTCACACCTTTATTTTCTGTGTCTTAAGCCACGAATCCAGGGGGTCACACAGGCCAGGTGACCCAATCCCAGGATATACACAGGACAATGAAGGAAGGGGACCGGGCACTCGGGTTCGACCCAAAACTGACTTTTATTAAGACGGGCAACACCACAACGTTTCGGCCTTTGCACAGGAGCCTTTCGCCCTTGTAGGGATGAACCGTAGCCCGTCTTGAAACCCTTTTGGATCACCCCGCTGTGTCTGTTCCGCTTTCTTCATCGTGCCGGAGCCGGGCCAGTTCCTGAAGTCAAAGATCCTGATTGCCGGGTGATTTCTTGACCTCCCCGCTCGGCTGGCAGCCCACCCAGCGTTTGCCAGCGGATACTCTCAGATAACGGCCCTCGCTCGTACCGTAACGTTCAGAGGCGTCTGGAATCTCGCGGCCGCTCAGGCCCGACCTAAACCCCCCCCCCCCCTGTGTTTTATAGTGCAAGGTGTACCTGGTGGAGGACGTCTTGATGAACTTTCTCCTGGGGATCTTGGAAGGAGGAGGATCTGTTGAGGAACATTCGCTCATCCAGCACTTTCTGGACCTCATGTGGCTCCTCATGGAGGTGAGTTTCCAGCTCGACCGGGGCCGATCGAAAACCTGTTTGTGTTTTGCATCTTCTCCTTCCTTTCTCTGCAGGATTACGAAATCCACGAGTGCCTCAAGCAGCTGATGATGTCCCTGCTTCGAGCATATCGCTTCTCTCCCATCGTCCCTGACCTCGGCTTGCAGGTATGGTAACGGCTGCCGTCGCTACGGACGTAAAATCCGAGCCGTGTCTGTGTGCGCTTTACCAAGACTTTGCAGGAATGGGTTTTTATGAACATTTCCACCGGGTTGCCAGGGATTCCCCATCTTGACCCTCCCAGATGTTCTGCATTTTCCATGAGGGTCTCCCAACCTATTGAGTGGTTGAGCATCATGGGAGATGTAGTTGCAGAATATCTGGAGGGCCGAGGTTGCCGACCCCTGGACCGAGGGATTTGTAACACACGGCTGATTGTTGCTCTTTGTTCAAAAATAACGGGTAAAAAAAAAAAAGCATTTGATTCGTTTCATTGCGTTTGTTACCGCGAATTGTGTTTTGTATCGATTCACTATTTCGGGAGATTAGTGATGCGTATTTCCATTGGTCATTTCGTATTCGTTATATCTTGTTTTGATTCGTTATTTCGCAAAGGTGAAACCGATTTAATTACTGTTGGATTAGGGTTAAAAAACGAGGGTTACAAACTGTGGTAATCCCCCCCCCCCCCCGTAATTGGTGCTGAAATAGGTTTCAGCACCAAGGACAGCACATGCCGAACGCAGCCAGATGGAAGGAAAGGTGGGGGGGAAAAAAACAATTTGGAATCCAAAAATTTCACCCAATAAATAAATAAATAAAATGCACAAATTCCAAGAAATCAATAAATAAAAAGGCTTTTCGCTCCAAATAGAAACAAACGGTTGAATAAAAAAAACAAAAATATTATTTTACATTGAAAACCTATGGGATTCCACTGTCAAAACGGTTACTCACTTCGCCGCTGCCGAATCGCACCAAACGGCACCCTATGCCGGTGGCCGTGGTGCTGAATCTGCCCGAAATACGAATTGGCATAAATTCGTGTGTGTTACACAGGCCCTAGATGCAAAAATAAAGTGAGAAGCTGTGGACGTCATTTGCATGTCTTACCCAGAGTTCCTTGCTGCATGTGGGGATGTTGCACACGAGCTCCGTGAATTCTACAAACTTTAATAAACAAAGTTATATATTTTTCCCTTCGTTCCTGTGTCGCCGTTTCTTCTCTCTCGGCAGATTCACTACCTCCGACTCACCATCGCCATCTTAAGGCATGAAAAATCACGCAAGTACCTGCTGAGCAACGTCCTGTATCCTTTCCTCTCCTCTGGTGGGGTCCGGGCGCTGCTGGTGTTCGGCCTGCTTGTCCGTCGCCCATTTGTTTTGTGGACGTGTCGTGCGGGCGCTGGATGTGTGGAGTGCGGGTCATATCCCTGTGTCTAACACACAAATATAAACATCCAGCCCTGCTCCATGCATAAAGCATACCACAAAATAGCCCATGTGCCGCGCTAAATTAAACCCCAGGTTCCTGGTTTACTCGATCGGCGATTAAAGCGTCATGTCTGCATGGAGAGGTTTGCCGGGGCGCGGCAGGCGGGCGAGAGGCCTTAATGGCCGATCAAGTCACCTAAAGCCCTGGTTTGTTTGTGTGTGTGTGTGTGTACGTACACTGGAGTCAAAACCTCAATGAATGACTTTTTATTAAAAAATTTAAATGATCGATCCGGCCAATTCCCCCCCCCCCTCCATTCTCAGGAAAACCTTGATTAAAGACGGAACAGGACGCACAGAGACGCACGTTAAAGGGATGCCGAGCTCATTCTGACCACTTCATTGTCTTGTACTGGTCAAAATGCGAGGAGCTACCCGCCCCCCCCCCCCCTCCGCCTCGATCTGGTGAAATCGCTGAGAGAAGCAGAGGAGTTTCATTCACCCCATCCAGCATCCCAAGCAGCCGAGATTTTGAATTTCCCGGCTGCCGGCCACTTTTGATGTTACACACAGCAGGCGATGTCACCCTCCGTGAGTGTTCCCAGAGAGGCAGCGACAGATCAGATCTGTGCATGCGCGTGCAGCTCCGATCCATCGCTCTGCGCAGGCGCTGCAGAACTTTTGGACAGAAGGTGTATGAGTCCCGTAGCGCTGCACAATGTGCGGTTCTTACGTATAGGATCACAAACTGCGCAGAAAAGCTTCAGGGTCTTCCGGGTTCATGAGACCCTGAACCGAAGTAGAGGAGCGGCGCGGGGAGTGGAGGAAAATCACCCAAATTACATATTAAAATCTAATTGGCCGTCAGCAGGATCTGCCTGATTATTTAAGGGCAAATAAAGGGGAACAATGGTTTTAATTAACCCTTAAATAGAGAGAACCCTGTGTTTCCTTCACTGTCTGTGTACGTGTAAGGTATAGAAGCCCCTCATTCTATCTGAATCGCCGGCTGCTCGGCATGCGTCACGGTGGGGGGGACTTATTTTTGCTATTGTTTTTTTGCTGATACATATTATTCTTTTTTTTTTGTTATTATTTTTATAATCTTGTTTTTCATACATTTTGCTCCAATCAGACGAGGTGAAGGTTTTTCCTTTGACGTAATTGATCCAGGTTTGACGTGCTCCGCTCCGTCGTGTTCTTTTTTATCAAAAGTCCGTTACGGGTGGAGGAGGCCGGCCTGCAGGAACTCATCCCCACCACATGGTGGCCAAACCGCTTCAACAAAGAGGTGACGAGCGTCTGCGGCCCCGAACCTGTGTTTAATATCATCCACTTATAACTTTCTTAAAACTAAACTGTGATGGAAATAACACATCGACTAATAAAAACCTAAAGGTTAGGGCGGGGCTATACGGGCAGAGAACCAATCTCCGGTAAGGGAGAAAGGATGGAGAGTTGGTGCATTTGTCGGTTTCTGACGCGGCGTCTTTTTTTCGCAGGGGAAGGAAATCAAGGATCCTAAGGAGGAGAGCGATGACGAGAGGCTGCGCCGGAGGTCGTACGAGAGGGGTTGCATGAGGCTGAAAAAGCGCATTGAAGGTAAATCCGGCTTGACATTGGTTTGACTAATACCCCACAGGCGGTTTAAATCTGGATTATCGGCCGCACCTCCTGATGAGGCCCAATAAAGTCCGATTATATATATTATATATATTATATTATATTATATTATATGTTGGGTCGGCACTGCACCTCCTGCAGGGGAGAAATACCTGGCATTTCGGTTCTAGACTTCTCGGGATCAGACGGAGACGCACAGGATATTGGTCTCCTCTCTGCTGAGCTAAATACTCTTGAACGAAGTAGTCAGTGATTGGGCCGGCTCTCTTCGCACTGAGCATGTCTAAAGTGGCCTCATCTGGGGCAGATTTACGAAACGTCCCACCTCTCAGACATACTCCGTTGATCTCCCTGACTTTTCCAGAGTCCTTGATGAAGGGAAGAGAGTCCCTGCTGGACTGTAATTTTTATAGAAAGATCTACAATTGGTGTCTTCCCCCCCCCCCCAACGCTCCTCTCCTATAAGGGTGTATATTAAACTTTTTTTTCTTTCTTTCTTTTCGGAGGAAAAATGGACAAGTTAATTTTTCACCCTAGGGTAGAGGTGCCTGTCCTCTAGAACTTTTATTTATTTATTACCATCATTTATTGTTTGCAGCAAAATAACAGGTTTTCCTAATGCAATGACGCTAAGTCAGAATTTTAATAAAGGCCTCGGAGGCGAGTATGTTGCCTCAGTTTTTCGTTAATCTTGCCAGCGTGGCGCTGCTCCCGCGGCGATTTCTAACCTGTCTGTCTCTCTCCGTTAGTGGTGGAGGATTTGCAGGTCCAGATCTTGAGGTTACTGCTCAATAACAAAGACAAGGGAGGGGTAAGTGACCACAAAGCGGAGAATGCGGGGATTTATTGCTCATTAGACTGAACGGATGCAATGTACATTTCCGCCATTGTGTGTCTGTCATATAAGGGGGATGTTGGGGTTGATTGAGCCCAAAATAACACTTCTGCCCCCCCCCCCCCTCCTTTACACAGGGTGAAGCATCCAGATACATCTTTCTGAATAAGTTCCGGAAGTTCCTGCAGGAAAACGCCAGCAACAGAGGAGTGAGTGACCGTCAGTCCATGTAACGTTCTGACCCTCAAATGTGTCATCTAGCTTAACCCCTTCACTGCCAAGTGGCATTCAAACATTGTCCATGACAGGCAGAGGGCTCCCCCTGCTGGTCAAAAAGCGCTACAGCATATAAGAATACAGCAGGTTTTTGTTGGGGTTAAAAATCCGACATTTATTAAAAAAACTAAATAAAAATTTGAGTTTTTCCGTTCCCCCAGTCCTTTGTTTTTGCGGTAAGGATCACCATAAGGGGGGGTGGTGTCTTTTGGTTATAGATCTGCTTTGTAACCGTGTCCCCTTCCTCAGAACCCCACAGTGTTATGCCCGCCCGAGTACATGGTGTGTTTCCTGCACCGGCTCATCACCGCCATCCGGGCCTGCTGGGACGAACACAAACTGAGGAATCCCCCGGCCCGCTGCAGCGACGGTAAGGGGCTTCTCAAGCCAGGGCTCACTTTTATATAGAGGTCCCTCCTCGTGTTCTAATAGGTGGGTCACGAATCCACTTGATCCATTTTTGAATCTTGGCTTCCAAAAAAAATCCTCCTTTTCATTATTTCTTCTTCCTGATTCGTTTCCGTCACGGCTTTTTATCTCCCGCATTGTGCTCTTTTAATATATCGCTGCATACATGTGTTGTGGATCACGTCTCGGGATCCTGTGGGACACAGAGGATGTGCTTGAGTCTCCCGTCTGGGTTAGAAACGGTGAAATCTGCTCTTATGTTCTTTACCGCACATTTTGTCATGCTGAGGGGTTGCAGCAGCGTCGTGGTAGATAAAGGGACAGTCTGTGCACACATTCAGTTAGTCGTGTCTGTCTTTGTGCATCTAACTTTCTCGCAGCTGCCTCTGTCTGTATTCGGTTTAGCAGTTGAGTCATTCATGCATTTTCATGAATGACAGGACTTGTAATTGTTGAACGGCCTGTCACATGGAGCCATGGCAGGCCTCTGACAAGCTGACAGTTACTTTTTCTCTCCTGGTCCTGGGGCTAGATGGAGATCTGCAGCAAATCGAGAATTTCTGATGTCCTAATCGCTTTATTTTCCAAAATATGCAAATTCTATTAACCCATTCATTGCCAGAATTCATTATGAGAGGTGAGTGTGTGTGTGTGTCGGCCCAGGGATTCTCTTTTTTTATATTGGCAGTATAATGGAAGAAGAATTATTTCAGGTGGATAAAATATGGTTCTGGGAGTGTGTGTGTGTGTGTGTTTTTTTTTTTAATATAAAAGTTTTTATTGGAGTTCACACATAGAATGGTACAACATTGCAAAAAGGATGAAACTTCAAAGGTAAAGGACATAAATTCCTTTCATTGACAATAAACAATTCAAATGAAGTATCAATATTCTCCGATAAAGGGTCTTTTGTGCGGACTCCATTTTCCAAAAACAGATAAAATCCTAAACTAACACAAAACACGGCAGCGCTACAGTCGTACACGGTAAAGTATCTTATATCAAGGTTCCAGACTCGACAAACACCCTCCACCCCTCCCATGTATCATAAAACTGGCACATTGAGTTATTCGCGGTGTGGAACATTTCTTCATATTTAAAGACACTTTCGAGGGCAATCATAACTTCTTTCATAGAGGGACCTAGTGAGGAACGCCAATGTCTCGCTATAACTGTTTTTGCTGTCCCCAGTACCATAGAGATAAACCTCCTGTGACGGATCTGAATAGTAATGGGTATAATATGTAAGAGGTACATTTTCGTGCATAGTGGGAGCATTAGTGAAGTACAGTGAGAAATCAGTCTGCTTATTTTTACCCAATAACCCCCTAGTGCGGGACATAACCAAAAGGTATGCAATAGGGAACCGAGGCCGGTAAGGCATCTCCAGCAGAAGCCGGTATTCCCCGAGATATGGGCCAATCGGGTTAGTGTTAAATACCATCTGCACAGTAATTTAATATGGGCCTCGCGTAGATTGGTGCTTCTAGAATATTTGTATATTGTGTCCATGGCGTTATGACCAGTCATCTACGGAAAGCGTGAAAGCTAAGTCTTTTTCCCATTTAACGTGTGTGTGTGTGTGTGTTCTAAATGGGGAAAAATGAGCAAAATTCCGTCCTGCTATTTATAGGACGCGAATGTATCTTTCTCTTGGAGTCGTTCCGTGCATCTCATAACTTGGTTCCTCTTATCTGCGCCGCGCGATTGTGTTGCTGCGCCGCGCGGTTGTGTTGCTGCGTCACGCTGCTGCTCCTCTCTCCTCCACAGAAGCCTATGTGCCTCCGCAGATTTTTTACAACGGGAAGGTGGATTATTTTGACTTGCAGAGACTCGGGGGTCTGCTTTCCCATCTCAGGAAAACATTAAAAGGTGGGTATAGCCTTAACTAGGGCAGTGGTGGCAGACATTGACGCCCCAAGCCTTTAACCCTTTCACTATCATGATGCTTTTTACACGATCATCAGCCACGATCTGCAACTATGCTGTTCGAAATTTATTTTGTATTTGGGCTCCAGAACGCGCTCCTAAAGCTTTAGCACCCTGAGCATGATGCCGAGGAGCTGACACTTTATAAACCCAGCTGGGAATGTGTCTGAATGACATCTCCCCAACAGATCCCGCACAGAGACCTGAACTGCAGTCGCCACCTGCTGGCCAAAAGGAGTTACATCTCCCTGGAATATTTCTTACTGTAATTTAGAAATGATTTTCCAAAAAAACACTGGCTCCGGAAAGTGTTTTCTTTTATTTTTTGCAAACATTCCTTGCTAGTGAAGGGGTTAAATTTGTAGGAGTCTCATTGCTGCTGTAGATTGCTGGATTGAAGAGCAGGAGGTGGATTTGAGTAAAATCAAATTTTTTTTTTTTTTTTTTTTTTTGTAACAAAATCCACAACGCAGGAGCCAATATTTACCGTCGGGGTTATTCAGAGAAAGGTGAAACTCTGGAGAAGTGAAAATTCTAGGTCAAAATAGCCGATCCAGAAAAAATTCTCCCATTTATCTCTTTTCAGATCGGCTATTTTGACCTAGAATTTTCACTTCTCCAAAAGTCCTCCAGACTTTCACCTTTCTCTGAATAACCCTGTATAGTCTCATTATCTCGCTGCTTTAAATATTGAGGGGGGGGGGCTTTCTAAGCACATCCTCCAACTTGCGGAAACCCCCTCACAAGGCAGCAGCTGGCCACTCACCCCAGAGAAGTCCTTAAAAAACTGCTGTGAAATTTAAATAAAAAGCTACTCGCCTCCGAGTCTTTAAGTTGGAAATTTAAGTCACTGGATCCTAATACGCAGCGTGAATCGTGCCTCTATAATGTGCGAGCTCGTTCTTGCTGACTGGCTTTATCTCCGCTGGTTGCACATGTTCGCTGCTCGTCGCTCCTCACGCTCCTTGTGCAGATCTATTCCACACTATGCACTTCGTAGGCGCGCTGTTTACTCTTGTATAGTTTTGCAGGTTAGGAGGGGAATTGATTCCTTCTTCTCATTTTGTGACCAATTAGATGACCTGGCGTCCAGGGCCAACATCGTGATTGATCCATCAGAGCTGCAGGCGGTCACTATGGACGACCTGGAGGAGGAAGACGAGTCAGCCGGTACAACCACCCTGGTAAGGGGACGGGGGAAATGACCGTTGATGGGATTCGTGTCTTCTCATACCTCTTGTTTGCGTCCTCTACTATCCACCGTCACAATCCTTTTCCGCAGAGGCCCAGCGCTACGCAGGCCATTGGTGGAGCCCTTGCTCGACCCAGCTGGCTCAGCTCTCCGACCCTGGGAAGGGCCAACCGCTTTCTCAGCACAGCAGCCGTCAGCTTGATGAACCCGCGCCGGCCCCTGAGTGCGCTGGAGAAGGTCAAAGTGCGGAGCCTGTGTGCGGAGCAGCGCACGGAGGAGGACAGTGAGTGGAAGTGGAGGGAGGGCCGGCGTCCTATGTGGAAATCTCCCCGCGGATAGTAACGCCTTGATAGAAAAATGCTGCAGATTTAGCGCTCGGATCACGATTTCTGCTTGTTTTAGGGTTACTATGTGTCCTTTTAGGGTTCGTATTGGAGAGTGTTTGTATTTAGGGTTAGGGTTCCTACTTGTTTTATGATGCGGGGGGCGTTACAGAAGGCCGGTGGGGACGTGTTACAGGAGGACGGACGGACGGATGGGGGGGACGTGTTACAGGAGGACGGACGGATGGGGGGGGGATGTGTTACAGGAGGACGGACGGATGGGGGGGACGTGTTACAGGAGGACGGACGGATGGGGGGGACGTGTTACAGGAGGACGGACGGATGGGGGGGATGTTACAGGACGGACGGGGGGGTGTTACAGCCGGTCACTCGTAGGGTTTGGGGTTTGCAGAGCAGCCATTGGAGGAGATGATGTGAAAGAGCAGTCACAGGGGTTTCCGGGGCAGCATGGGGGACTCTGGGTAATAATGGCGCTTCCTGTGACCGTAGGGAAGATCCCAGTCACTGCGTAAGGTGATTCCCTTTTTTCTGCTTCCTGCGGTTTAATTCCAGTCGAGGGTCACCACGGCAGTGAGGGTCTGTTACTGGGGCGGCCGCCCGAGGAGAAGGACACCCCCATCACGGAGAACTCGCTGCTGGAGATCCTGGACGGGGCGGTCATGATGTATAACCTGAGCGTGCACCAGCAGCTGGGGAAGGTAACTCCACGTTATGACGCTGGCGACGCTTTACACGCGGTAACCAGCGCGCTCCACTTATCCCTCCGTACCTCCTACAGATGGTCGGCGTGTCGGACGATGTCACTGAATATGCCCTGGCCCTTAAAGACACGGAGGAGAAGCTGAAACGTTGCCCGAAGAGGGTGAGTGCGACATGGCGGGACCGCGGACTCTTTACTTATTGAAACGAGAGGGGAAAAGGGGGGTTTCAACCTCTTAACCCCTCCAATACCGAGTGATTTACCAAAAATACAGAGTCGGGAACCAGCGGTTTTCGGGAAAATACTTTTTAATTTATTTGGTGATAAATGGGAATATTCCCGGATACTGTAATCACTTACTGGCAGGGAGACGTCGCCACCTGCTGGCCAAATGCAGCTGCCGCTGGAGGCTCCGTGCAGGATCAGAGGGAAAGTCCTGTTCGATTTGTTCCTGGCTGATTGTAATAAGTGTTGGCGCCCCCCCCCCCCCCCCCCCGGGGCATAGTGTCCACATTACGGGAAATTTAGGGGCACGTCCTGGAGCCCAAAAGCAAACAAAACTCCTTTGCACCGACACCGAGCGCCTTTCATGCTCGGCTGCAGATCGAGGTAACACTGCATCGGGCGCCTGACGGGGCCTTTCAAGAACCCGAGATATCTGTATCTCAAGACCTGAAGGGGTTAACGTCGTCTTGGAACATTTATCTGAAAAAGGCACTTTTTGGATGTTTAGCCGCATCGTACAGCTGGGCCGTGTCTTGCCCGCCTCTGCACCGGAGTAGGTGGTTGCAGAGCCGGCCGCACCATCTGCTTTCGGCATCAATTTATGGACTTCTAGGACACTCGTTAGGTGTCTCTGTACGAGGCACGCGGTGCTATTAACCCTTTGGAGCAAGGTCAGGGCTTATAGTATAAATCAAGACGGTCCCTCGGTCTTTGCGTGGCTTCCTCACTCTGTAATGCTATCTCAGTCATTGCACACGATGTCGCCGCGAGCGGATCTGATCCCTGGGTTTCTGTGTAACAGTCGCCGCGTCACGGTAGCTTGTCCGTGTAACTGCCGCTTCACTCCGCAGCGGTCGGATATCCTGGACGAGCTGCAGAAGAGCCAGCAGGTGTTCTCCGAGAAGCTGAACCACCTGAGCCGGCGCCTGGCCTGGATCAACGTCACCATTTACTCCAAGGTGAGACCCTTTTTTAGATATGCGGCGCTGGTCTCGCCCGTTATCAGAGCGGGAGTGTCCACCGCTGGTCTGCCGGCTCGACGGGTGACTGTTTGCCGTAGGCGGCATAGCCGATCTTTCCAGACCTCGCCGAGACAGAGCGAGATTCCTGCACGTGCTTCGTTTCCCTCTGCAGGAGAAGATGCTGGATATTTACTGGCTCCTGCAAGTCTGCATCCGAACCATCGAGCACGCCGACCGCACCGGATCCCTCTTTGCCTTCATGCCGGAATTCTACTTGAACGTGGCCATGAACAGCTACAACTCGCTCAAGAACTACTTCAGCCCAGTCAGTGGCATGGAGGAGCTCCCAGGTACGGCACGTCCCCCCACACCCCCCCAACCATTAGCTCTCGCCGCGATCTACAGCAGAGCTGTCCAACTCCGGCAACGAGATGTTTCAGAACTACGGGTTGTATCTTTATTGTGCTTTCTGTATCTGTGCGTATTAACCCGCCGCTCGCCGTGTCCGCAGGGTATGACGAGACGCTCACCAGACTGGCCGCCATCCTGGCCAAGCACTTTGCCGATTCGCGGATCGTGGGAACGGGTGAGTAGAGCCACTGCGTGATCTCTCCTCGTAGTCCAAGGAGGCGACAACCTGACTCCTCCGGGTGTCTTGGATCTACGTTTCCCATGAGGGGCTGAGCATGATGGGAGATGTAGTTCCAAAACGCCTGCAGGGTCACGGTTACTGACAGCATTTGTGATGTTTCTACTCGCAGACCTCAAGGATTCGCTGATGCAGGCTCTCGCCAGCTACGTCTGTTACCCTCACTCCTTGCGGGCCGTGGAGAGGATCGCCGAGGAACAGTAAGTCCCGGCACGCTTCCCGTACCCCGGAGGGGGGGGGGGATTGTGTGCATAGATCCTGCACAAATTTGAGATTCTGTTTTTTTTTTCTCTTAAGTTTCTGTTATATTTTTTTACCTATTCTTAAAGGGCCGGTAACACCAAAAAATGCCGCGTCCTTAATGTGTTTATGTTGCTGATATATTACATGGGATCAGACCCCCCCCGTGAGTGTGGGCGATTGGATCATAGAAACATAGGTTCTTATCTGCCGACATTTTTCTTTCGGCCCATCTAGTCGCCCAATTACATGGATACTTTACCTGGATTTATCTTTTGTTTAGGATAGCCTTATGCCTATCCCATGCCTGCTTAAATTCAATTACTGATTTGGCCTCTACCACTTCTACTGGAAGACTGTTCCATGTATCCACCACCCTCTCAGTAAAATAATGCTTCCTGATGTTACTTTTAAACCTTTGCCCCTCTAATCTAAGACTATGTCCTCTTGTTTTGCTACTTTGTTTCCTTTTAAATATACTCCCTTCCTCTACCTTGTGGATTCCCTTTACGTATTTAAATGTTTCTATCATATCTCCTCTGTCTCGTCTTTTTTCCAAGCTGTACATGTTAAGATCATTAAGCCTTTCCTGGTAACTTTTCTCCTTCAAGCCGTACACCATTTTAGTAGCCCTTCTCTGAACTCTCTCTAAGAGGTCTATATCCTTCTGGAGATACGGTCTCCAGTACTGCACACAGTACTCCAAGTGAGGTCTCACCAGTGCTCTGTACAGTGGCATGAGCACTTCCCTTTTCCTACTGCTAATACCTCTCCCTACACAACCAAGCATTCTGCCAGCATTTCCTGCTGCTCTATTACAATGACTACTTACCCTTAGATCCTCTGAAATAATAACCCCTAAATCCCAACCCTCAGATGTATCAAATATTCTATATTCAGTGAGTGCGGACGATTGGATTCCCCCCCCCCCGTGAGTGCGGGCGATTGGATTCCCCCCCCCCCCCCGTGAGTGCGGGCGATTGGATTCCCCCCCCCCCCCCGTGAGTGCGGGCGATTGGATTCCCCCCCCCCCCCCGTGAGTGCGGGCGATTGGATTCCCCCCCCCCCCCCGTGCGTGAGTGCGGGCGATTGGATTCCCCCCCCCCCCCCGTGAGTGCGGGCGATTGGATTCCCCCCCCCCCGTGAGTGCGGGCGATCGGATCCCCCCCCCCCCCCCCCGGGGGACGCTGTATACCTAATAATAAGGAATAATCTCTCCCGTTTGTCCAGGCAGATAAACATGATGAAGAACCTGCTGGCTCCGTACGAGCAGAGACCGTGGGCTCAAACCAACTGGATCCTCGTGAGGCTGTGGAGGGTGAGCGCGTGGGAGCGGGCATTAAGGGGTTACATTCCCGCTGCTGGCAGAATACCGGGAATCGGCGAGACGCTAAATAAATGGAAAGTGTCGTCGTATCTTCGCGTCGGCTGCAAAATGCGTCGGCTGCTAATTCTCCGGATTGACGGTTTATAGGAGTAAGGGGGGGGGGGGGTGGTCTCACAGGGCGCAGCCCCAGCGGGCGCCTGGTCAAGGCTGCAGCAGCGACGCCCTCCGAAACTTTTTTTTTTTTTTTGTGACTGGCACAGAGGGTAAAAGCTGAACCACCCCCCCCCCAGCCCGCCCCTGCCTGCGCATCATTTGCCCAGCGAGGGCCCCCCATGCGATTAAATCCCAGGGTCCTCAACACCAATAAAAGGCGACCGAGCTCCGGCCCTGCAATACAGGGCGGTAACGGGGCCTTTCTAAAAGGTTTTGGGAAGGGGGAGTGTGACGGAAAGCCGCTGCAATCGCTGTGGATTTCCTGCTAGATGAAAGCTGGAGCCCCTCCCCCCGGCCTCCCCCCGGCCTCTTTGCCTTCAGTTATTTGCAGGTTCCTCTTTACCTGATCTGTTACCGCTCAGGGTTTTCCCGGCTGATCAGACGCTCCGGTTTATCCCTCTCTGGTTCCTCCTGCAATTTACACGTTTTCCTCTCCCGATGCCGGAGAGTTTAGATTTTAATAAGGACTCGGAGGCGAGTATTTCTCTTCCTTTATTGCACAAACACGGCAGCAAAGAAAGACGCAAGTAAATGGGAAAAAACACTCCCACAATCCCATGGGGTACCCCACGCCTCCCCCCCCCCCCAACATATCCAAAGCCATCCCCTTCCCAGCCCATAAAAGGGCATTTCAAGGTGCGGCGCCGCCTCTTTCCTTCCTCCTGCAATCCTCCCCGAAATGCACTTATAATGCTTATATGTATTTATTTATTTTTTCTAGGGGTGCGGTTTTGGTTATAGATACACGAGGCTCCCGCACCTCCTGAAAACCAAACCCGAGGACGCCAACCTCCCCAGCCTACAGAGTGAGTACCGGCTGCGTCTCTGCGGGGTTTTTTTTTTTTCCTCCTTCAGAAGCATTTGGGCGTTAAAACGTGTGGTTCTGTATATCCGTTTCGTGCCGGGTTTGTGTGCTCTCGTCTCGCTGTTTGCGTGCTCTCGTCTCGCTGTTTGCGTGCTCTCTTCTCGCTGTTTGCGTGCTCTCGTCTCGCTGTTTGCGTGCTCTCGTCTCGCTGTTTGCGTGCTCTCGTCTCGCTGTTTGCGTGCTCTCTTCTCGCTGTTTGCGTGCTCTCGTCTCGCTGTTTGCGTGCTCTCGTCTCGCTGTTTGCGTGCTCTCGTCTCGCTGTTTGCGTGCTCTCGTCTCGCTGTTTGCGTGCTCTCGTCTCGCTGTTTGCGTGCTCTCGTCTCGCTGTTTGCGTGCTCTCTTCTCGCTGTTTGCGTGCTCTCGTCTCGCTGTTTGCGTGCTCTCGTCTCGCTGTTTGCGTGCTCTCGTCTCGCTGTTTGCGTGCTCTCTTCTCGCTGTTTGCGTGCTCTCTTCTCGCTGTTTGCGTGCTCTCTTCTCGCTGTTTGCGTGCTCTCGTCTCGCTGTTTGGGTGCTCTCGTCTCGCTGTTTGGGTGCTCTCGTCTGGCTGTTTGGGTGCTCTCGTCTCGCTGTTTGCGTGCTCTCGTCTAGGGGTTTGCGTGCTCTCGCAGGGGTGTGGGAATTGTATCGCCCGACGCCCGGGACATGAAGATCCGGGCGAGTATTTTTTTTTTGAGATGCAGTCCGGCAGGCTAGAAGCCCGCCGGACTGCGGACTAATTCCAGGGACGCCCCCAATACCAGAAGCCGGCATTGAGCTGGCTTGCCGGCATCCGAGGGGCTGTTTGAATGCTCTATCGGCATTCGGACAGCCGCCCCTGGAGCTCTCCGGCATACTTACCTTCCCGAGCGGCGCCGGGAAAGTTTCCGCGCTTCCGCACGTTGAAGGACCCAGCCGCGATCACGTGGGAGTCCCACGTGATCGCGGCTGGGGTCCTTCAACGAGCGCAGGCGCGAAGACTTTGTCAGCGCCGCTCGGGAAGGTAAGTATGCCGGAGAGCTCCAGGGGCGGCTGTCCGAATGCCGATAGAGCATTCAAACAGCCGCCCCATGTCTGGTCTGGGGTCTGAGCTGGGGGGCAATATCCATGAGAGCGTGGGGGCAATATCCATATATCTCGGGGGGGGATTATATACATGTGAGCTGGGGGCATTTTTATGAGGTCTGTTCTTATTGGAAAGTGGTCACATGACATAAAATAAAAGTATCGGTACTCGATCTAAAAAAGTGGTATCGGTGCATCCCTAATATATACATACATACAAAATAGTGTTTAAATAAAGGTCTTTATTCATCCCATGTATCTGACGCTGCCTCTATTTAAACACTACTTTGTTGAAATTATCAGGACAAGTAAAATTTTTTTTAAATTTCCACACCCCTGTCTCGTCTCGGGGTTTGCGCGCTCTCGTCTCTCGGGGTTTGCGCGCTCTCGTCTCTCGGGGTTTGCGCGCTCTCGTCTCTCGGGGTTTGCGCGCTCTCGTCTCTCGGGGTTTGCGCGCTCTCGTCTCTCGGGGTTTGCGCGCTCTCGTCTCTCGGGTTTGCGCGCTCTCGTCTCTCGGGGTTTGCGCGCTCTCGTCTCTCGGGGTTTGCGCGCTCTCGTCTCTCGGGGTCTGCGCGCTCTCGTCTCTCGGGGTCTGCGCGCTCTCGTCTCTCGGGGTCTGCGCGCTCTCGTCTCTCGGGGTTTGCGCGCTCTCGTCTCGGGGTTTGCGCGCTCTCGTCTCGGGGTTTGCGCGCTCTCGTCTCGGGGTTTGCGCGCTCTCGTTTCAGGTTTGCAGAGCCGTTTTATAAGAATCTGACTGCTAGGGCTGCATTGCTGCAGAGAGTGATGGGAGTGGAGTCCGCAACATGCTTTGTTTTGTTGCAGAGCCCTGTCCGTCCACCCTCCTGCAGAGCCACATGGCCAAACTGCTGCGCGGGGACCCGGAGCTGGCGTCCAGCTTCCTGAACAGCGTCCTGAACCAGCTGAACTGGGCGTTCTCCGAATTCATCGGGATGATCCAGGAGGTGAGGAGTGGGGGGGGGGGGAAATGTGAAGCGGGGGGGGGGGGGGAGAACCTGCTGGTTTTATAGAAAAGCGCGGCCACGTCATAAACACCGCTGGAAACAAAGTACAGGTCTCTGTGGCGCTGCCAGCCTCCGTCATGACGTCTTTCCTTCCTGGACGCGTCCTCTGCTGTGATACAGAGACATATGGGTACAGCTGCGGCTTCTGTCTGGGAGGATAATGAAAAAGCACACGGACGGACGGACGGGTCTGGTGGGGACCAAGCGGAGGATACAAAGACTCGGGGGGGGGATGATGGAAAGCTGGGGTTGTGAGGGTGCGATGCACTGGCTTATGGGGGCACATAAATTATTCATGTAAATTTTTTTAACCCCTACACTGCCAGGATCGTGTGTACAGGATGAGCAGCAGCCGGCAGAGGTCACGGTGACACGATCTGGAGCTTTGCTGTGTCGTTGCAAATGTGTTTAATTTGCATTTGTGCCCCTAAAGCTGTAGCATGGTGGACATGGTGGCCGAGGAGCTAACGCTTTATAAAAGCAGCTGGGAATGTGTCTGACGTATCCTCGGCTGATCCTGCACGGAGACCTGATCTGCAGTAACTCCTTCTGGCCAGCAGGTGGTGACATCTCCCTGCCACTAGCTTATTGCAGTGAGGAATACACCGGGGATATATTATTAAAAAGCATTTTCCGACGCCGGCCCACAGGTTCCTGACGTCGTCTGGTTTGGAAAATCCCCTGGTAATGAAGGGGTTAATCAGAGCGTTCATATATTTGCAGATCCAGCAGGCCGCCGAGCGCCTGGAGAGGAACTTCGTGGACAGCAGACAGCTGAAAGTCTGTGCCACCTGCTTCGACCTGTCCGTCAGCTTGTTGAGGGTCCTGGAGATGACGGTCACCCTGGTCCCCGATATCTTCCTGGACTGGAGCCGCTCGGCGTCGGACCTCCTGCTCAGACGCCTGGCTCAGGTGCTGCTCACCTTCTTACCGCCATTCAGGATTGTTTTTTTTCCTGCACCAACTTTAATAGACAGGACGAGCGTCTCTGATGCTAAACACCTGCGAGCAGAAGCGTCTGGATTTGGGGTTTTGGGATATTTGCATATGATGAGGAGATACTTTAGGGACCCGAGTCCAAACGCGACGTTCATTTATGCTTCATAGACGCTTTATACGCAGCCTGAGGGGCGTTTCATACAGGTGACGCCAGCAACACCTGCACATACAGCTTGTCGGTATAAGAGCCGGGAATTGCTATTCCTGGTTCTCCAATGGACGGAGCTTCTGGGTAAAGTTGCAAAGTCAGATTTTGAAGCCACGTCTTAAAAGGGACAGTATGGATCAAACGAATGACCTGCGTGAACGGAGCTGATCACATCACATCGCTCGCAGCGTCCTGTTAACGTTTATCTGAGCCGCTTCAGAAACCAGATTACTAATTTTGGGCCCGGTGTCTGCGGCGCGTGGGGCCCGGTGTCTGCGGCGCGTGGGGCCCGGTGTCTGCGGCGCGTGGGGCCCGGTGTCTGCGGCGCGTGGGGCCCGGTGTCTGCTTCGCGTGGGGCCCGGTGTCTGCTTCGCGTGGGGCCCGGTGTCTGCTTCGCGTGGGGCCCGGTGTCTGCTTCGCGTGGGGCCCGGTGTCTGCGGCGCGTGGGGCCCGGTGTCTGCGGCGCGTGGGGCCCGGTGTCTGCGGCGCGTGGGGCCCGGTGTCTGCGGCGCGTGGGGCCCGGTGTCTGCTTCGCGTGGGGCCCGGTGTCTGCGACACGTCGGGTCTGGTGTGAATGTGATTTATTTTTGGTTCTGGAAAGCTCACACATTTCTGTTCTCCGCAGCTTCTGAATCAGGTCCTGAATCGTGTGACGGCCGAGAGGAACCTGTTCGATCGGGTGGTCAACCTCAGACTTCCAGGTCAGTGATCGTAGCACCTCCTGGTGTAGAGACTGTCTGGAAGTGACCCCGGGGGGGATTCCGCAGTATGCATCATACCAGTCGCGGATCTATGTCCCTCGTTGTGCACCAGGTGCCGGTGATTCCTGGAGCTTATTTACGGCAGTGATGGTGAACCTCGGCATCCCGAGCTGTTTCCGAACTACATGTCCCATGATGCTCAGTCAGCCTTAAAGCTGGGACCTGTAGCTCCGGAATATCTGGGGTCACTGTACGGTTCGATACTAGTTGCAGCTTAGGGTTTATGGTGATTGTAAGCCGTGGTGTGTTTGTCCCCTCATGCTGTATGACCACTTAGACGGTAGCGCTGCATATAGGGGCCGCAGCTCCCCGTGCTCTGAGGATGACAGTAATTGCTGCGGCGCGATGAGGGGTTCAGGGAGGAATCCTCAGCGCGATTACAGTCGTTACAAGGCGCATCGTTAACGACCTCCTGTGATTATTCTGGCAATTAGACGCTCACACAATCATAACGATCTTCCGGATGTTTCTCTCCTCGTCATTAACATCCTTTTATTTCCCCCGGCGGCAGGTTTAGAGAGTGTCGACCATTACCCCATCCTGGTGGCTGTTACCGGTATCTTGGTTCGCCTCCTGGTTGATTGTGACCCCCAGGGGTAAGTCGCTCGCTTTATTGTCTTTGTGTGTGTCTGTGTCTGTCTGTGTCTGTCTGTGTGTGTGTGTGTCTGTCTGTGTGTGTGTGTCTGTCTGTGTGTGTCTGTCTGTGTGTGTGTGTGTGTGTGTGTGTGTCTGTCTGTGTGTGTGTGTGTGTGTGTGTGTTTTTTAATATGAACAAGAAATGCAGCCGCAACAAACTCGCGATCCCGAGGATAGACGGATATTTGGTTTTATCCCCATTGAATGGCGGCTCTGCATGCGCTTTAATTTCACTCGGTGTTTGGAAGGTTTTGACACTGTTGTTCAATTAGCAAGAAGTAGATCCTTCTGTCCGTCCAATCAGTTTGTCCATCCGTCCAGTCCTTCCTTCCCTCCATCCATCCGTCCTGTCCGTCCGTCCCTTCATTTATCCAGTCCGTCCCTCCGTCTGTCCTTCTGTCCGTCCGTCCCTCCTTATCCAGTCGATTCCACCTTATCCAGTCGGTCCCTCTGTCTGTCCCTCCTTATCCTGTCCGTCCCTTTGTCCGTCCCTTTGTCCGTCCCTTTGTCCGTCCCTTTGTCCGTCCCTTTGTCCGTCCCTTTGTCCGTCCCTTTGTCCGTCCCTTTGTCCGTCCCTCCTTGTCCAGTCCGTCCTTCTGTCTGTCCCTCCTTATCCAGTCGGTCCTTCTGTCTGTCCCTCCTTGTCCAGTCGGTCCCTCTGTCTGTCCCTCCTTATCCAGTCGGTCCCTCTGTCTGTCCCTCCTTATCCAGTCGGTCCCTCTGTCTGTCCCTCCTTGTCCAGTCGGTCCCTCTGTCTGTCCCTCCTTGTCCAGTCGGTCCCTCTGTCCGTCCCTCCTTGTCCAGTCGGTCCCTCTGTCCGTCCCTCCTTGTCCAGTCGGTCCCTCTGTCCGTCCCTCCTTGTCCAGTCGGTCCCTCTGTCCGTCCCTCCTTGTCCAGTCGGTCCCTCTGTCCGTCCCTCCTTGTCCCGTCACATTCTGCCCTTTCTGAATTATTTAATTAAAAAAATATCCGAAAAGTTAATTTTAATTTGTTTTTTATTTATTCTCACTTTGTATTTTAAATGTCGGGTCGTTATAATTTAACCCTTTCAGTTGACACATTTTATGCCTCTGGCTGGAAGCGCAGCTCCTCATATACACCCATAGGGCGGCGCCGTCCTGCCGCAGGCCCTGGCTCAGCGGTCAGAGCTGCCCAGCAGGTGAGGTATAACAGGTGCCGCGGGTGCAGAGATTTTCAGGGCGCAGGTGGATGCCCCGGCGGCTCTTACAGGCAGCTACGGTTCTGAAGCCCCTTTTTCTTTGGATGCTGTGCGCGTGCGGGAAAGGGCAGATTAACTCTTGCTGAGCCGTACAGCTGCACCCAGTGACGTCTCCCTTCATGCAGGGTGCGGAGCTCGTTAAGTTTCTGTTGCTGCTCGGAGCCCGGCCGCGCGTTCGGGGAGCCCGGCCGCGATTCCTGGATTACTGCAGGAAAAGCCCATAGATTTAGGGGCCACAGGTCACGTTCTGCCGCAGGGGGCCGCCTCGTCCCTGGGTTTGTCAAGCCATGATACAAACACTCCTGCATGTGTTGATGATGCAACGTTGGGGCATAGATTAAGGGTCGGAAACCTTGACCCCCCCCCCCCCCATATTGTTTTTGTAACTACATATCCCATGATGCTCATGTGACCTATTGAGTGTCTGAGCATCATGGGAGGTGTAGTTTCTAAACCTCTGGTGGTACGAGGCTGCCGACCCCTGGCATAGATCATCATGGCACTTGCTGAACCCGCCGGTGCTGGTGGACTCGTGGTGAGGAGGAATCCTCGGCCGAGTTGGGGGCTGCCTCGGCTATATCTACCAGCCCGGCAGCGGCGGATCCGACACGTCCGCGTGAATCTGCCAACACATTGACGTGCGGCGTCCCAACCTTCTAAGTGCTAGAGTGTTTCTGCATTAAGCTTTTTTCCCCCCTTTCCCCGGAGGATCTGTAGCTCTTCTCGCCTCACACCCTCCCGCGCTCCAGCCTCGCTGCAGACATTAAGCCTCGACGAACGCGCGGGCAGCGTCTAATGTGCATTTAAAAAACACATCCCGGATATAAGTACGTGTTCTCGGTGCGCAGCGCGGCCTCCGATGGGGGTTTCATGCAGCAGGCAGAAGAATGAGGGTTTTTATTCGAGAATAAGCAGGCGGCGTCGTAAAACGAAAAGGGGGGGGAAAACTAGCGCTTCTGCAAATTGAACGCACGTATGTCCAGGGCGGCGCGGCCTGGCGTCGACCGAAAACCAAACTTATTCACCCAATACCGGGGTGCACATTTCATAAAAAGCACGATCATTTTCCCCAAACCTCACACGTCTTGGGTAGCAAGAAGCCGTTGGACGTAGAGAAGCTGCAGGAGGTCGCTAGAGCTTCCCATCACTATATTGCCCCTATGGCACGCGGGGTATATAGCCGCAGTTGGGTTTGCATGCTGGGTGAGAGGCTGTAAGAGCAGCGAGCGTTGCGGGCGAGCCACCTTCCCATGGACGAGTCCCACCCTCCCAAAAATGGACTCTAGACCAAGGCTGCTGCCCCCCCCCCCCAAGATGATTCTGCACACTACAACTCCCATGATCACCTGGACACCTATTGCATCAAAAGAATTCTGGGATTTGCAGGCATCAACATCTGTGGGGGCCGCGAGTTTGACAGGCTCGGCGGGATGCGTTCCGCGCCCTTTTAATGGAAGAGCACTGGCTTATATAGGGGCTGGTGGAACGACCGGAAGTGCTGACTGGGTGCCGGTCATTGTTACCGGAGAACCGTAATCTGCCTACAGGCTCTTCAGTCATGGATGCCACCGGACGGTCACACTGGAAGACTCTGAGAACGAGGAGATGAGCGCCAGTCCGTTAGCAATATCCTTCACAACCGTGTAGAAAGGTGTCATGCTACAGCGACGTCGGTCATGCATTAGGAAGACGAGCCCCATGACAAAGTCCCCACCTGGACGCCGCAGGTCCTTGCATTCTCTGCTGGTCTACGTCGGCACGATGGGACTGTCTGAAAACACGGAGCTGGCCGAGTCGGAGTCCGACTTGGCCTGCAGGACCTTTGGGTTCTTCTCTCCATTCCGTTCCTTGATCGGCTCCAAGAAAACCACGTGTCGGCCGATCCCAGCTTTTCGGCCGTTGGGTCCGTCGGCGGCAGGTGGGGTTCCGCAGAGTATGGAGGACTGGGCGCTGCTTTCCTGTGGCGGACTGGGGGTCTGCGGGGGCTTGGAGCAGCAGTAGAAGCAGCGGCAGGGGGTCATGTAAAGGTAGATGAAGACCACGAGAAGGGTGACTACACAACCCAGGAGAGTGGTAAGGCCGGTGTTGAAGGACTCTCCGTCGTGCTTGGGGTAGTGCACGGTCACGTTGACTTCATGAGTGAAGTTATAGCTTAGCCTCCTGTTCAACGCGATGCACAGGTAAACGCCCGAGTTCCAGGTCTGCACCCGGTGGATTTCAAGACTACCGTTCGGGTGGATTTTAAGACTTTGGTTGTCGTTGCCTGGTGGGAATATAAAGTCATACGTGGGTGTAATCCAGAGGTAGGTGGTATTCTCCTGGGGTAAAGTGGTGTTGCAGGCCACCATTAGATGTTTGCCGACGAGGACCCTCACTCCGGCTTCCGGAAACCCGTGCAGAGCGTCCACAGAGCAGTTATCAAACCCGTTCTGGGTCTGGAGGATACGCACCACCGCACGCTTGTGCCCCATGTAACGACACGTGTACTCCCTGGAGAAATCGACCACGGAGGAAAAGTGACGGTGATCCCAATGAGCGAAGAGCGCGAAAAGCGAGCAGTGGCAGATCAGGGGGTTGTTGTGCAGGTACAGCCCGTTTTTAATGAAGGCCGGAAGCGAGGAAACCTCTTCCACGGGCAGCTTCAGGAAGTGGTTGGACGAGAGGTCCAGGGTGCGCAGGTGGGGGTTGGTGAGGTTTTGGAAGGAGCTGAAGGAGAACTTGGTCAGTTTGTTCCAGCTCAAATAGATTTTGCGGATGTTGCTCAAGCCGGCGAAGGCGCCGTCGTCCACGTGCTTGATGCTATTCTTGTACAGCAGAAGCTCCTCCAGGCCGGAAAGCTGATGGAAGAGCTCCTCGTGAATGCTCTCCAAGAAGTTGGATGAGAGGTCGAGATGCTTCAGGCTGGTGGCATTATGGAAAGTGCCAGGAGGAAGCCGCCTGATCTGATTGTGGCTGAGCCGTAGGATGTCCAGACGCGGCAGGCCGAGCAGCCAGTTGTCATATAGGTGGCTGATGTTGTTGTGACTGAGGTCCAAGCTGGTCAACGTTGGAGGCAGATTGGCGGGGGGGTGTTGGAGACCCTTACGGACGCAGCTGAGAAGGTCGGAGGCGCAGACACATGATGGAGGGCAGCCCTCTGTACTTTTTGCCAAAATCCCCAGCATGAAGACGAGCCGCATCTTTCCCGTCCATTCTCTGCTCCAGACGCCGGAGGATGTCATCGTGTCGACGATCAATCCGTCTGCCTTAAAGCTCAGCCAAGTATCACCACGAAAAAGCACGCACAGACGTACAGCTCGAGGAGCACCAGGGTGGTCATTCTGGAGACAAGGCTTCCGATCTTCGGTGTCGGGGAATTCCCTGAAGACAAGTTCTGGAGGTTTCACATGGGACGGTGCCGGACTCTGCCTCCAGCTGATTGAGGCTCTGCCGGTGGATCCGGTTATCTCCGTCTCTCCCTCCTCCTCCTCCTTGAGAATGGAAGTTTTATTTCTTCGCGGAGCTCGATTGGCTGGAGACGTTCGGGAAGGACGGCTTCCGGGCCCTGGAGGAACGTCCCTCCTGGATTCATCTCAATGACTATTCTGTGGTTAATTTTCCTCCTGTCTCCAAAGGGCTGGAAGGTCCCGGAGCGCCGAGAGGGGAGAGAAACCGCCTTTTAATAGAGGGGTGCAAGGAGATGGGCAAATGGCAGTTGTGGGATGCAGGGTCCTATAATAGAGGGGTACAGGGCAGTTTTGGGGTGATGGGTACAGGGTGCTTGACCTGTAATAAAGGGTTAATGGGTTCAGGGCACTTTTGGGGTTCAGGTTGGGGTACAGGGCATTTTGGGGGTGATGGGTACAGGGCAGGTGTGGGGTGATGGGGTACAGGGCAGTTTTGGGGTGATGGGATACAGGGCAGTTTTGGGGGTGATGGGATACAGGGCAGTTTTGGGGGTGATGGGGTACAAGGCAGTTTGGGGGTGATGGGATACAGGGCAGTTTGGGGGTGATGGGATACAGGGCAGGTGTGGGGTGATGGGGTACAGGGCAGTTTTGGGGTGATGGGATACAGGGCAGTTTTGGGGGTGCAGGGTGATGGGGGTGCATGGTGATGGGGTACAGGGCAGTTTTGGGGGTGCGGGGTGATGGGGCACAGGGCAGTTTTGGGGGTGCGGGGTGATGGGGCACAGGGCAGTTTTGGGGGTGCGGGGTGATGGGGCACAGGGCAGTTTTGGGGGTGCGGGGTGATGGGGTACAGGGCAGTTTTGGGGGTGCGGGGTGATGGGGTACAGGGCAGTTTTGGGGGTGCAGGGTGATGGGGGATACAGGGCAGTTTTGGGGGTGCGGGGTGATGGGGTACAGGGCAGTTTTGGGGTCCTGTTGTTTTTCCAGGCAGTCACATTGTAGCAATGCATATTATTCCCTCGTTAAGGTCCCGCTTTGCTCGTTAGTGATCATTCTCTCGTTAGGGGTGGGTCACGCTGATGATTCCATTAACCCTTCCATTTCCCGGGTTGGACGCGCCGCTGTATCGGAGTGATCTGCAGGACGTAGTTGGGATAAGTGTCTGTTCTCCCATGAAGGGGTTAATATGGCTGTGGGATGCGGGAGCAGTAATCTAGAAGCTTCTCAGCTCCGGGATCTGTAATGTGAGCGTTTCCTCCTCTCCTCGAGCTTCACTTTGGAAGGAATTAATGGGCAAAGCGATCCGGGAATCCCTGGGGCGTAAAATCATTTCCAGCGCTGGAGTCAGAGACGCAATAATCTCCATGTGATAGAACCGTATGCTCCTCACTCGCACCGCGACTCCGCCGACTCGGTGCTGTACATTCACCGCTCCGCTAAAGCTTCCTTCATTCCGCCGCTTCCCCTGTATTAATGGAGTATTAACCTTTTCACTGCTGAGGACGTGTGGGGAACGTCTTCATTGACTCCTAAGGAAAGATAGGGGTGGAGAGAAGGGTTCATTTGAACCCAGATATCTCCTGACGGTTTTCAGCTAGCAGGGTCATGTTTGGTATCATTAGAAAGGCCAGAGCATGGCCTTTCCAATGATACCAAACATGACCATGTTTAAAATAAAGAAACAAAATAATAACAATAATAATACAGAAAAGAAAAATGTGTTTTTTTTTGTTTTTTTTTGTTTTTTTTTAAGATGATAAATGTCTCAGCAGTGAAGGTGTTAATACAGGGGAATCGGCTGAATGAATGAGGTATTGGGACTGGGAAGCGGCTGAATGAATGGGGTATAGGGACGGGAAAGCGGCTGAATGGGGTATAGGGACAGGGAAGCGGCTGAATAAATGGGGTATTGGGACGGGGAAGCGGCTGGGGTATAGGGACAGGGAAGCGGCTGGGGTATAGGGACAGGGAAGCGGCTGAATGAATGGGGTGTTGGGACGGGGAAGCGGCTGAATGAATAGGGGGGGTTGGACGGGGAAGTGGCTGAATGAATGGGGTGTTGGGACGGGGAAGCGGCTGAATGAATAGGGGGGGTTGGACGGGGAAGTGGTTGAATGAATGGGGTGTTGGGACGGGGAAGCGGCTGAATGAATGGGGTGTTGGCACGGGGAAGCGGCTGAATGAATGAATGGGGTGTTGGGACGGGGAAGCGGCTGAATGAATGGGGTGTTGGGACGGGGAAGCGGCTGAATGAATGGGGTGTTGGGACGGGGAAGCGGCTGAATGAATGGGGTGTTGGGACGGGGAAGCGGCTGAATGAATGGGGTGTTGGGACAGGGAAGCGGCTGAATGAATGGGGTGTTGGGACAGGGAAGCGCTGAATGAATGGGGTGTTGGGACGGGGAAGCGGCTGAAGCGGCTGAATGAATAGGGGGGGTTGGACGGGGAAGTGGCTGAATGAATGGGGTGTTGGGACGGGGAAGCGGCTGAATGAATGGGGTGTTGGGACGGGGAAGCGGCTGAATGAATGGGGTGTTGGGACGGGGAAGCGGCTGAATGAATGGGGTGTTGGCACGGGGAAGCGGCTGAATGAATGGGGTGTTGGGACAGGGAAGCGGCTGAATGGGGTGTTGGGACGGGGAAGCGGCTGAATGAATGGGGTGTTGGGACGGGGAAGCGGCTGAATGAATGGGGTGTTGGGACGGGGAAGCGGCTGAATGAATGGGGTGTTGGGACGGGGAAGCGGCTGAATGAATGGGGTGTTGGGACGGGGAAGCGGCTGAATGAATGGGGTGTTGGGACGGGGAAGCGGCTGAATGAATGGGGTGTTGGGACAGGGAAGCGGCTGAATGAATGGGGTGTTGGGACGGGGAAGCGGCTGAATGAATGGGGTGTTGGGACAGGGAAGGGGGTGTTGGGACGGGGAAGCGGCTGAATGAATGGGGTGTTGGGACGGGGAAGCGGCTGAATGAATGGGGTGTTGGGACAGGGAAGTGGCTGAATGGGGTGTTGGGACGTGGAAGCGGCTGAATGGGGTGTTGGGACGGGGAAGTGGCTGAATGAATGGGGTGTTGGGACGTGGAAGTGGCTGAATGAATGGGGTGTTGGGACGGGGAAGTGGCTGAATGAATGGGGTATAGGGACGGGGAATAATCGTTGTCTTATATATTTGTAAACACAGATACAGTTATTTATATTGTGTTTTTTGTGCAGATCTTGCTGTGTTTAACCATTTCCTTCCTCTCCGTGTCTCCCCTCAGGACCCAGCGAGCCACTAGTGTGCTTCTGGTGGATCCCTGCTTCCAGCTGCGCTCCATCCAGTACCTGCTGGGACAGACAGAACCGGCCAGCGCGGGCTCGGGATCCCCGGCGGCCAATAAGAAGCACTTCTCCCTGCAGGCCTGTAAGTGCGGCGCTCTGCATCGTCACGGTGTAGCAGGGTGTGGATTCTGCACAATCTGCCTTACAGGTTCCAGCACAAACTTTGTCTTTTTGCCGGGGACTTCACGTTGGTTAATCCCGAACTGTCACATCTAGTTATTAATCAGCAGCACCTGACTGGAAAATGTGAGGGGACCCCCCCCCCCTGCGTGTACTCGTCCCCCTCATTGGTGGGGGCTGTCCCTCCCGGGTATATACCTGGCCCTTTAATGTTTGGCGCGGGGCTCCCTTTTAGGTTGGCCCTTTTTATAGGAAGTTTATCTTCTTATCGCTTCAGACACAGATTATATCAACGCGGAGGAGCTGAGTAAAGTGGAGAAGATGCTGGGACACCTGAGTGAAGAATCCAAGCAGGCGGCAGCTGCTACACAGGTGAGCGACCCGTCCAGAGCGCCAGGGGCCCGAGGGGCTGATTTAATCTCATTGGCTGTGCCGGGGATGCGTGGGGAGCAGAGCCTACCGATGCACCCCATGAGCTCTAAACGAGCAGGCTGAGCTGAGCGCCCGCTCGCTAACCCGCCCGCTCGCTGCCACCTCCTAACCCTAAACATACCCTAGTGCCGCTCCCCCACATGCACCTCATACCGACCTGTGCCGTTATTCCAGGGCTGACATTATAAACGCACTCGCAGTGTGAGTGTGTTCTTGTTGTGCCTGTGTGTTCTTGTTGTGCCTGTGTGTTCTTGTTGTGCCTGTGTGTTCTTGTTGTGCCTGTGTGTGTTGTGTTGTTGTGCCTGTGTGTGTTGTGTTGTTGTGCCTGTGTGTGTTGTGTTGTTGTGCCTGTGTGTGTTGTGTTGTTGTGCCTGTGTGCTGCGTTGTTGTGTCTGTGTGCTGCGTGTGTTCTTGTCGTGCCTGTATGCTGCGTCTCCTCGTGCAGGAGGTTTGCGCATGTTGCACCGGCTCGGGAGACGCGCTGACCTTTCGTCCTGTGATGGTGATCAGTTTACTGCAGATCTGCACAAAAATAGTTTCCCGCACAGAACGTGATCCTCGCAGGGGAGACTCGGCCCGGCCAGGACTCTGCATTATTAATGCTCCCGCGCCCTGTCCTCTCCCTGAGCTGAGACTCAATCCGGGCCGGCGGCGCCGCAGCCTCAACCCATCTGTCGCGTTACTCCTAAGACTCGCGCCGTGTGGCCGTGAGGGATGCGGGTGCGCGCGGCGCGTCTTAAAGGGACCTTGATGGCATCTTTAGGCCGGTGTCAGACGAACGCGGTGATCACGTCCGTGTTGCTGCACAGTTTAACGACCGACGTAGCATAGAATCCTGATCAATAGAAACCCACACGAAGTGCGTCGTCACCGAACTGCGCAGCACAACGCACGCGGCGAACGGACTATTTACTTACGTATTTATTTTCTGTATATTTTGTGTTTTTAATATCTTGCATTTTGTTACTTTGTGTTTCTGTAACATAGAAACATAGACAAATGACGGCAGATAAGAACCTTTCGGCCCATCTAGTCGCCCAATTACATGGATACTTTACCTGGATTTATCTTTTGTTTAGGATCGCCTTATGCCTATCCCATGCCTGCTTAAATTCAATTACTGTTTTGGCCTCTACCACTTCTACTGGAAGACTGTTCCATGTATCCACCACCCTCTCAGTAAAATAATGCTTCCTGATGTTACTTTTAAACCTTTGCCCCTCTAATCTAAGACTATGTCCTCTTGTTTTGCTACTTTGTTTCCTTTTAAATATACTCCCTTCCTCTACCTTGTGGATTCCCTTTACGTATTTAAATGTTTCTATCATATCTCCTCTGTCTCGTCTTTTTTCCAAGCTGTACATGTTAAGATCATTAAGCCTTTCCTGGTAACTTTTCTCCTTCAAGCCGTACACCATTTTAGTAGCCCTTCTCTGAACTCTCTCTAAGATGTCTATATCCTTCTGGAGATACGGTCTCCAGTACTGCACACAGTACTCCAAGTGAGGTCTCACCAGTGCTCTGTACAGTGGCATGAGCACTTCCCTTTTCCTACTGCTAATACCTCTCCCTACACAACCATGCATTCTGCCAGCATTTCCTGCTGCTCTATTACATTGACTACTTACCCTTAGATCCTCTGAAATAACCCCTAAATCCCAACCCTCAGATGTATCAAATATTCTATATTCAGCCCTTGGGTTTTTACGTCCCAGGTGCATTATCTTGCACTTATCCACATTAAAACTCAATTGCCACAGCTCCCACCATTTTTTTAGTTTACCTAAATCATTTGTCATTTGGCTGATCCCTCCAGGAACGTCAACCCTGTTGCAAATCTTTGTGTCATCAGCAAAAAGACATACTTTTCCATTAATACCTTCTGCAATATCACTAATAAAAATATTAAAGAGAATGGGTCCAAGTACTGACCCCTGAGGTACCCCACTGGTAACAAGACCTTGCGCCGAATAAACTCCATTTACCACAACCCTCTGTTGCCTGTCACTCAGCCACTGCCTAATCCATTCAACAATATTGGAATCCAAGCTCAAAGATTGCAATTTATTGATAAGCCTTCTATGTGGAACAGTATCAAAAGCCTTACTGAAATCTAAATAGGCAATGTCTTCTGCACCACCTGTGTCTATTATTTGTGTTACCCAATCAAAAAAATCAATAAGATTAGTTTGGCATGATCTCCCTGAGGTAAACCCATGTTTTTTCTGCTCCTGTAATCTATGTGTTTTTAGATGCTCAACAATCCTTTCCTTTAACATGGTTTCCATTAATTTCCCCACTACTGACGTAAGACTAACTGGCCTATAGTTCCCAGATTCCTCCCTACTACCCTTCTTGTGAATGGGCACAACATTTGCTAATTTCCAGTCTTCTGGGACGACTCCCGTTAGCAAGGATTGGTTAAATAAGTCTGTTAAAGGTTTTGCTATTACATCACTGAGCTCTTTTAATAATTTAGGGTGGATCCCATCAGGCCCCATTGACTTATTTGTCTTTACTTTAGACAGCTGCTGTAGAACAACCTCCTCTGTAAACTGATATGTAATTGTCTCGTTAGTGTTTCCTCCTAACTGAGGTCCCTTTCCTTCCTTTTCTTCTGCAAAGACTGAACAAAAATATTCATTGAGGCAGTCAGCGAGACCTTTATCCTCTTCTACATACCTTCCTTCCTTTGTTTTTAATCTAACTAATCCTTGTTTTACTTTTCTTACCTCGTTTATATATCTAAAAAATGTTTTGTCCCCCTTTTTTACTGACTGAGCTATTTTCTCTTCTGCGTGTGCTTTGGAAGCTCTTATAAATTGCTTTGCCTCTTTCTGCCTAATCTTATAGGTTTGCCTGAGTTGTTTTATAATTATTGAATGCTGTCTTTTTGTTCTTCACTATTTTGGCCACTTCTGCAGAGTACCACAGTGGTTTCTTCCCTTTTTTGTTTTTGCTAACAAGTCGAATGCAATTGCCTGTGGCCTTCAATAATGCTTTCTTTAAATAATCCCATTTCTCCTGGACTCCCTTTAAACTCCTCCAGTCTGATAATGACTCCTTCACACAAAGTCTCATTTTAGAAAAATCTGTTTTTTTTAAAGTCTAAAACTTTTGTTTTTGTGTGGTGCGGCTCCTTCCCTGTTCTTATATTAAACCATACTGACTGGTGATCACTAGATCCCAAATTTTCACCTACAACAATGTCCGATACCAAACCACCATTTGTTGGTATTAAATCCAATATGGCCTCTTTACAGGTCGGCTCCTCAACTACTTGTGTTAGAGATAATCCCAGTAGGGAGTTTAGAATATTTGTACTCCTGGTGCACCCAGCTGTTTTGGTTTTCCAGTTCACATCAGGAAGATTAAAGTCCCCCATGATAATAACTTCCCCCTTCATTGCTATTTTGGCTATTTCCTCAAGCAGCAGATTATCTAGCTCTTCTACTTGTCCAGGGGGTCTATAGATCACACCTACACGAGCTACTGTATGATTGCCAAATGTTAGCGTAACCCAAACTGACTCTATGTTCACCTCACTCACTTTTATTTGGTTCGTTTTTATGTTGTTTTTCACATACAGGGCCACTCCTCCTCCTTTCCTACCTTCTCTGTCTTTTCTATAAAAAGGAGTACCCCGGTATTGTTATGTCCCAGTTATTTTTCTCACTGAACCATGTCTCAGTAACCGCAACTAAATCTACTTTTTCAGCTGCCATCATTGCCTCCAGTTCATTGATTTTATTGACTAAACTGCGAGCATTTATAGACACGACTCTGCTTGTCATTTTTTACCTCACATGTTGCTTGCACCCTCCGATTTAGTTTTGGGGGACAATCAGGCAGATTGTTTTTTACCCTTTTGTCCCCCCCCCTCCTAGTTTAAATATTTCTTTGCGAAACCTTTTGAACTTCTCACTGAGAACATATGTTCCCCTATGAGTAAGATGCAAACCATCTTTTTTTATACAGTTCCTTTCTGCTCCAATTAGAGCTATCATGGGACACAAAGCCAAATCCTTGCTCTCGACACCATTCCCGAAGCCACAAATTAAATTCCCTATTGCGCATCTGCCTATCCTGAATGTTATGCACAGGCAAAACTTCAGAGAATGACACAGTGGATGCAATCTGCTGTATTTCACCTCCAAGAACACAAAAATCTTCCTTAATCTCAGAAACCTCATTGCTAGCCAAGTCATTTGTCCCTAGATGGACTAGAACATCCACTTCCCCTTGCTGCTTTGCTTGTTTGACAATATTGAGAATACGTCTCTTGTCTCTACGAGCAGTAGCCCCAGGAAGACATCTCACCAAACCACTACTCTCCAGCTCAACACCTCTTATGATAGAATCACCCAGCAACAATTGCCTTCTATCATGTCCCACCTTTTCCTTATTGTTCTTGGTTGCAGTCCTGCATACCTTAGGCATAGGGGATGGTGGTTCCTCAACTATGGTGTCTGAGCCTACTTCCTTCTCACCACTACACTCTGAAAGTGCCTCAAAAGAATTAAGAAGAGCCACAGACTGTGGGACATGCCTTCCATCCACAACTCTATCTGCCGCTCCTAGGAGGCCTCTGTGGCAGTGGCTTTGTAACAGTCATAGCCATAGCCTGAGTTTGTGTAACAGATAATTTACAAATCTCAGACCTAAAACAGGCAATTTCCTGCTGCAATAAAGAGAGCTGCCTACATATTAGGCACACTCCAAACCTCCAAAAATTGGATCTAAAAACAAAAGCATGACAGCTCTTAAACTTGACCAAGCCTGCCATTATAAAAGAATGGATTTAAACCAACAAATCTTACCTTTTTTGTAGGTTTTCTACCTCCTGTCTAACCTCAGACTACCTCCAGAGTATCTCCAGAAGATCTCCTCTAAGTGCTCACTTTGAAGACTTCACTTAGAAGGCTTCCCAAGCTCAAATTAGACCAATTCAATGATCTTGAATCCAGAGAAATCTCGATGTGTCCGTCCTGGTAAAATACTTTATAAATAAACAGACGCAAGTTCGTCAAGAACGTAAAACCACTAGACGGACGCGCAGAGTGCGCCACACGTCCACATAGTGTTCTGTGTGAGTGATGAGACGTCAGACGCAGCGCATTTGCGACGTCCAGCACCTTGACGCACACAATGGCTTTTCATATAAATTTTATTTCCCATAATTCCTTTTTTTTTTTTCTACGTCCGTCAAGAAAAACAGACCGTGTGACCGTGTGACGTCTACAGTATCTTCCGTCAGTACGTCTGTCTGTTATGCACGCACGCAGAGTGCGCTTGTCTGACATCAGCCGAACGAGTCCAGAAAGTCTCCGGAATTTGAACCTGCAATTAACAAACTTTAATCAATCACTTCGTGTCGCAGGAGTTTTATGCATTAAATGCAAACGGGGGCTTCTTCTGTCTTTCCGGCCTCTCGATGGGGGCCCCGGGCCCCCCTCTGGATCGATGGCAGCTGCGTGTTGTGTATTGAGAGCTGCGCGCACAAATACAGCATTTTACATTGGAGGGGAATTAACCCCATCACGACCACAATTCATATATACAGGCAGTGAGTGAGTTCAGATTGTTCAAAGGGCCGAACGCTTTATCCCTCTGTGCCGGTATCTGCGTTTCTTCAGCGCTGTGAAGTATGTTGGTGCTATAGAAATTATGGGATTGGTTATAAAGTGTCGGTGTTGCCGGTACTGCAGCGCCAACAACCACCAGCGCTGCACAAAACTAACATCTAAAGCGTGGCAGGAGGAGCTGCTGCACGGTGAAGCCTCTCCTGTCACTGTTTAGATGTTTTGTGCAATGCCGGTGATCGTCTCCAGTGTTGCCAGCGGTGTGAGTCATGTGACTGTGACCCAGGCACGATGCTCACACCGTCTCTTTATCTTCCAGCCGACTAGTGAGGAGGACCTGTGCCCGATCTGCTACGCGCACCCCATATCGGCCGTCTTCAAACCCTGCTCGCACAAATCCTGCAAGTGAGTACAAACACTGGCTTCGGTGTCTTATCAGAACCTCGAGGTTAAATACATTTTACTATACGTTTACAGAAAACACACCGCAGCAACCGTAACAAAAATTGCCGCCATGAATGACAGGCGGTCACCGCCCTCGGCCATTTTTGATATGGTTGCTGTTGTGGAGGTTTCGCTGCCGCGCCTCCTGGTTCCCCCCGGGGGTCATAGCGGGCGAATCACAAAGCGCTTCTCATTTCAGTGATTCTCTGAATTCACTTTATTGAACGATCACCGTATCTCGCCGAGAATGGAGTCGCCGAAAAGTGCTGAATCTGCCTCGGAATTCCACCGAAATGGAAAAAAGTCTCTTCTCCTAATGGGTTAAATTAATAAGAATGTGTCTAAATAATAAAATCTGTAATGAAAGATTAAAAATACAAAAAAATCCAATAAGATCATTTATTACTTTGGAACCTGGTGGATTCGCCTGTTTTTAGACCTGCCGGGTTCAAATCACTGAATTCAGGACATTTTTCCGCGTTTCGGCGTTCTGTCAATTGACAAAAATCGATGGTTCTCTGAGATAATTTCGGTCGGTGAAACGCACCGTATTTCTATCAATTTGCGCGAAATTGCAGACCTGGTGATAAATCCTGCCATTAGTGATTAACCTCTAATATGTGAGTAACATTGCGGGAGGTTTGCAGCAAGTCCAGTTTTGCTGCAGTAGAAGGAAACGGGAGGAAATCCTCTCCTCCGAGCCGGTCTCAACTCCTGCGGATTATACGGCCGGCCGGTGATCCAGTGCTGTGCGCCCCGCTTGGGGATAGGACACGCACACGGGGTGGTGCGGCCCGGGAGAGGAGTGGTGCAGGGGGGTGGTGCGGCCCGGGAGAGGAGCGGTGCAGGGGGGTGGTGCGGCCCGGGAGAGAGGAGCGGTGCAGGGGGGTGGTGCGGCCCGGGAGAGGAGCGGTGCAGGGGGGTGGTGCGGCCCGGGAGAGGAGCGGTGCAGGGGGGTTGTGCGGCCCGGGAGAGGAGGAGCGGTGCAGGGGGGTGTGCGGCCCGGGAGGGAGCGGTGCAGGGGGGTTGTGCGGCCCGGGAGAGGAGCGGTGCAGGGGGGTTGTGCGGCCCGGGAGAGGAGCGGTGCAGGGGGGTTGTGCGGCCCGGGAGAGGAGCGGTGCAGGGGGGTTGTGCGGCCCGGGAGAGGAGCGGTGCAGGGGGGTTGTGCGGCCCGGGAGAGGAGCGGTGCAGGGGGTTGTGCGGCCCGGGAGAGGAGCGGTGCAGGGGGGTTGTGCGGCCCGGGAGAGGAGCGGTGCAGGGGGTTGTGCGGCCCGGGAGAGGAGCGGTGCAGGGGGGTTGTGCGGCCCGGGAGAGGAGCGGTGCAGGGGGGTGTGCGGCCCGGGAGAGGAGCGGTGCAGGGGGGTGTGCGGCCCGGGAGAGGAGCGGTGCAGGGGGGTTGTGCGGCCCGGGAGAGGAGCGGTGCAGGGGGGTTGTGCGGCCCGGGAGAGGAGCGGTGCAGGGGGGTTGTGCGGCCCGGGAGAGGAGCGGTGCAGGGGGTTGTGCGGCCCGGGAGAGGAGGCGGTGCAGGGGGGGTTGTTGCGGCCCGGGAGAGGAGCGGTGCAGGGGGGTGTGCGGCCCGGGAGAGAGGAGCGGTGCAGGGGGGTTGTGCGGCCCGGGAGAGGAGCGGTGCAGGGGGGTTGGTGCGGCCCGGAGAGGAGCGGTGCAGGGGGGTTGTGCGGCCCGGGAGGAGCGGTGCTGGGGGGTGGTGCGGCCTGGGAGAGGAGCGGTGCAGCCCGGGAGAGGAGCGGTGCGGCCCGGGAGAGGAGCGGTGCGGCCCAGGAGAGGGGTGGTGCGGCCCGGCAGGGGGGTGGTGCGGCCCGGCCCGGGAGAGGAGTGGTGCGGCCCGGGAGAGGAGTGGTGCAGGGGGGTGGTGTGAAACACTTTGTTTATAGTCTGTGCAGCTGGTTCTGTGTCTAACGTTCCCCCTCTCCGTGTTCCCCCTCAGAGCCTGCATCACTCAGCACCTCATGAACAACAAAGATTGTTTTTTCTGCAAAGCCACAATCACCGGCGTGGAAGATTACGAAAAGCCAGCAGCCAACTAGCCCATCCGAGTGGGCGCTGGAGGACGGTGCGGCACCATCCCCGACTAAAGGTTTAGGGGGGAGGGGGGGTGCAGAGGGCTAGGAGTTTACAGCTTTAAATTTCGGGTGTTACCGTGCCAGCCGGCCCCCGCGGACTAACGGAAAGAGCCATTTTTCTTACTGGTTTACAGGTAACAGTGGGAGGTGGATGTTTGTGTGTGTGTAACTATTAACCCTCACATTGCTGCACTGTGTTTTGGACGGGCTCACGGAGCTGCACCAGGCGCTGTAAGGCGGATGCGATGCCTGCTCTCCCCCTCAGGGTGGTGGGGGGGGGGGGCGGCAGCAGACCCTGCCGGTGCAGGAGCCGGTCCCGCTCACTGCTAGAACACGAGCCTTGCGGCGTTGTTTACACAGAGCTGCGTTTTTATGGTTTCTATCTGTGTTTACGCAGGTCTGATTATTAAATTATTTATCCGTCTACATTTTCCCTCGTTTCATTTCTTCCCGGACGCCCGCCGTGCCGGTGTACGGTTTTACGCAGCCCTCTCCCCCCTGGTAAAAGGAGCAGAATAAAGCAGTGATTACACACAGGAAAATGTGGTCGATGCGGCGCATCCTTTAAGTGGAGGCGATACAGTTTCTTGATCTTATTCCTTTTCAATTGTCTTCAAGCCTCAAAGAAAACACAACGGCAGAGACATAGTGCAACCAATTTGGGAAATGTGTGGAAAAGGTACACACTCACGTTTTTCGGTGTCATAGATCCGACACCAGATGTACCTTTTTCACACATTGCCGTTGCGTTTTTGTTGAAGCGATAGTTTCTTTATCTTATTCCAGTTAAAAGATGTGCCGCGTCGACCACATTTTCCGTTATATCCCGATCTACCACCTCGTGGCGCGGAACAGCAGCTGATGTTTGTATTTATTTAAAAACGTTCAAACTTATTTTTTTAATTCATTGCACTGTTGGCACTTTGACCACTGGGTGGCGCCAGATATACAGATAGTTTAAGAAAATGTCCAATCATACGCAGCTGCTGAAAGCTACAGCAGGACCCATTCTTACCACCCACTGGGATTCTGGGTATTTTACCAGTCAGGCCTCGGCTTCCTGCTCTACTGTAACTCCCATGATCCTCAATGAGACCATTAAGACCCATTCTGTCAGCCAGGGCCCCATGTATTGTTCAGTCCATCGTTTAGCGGTAAAAAGGCGCGTCTTCCCCCCCCCCCCCTACAAGGGAACAGGTTGGAAATGTAACGCCCCTACATCAACCCATTCAAGGCACAGCTCTTTGTGGGTGTACCCTCTTGGCAGCCGGTAAGTGACCTGTTTTGGCACAGGAGGTGCCTGGGACGTCTGTGGGTGATCGTGACTGCTTGCGTGTTGACCTTTTGCCGTGTCCGGTCTGCAGAGCCCAGTTTAAAGTCCATTTGTGTTCGCGCTCAGGGCAGGAGACTAGCAGCTTCTTACATGATGATCTTCGGTTCCGGCACCGACTCGGAGATGCACTTGTGGGGTAAAACGTTGGCTCCGTTGAGGTAAAGCTCGTCATTGACGATCACGTCCTCTCCCAGCACTGTCACGTTCTCCATGCGAACCTGCCGGAAAAACACCAGCAGCGTCAGGTTTATGGATATTCCAATGCTGGGAGCGTCATCTGAAACCTTTCATAGGGACTGAATTCCCGGGAGACCCGAGGCCGCCGCAGCTTTTCCCGGGAGACCCGAGGCCGCCGCAGCTTTTCCCGGGAGACCCGAGGCCGCCGCAGCTTTTCCCGGGAGACCCGAGGCCGCCGCAGCTTTTCCCGGGAGACCCGAGGCCGCCGCAGCTTTTCCCGGGAGACCCGAGGCCGCCGCAGCTTTTCCGGGAGACCCGAGGCCGCCGCAGCTTTTCCCGGGAGACCCGAGGCCGCCGCAGCTTTTCCCGGGAGACCCGAGGCCGCCGCAGCTTTTCCCGGGAGACCCGAGGCCGCCGCAGCTTTTCCCGGGAGACCCGAGGCCGCCGCAGCTTTTCCCGGGAGACCCGAGGCCGCCGCAGCTTTTCCCGGAGACCCGAGGCCGCCGCAGCTTTTCCGGGAGACCCGAGGCCGCCGCAGCTTTTCCCGGGAGACCCGAGGCCGCCGCAGCTTTTCCCGGGAGACCCGAGGCCGCCGCAGCTTTTCCCGGGAGACCCGAGGCCGCCGCAGCTTCTCCCGGGGATTTGTTTCACACGATGCGGCCAGTATTGGAATAATCTAATCCGACCAGAAATCCTCGTGACCTTTGGGGACATAGTTTAACACCGGCAGTTTAACCCCAGCCAAGATACTCACCCACTGTCCGACAGACGAGCTCCAGCCCACGATGGATGACTCCAGCCAGGAGTGGGAGTGAAGTCGAGAGCCTTTCATGACGGTGCACCTCTTGATCCGGACACCATCCTCCACGGTCACTCCGGGGCCGAGTGTCACGTTTGGTCCTATGGAGCAGTTCTCTCCTATCTTTGCCGTGGGGTCCTAAGGAAACGGAAGAGACTGAGCTAGTACAGGATACACTCACTGCCCGGGGAGATCGAGACCCCCTGAAACAAAGCACGACCGTAGCCTGGATCTGGGTTAATTCAGGAGGTGACGACGAGCTTGAGGTTTATTGCAATAGAACGGTTTTATGATCAGACTTGTAGCTTTATTAAACTCACCACGAGGACGTTCCCGACGAAGCCTGGGCCGGCACGGAGACACTCGGGGTGTTTCTGCCTCAGGGACTGCAGGTACAGGCACATGCCGGTCAGAAAGTCCTTGGGCTGACCTATGTCCATCCAGAATCCTACAAAAACAGTCACCACATCAGCCACCGCCCTGACCCTGCAGGAGGTTGCAGGGAAATTACACATTTTAGGGCAGGATACCCAGATTTGGAAATTTCTGTCTAAAGCTGTCCAGCTGAAAGAATACAAGGTTTCCAATTCTTCCCCCTATTTGCTGTTTAGTGAATACACCCCCTCTGGATAAGTCACTGCCCCTGATATCTCCCCTCCCCCCAGCTCACCTTGCAGTTCCATTGCAAACAGGTGACCCTCCTGGGCCATGGCTGGGAAGATCTCCTTCTCTATAGATGTGGGTCGCAGCTGGGGGAGAGGGGGGGGGGGGAGAGAGAGAGAGAGGAAGGGGAGACTATCAATACGCAGTCACAAACGATACACAAATAGGGTTATTCAGAGAGAGGTGAAATCCAGGAGAATGACTGGAGAAGTAAAAATTCTAGGTCAAAATAGCCAAACCAGAAAAATTCTTCGATTTGGTTTAAGATTCTCTTCTTCTGCCAATTCTCCTGGTTTTCACCTCTCTCTGAATAACCCTGATAAAGTCCAGGATGAGGAGCCCAGACCTGGACACCCCCCCCCCCCCCCGCCGCTTAGTCTTGTGTCCCCAAGAGATCTCATCATTATATGCAAATATTCCACAAATCCATGAAAATGTTCCCAGGACCCGGTTTTTGGCAGCTCAGGCGTGAGTAGAGACGGGTTTGGGGTCTGCACGCTCAGCCCCCCCTGGTGATCTGAAAATACATTTCCCACGAGCCTCGTCCAATCTAATGAGCAGCAGAGCATCATGGGAGATGTTGTTTCAAAACATCATGAAGGTCACGGTTGCTGAGGGAAGCAGCCCATCACTTCATCAATGCCTGAAAAGCCTGGCGTGGTCCCGGCTGGCTGAGCGTGATGTGTGTGGGGGTGGGGTTACCTGTATGCGATCCAGGATGGAGGGGCAGAAAATGTAAAGCCCCGAGTTGATCTTGTTGGACACAAAGACCTGAGGTTTCTCCATGAAGCGCTGGATCTGCCCAGTCTCCGCTTCGTACACGACCACCCCGTACTTGGAGGGTTCCTCCACCTTGGTGACCTGCAGGAAAGCGGTGGGAGTGTTAGGTGCCCGGCGCAGGATTCATACCTGTCACTCAATGAGACGTCTGGAACCTGTAGGACGGGTGTGGCAACCTCAGCCCTCCGGATATTTACTAAACTACCCATGAGTCTCTGCCAGTCTGAGCAACAGCATCATGGGAGATGTAGTTCTAAAACTTCTGGAGGGCTGAGGTTGGTGACCTCTGCTGTAGGGTCTCCACTAGAGGGCGGGCGGACGTCAGACCCGTGATTGCATAAGAAGGAGCAGGGATTGAGCTGAAGTTTAACAGTGATGCAAATCATCTGACACAGGAAGATCAGTGCCGTTTAGTGAATGTACCCCGTTACGTTGCCACTCACCCCCTGCTCGGCTGGCAGCAGCGGTTACAACACGGGCGCGTTCTTACCACGATGGTGCCCTCCTTCCCGTGGTGCTTGTGGAAACGCACCATGTGCTCGAAAGGGAAATCGCAGATGACGTCGCTGTTCAGTACGAAGAAGGGCTCGGCGTTCTCAGTCAGGAGTTCCCGCGCCAAAGCGAGAGGACCCGCTGTGGGCAAAACCAGAAAAAGGTCCAAGTGAACGGACAGGGAAAGAATGAGGACCTGCGTCACAGCCACACAGCGCGGGGGGCACAGCCACTGGGGCTTATTCACTAAACTGAGAATCATTTTAATTAGCGGTACAATTCGCAGTTTAGTGAATAATCCCCTGGGGTGTCAAAGCTTCCTGTGGGGGTTACTCACCGGTCCCCAGAGGCTCCTTCTCGTGCGACATGGAGATGCGGATTCCCAGCTGCGAGGAAATCAGGGAGGGGGGGGGGATTATAATCGGATTAAAACAATAACTTTTTACGTGAAATATACAAATTGTATCAAAACGCACCAAAGCCGAGTGGCTGAGCATCATGGGAGATGTAGTGCCAAGAGTGCTGAGCCCTGCCCCAAAGAGCAGAAATATACAGCCCTGCAGCATGGATACCAGTATAACACATGGCAAAATCTCACAGGGTGTCGGGTCTCGTTTATCTTCGAGCGCAGATATTTACCGTAGGTTTGATTGGGTTTATATAAAAGACTCCCCCCCCCCCCCCAATCGCTTAATCTGTATAAAAGATACATTAAAATAAATGTCATTTTAAAGAAATATCGAGATGATCAGAAAAGCGACGATAATACACAATATTTATAAACGTTTACATCACTTCACACTCGGGTCATGCAGGACTATGTCCCTAATGATAACCTATGGGACCACCCCGCCAGCCCCTGCAAGATCCGAGCCGCCCCGCCCCCCCCCCTGCGAGATCCGAGCCGCCCCCCCCCTCCCGAGTTTTACGTTGAGATCCACTGGATGAATTTGGAGAGTTAACCCCTTCCTTCCCAGTAGCCTAGTGACCCATTAACCCCTGTGCGCACCTCGGGCCATCGCTTACCCGCTTCTCCTGTTCCTTCATCTCCTTCTCCAGCATGTCGGACATGTAGCTGACGGCCAGGATCACATGATTAACACCGGCCTGCGCAGGGGGAGGAGCAGACGTCAGGAATTATTATGGGGGGGGGGGGCGGCAGAAGAAATAGAAAATGCCATTTAATGTCACTGAATCAGCTTCAGAAACAAAAACAGCACGAAAATAAAAATCAAAGTATGAAACAAAGAACAAGGATTAAAGAAAAAGGCACAAAAATAATGAGCGGGTTAGATTGTTCCTATTCGCGGCACACACAGGCGGCTGATTTGCCCCGGACTCGCAGCTTTCTGTTTCCCAATGAACGAGCAATACATGATGGGGCGTCTCGCCCGGCACAGACACGGGGCGACGGCGCCCGGCACAGACACAAGGGTGCCCGGCACAGACACAAGGGCGACGGCGCCCGGCACAGACACAAGGGCGACGGCGCCCGGCACAGACACAAGGGCGACGGCGCCCGGCACAGACACAAGGGCGACGGCGCCCGGCACAGACACAAGGGCGACGGCGCCCGGCACAGACACAAGGGCGACGGCGCCCGCACAGACACAAGGGCGACGGCGCCCGGCACAGACACAAGGGCGACGGCGCCCGGCACAGACACAAGGGCGACGGCGCCGGCACAGACACAAGGGCGACGGCGCCCGCACAGACACAAGGGCGACGGCGCCCGGCACAGACACAAGGGCGCCGGCGCCACGGCACAGAACACAAGGGCGACGGCGCCCGGCACAGACACAAGGGCGACGGCGCCGGCACAGACAAGGGCGACGACGCCCGGCACAGACACAAGAGCGACGGCGCCCGCAAGACACAAGGGCGACGGCGCCCGGCACAGACACGGGGCGACGGCGCCCGGCACAGACACGGGGCGACGGCGCCTGGCACAGACACGGGGCGACG